>JABBOT010000001.1:31231877-32664876 GCA_016165875.1 Acanthopleura granulata | reverse complement strand
GGACAGTGTCAATGTGTGTGTGTATCAGCATTATCTCTTAAACCACAGTATGTGAACAGCATGAAAACAGAGAACCTACTCAAAAATGCTTACCACTCTGTTCTTTACAAGAGTATATATCAACATTAATCTCAACCTTCATACAGATGATAATAAATAACAATCTTTCGCACAGACCCACAGTATTCCAAAATCACTGCATCATACAGCACAGACCCACAGTACTCCAAAATCACTGCATCATACAGCACAGCCCCACAGTATTCCAAAATCACTGCATCATACAGCACAGACCCACAGTATTCCAAAATCACTGCATCATACAGCACAGACCCACAGTATTCCAAAATCACTGCATCATACAGCACAGACCCACAGTATTCCAAACTCATTGCATCATACAGCACAGCCCCACAGAACTCCAAAATCACTGCATCATACAGTACAGACCCACAGTATTCCAAAATCACTGCATCATACAGCACAGACCCTCAGTATTCCAAACTCATTGCATCATACAGCACAGACCCACAGAACTCCAAAATCACTGCATCATACAGCACAGACCCACAGTACTCCAAAATCACTGCATCATACAGCACAGACCCACAGTATTCCAAAATCACTGCATCATACAGCACAGACCCACAGTATTCCAAAATCACTGCATCATACAGTACAGACCCACAGTATTCCAAAATCACTGCATCATACAGCACAGCCCCACAGTACTCCAAAATCACTGCATCATACAGCACAGACCCACAGTATTCCAAAATCACTGCATCATACAGCACAGCCCCACAGAACTCCAAAATCACTGCATCATACAGTACAGACCCACAGTATTCCAAAATCACTGCATCATACAGCACAGACCCTCAGTATTCCAAACTCATTGCATCATACAGCACAGACCCACAGAACTCCAAAATCACTGCATCATACAGTACAGACCCACAGTATTCCAAAATCACTGCATCATACAGCACTGACCCACAGTACTCCAAAATCATTGCATCATACAGCACAGACCCATGCCATTCCAAAATCATTGCATCATACAGCATTGACCCACAGTATTCCAAAATCACTGCATCATACGGCATTGACCCACAGTAGTCCAAAATCAATGCATCATACAGTACAGACCCACAGTATTCCAAAATCATTGCATCATACAGCACAGACCCACAGTATTCCAAAATCATTGCATCATACAGCATTGACCCACAGTTTTCCAAAATCATTGCATCATACAGCACAGACCCACAGTATTCCAAAATCACTGCATCATACGGCATTGACCCACAGTAGTCCAAAATCAATGCATCACACAGTACAGACCCACAGTATTCCAAAATCACTGCATCATACAGCACAGACCCACAGCATTCCAAAATCACTGCATCATACAGCACAGACCCACAGCATTCCAAAATCACTGCATCATACAGCACAGACCCACAGTATTCCAAAACCACTGTATCATACAGCACAGACCCACAGTATTCCAAAATCACTGCATCATACAGCATAGACCCCCAGTATTCCAAAATCACTGCATAATACAGCGCAGGCCCACAGTTGTTTTCAATGCTACCACACAACAGTATCTTTCATGCTTTACCCACTCAGCAATTCTACATGTACATTTGCTATCATTTCCTGTGTAAACCAAAGTAGGGTCTTGTGTCTTTCTACAAGTACATGTTTTCCCAGTCACAGGCGCTGCATTTGTACTGTTGTACATGCAGTCCTACCTTTTCCAAATTACATATAGAACCAAAAGATGTGCAAGAAACTCCTACAGTTTTATCATATTTAACGTGACCATTCCAGTTCAAACTTATAAACACTAATAGAGGAAAACTGGACCAGATGAGCACATATGTACTAGCTGTAACAAGAGATGTACTGTAGATGACCGAACATTTTGCCCTAAAAGTGCATTTGTAAAAGACAAATAAATGTTACATAATAATATACCTGTAGCTTACATTTTTCACTAGTCCTAGGATATCATCCTACTGTCTAAACAAACATTGAAATGCCTTTCTAAAATCAGAGGTCTTTTAAGGTATTTGACAGTGATTGTGAAGTTATAACACATTTTAAATCCATAAATACTGATGATGTCCACTTCATTTCAGCACATACACAATACAGTTTTCATTCATTCACACACAAATGTCTATGTACTCTATTAAGCACATACATATCTGTACATAATATTTAGAAATCTATAGCACTGACATATGCACTGTACATTTACACATCTTAATGTGTGGCTCATTTAATGACCACTAAAATCATGTTCTAAAGGAAAGTAAGTAAGTTCATGTGATGTCAAATATAACAAGTAGAACCAAAACATCATTCCACCATTATCATGTAACTTACTGTTTACAGACGTGTTTATTTATTTATTTATTTGATTGGTGTTTTACGCCATACTCCAGAATATTTCACTGATACGACGGCCAACATTATGGTGGGAGGAAACTGCGCAGAGCCCGGAGGAAACCCACAACCATTCCCAGGTTGCTGGCTGACCTTCCCACATACGGCCGGAGAGGAAGCCAGCATGAGCTGGACTTGAACTCACAGCGACTGCATTGGTGGGAGACTCCTGGGTCATTGCACTATGATAGCGCGCTAACAGACTGAGCCATGGAGGCCCCTACTGACATGTAAGGCCATCATTAAAATATGTTCACTGGGAGTTAAACTAGACTGACCCTCCAAAAAAGGGTCCCATTGTAAAGTTTTTATTTGACTTCTGATGAAAATTTCTTTTTTTTCTCTCAATGTTAATTTCTTTACACTCTGTATCTCTCTTATCAGTCTGAATGAGAAAAAAATTCCATACCAATCAACTCTATTATTACTGGTAGGATTGGGTTACCTCTAACAAAGAATTTTTTAAGTATGGCCTGAACAGAACAAAATCTAAAAACGGTAAATCAAAAAACTCAGAAAATGTTGTGATAATGTTCCAGTTCAACCAAAACAGTTTCCTGATGAAGATCGTCAGAATTTTTTGACAAATGAACGAATCTCCAACAGCTGAGACAGGCCAAAGATAAAAGCCCGACACAGATGGCAAAGATCCAGCGATTCCCATGTTGAAACACGTCTTCATGGAGCAGCATTAAAACAATGCAGGCTATTATGCTGATAGGAACGCGGAACCAGTTCATGATAACTGATCTGTGGGTATCTGGTAAGACGCGACTGCGCAGGAACCCCATGGCTGGGAAGTACATCCCCACAGCGAACTCCAGGAGCAAGTACGCCCCAAAGGAAATGTTGAAGCTCTGCTTGTCCGGGTGGACAGAGATCACCAGGGTTATATTAGCAACAAGAGCAATAGAAGTAGACATTAATAACAAGTTCTGCACTGCAAAGTGATACATTGACAAAATCTGGAATACAGCTGAACCAATCAAAATACACACCATGAAGCATGAGAAGACAATACCAAGAGAAGGACTACCAGGCTCCAAGATAGGTGTCCACAAAAAGATGGTCACATAAATGACACTTTCGAACAGAGCTTCTATGACGCCGATCACAAAGATCCGTTCACTTTTGCCGATATTAGACAGTCCTCCGATGCAGAGTTTAGAGAATTTGGTTTTATGCCCACTGTAGTTTTCATTCCAATGGCTATAGATTACTATCCCGACAAATATCAAGAACGGCACAGCCATCATGTAAGGGGCAACTGGTCCCAGTCCAAACCATTCAGAGGCCAGACCGGATGTCAATCCAGCCAAAGTAGCCAGGACTCCGTTCCACATGGAAGCTTTGGTGAAGGTCACGGCGATCCACTCCTTGGGGAAGTCGTGTGTCTCCACATGTTCATGGACGTACCAGGCCTCAAACGCGGAAAACAGCACAGAGGTGGCCATACCACCCAGCAGCCGCCCAATGAGAAGAATGCCATAGCTTCTGGACAGCTTCATAAAACAGGACACAGAATAAAGCACAGTAAATGCAATACACAGCTTCTTACGGCCAAACTTGTCCGCTGCCACAGGAGCCCATGTGCCCAGCAGGACTGTGGAAGCAAACCCAAAAACATACAGGGTAGCGATCTGGTCTTCTTGGAATCCATAATAGCTATAGAGTTTGTACAAGTATGGACCTTGAAGCCAGTCAGCAAACATGGCCATCAAATACACCATGAAATAGCCTCTCTGGAACTTGAGAAACTGGGGATTGTTTCCAACCAGGGCCTCCTGTCGACTCCTGCTTGCCCATAGCTGTAGGGCTACAGCAATCCCGGCCAATACCCCAAGGGTAACACACGTCAGGACTAACATTGTGTGACTTCAAGGAGACAAAGTCTGACAGCTTTATCCTTGGTTGAAGGCTGTTTCTCGTAACTTCTTCTTTCCGCATCACACCTCCATGGCCTTAACTTCACCTGTAATGAACGTATTAATAATCAATAATGAACAAATAATAAATCAGTTACATCTCTTTCAACAAACTGAATGAATGAATACATATACATGCACTTCAGTATGTCAAAATGGATTCTCTGACAGGAAACTCTATCAACCCAGTTGGAATTTGGATCTGTCAGACTTTCATTTTGTTGCTACCTGCATTTATGAAAATGAGTGCTTTGTAACACAAAAACACTTAGCCCATAATACTGATTACTGTCACATTGTAGAATAAAAGTCTCACAAATGCAAAACTTGTGGATTGGTTTGGTTTCTTGAAATTTGATTTGGCTTATTTATTTATTTATTTATTAATTGATTTATTTGATTGGTGTTTTTGCCGTACTCAAGAATATTTCACTTAAGCGATGGCAACCAGCATTATGTTGTGAGGAAGTCAGGCAGAGCCTGGGGGAAACCCATGACCATTTGCAGATTGCTGGTGGACCCTAAAGGTTTACTAATGGAAGAAAACGGTATTTAATGTTATGGAAGTACATGGTATGTTATTGTTACCCAGCTATACACCAGGTAGACTCTTTCTAGTTCATAGTTCATCCCAATTTAAACATGCTGTGCAGAAACATTATGATGGATTCTGTTTGATAACAAATCATAATTATTACTTCTCAAACACTGTCAGGGTTTATAACGGTTAGCACTGGCAGTCACTGCAGATAACTGATCCTTTTAGAATCACAATAATTACAGTTATCACTGCCTGAAATCATTCCAAAGGATAACAATTAGCAACATTCACTGCTGTCTACATAGCGATCTGTGGAATTCACGTTTTGCTTAGACAACATATGGGTACGTGTAAGTTCATCTCCCGTAAACAGCCCTTAAAAAGACAGAAAAAAAAAAGAGGCGTCAAGTCAAGTCTGTTCGTGTCTAAAGCCACTGTAGCTGAATGGCACATGACATCATGAAATCACAAGGATTTCTAAGTTTGTAACAGTGTCTAAAAAATACCCTGATCTTTTATGGGCACATCATCAACACTACAGCATACAGAAGAAGCCGAATTGGCATTGCAGAAGTCTATCGAGATCACACTGGGTTTGGACGAGACAGGATGGGGGCTCTCGCGCCCAACAACAACAACAGCACTGTTAACCTCCGTGAAATCACGGTAGGTTGCGAGAGCCCCAACCCCGTCTCGGCCCAAACCAGCGTAATCCAGAGAGACTTCTGCAATGCCGATTCGGTTTATTATAGCTGGTGTTGTTGTTGTAATTCTCCTGACACGTCATGTCTTTGACATTCATTAAAAATGAAATAAAGTTCATCCCTAAACACAGATCCATGGATAGTGAACTACCTTCTTCTCTATCTCAAACAAATGTATATGAATTTTCAAACAGGTTGCTATGCTAAATGTTTAACTTCATTCGGCATTAGAACAATGCAAAGCGAAACTTGCCTTTCCGGAAGTCTGTTTACTGTTGACAGCATATACTCTCCTACTCACGCTAAATTATGAAAGTGGATTTTTATTGCAGCAAACAACAAACACAGATTTTCAATGAATTTAAATAGTCTTTATAAATTAGATTTATGATTTATTAATGCAATATGATACAGGATTCATTTGCTTGCTCTTTTGGCGAAGTTTTGTCAAGAGAGTATAACCATGTGCTGGCTTTGGGAAACAGATCCAGGCCGAGATTTGTATACGTTGGCAATTCTTTGATTCATTTTGACAGCATGGACGAAGATGTCAGGCTACCCCAGAAGAAATTCTACCGACAGAGAGCTCATTCTAATCCCATAGCTGATCACAGTTTTGATTAGTGAGAAACTATGCACTCGTGTCCTTATGTATATGAAAAAGATTTTTACTTATGGCATTTCCTTTAGTCGGTCTGCTAGATACAGAACTGCAACTCTCCTCCCCCAGGATGGTTTCCCCAGGGCTGTGCTCGGTTTCCTCCCACCATAATGCTGGTCGCCACATTAGTGAAATATTTTTGCGTGCAGTGCCTGGTCATCACCTTAATAGTTAAAACCAGATGGTTTAGGCACAGTCAGGATCAAGAGCAATCTGGCATTATCTTTGTATACTTTCACTTTTTGCAGACTGCAGTGGTTGTGTGTCTTTGAAGTATATGAAGGGAAGGATTGTCTAGATTAATGCTTTCATACTGAGAATATGTAGAGATGCAAAGTATTAGTCTGTCCAGCTTAACTGTTAGTACTGCTTAAAAGGACGTAATGTGTTGTGTTTGTGGAATCAATATTGTTTCAGTGAGGCAGCACTATACTTCAGTAGCAGGACTCAAATGGTGTAAGGCAATACCGTGATATACCTGTGCATTGAGAACAATGTTAAACCACTGCAAAAGAAGACAAATTTCTACTTTCAGCCCAGTTCATCCCAGTGATTATGACTGGTCAGAGTTATATCCTGAACACTTCAGACCAAAGACCAAGGAAAGCAGCCATCATGATGACAAAGACAGAACAGAATCTTCTCAGCCACAAGCAAAAGTGGAATTTGCAGACATAGGCTGTGGCTATGGTGGTTTATTAGGTATGGGACAAATGATAATAAATGTAAAGGTGTAATTATGCAGATTTGTTCAGGCTAATATACTTGATTACTACTGTTGGCTTTACTCACAATGCAATGTTGTTTCTTTCACTATGTGCAATGAACGAGCCTTATTTATGCAAACTATGTTTGCAAGACAAACTTTTATGATAGAAGTAGAGGTTGAATCAAATACACATATATATGTCGTATAGACATGGTAAAATTTTTCATACAGAATTTTTTTGAGATGAGTTGTCATTTGATTAACGTACCTCGAAGGCTTCTAATCATATGAATTAGGACTTTGTCTTGTTTCCATTGATTAGTCAGTTTAAGACATTGGATACAACATGTCGCACTCTGTAAATGCCACGTAAGCAATTTGCCCAAACCTTAAATTGTAATAGTTCGCTTTTTAAAGCAGCAAGTGAAGGCAGTGTCAAAAAAAAATGTACATGTCTCATCCTACAATGATATATTGACAATGTTTCATGCAGCAGGCATCTGTTCTGTTTTGCACTGAGCTTATGAATTGAAAATAAACTTGCCTGTGCTGGATGTATGATACACATTTGATATTGTTCTGACGCAAACATCTTTGATTTGGTTTTTAATTGGTCTCTCTCTGTCTTTTTTTCCAGTGGAGTTGTCTCCCCTCTTCCCGGACACACTGATGTTAGGAATGGAGATCCGTGTGAAGGTATCTGATTATGTAAGAGACAGAGTAATTGCGCTCAGGAAACAGTACCCCGGGAAGTATCAGAACATTGCCTGTTTACGCACAAATGCTATGAAGTATCTGCCAAACTTCTTCTGTAAAGGACAGGTATGAAATTTTGCTATCACTTTTCAATCAAGTTGCTGCTATACATTTAATAACAAGTGTTGTAACACTTTTATTTAAGCAAATCATGTACGTGTATGTATATTTAGGTTATATTGACATATAGTATATGCAGTTCTTTCTTAGATGTTTTACAACTTGTTCAAGAATTTTTCACATGTACATTCTAAGATCATTCTGTGGTCGGAGTGACCCGTGTTTAATGTGGTATATGAGATATTGTAATATATTGTGCCTTTCATCTAAGAAGATCTCATAATCTCATACATTGCGACTCAATATTCTTCTTCTCATTGATTTCTCTATTTTTATTTATTGGTTTTTCTCCAGCTGACAAAAATGTTCTTCCTGTTTCCCGATCCACATTTTAAGAAAACTAAGCACAAGTGGCGAATCATCAGTAGCACCTTACTGGCCGAGTATGCATATGTCCTACGAGCTAGGGTAAGCCGTTTATAGACCATGATATTAGAGATCAGCCCAGCTCATATCCTTAAATTAGTCTGTAGATACCTAACATCCAGCAGATGGTCGTGTAAACCAGAAAATTAAACAACAATATGCAGTGCTTCATGGCACTGATGTAACTAAATTCTGTGTGTCATGTTGGTTTACTGCAGGTGAATTTGTTTTTAACTGGACGTCATCTTGAATCCCTTTTTGCTGGTGTTGTACTTCAGATTTCTTCGTTCTCCATTACTAGATTGGTAGTAGTAGACATTGGGACAGCATCTGGTGTGTAGAACAACATTCCCATTGACCAGTGAGGCCACATGCTCACTGATAATTCAGACCTTTATCCAGTTCTTCCTGAACCAACTACGCCCTTATGTCAGGGAGATTTCTCAGGCAACTGTCTAGGTGCTGAGGTGTGTCACTGGCACTGCACAATAGCTCACAGCTATAAGCCTAACCACCCTCATTATATTGAAATGTCCTTGACATTGATCAAATACACAAAATCTGTCAGATACATTTATGAATCAGCATAAGACTTCATTGCAGTGATAAAAATTAATGTTTTGGGTCTGCCAGCAACCTGCAGATGGTCGTGGGTTTGCTCCGGGTTCTTCTTGGTTTTCTCCCACCATAATGCTGGCCATGGTCATGTAAGTGAAATATTCCTGAGTTTGGCGTAAAACACCAATCAAATAAATAGATAAAATGAATTAATGTTTTGTTAAGCATTTCTATTTCAATTCCTGCAACTTTTAGTAGTGGTAAATATCAATTTTGTCTGAAGTTTGTGTTTTTACTATGCCTTCTACAACAGGGAATTGTGTACACAATAACTGATGTGAAGGAGCTGCATGACTGGATGGTCACACATTTCATAGAGTTTCCATTGTTCCGGCAAATGACAGACGAGGAAATGGTACTTATGTTATTAGTGTCTTTTTCCTGTGAAGTCATAATATTCCAGCTTGAGATAACTGGCTCTGGTTAATTCTTACATCCCAGGTACCATACTGTGCTGTTAAAGCTAAATGAGAATCTACAACAGAAATCCGATGAATTGACTATCCATGCATGGTGTTCTGTTTTTTATATAAAAGATGTTTTACAATTTTACAATTGGTTTTATTTTTTGGACCATATTTTTATTCAGCATCCTCTGTGGTTGTTTATGTAAGATGTGGTGGTCAGTAGTTGAGATTTACAAAATGTGGTGAAAAAAATCTGGGAAGTGAAAGAAAAAAAGGAAAATGTAATATGGATAAAAGTTTGGAAGGAATTAAAAACCTCTGGTGTAACAGAAAAACCCTGGAGTCCTATCTGCTGTAATGCTGTAATTGTAATGCATGTCTGCTGTGACTTGAGGATGAAAATGAAGTACGATAACCATACATGATAATGAAGCCACATACTTGTAGATACATATATTGTATTTTAGGTGTGAGTGAGCAGGTTGTAACGCATCAGACTTTTTGATTAAATTTATTCTGTTTCAGAGGTAACCACCAAAACCTAAATCCTATCTTCTCTTTTGATGGTCAGTTGTTGTGGGTGTCAAAATCCATCTGGTTTTATTAAAAGTTACCAACATGTGCATTGAATTTAATGACAAATTACAAAGAATACAATTTTCAAAGAGTAGACCATGGAAAATGTGCTCCATGTTCAGTGTTTGATCCACAACCTTCACACAAGATAAGGTGACTTTCAGATTTCGGGTTGAGCTCACATAATATGGAAAATTTCCAGTATTTCTTTACATTTGTTTTATTTCTCTTCTACCACAGAAGGCTGACATTGTGTGTGAGAAATTGCTCAACAGCACAGAAGAAGGGCAAAAAGTAACAAGAAACAAAGGCGAGAAATTCATGGCAGTCTTCCAACGCATTGAGGATCCTGCAACCTTATGACCCTTGTAACATTACACTCCCTGTAACATTGTGACGCCTTGTCACATTACGACCCCTCACATTATGACCCTTGTCACATTATGACCCTTGTCACATTACGGCCCCTGTCACATTACGACCCCTGTCACATTACGACCCCTGTAATATTGTGACCCTGTCACATTACAACCTCTTTCACATTATTAACCCGGTCACATTACGACCCCTCACATTGCAATCCCTGTCATGTGACTGCTGATCTAGACTCTTACCCCAGGGGCATGAACTGCTGAGGTCAGGATAGTGTTGTAGTACATGCTCTTCTCAGGGGAAGCATCTGTGACCATGTACATCACCATGTGACATCAGAATGACTGAGTGATCATAACTGGCAATCAAAATACTTCATCAGCCAGTCAGAAAACATTATGTCAGAGTTGCCATTTTGCAAGTCAAAAGTGGGCGTGTGAAGAATAGAAATTTGAATGGTGCACTGGCTACTAGTTAGGTTAGATTTCACGCTGATGCTATTGGACATATAACATTCTGTGCATCAGTCAACAGTAATGTATGGCGAGAGTTGTGCACACTGACAGTCCTGCATCTCAGGATTGGATTCACTTCGTGGTGCATTCACTAAACTTTTTTTTGTAGAGGATTTTTTTACATGACAAATGGTTTTTTGCATAAGTGGTTGGTTTTACATTTTACAAAATTACAGAAGGATTTAGATATGGAAAGAATGAATACCACTTGTTAGTTAGAGGTGGATGAGTCAGTTATTGTTAGTAAGCATTTCTAGCTCACCAGTACTTTAAAAAGTGAGGTATTGTGAAAAAAAATACCAAATGTATATATATATCAATAAAGAAAAGTGAAAGCTGAGAGAACATCGCTTTTGATTTTTGTGATGTTGGATAACCAAGATATCCCTGTTCAAAGTAAGCAAAAACACCCAGACAGGGAAAATCAAATGAGTCGCCATGCTCTCAATTTTAAGCAATCAGGGGCGAGATATTTCTATCACTGGAGGCATCTGTTTCCACTGAGAGCATACACTTGTGCCTATGTACCATACACCACCAAGAGGAAATGCCTGTACTGACTCTTCACACATACTGCTGAGAGCATACACTTACACCTATGTACCGTACACCACTGAGTGCATATGCCTGTACTGACTCTTCACACATACCGCTGAGAGCATACACTTGTGTGTATGTAACATACACCACTGAGTGCATATGTCTGTAATGACTTGTCACACATACTGCTGAGAGCATACACTTACGCCTATGTACCGTACACCACTGAGTGCATATGCCTGCACTGACTCATCACACATACTGCTGAGAGCATACGCTTGTGTGTATGTAGCATACACTCTGAGTGCATATACCTGTTCTGACTTGTCACACATACTGCTGAGGGCATACACTTGTGCATATGTACTGTACACCACTGAGCGCATATGCCTGTACTGACTTGTGTCACATATACTTCTGACAACCTACACTTGTGCCTATATGTACCATACACCACTGAGTGCAAATGCCTGTACTGACTCGTCACACATACCGCTGAGAGCATACACTTGTGTGTATGTAACGTACACCACTGAGTGCGTATGCCTGTACTGACTCGTCACACATTCTGCTGACAGTTTACACTTGTACATATGTACTGCCTGTACTGACTCGTGTCGCACATACCAATGAGAGCATAAATGTACATTTGACCCCTGAGACATTCACATGTAGTACTAAATGTACCATACATAAGCTCAATTCAGCACCAGTTCCATGGTCCATGCATACTGATGCACCTCGTACAAGCTCAATTCAGCTCCTGGGAGTGCTATTCACACGTGTACTGATGCTTGCACCACACACAAGCTCAATTCAGTGCCAGGTCCAGGGAGTGCTGCTTACACGTGTACTGATGCCTGCACCACACACAAGCTCAATTCAGCTCCAGGTCCAGGGAGTGCTGTTCACACGTGTACTGATGCTTGCACCACACACAAGCTCAATTCATGGCCAGGTCCATGGAGCGCTGCTTACACGTGTACTGATGTATGGTAAGTGAACATATACCAGCTGTCTGTCACAGATAGTTGGTCTTGGTACATGCCCCTGTGTTATGACTGGATATGATGATTTTACTTAGTTGATTGGTGTTTTACATTGTACCCAGCAATATTTCACTTAAACAATGGCATCCAGCATTATGGTGGGAGGACACTGGACAGAGCCCAGGGGAATTCCACGACCATTCGCAGGTTGCTGGCAGAACTTACCACGCACATCTGAAGAGGAAGCCAACTTCAGCTGGGCTTAACACACAGTGACCGCATTGGTGAGAGGCTCCTCAGTCGTTTCTTGCGCTAGAGCACTAACCAAATCAGCCGTGGAGGTCCCCTAAATAATTTATATTGGGCAAGTCATTTCATCTACTGGAGTTCAATATCATGCTAAATACATAACAGAGGAAGAGAAGACAATATTTCTGGGAATAAAACATAGTCTATGGATTTTATTTTACGTCCTTTGGGTACAATGTGGCTTGTACACAGGGTTGATATCTACAGTGAAGAAATGAGTCCTACATGTACATGATGAGTGGGGTGACAGGATGAAGGCAGCTGGTAAAACATACAACATCACACTTTCACTTAGATTTCTTCAAGTCAAAACTTGAGCCTTGGGAATTACCTTTAAAAACAGAGTTTCACCTTAGCCTCTGACTGACTCACATAATTGGGTACGGTTTTATGTAATGAAGTAACACCCATGAAAATACCAGTCTCTTGACCATTTAACACCGAGTTGTTTATCGCAAGAGCTGTGCTGACAGAAGTAACTGAATACTTCTTGTAAAATATACATGTAGCACTGTATTTCTGTGATACATACACATACCTGTACACTTTTATATATACATGTATGTACACAAAAATTTTCTAACAAAGCTTGATTCATTGAATCTTGGATTTCCAGCAATATCACTTATCAAAGTTTATCACCATCACAAACCTTGGTTTGCATCATGATATAGGCAGACTTTTGAAAGCACTCCATGATCATGGCTTGATGCAATGTCACTGAGCTCAACTCGGCTCACCATATCAACCTGAAAGCTGTGCATGTACTATAAACCAATGTCTGATAAATCATACAGGAAAATCCCAGCTAAAATTTTAAATGAGAACAATGAACAATGTACTTCATTTTTCTGGGATACTCTCCTCTTAAGTACCTAGATTAGCACTTCAAACTTAAGATGGTTCCTATAGTCATGGTAGGACACTTTATGCAATTCATTCCTACAGGCATTGCAAACAAGTAGAACAAATCTTTTATTAAACCATAATTCCCACATAGACTTGTCAGTACTTAATTCATTTTCCTTACAGTTTCATTAAATTCAAATAAAACTTCTTCCGCAGACCATAAAGCTTATAGAAATGTATTTATGCCACACAGGCGCCTACATTCACTTGCCCAATTAGACTGGCAACCTCGCAACAGTTCTCGTGTCAAAATTTACTCATTTTCTACTTTTCAACTGGCTATCAGAAATTCTTTGCTTGGTAAACACAACATTTCTAATTCAGAATCTAGCAAATTTAAAGCCTGCTGAAAAGCCCCAAAATCAATACAATGGATAGAAAAAAAAATCACCATACACCAGTTCTAGACAACTTCCAGCACATTATCCTGTTTTCACAGGATTTTCAATCACTTCACAGATGTCAAACAAAAATCTGCCAATGAAGTGTAAAAATGTCGCCATTATGATCAACCTTATCGCCCTACAAAAATCATGAAAGCAAAATAACGAATATTTAACCTGGCCAGAGTTCAGAGATTTAGCCAGAATTGACATCAGAGTATCTCACTGCCAGTGTTTATTTTATTTTTCCTCTCTCTCCCATGTTGGTCACAAAAGAATGTTTTGAAGACGTTAAAGACATCCCCCTGGCTGGTCCTGTGTCACGGTTGCTTTGGTATTTTTCAATGCATATTACATCTGAATATTGCTACAGCATGTTTTCATCATAAACATCAAATAATTTATTTATTTGATTCATTTGATTGGTGTTTTAGGCCGTACTCAACAATATTTCACTTATATGAAGGCGGTCAGCATTATGGTGGGGGAAACCCATGACCATCCGCAGGTTGCTGACTTTCCCACATACGATCAGAAAGGAAGCCAGCATGAGCTGGACTAGACCTCACAGCGACCGCATTGGTGAGAGGCTTCTGGGTCATTGTGCTGCACCAGCACACTAACTGACTGAGCCACACAGGCACCATACCAAATAGTGTCAGTGACATACACAATATTAAACCAAAGGTGACTACCTGAAGATTCTCCTGTTAAACTTCACCTCATACTCGTGCAAGATCAAAATGGAGCTTAACTTTATCTTGGACTGTTCATTACACTTTCAAATGCCATATTCCAATTCAACCAGTGAATGAGGGATACTATAAATGGTTCTGATCGCTACATGGATTAATTGGATGCCTAGAATTGTGTATGTACAGTTTATAAAAATTAATATCAAACTGAACTACCCTTTTTGGTGGTGTATATCATCCAAATTAACCTTTAAATACAATTAGGTTCAATAATATATTGTATTTTTCAGCAGAAATAACTAACAAATCACTGGTAACCAAACCATATCAATAACCCTCCCTCTGAAAGAAACATGGTATTTGAAAACTGGTACACATCTAAATCAATGGACTGTTTTCTAGAAAAATGGATAACACAGAACTGTTTTCTTGAAAAATAGATAACATAGAACAAGGCCAAACTTGAACACAAGAGTGAATGTTATGGTTGTTAATTTACGTGGATGTTCCTAAAATACTTGAACAGAATTGCTGTATACACTGAAGTGCAAGTGATATGAAGTGACATTCACACATTCTATCAAGATGATTAAAGTTGCCTAGTATAATGTAGTACAACCTTGAGTTTTCAATAGGGAAAGTCTAATTATCTCAATTTACACAATTTGTGTCATTTAACTGAGTATCACTATACACAAATGTACATGTACATAAAACACAGTAAATGCAAATTAAGTGACATCTTTGCATGTATAAGCAGCATCTGAAAAATGCAACTGCTATAAAACTTAAAGGATACCAGGACATTTCCAATCATTGCAGCCACACAGGACTACACAGCAGAAAAAATATTTTGAAAGAAAAAAAAAGGGGGAGGTGGGGGGAGGACATGCTTTATGGAATTTCAGAAACGTGATGACTGAGAGACATTGATTTATGGGATGTTTTTGTGGACAGGAGTCCACAAAGGAAGAGGAAGGAAGGGAAGAGATCACACTTCTACTGACAAATACTCTATTCACATATGTACCAAAAAAAAAAAGCCCTGATCATAAATCATACTTTTTGCAAATGACGAGATGATCTTTGTGTGAAATGCTCTTCTGATGAAAGTACACAGATCAAGATAGTCTAAAAACAGAAAATGCTCCAAAAAAAGATGTTTAAATGAACCTGAAATCAGAGCTGAATTACTTGGTTATAATCATATACATGTACGGTATCAATATATAGACATTATCTGGCATCAAATAGAAAATATCGCTCTACAACCAATCCAGTCAGGACGTGGTGCTAGCAAACTCTCAACGTCTAAAATAGAAGGAAATGTGTCATCTCTTGATATATTTTTAAATAAAAGTCATAAAAAGTTGACTGGTTCCAACTCGGTTTTGGAAATCTTGTTTCTAGCTTAACACCTTGTGTTACAAAGGGTCTCTGAAACTGAAAACACCTATCACATTAACATACAAAACAACATGTCAGGTCCCAATGCTTGCTATAGGCGTATCTTCACTTTCACACAGAATCACCAAATATAATCTGTCCATCATCATTCAAAGAATCACTGCAAACAAACCTGCACCAGACACTCTCAGTCACTAATGCCTTCATACACACAAGAGGATTCATGGAATGTACAAAGCACTTTGATTGGTTCGACAGTTGCTCTAACGTAGTCATGTTTCCAACCTCTGTATTCTTCCCCTGTCCAGAATTCCTCACACACTGAACACATAGTAAAGTAGCATCCCAGAAGAGTTACATCCAGCTCCTGTACATTCCACACCTGGTCACAGTAGTACAGAATGTATAATATAAAGAGAGACAAAATGATCCGTATAAAGATGGCTTCTGGAAAAGTAGTCCTGGGTTCTTAAAAGAAACGAGCCAGCTCCTTTATGGCTACACACTGATCCGCTTTGTCTCAGTCCTTGAGCGAGATGATTTTCTCATTGTGAACTTGGAGTCTCTGCAGTGCTGACAGACAAAAGTGTCAGGAATGTTTGATTTGCGGATTTTTGCACAGGACAAATGGATCCAGGTTTCACACTCTGAACACTCTATCATTGGTCGGCCTGCATAGGGCTTCAGACAGTGGCATGTAATTAGCTCCCATGAATCATCCTCTGAAACAGTCAAACCAAGATTAGAATAAAATAAAATCAATATGAACAGTTTGCTCTTCTACTGTAGTACATGTAGGAATGAGTAGAAACAGGAAACAGTTCAGTCACAAAAACAGACATGAAGACAATAACACAATTTCACAACACTAACTGTAATAATTAAAATCAAAAGTGTGGTTAATTTTACTTTTGTTTGCTTTTTTAAAAAATTATGCAACTCAGGCGGTTAATGCTTAACTCATTTAATTTAATGCATTTATGAATTTTTCACTTGTATCATGGCAGTCAGGTTTGGTGGACACCTCCTGAAATTAGCTGCTGCCAAACCAACACAGGCTGGATATCAACCCCTGACCCCATTCACCTGAAGCAACTTAGCTGTGGTATAGGACTTCTTTAAAAACAATCATGTGCATGTCTTACATATTGCCTCAAATCCTGTCAGTGAAATCAGAAAGTGATCGCACAAGTGAGATGTTCAGTTACCTGCATCAAGCCTGTCTGCATTGGAGTTGTCCAAATTAGATGAGGAGAAGCTGGAGGAGGTGGAGTCTGAGGAATAACTCTCAGCTGTGCTCCCTATACTGTCCAGAGGGCTGAGGTTGTGCTGGGCTCGCATCTCCTGTCACACACAAACACACACAAATATTACATACATATATATGCACAGCAACACTTATCATGTCTATTTCTACAGAAGATAATGAATAACTATAAAATCTACTGAAGTACATGCACATGAACATGGTTGACAAGCTTTGAGAATTATCTTCTTTTTTTATTTTCTTCCAATTATTGATTTTCTAAATTTTTATAGTGTGCAGATATAAACACATGGTTAATATAAGGGGGAAGAAGGCAACACGGTAGTTGAATGGGTATCTGGAACCTAAGCTGTTTACATCTACATAAAGCACTAGCAAGGGAAGATTTTCATGTGCAGCAAGTAAAATTAGCTCCTCACAACTGCTGTATATAGCCAGCGTTAACCAGGCCTGAGCTCTAGATCAATGACCGGCCTAGTTTAATAGCAGGGAACCTTGATCCCAGGGCCCTGCTATTCTTGGCTTAGCCTGACATGTTGTGCTGTACAGGCTCTATCAGGAAATAGGGTCAGAAAATAGTCCCTCCTTAGAAATGTTATCAGCATAACCAGACCGACCTCCTTTATCAGGCTGTATGTACTACACTGCTATCTCTACCTGTGCAGCCAACCAATCCATGGAAGTAGATTTCCCGCCATAAAAAAACACCCAGTCCTGAAAACACTGCAATATAAAAGCAGTGTTGGCACACTGCCAGCAGACTATGCCCTTATTTCTGCGCAGAAACCATTAACATAATACAGACGAGCGTGAGGGTGGGTATTGTGTAAACAAGGAATAAGCTTCACTTCCAGACCGCATTGTAGCAAAGCCTAAAGACTAATTAGTCTATTTCCTCAATAGTTCTACTGCCTGGGCAGAGCACCATTAGAAAACTGCTACCTACTTTATGTTCACTGATCTGTACAGTTATCTTACTACATGTACCAAGGGGAAGCCATTTTAAGCGTGGAGCAGTCATATCCTGGTTTACCAGCTGTGTCAAAAGTATTTCAGTATTATTAATTCTGCCCTTAGGTGAATACACGGACCACTGCATTGTATATGTATGTCCATCTAGGACCTACAATATGTGTAACGCAACATTTTGACACAGATCACATAAAAGGACCATTTGACATTCAAATAAGGTCATGTTGTTGTTGTAAGATTAATCTATGAAATACTGCATGCTTTTCAGTGCCCTTCACAAATTACATGTACCTCATTTTGACACTTCTGGACGCTGTAGCAAATGCCATTTCATGTAAATCTAACAAGGAAAACCTCAAACAATGAAAACATTTTTCATATAACCTCAAATCTTCAATGGCAGGTTTTGAAAATGTCCCCGCTCTCAGATCTACTGGGCATGTTATAAATGTAGTCAAGAAGACTGTCCACACCTTTTCAAAAATAATGGGTTTTATGTTGTCCAAAACACCATTATACCATAGTTTATCTGTTTTAAGACATTTTTACTTTGCATTTTAGTTACATGAAAATACATTTATCACAAATTATTCCAAGTTTTGAAAAAATAAGACTGGGATTGTTTTAAACAAGGCTGATAATGACAGTCCTCACAAGCTGGGGCTATATTTTATGCATTGGCTACGTTATTTCATCGATATTTGCACACATGTAAAACCTAAATGTTATATTTAAACGTCACTATGTTTCCTCTTAGGCCAAAAATAATGAAGAGCTGAGAAGTCTGATCATATTTTAACCATGCAACTCAGGCAGTATCTTAACTGCTTAACATAACAAAAATAATCAGCAACTTGTGAATGCAACACTATTGAGATCAACATGTGATGTTGTACCAGCCTCTGAAGTGTCAATATGCTTAACTTTCTGATATACACATGTAACTAACTGAAGTGAAGACCAAGAATCAGTTCAGTGACCAATCTGAGATAACACTAAACTCGCAAGTCATCCACTTAGAACTTCATCTGCCCAGGTTTTGGCATCAAGCCTTGCTTACCCAGCATCCTAATTGAATTTAACACTTGCACAGCCATTGTCACACTTTGGTAACCAATTACATACATACCAAGTCATAGAAATTAAAAATCTGCCAAAACTAGTTCTACAACGTTTCACTCCTCTTAACATTGATAATGATAAGCATTATATTCAGGTACCAGTTGATGTTAATGTGAGAATAATTAAAAACATTATGATTGTGAAACTGCATGCACAACAGGACTTATAATCCAACAAGGTAAGGTTCCAGGTACCCTTTCAA
Source organism: Acanthopleura granulata (assembly GCA_016165875.1). Classification (NCBI taxonomy): domain Eukaryota; kingdom Metazoa; phylum Mollusca; class Polyplacophora; order Chitonida; family Chitonidae; genus Acanthopleura; species Acanthopleura granulata. The sequence continues at coordinate 32,645,348 of JABBOT010000001.1, read as the reverse complement.
TTTACATTCAGTTATTAAAAAATCAACTAGTTTTAGATGTATTGGTCCATAAGACAAACTCATCCTTTTAATACCGAATGAGTCAAAAGCATAAATAACCACTGTGAGCGTTACGGCCTCGAACACATGTGTTACCAGTCTAAGCTGACCAGTCATATCGTTATCTAGGAACAGCTGACAAAAGTTTGTGATACCACAGTTTTCTGATATCCGCAATAAATAATTCAAGTGTCTTAACACAATGTCACTGAAGGATTGAGAAACAACTTAAGCTATAATTTTAAGACATTAACGCACATAGTTTGGCAATTCTAGATTCTATCCATAGTTCACATCAATATGCATGTATCTCAAGGAGGTGTCTTGGGAGTGCTTTCTCTTCAAGATGTGTGCTGCAAAATTCTGTAACCACTGAGAAAATTTCAACTACTACTGGAGTGATGCATATATGTATCGCAGACATTACAAAGTCAGTTCTATTTCCAAGTCTTGTAACCTATCAATAATGGCAAATATTCATCCTTAAAGTGAAAGACAGCCCATCTTTAAAGTTCAATTTGTCAAAGGTTGGACAAAGTTATGTTTATTTCGGTGAAGTATTTTTTCCAACAGCTACTACAACAGTGGAAACGGACATTTAACCATGCTCTGTCGGCATACATGAAATGCAGCCATTCTGCATATGCTGGGATGTAATTGTTCCAATTCGAAGCATTCGTCACCTGAGACTGTTGTGAGCTGTTAGGGTCGTGAATTTAAAACATAAAATGATCTAGAAACTTACTCCCTCTACAACACAATGGTCTGGAAATACTTGGCAGTGTTATTAACACATGTACTTGTTATAATTAAAATATGTAACATTAAAACAGTGTCCTGCCCCTATGTTATTACATGCTGCATTGACAGTCAACTCAGAAGATTTATGTCAGAGCTTATGAACAGCTGATATCTCCTTGCTCTCTGGTTGTTCAGTCTCTCATAAGCTTATAAGCACGGACGCCTTCATATCCCCAGTAGGCAGCATAATTCTCAATGCTTCAAACGAAGATAACTCAGCAACAAATTCATATAAATTCAAACAGGTTTTTGCATTCAAGAGAGAATTTTACAATCTTCTCAATGAATCTCAGTCATGAGCTGTCTTTTAGTTTAAAAACATTGTATCACTGGGAGTTAAGAAAAATAAGCCACATGTTTACTGCCATCTCAGTTGTGTGCATGACACTACTATGATATTGAAAGGACAGTCACACAAAACATCAGCCAATGCTACTTCTGAAATGTTGCTGCCCGCGTAATAAGTACCATCAGTCATTAGCACACTATGACAAATTATGAAGTTATTTTTTTCAAACTTTTTGTAGATACAAGGGAGTTTTTCTACTGCATATGTTTCTTCAAAATAATGTCAAGCAAAAGAGGTCAAGAAAACGTTCCGATGGAGTCTTCTGTCTGTGGCCATCTTTTCTCAAACAAACTTCACAACATTTACAGTAACTAACTCATATTCAACCTTCTTGTTACAGTTTGTCATAAAACTGCTTCATAATATAACTGCAAAGCACAGAATTTCAGCACTCTCAACATCTCTTCAACAAGCAAATGCAGACATACATGAAAAGGACCATAACTTACCTCTTGTCTTTGAGCTTCATACTGTGTATACTGTAATACTATGTTGCAAAAAGCAACAAAATCATCTCTTGTGCGGGGTTTCTTGGGAGGAGATCCATAACTCTGAAAGCACAATGGTTAATGGTTATAGATAGGTTTCAAACCTATCCACCCAATTTTGCCTAAATGAGGTCCATATTAACATCCCACACTAGGGAATACATGTCTTATCTCACAGTTATACAAAGGTTTTTCCTCTTTTTTTTTTTTTTTTCTTCTTAGCCGCGCAAAAAGTCGCTCCAAAAATCACTGTTGTCACAGTTCTGTTTACATCTTATACTCTCAAATAGCCTTCATCCAGAGTAATGTGCAGCTACTGACAAGATACACTAGGAGAGTCGCATGCTTTAGCTATCACTGTGGGGAACAAAAAAACATGCCATATGGGGACACAGCACAACCCTGATTTTGTTGATATCAAAAGTTCTTTTTCCAGCCCTTCATGACAACACATTATAGACAGTATAAAAATTACAATCAAAACTCATTGTAGACATTGCGCTACAGTCAGTTTTTGAAACTCACAGGAGTAAGATTTATGCCATTTCTTCATTACCATCAGGACACACACATTGGGTTTGAACATTTATGAAATTTAAATTTGTCTTATGATTTGTCCAAAGAAACTCTTCATAGAAAATACTGAGGAAAAAAGTTCATAACAAACAGAAACAGAAGTAATGCACATATTCACAAAATCATAACATATAAGACGCAGCAATATCTAAACAGATCACAACCTTGGCTTCTTGAAATATGTTATCAGAACTGTCCTCTTTGGAGAAAATCCATAAATGTGGATGGCAGACACTGGAATAACCAAGACTAACACAAATATTATAGTTTTGACTATCATGAATTGATGGCAAAATCTAATAAAGTACCCTAGAATATCTGAGAATCAATGATATGCGTTTATTTAGCATGAACTGTAATAAGGCCAGCACTGTTTCTGAATCTCCTATTCTGCGGTCTGTCATTAAATTATTTACTCCAAACAAGCCTGTTTAAATCGCAACTCTGATGAATTCCGTCTGATTCACTTGTCAAGAGTCTCAAACCAGACAAAGCAGGACAGGCGTCATATCCCACATATTCACTATAAAGTCAGCTTTGTCACGAAAAACGCTATACGCTCGGACTAACTTTTAACAGTAATCTCTGTTGAACTGTTAATGCTTACCTTACATTCAAAACGCTCGGAGTATTTCTAGAATGCCAAGTAAACATCGGTAGATAAATATAAGAAGATAATTTACCTCAAACTCATTCTTCACTAAAGAGCGTTTGGTCTTCGGAGCTGAAAAGATAAACACAACATGATGTAAAATGAAATGATTTGAAGCAAAAATAATATGGCTCCTTTCGACCCAGGGAGAGCAAATCCGACATGGCGTCGACTGGGCATATTAGTTCACAGACACCAGTCGTACGAAAAAACGGTTCATAGGAATACCACTGGGTTTCATGTGGGACCATTGATACCATTTTGTTCCTTGTGCCTTGGAAAATCCTACCATTTTAAAATTAAGAGAAGATACACACTGGTTTAACCGTATGTCAACTAAGTTCACTTTGAGCTTAGGTCGTAACTGAAAATAATGGAGCTGTTCGTTCGCCGAACGTCGGTTCACCATCTTCGATAACTGCACACAGAGTCAGAAACGACAACTTTGAGGAAATTTCCACTGAATATGGTAGCCTACCTTTAAATATATCTTCTGTCATGGTTGTGGTGAACCAATTCAAAGAAGTTTTACAAAATCCGGCCAGAAATTGACAACCACTTCCACTTCACGGCCACCATTGAATCGTTCTTAGTACTGAAATATGAGACAACGCTACAACCCACAATCAGAGGTCATGACCACCGGAATTTGCATAGAGGTCAGGGGTCGAATGACGTCAATCTCAGCAGGTTCCCGTCTTTATGGCGGATGGACGTGAACCAAGTGCGTAAACAGGCCGAAAATTCCTACTTCATGTTTTTCGGCTATAACTGTGATGTTTTCTGTCCTTTGCAGTCGGTAAATCTCTAGATATCTCGCATGTGATGACCATTTCCCTGTCGATCGCTCCATGATTCCGTCTGATCGCGAAATATTGGACATCAAACCTTGCACACACCCTTCCTGCACATTCCTTCACCACGACGCCTATCGACGCGTATGAATTGCGTTTGCTTAAGCCTCTAAATCCACACGGTCCCTGATCACGTGACATATTATCAATCAAACAACAGCCTTGTTCTCGTATAGTGTGTATTTAATTGTAACTGAGAAATTTGTCACTGTTTTCACTCTCGGTTTATATTAAATATACACATTCCTTCCAAAATTAGCCTCGTGTAATTTACTTGTCATTTTAGGATCTCAACAATTCTTAACAAGAATAAGCCCCCATGTGCGATAGAGCCTATCCTACAGAAAGTGGACTCTCTGATAACTACAAGTTGTCAGAATTTTTATTAAACATTCCTTAGATGATCTTATATTTTCAATAGATAAGGGAAAAGACCTGAGCTTATTGTCAGTGTTTTTTCTTCCTTCTTCTTCAGCATATTTGGCCTATAGGCCTACGTGTGTATAGAATATGTACACGTGTTTCCCGTATCAAACAAAAAATGTTTTAAATCTAGTTATTGACACACCTTACCGACTTGGTAACTGTATATAGACCTAATACGTAAACCCAAAGTAGGCCGAGATGTGATTTAAGCAAACATATATATTTAGCCCGTATACTGCATATAGCCTACTTATTTTCATTCATACAGTTATATGTGCACACATGCTATATTGGGAGTTATTTGCTATAAATATATTCGCAAATGTGGATCTGTCTATTTATTTGTGTGTTAACCAACTCATAACCAAATGCAAATAAGGCACTCATGGCCCCTAAGCGATAGGTTAATATTTTACTTGTCGTTACCGCCGCGCTTTCCCATCTTGGTGCATTCATGAAGAGGCACTTTTTTTTTTTACATAATGCAATAACCAAATAATGTGTATGTATATAGAGAATTGCATAGATTAGTGGGGAAAGACTGTCACATACTGTGCTAGAAAACATTTGACTTTCTTTGTGAGAGGATATGATGACTCATTCTTTCTCTTGTTAAGATTTACATGTATAGTATAATAAACATATTTTTGTGCTTGCATTCGCATGTGGCAAATTTATTTCTGATGTGCATGATGTGGTGCATATTAATGAAGGGTTAGCCTGGAAGCTGGACTTAATCTCGCCATTATATGATTAATCTTCTGGCTAAACTCAATAAAAACTGATCTGTTAAATTTAACATACTAACGTAAAGTAAATTTCGACCAAAATGTGCCTGATTAGAAACAAATAATTGTCATAAAGTATTACTTCATGGTGCAGAAACTTGTATATCAGTAGATATAGGGTATCACCCTACCCTCTAAACAAACCTCACAATACCTTACAAAGGTCAAGCTGAATATATCCCTGGGAATCCTACAAAATGAGCAACATGATAAATCATAACTTGACAAAACAAGTGCGTCAGGGACAACATATATTAGTCTGTACCAGTACACGTAGTATTATCTCTTCTGTCATTTATCCCAGAAAACACCCCACTAGGCCTATTCTGTCAATTTTACACTGGACACGTGTCCACACATCTTGGCTCCTATATTTATAGGTGTATGCAGTATATCCTACATGTATATAATGTAACGATTTCAATCTTGTACATCACATACGTGTATATGTAGATAAGTAAAAGAATTTTCCTGTTATGTGCAGCGATAAACGATCATTAGAAGGTACCTATATGACCAGAATCAGAAATTTATGTTTCTTTGGACTCGCGACAAAGTAGGTTGTTATAATTGCAATTTACATAAACACACGGAATTACTCAGCTCAATAAAAATTTTTACAAGTGGATTGGTGTTCCTATCCGGGGTCACCATTTGCTATATTTCAGTTTTTAATGGCCATTGTAACATGCAAGGAGTTTTAGAAATGGTTAGGACCAGAAGATTGTTTATAAACCGTGTTTTCCCCCTTAACGCTTCTACATGTAATTGTCTCTTAAAATGTAATGTTATCCTTGTTTTTTATGGTGTAACCTTTCAGTGTGGCCTTGTCAATGACATAAAGAAGGACTCTAATAGTTCATTAAATGGCACAGAAGGCATTCATCCCGTCAGATTGACAACTGAACTCTTTAATATATCTTTATGGAAGATTGAGGACTAGCACTGTCCTTGGAATAAGTTTCGAAGGTTATTGCCATAATTTCTGTTATTTGAGACATTTCCTCAGAGAAAAAAAAACAGGCATCGGGATCTTAGAATCTCAGGCTGTTATGCAATACTTTGGATGATGGAACTTCGTCTAATGGCGTATTTTGTATTTACCGTAGTGAGGTAAAACGTGGTAGACTACTATATGTACCGGGTTTGTTCCATCCATTAACCACTGAATAGTTTCTGTAGTCATTTCGTATCAAAATCGCTCATTCTTTACCTTCGTCACATTGCAACAGAAACACTGTTGAGCCTCCCAATAGGTCGAAATTTTCTGATCTAGCAAGTTGTAGCTGTCTTAGTTTTACTCTACATGCTGCCTTCTTTTACGTCGTATCATCTCATAACCATGGTACTCCATGCAGAACGTGTTCATAAAAATTTCAGTTTGGTAACTTTGCAGCGCGTCCATATGGGTAATGAAGTTGTGTACGAATTGACGGCACAAAGTGGTGTTGTTACGAAATGACAAACCACCTACTGACCGCCACTTGCGTAATTGATGTCCATTTTTTTTTTTACAGTACCGGTGTATACGTTTCATAAATGTTTATAATACACGAGCTGTATTATGTCTGTATTTTGGCCGAAAAGCATATAAAGCTCCTGTCAAAATGTTTCATACAAAAACAAAGATTTACCTCACAGCGATTTATACATTCCAAATAATTTGTCTGAAATTAGGCGGTAGTTATCCCCAATAAATTCTTGCATGTAAGACAACCGTTGCACAGTTCAAAGTTCACTCAAAGTTTTTATCTGTCAGTTTTCAATTCATTCATATATTTACATCTTCAATAAATTCATTGCAGTCAAATGTTCACATCGTAAAGTGGGCTTTACAGACCATATTGACGGTGAGAAGGTACCCTTAAATGTCATCTTTTATTCTTTATATCAGCCCCGAGACTAAGTTTTCTCAGAGCATTAAATATCATTTAAATTATCTTTAGCTTGTGGTTACTAAAAGCCATGTTTACAGGACGAAAAATTTCTTTTGAGAACACCAAAAGTGTTCAGTTGGCCAACTGTAAAATCTTGGCTCTTCTGAGCTATCAACAGTATAGATCGTTATAAGCGAACATGTAAACATCAACCAGGGTCAAATTTTAATCACATGTTTTTTTACTTTGATGGGAATTTAATGTTGCTTTCGGCCTAAATAATAAGTGTAATAATATCACTTGAGACACTGACTCCTTGTTGCAGGTCACTCCCAGTACTGCTTTATTGCATTGCTGGAAACCAGACAGTTGTTGTACTCACAATATAGTGGGACTGATCAGGGCCAAACTTCCACAAAAATGTGTAAAATCGCCCATTTAAAGGGACATGGTCGCCCATATAGTAGGTATTTTCGCGTCATTGCAGAATAACAGGAGTATTAGTTATTTTCCTCAAGAAGTAAAAGTTGCAAGCTTTTCGTAAGTCCCACCACCAACATTGTACGTTAAATGAATGTTTGAAATTAACAAAAGACCTGAAAACCCTAAAGTCTGCCACAATATTTAAATGGGGGGGCTGACAATTCAGTGAAACTGGCGCATGCGCACAGCACTCGGTAAACATCATATGTAAACACACGTGTCTGATGATACGCCTGAAAGAAGGACTTATGGCTCTCTCGTATGAGGATCGGCCATAAAGAGTCGTAAAAAGAGAGCTCAGCCGGTAGACAAACAAGTCTAGAACTGTACTTGCTGGCCAGGTGTCGCAAAGCTACTACTTGATAGGTGGCTGCAAATGTTCACACGTTTCTGACTCATGGTTTAATGAGAAGATTATTGATAACCTTTTCTCAATGCAGTTTAAGCTGATTTACTTTGCTTGTATCTGTGTGTATCCAAATTCGAAATTATCTGAGTTTGTGTTGCCAATATTGACTGATCCGGAACGACTGCGCTTCAGATGGGCCTATGCTTTGGGTCGATTCAGTTGAATATTAATGAGGCAAAACGGGCCGCTCTCTTTGGGTTGAATAAGCCGAATCGGCATTGCACAAATCTCTCGATATCACGATGGTTTTGGAGGAGACAGGGTGGGGGCTCTCGCGAACTATCGTGATTTCACAGAGGTTAATGTTGTTGTTGGGTGGGAGAACCCCCATCTTGTCTCGTCTAAAACCAGCGTGATCTCGTGAGACTTCTGCAATTCCGATTCGGCGTATTCGAACAAGGGCAAGACTTCTCCGGGATTGTACAAGTTACATGTTGATGAATGTTCTTAATTCCACGTGACTGATTTAGTTTATGAACGAATTTCAAAACTTTGTTCAAACGTCACAATCAGAATTTGTTTAAAAATCCCAATTTTGGGTGACCCTGTCTCTTTAAATTTGTTCATGCATCATCTCTACTTGTGTCCCTGCAGCCTAGATATCATGCATTTTTCGAAGTTACGGAAAGGTTGCAGTGATGAAAGTAGGGAACTGCTCAAAATCAAAAACTGATCAAATTACATGGAAAATTTGAGAAATTTTCTATAATTTCACAGGAAAAATTTGGACTCATTTGGTACAAAAAATCCTGAATTCCATTGAAATCCTGAAAATTTTCATCTCTGATAAAGACTTATTAAGCTTTTCAAAAGAGATCCTGATCAGCACAGGCTATCCCCCTTCATTGAGTGCCAGGCAATTGCAGTATTTTGTCTCTCCTCAATTCAAAATGCCTGCCTGAGTTCTTCACTTACGAGGTAGGCTCTAGATCTAAAAGTAAAGCCATCAGAAGCTGGTACTTAATGCTTGTAAGAGCTCCTGTCAAGTGTCAACCGAGAACCGACGGTGACATGAACACACCCCAACCCCTACCAATGTATCACAATAAGTTCATAACAAACAACAAAAAGCTAAATAGCTCACTGTAATTACCAAACGTATTTATTTGCATTCAGCCATTACAAGTTGGAAGTTTTAGTAGGCCTTGGGTTCTGGGGCATGCCAAACTGACTGAGAGGAAGAGCTTTTGGTGGAGTAGTTATAACAGGTGACAGGGACAGGGTTCAAAGACTTGCAGCGGAACAAAGCCAGGCTATACAGAAAGCAAGGTGAAGCATGATGAGCAATGGCTAGAAAAAGCACTAAGAGTAAGACTCAATGTTGATTTACAGTACATGAAGTAGTGGGGAATATGCAATGGAAAATTATCTCTTCAGGGGCAGAGTGTTGTTTCACAATAACACAATAGAGTAACTACGTTAGTTACAAATAAATTATTCCTGTATTTTTGTGGGAAAATAAAGATATTAGCACCAATGTGAGTCACTTCAAACAGATGAAACAAAGTACACGTACATACATAATTATGTACCCAACAAAGAAAGTGTCATTTGTTTTTAATAAGCTCACACTCTTAAAAAATCTGGATGAAAAAAACAGATTTGTCCCAGGTGAGTAAAGATTCTCTGGGGTAGGGGGCAACTGTACACAGAGCAAAGGTGTTCCTACTGGATTGACAGAATGGATGATAGTCTTGTGCGGGGTAACAGAATGGTTCACAGGATCTGTCTTATGAGGTTAAATAAAGGTTTGACCAGATCTACAATGGGGGTTACCACTGTTACCAGCAACAGAACAGTTTTCAAGATTTGGAAGGGTTGATATCAGTTACTGTGTGGGGTTAACAGAATGGCTGACAGTCAGTTAGCGCGCTAGTGCAGCGCAATGACCTAGAAGCCTCCCACCGATGCGGTCGCTGTGAGTGCTTGTAAGAGCTCCTGTCCAGCTCCTGCTGCCTTCCTCTCCGGCCGTATGTGGGAAGGTCTGCCAGCAACCTGCAGATGGTCGTGGGGTTTCCCCAGGGCTCCCCCCCCCCCGTTTCCTCCCACCGTAATGCTGGCCGTCGTCTTCTAAGTGAAATATTGTTGAACACGGCGTAATACACCAATCAAATAAAAAATTAAATAAATAAAATGGCTGACGAGCGGTTGAGTGGGTTTCACAGAATGGCTGTCACCATGTGTATTATGGGGAATGAAGCGTGGCTGACAGCAGTTGCTGTATCGGGTCGACAAGATCTCTTGTGGGTAAACATAATGGTTGACAACATTTTCTGTTTGGGATTAGCAGAATGGGTACCCTAAATGACGTAAAATTTCATGCATGACAAAGAAGCTTATTTTCCCTGATTCTGAGAGTTCTATTGATGGTAGAAAGGTTTTTTGAGGTTTGTTTGAAAGATAGGGTGATATCCTATTGGACAATGCAGGTTTCAGTTCCAAAAGTAATATTTTATGGCATTTATTCGCCTCTAAAAATGCACTTTTTGTGGCAAAATTTTAGGTCATTTACGGTAACAGGAGCTTTACTGTGGGGTTAACAGGGAGCTGCTGTGATGGGGTAACAGGCTGCAGCATTCAGAGTGCCCTGGTGTTGGGAAAATGTTCACAAATTGGATATCAGGGGAAAAAAGGGAAGGGAAGAGAAGGGATATAAAAGAGAGGCATACCTCAGTCCCACAGGCGTGACGCCGATCTGTCATACACACTAACCTCACAAATAAATTAGTACAATAATTATGGATAAAGATCTGCGTGGAATACATAGTCCCCCCGCACACACGTTATCTTACAGAGTAACAACAAAACATACATGCTTACTTACATACATCATACTGTTGGTGAGAGCAGGAGAGAGTCTCTCTCTCAGTCACAACTACATCGGTGATTCTAACAACACAATGCGTGGTCAAGTTTAATGCATGAAAGGGTGAAGATATACTGATGTGTACATATAAATATACATTAACTATACAGTGAAATATACAGTATATACAATAATAAACATTGGATATTATTTGTACAGCTATGTACATGTCATATGAAGCTTAGCCAAACAATATCATGAACACAGAAGCCAATGGCGGTTCTAGCAGAATAAAGCAGTAATTACCATCAGCCAATCAAAGCACTAGAAAGTTGCAGCAGCCAATAAATGTACCAGCCTAAAATATATGTACTCTATCAAGGAATTGACCAACATGATTGGGTAAAGCTAAGAGTGTAGATACAGTCATTAATTGCAAGAAACTCAAAAGAAGCATGTTTTTGTTTCTGTATACTTCAGCAGAGTATATCAAGAGACAGTTTCCCAAATGCAACAAGGCTATCCTTGCTACTAGGTAGACTGGGTTGGGCAGCACATAGATATCGGGTAGACAGAGTAACACATGGTATTTGGTATAAAGTCATAAAGTCATAAAACCAAAACAAGGAACAAAATATGGATTTCTGTAAAAAAAAAAAAAAAATTAAAATGAAAAGAAAAAAAAAAAAAGGAAAAGAAAAGGAAGAAAATAAAAAAGATCATATAATAGCATTCAGATATCACTTTCACATTTTCTTGAGATCGTGTGTATTTGGCTATTGCATTAGCTTCAGAACAAACCTAACTCTCCGGTGATCCTGTAATGATACCAATATATGCCACAGAAGTCTGATGTAACCATATTTATCTGTTGGCAACCAAACAGACCTGTCCATAACCACTCAGATCTGTCAGCTTATCACACTGATCTGTCAGTAACCACTTTGATCTGTCTGTAATCAGATAGACCTGTCAGTAACCAGACAGACCTGCCAATAGCCAGAGAGACCTGCCAGTAACCAGACAGACCTGCCAGTAACCAGACTGACCTGTCAGTAACCACATAGCCCTGTTAGTATTCTTAGTCAATACACCCCTGGCTTACAATGACATGCATGTTACAGGTATATTCCAACATACTGAGAAAATTACTCAGCCTTCAGTGAAAAGCAAAAATATAAAATAATAAATTTACCTCCTTGGTTTTTTTTTATGTATGCCATGTTTAGTTTGGTACAACATTAGTTATGGGGATACTTCTGTTTTACAGTTGCCAATTCAATGTTCAGAGATCATAACAGAGACACAGATTGCTTGGATGAATCCAGCACCAGGGCATTTGCTGACAATGCCACTTAGTTTCACTCGGACCTGGCTTACACATCAGTTGTCTTTTCTCAAAAATCAGATATAGTACCCATTCCCTTATCTCATGTGTAAAGTCAGTGACATACCATGACATGGCATCTAACTCCAGAAGGGGAGATAACCATGAGTATAGGACAGGTTAACTTTAAGGCAGGTCTGTTGTCCTTACAACATATGCACTGTTCTCTAACACTCACTTTGATATTTGTAGCTAATGCGACACAAGTCAGTTGGTATTGGCTTTGTCTAACCACTGATGTTTTGGCTATGAGTACCCTACATTCTTCTAATTTTTGAGACATCTGTTTACCTTTTTTAGCCAATATACATCCAACTGTCACAAAAATATAGAGTGTCAAGTTTTTTGTTTGGTTAGTCCATCTAATGAAGAGCTCATCCAGATCCTCACTTTTCCCAACCCCACCCCCCACCAAAAAAAAAGCTGACAGAGAAATGTAATTTTTTGGCTTTCAGCAGTAATAATATCTAGCCCCAAATTTAGAAGTATTGGGTTATTTTTCAATGGATTTGTTTTAGGTGTCATGTTGTATATACCCCTGATCAATAAGAGTGTAGCCAATATGAACAGAAGGAATAGTTGAGACAGCTTTTCCATTTCTGTACAAAAGGTTCCAGTGGTGGCACTGATATGAAGTGAGCATTAGATAGTGGTGCATGAGCTGTAAGGATAACAGAACAGGTTTTAACATCTTTTGTCAGAGAATGTGCCTGCAGACCAGTGATTGTGAAGCCATGTTAATGGCATTCATAATGGAATTGTCTGAGAAACACTGATGATATATGCAGTAAATTCAACAGTTCATGTCATTTCTCCTCTCTCAAGATAGTAGCCAAAATTTGCCAAGTTTGAAACAAATACTCATATAACCAGTTAGTTCTTGTTGACTTTGTCTCAGAGTGTATGAGGAAATAAAGCTGCCAAGTTGCACCACAAGATTATACACTGGCCTTAATCCATCTTCCCCATGATATTACTTTGTGTAAATTTGGCTTTGAAAGCTCTTGTTTGTAAAGAAAAGAAAAAAAGAACAACACTAATGACCAAAAAATTGGAAGGGTATAACTTCATACTGGTTTAGTTATGCCATGTAAATATTTTATCCTAGTGGAAATGTTCTTTCTTTACTCACCACAACTCTATAAGCACACAAGGCCTTCCCTTTGCAATGCGGATGTTAGATCATTCAAAGCGATTTATGAACTTCAGATGCAATAGCAGTATCTTGAACCTTACGATTGAGACTGGTATAGCAGTTAGGATGATGAAAAACTAAGACGTTATGGCTTACTGAAATTCTCAACTTTTGCTGTTTCATGTTAATTCGATTCACAACCATACTTTTGTGTGTGCCACTCAAAACATATGTACGACACTGTCTTGCCACACGGTAGGCAGTTAATATATGTGTTGATATTGTCTACAGTACCACAGCTAGTTAATAACACTATAACATACACTGGCATAAATAATTCTCACATTCAACAACTGATGATATAATTCACACAAGAGACAGTACAGTCTGTCTGATTTCCCAGTGCTTTTAGTAACACATAACACATGGGTTATTTCCCTTCAATCATATCTGTAATATTAAAATTTGCAGCCCCTAAGCCTGTAACTTGCTAACATGGTCGAATGTTCCTGAGAACACTTGTACTCAATAATTCATAATAATTCACACTTTAGTACAATCACACTGCACTTTATGCCTAAAAGTGTTTCCCACATCATCCAAAGCAGTCCAGAATAATAATAATTACATGGCAGCAAGACTTTGAGATGCCAGTCAACCAATACATACAGTCAGTTATGCATATTCGATACACAGCATGTAATTACTCTGTAAAAATCTTTGCGCAACAATAAGTTTCTATAACATTCAGCTCCTATCATACAATCCCATCCATAAAACTGGTATCCAAATTTTGGATAAGAGTTCTGATGAATCCCATTTCTTTCCGTGTATTCTCAAAGATAACTTTGGGATCTTCACTTTCACAACGCAGACAGTTGGGTGCCATTACCATGGCTAAATTGTTCACATCCATCTTTGTGACACTGGCATTTTCCGTAGCAGCAAATACCTGAAACAGACGATACTGCAGTAGAAAAATTCTTACAGTACATATAAATATATGGAATGCCATTTCCTCATATGATGTGGTAATTCAAACATCACCTGATAATATAATCTGCTTAAAGGGAAAAATCTCGTAAAAATGAAGTTATGGTGAGTGAAAAGATCATGAAAAAATGTATCTGAAAATACCTTCACCGAAGTTTATAAATTTTTTTTCAACAAATTAAATGCATTTAGATGTTTTGATTGTATAGTGGGTAATATGAACCATATTCGTAATGTGTGTCAACCCGTGACATTGCCAAACTGCTTGTGCACCTTAATGTTCAGGTCTGAATAAAATTCTTGTGAACTGTACTCCTGTGATGTGTCCCTTCGTGTAGAAAAGCGAATAAGAGGTTTAAGTTCTGCTTTAGGGCCAGACAATAGGCTTGGCGTCACTGTTGACACACATGATCAAAATGGTCCATAAAACCCACCATACAATCAAAACATTTGACTGCATTTAATTTGGTGAAAAAAATTCTGCAAAAATCAGTGAATGTATTTTCAAATACAGTTTTTAATGATTAAGCTACTCACCATAACTTAATTTTTTCAGGGTCATTTCCTTTAACCAAAAAACAAAAGTTGAGTCAATCACTCTAAGCTAGCACCTTGTTGAAGACATTGGGACTTCAACATTTTGAGGCCATGTAGTCATTCTTGAGTGGTGGTGGCCTACTACAAATTCACCATCGTGACATTCACCATACCCACACTTTCACAGTCGCTTGCATGTTCTGCCATACTGGGAGGATTGTTATCTACTCCTGATTGGTTAATTATTAGGTTAGCTTATATAAAATCCTGTGAATTCTGTTTTCATCTAACTTTCATCTAAAATTATACTTTACAGGTCAAATATTTGCAGTGAATTCAGGGTAAAACTTGAATATAGTCTTACCTGTAAAAATCTAATTAAGTATGATAATACAAGTCTGTTGATTTCTGGGAGCTGGTTGATGACAGCTATGGCGGCCTCTGGGTTTGCATAGCTCTCTATACAGCTGTCATAGAAGGCTGGGGGTATGAGGGGCACATAAAGCTCACGGTACCACAGCTTGAGCAGGGAGGCTGGGATGTGGGGATCCGGGCAGTCGTTGGGTGGGATCCACTGGTCGCAGCGCAACTTGAGAGCATTCACCTCATCTATATCACCTGGTACCCTGGCAACAAGGACGAAAACATTGCTTGCAACAAAAAAATATCAGCATCTAATTTCGTAGAATTTTAATCTTTATCTGTGAAGTTCCTGGCATCCAGTGAACAGTCTCGTAGAGCGCATTTGAGAGTTCTGAATAACAACAACTTACATATGATGTCAGTACACTTCTGATTTCCTCTGTATGACATGATAACACATCTCAGTCTTTCACCATGCCAATTTTCTCCACATGCAATTGTTTACATGCCACAGGAGGAAGGAATCTCATATCAGGTGAAGTGATAGAGTGCCGATTTGAGTTGAGAGACCTATTAGTAATTATTATACCTCAGAGGGTAATACTTGGATTACATTGGTCAATATGATATTCCACAAAACATGATGTACAACAGTCATGCGGCCATATACAATGATAATGTGCCAATAGCCAACGATCTTGTGCACTTATTCTAGAACTTTATCTCCCTTTGTCCTCTCTCCAACATCCACTTGCTGATAATAAAGTAATCAGTCGGACAATGGTTTTCTCAAGTTGCTACGGCGTAGAAGTCCAGCAATTTAGGGCTTCAGCACAGCAGGTCATATCCTTTCATTTGTCTTCAGCTTTCTTTTGGGGTAATAAAACATATAGTCAGTGGGATTGTATATGAGAAATTGTGAGCTCTCGACATGTGATGTTCAACTCGTGCTTCGCATTTGCTGAACATCACAACTCTAGCAGCTCTCAATTTCTCATAGGAAATTCCACAGCATGCACTATGTGTATAATGTTGTTCTATAAAAAACTTGGTTCATTCATTCTCAGGAATGGCCACTACATGCAAGGATGCATGTATATAACATTTTTCCAGGATTAAACCTTATCCACCACGACATTTCCTGCAGACATGTTCCTACATATGTTCTGTATTTAGGGCACTTATTTCAAATTAAACATCCATTAAAAACAAAGATCCTCATTGAAGAGCACAAAATACTTTTTGAGTTAAACACAGTACTATACATATAGTGTCAGTTATGTGCAGAGACTGACCTGAATATGCCTTCTGTCTGAGCACCATTAAGCTTGAGCACTTCTTCAGAGAGTATTGTTTGTATCCATGGTAACCGTCTGTCTGGGAACTTGTCACTTTGCATCAGGAGTATGTCATCAAGTGTGTTGCCAAACATTGATGGGTGAAATATAGACTTCTGCAACACAAACATGTATGTGAAAAACAATTATTTATTTACCCTATCAGGCGATAGGATCACAAAGCTGTCACAATTTTAGCACAGTAAACTGGTTTGAAGTTAAGGCTATGTCTCACATCTGATTAAGCCTAAGACCACTTTGTTACACTATACTACAGCAAATTTCATTAAATACATCTACAGAGATGGTCAGGTTTCTGGTTGGAGAGAACTTGTAACGGCAGTGGAAACCACTGCCTCCTACTAAGAAGCTAAGAATGGGCCCTCACCTAGTGGAAAAAGATGTTTGTTTTTTCGATCACTTGAACACCGTATTACAAAGAAAATTTTAAGACTCGTAAAGTCATCTCATGTTTTCAACACACATGCCAAGTATACATAAAGGGAGAGAACTCTAGACTCACCTTGGCCTGTTCTATTTCATCCATTGTAGGTTTGCGCACTCCTCGCTTGGCTCCTGTTGCCTGAGCGCGCTCTAGCCGACGATGACAGTGGTCTGCAAAATGACTAATTGGCACCTGCAATAATGATACAACAACTTACCATTGATCTGCTGCCTGGAAACCACTTTTTTATGTTACTGGAGCATTTTGATAAAATACATTAGTGATCAACAATTTATACACATACTTGTTGAAAGAACTGTGGTATCACTTTCCCAAATACAGACATTTTTCACATGGCTTCTTGTAAATTGTTTCACGGGCATGTACAAACAGCAGAACATTTAGCCTTTAAACCAAACACTGCACTCTACTTAGCTTGAGAGAACATCCTTTACTTACATTGGGTAAATCACAGTTTGGGTCAGTATGTCGTGATATGTAACCCTCCAGGTAGGAATGGAATTTCAAAGATGGTGGGAAAAACGACAAACAGATGGCCAGTAACTCCCAGCCTTTCTGTAAGCTCTCCCTGCAAAACCGGAAACAATGAACAATAATCCTATATTCCAGTGATCTACAGTTTCAGGCTCGGTGAACACTTAGTGAAATATGTGTGTGCTAATGCAAAATTATTAGCAATAATCAATTTTTATTGTAACTCAATGTAAATCCTGTTTACAAGAGTCTTTGCATGGGTGATATTTTAAATCTTATAAATGCAACAAATTAACCAGGACAGCACAACTGATGGAAACTTACTCTTTTTTGTTCTCAGTTGTCTGACGACACAGCTGTATGAAGATTTCATCTCTGATGATCGGAGTGCTCCACCCTTTGATAACTATCTCCAAAGCCGTGTTTATCGTTGGAGACTTGTTCTTACGATCCCCCATATAAATCTGAATCAGTGCTTAGAAGTCAAGGGACATAACCACATGCAGACAAAACACAGTGCAGCATACAGATACTTTAAAGGGAGTGTGCTGTTCACTAGAGATAGCAATTACACTGTAGCAATACTGAATATTTGGATCATGTTTCTGTCCATGTTTGTCAATCAGACCCCCTTCCAAAGCAAATACACTTGATCTTGAAAGGAATAACAAAAGTATAAAAGCCCCAAAGACTATAGTTTACGGGTTATTCTGGTTCATTCCATAGGAAAAGGATATTTTTAAAGATTTCACAGGCATCTTTCTTCACAGCTTTGTCATTTGTTCTTATCATTGGCTTCTGTATTGGGTCCTGTGAACAGATGGTATTTAACATATATTAGTTTTAGGTTCCATTAGCAGTCGTTTACACCTCACTCATCTACACATGTACACTTGCATGAAAACTATTAAACTGTCGTATGATGGAAACCATTTCTGAGAGAAATAACCTTGACTCACTGACTACCTGACAAACCTCATCACATAAAACCACAATGAAGTCAGCAGGACAGGATTCAAACAAAGCCAATTGGAGCGGGATTTCAGGTAATAATCATCCTTTAACTGAAACAAGGTTCCCCCTTAAACCCTTCTAATAAAAGGTATTTGCTTAAGATACACTTTATAGCTGCTCCTCCTCCACCCTACCCCCTTATAAAGACACTTGTCTTAGGCCTTGCCAGCATTATGGCTTTGGATGCACCTCCTTCTCATCCACCCTACAGCTTAACACACAGTACATCATGTCAGCATGTTTGAGTAAGACATAGCATTTGCGCCCCTGCCATCTCTACTCTTGTACAGTCTTTACAAAGAAATTTACCTTAGACCAAGCCAGCATGTTGGCCAATGACACTTTCTTTCCAAACAGGCCCTTCTTGTGTCGGTTCAGATTCTGCTGTGCGTAGTTTTCAATATCGCTATCAGAGTGGAGCTTCTGATTGGTCAAAAACAGACTGACAGACCTCGGAGACGTGTTCGTCCCCGATCGGTTCTGCCAGCAAAACAAGTAAAACTTTGTCAGTGAATACGTTCAATCTGACTTACTATACATAACAGCAAATCATCATTAATTTAAACCTACCAAAATAGAGATATCCTTAATTTTTAGAAAATGAAACCCAACACTTATACACTCAGATGTAGACTTTTACACAATCCAGCTGTTGCATGAGTGAAGCAGAATTACTTGTAGACAAAATATGTATATCAAGAAATGTTTCCGTATATGCAAAGTGGAATAAAATGATAATACAAGAAACAAGAAAATACCTGAAATCAATGTATGTGTTTAAGAGGGGTTTATTTCGACAACCTAAAATGCAGGTTTCATTAAAAATCTGCAAACACTATTTCTTAGCACATCATCAATGGCGTCACTTCATATCCCGCTCGCACAAACAATGTTCATCTCAAAAAATCAAACTAATCAATCAAACCACTTCAAACCACAAGAAACTTTCTCCCTTGAGGCCCACATGTAAATCGCATGCACATTTCAGGCAACTGTTTGATATTAGCACCAACAGGTCAAGCTAATCTCTCATATTAGCGTCCACAGAGGTAATGCAACTCTCATACCAGCAACTATCAGTCAAGAATCTCTTTCATACTGGCATGCATAGGTCAAGCAACTCTTACAAACTAGCATCCACCAGTCAAGCAACTCTCTCGTGCAAGCATCCAAAGGAGTAAAGCATCCACCGGTCAAGCAACACTCTCGTATTTGCACCCACAGGGATAAAACAACTCGTTCATATTAGCACCCAAAGGGATAAAGCAACTCTCTCATACCAGCATCCACCTGTCTAGCAGCACTCTCACATTAGCATCCACCACTCAAGCAGCTATCTCATACCGGCATCCCCCAGTCAAGCAACTCGCTCATACCTGTGTCCACCTGTCTAGCAGCACTCTCACATTAGCATCCACCACTCAAGCAGCTATCTCATACCAGCATCCCCCAGTCAAGCAACTCGCTCATACCTGTGTCCACCTGTCTAGCAGCACTCTCACATTAGCATCCACCACTCAAGCAGCTATCTCATACCGCATCCCCCAGTCAAGCAACTCGCTCATACCTGTGTCCACCTGTCTAGCAGCACTCTCACATTAGCATCCACCACTCAAGCAGCTATCTCATACCAGCATCCCCCAGTCAAGCAACTCGCTCATACCTGTGTCCACCTGTCTAGCAGCACTCTCACATTAGCATCCACCACTCAAGCAGCTATCTCATACCAGCATCCCCCAGTCAAGCAACTCGCTCATACCTGTGTCCACCAGTCAAGTAACACTTTCATATGAACATCCACCACTCACACAGCTATCTCATAACTGCATCCACTAGTCAAGCAACTCTCTCACAACGGCAACCATACTGGGGTAAATCCACTCTCTCATAGTGGTATCCACCTGTCAAGCAACTCTCTCGTACCAGGTTTCCCAACTCTTATATTAGCATACACTGGGGTAGAGCAACTCCCTTGTATCTGCATTCAGCCATCAAGGAACTTTCTCACACCAGTATCAGCAAGTCAAGAAACTCTCTTGTATTAGCATCCACAGGGGTAGTGCAACTCTCTCAAACCAGCATCCACAGGTCAAGCAACTTTAGTAACTCTCTCATACTCACATGCATGTGTGAAACAATGACTCAATACAGCCACATCCAGTTCCACAACCAAGCAGAAAAAGTCCCTCTTTCCTAAAGAGATACAGCATCGGGTTCTGATTGGCTAATGTTTGAGACATAGGGAAGTTCTAACCTAGCCCATGCTGAATTTTCCGTTAGGCTGATTTATTTGAGCGTGACCAAAGCTGCATCATTGCTCCCATGAAACCATGTCTCCACTGTCAGCCAATCAGGATCCTTTCTGTATCCTATCGGTAAATGTCATCTAATTTATCCAATATCAATCTACTTAATCAAATAAAATGTACGTATCAGAAACATAACAAGCATGACTCAACAATTAAATCAACTGTCATTTACTCACATTAATTAAAAAGTAAAGAGTTCGTTACTAAAAGGTGCATGTTTGAGACAGCGAAATTGGAGACTAGCTTACATACTTCAGTCCAAGAATAATGTTTAACAGGTAAGTGGACAGATTATATATATACAGGTAAAAAAGAAACAAATGGCATGAGACAGAAAACATGACAGAAACAAAGGCATGAATGGACAGTCACATACAGAGAAGGGACTGGCTTAGTGATATCCAGTGAACTATTCTGTTTTGTTCAATCGACTAAAGACTAAGGCAACACGGAAAGCTTTCGAGGGCTAGCGAAATCATATTCCCAAGAACTGTACACTGAACAAACGCAAACAATGGCAACAAACACATGACAAACCACTCCCACTTCATCCTTCAAAGCCAAGTACAATCAGCCAAGCTGACAACAAGATTACTGAAGTCAAAATATACTTGCAAGCAACAAATCCAAGTCGATAGACTGCTCAAGGATCTAAGCAGAAAAATGAAGAGGAAACAAAATGAAGATGTTGTACTGATGTATTCACTGGAAAGCTGCTATGAATGGAAACAATGTAAGACGATCACATCAAAATAATGAAAATGTACAAAGAAAAAACTAATGGCCAAAGGCTAAGAGGTCAGCAATACTGCGAATCCCAAAAGGACACTGATGGGGTACGGAAACATACCACCAAAAGCGAACAAAAACCAACAGCCAAACACAACCTGATGTGATGTAATCACGCCGGTGCAACCATCTTCATTGGAACTTTTAAGAGTGGGTTCAAATCTTTCCAAGTTGATCTTTACAGACAATGGCTAAACTGAAGAGTTGAGAGAGTTTGATAGTAGATCATTACCAGAGGAGCGTGTGAACCAGAACTACTAAGTTTGAGTGACATGATGTCTCTCTTACCTGTCTATGCAGGGAACCTGTGCTAGGTGACCCCGCCATGTTTACCTCCGACTGGGATGCCACCACCATGGACAGGGGACGCTGCTGAGCTATATCCTGTTGCAGTGACTGGCTCTTCTCCAGCACTGGTGTACATACTGGCTCTGCGACTTTGGTGTATGCCTCCGGTTTGCGTCGTTTGAGCGAGGCGTGCTGTGTCTCAATGGGTAGGGGTGGGGGTGGTGGTGGTTTGCTGTGAGATTTGGGGGAGGACGTGGAGAAGACGCTGCTGCTGTCCGACTCCCCGTAACCCTGGTCAGGTGCCACTGAAAACAAAATGACTACATAACATTAGCAAACTGCAAATCTCCATATACTCTTCACTTCATGTACATGTACGACTGCTGTCCTGGTGGCATTCTCCCATAGTAATATTTATTTATTCTATCTGATTGGTGTTTTCAAGAATCAGAATATCAGTCAAGAATATGTCACTTAGGCGACGGTGGTCATGGTGGGAGGAAAGCGCGCAGAGCCTGGTGGAAATCTACGATGGTCTACAGGTTGCTGTCGAACCCACTCACGTACCCCACAATAATATGATCAACTATACACCAAAGAAACCAGCAGCAAGTTTCCTATGCCAATACCTACTATTACCATATATGTGAGCTTGTCAACAGCACTTTATTTCATTTTACACAAGTGTTAGTTGTAAGCAGTAAAATGTAGTTCAATTGTTAACCAGAGAGATACACAAGATCCAAAAATGAACCAAAATGGTTATTAATGAAGAGAATTCACCCCATGTACCAATGATGTAACAGAAACTTAATTCAGACAAAAAGACAGAGAGAAATGGCTGTAATTTTTCCAGCCCTTTACAGATTGTTACATGCTTACATGTACGTATATATGCACAGATGTTTCTTTTCAATCTGAGACAGTTACATGTATAAAGAAAATTCTTTGTACAGTACTTTTTTCACATTTGGTCGGAAAAAGTGTGAAAAAAAAGTAGGATTAATCATAAGCATCATCGAATCTGTCAAAATGCAAAAGCTCATTAGTTTGCTATTTGCGTATTTTATATTTTCATAAAGGACTCATGAAAAATCTGTTTAGAACGATGTCAACATCAGCAGTTAACATGTAATGTGCATGTACTGGTGAGGTTCTCACTTTCTGGGGCAAAATAATCGGCATAATTGAAGGCAATTTATGAAACAAATAATTTGATTACGAAAATAACAACACGTCTGTATACGCTGGTGCATGCACACTTCAGGACTTCAACGGGAGTATATGATAGCATCAGTCTAGACAGTCATATTATGTGTAAATAAACAGTGTATTGGCATGTGAAAAGGTTGAAGCATTTCAGGTCATCGGGTCGTTTCAAACGGCAGAATGGACTCCACTCATGGTTATGACTGGCAGAGTAACAACACATGCACATGAATTTTGCCTTCCTCAGATCATCATACAGATAAAAAAAAACAATTTCCAATGGCAAAACCCAGCAGCAGAAGCTCACATGATATAATATTTGTGTTTTCACATGAGGTACTAAGGATTACTACCTGTATGTCCACACCAAAACTGCTAGTACATCTGTCAAGACTGCGGTTGAAAAGGAGGACACTGACAACGCAAATGACAATGGCTTAAATAATCATGCAATATTATATGAAATATAATATGCCGCTGTCGTATAAGTGAAATATTCTTGAGTATTGCGTAAAACACCAACAAACTAAATAAATAAATTATAATATGAGATGCCTGACACATGGCTAAATCATCCATGCAGCTATCTACACTGGTATCCCTGTCATCATGAAGTCATGTAACCACTGAACCTTTTATCAACAGTATACAGCTTGTCATGGACAGCAATACATACATAAAACCCGGTTCTCAATGATTGGCTGGACTGATAACAACAAACAGTTGGATGCGGCCATTTCAGTGTTACTCTTCCCCTTTCTGCTTGCACCTGTACCTATACCTTGTACTGAGAACTGGCCTTCTGGCCCGTAAGCTTGGCGCAGCCTCTGACAAAAGGAACGGAGTCTCTCACACATTCACGTTTCACCAGAATGTAAGGACACAGTGTACATAGCTGGATCTCTAGGTGGTATACTTCAGTCCATAGTGGGATATTCATACTAACAATGGCATGCAAAGCATAACAGCTGTGCCAAAATGAAAATACTTTAAACTACTAGTGTCTTGGTCCATGGTATATTAATCAGCTGCATAAAGAATTCATGTACCAAATGAGGTCTAAAACAATGTTCCCATAATCTGTGCCGTCATTTAACCCATGCACTAAACGCATGGACAGAAGGTGTTAAGGTGTACTTGTAAGTTGATAGACTGAAGTTGTCAAGGTAGCCAACTTGAGGCCACATCTCAGTTGGGATTGACCTCAGGTCTCTTACACCTGCGCTCTTATAACTAAGAGCACAGGAACAATTGAAATAAATTTACTTGTAAATATAACACTGCAAACAACATCCAGACACCTGTATGTAAATGTATGAGAAAGGCCCTCTTTCTTTACTTTAAGGTTGGTACCAGTAAAGGCATTTATCCTAAATGGCCATAATTGATTTGCTCTTTTTTCATGATTCTGAGAGTTCTGTTGATTTTAGCAAGATGTTGTGAGGTTGGTTTGGTAGACAGGGCTATATCCTACTTGAAAAGTGCAAGTTTCAGCGTCCAAAACAACATTCTGTGACATTAATTAGCCTCCACAAATGCACTACTGTTTGGACGAAATTTAAAGTCAATTAGGGTATTCGCCACATATGGTCAAAGATGTACATCTACATCCTAGTGTACTCCTCACCAAACTCCAGAGTGCTGATCAATAAATGTAACAGAGAAAAAAAAAACCACCTCAATTTACCTTAATTTCCCAGTAGCCCACCTGTACTCACCTTCAGAGTGAAAGCTGGTCATCTGATTGGTTATGGACTGTCCATTGAGAGGTAAATTTTGCCTATTGTAATACTCCTCGCCCCTACGCACACTGTCAATGTAACGGTCATCCCGGTCCGTGATCTGGCCCTCTTTTGACCGCTGCTTCTCCTTGATCAGGCTGCTGAGGTGGTCCTGTTCATGGGTGGAGGGAAGGTTCGCGTACTCGGGTTCAGAGTTTGAGACAGACGCTGAGCGGTGAGACATTTGACTGCCCGCCCGCTCCAGTGGGATATCATGTTCATTACTAGTCCTACTGGAGCCTTTGGAAGATAAACTGTCGTGAACGGACACGGCACTGTCCTGCATGTTCCGTAACGAACCCTGTGATGAGTGAGTGTCGGACATATTGCGCAGGGACCCCTGGGAAGAATGACTGTCCGAGTGCTCGCGGTTCCTCGACGAGGAGTGTGAGGTTTGACTATCTGTCCGGTCGTGTCTGTACCCGCGGTTTGACGAGTGCGATGTGTCGCTGTCTGACCTTTCATGACGAAAGTAGTGTCCGTACATGTCAGGGTATTCGCCCATGTTAGAGGCCTGCACCCCTTGGTGTGAGAGCCCCTGGTCCCCCTGCCCTCCCGATTCATACCCTAAACTCTGCTGGTCCACATTAATTCTCTTGTAGGCTGTCTGTCCGTCGCGCCGGTGGACACCCACATAGGCTGGGTTAGTCCGCGGGAAGGAACGTAACTTTGGCTTTGAGAGCAGACTATGAGGAATAGGGCTCACGTCGCCCTGCTGGTGAACAATGTCCTGACTAAATGCTATGTACTCCTCGGGGCGGTAAGGCTCGCGGGCGGGGCCGTACGTTTCCGAGCCACTCGTGGACGTGTACATGTCCTGCCCGTAACTGTCCTGCCGCCCATGGCTGAGTTGACTGGTGAAGCTACCCTGCATGGAGTAGTTGTCAGGGGGAGGGAAGCCGCCGATGGGATCACTAAAACTACCGCCACGTATGTGGATAGGTCCGTACTCCTCTCCTGACGACTGCTGGCTGTGCCGCATGTAACCTTCCTGTCGCCGCGGCCCGGGGCTGTCTAGCGTCGCAGACTGCACCGACTTGGCCCTCTGTGGACGGGGAGATTCTAGCGCTCGTCG
Source organism: Acanthopleura granulata (assembly GCA_016165875.1). Taxonomy (NCBI): domain Eukaryota; kingdom Metazoa; phylum Mollusca; class Polyplacophora; order Chitonida; family Chitonidae; genus Acanthopleura; species Acanthopleura granulata. The sequence goes on along the minus strand of JABBOT010000001.1, from coordinate 32,619,643 downwards.
TGGCGATTCGAACGACTCCCGCCTCACGTTACTTGAGGGCTGTGGTGACGGCTGACTCCCCCTTCTTCTGTGTACTCTATCCCCATTGGCCAGATCATAGTTGTCATGGCGACCAGAACTGCTTTGGGATGAGGTAGAGTCTTGCCTTTGATAATGCCTCTGAAAAATGCAGGAAAAATCTTCAACTCGGCATTAAGCAAGCACTGACAATGAGCTTAAAATGATTTCACCACAGTAGATGTCCAAAATATACTCAAATTTCACTGATACATCTACTTTTAATATTCTGTCAAAACATTATCATTGAATGGATATTGTACGGAGTTTGAGGTTGGTCTAAATAGAAACATACGTATGTATGCTTTTCCTCTGTACCTAGTGCACTGTCCAAAAATCCAAACTGCTTATAACTGAAACAATTACTATTATGCTAATTGCTGGTAATTATGATGCAGATCTGCCAAATAAGGTAGATAACTGCTTTCACTTGAACATGCCGTGATTAATCAACAGCATGATTTAATGACCTGACAAGTAATATGACATAAGAGTACATCAAAGTTAGGGGATGTGAGACATAACACATTAGCACACTCTATAACACAGTCCAGGACAGCTGTTGGGTCTGTAACTGGAAAGTAACTTACACCAGGGATAAATGGCTAACATCACCAAGTGGACTAAATGAACAGCATTGTGTAGGTGCATGCCTCTTGTACATTTGATCCCTCATCATTGAAAAGCAACCACTGTTTATGCTAACAGCCATTCAGCCTGCTAATAAATTTCTTTGACACTGGATACAAGTGTCACAGATGAACCTGTTTGTTTTTCTGAGCCTTTCCAGAGAGAGGATAACCAGACATTTGTCCTCCAGGAAAACGACAATCTGAGCATCAGCCAGCGCAATTTTGCAGACCAATACCATGAAAGTGTTGTAAATAGAATGAACAGTTGATACTCTGTTTGAGATACATACATGGCTTATTACTCTATATTATTTAATAAAACACACAAAAACGGCCACTTTGACAAAAAAAATATTAAATTATCTACAATCAGTTTGAAAGGAAATAATCCTGGTTTTTCCAATGCCTTCATAACGCATAAACTAACATGTTTTATTCTGACATAATTTTATGAATACAGTATTTATGAATACACGCATATTATGTATTGTTTGTTAGGATCGATTCCGGTAGTTGAACAGTGAAACCTCATACTTCCACACTCCCATCACAGCCTCTTAACTGAACAACTCCATGGCAACCTTTTATTGACAGGAATGATAGTCATGGTGATAGTTACACACATGTAACCTGATATACATGTGTGCTTTGTGTTGTGGGCTTGTGTCCTAACATTATGTGTTTATTAAGCTATGGAAAATCACCATCAATTATGAAAGCACTTGCTTTTAAACACTGAACATAAACTGGATAGGGGAATTATAATGTCAGTTAGTGACAAGCCTCAACAGTGGCTTTTCCAGCCAATATATTTACAGGAATTCAATTTAAACAATTCAAAAAACTCAATATTTTTCATCAGTAATGCATGTAAAATGTATCTAATATTCATTTATTTTATCCAAACTCAATACAAAATTTGCCTAAAACTTAATTTTCCAATATTTCTCTTTGTGGTTACCACTATGAGACAGTCAAGCGTACAAACATCCTCCCAATGTTTTGAGACAAACTTCCAATTAAATATACATAGCTTTGGTTATATTAAGCACCAAGCTAGCTAGACATCTGCATTTGAAGGCAAATGTGAATAGGCAGACAGCCATGTTCTAGTCACTTATAGGGGCACAGGCTCTACATGTGTGTAGGTATGTGCAATGCATCTACATTTTACCCCCATATGCTGAAAATTTTTTTTTGCTAGTACAAAAAGCAGTTTTGAAATCATAACAGACAACAAAGCAGCTTGTATACTATCCTGACAAACATCCTGCACAGCAAGTCAGTGAATACAGCAGGTGCATTAAAGCTGGGTTCAGCTGTTACCTATCATTTCTACATCAACTGTTCAACTGTTTGTACAACGGCTATCCTGCAGACTTGGGTCTGCTGTTCGGCCTGTGTATGCCATGAGCAGTGTTATTATATCATCTGACCTTATAACACAGCAGGATAAGGGAAGTGGAATATTACTGTTCACACCTTGTATGTACGTGACATTTAACCCCCCTAGAAGTCAGATTCCTCCGCCTTAACCCAGATGGATCCAGCTGTAGGTATATCTTGTATAGTCTGCTTCACATGATATTAAAAGTTATGCTGCTCTACATTATGATCACGCATGTATTATGTAATTTGCTAACCATCCCAGAGCGTCGCGTTTGTCAGCCTGACCAGATGCGTCATGCACACATGGAACAATTACTTGTGGTATCATCATCATATATTTAACTTCAGACAAAATCTAGAAAATTAAAACCATAATCTTGAAACTGCTAAATTTGTAGATGGCTTTATAGACATTTCTAGAGAATTTATTTCAAATAACAAGTAGATTCACTTCAAACAAAAATAACCAGACATATATCAACTGAAGCTAATCTGACATTTTGCAATGATATGAAAAATCATATGTCTGACTATGTAGTCATAGAGAGATGAAGAGTCTCAATTAGGCTTCTACTCACATGTCTTCTGGAGGTGTGTGGACTGGTCTGAGACTGATGAGGGGACTTGAGGGAGCCATGCCGCACATGCTCTCGTCGCTTCAGAAGAAACAGAAACAAACCATAGATTAGTGGGAAGGGCAGAATGAGGGTCACAATGACAAGAAGGAACTCTGTGAGAGGGGTGGGGAGCGGGGAAGGGACAACGGGGCTATAAAACCCCGTCAGGTAGAGGGCCGCGTTCTGAATGACATCCATGACAACTGTCAACTGTGTCGTCATCCTCTCGTTGACAGGCTTCTTAGTCTCATGGTCTGCTGTACACACAAGTCTCTCTCACCCAGCTGGTACCCTGCTACAGCCAGACTGTCCTCCTAGCTACAGGTGGCTGCTCTGCCAGCATTGTTCACCAACAGCTGTACACAAGACTATCTACCCCACAACAAATAGTCATCAGTCTGGGCCACGCGGCGCAGAATTTCCTGTTCCAAATTGTCCAGTAATACTGATGAAAATGTCTTTGCGTTCGTCCTGGCAGTCAAGACTACAACTTCACACACAACTGGCTAGCTCAAGCTGACCTGAGAGTCAGTCTCTCCAGCCATGTCAACCCGTGCTGTTCACACAGGCGGTGTGCTTGCCTCGTAAGTTCCTGTGGGTGAATTTTCTGCAGTTACTTCCTACCATGGTGATGCAGATAGTGCCAGGGTCAGGCATGAGCTGTACAAGTCCGTCACCCACTAAGACATCCTGGTCACTGTGTGTCCTCAAGAGATAGAGCACGATGTCGCTCCTAACAACATGCAAGACCAGCTACGTACAGGCCACAGTCTCACATCTCAGCTGCTCTATAATCAATAATTCTGAAGTCAGCAACAGAATCATGCAATGTGACAGCAACTGACAATTGGGTCAGCTATATGAACAGAGCACCATAGAGCATGTGCTGGGGGGAGAGGGGGGGAGAGTTGCAGAGCAATGAGTGTCACTTTCCTCTAATTGGCAGGGTAATTATGCATGGGCCTCTAGCAGATGGCTTCACAGAGCTATGCACTAAGCTATTCCATGTTACACATACATATCTATGATAAGCCACACATTATCAAACTACAGTGGGGAGAATGAATTGCAGCTGGCAATTGCAGCACTCTGAAACGGGTGACATGACTATAACCATCATGTTTAACATTGTAACCACACACTCTTTAGATAGTCATCTACATGTATCTATATTTATTTATTTATTTATTTGATTGGTGTTTTACGCTGTACTCAAGAATATTTCACTACACATACATTTAAGCTCATATACTACAAAGCATTTTTTCAAAGTTTTAATTCAGAAAATCATCCTTTCAAAAATCATAAACTTTTATATGCATATTGATTCAGTTCACGTGCCATGATTTGATACTGGCACAGTTCATCAGTATGCTTGTCTCACTTCACGAACAATTCACGCTTAAATCTGTAAAGTGTGTGATTGTCACGACATCCCTTAACTGGCTTCCTGAGTGAAAGCTAAGGGAAGTCTCAGGCCCCTGAGCTTCCTAGCCTTCCCCTAAGAGGCGAAATCTGCGCACAACGGATTAGGTTTACGTGTACATTGTCAACAGACTCAGCTTGCCGAGTTAACCATATGTCAGTGCACATGAAGGACAGAAGAGAACTAGGCCTTACTGCAGTGAATAATAGCTGACTGTTTGAAGCTTTGTACAAATTTGTCACATTTCAGTAGGCCTGTCTCTAGCTATCACTTCAGAGCCACATTCACACATAGAGCTGATCAAAATCTCTACTACTTAGTGTCTAAAACCAAACTTACAAAAACTGTGGAATACGGATGTTTTTAATCATAATTAGTTCATTATAAGTACATGTGTTAGAACAGACATAAATTTGAATTGATTTATTGCATTACGTTATTTACTTCATACTAACAAATGCATCACCCCTATGGCAGGGATAGGCATTATGGTTGGAGGAAGCTGGCGAGTGCCCTGTTAAAACAATTTCCCTTTATCTCGTACTTGATTCTCTGAACACGAGGCCGCAACCAAAGCTGAAGAAAATTTGATGAATTGTGCTAACTCACTGGTCAACAAGCTGTTGTCTGAAGATACACACCAGACAAATGAATAAATGAGAGCCAAGTGCAGTCATTAGACACTGCAGTCAACATATAACTACGTGCACAAAGTAATTATTATCAACCTTTGAGTGCATCTGCAACGGCATGCTTACATATCCACCTACTTTACTGGGATCATAATGGGGCAGCACCTGTCAGAGTGTGACATGGGCCAGGTCTGGTGGGTGGGGAAGACCTCAACAGGCTGTGGTTAAGTTGGTGGGACTAAGGGTGTGAGCAGTAGTGAAGGAGGAGAAGGAAAGAGACTGTGCGAGTCAGGGCGGTGATATTGTGCTGGTTGAAGATTACGGTGGAGTGGAGAAACATTCCTGACATGCTTGACATGTAAGCTACAAAGATAATTTCTAGTCACAGAACATGAGACATTTTATAACTTTTCTTATCACAATCAAGTACATGTACCTTTACACTTAATTAAGATAATCAGTCAAAGCACAGGCAGAAACATAATCAAAAAGTAAAATGTATTGCGATTTGAACAAACTTTTACACACTAACATCCCTTGTGCCCACGTCAAGCCACATAAGTGAGCTGCAATTACGCCACGTGCATAAATTCTAATATTCATAATCAATTTTTCTGAACTAATATTCTATTATTTGGAATTAAAATTATATGAAACGAGACACTGTACTCTCCAACCTCAGCATGGAAAAAACTATGCTGTTTACCAACAGGACACATACTACTGTGAATACCTTTAAAACACTGCTGATGCAAATAATAAAAGAGCAGAATACGTTTCTGAATATAGAAGTCAAGAAGGAACTCGAAAACAATCCTTTACAGCTGTAAAAGGGAAGTAATCCAAAAATTACTTCCTGGGTGCAAGAGTTACTTCCCTTGACTTGTTTAAGCAACACTGCAGTCAGATCAGTCTACAAATGTTTAAATACTATTGTACAAAAATGTGAGATCTTTCTATGCCAGAAGTACTAAAATGGTAGAAAAAGATACCAAATCTGAGCTATACATGCTTTCAAATTTGTGAAACATAAACTTCTTTAAAATTTTATAGCTGATGTTTGAAAAATGTTGTAACCTACAAAAGAACACACTCTAGGCACTTCGGTTACTTGTACCCATAAACCAGACTGCCATAACATATAGGGGTAAAATATTGAGTACAGTGTAAACACTAATCAAATAAATCCATAGATACACCTAAGCATTATGAGCATATCAGTAACCACTCACCACACTTGAGGGAGTTCTGTTGGCAGACTGTAGGGTGGCGGTCTGTGTGGAGATCTCACGTTTACAATGTGGCACCGACTTGTCACCATCCTCCCGCACTTCTGTGTTCTGTTTCAGAGTCTGCAGAGATATAGAAATTTTCCAACACTGATCATCACATGACAATGGACATGAATTTAGAAATTTGTTTCTAAAATGACATCATTTTAAGTGAAATTTTAGGTTATTTTCTGTATATTTAAGACTACACGTATTTCCGTTTATCACTTTGATGAATAAGCACGAAACGATGCTCGCTTAATGGATGGGTGCATTGCCATTATCATCTTCTTGGACACTGTACACAGCAATCAACATCAATCACTTCATTAACATCATGTGATATTAAAATTGAATGAAATAACGACGCAAACACCAACACATTTGGATATCTGGACACCTGAATTCCTGTATTTCACCTGAGCTTTGGCCTGTAAAAACCCACTTTTAGAAGCATATAAAGGTCTTAAAATGACACTTTTCATGCCGAAGTTCATCTGAAATATTAATCAAACTTTACAAAAAACTATAAAATGGTCATATAGCAGGTCAATCAGAATCATGCAAAAACTGTGTCACATGAAAAAGAAATAGATTTTAAGTCCAATACACTATCCTGGTTTTGTAATCTGGCATTCATAGATGTATAACAGTTATACACATCCAAATCAGTAACAGTAACTGCTAATCAGACAAAGCTTCATCCAGGATTCCAGTCAATGACCATACCACGTTCATTTTAATAGGAGGGTGAAGCCATTTACTTTGACAAAGGTCCTGATGAAGATGGCACACAAATTGTATCTTTTTGTATTGTATATGTAATAAATAAAATAAAAAAGCTCTTATTTTCATTTTCTGCCTGTTAAATAATTAGATGTAAGGAACTGAACATCAGGTCCATGACTAATGTATGCAAATAAGGTTACTGAGATGCTCTAAATACCCTAAAAATCTACATATAAGTTGCTAATGTCTCCTCATTCTGACAGTTCTGTTGATCTTGGAAAGGTGTTATGAGGTTTGTTTGATAAGTAGGATGTCCTTAAGGAAAAACATCAGTTTCGGCATCAGAAATTATATTTCATCATGACATTAAAAATACACTGCTTGGGACAAAATTCTAGGTCATGTGTTGACTGCACAATACATATCTAGTATCTAGTTGAAGTACAAGTATTGCCAAACTAGGTTTGGTGAAATACAAAATCTGACTGTGTTTGCACATCATGACACATAACGTAAGAAGATCGGAATATTTGTCTCTTTCCAAGGTACTGTACCAGGTACAGTACACAGACGTATTACCTGAGCAGGGCAACCATATAACAGACATCCTATAGTAATCTAGAAAATAATACCCAGAGTACACACACATCAAAAAACCCCTCAAGGCTCTGACCGAGCACAAAACAGCTGGTACTGTGAGCTACCAAGGGTTGACTTGTTTGATACATGTATTCCCAGATAACAATACTCGGGGAGCTATCTTAGCTTACACCGCTCCAGTCACCAGATGGCGCCGTACTGAATATCATGTGGTTTCAAATCTAACCCGATCTGCCACAATTTGCTGGGACCTGAGTGGGATCATATTTAAATGGCTGATGGAGAAGAAGCCATTCTCCAACGCTGATTCACACGTGTTATTAATGCGCATTGATCCTGCTCTATTAACTCATCGCTCATTCAATTGCAAATCCCATCTGGGTGCAGCCTTCTATTTCTCTGCACAGGCCCTGGCAGTGTGGGTTCAAGCTAAGCCCAGCTCTTGAGACAACGCCTTACTCTTGTTTCCAATTGTTTCTACCGCAAATACAACACACACTGTCCAGCAATTCCAATAAAGTTCCTCAGGTTCCAAAAACAGCAACACAGGAATCCAAACAGATTTAACCTTTAATCAATGCAATATCACATTTAACTATCGCATCAGATTTTCCAGGAATAGACGTTGAAATCACAACATTTCTGCACAGTTCTGAACACTCGCCTGTATAGTTTGCACGCTGGTGTTCTGTACATGTAAACTGACAATCAACCTCAAACTTGTCCTATGGGACAAGAGAATGACGGAGCTATCATCAGACTGGATACATGTATGGCACGCCGGGGAGCTTTAGAAACACCATAAAACAGTCTTCATTCTTGGCCAGAGCTATGACCCAATCAGACCAGAACAATACAAAAACTGAATGTGCATCAGCCTGCCAAATCTCGAATTAGAGGCAGTCGACGGGGACAAGACGGATCAGGAAAGCCCAAGAACCTTAACGACCAAACAAATGACTTGCTCGGCCAGGAAGGGATGTCAACGTCATTCCTTTTGCCATCAATATCTCTCCTTAACGCAGCATCTGAGACAGAACTAATCCAATTCTCTTCATCTAAGTAGTCAAAGAGAGCAACATAGTCTTTTATGGAAGTGACTCAAGTCCTCAAGTACTTGGAAGATAACACTGACATAGGGTACATTCTAAATCTCATATACTTGTGTGTACATGTATATGGCATAGACCACCATACTGTCCAACGACACTAAACTGTATGTCGGCATAAAACATAAAACATATCTCTTTACATAATGTACATGGAAGGAATGAAAGATTGATTGGGGTGTAATGTCACATTGGTGGGAACGTGTACATATAAAATATATTTAAAGTGCCTCTCTAGTCAGACTACAAATTGTGTCGAAATATTACAATGATATGAAAGAAATCCTACTGAGTAAGCCTAACTCTATGTTTCAAAAGGATTTTGATGAATAATACTATTAAACCCATATGACTGAAGATTCCTTGAAAAACAAAATCTGCAGCTGTGCCCATAAAATTTTCCTGATGTGATGTGATAATACACCCTGTATGACGTCGAACCAGGCACGTGTCACCTTGAGTAACGTATTTATGCTGGGATGATATCAAGGGCGTTTGAAAGGGCAGCGTCATATGTGGATACACATCAGCGATTGATGACGACGTGTTCGTGGCTGGCGTCACACCAGGCAAAGTGGAAGCCACAGAAATATTTTGTATACGCTGACGAAACTTACCATATCTCTTTTAATTTGCTGCAATATGTTGAATATATAACAGTCTTTATCAATTCACCTTGTTTTAAAAACACAGATGTTTTAACACCAAAGTAGCTCTTTAAATATTACACTACATTTACATGAACCTTATTTCCTTACTTCTTGACATCACAGAAAATGACACACATTGTCATTTATCAGCTTTCTATTTCCCCTGAGGCATATTGTTCAATCCATCTGTTCTCATGAAGGAAAAAAAATTAACTACTAAGTTAAAGATAAACTGTCCGCTCGTTGCATTATCTGGGAAAATAAATGTCCCTACTGTAGGGGTAGCGGAATCCAGACCTCCTGTGAGAGTTTTTCACTAATGTCAAAGAAGGAGATTGAAATCTAAAGAGGGTCAGTGTTTAACCACAGAGTGTCATCTACCCCTTAATTACCCCCCTTTAGAAAAACTCATTTCCTGGCATGTCAGTCAGTTCTCTGGGCAGCCAAGTCAGCTGTAATGGCCTGAGTCATGTGGTCAGCCATAACTGGACAGTCATAGACGGGCTAATTCAAACACAAGCAGCGTAACAGCCTGACTGGCGCCAGGTCTTGTCACTGATGAGCTGTTACTGGAAACGGGCTCACTCCTGCGTTAAAAAAATGGACATTTGACATGACAACCTGAACACTCCAATGCACCACCACATACATGTATTTGAGCAATCAGGTTAAATATTCGTCTTCCTTCCGAAATGTCAAGATTATCAATTTCAGCGCAGGTTTTTCCATACTTTAGCTCGATTTACATTTGAATATTCCTTTCAGTATGCCAAAGGACTACTGAGCCATGAGATAAAACTAGTATAAATATTTGCAGGAAAAGCCAGGATATCATCAATCATAGTAGCCTGGTGCTACATTTATCAGTGTAGCCTCTACCTAAACCAGATTGTAAAGTCACCTACAGGAGCCGCTGGCTGTAGTTGGCAGCATTTCGGCGGCAGGAGCAGGGCCAGACATGAGAAAAGCCTGTCAATGTGACAGAATTTCTAGGGAGCGATAAAGCTGTCAGCATGGGGTGATAGATAACCCCTGATGGTGCAGGGCAATTAATGGCTCACCTCGGAGACGATCACCGTATTAAACCTGATCAATACACTCCGATTACTCATCATTCAATCTTCATTGAACAGCTTTCGAATACTGATGCAGGTCAAATTTTGACGTAAATTCCGACACATTCTAATTCTCGCCTCTTGAAACCTGCATCATCCTCAGTTAATTAGTTGTCAAAGACGACGCTCCAGTAAATGAAGCGTGCCTGACCTAGAGATCTGCAGGCACTCTGCAAGTACACTCTACATGATAACCACTCAACATGGCTAAAGTTTCAAACAGGTGCACACAGAAAACAAGTCTCTATATACTGATGACAAGAAAAACAGGCAAAATTGTACTGCCACTATCACCCTTACCAAACAGGAGCCACATGTATGTAAATACAATACTTAGGTGAGGACAGTTTCCACTTTCAAGGGGTTTATTGCTCCTACATCTGTTTAAACAGAACAGGTAAGTACAGCACTGATAATTCACTTTAACTCCCTTTAATAATCATTTAGTACCATTGTATGACAGCTATATGTACATGTGATTTGGTAAATTAAATATAACATTACAATATTTTTCTTCAAGAATTCCAGATGTTTGTCAAGTCTCTAACATAATTATTGACATGCTTAGTAACATCTGCAGAAGAAATGAGCGAACTTAGTGAAAACACAGTATGTAGATTATAAACTTACCACTACTGTACAAATATTTAGATTTTCACTTGCATAAAATGACTCCTGTTTTGGTTTCTTACAGTAACTTGCTGACAGTAAAACCGCTCAAAACTAACTTGTGTTCATTCTAATAGTTTTCTGGTCTGCCACAATGGTGGATAATTTTCTGTTACCCATATAGGGACCGACATGCTCTCTGATAAAAACTCCCCTCAACACATGAACTGCGAGCTCGTTATGGTAACAAAGGGAAGTAATTACCTCTTACCAAGCCAATCATCCAGAATATTATATTCAAGCCTTCAGGAGATGTGCACCAAGGGAGACAACTCTCTCACAGGCAAGAAAATGCAATATTGATGGCATGTATACCTCAGTTTCTCATATACTGTAAGTGAGTTTTTACATTCACAAGAGAATATTACAATTTTTTTTAAATGAACAGTGCCTCAATCATCAGTTGTCTTCTACATAATCATGTTCTGTATTTCCAAAAGATCAAGAGCAACCTTCCTACCCCTACCATCTCAGACCCTTGTAATCTCACATGAACATGCCGATTTACCTGTAATTTAGCGAGTGGGATGATGTCACAGTTCTGGGGGCGGTGCCAGACGGTCTTCTGACTGGTGGCGTTGTAATAGTAAAACCTTGATGTGTTAGGATCGAACAGCTCCCACCACTGATTGTCATCTGTCTTCTTACTATAAAACAACAAGAACAACACACATTTCATCATAAATTTCATCGTATATATGGAGGAGTTGACATTTGGAATAGCACGTGTCTTAAAAAGACAAGAGACATGCTCGTACCTATGTCTATCCTGGTCATAAATAAATGCTGACATCTTTACTAGCACATGCATAAAATGTGTATTAAAGTTACTCTGAAACAAAACATGACCATTCTCGTCAAAATGGAGAGAACAATTACGATAACAGCACATGTAAATGTAATTTACTTATATTTATCCAGATTTTGTCATCTGGGTGTCTCATTTGGGCTTTTTCTATTTTCTCCGTCAGAATAGGTTGTGCCAAAGACACTGTGACACTTCCCCTCAATGGCTACATCTATACTTACTGTACTATGAATGAATGATTATGGCTCAAGGCCACACTGGATACGGGGTATACACCCATATAGTCATAATAAGTATATTATGTAGTATGGCTCAACTCATCAAACAAAACGTATGAGCCTCCTCTTATTGGGCACATAAATACTTTCGTGCACGCTCTTCTGTCATGAGCCAACGCCTACCGCGACACAATGGAATAACAAATAACGTCACAAATCTATAATATGTACACCCTAGCACAGAGATGTACATGAAAGCATTACTACACAGAGGAAATGCTTACACATGCACTTAACACAGCAAGCCTGTAATAACTGTCATCAGTAATCACCAAATATGGTGACAGGCCTAGATTACATAGAACTAATGAACAGTGGAATAAAATCAGAAGAACACAATATGTACAAACTAGCATATAGATATGCATGATGTATGCATTATCATAAAGACAAATTACGGATAAAGCATATCCTAAGTGCTCAATAGTTAACAAGCCAGTAATAAAAGTTATCATCCAATGTGATATCAGGCTTTCCATGTATAGATACAAACATGTATAAACCTGCCACCAGGGCACTACCAAATGTGGCAGGGTAAATTAAGGCACATATACTGTACACACATGCAACTCTCTAAACTACATGTACATAATCATAACTGGATCTCTGAGACTGCCTTGAGTTTGACCAATGTGAATTCTCCAGGCTTCAGCTGTCAGGGGAGGTCACCCACTCCACATACACCAACAACGGAACTCAATTAAACCCGGCCAGCATCGAACAAATTACACACGGGTCATCTGATAAAGTGGTCGCAACTTTGTGGACTGGAAAAAGAGCTGGGGGTGGATTCCCAACAGAAAAAAGGCCCACTGAGTCCAGTGCCTGTGTTTGCCAACCAGTAAATTGGTTTTCCACTGTCCACACAGCCCTATTAATATTGAACGCCTTTATTAATAGTACTTGAATGACCAGTCTTATTCAGGGTAGAGACCATGAAGTTTGAATGAAAACAAGTGACCCTCTGTACACCAGCCACTCAACTGTCCTCTTCTTGATGGTTATAACATGTACACACAAATCAACAGAAACTGTTCAATTACTGAATAAAACAAACACAGAACTAACTGTACCATTTATAAAAAAATTTCAGGAATTTAGGAAATGACTAATTCCCAAACCATAAAAATTTACTATTTCAAATTTCCCATTTTACTGGGGTTGTTTGTTTTGTTTTTCACATACATTACATTACTACAAACAAAAATTCATCTAATGTATCTCTGGGCAGAATTTCCTCAACCTCATGTATCATTCAAAAAAAGTCGAAACCTCCTTCTAGAGCCCCGTGATAATTACTTAATCAAAGTCTTCATGGGCCACATGAATAAACACCAGCATAGCCAATAGAGTCATAAACAGCAGTTCTCAATAGGAAAAAAATAAATGAGCAAGTTACTCAACGAAGAAGAAAAAAAAGGTCCTTGATAGTCACAAAAAATATATTGCTAGGCAATAAATGGGGTTTCTGTCAAACCTTGGAATGAACAAAGCCCTGCTGATGTAATTGTTTGTACTAGATGAAGCTGTAATTGACGCATAGTCTGGCATGAGGCTATAATAGCTCTACATAAGCCAGCCTATGAACAGCATTCCACAGCAGGGTTATTTCAATACTGCACTGATATGTGTCACATGATGTTTCCTGATCAGGATTCCTGGGATGGATCACCATCAGTAGTTACTGTGAGGGGAGATGTTATCTTGTGGATGGTAAGGGCAAGTATGTGTGTGTGTAGAGAGAGGAAGGGGGATACCCAAGGAGAACAGGGGAGTAGGGGTGTGGCAGTGGGGCAGAGGGGCTATGCAGCCGCTATCAGACTCAGTAATCTGTTATAATTGTGTTAGCCTAGAGCTCCTGCCTAGGTTAACTCCCTTCACAGACTTCATCTTCCAGTGGTTACCAGTTCATTTAACCAAGTATCTGACACAGCTGTATGATCCATAGCTGTCAATCTCCATGAATCTGTAAGCTCACTCCGTATCCTAAGGCCCCACATACCATAAGCCATCATAGCCAATAGCACATTTGTTAATATCTCTGCGAAACTGTACAAATTAGGCAAAAAATCTCAACTGACATAAATCCGAGTCTATAATTCTTGGGCTTGAAGCTATTCTACACGTATATACGCCACTCTGCCAGGGTCTACATGTACAGTGTATATGTATGGGCGGTAACTAAACTGAAGTGTGGCAAATGTATTACATTTCATAGTTATTAACATACGTCCTAGGTATACATACACCTTCAACATACACACATGTATGTGTAGCTGTTATTATCATATACTCCCACTATATCTGCAACAGAACATGTACCTGACCTGTTGTAGATTACATCCACCATATGTGTATTGGTCTTTTGTCAAAATACTATTGGTACAAAGGAACATGTACATATGAACATGTAGTATAATCATACTGAACTGGCCATGAGAAAATAGGTGGCATGCAGTTTTCCATTATTCTTCTCGCCATTTTACGCAAGTATCAGATCACTTGTCTAAATTTTACTTTACTTTACAAGATGAATGGGTGGGATGATTATCATTTGCCTCTTATGACCAGAACTTAAGATACATTCTCAATATTTATAGCTTTTATCATCAATAAGGTCTATGTACATCCAGTATATGCTTGGCCGTCCAAGTCCTTATAAAAGTGGCCTCAAAGGCACACGCAATAAGTGGATTAAACCTCCAAAGACAACACCATAACCTGGTCTAAGTTTGGGACCAGCTGTTGCCCAGAGGTTTAAATGACTGTCAGCACCAAGTGGACAGTAGATTTATTGACCATAGCTGTGGTCAGCATTCATCACACTGACCACAGCTGTTCCCCAAGGACTGTGATCAGACTGGTTACCATGGCACCCGCCTCTAAACTGTAGATCAGTCCTGTAGCTGGAGAGTTAAATAGGTATACACCCATCCAGGACAATAGCATCATAGAAATCACCTACAACTGGCACAGCTGCTAATATCCCCTCTGGGGGCAGATCAAGCAAGAGCAGTATGACGGGTTACTAGGCCAGGCTAAAACAAAAGCCCCCAATCCTCATGGCTTACAGGTCCCCTCCTCCCCCCTCAAATCAGGAAGCCCCTCACTCCTCCACAAAAATATGAGCTATATGTATATAAACACTTTTTCAAATGTACATTTTACTTTATGTTTTACCTTAGTTGACCTTATGTTAGCTTAAGTCAACAAAATTGAATGTGGAAGATATTTTCCACAACAAACTGAACTTCTTTCAGGTCGCTTTCATGTGTAGCATGCCAGCGTGAAACACAAAATTACATGCACTGTACATAAAATAGCAAGGAAAGAGTATGTTTGCCTCCATTATGCATTTCTCAATGTGTCAAAACCAACTCAGAATGAAGCCATGTCCTTTAAACTTGAATTACCTATGCTTACGGAACACATTCTGCTTTAAGTGCCAAGTACACGCAATTTTTCTAGGAATCGTTATCCAGACAGCTGTTTGGGAATGGAGCCAGGCCAGTGAATATTTTATAAGCAGTGGTGATTAATCTATCTTAATAGTGTACAAGTGAAGTTAACTGACGGCAGTTCTCAACCTTAACAAATCACTGAGCTCTGAAGGCTCCTATCTGACAAGTCTCTACAGAACACACAGCAGATGCATTACATGAACTGTCCATGGACTGAATCTAGTTCAGAAACCGAAGCGTCCTCAGCAACATACAACATGCATGCTCTTATTAAGATGCACCTTAAATGGATGCCATTTTCCTTTTTAGCATGTACATTTATATGCATATCTTGGTGTATGGCCATACAATGTAGACATGTACGCTTCTTCGTTGACTTTTTTGTTGTTGTTTCATTTATTTGTGAAAAATTACATGACCGATATAAGCTAAAAACATTTCTCATTCCAGAATTTAAAGGAAGCTGGCCCTGTCAATCAGTCCCCATGCTTGCATCGCTGACACTTCAACCCCTGGGGCATCAGTAAAGTGTTCATATGGTTTGGACAACTGGTAGTGATAAGAATTGTGTAAACTGTAAAACAAGCCAAGCACACAATAGGAAAGACTCTGTTTTCTTCTAGGGAATACTGACATCTGCTAACCTCCATCTCAAATGAGCTTTAGAAGAAAGATGCTCACTAGCAGCTCTATGTTCTAACTGCACATGTAATATTATATGGCTGTGACGCCTCTTGAGTGTCAAATACCACCCTAGTGCATCAGATGCTGTAGGCTAAGTCTGTACAGGACAACTCCAGGGTCAAGGGGTCATTCAACAGAGAAACAGGCAGCCAAATGGAAAATATGGAGCAGAAGTTGTGTATATGAAGTCAACCCTAACCACAGTAAACAGCTGCTAAGAGCCCCCCATGAAAAATCTTAGGTACAAACTCTCAACAAAGCCACTTTTCTACCTGTCAATGCAACTCCCAACATTCTCAGGCTAGGGGGTGTTCACTCAAAGCTTTAGCACACTATAAACTGTGGAAAATGTCTGGTTTTATGTGGTGTAACAATAAAGGAACAATGTCTATACTGTAATTACATGCTATCCACACTAGAATATAATTGACCACTTCTGGTCACATGATACTGTACATGTATGTCATGTGGTTTTGCTTCAGATACGGTACACTGGTCACTAGTTACAGGCACCATAATAGCATTCAGAACCAATCCTTCTCACTGAATATGCTTTCTAAAGAGTTAAACCAGTAAAACATTCAGGAAACTTAGCAATTCTGATGACATCAATTTGACACAAAACATACAGTATGAAGCCATATAAATTTATTACAACATGGAAATTTAGAATTAACTCCAGTATTTCAGAGCAAAGGCATGGGTCAAAGGATCTCCATGTAACTAAGTATCTAGAACAATAACTTTTAAGACATGTTCACACACCTCAAAAACATGACTAATTCAAGTAAAAGCATCTTCAAAGGGTTACAGGTTGTCATTTTTCCCCCCAAATTCCACTTACAAGCTAATGCTCCGCTGGAATACATCAAAACATCAACAAGGGAATTGCCTAAAGGCATCAGAAAGCATCTCCTCTATCCTCTTAGATGTCCACTAAAACCAACATCACAGAGTGCACACTTACATGAGTAAGGCAGCAGATTATGCTTAGAACCGTACAGCTCTGGAGAGATGTCCACGGTTCCAAGGACAAATGCTTAACCTGCTTGGTCTCTCTCCCATATAAGTGACTATCATCAAACACCATGTCTTCACAAAATACATTGCCATATATGGCATGGCTTAGACTACCATGACAGCTGCACATAAAAGTCACTGACCACAAACGCTGAGATAAAATATACAGGAGGTTATTCCAGTCATGGCTTGTCAAATACTCAAGTAAAAATGTTTGACCTTATTTGTGAAAAAGGAGTTAAACTTTAAGAGTACAAATCCAACACAGGCCATACAGAAAACCTTTGATGTTCAATATCAGGAAAACCACCCAGAGAAAGCGTGTCCTAAAGATGAATGCTAGATGTACATTAACATCTGTATATTACAGTCGAATACTTACAGTCGAATACTATGTAGAACTACATGATTTACAGTAGTACAGCTAAAGATTTGTCCATAAACTTCCTGAAGTGGTCTGAGGAGGTCATTACTGGCCTGAATGTAAATCAAACTTCAGGGGAGTACAACTCTTTCTAAACTGTGAGCACCTCTGAACTCTGACCTATCACACTTGAAACCTGGCTCAAGCGTACCTCTCTACTCTTATAGCTATCTATACTGCCACTTGTAAGCTGCCACTCCGCATTTCTGTCACACCACACACTTAACTTCACCACAGCTTCCACCCGAAATTAACCTGGGTTAACTGATATAAAACATGTGTTCTGTTTACCATCAACACGGCTGTGCTTTGCACAGACATGCAGGTTAAAGGCCTAGGCTTTACAGAGCTTCCTCTGTGAAACATTATAAGGGTGGTCCACACCAGACATGTACACAAAATGTCTTGTAACTTGTAGGTTTCCCTCAATTCCCAGTGAGAATGATGTTCCAGTTGGGCTGAAGCCTATAACCAGTAATTAACCAGGGTCTCACAGTGCATCCATCAGAGCTGACACCATCATCCCAGTGACACCCTTACCCTTAATTGCTGCACACTGGAATGCCCCGTTCGTATTATGCAGACATGGAAAGGCTCTCAAGGTACCTGCTCACCTGTTTAATCAACTTAATTCCTGAAATACCTACTGAAAAACATCCACTGTACCACATCGTTAAAACAAACCGATTTACGCACAGTAAATTTTTTACAAATTTGTAAGTACATGTAAAAAATCTACGCTGGCCTACTTCATGAAGAGAAACCTATACTTTCCAAGAAAAAAAGTTTACCTGCAATACTATATATATATTTATTTATTTATTTGATTGGTATTTTGCGAGGTGCTCAAGAATATTTCACTTATATGACAGTTGCCAGCTTTATGGTGGGAGGCTTGTGGGTCATTACGTTGAGCTAGCATGCTCACCAACTTAGCCATGGAGACTCTGCTACACTATATATATATATATATATACTGTAAATTTTAAGAGGAAAATTTAGGTCATAAAATATCATAAACATTTTTCAAGAAGGATGCCATTCTACCTTTCAAACAGAATCGTCAGAATCAGATCAAACTGGCAACTCAGTCATGGTCAGAATTTTAGGTCATTTATGCTGTATTTATTGGAACACGAATCCCATCCACTGACTATAAGTGTGACATCATCCACAAATTAAAATGCATTTACTGTCATATTTTTTAAATCTACATTACATACAATGCACATGTACAAGAAACTAAACATGTAAAGCTGTAGAATCCCAATACAAATACCTGTTAAATACTGATGCGCCTATAACAAGGCTACTGAGGAAACATGACTGAACCCAATACAGATTCTTCCGTCCCTTGACATGTTTGTCATAAGGTTTATCAGGTAGCTGGCAAGGGGCTTTGGTTTCTCCACCCATAACCCTGACAACAACTGCAGAATCAAAATTTGCCGAGTGCCACATTATACCTCACTCAAAGAAATGAATACCTATACATCAGCAAGTACTAGGCATTTTCACTGAAGTTATTTTGAGTCTATTATATACATGAGGTTATCCTTTCTTCTTGTCCTCCATGCACAGTGTTCCTATGCATTCAGACAAGTACATGTAGGCCTATAAGAAAACTAAACTTTCTACATTACATCTTTACTAGATAATGCGGTAAAGTATCAATGCTGGAGAAGACAAAAGACACGTTTTTATGTTCATACAATAAAAATATGACAAAATACATGAGCATGCATATAGAGTAATGGCAATTTATCCTGCTGTAGAAGAAATATTAAAGGGAAATAATGGAATATGTGGACTAAATCTAAATGTGTCACTTTAATGATCAGACAAACTGACTTAAGATATCTCACACTGATAAGGCATGACCATATCATGTATAGTCTGAGGAGTTCAAGCAAATGATACATGCTCTTCTTCATTTACCCATGTGTAAGTGCACTTCAATGGGGTTGCTTCTTGCATGTTGAGAGACTTTCCAACTGGATTCGTCTGGAATTATTCATGATGGGAACAAGCACAAGTCTTCAGCTCAGCACAAGCCTCTAATTTTGGCCTGTGATCAATTGAGCTGTTAGCATTTTAAGAAGATGAAAACTGTTTGATTTAGAATTCTTTACAGATCCCCAATATGTCATGGAATCAGTATCCAAACCACTTAGGTTAACGGGGCCCAGGCTACACTGACAGAACGTCTACAGACCGTCTTCCGTCCAGCCCACTGAGATTGATTGGTTCAGTCTTCCCTTCGTCTCGAAGACCCAGATATCTTCCACATTTCTGTAAATAAAATATGGTCCCTGGCCAACTGATGCAGCTTATCTGTGGAGTAGTCTGCCAGGTCCTCCTCGAGAACCCAAATCAACATGTACGGTCTCCAGATACTCTCCCCAATTACATCCACTGTTAATATACTGCCGGAAGATTAGAGAAAGGAAAGCAGGCAAGATAAAACCCAACACCAACCTCTTACAAGTGGTGGCCAGTTTTTTGTATGGTGCCAGACACTGCGCAGTTTCCATTACAGATCCACCTTTCATACAGATTTCACTTGAACAAAGAATTCTATTCACCACCCTCCATAGATACCCATACCGCCCTTGATACTGTATACCCAGAAACACTGTAGGGATCTCAGAAGGAGACCCTACCCACAGCAGGAATCAGTCACCTGCAGGGAGGGGTGCAATAGACCCATGGAAGGCACTAAGACAAGAAACACTGACCTGAACTGATATGGCCAACAGGAACTCAGTTATTAGTTACTAATTATTGCCTTGACAGCCAATGAGTTGTATAAATATTAAGCCTGTTTTAGTTTAATGTAATGTAATTTTTTCATAAATAGTAACGAATCCTATGAGTAAACAGGGTATGGCTAATTGCTGAAGAGCTTTACAACACCCCCTATAAAAAAAATGTATAAAGGTAAACCCTTACTTTAGACATGCATTGAAATGAACCATAAATGATAATACCGTAAACCAGTACATAAGAACATGTACTTCAAGACAATTAATTGTGACTGTTTCGCTGCATCTGGACACAGTAAATATCCTTTGGTCAGAAAAACACATATCCGAAAACAACCTGGATTTCTCGCTAAAAGACGCCAGGTAAACAAATACAATATTATTACCTAATCAAAAATAAGCTGAGTTTTTGCTCTTCTCATAACCATATGGCACATGTATTAGGAGGGGAATGCTTTTATCAGCAGGGGTGGTGTATAAACCATGGCACAGACCAACCTGGGTTTTTCCTACAAAATAACAAATCCTGCCATGTGTCTTATATTCTGTACTACTTGTATCCTCAGTTGCCAGTGTGGAAAAATTCAGGTATATGAATATACCCAACTGCTTTGTTGAGTTCATGTATATATGTTCAAATGCATAATGTAATTAATGTAACAATTCTGAGTTCCAAGACAAAAACATTAACACTTGTATCTTTTGGACTGAATACATATATATGTACAGGTAGGTCTCATGTAGCTACATGTACAAGTACAGAATACAAAACCATGTTACCAATGTCACTAAAAAAATGTTGTAACCCTAGACAAAAATCTGCTACATTTGATTCACATTGTTACAGGTTTGGGAAAGAAACTGCAGGAATGATAAGATCTCTGAGTATTTGCACCTGTAATGTTACACACCTGGAGCTGGTCTAATCAATGCCCCACAGGACCCAAACAGCCCTAGGGCATCAACTCTACAAAAGGTTACACTCCACTGGGAACCCTTCAGCAAAAGGTTATAGCAATAAACATGTCAGGCCCATTTTTCCCCAAGGCAGAGCATTATCTGAAGGCAACTCTTTGTTACCAAAAACTTAAGAGGAAGTATTCAACTTGGTAAGAAAAAATTGGCACAAGTGTATCATGTGCGTATCCATGCAACCCACACAACTACCAAATCCAATGCTCCTTGTTTCTTAGTAAGTTCAGCAAAATCACCATGAATTTCAATTTATAAGATTTGATCACAGCATCTTCACTGTTAATACTTCCCTATAGTGTAATATAATAGGTTATAACTTCCTAATTTTCAGCTACCACAAGCAGCTCTGAAAGTCACTCTGTCCATCTGTTTGCTCAAACTTCATCTTATGAGGCCTTCAGTCAAATTTTTGACATCCTAGGTTTTACCACGGACCATATATTTAACGATGGGCCGAAGCGCAAGACAACAGCAACTTACTGCAGGATGTCGCAGTTACTGTTTGTTTGTTTGCATAGGAATGTACATTTCTTCTGGGTGTTTTTCTGAACTGACTGTCTAAGAAGTACTTGAATGTACATGTAAATGCATCTTGTCAAAGCACGTCATAAGAAAACTAAGATTAGAAAGCAGGGCTGTGTATCCTGAGTTACAGAAGGAGACAGACATGTGCAGCTCATAAAGCATCACCCCCAGGTGACAACACGTCTATTTCAGAACACTGGTGCCGAATCCAGGCAAGGTGCAGACATGTGCAGTCAGGTCAGCATTGAGCAATCCTTGAGGTGATGCCAGATGAAGATATATGATAAGGGATGAGGCGCTACATGTGAGGGCAGGAGGGGTGCGAGAGAGTGGCTGGGGGGGGGGGGCAGAGAAACCTTATTGGGTCACAGATTAGATGCTTTCTCCTGGTCACAGTTCAGAGGATCTGGACTCACCCAGTCACAGGTGAATCCCAACAACACTTTCACAGGCTTGCTACTGTGTATGACATCCACAGCAATAAAACTGGTCAAAAAACTTCATGACTTGACATGACGAGAAGAGTGAAGTCTAAATATAGCTGCCATAAGACCATTTTTTTTCTCTCTTAAGGATGTCTCGTCCTGAGTTTCAGCACCTGCAGAATCTGGCGTATTTTTATGTACTAATGGAAATGTGTATATACTCATACATCTTACATACATACATCAAGTACTTTGTATCTTTGAATCCCATCAAGATCAAGAAACAACATCAAAACGATTTTTCCAGTGGCAGAAAAGCACTGTATCATTATAACTGACAAGCCTTAAGATTTATCACCAAACACAAACCAAAGTCTTGCAAAATATTAAAGATAAAAAGGCTCTCAATTCATACATGTACTTTGTTTCAGTTGTACACATGTATAACACACAGTTACTTTTAGACATCTGCAATCCTAAAATCCATACACAGGCACACATAACTGTAAATCAACATAGGGTTAACAGTATCAAAACTATCTTGTAAGACAGATACATGGACCTGTACAATTTAATGCCCAATACACCGCTACTAATACATGTACTTTCCCAGAGTGACAGAATTATGACAGAGATGAGAATGACACATTCTACTGTCAGGGTTTGACAAGGTTCTCATAAAAAAACCCTTGAGTGACATAACATGTATACGTACATATCTCTCTTGGTCTCTCTGAAAGTCTGCATCACCAGATACACACGTAGCAGCTGAAACTACAGGAAAGTACCCAATCGAACTTACACCTACACCTTGCTTCACACAGCATGTAATAGACCACTTTTGTCTAAAATGAAATTCGATTTTCAGTTCAAAGGTTTACCTTTTTAGAAGTGATTTCCCTACTTAAAACTGACAGGGTATAAAAACAGTGCATCATCCACGTTCACCTTATTATTACTTGTACTGCGACTATGTTTGGGGACACCACACCGTAGGTAAATGTGGGTACAGGTACATGTACATGTCGCTACTCAGAGTGGCCTTGCAGATCTGGAGAAGATTTCCCGAGTATTAGCAAAGCGATTTGACAAGCTTATTAAGCCAGCTGAGTTTTTATGCTGATTGGTTTCTGTGGGGGGAAAGAGCTATCTTGTGATTGAGCGCCTTGTGCCAGCTGGGGGAGCCAACAGAGAAATAATTAGAAAACTTACCAGGGTAAATTGCATCAAAGCAATTTACTAACAATGTAAGCTTCTAATTAAGCTATAAATGTCTGTTTTAATTATAGTTCGAGCAACCATGCTCCAGTCTCAGTACAATGGATTACTATTTGGCGTGCAGCCTGATAACTATGCGCAACAGCCAATGCTCTGTGTAACCTGTTCTTACTCAGAAGCAAACTGGTTTTTTCAGGGCAGATCAGCCCACACTTCAGGTATCTGCTGACTTAACGAGATTGTTTCCACACACCTTGGTTTTCTGATTGCCTACCCAGCAGGTGACAGACAGTGTGGCAGGAACAGATACAGAAGCAGATTGAGAAAACCTCAGCATGTTTTGAAGCTTCAACTTGAGCACAACAGAACATATCTACATATGATCTCACAGTAATGAGAGACTGAGACGCCATGAAAATGCTGACTAAGGCAAAGAAAGAAAACATGCCTTATGATGGATTCTGTGCAAGTGTAACACTGCGCCAACTGTATGGATAATGAACATAGTAGAACAATTTCACTTGCACTCAAAATAAATTAAATTACTTCTATATAGTGCAAACTGTGCACCTACAGTTATGTGTACTTTAACTACTACACTGTAGAACTTCGAACTTGTGTTTATTCTAAATTACATGGGACAAAAGAAGTGAAGTGGTAATGCTTTCTGAATTGCAACATTCTCTTGACAACAGCCAATTCATGTTTAGCCTGAATAGGTTAATCGTAACATCCGCCGTCATCAGCATCTGGAGATCAAACTCATAACAACATCACACTTTCAACAAAAAAACCACATACTTATGTGTACGACACCTTCACATTATACCATGTCTGAAGAAAGGAAAAATTAATTTTCCGCGCCTACATATCTATAGAGTGTGTACATAACATACCAATTGTTACAGTTTAAGGAGCAGGATAACATTGTGCGGAAGATGTTTCATGAATACAGATTTATGCTAGAAGCCTTTGGGTCTAAAACTAATATATAATATTAAATATAATATTAATATAATATGTGCTTCAGTAGAATTCATAAATTAAGAGGAAAGTGAGGCAATTTATTAACATGACACATCAGCATCACTGACTACAGTTCAGAGATTTGTTTTCTACATCTATGGAATTAAACCAATCATGGAATATTGCCAAAAAATGGCTCAGAAGGCTTAAGACAGCTTACAGAGAATGTTGGTGTACTTGTAGGCTGATGACATGAACCTCTTAGTTAAGAACACTTACCGCCCCAGACTGTTAAATCGAACAGTGCTACGACTATTGTAAGTCTGGTGGTACTGGACAGACACCTCTGAGAAATACCAGCACTGGTTCAGCGGAACAGTACTCCCCATTGTCCTGGCTTTGATCAGTAATTACGGTTGCCTCAGGTCAGCACCTGTTTTTGGGGAAGATGGGCCGAACTGACCAGTGTACATGTGCCAATGTGGTTTGAGTTATCCAGGAATTAGCTCAGATCCCTTCACAGGCCAGCTTCATCCCCTTGGTCACAGACACTGAATTCCTGGAATGATGGATAGCTTCAAGGATGTTAGCCCTTTGTTCCTGCAGCCATCAACCTCTTTACTTTACAAGCTTCTAACCTGGCCAATTAACTCCCTGTTGCACCTGACTTCCTTAAAAAGTCTGTCGGAAGTCCTTATGGCTACCTTCCTGGGCCGGGAGACAGGAATAGACAGTGAGGTTAGCACATGGCAGGACTGTACGTCAGATCTGACCAGCACATGGCAGTACTTCCTGACGTTTTAGTCACATGTAATGTTATAAACTCTCTACTATCATCTTCAGGACCAGACCTTTAGGAGTAGGCTTGGAAACCAAAGCTCAGAAAACTTAATGAGTTGTGCACACCTTACGTGACATAAGAGAATCTCAACCAGTCTGACTCAGACTTCAATTGGCATAAGAACAGTTGGACCAAAGAAATTCATATATACCTCGATCATAATGAGGCCTGGGTGTGGGGGAAACATGGTTACATTCTTATGTCCACGTTTACATCCACGTACATCACCTGTGCTACTAAACATGATCAAAACCCTGTAAAAAAGAAAACTCTAAACAATTTTGCCACTGAGAGAACTTTGAAAAGAATCAAAAGCCAGTTGTATTTGTAGAAGCGAGCACCCTACTACAGAGCCTCCTAAATCCAAACCAGTCTAGCTGTTGATGGGAGAAGGACAGTTCACATCTGGCTGGTAGTCTTCAGTAATTTCCAGTAACTTGAACACGAGCTATCAGGCTAAGATTTCCTTCCTCCAGGCTTAACACATCATCCTATTGCTAAGAGATGCTCACCCACTACACAAAATTGCCAGAGAAAGAAAAAAAAAATACAGAGAGAGGCTTACAACCAAAAATAAAAGTGTTCTTTGCGACTCTTTCTGGTATAACCAAACACCAGAGCAACGGCCATGGTTACAACTGGCAAAACGACATCATCTCAGGTAAACAGAAAACAGCACCCGATCAATTGACTGACTTAAGATTTACATGTACCTCTGCATTCAAGCATCTGAATCATTTAATAAGATAAAAAAACATATCAAAACCTGGCATCATACATGACAGCAAGTTTTTATTTAGGACTGGCTGTGTACATAAATGTACATTAGAACTGATTTAACATTTCTTTTGCTCTCACTGGTATCTTTTTCGTTTTCTTGAATATCAATATGCTCAAACTGCAAACCCAATTGGCTAATTATTTGCAGCATACAATGTGGACATGGAAAACAGATTAACCACGTACACAAAATACAGTATCATGCACATTATTTGCAAACCTGCTTCCCTTAATTTGAGAAAAATGGGTTACCTGAATGACCTGATTAGCACAGTTAACCTCAGGTTTACTGCAATGTGTTCCACCATTAACATTTTCAAAACAGGTTTCTTTACCATAAAAATTATTTATCTATTATGGTGTGGGATTACTGTGGTGTCCAGAAGATTTTCAGTTTTCACCCAACCACATTCCAACAAATCTGTACCACGTTTCATATTGACTCCCAGCTAACACTGCCCCTAAGCTGAACTGGGCTTAGCCTTAGAACTGTAAACATAAGCACAGGTGGTTCATCCGTAGGGACAACTCCATCGAGCTGGATTTTACCTGTTTACAGTGGCTCACGGACATGAGGTCCCGGTATACTGCTGGATTACAAGGCAGGCACCAGCTCTCAAGTCAATGCTCTCTTGTATTAATACCACTGGAGCTAATCCTAACACCGTGCAACATGCAACTGAGGGTCTCAACATTGGGCAGGTTGAACAGTCCTGTAAAATCTTGATGTAATCATGCCAGCATGTTATCTGATGTGAACAGTTCATCTCAGCTTAATTACAACATCCAACTGGAAGCAATTAACAACAGATTAGTTTCATCATGTTAGGGAGGCAATCTGCAGCTTCTATAATTAAATTAAACTGAATGCAACACTAGTATTAGTGGTCATGTATTTCTTGGTACATACACGTACAAGCAATTCACATCTGTTCATTGGGGTGGGAAATTCTCTGTTATTAGATTTAGTTATTAGTTTTCCAACACAAAATCAGAATCGCTGTATGGAGGCCTGTGGATGTAAAGGTAATAGGAGAAGGTGTCCAGAACTATCCAGAGAAACGCTCAGATTGAAAGGTGGTTCATATACCAGCATCAAGATTACATTCTCAGTTAAAGAGAAACTCTAATCCGTCCTCAACCTCACTGCCCTACTTTGTCCAGACATCAATTCAGGGCTTCACACATGTGGCTGGGATATAAGAGTATATATCCTGTATTTCCACAAGTACCGACAAATACTCAGGGATTTTCCTCAGACTCATTCATAAAACACCTTGTCAACCGGCTGTAGTGGTGGGAACCAACCCTCAGTTTACAGAATGTCAAGTAGATCCTCACAGGAGAGCACACTCAGAGTATAATGTACATGTCTAATTCCAGAGTTCTCACAGCCACCATGGCTTAACAATACGTTTCCCCTTAACCAGTGCAGCCAAGTTCAGAAAATGTGTTAAAAAAGAGTTTAATTTTGGGCTTAGGTCCACATGAAAATGTCTTAAATAATGTGCCATACACAAAATAAGGCACTGGCATATAGATACATGTAATACTCACACACAAAATTGTTGTGGACAAAGAATTTTGACAACTTTGCTGAAGACATAGTTTTGTTTAAATATAATATACATATATATATATATATACATATATATATACTAATAATTACTTTTAATTTGAGATCACCCACGTCCAAATTGTTACCATCCATTTATAAACTGACATGGTTGTTTTTAAACAACACGCACAATGGGTGATATTTGAACCTATTAAGAACACTCACGTGTAACACTTCATGTTAATGATAAACCTGGATTGATTGGACACACCTTAATGTATATGTACATGTATATAGCATTCATACATCTACAAATGAAGACAGGTGTATCAGTGGTCTGGCCATAGGACAGACGAGTTCTTCTTGACAGACACTCAAAGCAGCCCTCATCATGCATCATCAGAGCTGGCCACATCAGTCACCAGACCTGACCTCTTAATACAGTGGTCAAGCTTTCACCAGATGGATAAACTGATGCAGAGCTAGATGTATACATGTAGCAGGCTGAGTGAGGCACCCCTGCTTTGGCTGCAAGGGAAAGCTCTAGAGATCATCATGACAGCTCTCTTAGTTTTCTTTAGATCTGCCCTGATACTTAACAATAAAGCAATAATACAGCATGTGCAAGGTGTTCCACTTGCTATATAAGCTTTGATTTATGTATTTCCTTGTATAATTTAGACACCCTAAATCCTTTCTTCCACATCTTTTAAGGTACTTGCACACATCTACATACATGTTTAACTGTATACTTTGTACCATCAAGACTGTAAAGGATACTTTGATTTATATTATACTGTACCATAATGGCTCATTTATTACTAAGTAGTACACACATGCATGTAACAGCATCTTTTTAAAACCAAACTGGGCACAGCAGTCACACCAGTACATGTATTTATTCACGTGTTTAACATACAAGTCTTTTAAAAGGTATAATTTACTGGAGAAGAGCACAGGTTCCTGAGATGTTTACAGTAATCTGGCTGGATAGGCAGGATCTGTGTCTGGAGGGTCAGGAGTGAACCCATCTTCATTATCTGTCTAAGAGATGATCAGATAATGGAAGGCTACCTCCTGACTTGTGTAGCAGCTTGAGAATGGATACTATCTGCGTAGTCCAGAAGACCATGGGGCTGGGTCAGTATACTGATTAACCTGGGACAGGGTCACACATAATACACCCTCACACAGAACCTTCTCAGACCATAAACAAGTCTAATACACAGAACAGTAATGAAGTTTGAGACAATGTAACAGTCACAAAACACAGAAGAAACATATATACAAAATCACCCTGTGAACGTAGAATATAAATAAACACTGGCTGAGAGCATAAACTCTACTCAGACTGTACCCATGTACATGTATACCTAAGCATATTAGCATCATGATATTAACAGAGGCAATCAGGAAAGTCTATTTTTAATATGGATGTATTACCTAACTGTTTGACAACTGGAATGACAACATGCCTAAGTTTAGACAATAGAAAGGGTATAGGGATGACAGGATAAGTGTATAAGGCTCCCCACTCCATTGCCAGGATGGCAGCAAAAAGCTGTTTATTTTTATACGGATGTGAAAGTCAGAGACCAGGCTAAGAAAAAAAACCCCCAAGCTCTGGCCAAACAAAGAATGCCATTCTGTGTCCATTCTGAACAAGTCCAACAAGTTTTCACACAGTATGTCAAACAGATTATATCATGCTTACATTATATATATATATATATATATATATATATATATATATATATATAATCACCCTCACATAATATACCATAGTGGAGGATGTATCACACCAATCAGTTAACACCAATGAGGAAGTAATACCCTTGTGTTAAGTGACAAGTCTAATTCAGTCGTAAGCAGTATGCAGAGGAAATGTTAACAGCAGGCTGATGTTGATGTAAACAACAAAGAAATATTCTTCACGCCTTACACTCAACTCTGTCTTATCACTACGCCTGTGAGCACATATCTAGGCTCAACCTCTTAACATCCAGCAAAGCTCTTCTCACAGGCGTTCCTACTGACTTGTATAACGTACATGTACCGTACCTGTGTCTAATGGATTGTATATGACCATCATCAAGTCCATGACTGAGCCATTCGTAAAAAATTCCTGCTCCCTGCACAAAATGAGCATGACAATAGAGACCAGACCACAAACAAGGGTATCACAAACCTCTCTACAAGATACAGGTACATTTGCAGAAGTTTCAATAGGAGAGTTTCGAGTTTTACCGCTAAAGGTAACAACAGTGCTATTGTAACATGTCACCTGTCAAAAATGTTAGGCAACTATTTCTGATTATATTTGCTATAACATAAGTGTCTAAAAAAGTGTCACATAAAGTTATCTATATTGGACGAACTATCGTGAAAACTGAGGAGCTGAAGGTTTGTGAACTTCAGAAGTTACTGAAGAAAAGAAATGTCATTTTTACCTCCTGAACACAGCAAGATGGATGATCAGTAAAGCAAAGTCAACAAACACTGCCTAACATTTTTGACAAGTCACATGATATATAGCAGGACTCTTTTTACCTTTAGCGGCAAGAGAGTTCGAACTTGAAACTCCCTTACTGCTGAAAGGTCATCTTGGTCCAAACAAATGAACAAATAACTATAATCGTTCACCAAACTGCCTTCTGCAGGCATATGGCAATCTGGGCTTTTCATGCAATGGCACACCTATCTCTCACCCAGAAAAATTGTTGATAAACAAACCAAGGAGAGTTGCTGAAGACTTGAAACGCCATAGCCTTGTAGTTAGGAAAACAGTAACAACCTTCAGTCATGGTTTTGGATATGCAAGTTGTCAAAGTTGATAAACACTATACATCAGGCAAGTTACATGTAGGTTTCCACAGACAAACAAACATGCATCTGGAGAATACGGTGGTACATGTATACTCAAGAATGGAAGAATATTTTGTCAGTAACCCATGGTACATTTGGCTGGATTGATGCAAACGGTCAAGAATGAAAAAGTAGAAAATACAAAGAAGGATAAAGAGACTAACTTTCCTAACACTGGAAATTCTCCAGTAGACAACTAAATGTAGTTGACGTTGTAATATGACAACTCATATTGAGAATCTGATTAACTTTCTTGATTGTAGACAAATACAACAACAACAAAGATTCCGTCATGCCATCAGAACGTCTCTCCAGAGGCTTCCTCAAAGTGTATCACATGAAAAAATCTTACTCCAACATTTACTTTGTCTAATAAGCAAACAGAGAGTTAGAGATTTCAATTTCCGCTTTGCTATCTGGCCAAAGCACTTTTTCGTATATCCTTTTTTTCTATGACTATCCCCTATACTACTTTATCTGGGGCAATTTCGGGGATTTTTTTTTTCTCTCTCTCTCTCTTCTGACCAAGGGGCTGGACCAGCCTACCAAACATTATTTCCTTCAGCAAAGAATGTGTCCAGCCAGGCAACAGTCAACAAACTGCTAATCCTAGCGAAGTTAGATAGGCTGGCTTAAATGAGGGATGGCTGCCTTGAAACAGGGAGCCCTGCTAAGCTCGCTGTATCAGTGCGGATACAGGTCAGGCCTCTGCCGACACACTTGGAGCAGCCATGGCAGGCACGTCTTGGGGAATTTCTAATCAATATCCCTGGCCAGTCCACTACAGCTTCATCCCCCAACTTCCATCAATTAGCCTGGCCAGGGACAAGATGCCCACCCCTTAGAGAGGACGGCAGGGAGGGAAGGGAGCCCCAACAAGTATGCCCCCAGATAGGACGAACCCTATCCCAGTAACAAAGCCGGGTACACAATAACATAACAGGAAGAATTCACACACAAAAACCACAGAAGGCTATTTTTTTTCTTTTGGAAACACAACTGTTCCTTTGAAAATATATATATAGTTTCTAACATACAAAACTGCTAGTGACTGCAGCCTTACATCAGTGGGTTTCTTAGGTTACACAGCAAAAGAGCATTTGTTTTCCTTTGGGCTCTGCCCAGGTTCCTGCACCTATTAACATGACCATAGTTAAATACACTTAAGTGAAGAAGTCTTGAATATGTGGTTGAACACCAGTGAAATAATCAGATATAAAATTATAGCATAACTAACAGTGTTAACTCCTTCATAAAGATGTAAAACTACGTGTGAGTCAAGAACACCTTTATTCCACCTGCGCTGGTCAGTGTATATGTACCCAATACGGCCGGTCCAGGGTTTCACAGAGGCTCACTAGTACAGGTCGGTCCTTCAATCATTTTCCTCGCCCTAATAAAATAAATCCCAGCTTGAAACGACATACATCATGTAGCAGTGAGATGTCTCCTCGGCACACTATTCTTTCCCCCAATCAACAGAGTGGAGAGTAATGATGGTGGGTCATCAGTTTACAGCCTAGTCCAATCTTCGCCATTAATCCTGAACGTTTCCTCTCAGGCCCGTGGCACCGCTGCAAATAAAGCCTGTCGTATTGATGACTTGGCTTTTGTAAGAAGCAGAGACTGCAACTTGGGACAAAACCCTTGTACAATCTGAGCAAATCCCTGGTACAAAGAAATCACACTAGATTAAATGCACATACACAAAAGATTATCACCCTCTCTTCATCAGTCAAGCAGATGTAAAAAATGGATATAGTGGGTCAAAAAAAAACTGTACCCATGAGAAAGAAATTTATAACCTATCAAAACAAAAGGAACTAAAACACGCAAAAAGAAGCTGACATACATACATTCACAAATGAGAACTAGCACATACCATATCATCAGGAAATAAATCATTTAAACTGACAACATTCATTTCCTGAATTAACATCTCATTGGTTCAGTGTTTGTTATATCATACCCCACACGGCACATGTTAAAATGCCTTTCCATTTACAGATCTGTGCGCAGCTAAGAAAAACTAAACGAACAATTCCATTATAAATTATGTATCTGCAGCTTTCTACAGGACTCACAAGCTTATCCTGAGTCAAAAAAACTATTACATAACAACCGAGAGCAACTTTTCCAGATTTGATTCATTACGTTTTCTTGGGCTGAATGAAAATTTTTTTGGGGTTCCCAATTTACAGCATATGAATAATACAGCGGATCCAAAGCCACAGCCTGGTGTGGCATCTTGTTAGTGGGGAATTGCTACTTGACCTCATTGGAGGTTAAAAACTTCACAAATGTGGTTGTGGTTAGGTGGCAGGCTATGTTTAATAGGCAGGGGAAATACTTGGCACTTCCATTAGAGGGGGATTTGGTCCAGGATACCAACATGCTGATATGTCATTTAGCCTGTGTTACATTTCAAAATACTCAGTCTTATAATAAGAGTCACATGGGAAAGCCTTGTGGCCACCATGTGATGTCCCTAAGGATACACCAACACGTACAGTACATTATTATTGCCACGGTGCTGAGGGGAAGGGGAAGAACAAACTGGTGCTGACAAATTTAGGCACAAATATTATGCGCCACTGTTGAAGTACTTTAAAATTACAATCATATACATTTTGCATGGTTGTACTCCGTTCTATGCATTTTTCGCTAATCATGCAAGTTAAGTTTCAGCTTTTGAAAGGTTTGCCCTAGGTAACAAAAAATGAATAATGTACAGATTTTAGAAAATCCATGTTGATCCATACAACAGGAGTTAAAGTGTATTTTTCATATTTTTTGGTATGACAAGCAACTGTATAAGGTTCACTGTCTGTTGGTCAGTCTAATTATTGACATCCTGTCT
Organism: Acanthopleura granulata; assembly: GCA_016165875.1. Taxonomy (NCBI): domain Eukaryota; kingdom Metazoa; phylum Mollusca; class Polyplacophora; order Chitonida; family Chitonidae; genus Acanthopleura; species Acanthopleura granulata. The sequence continues at coordinate 32,586,294 of JABBOT010000001.1, read as the reverse complement.
TTCAATATTGGCCATTCATTTAACAATGTCCCGCAGTGCAAGATGACAATGACTTCTCACAAATGTCATGACTGCGAATTTGCGCTTGGTTCTAATACACATCTTACTTCAAGCATAATTGGTGATTTTTCTGTGCAACAAATATAAAAATGTTAGTAAAACATCTCTCCTGAATGGTATTACCCATTAGCGTGACATGCAAGATCATGTGTAGGAATGTTGCTTTGAAAAAAGCTGATCAATAGCTAGTGACAATTGGACTATTGTGAAGCTACATGTGTTCTTGAATGTGAGCTGATCAAAAAAGGGATTTATTTACACGTAAGTTATTGCCCCTCTGTAATGGCACAAACTGGGATAAACGCTGTTCTTCGCATAACAACTTTACTTGACTTTACAAGTAAATAAAATTAAAGAAAAAAAAGAAAACATGGGTGAAAGTGTTACATATGAGACAAACACATGTAGGTGTTCAAGTCAAAACACTGATACATGTACCCTATTTCTTCTAATTTAGGGGTCACCTGGTCTGTCCTTTTTAGCTAACGTACATGTAAGTGCAACAAGAATACACAGTTTTTTTCTCCCATGGTTACTCCATCTAATGACCAATATATCCATAGCTGTGCTTTTTTAAAATGTTGGGAGAGAAATGTAATATTTCGCTTTCAGATTAACTAATACCTGTCCTAATAATTTGAGGAGTCAGGGTATTTTGGGATGCCAAACTGCGTGTTCACCTTCTGGCCGGTCCATTAGGACACAGTTTATATGGTGAGTAGGCATACAGTATGCAGTTAAGTACCCTTAGGTCCTGGCATAATGACCAGGAGGGCTCAAACTCCTCTAAACTTGCATCTGAAACATTGGTAATCCATAATTTTACACATGTGATTTAAAACACATAAATTCTGTTTTCTAACTCACAATGTTGTTCATTCTCTGCTGGCATAACTGCAATCTCAACTGTGCATTTAGAGCAAAGATAAAAATCACCTGTATAATGATATATGTACATGCAGGAAATAAGTCTTTTCTTATCACCACTGATTCTGAAGTCCCAACCACTAAAAGTCATTATGAAGTATTCCAACATCCTGTATATCTCCTTATGTCACTGTGGAACATGAAGAAATGTTCAAGGAATGGCGAGTGAGGCTTACTGACTACAATTTATCACAAATAACTGATTTCTTTGGACATCCCCAATAAGCAAAACAAAGTTTTTTTTATTACTATTATCATCCAATGCCTACACAGGAGGTATATGTTTACATGTAAACACTGTGTAATGGCCATTCATTGCCAGTCTGGCTCCAAGGGAAATACAACACTGTTTTTGAACAGATGATCTAATGTTACATCATGCAACAGCATGCATCACAAGGGGTAATCAAAAAACCATCCAAGCTGCAGAAATGTTCCCACCCAAAGACATCCAAGCTGGGAGGGGGTGTGTGAAGCAGTCTGTGCGGTGTTGCATTCCCCTGCCTCCTGTTCTATCTGATCAGCCCTGCTGATGGAAGACTGCTGGAGTGACACAGGCTGCGGTTGACAGAGGTAACCAAACAATGAAATCTCTCAGCCAGCTGATAACATTCCTGTCCAGTAGTTCCAGGGAGGTTTTGCCACAGCAGCCCAGCATGTTAGGTAGGAGAGACTGGGCTTTCCTCTCCCTCAGGCTTTAATGTGTCAGACACCATGAAACATGTCAGCAATCCAAGGAAGTCTGCAGCTGAACACAGCCTTATGTTCATCTCCACATAGTTAATGGCCAATATCAAATCCCCAATGTCCGTGTTAACCTGCTTCTGTATAGGAGACTTTTCAAGTCTATATCAGTGCAATATCTTCTCACCTACACATACATATATGGAAGTGCACAGTTGGCTACCTACATTGCCCAACGCCTGTCATATACTGAAAATAACCTAAAATTTCATCTAAAAATTGTATTTTTAAATAAATGTCATAAAACATTATATTTGGCTCTGAAACTTACATTTTTCTGGTATGATATCATAGGATACCATTCTTCCTTTTAAATAAACCTTGAAACTCCTTCCTCCAATCAACAGAACTCTCACAATCATGAAAAATGAACAAAATTTTAGGTCATTTAGGTTAAAAAACTCACCTGTTAATAACTTTAGGGCCTTTGTTAGCCCATGCTATGTCCATACTGTACAACACAACACACAAACACATGTATCTTTAGGATCTATGATGCAATGAAACCATCACTTTGAGCTTAATAAATGACAAATGAAGCATTCCATTTAATTTTACAAATTATTCAAAGCACTGTCACACTACAGTGTATAGTGTTCAAATAAATATTCCAAACATGACTCATTAACTATCTAGCCTCAGCACATAACAATTTGCTATATATATACATTTATTATTACAGTAATTGTAATAAGGTTATTAAAAAGTATTAGGAGACATGATCACATATAATTGTGCCTTGTTAAGTTAATAAACTAAGTACAGTGTTGTGATTCGCAGTTCTACTCATAACTAGTGTGACTAATGATGTCACCTGCAAGGACAACACTGAACAGCAGCCAAAGGAGTGGTCATGATCTGTGTTCAGGTGACCCGTCTGCTCTCAGGCCAGTCAGTCTTCCTAATCCACGCCTTCTCAAGTGTCTCTCAGGCTACCTGGTATCAGAGCATCATGGCCCACATGACATGATCATTTTACACAAACAGAGGCAGCCAAGACACACATGCACCTGAATGTAGTTGCAAGGGCCTCAGCATATAGATCTATGTGTATAAGTGTACATGTATATGCATGCCTTTAAATGTATATTGACACTGTATCCATCTAGAAGTGGTACTGGAAGCAAAAATGTGTCAACATGAATACACAGTTTTCAAGCAAGCGTCACTGCAACAACACACTGACACGTACTGACATGACAGTGCAACATGACATCGTCCCTCGGTAATATTAGTGCTTAGATAAACTTCAGGCAGAACATTCTTTTTATTTTATTTTGCTTCTTTTCAATATCAGACATCCAAATCCCCCAAAACATAATTTAGAATATTAATCCAATCTTTGTTTCATTGGTTTTCTGTGCTCTATTTACCACTCTAGGTTACAAAAATGGCAGATTAACTCTACTGTGCTATAACACTTCAGATCGCAGTAGGACATCACCTTGTTGTCGAAAATGCCAATCTCAACACCTTCTTATTGCAACTTTTCGTCAGAAAAACTGCCCCACTTACTTGTAGTTTCTTTAAGAGCTTCATTGTAGATAGATGCATGCTCTCACACATGAATGTATGTGAACTGTACATGTTTCTGTGGATGTGCACTAATAAAGATGATGTCTTTATAATGCATCGTGCGCCTATAATATTGAAATATTGATCAATGACATAGCATTTGCTGAATGTAAATAAAATCGAAAAATATCAAACCCAATCAATTATGCACCACATGCAGAAAAATCATGAGCCACTATTTTTGAACATGTATGTGTACATTATCAGAGTGGAATGCACTTCATATTAACATTAACACTATTTGTTATAGCAATCCTCAGGCTGGTACATGCACATGCTTATAAATATACTGTTGTCCATTGTAGGTTGGTCCATGCTGGGATGAACCTACGTACATGCATAACCAGAAACACAAGGCTTGCCCCTCAGACAGGCCAGATCACTAAGGTCCTCATACCATTCCCCTGCCCTTTGATTACTATCACATGCTCACTGTCTACTGACCCCCTAATCCAAGGCAAACCTTCTGCCCCAGGTCCCTCTCAACTTCTCTCAAAACTGAGCCTCTCAGCATGTGAAGCCAGGCTTACCATTTTCATATGCCAGTACAAGTGGTTAAAACAGAGATGAGAAAACGCTGGGGCCTATCCATTGCGTTTGTCTTCAGTCTAAAGTGGAAACCAAACAGCTTACCATTGACATGTGAGCCCATTACAGGTTAATCTATATCTATACACTGTACATGATACATGTAGTTCCCAGAAAGCTCTAGTCATCAGAAGTATCACCATGCTCTGATTTTGTCTGTTTTTAGCTTGGGCTTGAATGTGGCTTGACTGTAATTTCAGCCACATCATGAGGGTGTCTCCTGGTAGACAGTTGGTTCCAGTAAGGACATATTCAATATGCTTCCTCACTAAAACACTATACCAAAGACAACGGACACAGTCACAGTACACTATGACACAGGGCCAACAACTGCTCGGTCTTAAGCATGGCCCAACTCAGGACTGGTACCTGGTTCCTGGCAAGTAAGGCAGATTCTCTAACTTGGCCGCTGTGATGCAGTCACCACTATGGTAAACAAAACTAGGAAATGTGCAGTTTGAAAAACAAGTTTTAAACCACAATAAAAACTAAAATGAAAGAAATTCATTAACCTACAGAACTTTGTAAACTTGAATAAAATCTCCAACTAGGTACCATTTCTTGTAACATGGATGTAGATGTACATGTTTAACATGTCATAGTACATGTATTTTATTTAGCAAATGTTATTTGATCCTCAGCCAGCACAAGCCAACATCCCACCCTACAGAATTTGCTGTACAGTATTCTCACTTTTCACGAGAACAAACCCAGTCTATCAAAGTGAAGTTATGAATCAATGCTAGTCAACCTACATGCATGTGTATGATTTTATTTTTTTCGTCTAATGAATGAATCAATGAATAAATGAATGATTAGGTTCTACTGACACATTAATGGAAGTATTTCAGCTGTCCCGTGACTATCGTGTATATATTTAATTTATACACTTAAATGAAGTGCATGGATGTTGCATATTTGATTCAAAATAGTTTGAGGGGATATATATACATATATATACATTGTAATTCAATGAGCATTTCTCAGCCAAAGTTTCTGGTCAAGTATTAAAATCATGTTGGTGTCAGCTAACTATGTACAGGTATGTGCTCCTGTCTGGCTGCTGCTGATGATGATGAGGGATTCGGAGTGTGTGGTCTACACTGGCATACTTCTGTCAAGTCCCTAGCAAAAACCAGCAAATGTCTCCTGATAAGGTTAAAATCCATTAAGCCTGTTCCCATGGCGACCAGGATAAAAGTAGATTTTATCCTTGAATGTTCCAATAAGCGAGCAGACAAACACATGTAGGTTCAATTGATAGGTTTCAGCCGTCTTCCTCTGGCTGCCTCATCGAGTCTTCCTATGGATGAGCTGAGGCAGGTTTGGGTAATTTGTCCTCGTGGCCAGGAGAGACTTGCCACTGAGTATCACATGGCTTCAGCCTGCCTATCTTACCTGTCCCTTCCTCGCATGGCTCACATGGCCTGATACACCTGGAAAACGGTGATGGTTATATGATAGTCTGCCAAGCAAATCACCAGCAGTATACAAGATGATAGCAGGCCGGGTGTTTAACCACATGGACACCATCCTCATTGTCTCTTCTGACAATGCTCACATAATACACTGCAGGAGGCAGACAAGTTTCTGAGGCAAACTCCCACAACAACGCAAAAAGTCATAACCATGATAAATGACAATTGTAGCTGCCTTGACACCAGAAAAAACACTGGCTGCAACAAAAACTCTAACCTATTGTATCTGCTATGGAAAACTAATAATGCAGCTGAGTGGCAAAGGGACTCCATGGTTAAGTCTGACTTCGCACACGCTTCTATGATCTGTGACACGAGTCTTTGTTAAAAATCAAAGCAGGTAGATACTGAATGCTGAATTAATGAACTCTTCATTGTCTCATCCAAAAGGATATGACTCAGAAGTGATTACAGTAGACACATGTGAGGAATAGACCAACAAAGGGTCCCTTTCACTGAGTTGCTATGCTCCATAAATTCAACCTATAGCGACAATGTCAATACATCATCATGTACAAGATACAAGGTAAGCAGGGTGACGCGCAACACTCGCCAGACATTATCACCACTGTTTGATCACTTTTTGTAGTTGATAAGTTATGACATTACATCACCACAACAGCTGACCACAGTCCTTAAATCAAAGGGAGCATAAACAACAGGAGTCAAACTCCACTGCTGAGCATTTCACTTTCAACAGCATAATAAGATATAACAGTCACACCTTAAAAGTTCATACAAAGTTGTGAGAAAAACGAGAAAATACACATGTGAATCTAGTGTTGTGAAAAACTGTGGTCTGAAATCTCTTTCAAGAAGGCTGAAATACACCTGACCACTTTCTCAATTAATGAACTCAGATTCCTTTCGTAAGAAATTGAATTGTTCTCTTAACAGACGTGTGTGTGTGTGAGATGCTATTTACAAGATTCAAATGCTTGATTATTTAATGCTGTGTAGTGGTATAACAAAGTTGGCCTCATAGTTTCAGTAAGTGCTAATATTATACACTTACTGTATAAGGCCAGCACTAGAAAATCACAGCTGGGAGCCAAGTCTATAAAATACTAAGCAGGTATACTCATATAGCAGAAGGAAGTTCCCTAGTTTTTCAGTGCTACGGCACATGTATTTATACAACACTGTGAATAATGTCCCTGAATCTGGCCAAGGCACAAATGGTTTGACAAAGAACACACATCAGTGGTAGCCACCAAGAAATAAGACCTATGTTCTGAGGCAAGCTACAGAGGATATCTCCTGCCATAAAACACAAATGGAGCACTTCAGCATAAATGTAGCTCGCAGCTATACAAGACCAAAGTATTATATCCCAGCCTGCAAAGCTTGGCTACTTAGGCCCAACTCTGTGAGGAAAGAAACCAATCCCTTTATATTCCAGGCACTGCAGCCTGCTCTACACCCGAAGCAATGTGTTCTATTGGGGGCAAAAAAGAAAAACTCCAAAGAAAATGCATCAGATATAAGCTTGCTGCAGACTCTGAACATCCTGAATTCAGCCAGGGTAATCTCTGTCTGAAGCATGATATCATCACAACAATAAGGTTATCAGATTACTCTATCAACACAGACTGAACAAACAGTGGCAAAATGTTCAGAGCTGCATTACAACAAAACACAAATCACATATAGGCATGGACAGTGTAAGACTGTACTAGTGCATGTCTAAGGATTTCTTGTGTAGTGAAGTTATAAACATATATGTGTGAACATGAACATATACATGTAATACACATTAGGGTGGGATTGTGCTTTATACATGTAAATGTAGGTTATGTTTTCCTAATGTTAATCAAATGTAAATCAAATGAACACCCAATATTTCAACACAGATTTATTTATGATGATATTTTAACAATATGAAACATGAGGAGCATTAAAATTGGTTAAATGATCACTTGAGGCCATGGCAACCCTTTCACAAACATATTATGAATCTCAGTACATGCATGTCCTTCACTGCTGTGACCTATAATGTACACTGTTCCTATATGCCAAATGAATTCATGTACATGTATAATGCACATATATGACTGATATTAAATGATTATCAGGAGTTTTTAAGCTCTCAAAATGACGTCCAGGATGTACAGTAACATTAATATATTGTCGGTAACAGGGAGTAGAATTGGATGTATTTATTTGATTGGTGTTTTAAGCTGTACTCAAGAATATTTCACTAATATGACGGTGGCTAGCCTTATGGTGGGTGGAAACCAGGAGAAACCCACAACCACCCGCAGGTTGCTAGCAGACCTTCCCGCGTACGGCCAGAGAGGAAGCCAACACGAGCTGGACTAGAACCTACAGCGACTGCATTGGTGGGAGGGTTCTGGGTCATTACCTTGCACTAACGCACCGGTGTAGTATTGCAGGGTGAATTGTGTGTTTGTGTGTGTGTGTGGAGGGGGTGAGATGACAGTGAAGTCAAACATGAAATCATAAAACATCATGACCATGTACCTACATGTCTAGCCTGTATAGCCTGTATAATGTACATGTGCCTGTCCTTTTTATTTGGTAAGCATTCTGTGCCTCCATACAATAGAGAAAACAGAGTATTCCATAATGTTATCCCTTTATGCTCTGCCTCATAGCAGTTTTACAAGTAGGTACATGTATCATCTACAAAGGATTCCATGCTGGGACTTGTGGGTCTTCTCTATGATAAAACATATTTCCAACACACACTTCAGTGCACATCAAAACTGTTTTAAAATGACACAGTCTATATGACAAACCTTTCTGTCTATCAAGCCACGGATATGGACACAATAAAAAGTGAATGAAAATGTAAATATGTAATCGTGTGTACATCAAATTATCAATTGGCATTAATGACACAAGGCCTCATCACAGGCTGGAGGGAACAGCAATTTTATATGTTACAATGTCACAATGCATGTGGTGAGTGATAACCCAGCAATCTGGTCACTGATAAAACTGGCGAAAAAGCAAAACAGGCCAAAGGAGACTTACATTTTGACGCCTGGTGGAGGATCCCAGACACACTCCCCTGTGGTAAGGTTGGCATACATATGCTCCTTTGTGCGGGGTTCGATAATCTCCACCCATTCCCACCTGAAAACACAAAATAACACACCAACATCAAGAGAAGCTATCAAGCTTTGCATGAGGAACCCAAACATAAATATCACAGCATTAATATTAAGTGAGTGAGGCAGTATTAGCACACAGATACAGCCGCATACATATACATGAGTAACAGTTACAATGAAGATAAAACAAGGAGGAAAAAAATAGTTATACATGTTACATCTATATGCATGAATGTCAGCTGCATTAGAGGATAATCAGGGAGAAAGAGAGATGAAGTAATCCTACAAGTCACTGACAATCAATCACATATGTAGCAGGAGAATGATATATGGAGAAACAATTTCCCCAGCAGAGACAAGAAGTTCTTCATATAACTCAACTGATCTTGGGAGGTGATCATACTTAGTTACACGTTGTTGTTTCTGACTGCAACAACTACAAGATAAACTGTATCACAACAGTGGTATATTAATGGAATTTACAAGTAATTACTAAATGACAAAAATTACAAGATTTAAACTATGTCCCAATACAGCAAATTTAACATTATTGTAACATATGTACAATTACTATGTCCCCTAAAAAATTAAACTTCAGGGCCAAATATATCATGAGTTTTTCCAGCCAATTTCTTTTCAGAAACTCAATTTGATCAAAACAGAAAACCAAATATTTTTCTTCAAAATGTATTGAAAACTGAGTTTATTTCATGAGAACTCCATAGAAAATTTGCCTAAAACTCAATTTTCTAATATTTCTCATAGAGAATACTGCGATGAGGAAAGTGGCTAGAAAACCCCCTATATAAATACATGTATTTAAGTCAATAGTGAATATTTGCTTAGCTTTTGCACTTTTACATCTGTAATTTTAGAGAACATGGTTTCACCTAATCCTGGTGATAAATGTATGTTTTGTTAAGCTTATTCATATAAAAAGGGTAGTAGGTATAAAAATTATGTATAAACTCAATGCATGCATGACAGCAGTGAATCATCTGTTAAGGTAGTAAAGCTACACTTCAGAATGGAAACAACAGAAAGTTATATGAAAGAAGTTGCCTAAGGTTTGTATGAATATCACCCATGTCAAGCTACACCATACATCCTAATAGATAGCCTTGATACAGAGTGAGGGCAACAATCACTTCAATTAGCCAAATTGTCAGATAATTATCAGGGCTGTTTGTTCATTTGATATGACAGTTCACATCTGAATAAAGGCCAAAAATTTGCAATGTCTTAAGGCCAGAAGCATCTTTCTGTCAGTTTACAACAATCATCAATCCTTAACACTGATGTGCAGACTTAGAAAACACATCCGACCCAGATGACTTGGTGCATTCCATTCTTCACAGAAACTGGTTTTTCTAAAGTTATTTTAGGGCTGACTCATCTCTGAGCACATGTGTGTTGTGTTTGCTGTTCTACAGTGTTATACACCAATCCTTTCATAATTGCACCATTAATAGTCATGAATAAAATGGGAGAACATACAGTGCTAGGCTCATACACTGTTGGGTCTACGCAGAAGGAAAACTTCCTCATGTTAATTGGACCTGCATGTGTTGCTATGATGGATCACCCGTCAACCATATGAAAAAAAACATAACGAATTGTACCTTTCCTGCTCAAAGCCAGTTTAATAGAAAGAAAACCTTAAAGACTTCTCCTGATGGTCATCAGTTTTCACACAGACCTCTGACTTAAGATGCTGAGGCCAGATACTAACTGTATGGTGTCTTGCTGGTTCAACAGAGACATTATGTCACTGAATTAGTGCTTGAAAAGTTTACACCCACCTTTGACAATTGTATCCTCCGTGCAAAAAAACAGCTATCCTTGTATAAGTGAAAAAAACAAACTTGAATGACACAGAACACAAATAAAAAAATACATGTGTATTACAGTTTTACTCATAGGAAAGTGCATTCTAAATGTTTTTGCATACACAAAAATAATAGCCTATTTAGCAGGGGCTCCATGGCTTAGTCGGTTACAGCACTAGCACAGCGCAATGATCCAGAAGCCTCCCACCTATGCGGCCACTGTGAGTTCAAGTACAGCTCATGCTGGCTTCCTCTTCGGCCGTATGTGGGGAATGTCTGCCAGCAACCTGCGAATGGTCGTGGGTTTCCACAGACTTTGTTTTGCCCGGTTTAATCCCACCGTAATGTTGGCCGACGTTGTATAAGTGAAATATTCTTGAGTGCGGTGTTAAACACCAATCAAATAAATAATTAAATAAAATATTAGCTTGTTCACCAGCTGGGGCAGGTCATTTTTACAAATTACAAGTAAAACCTATGAATAAACTCTTGCTGCGGCCTTGGGCAGGCAGGAAATGTTTAGCTCTCAATTATTTCCTTCTGCAAGTGTCTACATATGCAAAAAAATCCTGCCAAAACCCAGCTTTTCTTTTCACAATAGTGTTGCTGTAGCATCCAGTCTACTAGCCAATTGTATTACACCACTGAACCAACATATACCAAGTTAAATAATACTACATGTGCATGCATTTTTGTCCAAACTTAAGTAGGGAATTATTTTGGCATGATGAAATTAAACATTTACAATACAGAATAACTTAATCATTTCCTCACACTAATGTCATTTGGTGTTGTGTTGACTGTAAACATTTTTCTGTTATAATTCACAATTTACTGAATGTACATGCATCATACATGTACCATAATGGCTATGGTTCAAGGCCAATGTGAAATACACTAGCTGATATTAAACCTGCCAAAACACATTATCCTACATATGTGCTTCACCTAGATGATGTAGATTCATCATACTGATAAACCAAGGCTACAGTCACGAAAGATTTTTTAAACTAATAATTACAATAAATTAAATAAAATAAAATTATCCCTCACGCTGAAGGAGTGTGAACCAATAAAAAAGCGAGAGTACCAGGGGAGATTCTCATGTGGATGACATTACAGACATATGACTACAACAACAAAATTTAACCACAGGATATATCTCCTTGTTTCTTAGGTTACTGGCACTTGTGGGATCTGGCCACATTCAAGTGGTCATTGTGTCAGATCTTTAGTTGCTATGGCACAAGTGGTTTGGGTTCAGCCGAGACTGGACAGAGAACTTATAGACTTCAGAATTCCTGCCTTTCTCTGGCTATTCCTGGGTCATTGGTGACAATCAGTAGTTGATGCTGTTCAAGTTGCTGTATGGGCAGCCAGTATAACATTCACTGAAGACCACTTGTCTTCCACTGCTACCCTGTGCATATCAGACACCCATATGTTACATGTGGTAAAGTCCATCAGTAACCGGCAAAAGGTTGGTGGTTGAGGTTTAACCAGGGTAATGTCTCAGTGTCTTTTTTGACAGAATTAACATGGGTCAGAGAGGTAAAGTAGGATAATTTGAAAATGAGACACCCCAGTGTCAAATTCTGGCTAAATCTATACCAAGGCATTTCTTCCACGAATAAAACACAGATCATCATGGTACAAGTGAATAATTCTTGAGTATAGCAAAGAGCAATCAAATAAACTGATCATGAATTGGATTACCATTAATTAGTGTCACCCACAAACTTGTCAATTGTTACTTGTCAAACTTTGCCTGAAAGTCACAGGCAAATGTTAATATATGTGAAGACATTTCATTACATATCCTATTCAACCGTAAGTGACAATGTGTCTGATACCACTTTACACCATTATAAGACACTCCTCATATATGAAAAGTGTCATCAACTAAACTTGAAAGTGTTGTGAAACTGTATGAACTCTTATCATGTCTATGGTTGATGAGATATCAAGTTTCATAAATCATTTGTTCAACTGCAGTATTATCCACATTATGTATTTCTTCAGCGATTCCTCAGAGACGCTGGCTTGTCACATTTTAGACTTTTGGAAATGGCAAGTCCTTTTAAAGTTCATAAAACACAAAGAGAATGTAGCATGGGTGAAACAGTGGTTCTGATCCAGCAGTTTTAATATGTAACCTAGGCCTACATGAGATGATGAAGAAGAAAAAAAAGAAGACTGCCACCACCACAGTTCTTTTGTCTTGCTATCCTGTCAATGTTGTGAATAAAAATATCTAGAAATGTTCAATTAGTACATGATAGCCACTGTCTCTGATTTGACTACAAAATTAGACAAATTTGACTTCGGATCTCTAGGTCCAACACCAGCTGTCAGCGTGTCCACCATACCACCACATTAGTGTCAGACATCTCGCCTAGCCAACCACCATGCTCGCACAACAAGCACTGGTTTTCCAGCTTGCCAGTCTCGAGACCGGTTTTCATTATCAAAACACACATCATATTCCCTTATTTTCGACGATCAAAGGGTACGAGACACTCTGATTCCACACTCACCTGTCTGCCATCTTCATCCGTGGTCGTTGTAACTGCTAGAGTCCACGTAACACAATAATGCTGGTAATATTCACATCTTTCCGTCTCGCATAATATTACTACAATCCGCCATTTTGTTCTCGGCTCAGGCGTTGTCACGAAAGATGGCGGGACCATCCGATCGTTACCGAACATCCGTATTTGATTATAAATTCAAAAGCATTCAAAACCATTGCTTCCAAAGACCAGGTAAATGAAAATCCTTAAATTAGATAGCAACAGAAACGGAAATGAACCAGTTTTATTGAAGCGGAAGTAGGATATGTAGTATTTCTTTCACTTCCTGTTTGTGGAGAGCAAAACAAATTTCAGTGGTTTCTTGGGAGTACTTGTGTGAGTTATGACTGTATTCGCGTATTTTACCATTGTAACGTTTCCTCAGATATAAACGGTGGGGAAAGATTTAATGTAGCAATATCGTACTTTGGCTCAGCAATCTTTTAAGGCGTTTAAACGCGGCTAATATCATCTTGCCTGTCAGTTCTTGCGAGTCAACGACACTCGGTGCGTGTTTAACACACATTGATATATGAACAAATCACTAAATAAGTGTCACTAAGAACTAACCGACCAAATTAGGTTTGCCCGATTTCAGTGAACCTTGTTGTAAAAGTTGCTTGGACCAGGTATGCGCATAGAGGATTTAGCAATAACATGAATGAAAAAAGAAACCATACAGTTGATAAAACAATTTTCATTCATCCCTTTCCTCATGCGCATACCTAGTCCTTACCTGGTTTGGTATAAACTTCACTGCTAAGTTCACTAAAATCAGCCTCACCAGCTTTCGCGAAGCAGTTCAGAGCTACATGGATTTGGTGATTTAGTGATCTTTTATTAAAGAATGGACATAGAAGACATGGGAGAGATTTTGCAAAACAGCAATCTGCTGTAGGGGAAGGAGGTGTGCTGTTGACAACCTACTGTACATATTTTGCCGTCGTAGCCTATCAAACCAGGCTATACCTATTTAATAATACGTGAAGTCTAGCATGGATTGATATTAGTTCACCACGTCTAAAGTTCCTCTGCTATTCTTCAACCATATTGGCGGGCGGTGTAATGTTTGACACCTTAAACGCAAGAACCAGGTGGCAGTTTCATAACATTGTTTATGTGGATGTTTCTAAGTCAGTATCCGCCTTTAGGATGAAAGAACATCATCTGTCTTCAGTTTAAGTTACACTGTATTCATTTATCAGCCAGACACTGAAAATGGTAATAACATTTCAAAATGGAACCATCCGAAAACTGTGAACTAACCTGGACAAGACTGTGCATCACAAAAACCAAAATGGACTTGACGTCACTGAAGTCACGCATTTTATTTTGGAGAGTAATATAAAAACAGAGACAGATAGATACTGGTACAGAAAACATATCCTACCAAAATGCACTTGAAACATTCAGCAGTTTGAGTCATAATGAAAAATGTTAGTTTTCAAATGCAACCAATGTCAATTCCAATACTTGTATTGACTGGAAGTGAAATCCCCAAACACTGGGTTCGGCTATTTTGCCATACTGAATGGTGACTGGAAACAGCAACGAAGATTGATGTCTACTTCAGCAGAAAAGTTTAATTTACATCTACAAATCAAGCCCATCTTCATGTTTGGTATTTCTATACACAGACCCCAAAACTTATCTGAATTTGAAGGCTGTCAAAATCTGTATCAAGAAACCCTCTTGTCACAATAATCCAGTTGTTGTAACTTTAGAATCGGAAAGTCGAACCGACATCTGTTATCTTTCATGGTTGGCATGAGGTTTAGCTCTATTATTATTACTAGGGGTGTGCTGATGCAGGTTTTGACATCTTCTAAGCTTGGATAACTTTGATGAAAGGCTCCTGGTCAATTGCTCTGTAGTAGCACGCTAACCACTAGGCCACAAAGGACGCCTTGAGTTGTGAAAGTAAGTGAAATCATCCTGTTAGATAGGTGGGAATCTGTGATTACCATAGATCCGTCTGTCACATGATAGAAAGTTTGTCAATTATTTCCCGAAGATTATTGATTTACTTTGGACACTCTTTGTGTCTGACAAGGCTCTCAATACCACAAGACAAAGATTCATTTCACACAGTCTATATTTTTTGTTTTCAAGCTTTTAAATGAATGTAACTCTGTACACAATTTTGTCTCATGAAGCTAAATTATCTTTTTGTCCATTTCAGCAAGTTAAAGCTGAAAATGTCCAACTGATAGAGAAATGAGTTGTTAAGATTTGTGAAAGACTTTGTAAAGGCATTGCATAGTCCTGGAACTATGAATTGAGATAAAAGCAACTTAAATACAATGCCATGTGTATGGCATGTATTGAATGTACTGTCTAACTATTGTTAACGATATAACAGTATTGTTGACAATGTAACAATATATGGCTACCTTGCAGGCAGTAACTTTTCAGTAAGTTTTTCTTGTAGATGTAGCCTTTTCTTCAGATTTCGTTAATTAGTGCTGTTGTTTGCTCAGTGCAAAACCCAGGAAGTGTTAAAGACAGAGCAAAGGGAGACAACTTTGTGCAGTCGTATGGCTTTAGCCTTGATTATTCGATCTTGTTTGCTAATAACTTATTTCCACATGCTACTTGCATTTTACAGAACGATGAATTACGGAGTAGATAAACCAGCAGAGGCAAGCAAAGATGAATGGCTGGAAAAACTTCAGGGTGTTCACGTCACTAGAGCTGACATGAACCGACTCATCATGAATTATCTGGTGACAGGTAGTATCTACACATGTACTTGTGTGTTCTCACGTTTTGGTTAGGACAGCAGGGTGTATTTGATGTGCTTTCATACACAGCAAGATGCAGTTTTTAAATATATATTTTGCATCATAGGATTCAAAATTGTGCATGTTTGATAAGTTATATCTTTTCCAGGAAAGTGCTTGACTCCCATAAATATTACTATTACACGTGTTACAGTCCTATGACCTTTAGTCCTTATGAACTATCAAGCAATAGCATGTTGTTTTGGTGTTCCGTTTCTCCTCTATCCACTCAAATTAAGTGAAAACATTACCTGTGGATTTTGTAAAGAGCTCTCCTCTACTCAAAAATAACCGTTTCATGCAGCTGCCTGTAATGTACACATTCGCTATTTGTATCAATATCACATTGAATAGTCTCCATGTAATTTGAAGAATAGTTCACATCAATAATTGCATAAGAGTGCTGCTGCCTGCTAATTATTGTGTGTATTTAATGAAACAGGTATATTTTTTTCGTATGTGAGGACACAACCCCTGCTGTTCTAATATCATGCCTAATCATTGACAATCAGTCATTTTGTGCATGTCTAATGTGCCCTCCACCAATATAATGTACACATAGACCAAAAGTCATTAACTTGTCAAATGTACGTGTGCTGTCCCTTCAAACTGTTTGTGGTAGCCCGAGTTCCTTGGCTCACAAAGTTTATAATATTTATATACTGGGCTCCGCTCATGACTGGAATCTCTGCGACCTAGGTGGCCCCTGGACACTCCCCTATAATTGCCTTTGTCAGACCCCATCCCACATCCTCTCTGAATGCTGGCTACGGACCTGAGTATTATAATTTCTGGTGACATTTTTACATCTTTTCCCACATAATCACTCTTACCGTGAAAATGTTTCAGAGGGATTCAAGGAAGCAGCAGAAAAGTTCAAGATGGAATCTGGTATTCAGCCTCATATTGACCTGGACTCACTGGATGATAGAATCCGAATCCGAGGTGCTATACAAGATGGCAAAATACAGCTAGCAATCTCATTGGTGAATGACCTGTATCCAGAACTTCTGGATAATGACAGATATCTGTTCTTCCATTTACAGGTATGTTCAAAACACAGGCGGTGTTGATGAACATCATATGTGACATAAGGTAATGTTACAGGTGCTCAGTCAAGCAAACGATTGAATTTGTGGGTAAAAGACAGAATGCCGTCTATAGCAGATATAGCTTTGTGCAGTCACCACATCAAGTCATTTAAATTGACAATTCTTGCTGCCTGAATACTACATTCTATTACCATCAAAAAATCACCTTTTTTGAAGGGAATTTCATGACATCTTGCATATTTGTCACACATTTTCAAAAAAAAAAAGTTTGCATACAAATTTGTGTATGCCATATATGGCGAGTAAACATCACCAATTTTAGAGTCTTAAAAATGAGCTATGAATGGACAGGGTTAGGGTTTTGTACTGCTGGCTCTTGTTAGATTGCTTCTTTGAACCGTAGTAGGCAAGATTTGGTTCATTTGTATGACTACCACTGTAGGTATTATGCTTCAGTCAAAGAGAAGCCTAAAAAATTAGGTAAATTTGTGTAAGAATGTTGTCCAAATATTGAAACAGCTATATGGGGATCATCATTTGGTTTAGATATTGGTAAGAAGACGTGCTGAAATAGCATTGAATGACCCTGCCACCTACATTTGAGACACATGTTGCTTTGTGCTGCATAATGCTAATGCAATATAAGGCAGCTAGCAACTCTAAAATGCCCAGGTAACCTTTTATAGTTTCCACTTCCAAAAAGTGCAACCAGAACACCAAGAGACCAAACAAAATCTTCGGTTTTGGTTGGCACTATCAAAGTTACCTCCCCTTTAACACATAAAGACGTGTACAGGGAGAACACTGATTCACAATTTGCATGAAGGACCCTCAAATTATACAGAATGCTTCCTTGGAAAGGGGGAGAGAGAAATCCTGCAATTTTATGCCTGGGGTCAATCCAGACTTCATCACCCTCTTGAATTGCTCAAGAAATAAAAAACCACTTACAGTATTTTGAGTATAGGTTAATCTTCAGAAGCATTCATGGGTCTCAGAATGATACTTTTGATGCCAACACTAAAGTTTTTATGTGCAGAAATTATCTAAACAAAAAAAACAACATCCTCAGGTGGCTTTAAAATGGAAAACAAAAGCTTAGGTGAAATGCAGTACTCTAGATTTTAAAGAAAATGTTAAGAACTTGCATATGCATAGTGCTGTTATAATACACACTTCTTAGCTGAGTGAAAGTTACCTGTGTTTTCTTTGTTCTTTTGCAAAAAATGGCTTTATCTTACGTCTTGACCACGTTCGTTTGATATTTGCAAAGCAGTTCTTGTCACAGATGTCTAGACTGCCTCAGAGAATGTAGCACTTGTCCACGGAGATGGGATGTTCATTTTGATCTCCTATGTAGGGTTGTGTCATGGGCTTTGTCAAATACCTGTCAACAGCACTCCGTTAGAAGCAGGACTATAAGTGTGTCTTTTTTTTTTTTTTTCTTTTTTTTTTGCAGCAACAACACTTAATAGAACTGATCAGGGAGAGAAATATTGAAGGTGCTTTAGAATTTGCTCAGACTCATTTGGCAGAGCGAGGGGAGGAGAATCCAGAGATACTGAATGAGCTGGAGAGAACATTGGCGCTTTTAGCATTTGAAGAACCAGAAAGTTCTCCATTTGGGGAACTCTTACATCCTTCTCAGAGACAAAAGGTTATTAAAATTTTATATGGTCTGGTCTTTTTGTGTTTATTAATTGAATGGATATATTCTGTTTCTATGATTTCCTAACTTGACTACAATTGTTTAATCTATGGCAGTTGACCAAAAAGCTCATCCAGAAATGTACATTTTTTGGAGGCAAATGAGATCATGAGGTTTCTTTTTATTTATTTCATTTTTTTTTTTGTGGCAAATCTTTTATTTTTCCCATAAGCTATCCTTCCACATCAAACAAACCTCAATCATCTTTCTGAAATTAATAGAACTTTCAGAATTGGGAAAAATGGTTAACTTCTTTATAGGTTTGACTTAATGTTAAGTCAGATTGTACCTGTTCGTCAAGTGAATTGGCATTGTGTTTTTTCTGTAGGTGGCGAGTGAAGTGAATGCAGCTATTTTAGATGAGGAAGCCACCCCAAAACTGGCCAATTTGTTGAAACTTTTACTCTGGTCACAAGATGAACTGGACAAGAAAAAAGTGAAGTATCCTAAAATGACAGACATTGCCAGAGGTTTTGTTGAAGACCCTAAATGACTAGGCCGAGTACAGCATTTGTAGACAGAGACTAATGGCGTGAGCAAAGACCCCAAATGACTAGGCTGAGTACAACATTTGTATACGTAGACTACTGGCGTGAGCAAAGACTTATAGCTCACTGTCCCTGATGAGCAGGCTGACTAAGAGCTTTGTGCTATGGTCATCAAGGCACATGCTTGTTCTCTTGGTTTGCATGAGAGTCAAAGGCGAATGGGACTGTGGACTTTGTTGTGGAGTTCAGAAATCTGATGTAAGCCAGTCAGGTAACAAAGATTGTCAGAGTTAGAAGCCTGAAGTGTGTCCTCTTGCCACAAAAAAGATATGCTATTGAGAAGGAACGATTTATTTGTATTTTATACTCCTTCCACTTCAGGCATTCATTTTCATGGTTGAGGAAAGAATTATACAAGATTCTTCTTTGATTCCTTTAAAGATAATTTTTCATTATTGTAATAAAATGTTGAATGGGATAATTATCTGTTTGAAGTTTTAATGAGGGCATAACTGCTGTGAGTTAAGGCATAAAAAAAGTGGAGAAACATATGTACGTGTTGATATAAATTGTTACTCATTGCTGGTATGATGTTTGACATTTTCAGGATTGTTGAGGGTTATGGAGGGGGGGAGGTGGGGAATTGTTGATATTTTTCAGTGATAAAATACTGGAATTTTCCAACCCCGTTGCCTCTGCTGCATAATAAGACATGCTCCTTTACCTAAGCACTTACAAATGTAAGCCCTAGCTGTCCAAGTGGTGAAAACGGTGCCATGATCCAGACTGTCTTAAAGGGCTTCACAGATAAGTGAAATATTCCTTGCTAGAAAAGCACCAGTTAAATAAATGATGAAAAGATTTAATTCAGAGAACTAACTGTAAGCACTGTATTTAAAGTATTGCCATGAAAATCCACATTATTGTTTCTGATCTACATTTCAAAATTTGAGCTCCTGAGGTATCCACTCTATGCCATAATGCTCATGAAGGTTGACAATTGGGTTGAAGTACACTGTACTTATAAGCTGCCTTTTCTGCATGATAATTTCGGCACTTGAATTATCTAAGTGTTATGAAATGCAAAATTATGTAAAGATATGATTAAGAAAGCTGTCAGTAGCGTTTCTCTGTTACTAAGTGTTTGGGTGTCTTTGGTGACATGTACCAAAACTAGAAGCCCCTAATGAACTACACTGCACAGCAGACAGCTTTTGCAATCACTGTCGAAGGACACGTATTATATAAGCTATATTCAGATGAGCTGAAGAAAACTGACATTATCAAAGATTTGTGGATATTAGCAGGACTGTCATTAGCCGATGTCGTGATTCTCAGTGTGCCTTGGTAATAGCTGTCACCGTCGAGACAAAAACTACGCACACAAACGTTTCAAGAAACTCCATGCACATCTCGTACCGTTTCCTTCGTCAAACATCAATCTTGTGTCATATTTCATGACAAGGGTTGACTTGCCATTGACGTCCCGCGGCGATTCTGAGTGATTACAGCTTACTTGAGGCCTGCAGCATGTTATGTGATGATGCTATGGCTCTCATATGTCATCACTGCAGACTTTTTTGAGTTGAGCAAACAGATACAGAAAGAGAGCCAAGGAAGCGTCGTGTATGGGCAGAGGTAAGCGTTGAACCATCATGGATCATCAGTGGCAGTGAACCTTGGTGTTTTAGCGTATATGTTACGGCTTCATGTATATAGGATCTACTTGGTTATTGGACATGGTGCAATTTGTGAAGCAAGAAGAGCTTTATTTTAGGTGGACGATGTCTACAACGGCAAACTCATTTGAACACCTCTGATTGTTCTCGTCATTATTAGCCCAAATCTCCGCGCCAAGATCCCCGAGGTACATTGCCTTCACCTGTTCTGAATAACCATGAGTCTAATGAGTCTATTGGTGTGAAGCTGTGTGTGTCATCACGTTATAGAGATTCACTTCATGTAATGCAAACTCTTGCATCTCAACATGCATATTCTTCAAACTATGACTGGCACGTGAACATGAGTCTAACATTCAGTTCTTTTTCTAATAAGCAGGATTGTGACATAAAGGAACTTAAAGGAAAGGTTAACAATCTCCAATACTTCAGCGGATGTCTACGGAATTATGCCCCTTATATCACTGTATGGGGAACCCGCAGCAAATATAGGTCTATGAACTGTATCAACTGGCACATCCTTGTCAAGAAAGCTGTAGTTCAAAGGGTACTTCATGACCAAGAGCAAGAAATTAAGGTAGCCCTGTCTAAGAAATACACTGTCATTTGTCAACCGCACGTGTTTTCAGTGCAGTGTTTGCTCCAACCATTGATAACCAGGTCGCTTATCTCTTTTAAAGACATTTTGTCGCCAGATTTCTCCAAACCTGAATATTGGAGCAGTCTTGGACAACGAATTCATGATCGATAATTAACAGGTAAAGGTTTCAATTTATTTATTTATTTGATTGGTGTTTTACGCCTGACTCAAGAGTATTTCAGTTATATGAGGGCAGCCAGCATTTTGGTGGGAAGAAACACGGCTGAGCCTGGGGAAACCCACGACCATCCGCAGGTTGCTGGTAGACCTTCCGACGTACGGCCGGAGAGGAAGCCAGCATGAGCTGGACTTGAAATCACAGTGACGTCATTGGTGGGAGGCTATGAGGTCATTGCGCTGCGCTAACAAAATGTGTTCAAGGTGTGGCGATCAGGCCTTACATAATATCCTAAGAAGTGCGCATGCAAGTTTGCTTATGTTCAGCCATGATTTGTATCCTATAATTTCAATAACAAGTATTCTGAAGTAATTGATTTCGCGTTATATGTTTCCTTGACTTGTTTGAGTTGTTCGTTGATAGAAGAAACAGAAGAAAAGCTGATGGCGAAAATGGACAAAACGGCCCGGATGTCGCGAAGTTGATCTGTACTCGAGGCCTCCGTGGTCTAGTGGTTAGCGCGTGGGCACAGTACAATCAGACGCCTCCCAACATTGCGACCCCTGCATGTGAGTTCAAGTCCAGCTCTGGCTGACTTCCTCCAAGGTCGCATGTGGGAAAGTCTACCAGCGACGCACCGATGGTCGCGTGTTTTTCCTGGGCTCCTGACTTGTTTCCTCCCACCATAATACAGACTGGCGTCGTATATGTGAAATATTCTTGTGTACGGCGTATAAAGTATCAGTGCCATAAATAGACTGATCTGTATACCTGTTAATGTTTCATCTATATGCAACATGTTGAAATTCAATACCATAGACAGTTATAAAAAGAAAAAGAGGAAAACTGTGTAAAGCAGATAAAAACTGGTACCATTTTGTTGACAAATACGATTAGCTGTTATGAAAATGTCCAAAAGACATTTTCCTAAGCTGCGAGGGTGTGAACAGATCGCTAACAATAAATTAACATAAACATGCATCGTGGAATAATGGTTTCGTGATACATGTCCCCTATACTGGAATAATAGTTATGTCAAGGTTCAAAACCAGAAAATGGTCCGAATTTTTGTAGATGGAGGACAAAACGGCAAAGCATGCGAACATGATCTGTAATTGTCTTTCTTAAATCTGTGGCAACTTTCAATTCAGAACTATCCATAACAGGGCAAACGACTATAATTTCGCGCGAAACTAAAACTTTGTTTTGAACTTTTCATGGAGAAGTCATTCACTAAGTTTAAATTAAATATGATGAACCGTTTTGAAAGAAAATATCCAGAAAATTGTTGAAACTCCAATATAGCACAAAAAAATCGGCCACATTTGTGCCCCGAAGCGACAAAAAGTCGAATTTGATACGTACCTCGTGCATCCTGGTAAAGCCATGTAACAAATTCCAATTCATTAAGATAAACCTTTTAGGCAAAGTTCGGAAAACCAAAGAATTTCCTTGATCTGTGTCTCGTCCAGGTGACAAACTAGGTATCAAGTTTCAAGTCAGTTTTTCACCCGTTGTGAAAAAAAGTCCAGAAAACAGGGTGACGAGATGATTGTTTTAGCTAAAAACATCCAGACGATATACTAGGCCGCGAAAGTGGTTTTCCATTTTGTGTAAATGCCTATTTCCTTCGTTGATGGAAGGGGAAATACAAGGGTTATATACTAGACGGTCATTGTGTTAAACGGGTCATATAGATTACATACACATGTATACAGTTGCTCGTGCTTTGGGGCTGTGAGTGGACGCGCATTAGAGGCATGGTGATTGTCCAGTTTTGTGCATCTGAGCACATGTTAAGCCAACACTAGTTGCGTCCCTTTCTATGCATTGCGTGTGGTTGGGCATTTAATGTCGTTGACATGTCCCTAAAATAAACAATGCCCAAATCATGTTAAACTGCAGTTGACCGAACAGTAAAATTTCGAGGGACAGTGGCGGACAAAAATTTTGGCTGGGATCTGGGGAAAAAAAAAAAAAAAAAAAACAGGTCTGGAGTAGTCCGTTTGACAACTGTGTGACCAATGTCCACATAACTACAAAAATATATGAAGACCAGGCTAAAAAAAAATCACCAAACTTATAGTGTCCAAATTGCTGGAAGTGCATTCCATGAATGTAGCCCAGTCGACACGCCAGTGAAGGCGCTTGACCAATTCATTTTGATAGCTTGTAAATGCAATTCAGTATATAGAGGGCAATGATTCTATAATGAAAAAAGGTAGTGCGTTGTGTTGAAGAGAACTCCATGTCTAAGATACCCGTGCATTGTTTTCTTCACATATACAATATTCATACATTTCTTCGATCAAAAGACATCTAGACAACAGGCCATAGATGATGCGATCTGTTTTTATGCTGTGTCCATTAAAAAACTATCCAGACTGACCTTTCACTGACCCCTGGGTGACACCGCGCATTTGAAATTACAAAATTTAAAGGTTTTCTGACGTCCCCGGGATGACGTGATAATAGTGGGTATATGAGGTGTAGCTGTTGAATGTGTTAGTGAGTTGACTTGACAAGAGTAAACCACTTGAATGCCAAACACAAAAGGGAGCATTTACCAGTCAAAATTCTGTGGTTAATAACAGTATTGCACTCGCAAAATACAGCTCTTTAAATAGCAGTCCGATGGATACATCCTCCCGTTGTAGTATTGTAATATACGTGCATATGTTGGGGAGTGTACTGTGGCCGAGTGGTTTAAGTGCTTCCAATTCAGTCGCAAGCTTGGGCACGAGGAGCGTGTTCAAATACGGTCCGAGAACGACCTTGAATTTGTGGATTTGTGATCTGTGTCAGAGTCGTATCTAATTACACTTCATGAGGAATTAAGAATTGTAAAAGCATCGTATTACATTAGCATTGTGCTTCAATAAACAGTTGCAGTCAAAGCGCGACTACGATAACCACATGTATATTGTATTCGATCTGGAAGTTATTAACGGAATACGAGTTTGAAATTTTAACTGCATGAAGATCATGACTACATCATCTCGACTGCCTGTGCTGCATCATGCATTGAAAACTGATGATTACTTCATTCTTACAGTTTCTTAACATTTTTGGAAATGGGTATCCCAGCTTCATGTTCTAACGTTGGTATAGGAATGTCGGACTTGACGCTTAGAATGACACTCCTTCATCGCCACTATTCCAACGGAATTGTGTGGACAAGAGAAATTTCACCAGATTTCAGAAACAAGAATCGGCCTACCTAGCTTGGAACCCTGTGATGGAACCCTTATTAGTTACCACGGTATATCTTGAATTGAAGACCACTTGTTTTCAACGAATATGGCAAGGAGGTCTACACCTCGCAGGTGGAATACTGGACAATAAATTTGTCCTTCAGGTCGGTTATTTACCCCAACACGCTTTCTGGTTTCACCTGATCCACAAAACCTACCGCTGTCGTTAAACTGAAACATTCATGAGTATTGCCTTCAAGAGCAATCGCTCGTGTGATCGTATGGTCTAACCACCGGACTCGCATTGAACCACTTAAAACATCATTCAGTCCTGCTCGGTTTTTTGGACGAGTCCAGTTTTAATTTACTTCACATGACCTTGTGCTTAGTTGGGATTTTTATGTACATGCAACGCATGCTGAAATTTGTGTATGAATATATACAATATCTAGATAAAGAATATTACAAGCACGGAGTTCTTTCTCAGCTACATGTAGTTGTCCTAAGATGAATCAAAACAGCGACAAGAAGGTGAAGATGCGCATGGTTGTGTGGGTAAATTCGTGGGTGGAGGAAACCAAACGTGCCGAGACGATCGAAGGAAAACATGAAGCAAATTTTGCAACAAAACAATGTGAATCGACAGAATACGCATCGTCGCACCACCATATGAAAAAAGAAATCTTTTTGACAGAGATGTCTGGGTCTTAAGAACAGTGAAAACAAACAAGGAATATGAGTGGTTCATAAAAAGAATATATTCCAATTGTCCAAAAGCGGCACAAAGCTTAAAAATGTTTCAAGCAAGATAAATAATATAGTACAGAATGATATAAACAGTGGATCAATATATATAATATATATATATCTATGTACAAGTTGGAAATATATTATGGCAAGGATTGGTGTGCGCTTCCATGAAAATGCTATTTCTACACGTGATCAGAGAGAAATGAGATTTTTTTGGGTTAAATGTTCCTTTTTTTAAGCTTATTTGTTTTCGTGTCAAGTGAAATCTTAAACATGACTTGTGTGTCGACCACATAGATTAAAAGGCCACAAAGTTATACAATCACAACCGTAATTAAATAGACAAAACACCTTAGAAGTCGGTGCAGAGAACATCGTTAAAATTCATCCATTGGTCATAAAATGTGCAGTGACAGAAATTAAACGTAAATTTTCAGAGGTAAATATCATTGCAACAGTTTAAAAAAAAAAATCAAACTTGAGGAGTAAAGTGAAAATTTCTCCCACATTTCGGCCAACTGCTCTTCTCGCCCTGTATGGTTTTAGTCCCTTTTGCATGCATTTTCAGTCTTCAGTCAAATACAGGTAACTTTCAGTCCGGATGGATCCAACAGTGTTCTGGTCCCTTTACTACTGGTCACACATTTATCTCGAAACATCTGCACAAGAACAAAATCATACGTCGTTCACATCCATCTGAACACAGTTGGCGATTTTACCACGTCTCTTTTCTTCGCCAAGACTTGCTCATCTTATCATTTGATCCCAAACATGGGCCAAACTTTGGCCCGAGTTAGTATCGTTGTGGAACCTCTGGTCCCCAATCAATAGCGCGATTTGCGGTCACCACTGGAGCCCATTTCTTCCAGCTCCGATTGCAAAGGCTTCGACAGGACGTCGGTTGCTTCATCCAAGGTTGGCATCTCAGCAGGTCTCAGATAGGGGAGAGCAACGGGCTGGACAAAAATGGTGAGGTGGGTGACAAAGGCGAAACCAGTGAGCCCACCGATAAACCGCACCGGTAGCCCTCGTCTGTCGGACTC
Source organism: Acanthopleura granulata (assembly GCA_016165875.1). NCBI lineage: Eukaryota > Metazoa > Mollusca > Polyplacophora > Chitonida > Chitonidae > Acanthopleura > Acanthopleura granulata. Next base: position 32,559,985 of record JABBOT010000001.1, on the reverse strand, counting down.
CAGAAAGTTGTATTCGTGGCTATCCGACAGGGTGATGGCAGCGGCCGCACCGGCGACCGAACCGGGGACGGCTCTACCAACTCAAGCTTCTGCTCGAAAGTTTGAAGCTGTCTCATAAAGCTGAGATTAGGCGAAACGACTCCACGTTGTTTGTGTATTCTGTCAAAGGCTTCATCCATTGGACATTTTCGTTTATACATAATGTAAGCCATGCAAATGGTGGCCGATCTGCTGACACCTGCCTGACAATGAACCAAAACTTTCCCGCCTCGTTCTCTCTGCTCGTCTGCAACGTAAACAGAATTGGGAAAAAAATGAGATGTAATTGATTTACTTTCCACTCAGTAATGCATTAATGGCAGTTTGCCCAAGGGAATGACCTGGGGTTTACTGCATGGCGGTTGGCGAAGAACTTTATAATTTAAAGGCCTCCTTTATGAATGAACTATGCCCGTGTTCCAGATGGAATGCCCCGTTCCTGGCCAGGCTGATAATGAAATGTAAACACGGTACTTTCGATTACAGTTGATCTGTTTCAATGACCAGATTTTCCTCAGAATGGAACCAGGCCTGAATGGGCTGCCTACGCATTGCCATGGGTATGCTTCCATAAAATCGATGGTTTACTCGAGAACGTCGACCAAAGGCCCATTTTTAAGGGAGTTACCGGCACATGTCCGTTAACATTATACGTGTATACACAGCCTGCGGCTATTTCTGTTTCTTACGCTTACACAACGAGCCACTATGGCTCTACGAGCGGGTTGTCCTGAATTTCCCTCGGTCCTCTGTCCGGTTTCCGTCCACCATAATGCTGGTCGCCGCCGTATAAATGAAATTTTCCTGAATACGGCGTAAATCACCAATCAATAGATAAATAAACCAGTATGGAAGGTGCAAAAAAATATCCCGTTAGCAAAGAAACACTGAATTGCAGATTACCAAAATACTTACCAATAAAACTGATGGTCTCATTAAACCAGGGTGCCAGCTCCGTGTCTGTCTTATCGTCCACGGGGATGGTTTTGTAGACGAAATCCTCAGGGAAGTGGTTGACTAGCGTCTTGGACACGTTCACAATGGCCGTCACCCCAAGGTCCTTAAGCACGGATTTCTGGGCGGCGTGCCGGAATCGCCCAAATACAAATAAGACATCACTTCAGCTGGGCCAGTCTCCTCGACCTGACAGGAGAGAAACGGGTGGACATTCTTAAAATACCGCTACGGCAAAGGCTGAAAATACCTACAGTATGACAAAGCTACCCATCCACGCTGATGAAGGGATAGTGAACCACAACTCGTCGTTACTTGTCTGATGCGGATAGAAAACACTGCTCCGTTGCTATAATGCAACTATATTAAGGCAACTGTTCTCTATATGGATTAAATTTCAAAGGAATCGCGACTAAACTGTGTCGTACATAATCGCTTATGAAATCAGGTCAGTTCGATGGCACGGAACGTTAGTAGGTTGCTATTGTTGTTTTTACACTTGGATACTATCGGAGACCAACACCGCTGGCGATGTCGATGCGTCCATGTTGCTAAGCGACTTCACAAGGTTCGCGCAATATTGCCACCGTTCCTGATCTTTGAACTATCAATCGCACGGCCTGAAAACAATCAATGCGGCTTTGGACAAAAGCTTTTACGAATCAGCTATATTGGTTTATCCTTGAGGTCTTGATTCCAAATAAATTTACAAGGACTGCAGGAGAAAGACAGGAAACAATGTGATGAGATCCGAATGAAGCACCAGGATTTCAGTCTCTGCTTTAAACATATGCAGGTATCTCGCGAGGCACAGCGAATAAAACATCTATAAAATAACTAACTAAAAGAAGAACGTAAAAAGAATCTTTCCACAGGAAATATCCAATCGCATTCATTAAAATTATAACTGTTTTATCTTTGTTTTCAGAACACAAAATTGGCTTTCCTTGTTTCGCCCATGAACTTACATGTTTTGCATACGTTTCATCCTTTGAAATACGAACAGTGGTCTCGAATTCCCTGCACAGAGAGGATGTGGAAGCGCACATCTCCGGATAGGTCTGGCGGAAATGCGAGAACCCGCCTAAACAACAAATACAACAGGTGATTAAGAATCAGCAAAACCGTACATAACTCATCTAAACTATAAGGTTATACGACAGTGTAAGTATATACGGGAGAAAAGACCTGCTCGTCTGTGTTGAGAATTTATGCATATGGTAACAGTGTCATAAATATATATATACATGTAACTGTGTGGTCTTGTCATGAAGGTGAATACAGTAATGTTTATACCTCGATGGTTTCATCAATTTTGAATGTACATTGCCACACATTATAACAAATGCAAAATCTGTAAGTTTATAACTTCCCGGACACTGAGCGCTTCCTTGAATGATTCCGGTTCACCAACGGACAGAAAGTCCTTGAATGGTCAACAACTACATGTCGTATTCAAGCCTGCCAAGAACTAACGGGTGGCAAAAACCAAAAACCTAAACACTGCAATTCTATGCGTTTCCTGAGCCGGACATAGCCCGGGGGGCTTCCCATTAAGTAGACTGGCGCCTCCCCCTCTCCCACCCCACAGGCCCACGGCGTGTTGACAGGGAGTGCAGCGGATGCTTACAAGGTAGTTACACAGGCGCGTGAAACATTTCCCGGAAACGAGAAGTGCAACTCGTGGCCTCCCGTCTGGGACATCCGGTGAAAGTGTAAGCAAATTACGAGACAAATGAATCAAACATAGATGCTCGCAAACGAACTCTTCCACCTGAAAGCAAATATTCTATGATGTTTCCGTTTATATCAGGTTGCTTTACAGATTTCTATTATGGAGTTTGGTTATGAAATCTAGAAATTCCATTACACGCATTGCAAAGAAGGTATACTTCGGTACTTCTTGTAACGGTTGAATTTGATTTTTAGAAGCATTCTGCACTTTGGCCCAGATATCGCGATGGAGTTGAGATGATGAGGAAGTCTTCATTGAGAGAAGCTTGGGGGGAGAAGTGAATGGGGCGGGGTAGATAACAACATCCAGGCACACCATGTAAACACACATATGCAATCTGGCAGGGTTAGTTTACATCTCAGGCGACCCGTGTTTTTCTCCCCTCAAAAGCTTGCATTCAGCGTGGCTTGCCGTCACGTTTCTTTTAAGTCGCCCCGGCCACTTGTGTAAACAGGTTATAAAGAAAAACTGTTAACCCTTGAGGGGTATCGACGTTTTGTAAAACTGCAACCGAATGGATGTAACTTCATGTGCTTAATATTGTTGTAAAAGCACATAAATAAGCCCCGAGTTCATTAACAATAAGAGGAGTTGTTACTCGACACCAATTATATACACTACTTTACACTAATGCCCACCGCGATAGAGGCGGGGGGGGGGGGGAGCCTGATATAAACTGTCCATGGGGTTTTCACTTTCTCATTCATTCAATCCGGATGTGTTCATTAATCTGTGCTAGAGTTCATACTATATCCCGGATCTGATGAATTATTCACATGGACAAGGCTGCATATAAGAGACTTGGTTTCCATTGCACTTTCTTTAATGTTCCAGCAGTGGTTATAACAGGTCTTCAACGTTCATCTCATGAACATATTTCATCTCAATGAACATATTTCACAAGACTTATACTGTGGTATAAGTCATGGTACAAGTAGTTTAATTAAATTAAACGTTGAGGTCTGTCTTCATCAAGTTCTCACATTTACCTCCCTCAACGCAGGTAAATATCAGAAATAGTTGAAAATAGACCTCAACTTGTAATTTAACGGAACTAAACTCATGGCAAATATTTTTACCAATCAGCTTCTGAGAAATGAATACAAAGCCACCTTTCAGCATTAATGCCTTAGAACAAAATAAATATTGTAAAAATAAATAAGTGAATAATAAAATGTCGGGCTTTCTTGATTCTAGATTGATGACGAAACTAATTCATTTAGTACGCCTATTCTATTTTATAATACAAAGCGATACAAATATATAAATCCTATATTACCATTCAAGGCTGAATTCAGTTACAACGTCACAAACAAGTTCGTAAACAAACCTTGCAGAAATCGGAGGACCTTCCGATCTACGTGGCATCGTAAACTCCGCAGGACTATCCCCAGGTTAGATTGCTGAGGAATGGTTTCGAGCTCCTCGCTATCCTCATCGTACACAACAACCAGGTGGAAGTAGCCCGACATCAGGCGGTTCCGGTGCTCTTCCGAAGGCAGCAGGGTAGGCAAAGCTACCGTTCCCCGGGACCTCCTCTTCACGATGGGCGGAATCATGCTGTTACGAGCTCCCAAGACGTGCAGATTGTTATACACTAAAAACGATCTACAATCCAATATGAGGATATTACATCGCGGAGAGCTTTCCGATGCTTGCTGAATATGGCGGACCAGATTCTGTGAGCATATCGGCTGAATGTCTGTGGTGTCAATATTGGAGCCGTTGTGCGGCGAATTGGTCGGGGCACAGCCGTCCATGTCTTCTCACAATGTCGGCTTTCCCTGTCACACAGTGCTTTGGCTGGATTCTCTATAGGGTTTACACGACTCAGGGTAGGGTTTAAAGACTCTGGTGCACAGCTATTCACGTACAATAACATAAAACTCAGGCCTTATCAATATATACAGAAATCTAAAAGATGTCCAGAGAGACGGTGACTTCCGATTGCCTTAGTGTGGACGATTCGCTCTTACGACCGGAGCCCAGGGTTGTTTTATGAATGAAGCGCTGGACAATTTACTCAGGAATAGCCCGCTTGCGCAAGAAAAAATAGTTCGCAGGCAAGTATTGGGTCATGATATGGAAAACAGACTGCATAATACACGTCACAATCGTTTGGGTCTGTTGCTTTAGAAAACAACCTTTATGGAATGAACCAGTGTCGGAAATATGTGTTTTCTTAGAGTGACCTACATTTATGTCATTCAGCTGTGCTAGCTGTATCCATGCGCCGCAGATGTTTTGTTTACCTCGGTCTACTTTGATTGATGAAGCTCATTCATAATTCAGGCTGACAGACAGTCCGTTGGGCTCAGGAAGCACGCACTGTTGTTGTCTTTAAACTTGTTTACCTTTGCTTTCCAGACTGAGCGGCTTCCCAAGCCCAGGGTAAATGCCAGGGCAATTTAAATGCGTTACCCCTCCCCACAGGAAAGTGAGCATCCGGACCAGACAATGTTCTAAAGATAACAAGTCCCCTGGCACGGGACACTGTCATTCTACACCGCTTGGGGGAGAGAGTGGGACGGGGAGAGGGAGGCAGCAAGGGGGATTGAGGTGAGCGGATGGCAACATGTAAACAGCTGTTAGGGAGGGGTGTAAGTCTGTATATGGAAGCTGAGAGAAGGCTGAGCTAGCGCAGTTTAATGGTCAACAAACCTGTCTGGATGTACTGGACTGTTTTGCACCATTCCGCCAGCCTTGTTTACTGGGCTGCTGATCGGGTCCTGATGAAAGACATCGAATTACGGCTCGAATCCAGCACTGTCTGGTTCGTTTGCGCCCCTGAGTAAAGACGTTTGGCAGATACCACGCGAAGAGCGATGCATCTTCTTTTTTTTCTTTTTTTTTTTTCAACCCAGGCACTCAAGTTTCCTGCATGCTCCCTTAAACCATTTAGGTAAACTATTTTATCTCCATTCTTTAACAGCGTGACCGTTGTTGTATATGAAATATTGAAGAGTGTATATCGCATTGTAGGCAGCTATCACCTTCATACGCACACACTGTATATACATCGCAGCAAAAGGCCCTTCCTGGGAATCCATAGACTGTGTGAGCTCAGATTACCTGCGCTTTCCATATGGTCGTGTGTTCGATTCTACTTCTCTCCTCGTGGCAAAAGGTTAGGAAGTGTTACAGACCGGTAACGGGAGGGGGGGGGGGTGGTGGTGGTGGAAGTATTGTAAAGGGGCGCGATGTGTTCCTTTGAGAAACCGGACAACTTTAATGTATATAAAAGTAAAGCATTTGGCCATGGCATTAAACACCAATCATATAAGCAGCAATTTTTTGAAGTCGTTATTGGCAATTACAATAACTTCTTGTTTTCTGGATATAATACTTTTCACTTCACGTCCTGTAAGATTTTATATATCCACCGTACAATACATGGCACAGTATTAAAGCAAACAGTTGATCGGAATTAAAAACTCAAAGGAGACACACATGCTCAAATTGCTTATTTATTTATTTATATGATTCGTGTTTTACGCCGTACTCAATATTATTTCACTTATACGACGGCCAGCATTATGGTGGGAGGACGGCGAACAGAGCAGGGGGAAACACACGACCATCCGCAGGCTGCTGGCTGACCTTCCCACGTACGGCCGACGGGGAAGGCAGAACGAGCTGGACTTGATCTCACAGCGACCGCATTGGTGAAAGGCACCCCCTCGGCCACGGATGCCCCCTCTCACTGTTAGTATACATGTATCTATACCTGAACATCAGCTACATGAAAAATCGATTTGAAGTTAATAGGAATACATCCGACGTCAAGAACGTATATGAGGTACATACAGGCCATATGGCTGTTCGTGATAAATTGACGACTGCATGTTTTGTTTGTTTTCCTGATATACATGCATGTATACAATAGCCAGTCAAGAATTCAAATCCATATTGCTTAATATTAATCCAAATAAAAGAAAGTAATTTTTTAAATCTTATGATTAATGCAGTTTATTCACACACAAAATATGATCCAATGAAATAATAACCAACCTTAGAAATTTTATTTTTGGGTTTTACGTCATCCAGAAGATTATTTCACTACTATGGCAGCTTATAGCTTTTGTAAGAACAGAAAACAGACAAGCTACAGCATATTCCTGATGCACTCTTGATGGGAAACTCGTAAAACTTCTCCCCGCCTTTACTAAAGAGATCTAAAGCCGCGTGATCCTTTGCTCATTCTTGGATAAGGTCACACTACTAGGTGCACGTGTGCGCAGAAAGCACTTTGGTAGTACACAAACACTGCAGCGTCACAGCAGAAGACGCTGTATTTCTCTGCGGTGTGAACCCTTTGCATACCTCGCCAGAGTCTAACATTGGAGAATTCCTCACCATGGGCTGGATTTGAACCTTATTAGTGAAGTAATATATTCCACTATTTCTTAAAGTCTTGCATGTCCATTCCGCTTCATCACGCAAAGAACACTGCCACACCGATTTGTCGTTGGCAAGGGGTGGGGGTAGTTGGTAATGACGTTTTCCAGTCATGTAGGCCAGAGGCACATAAGTTCTGTGTAAGAACTACTTCTATGGATTTCAACACTGATTGTATGATCACAAGACAACCACTGTTGCACCAAATTCGCGTAGTTGTGCATGAAGAACAATCATATTCCCGTATTTTGCACGACTCATGTGTTTAGTCATGGCCCTTGGCCATGTCCGCATCTTGACCTTGTTAGTGCCAATGTGCAGAATCAAACAGAACGAGAAGTTTGGCTGATATATGATATTGCCCAAGACGCCACATATATAGACCTATACCTGTGTATGTCGAGAATGTTACACACGTCTTATATAACACTTACTGCTATAAACTCGTCTTCACAGTGTGTTGGTAAATATCGGTGTGCACAGTAGGCATCCCATCCACTACTCTTGATTGTTCGCAGGTTTCTTTCAAATTAGGTCCATCAAAATGCGTCTTTGACCATGCATGTCCATTGAGTACAGCTACATAACCGTTGACTGTTCATTATAGTTTCTTGCAAAGAACCCCTTACAACTAGATGGGAATTCGTTGCATAATAAAAGTATGAGAACGTGAACCAAAATCATTTGTGCGTATTTGATGTTGAATTGGGGAGTTCTAATATATTGCAAAGTATCATGTTGGTTCACGTTATCATATTTTCGTAAATGGAAAAAAAATGAAATATTTTTAGTATCATTGAAACTGCCTGTTCACAACAACAGTTCATGGTTTATAGGTCGTTGTTCATCCTGGTATAGCTGTCACTGGCATGGCTAAGAATCCAAATACTGGTAGAGTCCAGAAGTTCGGTTCCTATCTCTGTTCATTTCTTTTTTTTTCTCAATAACATGAGTTACGAAGAAAATGATTACATTAGAAAAGACAGGTCTTATTTGTTTACACTTTGCAAAGCTCCATATTAGACATGTTTGCAACTATAACATGTATGCATGCACCATACATGGTAGACTTATATACTTCCAGTGAAAGATGAATGCAGAAAAAAATATGTAAGCGGTGTCCACCTTATCTGTCTGTTACGCGCTACGTGTCAGTGTTAGCATATCGAATAGTTACATAATGAGGAAAGCCACCTACATGTGTTTGTCAATTGCTTAATAAATTTCCGACTGTCCCAGTCATATATTCACGATATAATTCGTAAGGCAAAACTTGTGTCACCCACCCCTGGCTGGGATATGGATATTCAGCGTGGAATCAAAGGGTTGGTGGAAGGAATGTACTCAACACCTGTAAATAGGATTACATTACTTTAATCCGAAGCCTCGAAATCGGCGTTATTACAGAAGGAAAAGCGCACCGCCGAACGGGTGCTCAACTCATCAGATAAAACGAACAACTATTAATACATTCATGGTAATGTTTGCCCATTGGAGAACAATGCTGGAATGCGTAAAAACACTCTATTATCTCGTCACAGTTAAACTTGCCTCACATCTCTTGACTACACTTGACAACAATAAGACAGATTATCTTTTCGGTATTTTACGGTAATACAGCTTCCGCCTTTTGTTACGTGACTCAGGCGTACACAAATCAGCATGAGATATCTTTATGAATTAAACTTCTCTCACAATAACTGTTTCTGTCAATTCTTAACTGACTTAGAACCTTATATATTGTACTACTTGGAAGCACAGATTATCAGAAATACATATACCAAGCATTACTGCATTACCGTGTACTTGCACATAAGCCTAACACAAATGGGCATAAAAATGATCTAACATTACTAATTGAACAGTTCCAACATTGCAATTAACTGAAAACTTCAAAACAATCTGCTGTTAGTCCTTCCATTAATATTCATTATTCTCCAAAATGTGTGGACCGGCGTTACCTCACTAATGATGAACTACGCCTAGAACTTGTGACATCACGTAATGGTTTACATATGTAGAGTTAATTTAAGGCTAGTTATAAAACTAATGCAGCAAAATTATCTCTCCGACATTGGTGTTTATCCCAAAGAAACCTATTATCAGTTACATTTCCTTCCTTTTCATACAACTACATACTTCACATCTGTTATATCATAGAACAGCAGAAGACTGTGCGCATCAGCCCCGCTCTCCTACATACAACGAAGGCTGTTCACATCATCATTATTTATGGTAAAAAATCTACTTATTTCTGAATGAGAAACAATCCAATTATTACACGGAGTTGTTCCTTGAACATTTGTAACCATGGTCATAACATCCTATGGTACCTGTAAATAGGATTACATTACTTTAATCCGAAGCCTCGAAATCGGCGTTATTACAGAAGGAAAAGCACACCGCCGAACGGGGCTGTTAGCAAAACTAAGCTTAGTGAAAATAACCCGAAAGCGGACTAGACCTGTATAATAGAGCATGCCTTTACAAACATACGATCACAATTGTTCACAATTGTAACTATAATTATATGCACTATTTCCAGGTAACTATACAGTATAGAACATTATCATAAATCGATGAAACAAAGTACATTTCTGCAATTATTCCTCTCGAATAAACAAAAAAGAGAGGGGGGGGGGCATTCTGGACCATTAGCGTAAATATCAGTACTTGTATAACGTCACACTTGCCTTCAGTGCAACTTCTTATAGATCTTACTTGAAGGGATATTAGCGGATAAAATATTGTGCAAAAAGACACCGTGGGTACTTTTTATTATTGACCTATTGACCTGTTATCTAACAACTTCAACCGCATTCCAGGGAAGCTCTTGCGTCATTCTGTAGTAGATCTGTCACCGTGGGCAGGTTGGCAATCGGCTTGAATGGCAGGGGAACGACTTCCCATCCAGTTGCAAGGGGTCCTTTGTCTCTTTGCAAAACTTCAGTTTGCATAGGTATTAGTACCGCTACACACCTTAGCGAGACGGTGTCCATGTCATAAGGAAATGTTTTAATTTACATGAAGATTTATGAAGAATAGTGTCTCATGAATTGTGAATATGTATCTTGATGTAGGTTCATGTTGTGTTTTGGCTGTTCCAAAAACATCATAAGGATACTGAAAATAACATTGTCTTTACTGTTACTATATACGGTTATCCCTTGTCTGTTCCTAGTCCTACATGAACTCCACTGTTGTCTCCGATATTTGGATGTCGCTATGCCAGTTGAGTCATACACTGAATATGAGATCGCCGAAATTGTAGCGCACATGTTTGCGAGTGTCTGTGCTTTGGCAAGAGCCATAAGATAACGGGCGGAGCTGTGCGGCGACAGAACTCTGGCACTACTCTCAGGAAATTAAATGGAAGATTGTATGACACCACTGGTATAACGACATCCAAATATCGGAGCGACAGTGGAGTTCATGCAGGGCTAGGCTGTTCCAGTGTTTCTTACAAGTTTGACATGTCAAAAAGCGTCTTTTCACAACTCCTATAGGTATAAGTAGCGCTAGATCCCATATATGTCTGCTCACCATAGCTATCACTTTCGCTTGCCATGCTTATTCACGTTTTTTTTTTTTTATTTCTTTTTCATTTTTTATTATATTTTATTTTCTTGTAAAGAATGACTTATTTTCCTGATCGAAACAAAGGAGTGATGGTTTATTTATAAATCGTAAGATTCTCGGCTGTGACCTTTACACATCGATTATACAGTAAGACTTGGGGAAGACTCCTGAAAACCTGCGTGAAAAAGACGTGCCTGTCAGAACAGTAAAAGGATTGTATGACAAAGTGTGGAGCATGTTAAGATGATAGTATTCCTGGTTTGTATGTTAAGATCACGCAGACAAAGCGTGTGCGTATACGACAGGACGCTGGTATCAAGCCGCTCTGTGGCCTTGGTGAAATGGCGACAGGAAGTAAACATGGTCGTAACGTATAATATCGGGTGACTCGTTATATATGCTTCTACAAAAGTCCCATAATCTGCGTAATTAGGTTTGCTCATTACGCGTTACACGTATGTAGTCATTTCTTTGAATGGAGCATTCCTTTTAAAAACATTCTTCTTTTTATAAATGACAGCGTCTGACTTTACAAGTTGAGGATGTTTGATTTTGGTCCATACTCATGTATATGTGTTTAGGTTTCACTTGTTTACAATTTGGGTTAACTGACACCATATACTCCAATACATCTATAGGGTCCCTTTACATATGCTGGTTTGCTGGTGTACGTGTGTATATGTGTGGCACCGTTAAGTGTTGAATATGTGTCTATATTTTGCATTTATATTTTAGGTAGGAGGTGGAGGTGGAGTGGGAGAATGTCTCACTGGAGTGACAATGTTTTCTGTGTTCAGCTGCCATTTTCTTGTGTCATTCACTCCATTTTTCACGCAGAACTTACGCTGAATCGCTTACGATGAAACCTTCTTGCATGAATTTGATGGCCCTGCTAAGGTGACAAAAAAGCTGGGTATAAAATAATAAAGTTGAAGTAATAATTCTACCTGAGCACAAATCATACATATGCATACAGTATATATATATATATATATATATATATATATATATATATATATATGTATGTATGAATTAAAAAATAGCATGCAATCATTCATAGGTTAATTACGTGTTTGCTGATTAATAAAAATAACAGTAAAATACGTGCACAGCTATATGGATTTTTATGTGCATTCATGTCTGTTTGGATTGTCTTTGTTGTCAAGGGCCATGCGGGTAGTCGAGAATATTCTTGTGATTTCAGTTAGTGGTTTATACTTCTATATATAGGTCCTGATTTCATCCGATAGACAAGCTGCTCGCGCCAGCCGGTGCCTGCCTATGGACTCGGGCGATGATGTTACATATGAAAGCAAAACCGTTGCCTACCTGCGTTGTTTTACTAAACACACACAGGGCGCATTGAAGGCTTTATGAGTACATATACTCATGTTGTATATATATATATGTGGCTTGCATACATTGATAAAAAACCAAAACCAGTGGATTTTAATACTCCGTTATATTTCAGTAACAATTATGAGGTTGTGCACAAAAAGTAGCATGTATTTGATTGGTGTTTTATGCCGTACTCAACAATATTTCACCTATAGGACGACGGCCATCATTATGGTGGGTGTGCACCTGACAGAGCCCGAGGAAAACCCGCGACCAACCGTAGATTGTTGGCAGCCATTTCCACATAAAACCGGAAAGGACGCCATACTGAGCTAAACTCACAGCGATGGCATTGCATGGCGAGAGTGCAGTATAGTATCGATACAGGCCCAGCAGTTGTGATATAGATACGTACAGATCGCATAATGCGATAGTACTTGAATAAATCGATACTTTAAAAGGTAAGCACTGTTTGAACATATTTAGGTTATTGTAGTAGTGAATAAAATAGCAGCGGTGCATGGCATGTATAGCCATTCATTATTATACAGGTAATCATGCTTGTTCGTTTCAGTAAAACCGTTATATAAAACCTATAAAGTCAGTCTCAGTCCATTTTCTTTTCGAGGTTTTCCAGCTCAGGCCTTGCCAAATTCCTCCGCTCATTGCATTAAACGACATACAGTTGATCTGATGGCAATATTTGTTTTACAAACTCTTTATTAAGTCAGACATATACATGTACATGTATAGACTAACTCTTATTGTGTGTTTAGTCACAAGACTCTTTAATGGTATACCAAAGTGGTGTGGGCTGAGAAAAGGATGTTAGATACTCAGTGGTATGTGATCACATCTACACGTATATATGATTATCTTGCCACACAACAAAACAAGTCAGCCAGTTGGGGTGTCGTATATATACTGAATTTTATATGCATGTATATGGTTGGTATCGTCGTAGGCTAACCATATTAACGCTATCGGGTTGAAAAAGTCATATCTTATGAGAAGGTGTCGACCCTCTTCCAAACATAACTTTACAAGCATTCCTGTGGAAGCTTGACGAGAAATTACATATCATCGATCAGTCTATACGGGAGGTCAATATCAATGTTTCCAAGACGCTGTGGACTTTCTTGGATGGCGAATTTAGTTGTGATATCAGGATTTAATCTGAAAAGAGTTTTTTTCATGTTAATTAGAGAACAGTGTCATCTGAGAAATAAATGTAAAAATGATAAAATGATAAAAGTTCATCCAAAAGGTAACCATAATGAAAAAAGGCCAGTGAAAATTAAAATTCACTATGTAGTTCCACTGATAATTCTCATGTAATACAGAAGAAATGATACTTCTAAAAGCAAAACTATGCTATGCTGAAATAAATATCAGTTGTAGAAATCATATATCTGAACATACAGTTATTTAATTCTCTGGATTTTTTTCGCCACAGTAAATGCAAAGGTGGGAATTCTGTAGAGGAGTACTATGTATCAAACTGCAGGTTGACATGTGATTCATGCGTTTATTTAATAACATTAATAACAGTTTTCGAAAAACATTTTTAAAAAATGGAGAACTATTTTCGGTTGCAACTATTATTTTTCTTCTTTTTTGTGATGACATCCTTGATTTGGAGTGGTATTTACCTGCAACTCAGCTTGGTGCATGACTCAGTTTTTGATTTCCTAAGTCTGCTGTCTATTGACGGGAGAAAAGTAAGCCATCTTCTGTTTATTTTTGTGCATGTGTGTGTGTTTTCGTTTGTTTTGTTTGGTTGCTTTTTTTTTTCTCTGTGTGTATTTTGTGTCATCATTCGTCGATTTGAGCATCACCAATGGCCTTGTTGACGACGACCCTGTACAGACATAAAAGGAGAATGCATGGGCTAAAATGTAAATGCTTACATAAACCCATCGGCACAGAAGTAAACATATACCTATATAAGGTATACGGCTGAGAAGTATCGGCTTGTATTCTGCGGACCTCCCGCCGGGAAAGGGTATAGACTGACCAGGTGTCTACCGCTGACCATCGTTGATTAAGGATTCAGCAGCTGGTGCCTCACAACAAACCATCCCTGGTACACACACCTATGGCTCGGCCCGCCCCGCTGACTCACGGCTCTGCATACATCAACTTTGTTTACATTCAAATATCGGACAAGGTTTATCAATAATTGAGTGCCTCGTGCCGCAACAGCCATCCTAATGGCAGCTTGGTCTTGGAGGTGACCGCGTGATGCTGTCGGCCATATCGATTCGACGACCAGCCAATCAAGAGGCGCCAAGACAGCCCAGTTTATACTGGCGAGCAAGGCAACGCGTATACGTAGCCTGTAGCACGAAGTGGTAGGACCAGACCAGTATGGGCCCACGGGGCAGAATGCCAGGTTTTGGTTGGATACATGGTATGAATGGATGAGTCAATACAGGTTAATGAATGGACAAACCATTAATGAATCGGCTCAAGGTCGTAAACTATCACTCGGTCAGGGAATCGATTAAACTCATTCACGTGGTGTTGTCTGTATTCCAGGAAGAAATTATACTGTTTGGCAGGGGATAGTGCACTTTACTGGATAGGTTATATAACAGAGAAACAGCGTGACCTTGTTACGTGACCTTAATACATTGAGTATATCCCTGTAAACAAGAAGATGAAAATGTTGCTTGTTTCTTAAAGGTTGTAACGGTGATTAATCGCAGTATGTTTATAGTCATATATACCACTAAAATGTGTCCTTCTGTCAGACATGTCGAAATATGCCGACATATTTATATATACTGTATATTGATGATGCCTCACTGGAAAGCGATGCAAGGGCACCAGGCCGGACGCTCCAACCAGTCACACTCGTATGCTGACACGTGGCCGAACCGTACTTGGCCTTTTCCTCAGGTTATACAGAGCGCCTCCCCAAGGGACTACCAAAATTGCTATGTTTAAGCCCAATTTACATGTACGACTCCCACCGTCTTGAACGCATGCAGGTGCGCCCTAAATATGATGTGCTAAAAGTACACGTGCATATAGTCCCGAATCACATGTGTATCGCCCTTTAGAATAAACATACGTGTTGTAGGTATTAAATAAAACATCTGTTGACATCTGGTTATCTATCGGGTTTATTGATAACCATAGAGGGAAAACAGGTGGCTGCTTCCATTCCAGCTGTCGCTGGCTTGCTACAGGCCGTATAGGTCACTCTGATTTGTTCTACTCATAAAACTGCATGACGTCGTGCATGTAAGTGGGAAATTCTTGACTACGCGTTAAACTGTCATTAAACATATGTATAACACGTGAACAGGGCAACGAGAGCCTTTCCTCGTGATGATTACCATGACAGCGTGCTTTCACAGAGATAAGTTTACTCGCCCAACGCAGCAACAACATCTTTATCGTCTAGGCCATAGGGTAACAGTCCCAGGCTGGAACTGAACCAACACCCTGAGTGTCCATGCGATTGAAAAATCAAGCATCTTATAATTATCCATCGACAATCCTAGAGCTGGTTACATATAATTTGGCGCATATATATGGAGAGCTTCATGTATATACATACCCTCAATCCATATATTCATGTTTGTTAGGGTTGAAGCCTTCGGCTGGAGACCCTATTCATGTATACCTGTTCGAATTATTTTTATTTTGCTCTTTATTTTTATATGATTTTTGTTTATTTATCTTTTTTTATTATTTATCTATTTTTTGTTGTTGTTGATCATATGTGAACATTCCACTTCGATGGTAGCTTACACTACCATCGAAAAAAAAAAAAAAGAAACAGGTAGCTGGGGAAATTCTCATGTAGTAAACAGGTAGCTGGGGAAATTCTCATGTAGTTGCCAGGCGGATATCTATATGAGGCAAATCTCCTGACGTGTAACCACAGCGGAACACAGGGGAAGATTCGAACTGCCGGTCTGATTGGTCAAAGAATTGTGGTCAGTCCACAGACACATGTGTCTAAACCACAGAGGGGAGGCAGCCTAAACCTATCTATCTAACGAATTGCGCTTTTATAGGAACTTTTGTCCGCTGGCGACTTGATTCACTCGCATATGTTCAGACTAAAATCTATGTTTAGTGAAAAAAGTTTACATTATTTCCCCCACATCCGGAAGAAACTTGACGCGATTAAAAAAGGACAGTCTCCATACCGACACAAAATGTTACCTAGATGAGCTCAGCTCTACAAAACGAAATAACATACAGGCGAATGAGTAGAAAACTGTTCTGTTTCACCCCACCTGCCAATGCATATAATGTCCATCTAATACATTATTGGGTACAATATGGAGAAATTCAGCGTTTTCCTTTGCAAATAACCTTTGAAAGGGTGTTATTTCCAATTATCGTAGTTGCTGGCTGGGTTTATTCTCTGCACTGCATCTTGAATGCTTGTTTTGCTCACGGTTTCTATACCACCTAGCTTATATGACTCATGTTAATTAATCCTCGTGTAGTGTGACCCAGTCTTCGTGTAGTGTGAGTTAATGAACGGCCATATATACAACGGTGCCTGGCTTTATTATACCTACATAGAGCATACATTAAAATTTGAGTGTATCATAATTTATATATGTCATTAAAGACTAAAGTCATTTACTCAGAAGCCTGTTTATAAATTTATCTTTATTTAGAATTAAAGTTTATTCATCTACCTGTAGACAAAAGGCATTGTATAAAATGTGCAGAGAATCTATAGGCGTGTCATGAAAAAACACACTCTCCCTCGCTCTTATGTACATTAATGTTGTCGCTTTACAGTTTACATGTATGTACAGTTCTTCATGAATGTATCGCATGTGCCATCTGGGACAGCAGCACTACTCCCCGACATATACATTCCACTGTGTAACAGTCAGGTGCTATAAATGTAAGATACTTCTTCGAAGCGGCGTGTGCTTAAGAATGCCAAAAACCCTTTACATTTAAGATTGCAATCGCCTATTCGAATAAATCAGATTTAAATTTTCTTTCGTCTTAAATGGAAAAACTGACTTCACTCTGTCTGAAATTGATGAAGTCTAATAGTCGGGTGTTCATCTCCAGCGGGCCACGGCACATGCGCGATACGAGGTTCTGTTGTTAGTTGTAACGTATATAGATATAGGACAGAGTGATAGTGTAAAATCACACATTCTAGGTTCATGTGGCATCGCTCTCGATTTCAAATTAGTGTTGGTGATTTTCATCTTAGTTGTTGCAGGTCGATTCCATTGCTGACATCTTTACAGTGGCATCTTACTGGAAAATAAGCCGGATACCTGTTTCGACTGCGCATGACCGGGCTTCCTTCACTGGTAGATAAACAGGCACTGGCGGCTGTGTTGAAGTCATTGCAACCGCTGGCAGTCACACACAATTCAGCCCATTTCGTGCATTTTATGTGTCTATGTGACATTTGAGACTCTGCGTGGGCTCTAGGGCTGTTTCAAGCCGAAAACTGTGAAACACACAGAAAAAAAAATCAGAATCGAGCTCTGCATTGGGCTGTTGCCGAAGTCTGTAATATTAAGAGATGGACGTGAATGACCATGTGCTTTTGTTTGTCGTATGACGCGTTCTGCTCAGGCGCAATTATGTCCAACTCTAAATCGCTATATGGCTTATTCCTAACATACAAGCTTACTATATATTGACCTCGGTTCGACGAGTACTGGGTCTGTACATGTATACACTGAGCGAGGAATTACCTGGTTTAATGTCTTTAAAAGGTAAACAGCGCCATGTATTGATCTTTACAAGGATAAATAATGAAAATACCGCATCATTAGAATGTATAGTAGGTGGGCCGTATATATACCTTCTAATCACTCCTCGTCGTCGTATAACTGAAAAATTGTTGAGTACGACGTTAAACTCTCATATATACATAGATGTGTAGTAGGTGGGCAGTTCACATAATTCAGATATTATACTGTTTATGGATTGTCTTGTTAAAAAAAATGTCATAAGCTGACATGCAATACACCTGGCGTTACTTTGTGTGTTTGGATGGCTGTCCGGATATAATTTCGGATCGAATCGAGTACATGTCATAAATCCATGTGTGGATAATGGTTTAGGTTGACTGAACTCAGGTTTTGTGGGAAATGTTGTGTTTTACTCAGTTTACAGCCCGTGGTATATGTCTGTTGTCTGCATATGATAAAAATACAGTCTGTATTTGAAGTCGTGTAGCTTTTGTATTAAAAACGATGGTTGATTATCGTGGCAGCTCTGTTGGCGTGAGTATGTGTGTGTATACATAACGAAGATGTGAAGAGAAAGCTGATCTTACACACACACACTGACCGATCCGTTGTCCTTTCGTGTCTAATAAGACACATGCGCCGTGACCTTCCCATGCAGTCTGTGGCGTGACGATCACATGACCGTGTTGTAATCCACACGAGGGCGTGGGTGGGTATATAACTGTGTCGGCAATGGCGAGTTTCCGGGAAGCACATCAGGTAAATTCTTCCTTACCGAGAATAGAGCTGATGTACGAACCGTAATCGGATCAAGTGGATACCGGTTCGGCAAAAACACTGGGGATATTCGTAATAATTAACCTGACTTACTCATGGTTTGCTGAATACAACGCCCAGTTACGCGTTTAATATTTATGTTGATGAACATGAAAGCATATTTTTTTCCCCCAAATCATTATAGGTTTCAGCAGTGCTCTGCCAACATATATATTCTGTTTGATTTAACTGAGATTAAGTTCCTTAAATTTAAATGTTCATTTGACGTTTGGCACTTTTGCTGCTCTTAAGGTTATACTCGGTCCCACTCCACAAGCAGTTTGTGATTTAGCCGAGTTTGATCTCCCTCATGCATATAATTGTTGCTCTAAGACATATGTGTGATATTTTCAACTTCTAATACTGAATTTTGACTTGGTTTTTGAAATGATTGTGTGGAATGGCCCCCAGGTGTCATCAAGTAATTAGCAGACTGTGCCTGACGAAATACAGACCAAGCCACCAACAATACTAGCCAGGAAGTCACGTGGGGTTTTTACTTGGCATCTCAGGGCTATACGTCGCCTTTTGGAGAATGAACCATCAGCATTTAACAACGGACCAATAAGAGAATTCAGACTCCAACACACCATTTTTGAAACTGATAAGCTAATGTACATGGTCGGTATCATACATAGTATGCATCACTAGCTGATGGGTGTTATGGCAACAGACAGATCAAGGGTATGTGTTCAGTTTCCTATGTAGTTTTTGGGACATTGTGCCACACTAAAAGCGCAATATTAGCAGTAAAAAGAACCAGCGAAGTTTACTCATTTCTTTGTTTGTTTTTTCGTTTTTCTTTGTCGTAAACATTTGTGTTTATGTGAGGTTGTATGTGTATGATTACATCGGTAGCATAAGCCACTTATGTGAAAACATGAGATGTCTTGAGAGCAAATGGTGGCCTATATGTACACCAATTGTTATCCCCATGACACCAATTTCACAAGTTTTACAGACTCCTGCCTTAAGGGTCTTCCCCGGGATACATTCGTTACACGGTTACTGAGTGAAAGGATACGAAACTATATGGGGTCAGTAACCCTCATGTCTGGCGAGACGTAATTAATAATTTACGTATAACGACAAAGTTTATACGGTGAGTATACATCACTGGCGCTGAACATAATCCAGGTTTAATCACGGTATAGTAAACTTTAGACATGAAATATTTCATGTTAAAAGTTCTACAGATTTTATAAGGAGGAGCGTCCGAAAGTTATTTACCGGCCAAAGATTAGATCGTTAGATTGTCCTGTAGGCCATGCGAACCTCGTCGGTCGCTCCTTGCCACCAAGGGCCAACAAGCATTCAGCGTGAGAAAATCTACAAACTGCTACAAGACCTTCCCACGTACGACCGGAGAG
This sequence comes from Acanthopleura granulata, assembly GCA_016165875.1. Taxonomy (NCBI): domain Eukaryota; kingdom Metazoa; phylum Mollusca; class Polyplacophora; order Chitonida; family Chitonidae; genus Acanthopleura; species Acanthopleura granulata. The sequence goes on along the minus strand of JABBOT010000001.1, from coordinate 32,540,048 downwards.
GAAACCAGCATTTATTTATTTATTTATTAGTGTTTTACACCGTGCTCAAGAATATTTCACTTATATGGCGACGGTCAGCATTATGGTGGGAGAAACCGGCCAGAGGAAATCCGCCACCATCGGCAGGATGATGACAGACATTTCCACGTAAAAGCGGAGAAGACGCCAGCCTGAGCTGGACTTGATCTCCCAGCGACATCATTGGAGAGAAGCTCATGAGTTATTGTGCTGCGCTACCACGCTAACTCATCGGAGCCACGGAGACCCCACAATAAAGGATGAAACGATGTAATAGTATAACTTGATCAACATGACGAGAACGGTACACGGTTTAGGTTCACGGGAAGGTGTGGCAACATCACCGGCATAACGACACCGACAATCAAAGATATGAGTTTCTTTTCCAACCCATGTTTAGTGGGCGTTGGCAGATAAATTGCTGAACCCAATTATATGCATATGTGTGGCATACTCTGGACTGTGGGCACATAGGCCGATGGCTGAACACAAAGGCAAACGGTTTGTCATATAATCATGATGTGGGCGGAGACGGCAAAAAATCTGGTTCGATACACTATTACAGGAACAGCTATCACGTTGCAGGTATCTTTTCTGCCTTCACTTACTATACCAGCAAGCTGTGGTGATGCAGCCATACGCTTCTCGTGTGTTTTGAGATAACGCGTGGTCTGTTTTACGGTACCACCACACTGTCAAAACGAACGGAAGGGCTAAGGTACCTGTTCAGGACGTTAACCCGGACACCTCTCTCAAGCATATTAAGAAGATAAGTCCGTTATCCGTTTCAGGATACACGGCCGTTCGTGGGAAGGTTTGCCAGCAACGTGCGGATATTCCTGGGTTTTCCCTGGGCTCTGCCCGGTTTAATCCCACCGTCGTGCTGGCCATCGTCGTATAAGAGAAATATTCTTGAGTACGGTGTAAAGCACCAGTGAAGTAAATAAATAAATAAAAAAAAACTTAGATGCTGCCTTGATTGATTGCCGACAAGTGCAAGAAGACAGTAAGACGACCATAAAACTACCAGTTGTCAACTTCTGAATTACGAATTTGGAGATGTCATATGATCTATGATATGAAAGTATATCAAGAGTTAATACACTGTATCACTATAATGTGAGAACCATGGTCCCAGCCATATTCAGATATTTTTAATTACCGATAGAATAAATATTGATAGATGGAAGTAACGGTCAGATTTGTTTAAGGTGGTTTACACTATGCAGTCTCACGTGGTGATTTGATGTGAGCAAGATGCGGAATCGAACCTGGAAACAGTATATGTATGTAGAGCGATTGGCAAACGAGCAATAAATTGATCAGTGGCCATGCAAACAAACAGAAATGCGTCTATCTCTGATCGTTTCTTTCCGGTACATGCCTGATAAAGGGATTCAGGGCTAGCTAATATTTATTTATCCTTTGGTGTTTTACGCCGTACTCAAGAATATTTCTTCTATACGATGGAGACCAGCATTGTGATGGGAGGAACGGGGCAGAGCCCGTGGACAAACCATGACCATCTGCATACTGGCATCCTGGCAGACCTACCCAGGTACGACCGGAGAGCTTTCTAATATAAACAGGTACAACTTATGAGATGACCCTATTCAAAATAATATATTAAAACAGAAAATTTGTTCAATAAAAAAACCTCGCATGTCATCATTATCGGCTATATATAGCCTTATAAGACTGAAATATTGCACACATTATATAAGCGCTGACTTTAGTTCTATATCCGAACTGACCTGAATCACTTAGCCATGAAAGCCGTGCTCATTCTCATATCCCGCAACTGGCACGAAATCCTTACTTTATTGGCACCTGTACATGTCTTATATGATTCAACAACAGCCTGCACGTAGGTGAATATTTTAACTCTTAAGTTCAACCACTGCATAAACATTTACATATATATCTACCTGTTATCGACGCTTTGGTTATTGATTGGCTTGTATATGACCTCTGCACCTCATGGCCATTAGACACAGCTGTTTGCCGATTGTCATGAATATTTTGCTCGTGAAAAGTGAAAAAATGCCCTTCTATCTGGATCAAGTTAAAACTAGTCATAAACACAATAGTGATAAATACGATATGCTGTATATTCACGGATATTCCCTGTAACCTCTGTATATACACGGTTAAAAATAACCTATTGTGAAACCAAAGGTCCATTTGGGAAACGTTATAATCGATCTACGGAGCAAAATACATAGAACAGTATATATATAAACTGTACATTGTTGTTTTTGAGTGAGCATTTAGAACAGCAAAAGTACAATGACCGGATATGGAAAGCACTATTAAGATCTTCACACCTTGTTGGCACGACAAGCTAAATGTGGATATCTCTACACGCCGAAGTCGGCAGCGTATGAAGGCTATTTTTTGCAGACGTTCTCGCGGTTCAACACCTCAAATAATTTTGCTTCGACAAATCGTTGAAGACAGAAAAGCTGTGCCGGAGGTGGACGAATCCATTTCTGCCAGGGTTCTTCTCTCAGCGTTCCCACCAGCCACCGACTGCAATCTTGGCTTTGTTTTCCTGCTTGAAACCCCCGTGTTCTGCAGATCATGTTTCCGGGTCTGGACGATCGATACTTGCCAGGCTCTGCCAGGCAGTACAGGCATCACCGGTGAATTATGAAAGACCATGTGAGTGGGCGACTTCGATTTATTTTAATAGTTGTCTTTTGTCGGAAGATATGGATTCTGAATCATCGCGAAGGCTATAATCTATGTATCGTCTCACCACATGTAGACTAAACTAAAAATGCCATCAAATTGTACGAGTGGTTCTTTTCACCACTAAAGAGAGGGAAAAAAAGGGCGTCCTAATTACCGCAACAAAGGATAAATGAAGAGAAGAATGTTACACAATAATACCTCCACTGTAGCAATGTTTGTCGATTTTGTGATAAAAGGCTGATTTTGAAATCGCTGAAACTGTCTCCCAAGCTGCAGGGCGTGGGTGGCAGGGTATTGCCATTGACCCATTGATCTTGGTGTGTAAAGAGCGGTCAGCTAAAATAGAGAAGACAAAGCAGCGTTGTACGTTTCGCTAAGCACCTGTGCATGACCAGTTAGCACTAATTACAGACTTGTCGAAAAAACACCGAAAATCAATCAGTCTGGACTGAAAACGATAGAAGTGAAACACTTGTACTGTTTGCCGACGGGAGATATCTGGGCGGTGTAAGCGGCATTCTCACTGCATGATTCTATGTGTGGTTGTGGAGATACATAACCGTTATATAACGGTTTTATTTAACACAGGCATCCCTGCACAATACACCGTTTTTAGTAAGAAACCCAACAAACTGTATAAGACAGATTATAAATATCATCAAATGCCCTGAAGTGTTCTGGAAGTTATTTATCTAATAACCCATTATCGAATCGGAGTACGTGTGCACTAACAAAACAAGAAACAACCAAATACCACCTGAGCCTACAGATAAGCTTGTTTATAGGAGACAGCAGATAATTAGCTACAATTCTGTTTTCATCCATCTGACGAGTTCTACAGAAAATTGCTTATCTAGCTATCCGACAGTGCGGGTGATATCGTCAAGGAAAAGCTGAATAACAACATTTACATGCCAGCAGCATCGGAACTATTTCCAAACTGTAATGATAGATGGGGAGAAAGGGGGTGGGGTGGGGTCGATGTGTGTGCGGGAGTTTGGGGTTAAAATCACGTACACGAGGATCAAGTACGACCTGCCCAGTAAGCGTATCTGATCTTTATAGAAATGGAGGGCCAATTCCGCCGTGATGGTCGTCTCAATAAGATGTTAGTCTACAGTTCTAGAAAAGCTAACATGTTTGTGTGTACAAACATTTAGTAGACAGCAGTCTTGTTTCTAACTTCCGGTGTGTGGGTGTACAGAGCGATGGCGTGGACGAGAGTGAAATGGGCTCGGGTCTGTGACCTCACTGGTGAAGGCTTGGACTGACTGATTGATTGATTAGTGGTTAGCTCTGTACACTCAAGAATTGTTCACTTTTGTTTATGACGGAGATCTGCTTTGCCGTTGGAGGAAACTGGATTTCCAGGAGTAGACCAATGACCTTCGCCAGGAATACAGCTGCGTATAAAATTTTGACTAAATGGCACTACCGAAGCAGCATGTGTGCAACACTGGATGGTAAGGAAAGCGTAACATAAGTCGTGGTTAATAAGTAAGAAGACAAGACGTAACTACATAAATTTCAAGGTTTCCCAAGGTGTCGCTTCCCTTGCTGAGACCTTTGTCAAGTGTCGAGTAAGGCATGGTTGCTGATCACCACGCCCCATGTCGCTGATGGTGTTATGCAAAGTCAGTTTTGCGTGTGTGTCATGTGCATGGGTGCGCGCGGGTGTTTTGCGCATGATGAAGGGTTCACGTGAAACAGAAGTAGTGTGAAACAAGCATACACCATAGGGCACAACGTTATATATACTGAAAGGCAATGTGTCCCTCCCACGCACCATATGTTAGCTTATCAACGCTCTTTGTCTTTGGTGTTCCCAGAAACACACAAAATTTATGGAAGATATAATCTGGCTTATTCACATAAGCATCCTCAGCATTCATGTGCCACTGGATTTTTTTTCCCGGAAAGGTATTGCGTTGCACATTCAGAGTTCTTATAGTGTGGAATGCGTGTTCCTCCTAGTAGGTCAAATATTACCGGTTGTATCTGATCTGATGGCATAAAACATCACATAAATCAGAAAATATATCCAATAAATAAATAAATAAATAAATAAATAAATAAATAAAATGTGATCTGGATCGAGACAATCACCTTTGGCGAGAACGTTTGTGATAAGTTTCGTGAGGATAACGTATTTTCTCTTCAGGTTGTATGCTCTTTGTTCAGCGGGAGTGTGCTATATGTTAGCCCCATGGGGAGTATGCCATTTGTCCACGGGGTTGTGCTATGCTTCCATGGGGATTGTGCTATTCGCCCATGGGAAATGTGCTATCTGTGCACGGGTATTCGCCCAAGCGGAGTGTGCTGTATTGCGAGTAATTATGCTCTTCGTCAAAAATGGAAGATTGCTCTGCTTCAAGGTGGAATGTGGTAATCGTTCACTTTTAGTATTTTTCGTTCACGCGAGTGCTCTCTTCTTCCACGTTGTGTTGAAAGCTCTAGAAAGCCTTAAAATATCAGGCATATGGTATTCTCTAACTCTCCGTCGTTTCCTACACGGGTGACGAGGGGGTAGGGGAGGAGCTGATGGTAGTTCTATGGTATTTTATGACGTTCCGCCGAAAAGAACAAAGATTATAGTTATACATGATTGTAATTACCAAAATTCCCGGGCGTAGGTGGCCCTGCGACCCTGCTTCAGCGCACCCTCAATCCTTGACGTCCTGCTTGTCATGTGTTAATATGTAAAGGTGGACGTTGTTTTGCTTAAGAAGACATACGTAATTGAATTAACACCCGTTGATATCTACCTTCTGTTTGCAGAATCCGGCAGAATCACGCCAGTCTTGCAATCGTCCATGAACAGCAGTGCGCACATCCGCCTCACGGAAGGCGGTTAAACTCACAATCATCACGATATGACATTACTATGGCCAAAACCGTTGTTTTCGCCATCTGCCAATCGGTAATGTTTCAGGTTTTTAATAAAAGTCAAGAGGAAAATTTCAAGTTTAAATTTTAAGTCCTTTTACTAGTCTTCATGCTTTTGACAATGTTCATTTTGTAGTGCAGATCAACAGACACAAGAATACGACGTCGGTTAATTTTGTTGGTGGACGGAACAACAGTGCCCCGATATAAACCACTGACATTTGACCTGTTAGTGGCTAAGTGTCCCACGTGCTTTGAAAACAATTAAGTGGTCTTACACATATGTTAGTCTGCGCAAACAGCCCCAAGAACTACCATGTGTACTTTGAGAACAGGAATTCCACAAATTCCCTGTCCAAGGCCAGGAGTAAACGCTATCTCGTGTGTCCTGTAGTGATTGAACCAAAGGCATTTAACCACTCTGCCACGACTCGCTCTTGCAGACTTTATGTTCATCCGTGTATTTCGGTGCGAGCACATGACATTCACTTTTACCTCACCTAAATTCTGAAGCAAAACCAACACGAAGATGACAATACATGAAATGCACTTGATTAAAAAGTTTACATATCCACATTAGACAGCACCAGAGACATATGTACGTAAAGCAAATCATATCAAATTGTTTTGGGATTTATATGTATATACAACCTCTTGATAAGGGTAATACAATTATTTAATACATTTAAAGAACTCGTTTACAGAGAGATGGAATGAGAAAATGTACAGAACTTAAAAGCACAAAGAGTAAAATCAGAACAGCGACGACAGTGTGATAGTTGGCAAATGGGCACCCGATATTGGTGAAATCCGGCCTCTTGTAAATTTACCTCAGGTAGGGTTTTATTCTAAATGTTCTTGTAATTCATGTAATTCCACCTACCACCATGGCTTAAGTAGAATTAGGTAAAAAAAAAATACTCTGTTATTAGTCCTAGGGTTGATTTGATTTTATTGATTATGTCCCAGTCAAGAATAGCTGAGCCACGACAATCACATCTTAGAGGAAGGAGCAACCAGTGAAACCAACAAACTTTCCGACATGTGACGCAGAGATTTTCGTAGAAGAGCCAGCGTAACGTTCATGCCTTATTGCATGGTGGACGGCAATTGATCTTTGAAGAATGTATATAAGAACAATTTCATGAGCTGTCGCCCTTTACATCAAACAAAATCCCCGAGAGCATTAGGATAGGGGAATCGGCTCGAAAATTGCCAACGGGAGGCTGGATTTGAAGCAGTATCTTTCCTTTGTCAGAGCAGTAGTGTATGAAAATATTGCAAAGAAAGTTTGGCCATGTATACGATACGCAGTGTTTCCTCGCATATCGAATATTTAATGTCGTTTACTGTCATATACTTCATAAAGAATTTATTTTTCACAAGACTGTATGTCTCTGATGCTTGTGTTCAGGTAATTATTTATTGGCAGCCTACAGCAGCTGCCATTCAGTTGAGAGCTTGCTCAGTTCATTTCCAGCCTTACATCCAACATATGTCACACAGTTTGCCTAACTGCCAGCTGTGTCGGCCATATATAAAATAAAGATAGACGTATACTTATGTATAATGTATATATTTACACGTTGAATACTCTTTTGTAGCGTAGAAATCATCTCCAAACAGAGCACAGATGCTATCGAGCAAACCTTGTTCATGGATGTCATAGTTTTTGTAGCATTCAAAAACTTTTTATTCATGTTTGTTCGAGTTATTTAAATGACTTGGGCACGAGCCACGCCCACCGCTGTTGCTTGATCCTTATATGGGCACGTCTTCAACACTACTTTATCACGTGTTGGTGGGCTTAGATCATGCTTACACACACTACATATGTTTACTCATTCTCAAGTTTCCTTGTCGCCTAGTCTACTTGTACGCACATAGATAAAATTTCAACACATGGCAAGTCTTGATTTCACTGTTGGAAACATTATATCTATATTTCCGTTAGTTAATAGCGTTAACCTGCAAAATATGCATCCACAATCAATAATACACTGATTAGCCTATACTGTGAATTCCTAAACCTGGGAATGAAGTCCGTATATTGTATAGCACATGGTTACATCGTACCGTATGGAAATACATACTGTATATAGCAATAGACATCATTACTATTTTGATGCAGTTTAGCTTAGTAACGTACTTCTGTATTTTTAATCAGTTTTTAATCAAGCCGTAATGTAGAGTTTTCAGCATACATGTATATACAGGCAATGGTCTTCATGTAGAAATCTCCATTCTTCGCCAGGCGTGCTACTTCTCAGTGGCCTCTTTTCATATAGTTCGCAACAATATGGCCCTTGCGCCATAAGCCATTTAAATGAGCCGTCGTCACCTGGGCCATCCATCCAATGCCTGCCCTGATTCACGCATTCACGCAGCCATAGAGACATCGCTACTCTATACTCCTGTCGACCGACATAGATTTGAAATCAGCTGGGGTTGCAGTCTGCAAATGGTGACGAAAGGGCTACACCTGAATTAATTTCTATTTAAAAAGTTATAAATAAAAGGGGAGATGATCTTCTGTATACCTTAACGCAATCCAACATATCAAACGACGAGTTAAGGAGGTAAAATTTATTCATTTATTTATTTACTTATTTATTTATTTATCTGATTGGTGTTTTGCGCCATACTCAAGAATATGTCATACGAAGGCGGCCAGTGTTATGGTGGAGGAGGTGAGGGGGGGGGGCGTGCAGAGCCTGTGGGAAACCCAGAAGAAGTAAAAAGACCATGTACAGAATAGATATAAAGGAAGGACAATATGGTCTATATACAGAAGACATGTATTTACAAATTGAGAGTGCAAAAATATTGTTTTCCTTCCCGATTTGTCACCCTTTGTCACGACGCTGAAAAAACATAAAAGTCGAACAGTTTTTATCATATGGTCAGTATCCTGTGTGACGCATCTCGCAGGCGACAATGTATTATAACTACGTTTGTTAATTCTGAGGGATTCATACACTAGTGAAGAAAGCCCCTGACAACAACAACATGTTAGATATAATGACACGTGTATACAAATAAACTCTTATATTTCAGTATGAAGTGTGTCTTATCCCGCACACATCTCAAAAAACACGGTTATATGCTGTGATATGGGATCGACATTGGGTAACACTGGTGTAATTCATTTTTCTTATCCTTCATGTCTACGTGCTTGGGCTTGACGGGTAGTCGCATGCATTTGACCCACTGTACATTCTATATATACTTAATGTCCGGCTACACGCCCAAGATGTGATAGGCCTATACATGGTTATAACAGCATGAAACCTTGTGCATGCGCAGTGCAGATCACTATTCTTGGTTCACTTTGTACAGAGCAGGATAATAATTATATCCGAATTTACCTGGCTTTAATTGATACGTTCTAATAATAAAATGTTATACTCAGGAGTGAATGTAATTTGATCGACTATCACCAAATAATGACACACAAGTGCGTCTTATATACCAGTATTTATAGCCTATCCTATCCAATAAACCATGTAAGACGATTTAACACTCCCAATATTTTCCGCACACGCGAGCAGTCAACGGAAGTCTGGGGATAGTATCTCTCTCTCTATATATATATCTACATATAAATCTATCTACCTATCTATCTATCTATCTATCTATATATATATATATATATATATAAAATTATTGTACATGTATGTCATCATAATGATGAATCCAATTAATCCTCCACGACCCTTCCATGTTATACAATAGTGAGAATTCGTACATGTTTCTGTTTGTTTTTTTTTACACCAACTGAGGAAATAAAGCAAAAAATTATTTGTGCAGAAATGAATAAATAAATCAATGAATAAATAAGAGCACACGAAAAATTATGTCGCAAACATATGATCCTTTCACTTGAAAGGGTGATTATAAAAATTTTTTTAACGTTCTGTGCATGAGTTTCTTTAATCACATGATGAAGTAACGTACGTCTCATATATACTTTTAACACTTATTTAATTCGGGTCAGTGTTTGAAAGACATCGATGTTATGCAATATTGATCACATGTTGTGAAATAACTAAAATCAAACTTGTGACTCGACAACAATAGCATGAAGTTTATTGCGGACGATTGTTCCCGTTTGAAACCTAGCCGATATGATCTATGTGTAAAATCATTCAGGGTTGTCAATCACGTGTGCTTTATGAATGAAGTCGGTATATTTATAGTTTGCCCAGCCCACTTTATGGCATGATGTCAACAAACCGTCTCACAACGCGGAGTAATATAACAACGCTGAATAAATTTATCAGTTTTCTCAGAATTATTTGAAATACATTTTGGGCACAAAATATGAACATCTCTATAATGGGCACTATTTTCTCTTTCATGTCCTTGTGCCTGATAGATTTAGGGCGGTAAACACATATATCTTTGGATCTACTTTGTGAGTAATGATATGCGGGCGTGAAGTGGCCCATTCATTATACTGCTGGAATGAGGTCAGGGCTGCGGATGTGATATGTATCCGAGCTGTAGGCTGGCGTATAAAACCTGAAGCGGGTCACTCCTCTAGGTTTACTATCCGTTTTACGCTAGGCTCTGTCGGTCAACGCGCTATACACTTCTCGGAGGATTGTCTAATGAATGTGTAGTGCTGAGTGAGTACGCTGAAATTTATCCAAAATGGAGCGCTATTGTGGTCTTTCTGTGGAACAGTTGTACAGACTGTTGGAGCCACAAGAGGCCGTTCTCATTTTAGACTGTCGACCGTTCATGGCCTACAATAACGGCCATGTCCTCACGGCCTCGAACGTCCACTGCCCTCCGATACTGAAGCGACGATCGGGTGGATTCGTGTCACTGGAGAACATTATACCATGTGAGACAAAACGCCAGCAACTACTAAGTGGACATTATGCTTACGTTGTCATGTATGACAACGACTCCGTGGAACTGTCCACGTCGTCTGCCCCGGACTCGAACCTTTTCTCTGTGATGAAGAGCTTCCATCAACAAGTACAGCAAGAAAATGTCTTTTATTTGAAGGGTGAGTAGGCCTATTTTAGTTGTTAAAAATCAAATACGAAATGTCTTTATGTACATACAGCTACATTGTCAGTTGTGAGTGATCCTCAGATATAAATATAGTCCGGTGCTGTGGTTTGGTTGTGAAGGAAAGACGATCTTTATTAATTTTTGTTCATTAATATGTATAAATCATTCATTCATGGCAAAGGCGGAAAACAGCTAAATGCGACGATTAAATGCGTTAAATGTAACATTTTCTTACAGATTACAAGACAACATGTTTCTGCCATTAGATCTGTAACCAATTATGACTGAACGCCGCATTTTTTCGGATAAAACACAATTGTTATAATGTGTTGTGATTTTAAACGTTCTCGCATCTGTTACTCGTTTCCTATTCTTGTTTAAACATTCCTACAGTATGCATTATTTTTATTTTTGTTTTACTGTTATACTGTTTTCTTTTCTATACTGACTTATGATAATATAACGACGTGTCATTATAAATATTTATAATAGTACGTGTATGCTCACCAGACTGAATGTACGATTCAATTATATAGATATATGTATAACCAACACTCTTATATTTGTGTTAGGCTATAATGCTTAGTATATTAAGTATTTTTTGTAATTGTGATGATAGGAAAGATTTGGTGTCTTTAGTTTAGTACTTGCATGTAGGCCTATATCTGGATTAACCATGTATATAGCGTTGGCGAAAACTCGGGTAAATCCCGCGGAGAAGAAGAAACCTTAAGCTTACAGGAATTCAATACAAATCTGACAGTTTTCTCATGACATTGTCGTTTAGTGCATTGTGCAGAAGATTCTCTTTCAGTAGGATAATTTACTGGTGTTTGAAGCCAGTCCCACGTACTAAGACATTCTGAGGGACTGACACGTGAATGAACATGACGTCATAGTCGCCTACATGAACTGACAATCAGGGTTCGCTGGCCGATCTTCTTCAGTTTACACACATCATACATGCCCTGAGGCTATAGCCACTAATTCACACGTACGCTTTACGAGCACTCCAACCCACATATTTATTATTCTGATCGAAGTTATTAACATGCAGAGGAAACGTATAAATTTGAAGAAAAAATGTATTCCATTTTTTATAATGTAAGGACCAAAGCAAAGGATTTAATTAAACTGAGAATTTTCGCTCAGTATGGTACATGTGCGATAACCAGTGAATATTCACAGTGTATGAGTGAGTAGTGGCCTTACGTCTGCTCTGATTAAAATATGACTGCTTGATAAAGAAACTTAGTACAATTTGCAGTCACTGGCTTATGGACTTCGTACTAGCCAATATATATCTATAGCTGTATGTCAAGCATGTATCGGTACTTATTATTATACTTAAGTAGTGGAAAATTTGGCTTCTTTTTTGGAAGTTCTGATGTGAGCAAACGAATTTTTAAATCGATCACGTCACACTCATTAACACGGGTTGTTTGAATTCATTGGTATCCGGGTATTGATTTTATGACTGCGTGGTTAAACTGAGTGCCCGTCCTATTTGCCGGGGTCACTTTTAACTGCTGACCTTTTCATTCTGAGGCCGCTGACCGTTTGCTAGGGTGGTTGGTACACTTGTCCAGCCTTGCTGACCTCGCCTGGATGTAGACACATATGAAAAAAAAAAAAAAAAAAAAAAAAAAAAAAAAGGAAGAAGAAAGAAATAACAACGATAAGAGGGCTGAAGCATGCAGTGATCAGCGGGATGCGCCCGACGCGTTTGAACTGCTTACGTCTCTGTCCCTACGCGATAACGGGAGCAACGTCCATCATCTAATCCTCTTGCCACAGCAGGCAAAGCGTCTTTACAGTTGCCAGCTTATAGTCATAAGAATAGAATCAGTGTCACGCTTAACTTACACAAAGCCTTCACATAGAGCATATGTTAAGATTAAGCATGATAGCTGAAAGAATGCCAGCTATACGCCAAAATGATTTAATAATCAAGATTAAGGAAATCCCAAACTTGCAACAATGTTCTATAACTCAATAGGACAATTCTAAATACAATATACTATACACGTATATGTATAATGCTTTCTAGTTTCCTGGTCAGGGCTTCTAAATGTCGGAATCGACTCTGGAGCGTCTTGGGTAATTCATTTTCTGTCCAGTTGAGTCCATTATTTATTAATTTCTCCAGCTATACAATAAATAAGTCTGAAGGAATGTTATTTTGAAATATAAATCGTATTGTATAGATATATCATTTGTACAATGATTCAAACACGGTGATGCTTTAAATCTCAATCAGAAAATGAGATCATCAGTTAACACATAACTGGAAACTAGAAGTTGTTATATACAGAGGTGGGTATAACGTCATGTTCTGGGATATATAGGAGAACACAAATTTTAGATGATGAATACTGAAGTATAATTGGTTAAACGCTTGTATTAAGTCTGCGTAGCCTGTTAGCGAAGCGCGTGTCCCGTGCCCAGGCTTGTATGTGAGGGACGTGCGTACATTTGTCACTTCCGACTGGACGTCAGCGATTATACAGGGATGAATGGACACATTATAAAACACCGGAAACTGACGTATCCGCACCGCAAATGTCAGACTTGTGTTTACACTTTAAACCTCTCTGCTGACCCTCGCTATACACTGTATTATCCCTCACCCCTCCCCTCCAGACTATCAGTATACACACATGCATGCCCCCGTGGGGGCCTGAATATTCTAGCCCCATCCGTGTCACCTTTCCTTACGCTCGCATCCGTTGTCTCCATACAAAAACACATCATTGATTTCATCAGGTTCAAACAGCACTCGACTGAGCGGTCGTGTCTCTCCAGCTTACAACTAATCCCAGCACAGCACTCACGTGGCGCGGACCTCTTAGAAAACCTCGTCGTTAACTCTGCCTAACCCGATAAGTACCGCATCATGCTAATCTTCCCTCATCACGCTCACTGCCATGCTCCGGTTTTTTTGCCCAGCCTATTCCACACCATTTAGTCGATTTAATTTTTTTTTTCCTTTTTTTTTTAACGTTTTCATTTTTATCACCTCGCTCTGTTTAAAAATCTTCACGAACGTAAATGTGTTCATTAAGTCATCATTTGAAAAAAGCCCTGTGTTCTCGGTGAACCACAGGAAGACCGTAATTAAGAGCACACAGCTTATATTCCCTGCGTTAGCTGGATGCATAGTTGGGATTAAAAGTCAAAAGGACATGTATAGCCGGAAACGGAAACCGGCCGCGAACCACCGTTATATCTTGCTTCTCAGACAACAATATACCGACATAAATGAAATTAGAGAGAGAGAAAAAAAAGAACATGAGATAATCGGGCGGATGTGAAGTTTGCCTGTGGTGATGTGTGATACGGCTGACAATGTGTATCCCGGAAAAGCTAGCGTCACAAAACCCATGCCTATGGCCTCTATTCAATTTACTCGCCCCTAACCCTCATGTGCCTTAATCTTGTTGACCGGGATTTTGAACAATATAAACAGTATGCAGACAAGATTATCGCATATGACTGTCTTAGATGTGGGTGTGGGCAGGTAGTCAGTCCCTGCATGAAGCAGGGTGGTTCAGTGACGTGAGGGGTTGGGCACATGGGGTCCCCACCCTGATGATCTGGAAGACTGACCGTACTGTGATCGGGGCATGTACATGTTGTTAACACACTGTGATTCACACCTGCGTATTCTTTGACAGGACGTGGGCTCTGAAGACAGTCAACATACGTAATGAAGTGCAGTGATATATTCAGCTTCACACATAAGCTTAGATTTCATCCGACACGGTATAAGTGAAGAAATCTTGAATATGGCGTTAAACAACAGTCAAGTAAATAAATAAAACTAGATTTCATACATTCAAGTCGTTATAAACAATCAATAATTTAACAACCTAAATAAACCAAACACAATACAGGAGTGCCAGCAAACGCAATGCTGATGTAGTTATATATGTAATAATAATTAAATAATGTAGGCCCATACTTAGATTTTCTACATCGAACACAATACAGCTGTGAAAACAAAGGATACTCAAACCTGAAGAAATTCGAATAAACCCGAACGTCAAGAGATCATAACCATACTCATTACGGCGGCCATGTACCATACACACAGACTTTACTGTCGTCATGAAAATGATATTTATGATTCTTGAATGCGATGTGAAACATCAATCACACCGTTGATTGTGGAAGTTCATCAGATTCCATGTGTCTTTCGTAAGCGTAGACACCGTAATTTTCACAACGTCCAAGTCTGTCATATACATATTGCATGTTCAGATCAATTTATACGCACAAAACTTTTTGTCATGAATATTTTTTGTTTATTTATTTTCAGCTTTTTCAACCCACCTGTTAGCTATTTCAATATCTTAAATATCACTTTCAGGTGGCTATAAGGCATTCTTTGAGGGGTACCCACACCTCTGTGTGAATCAAAGTGCATCGGTGGGCAGTCAGTCGTGGAAAGAGGACGGCATAGGAAGCACCATGGTAACAGCAACTGCGCCTGAGATGAAAACCGAGGTTAGTAGAGATAACTGGATTTTCCCTCCCTTGTAGGTTTTAATCAGATATTTATGTACTGCAGATTCTGATATTGAGCTATAATAGTGGATAATTGAACGGAACGGGCGTGTGCGGAATTAAGGCTTTCCTGTGTTTGCATTTTCTACCGCCCGTAATTACTCGAGTATGTGCTTCGTTACAGGGAGTATCATTGCATGCCGCGAAACGCCCACCATTTTTGGATCTCGTTCGTCCTTGTGTGGGATTAGGCGAGATTTAGATTTATCCCATATCTAAAGTACACGAGTATTTAATATTTGGCTCAGGCATGCATTGATCAAGGCGATTGTTGGCGTCAATGGTCGTGTGAAATCATTATGTACAAAGCCTTGCCATGGGATTCTTCCCACAGTCTCACTAGGCCCCAAGCCACGTGTAGCCCGAGAACGCGTGTTCAGAAATTATGTGAAATGTTTTGGTGATGAAACCACACTGTATATACAGCATTAGGTCCGGATTCGGTACATTATTCAGATGCATTTCAAAGCAAAGCTTACGCTTAGTAAGTACATGACTGTATTTATTAACAGTTAGGCTGATCCCATGAAATATTTGAAAAAAAAAACCCAACTAGAGTTCAGTTACAAACGCGATATCTTATTTTATGAGAGTATTAATACACAAAGTTGGGTATACGAACTTTAGGCTCTTTTGTCTGTGTGGTGGCAATCGCCTTGATACCTGCATGGTTTTTGCAGGCTAGAAAAGTTTGCAGGCAGCACGTGAGAGCGAGGCTGGCGGCAGGGGCGGACAGAAACGCCCTTCACGGAATAAATCTTTGATCGAAATCCGATATTTCCGGGCATTCACTGGCGAATACATCAATAGGTCGTAACTATATGTAGGTCGTGTATGAAATAAATGTCTGCTGAGAGAGGAAGTGAAAGTGCAGGACTAAGCAAAAGATGAGGAATCCATCGACACTTAATCACTAGATCTTTCCACACCCCACCTGTCACAGTATAGCACATACAGCGATAGCACCTCGTTTACACACACGCTCAAGGATTCCAATCTCTCATCAAGGAATAGATTTTCTCTTCATTACATTTCGATGGAGTATTCCAGTCTGACGTGTCAGAAGTATCACGGTAGAGGCATGCCGAAACGACAGTGCAATATATCACTCTCATATCTCTCTCATATCTCGTTGATATTGAGTACTTGGTTAGCTTTAACGCTGATACAGAGGTGTTGAGCGTCATGCAGTTCTTTGTGGTCGTCATCGTGACAACTCATTTTGATATGAATGGGCTAAAAATATAAAACATTTGCACTGGTTAATGTAGGCCAAAGATACAGTATTTTGGGACTGGTTGTCATTTAAAGAAAAAATGTGTTTAGTTACACATTTATCTTTTTTTCATCTTTAAAATTTTCCACTATATGCCTTCAGCAATATAGAATCTGTATTATTAGAGAATACTGGTGTATTAATACTTGGGTACTCTTGATAGTGATTCAGTTTAGGGAAATCGCAGTCCTGTATGACCCCACCTATGCTTCAATTTTTGGTAAACGCTTTCTCACCGATATTTGATGATCTCTTTCGCTCCGATATTTGGTAATCGCTTATAGCGAAGTAAAGCTACATATTTAACCAAATATCTGAGCGAAGTTGGAGTCTTGTAGGACCGTATGGAAACAGGAAGGCTGTCTATATATAAAGCTACATGTATCGAACTCCGTTGTTCACCCTTTGTTCACCTTGGTTTGGTTTTGGTGCCTTCCAGGATGCCCCTGTGGAGATCTTACCGCACCTGTACCTCGGTGACTGTGGCCACGCTGGAAACAAGGAAATCCTCGACAGACTGGGTATCACCGCTCTCCTCAACGTCTCGAAAAAGTGCAAAAACTATTTTTCACAAGATTTTCTGTACAAAACGATCCCAGTTGACGACAACAGCTTTGCTGACCTGGCTTGCTGGTTTTACGAAGCCATCGATTTTATTGGTAAGTATGTCATTTGATATTTAAATTATTGTATGTTTAAACAGCCTGATCTATTTATTTCGAATATGTGTCGATAAAAAGGCAGAACTTACATATACATGTATACAATCATCTCTCCTAGTGGACGGGAGTGGGTGGATGTTAGTGGTATATCGGTACTTCTCACATAAATACTGTAGTGTAGTACGCAGTATCAAATTATTGGCAGTAGTTGGACAAATCGCGCATATTCTTGAGTACGGCGCATAAAATACTTGAAGTCATTGAATATACAGATTGATTCCCAGCCATTTTGCTTTGGCTTCTGTACGTTTGGAATGTCATAATCATACTTCATACACATGGAAGTAAGCCTTTCATTAGACGATTACGTGGGAACAGGAAAGGATGGACAAGGACATATGTGCTTATGTTTTGTAACGGGATTTCCGTATGTCATAGGGTCACTAGGTCAAGACATGGCAGGTTACAAATGGATCAGCGTTTTGCACCACACAGCACAACTTGGCTGCCTTGTTGGCGTCTGTAACATGTGTCAATGCAACAAAGCTGTAGGCCCGGCAGTTCCAGACTGATGACGCAAATCACGTCCGTTGTGGGATTGATATATGGGTTTTTGCCCGTGTTGATATTTCTTATGTTGATGTACAATGCATTCATATTTCACGCCTTGTTTTTCCTCCGGACAGAACTGGTGCGTCAGAACGGAGGTCGTGTCCTGTTACATTGCAAAGCGGGTATCAGCCGGTCGGCGACCATCTGCCTTGCCTATCTGATGTTTACTAAGGCTTACAGTCTTGAGGAAGCCTACCAGTATGTCCACAGCAGACGCAGCGTCATTTCTCCCAACCTCAACTTCATGAGACAGCTCGACGAGTTCGAGAAGGAACTTCTGGCTTCCAGAACCACCGTGTTGGCGTCCACTCTGTCAGCGGCGTCCACCGGGGTAGCCAAAACGTTTACCTGGCCATTGCCCTCAGTGACGATAGGGCACGGCCGCGCCACGGAGTATCTGGAGTACAACTATGATTACTCACCTTTAAGCTCACCCACCCTGATGGTCAGCTCACTGCTGACCCCCAGCTAACCTCACCCACCTACCACAAGGCCTGAGCGGCCTGTGGTTGTTGTCACAAGGTGCTAAAGATCATATCATCAACGGTGACCAACCAGACAGGTTAGTTTCCGTTTCCAACCGGGTGTGACTGTTCCGCCTGACAACGGACACAATCAGTCAGCTATTCGTGGTGTGTGCTATCTGTGATACAAAGAACTCTCCCAAATTAAGACTCTTGTTACTGGTGATCCAACAAACTCAACAAGCCAAATTGTATACGAACAATTAACATAAGTGCAATTGCGTTTGAGAGAACTCTACTGTTTGTTACAAGAATAAGCTACAACTTCTTGGACTGATAAATTCACCCATTTTTTGTTATTTCCTTATGTTTGTGTATTATCCTCTTGTTATTCTATGCCTACAGTTCAATTTTGATCATTTGATCCATGCACTGAAATGGCGAATTGTACGTTAGTAGTATTAATCAGCAATATGGTCTGTCTGTGTGGTTCAGTAATTAATGTCTCAGTCGGAGATCATCTTTTGATAAATGATTTCCATGAAAAAACCCTTTAGAGACGACGGCAATGTGCTTTATACTCAGAACGCCACTCATCGTATCATCCAATGGAAACTAAGGCACGTACCTTAATTCTTCTAATTATTAGGAAGGATATTAATAGTGCTGAAAGCCAAAAATTACGTTTCTCTCCCAGTTTTGTTGGAAAAGTAAAGTTATGGACATGCTCTTTAGATGGAATAACCATGTGAGAGATGAGAAACCGTGTATCCCTGTTACAATTGCGTGTATATTGGCTAAAAAGAGCAGACCCCTAAAAATTGAAAGAAATATGGTATGTAGGCCTATTGCATCTATGTATACAGTTAAGTGTACAAATATTGAGCTGGACGTCAGTTAGCATATCACTCTATGGCATGGACATTGGTGTATCTAGCCTATATGTGTGTTGAGGATTGTGCTCTTGGTTCAGGGTAAGGGTGGCCCATTGCACTCCATATGTCAGCGTTCGTGTGAGCTTCAGCCTTCGGTCTGGTTTTTCCGTACAGGAGAACTGGAAGGTACAGTGACCGAGTGAGTCTTGTTGGTGAGATCCACTGTGTGAGACTTAGCATCTCGGAGATCAATAGGAGCAGGGGGGCGTCTTTGGAGGCTTGGAGCTAGCTAGGCTGTGTTAAGACAGTCCGCCTACGCTCCAGCGTCTAGCCCTTACCACAGAACCCTCCTGCATTAATGATGTATAAGGTCGGTCAAGTATTGAAGGCTCTGTTAGATGTGAACGAGTGAAGCTGTCTTAAGATCGTTCTGATCGCTCCTTCATTAGGCTTCAGCTAGTGAGGGGCGTGTCATTCGATGAGGCCACCGTGTCTTGCTTCTACCAGGTTAATGAAAGGCTGGGCTAATCCCAGGTTCTGTCAGCTATCTATTCGCACATCTCAGCGGACGCCATGTCTTCATCCGGTCTTAGTGCTTCACAGCTAAAACGGCCATGACATATTTTATCATTCTAAATGTTGTGAAGATATAGCCTTTCACAGTTATAGTACACTACTTCACTACTGAGTTCCTCTCTTCTTTGCTCTGTGTCTCCGCCATAAGCCACCAAACCTTGTCACTTAAGTCCTTGGTATTCTCCCATAAGGCTCGCGATCCACGAATTTATTACTCAGTATTTAACAGGGTATGAATTCACAATTCATGGCCCAGGTAACAGCGCCAACAGTTGACGATTGTTGCTACAAATCACTGGTTTCAGGTGTTTGGTACTGGTTATATAGGACCACCGTGTTGCCATATTGAAATCCCATTGACTTTTAGCATTTAACCATGACCTCCTGTTTGTCACCTGGCCGCCAATGGCGGACAGCTGTCTCTCCCCCTTGGCAGTAATCTGACATAAGAAGCCACGCGCTGTTTCAGAGAGGGCCATGCTCTTCCGGTGATTGGTCGTACCTTGGGGTTTAGGGTTGACTGACGTCACGCTGGCTAGACCGCGAGGAAGGAGTAGCACAGATAACACTTGCATACATTCCATAGGTGCGCACCAAGAGGGTGTCAGGAGTGGACAATGTGGTGTCCCGTATATCATGTCCGTCACTGTGGTCAGAGCTAAGGTGCCACCCGGGTGTCAGCAATAAGAACGCCTTATCTTATCCCAGCAACTCACTGTCTCATCAGTTATAACCGTTTGCATATGTATACTTGAATGCCAACGTTGTGTACTCAAAATCTTGCTGTAACGACCCAATGGTAAAGACTTATGATGATGTTATCACAAGGTGATAAGTTCAATAAAAGATGTGAACTTTGATGATACATCACAACTTGGTGACCGGGTCCACCTGCTTGTCACCTGTCACCTTCCATTATACATATACATCATGATATAATACTGATTCAAGGCGTAACTCTCATATGTCACAGTGTAAGGTGGAGTAAAAGTGTGAACTGTTACCCTTTAATACTTATATAAATGAAGACATTAGTGTATCAGGACTGAGCCAGCCTGGTGGCTCCCTATACAAAAACGGTTGTGAAGATTTACCTGCATCATTCACAGTTCAGTCTTTTGTATGAGAACCGGTCATTTTGAACCGTCATAACATTTGCCAGGCTGCCAAGGGCTCTCTTGAGGTCACAATACCTGTCCAAAGGACTGGCAGCCGAAGATTTGTGTCAGCGTGTTTGGATGATATAACTGACGTGTTCAAAGCCTGATGAAATAAGTCTGGCTGCATTTTCATTTTGTTTAAATCAACCAACATATGTCGGTGTACTCCTCAAATGAAGGAGGTTCAGCCCACAATCTGTGCTGTATATTACTTACTGTGTAATTACTCATGATTTACCGTATTTGAACGTTTGTGAAAGACATTTTTGTTAGAGAATATAGATCCTACATGTATATACATGGCGTGTACAAGTCACAGAAATATTATGGAATAATAATAAATTCTTTTGTATTCCATTCTTGTCTTGATCTGTTTGGACTCTTTCTTGAACTCTTGTGTGTTATGCCTCGCATCGTTCCTTCTCTGATGTGGTGGGTGGATTGATCGACTGATTCAGTTACTTACTTATCAAAGTTTCGATTTGTTTTCTTGTGTCTTATAACGATAGAGGTATAACAATATAGATAAGTCCATGAGAGTGATTGATTAATTTGAGCTTATCTGATGACGTGGACTGATAATTTATTGTAACAAGAGTTAGCATAGAGATAAGAGATGGGATAAAATGCAGAAAATACAGAAGTGTCAGTACAACGGTTAGAACGCATGTTCAGTGTGTAGAAGTTACTATGAAAATGACGCGAAAGTTGCTTTGTATAGGAAATGTATTCAAGAGGAGTGAAGCAAAGGTGAAAAAGCGAAGAGAAATTATCCTGAAATATTTTCCGGCCCATGTGTTGGTGGTATAGGTACGTGTAAGTCAAACAACATTGTGTCCTCCATTACGTTCTTACCAGTGAAAACGTGTTCCCCACGCAGACATGCGCAGTCGGGAGGCTCGGGGGATGTGTTATCCATCAGGATGCTGTGCTTCCGGTATAACACACAGTCTGAAAGGTTCATTATTTTGTTTAATATATCGATTGCACCTCAAAATTGTGTCCATATGAAAGTTCACGTAGAACGTATTTATTTATTGCGTTGATTGTTGTCTATAATGCCATTCTGTGGATCTTGAGTACAAAAAGACATCACAAACCCGTATATAAAAATGAAAGTGAATTTAACATTTCACATTTTAGAAACAAAGCAAGATCACTTGGTGGTGACGGCATTCGCCTCCCCCTTCTTCAGTTATAGTAGTACCGACAGAAAAAGATAAATATACATATATATTTATATATACATATTATATGTACACGTCAAAGCAGTATATAAACATTATATGTTTCCTGTGAACCGTTAGACGGCATTCAAGGTTGAAAGTGGGCAAGCTGAATCAGCTTAAGCAATCCCTGTAGGATATTTGGTCGTGCTATATAGCAACAAGAAATTGACAATCTATCTGCAATTCTTTGTTTTCCTAAACAGGAGAAGGGGAATCTGTAAATAATGTAACATTTGTCTGCGATGCCATATTGTCGTCATCAAGTCCCAGCTGCGTGGAGAACGTTATGGAAACGCTGTGTACCTTGATTGACATAATGAAATTTAGGGGACTGAACAATAGTTTAGATTTTCATTTTAAAATAAAACTTCATAAAACAATAAATGGAATTTCCTTCAAAACTGCTGGTAAAATACAGTGAGCAAAAGGTTCCTATTTCTACACATAGTTTTCCTAAAGCACTGTGACCTGCGGATGGTCGTGGGTTCCCCCGGCCTCTGCCCGGTTTCCTCCCATCACAATGCTGGCCACCATCGTGTAAGTGAAATATTCGTCACTATGGCGTAAAACATCAGTCAAGTAAAAATAAATAAATGCATAAAGCAGGGTGAGTTCAGTTGATCGACATCTATCGTCATAACTCCAACACACTGACTCACTACCTTAAAGCGCAATACGTTGCACGCTTCATTAATTTACAAACAATAAAAGTTGCTAAATTTATAAATGCTAAGCAGCGCTATTTCATTTCATGAATTTCAGCTGAGATTTAGTGAAACCTAAATTGTCAGTATATGGTCAACAAACGCTGATTTGATACTTACAGTGCATGTAGTCTTGCTCGGTAGCATATAAAGTCGTATAAAACGTCATATGTGTTTGGGGGCGGGGGAGAAGGAGGTTAATAAGCCACCATCTAATTAACTATCTGACAGCTGGCAAAATGATATTAGAAAATTCTAGGAGTAAATCAAAAGCTTCTCATTGGGTTTTTAATGAATTTAGCTCATAACTGCTATATGTGTATATAATTATGTGCTTATTTATTCATGTGTGTATGTATTCATCTGTAGAGAATGTGCTCATGTATTCATCTAATTGATGTTTAACATTGTACTCAGGAATTTTTTAGTATACAACGGCGGACAGGTTTATGGGTGTCTTAAATCTTGAAATAAATACCACTGGATGAATGAACGAAAGAAATAAAGGACTGAATGAATTAATCAACCAACTACTATCAAGATAAACGTGAATTGTGAATTTCAAATCGTCATAAGTCGTACGTATATGTATATTTGCTACGAGCTCTAGATTAAGCGTCAGTCCCGTAATCCCTGCACAGCTTCCATCAATGACCGTCTTGGCAGCTTAGGGTCAATCTGTCGTTCTTCCGGTATGAGTCCTCGGCAGAAGGAGGCGACAAATTTGTCGGTTGTCTAAAAATACCAACACATTCTCGTAACAATCATTAGAGAGTATCTTGACGGCTATTTAATGAATGAACGAGTTGTACTTGGCACTGAAATGTCATGTGTGGGAGATGAACGTCATTCCCTATAGACGAAATTTCACCGCGGGAAAAGTAGTGCAACGGTGTAGTTTTTGCAGCAGTGAATCTGTTCAACAAGATATACAGTAGGTGATGTAATTCCGTTATAGAGTCAGTTAAGGGCTCGGCTTTTTAACGATCGTTCCAAAAAACCCCAAAACGCCATAGTATTTGTTCTTGTATTATTCGATTTCATACAACACTGTCACCGTATTATAATGAATCAAACACCGCAGGAACTTTGTAGTTGTTTTCCATGCCCCCCTTACGCCTAGTCTGTAATTAGACGTCATTGACTAAATATTCAATGTCAAATATATGAAAGATTTGGAATAAATGGCTTAAGCAAGTGTCAAAACAATTAGGAATTGTAGAGGATTAAAGGAATTAAACAAAAGGGATCTCCAGGGAATTAAAGATTTACGTCAACACTTTCTATTTATATCATCCCTTTTTTTTAAATTCACCACCTTATTAAAACCCCTCATTAGGAAAAGCATGTCTTCAAAAGTTGACACGCCCTCGTACAGGTATTTATTAGGCTCTTAAAATAAATCTATCGCTCCATAATGGTTGTGTATGGAAAGCGGTGCTGAAATTTTTGCTCCCACAGCTGAATGTGTACAGAATGGCTCACACAGCTTTAGCTTCTAGTTGAGCTTTCCGGAGGACAGCGATCAGCCCTTGACTATTAAGGCGTAAAGTACTAAACAGATAAGGAAAAAAATAGATGTGCATATCTACACTTGGAAAATCCAGATTTAGGGTTACAGTTGGGCAAGTGAGTGATTACAATGGCCTTTTACTGATTATCATTTAGTGCATGCCCTAGTGATCATTTAGTACATAAAGTAGATGGTTGCCCTAGTGATCATTTAGTACATAAAGTAGATGACTGTTCTGGTGATCATTTAGTTCATAAAGTAGATAACTGTTCTGGTGATCATTTAGTACATAAAGTAGATGGTTGTCCTGGTGATCATTCAGTACATAAAGTAGATGACTGTTCTGGTGATCATTTAGTACACAGAGTAAATGCCTGTCCTGGAGATCATTTAGTTCATAAAGTAGATGAGTGACCCGATGATCATTTAGTACCTAAAGTACATAATTGTCCTGGTGATCATTTAGTACCTAAAGTAGATGATTGTTTTGGTCATCAGTTAGTAACTACAGTCGATGATTTTCTTGGTGATCATTTAGTCCCTAAAGTGGATGATTGTCCCTGTGAGTATTTGGTACATAAAGTAGTCGTTGTACTGGTGATCATTTAGTACATAAAGTAGATGATTTTCCTGGTGATCATTTAGTACATAAAGCAGATGATTGTGCTGGTGATCATTTAATATATACATAAAGTGACTGGTGCCTTTGGCAAGGTAATACAACTGAGAATATATACATATACATATTCAGAAGTGGAAGATTTATTTTGTGTTCTCGAACATTCAACAGACTTCCAATCGCTTGCCCTGGATTCTCACGTGCGACCAGTAAACAAGTCATACCGGGCCCGTTTCTTATGTGAGTAGTGCTAAACTCCTATCCGGGTTGGATGTCATCGAATATATAATTAAACACGGATGCTAAATAAGTTGTTTTCATGTATGCTGTACAGTTTGCTCCATCGTCACCGCAAGGTCGTTTCAGAATTATAACGACTTGACATTTGAATAAATCTCGACGAAGTAATCAAAATGGAATTACAGTTTGAATATAGTTTGTAAATATTGCTTGACAGCTTTATTAACCGTTGCTTTCGGTTAAACCGAAGACATTCCCGTGTCCTCTCCAAACTGTCATGTGGTGGGGCTGACAACAGATTAAGGCTGCACCCCTTCCCCACCTGAGTGATATTTCACAATGACATATATACTTTGACCGAGATTGTGGATTCTTACATATACATATAAAACAGCACGGCACCCAAGCCCTCTCCCACTCACCCCACATCTCCAATTGTACTTCCTGTATACAATTTCCACCGAAATGTACGTCTTAAATATTACCGTACGTCATCTGCGGTTAGTTTGTGTTTCCCCGTGCCACGTGCTTTCGTAAGGGCTTCGGCGGCGGTGGCAATGACAAATTGAGAAAGATAAGCTGATGTACAGTCTGTAAACATTGCTTATATCAGCCGTGTTGTGGGATGTCAGGGTTGGTGACAGGTAGACATGAGAAATTGGACGGTTCCATACGGCACATGTGGGATATTACTTATTGTGTGTATACATACGACTCACACAAACCTTGAGTAACTGACGATATCTATCATCGGTCGACAACCTGAACACAAGGAGGATGGGTCCATAGAAAAGAAAATGGGTTGAATTTCAAAATCTATTGTAATCTCTTGCGTCACATGACTTTAGCAGGATTGAAAATATTACCGTCTTTTTGTCAGTGGCTTTTAGAAGCTGGCACAGGAAGATTTGTCTCTATTGACGACTTCTGGGTCCATTAATAATAATAAATATAGCTGTCAACGACAGCAATGCCGGGTTTCAAGCCAATAGGGCTTTTCTTTGGTTACATCGGCGCATATACAGTAGATGTGCATCCCTGTGCAATACTGGGTTTCCATGTTTACATCTGTAAGAGTTTTCATTCACGTGACCTGCAGATAAATATGACCAGATTCGTGATCAGGATGTCAAACTACGTCAATTAGCATGTTAAGAAAACTCAAATTCAAAATTTTTGAATTTTCTGTTCCGGTTCCGCTTATTTGCTGACACATTGCCTTCTGCAAAGGCAACAGTGTTTACACATGCAAAATTTCACGTCAATCGGACGGAGGGTTCGGAAGAAAATGCCTCTCAAAAGTTTTCTTATCAACCCAATATGGGGTCTAGGTCACGTGACCTAGGGCACCCAAACTTTTACTCACGAAAAACAGACCTTATTCTTAGAACATACCTAAATTTCACGCATTTCTGCCAGCTTTTCAATTTTGAAACTTGCCGATTTTTTTGTTTGGTATGTACTACTTCCAGTTTGGTGACGCCATTTCCAGTTAGGTAAATTTTCTCTCCATGCCTTGGGATGATATCAGGCCTTCTGGTTTTCATCAAAATCCAATATGGTCATCAAGCCAGGTGATCAAAAGCTTCCAAAAGATTAAATGCAAAACTTCAGGTCTGTAGCTAAATCATACTGAAGTTTCAAAACCGTGCGACTTGTTTTCTCTAGCAACGCGGGACAAAATTGTGGAGAATAGTAATAATAATCCGAACGAAAACAAAAGGGATTCAAGCCTGAATATCTTGAACCCATAATAATAATAATAATAATAATAATAAACAACAGTAACAACAACAACAACATCAACAACAACAACACAAAATTATAAACAAAAGCAAGAAAGGAACAGCATTTCTTAAACTGTGAAACAGCTGAACTATTTCTGCTTTGTACGGTCTCATAGTTAATCAGAAGATAAACATCCATAAATACACATGCTCCAAGCATATTACAAGCAGTAATTAACTAATGTATGTAGTGCAGAACATTTTTATAGGCCTATGCATGCGAATAACGTGCGTTAAATGCGGGAGCCCTTTGATATTAGTGGAAGGAGACAAGCTATTTACTATAGTACGCGTAGACCGACTCCTACTCATATCTGTTCCAGCTGGGAAATCCCATAGACCTTTACGACTCAGATCCGTCCTAATGTTTGGTATACACTGACTCCGCAAGTTATCCGAGTTGAAAAGATGTCAAAACCTGCTTCAGCACACCCTGTTGTGTCAATCATCCAGCCGCTGAAACTTTTCTACCGTGAAGTCAATCCTGTGTATACGTCCTCCATGCGTCATATACTGCAACCTCATGCAGACAAGTTGCGTGCCTGCTGTTCGAAAATTTGTTCGAACAGAACTTTGTGTTGGGAATTTGTTTCAATTTGTTTTCAAATAGAGCGGAACTCTAGTCTTTGGATGTCGTCAGTGGTTTGTTTTTCAAAGATGCAAATCAAAAGTTTCAACGACTGGATTATTGTTATACAAGAGGCTTTGGTGATGTAGGTTTTGACAACGTTTAACTGGGATACATTGAGTATATGTGTACCAAACATTAGGACGGCCGGCAGATAGGCAAGTTTGGATGGTCTTTGTATAATGCACACATCTTCAGTGTGACCAAAACCATTAATAATGACCATGGTTACCTGGTTTTCCCTGCATACTAATAGTCTAATCCTGATCAAAATCCACAAGCACAATATTCATGAGAATGAAATAATAAATAAAAAAAAAAAAGAAAAAGCATGTATTAAAAGGGGCCCATTCTTTTCCACTGGCTTCATGTATGACGTAAATAATATGTATGTACTTAATGAATACTTCCTTCTCAGATGTCCATTGCGAAAAGCAGATAATAAGCACGCATGGTGGTGACATCATGCATGAGGCCACTTACATTACATACATACATGAGTACTGTATTCCTTCTTCCGCGCATACTGAATTACGGGATAGAGTAAGTTCTTATGAACTCTATTCCTGTCACATTTCACAAATGTATATCTTTGTAATCATTTCCTGATTTAATGTGAACAAAAATGAACTGTAGTGAAAATGTAGGTCTATAAAAATGGCGAACAACTTTCTCCAAAGCTACAACGGAAACAAACGTAGGCCCATATGTATGTAACCTGAAGTTCAAAGCGCGTGCATGGCATTCAGACCTGTGTATTGGAAACCTTTTTTGACTAATAAAAGAGACACAATTATATAAAATAACAGCATAATCTCAAATCTGTGTATTAATATCGTGGGCGTTCGTTGAAGGCACTCGGTGTATTGTTGAACTGTGAAAAGTCCCTTTCACACTGAACGAAGCGCGTCAGAGCTATGTGGGTCTTTTGTTCTTTTCTCTATAGTACGTCCCACTTTTCGGTGTACCCCGATATGCGTGATCAAAAACACTTACGTAGTACTAAAATACTGCAACACTGCAACAAAAAACAATCTGTTTTTACTGCAGTTTGGATCGCTTTGTGTGGCCCATCAGAGTCTGCCATAGGACAGACAAGCCTAAACACGTATACATCACACGTGCATGGAAAAGTTTGTAACTTTGGTCGGTGGTTTTCTCCGGGCACTCTGTGGTTTCCCGCACCTTTAAAACTCACCGTCGTAGCAAAAGTAAAAATTCCGGGGTACGGCGTTAAAAACATGAGCAAATATACATGTCTATAAATACTGGTGTTGATCTTTGATCATGCATACTCTCTACAAGCGATTGTGTACCCCAGCTACACACAGTGTAACAAAACTGAACAACTACAGCCTTTGTGTACCACCAATACACATATTTTTTTCTCAACTACTCAATTTGTACACCTCAAGTACACAAAGTTTGTGGATGTTCAGTTTTGTTACAGTGTGTGTATACCTGTGGAGCACAGTCGTTTTTAGAGGGCATATATATTGCGCATGGGGCTAAAAACATTCGTAACTTACATGTATATTATTACTTGGGCACAAGAACACCCTCGAGCGCAATACGATCAACCTAAGGAAATTTCGTAATACCGACAGGCTGGCTCAGTATAATAAGATTTCATGACACCAACAATCTAATGATATGTTGAAAGAGGCCAGCAGTATAGACCATTAGTAATAGTGCATGTAGGCCTATAAAGTCCTCAAGTACATTGGATATCTCAATGATGCAGGTTTATGATATCAATGAGAAAAAAAATAGAGATAAACCATGTAAGGATTTATAATTCAACACGATTTTTAAGTACCGATACATTTGAAGCACATTAGAACTGCATTTGTAAATTATGAAACTCAGGGAAATAAACCTAAGAGGCGGAAACCAATGTGGGCGACTATATCTAGTTTCCGGTTAATGGTCTTCGTGCTAAGGTCCCAGCAGGAGAACAAGGAACCAAATGTCACCACACAACCATTTCCGACGTTTAAAATGCCTATATGTTTAGAAATGATAACTGGTCATATCCGAGCTATTATAACTCAAGCCAATGGAAAACGTTTTCACGCCTGGGCTTTGAAAACAAATTTTAAAAAAAATAATGCAGTGTATAGAAGTATATTAATCGTATGTTAACTATAGCGTTTACATGTGCTTATCCACAGCGTCATAAATGTTCGAATATCTCGGCAAGTCGAGCTGTCGTTTATGGCAGTGGAGCTATAGATGTATAATGACGTAGAAGTCCTAATTCTCTGCAGCGACATTTGTCGTTAGTCGAAAATCCACCGAGAACTTTGACTGTTGTTCTGTTTGTTGTTGTCTGATGTGCCAGTTTTACTGACACGACCATTACGCCAAATCAGGCCACCAAAATGTTAACTGGTGGTCGACCAAGTCAATGATGCGCCTGTCTAGACCATCAAATAATACTTGAAGACAAGTATATGCGGAAGAGGATTACTTTGTGATGCTGTGTATGTATATCTGATAATATCACGTAATATAACGTGTATCTGATAATACTCAAATCACGCCCCCAAGGTGTAATTTCGCCTTACATGAATTCCATGCCAAGCATTAACCTTCGTTGAACTTGGTGAGTAAATATATCTTTGGAAAGATACGTTGTCATGTATCTATGGTGTATTATTGTATAAAGTGGCCTCAGTCATACGGATGGAAAGGTCTGTGCAATGTTGAGGAATATAGTGCATCATCGGATGGATATAAAGATCAGCGCCAGCCTTCTCCAAGGATTATGATTATTAACCACCCGTGTAAAAGGCAGAAAACAGTTTTCTTGATATATGTTTGCGGGGGGAGGGGGATACAGCATTTAAACACCTGTGATTTCAAAGCATATTCTTATTACGTTAATTCCACTGGTCGTGCCAGAAAATAAATACCAAGTATCTCATTGCGCCAAAATTGTGACTAGCCTGAAGAGTTTCAGTGTTAATACCAAGAGTTGTCTTAGAACTTCACTGCAAAATTGAAAAGTAGCTTTAAAGGTCAAATTTATGTTCACGAATAATACCACAAGTTAAGACTAACTCTGACTTAAGTCCAAGACAGCGTCGTAAACCTGGGAAATAAAAAACATCTTATTAACTATAGCTTTTTTTGTCTTTTCAAAAAACTTTAAAAAAAAGTTATACGTTGCTGTTCCTATAAAGGAGGGATTGTATATCTAGTTGACGGGAAAACCCGGGGATACAACCAGGCTTTTTAGTGGCTGCCTAGTTTAAATATTTAGATTGAATCCTATCTCTTTCGATCCTCACATGTCCTTGTGGTTAGCTGGAAGAGGATTGGGCCAGCGTATTTTACCGGTGACCCGTCACGTGACTGTTTACGTGCCGGCGAGAATCCATATCCGCGCTGAACAGGGATATCAATGATAACAGTTTCAAGGTAAATCATGCTGATCTCAAAATTCCTTAACAAGCGAACTGCTAGCTGGTCGCCATAAATACCGGAAATAAGGAATTGCGATCAGTTGGTGAAAGTGAGTTTCCGTGGGCCTGCCAATACAGTTACGGCATCCGGCCAGAGTTGTTAAGCATTCTATATCGGTGCTATATAGTCTGGTACTGGAATAGTCCACAATTACACTCGTCCTGTTTACGTCTAATGATCCACGGCGTCTGGATGAATTCGTGAATACAGCGTCTTTGCTCTTTGCTGGAGTTCCTTTATGTAAACATAACCACAGTATTTATCGATGCCTCCATACGCGCGACCAGAGCTTTTATCAAGATAAATCACACTTCGAGTAAATTAATACTTTCTCATTACAACCATTTTAACTTTTCACGTCTAGTGCAAATCCATTAAGATTCTGTTTTGGTGTTTACATTTTCAAATTTAGATTTAAAGTACCTTTGTAATTGGAAACTGTGCCTATTTTTGTAATGTCTGGAATTTTGATTGAAAGCCATGTTTACGATTTTTCGCGTGACAACAATATCTATATATATAGGCCCTGATGGTATTTGTACAGATAAGGGTATTATTGCATGCTTATATATACAATTGTAGAAATTTTTTCATAAACTGATAGTAAGAATGGTGATTTTAATATTTTTTGGATTCACTATACATTTTACCACGGTTTTAAGACTGATGTTATTTACAAAGAGTGTAATTATTAGATTTACTACTGGATTGGTGCTCAACGCCATGCTCGTGAATTTCAATGGAGCTATGCATATATATATATGATGTAACCATCCCTCAATACATCTACACATAAACACCCACGCGCATATGAGGAATACAAATATAAATATCTTTATACAATTTAAGACACATTTCCCAGTGTGAAATCTTCAAATGTTTCCGTATAAACGACCTCCTTATTCCCTCAGAGAGACGGATGTGGCCAGCTATACACATTGGCACTATACTTGGTAGTTGGGTTAAGCCGCGTACAGAGCTTGGATTCCATGAGCTCTTGAGAGTGGCTTTCGTCCTAATCAACGACGCCTTAAGTTAAGGTGGGTGTAAGGTTATAACTGGGGCTTGGGGATTTCGCGCGGCAAAGGTTCACGGCCACACGCCTACTTAACATTCCTACTCTAATTTCCACATCCTACTTCCTCCGAGTCTTGGCACGGTCTCCGAAACTTCACATCTCCCCTTACATATATACGTACATATATATACAGAGAGAGAGAGAAAGCTATATGGCCATTCCTCCATCCTCATTCCACCTACATAGAAATCAACACATCCATCACTGAATATCTCTTCTTTCACTCATCAATAAATACAATTAAGTTACACACACACACACACACACACGCTTTTTTATGGAGCAACCGGCTTATTGCTGTAAAGAGAGATGTGGTATGGGTGAGGTTAAAACAAACTGAAACATAAGGGACAATGTCTTCAGTCTGTGAGACATACATTGCAATGTTGGGGAAAAAGATTAGAAGAATATATCTTTACACAGTAGAACCTGTGAAGCGATAAAGTTAGGCATTATTTTCGCCTTCAAAACGACAGCAATGTATAAAACACTGAGGAGTGGTATAAATTTGAGTATCTGTATCCTCAGCAAATCTTATGCATCGTAAAAATGTACACCAAAATACACATATGAATGCTTAATCGTTACTTATATCCGAAAAAAAAATTCACAGTGGTGCGGTTTTCCATTTTCTTGGGCCGTCACAATTATTGGTACTGTATATACATATATACGGTACCACATCCAAAATACATAAACATCTATAGGGTTACCAGCAACTGAATAAAATTCCCCCAACTTCCCAGCCTGTATACGATTCTCCTAAAAACGGCTTATAAGGACAAAATTACGGCGCGATTCGAACTTATTTGTGGATGCATGGGGACAATGAGGGGATTCCCTCACTACATAGGCCAACACCTATTACGGGTGTTTTACCACTGTAATGGTAAAGCCCCCGTAGAGATGCAGGAGTTAATGTGGTAAAAGCATGAACTTTTCTAACAGTGTTTGGACATGGATCAGTTTTCAAAACCTATTTATGGAGTTTGCCAGAACAGTATGCTTAGACCCATGCAATCCTGTGTATATCGCCTATACCATAAAAACCAATTGGAAGGGCGGGAGAACATAGCGATACGAATATTCTTCTAACTATGTATAACACAGAACTGGTAGGCTTATATATATATACACCTGTTAACGTCACGCAGGCTCTGCAAGAACTTTCCATTCATACGATGGTTGTATGATATAAGAGGCAATATACTGGTAGGCTAATGGGAGGGAAATTTCAACTCGGTCTGAAGAGCCTTGTTCAGGCCATATTTATGTGACGAGGATGATATAAACTAGGCCCTCCCCGCACTTAAGACAGTGAATTTACTAGCGACACGAACTGTTCGAAAAGAAGGCCTAATTTTCGATGTAACTGTCTACACTGGGGACAGCTAAAATGGACCTGTACAAGAATGACTGAATGATTATGGCTTAACGCCACCTGAGCAACAGGCCTAAACCTTTACAGAGACGCATCCACTTGCATGGCATCATTCTACTATCTATATGCTTCTTCCCTTCAGCAATCTTTTAAATTAATTGTTTCGTCATTTATTAGTGTTCTCTTCATTTAAAAACCAACAACAAAAAGTTCTCACAGTTAATGGTTAATTCACGCCTTATCTAAGACTAGGTAATTTCCTGTTACCTGTGTGTCCTATTTGGCCCTTATAATCGTGCTTGAAGCACGTGTGCTGGCATCAGTGTATTTGTGGTTTTGAATCCGATCTCAGAATTCCCCATGTGGAATACAATTGTACAGCTCCTCGATAAGGACAAAAGAAGCCGTACACAGAAGATGAAATCTACCGCGCGAAAACTTAAAGGGACGTAATCACGCTTCGACACCTCTGTATTCCATGACTTACTGCCCTTGTTCCCATCCATTCATTGCCACGGGATGGTGATGATGATAACAATTGATTAACATCCGTGTATACATGCTTCATAAGCACAGCTGTCTTTGTCTTGTTTTGTACAGTCTTACTGGTATTGTCAATGTTGTCAACATATATGGGCGTAATGGCCAGCTTCAAAAGGCCTGCATTGTGATATGCGGGTTGCGACAGGTAGTGGGACTATATAGGTCCCTACACGACACTCTAATGATCGGAGCATAGCAAGTGGTACAATGTATATATATATATATATATATATATATAAATCAAGTTTTTTTTTTGTTTTTTTTTTATTACTCCACATGCATATCAAGTCAATAATTTCCACCGCGTTGTTATGGTTATGCAGTTGTGGTAGGACTACTACATTTTGAAGCTTTCGTGCAGGCTGCTGCCCATGAAACCAACTATATAATAGTAATGTAGTATACTGAAAAGACAGACCGAGTCGGAGAATCGGACTTATAAGGGCTGGTATTCGCCCGTCAGAAACTGGCTCTTTTCTGACACAGGTTTACATTGAGTGGAAGCATGAATGTCATACAATTAGTTAAAATAAATACGTTGATATAATTTCTTGCCGATCAGTTTAGGCTATCAGTACTTTCCAAAGATTGATTGCCTATAGTCTGAGAGTTCAATGAACTGACTGACTGCACTTTTGTTATCAATGTTGTCTGCATAATCCTTATGAACATGCAAGACCAAGAAATCATTTAACCTAGACTGTGTCAAGGTGGACCGCAGGTATGTTTTTAGCCTACGGAGAGCAGAAAAAGACAATTGTCTTGTTGCATTTGTGGTTGGCGTGACAAGGATCACACGAAGTACAATGCAAACCTCGGAGAAAAAGGTCCTCTCACGGTGTGACATATGAGAAAAAAGGGTAATCAGAGACTTCAAATCAAAAGACGGGTCTTCCCGTTCGGCAAATTTTACAGAAAGTGTATCTAAATGAGTACTTAGTCTCTATCAAAATCTGACGTGTAAGAATGCTGCCATGGTCTTTTTTTTCTAGTTGCTGACTGTACTCTTTATCATTGCAGGCATTCAGAAGCAGATCCAGCAGATTTTTATATCGTCGGAACCCCGGCTGATCAAACATGTCTTGAATTGCATTAAGGATACGATCAAGAACATCAAAGTACTATTGCCTGTGGGTCTCTCGCGGCGTCTGAGCGAAAAGCCCTGCCCTTTCGCCAACTTCGTATCGTGATGGCGTCATGCGTCTGCGCGGTAACACGGGATCTTCTACGTCAAGTGTTTTTGCGTTTTGGAGAATCTTCTAGTAAAACCGGTCAAAATCTCGGTTTTGCCATATTTCCTGACAGGTTTTAACAGTCAAAGAAGCAATTTCTTGACCTACTGCTAGTTTGTAATGTTTTACTAAGATTATCGGAGTGCCTAAGAATGAGGTGTAAGAGTGATATTTCAATTGGAAAAGATCCAATTTTTTCATTTGTGACTGCACCCCAATAATCCTCGCTTTCACTTCGCTGTCTGTCGCACATTGTAGTGCCTCTTCCCACAGATTAAATAAAACCTCATAGTTATCAAGAATGCTCCCCAGTGAATTTGCACAAACTGTCCAGCGCGTGGGACAAAGTACTCTAACTCCAAGTGTATCGGGTTGAATATTAGTTTTCAGGTTATCAAACAATGCTTCACGCCTGGGTGAGTATTTGATCAGTTTACAAATTTCGTGCGTAATTTCCACAGAGTCTTTACTAGCTTTTACCTCTTTGATGGCGTCATGCACGCAAGATTTAATAAGTGGCCATAACAGAGTGTGAACAACGCTTTCGGTTCCAACTCTTGTAACCTGACAGGCACGCCGGATTTTCTCCCACTCATATTGCTCGCGCCGTCATAAAATGCCCTCTGCATTTTCCTAGTGATACATTCATTCTACAAAGAACTTCCAAAATTACTTTTACCACAGTTTCAGCAGAGATGTCACCCCATGGAAATCTTCGTGGACAACAAAATCCTCTCCTACCCACCTAAAAACTAGTACGACCTGTTCATGATTGGAAACGTCTGCTAACTCATCTACTATCATACAGTAAAACTCGGAGCTATGGATAGACTTCAGAATTTCATTTATGACCTGTCTTGAAAGAACACGAATCATTTTATTCTGAATGTCATGCGATACATAGTTTTCGGATTTCTTTTTTAACCACGGTAGAGTCGGGTGGTCACTTCCACCCGAAATGAGAAGCTGCGTGAAGTTTCCATCGTCTTCATCTTCAGCAGCACTGCTTCCACAGAATGGTGAGCCTTGTCGACATAAGTGACGTTTATTTTCAAATATTTAAATATAATGCGTCTATTTTCCGCCTTTTGTTCAGTATGCGCTTGACTGTGGGATTCGTCAATATCTCTAGTAGTTGCTGGTAAGGTAATGAGACGTTCAACAGCTTCTTGCTAGCTTCGTGTTCTCTAAATGCGCCCTGTGCTTCTTTCTAGTTGCTGAAACCCTTAGATATGAAAGTGGGCTGAGCCTTACTGCTGGGGGATAACCTTCATGAAAAAGTTGCGTTTTGGCGTACAAAACAGAAAGATTAGTCGGTATTTTCTTGATAATGCAACCAGGTGTAGTTATTAAGCCATTCAGTTTGAAACTGTCGTTTAACCATATTTTTTCCAAACTCACGGAACGGAAAATCAAACGATCTGGGTTGATAGGGAGTAGATGACTCACGTGTCGTGCGAGTACGCTGTGGGGTTATTTGGGACCCAGATGTCGAAGGCGCGTTGTCACCGCATTGAGGGTTGTCTTCGACAGCCTTTGCCGGAGGAGACGGATTCTAACGAAGTTCTGAACGTGATTTTAGAGAGAAATAGTTCAGAATCGACATTTCGCATTTTCATCTTCGAAATAATTAAGTTTGAGTGAAACGAGCAATGAATTAACCAAACTGAAGTCTTAGTACTTCTACAAGTAGCCCTACAGCTGTAAAGGAATCAACTGGTTATTGGACGGTATTTATACACGGGCTGTTATATCAAAACAGCGCCATCTGTGCTGTCACAAAACAGCGCCATCTTTGCAGTCTGCTGACGGCACACAGATTCAATGTCGTCAAAGTGAGTAAATTATGATGTGAGTAAAGTATAATCGTTTTAGCCCCGAATTTCGAACATTTAGTTGGCACTAGGTGTAAAAATATGGTAGGCCTACCCCAGTGATGTACATTGCCGAAAGGTGTATTACTCGAGGTCCAATTTTCGCTACCTAGTGAACGTTTGACGCCAATATTTCACCCCAACAATTGCATTTTTCTGCGCCACTGGGCACCGATATGTGCGTCAATAATAAGAATTCAGCACTTCATATATCTTAATGTAGTTCGCCAGAAATCACTTTCAACGTCTCTGCGGCCGCCTAGCAGTCCCCAGTTTCCGGGGCCTAGGCGGCCCCTGGACCCTCGCCTATTGGGCTGAGATAGTCGGGGCAATCTTAATTTGCTTCCGCCGCCCCTGAAAGGTATATACAATAGACCTACATGAAACAAATTTTACACAGCTTTTACATTTATACTGTTGGAAGTAGTGCCTGGAGAGGGGGATTTCCACTGTACCATATTCCTATCTGGGAGGACAGGAGCGAGTTGTTGAAATCACGACTGAGTTCGTGTTAGTCTACATGGAGAATTACAATAGACTTGTGTATATATGGGCTATAATATCGCTCTGAAAAGAAACGAAACTAACACTATAGTTTGACGGGAAATATATGAGACTGGCACTACGGTTTAACGGGGAATATTTCACCGGCATCACAGTTTGGCGGGGAATATGGGATTGGCACTACGTGTAACCAAGTAATCACATGGCACTTCCACTACGCTACAACGCCATGGAAAGGTCCCATTGAACACTAATAGCTCAAACTCGGCCGCCTATCGTCCGGCTTTCACCTGACCATTTCGGCTCTGCTTTTGTGTTCCATTTTTCTCAACACGTTGAATGCTTTGCATCCGCTGCAATTCCGACCCCAACGTCAACTGTTAAGTCATAATAAATTTGAGCAAATTCTGTATCTCTCGGTACACACCAGGATTCGCTATGTTTGATGAAGCCAAGCATCCCGATCTAGGGCTCCCTAAATTTTATTCTAGGAACTTAAGCTCCGTTGTTGCAAACAAATGTGAAACTCTTCAAGTGTTTATTAATGAGGATCAAATGTCGACAAGGTCTAGATATTACTCCAAAAAATGAACAACTTGCTATAACACAGTGTAAATCCTAGGATACATTTTACAGAGGTCGAGATGGTGAATTTTCCCAACCAAACATGGCGTCTTAGTGCTTTACCGAAGCTTAGGTGGAGTTAGCTCCAGTTTATTATGACTTAACAATTGGCGTTAGGGTTCAGAAATTGTAGAGGATGCAAAGCATCCAAACTAATGAGAAAAATGCAATACAGAAACAGAGCTGGACGGTAGGTGGCCGAATTTGCGCAATTAGTGTTCAATAGGACCTTCCCATGGCGTTGTAGCGTAGTGGAAGGGCCATGTGATTACTTGTCTACATTACGTACAGTTTGGTTGGTCTGAATATTTGATTGGTATTTTGATGGTTGATGGTTCTGATATTATATATATATGGTTTGACAGGGCTAGCACTATGCCTATATGGATTGGCGGGAAATGGGACTCTTAAGGTACCATACGATTCGATGGAAAATCGGGCTGGCATATTACAGGCTTATGGTAAAATTTGACGGGAAATCGGACAGGCATTGTACGGTTTGATAAAGAATGGGGAACCATTCCAACCTAGATTAACTCGGACCACACCGATGTAGTCTATTGTTCATTCCTGTCTTAGCGATGACGATTTGTGTGCAGATATAGTTTTCAGATGTTCCAGGAGAACATTATAGTTGGTCCGGCTTGGGCCTGATGAAGTCGCCATTGCGCGGGAAAAAAATGCCCCATAGGACTAAAACCAGGCCTATGTACGGTTTGACAGAAAATGGGACTGGTGCTACGGTTTGATATCAAATGGAATGGTAAGGCGCCACCCGCGGGTTGACGGAAAATAGGACTGGCATTTTATGGTTGGAGGGGAAATGACTGGCACTCTACGTACCGTTTGACGGGGAATTGGACTGGCACTTTATGCGCTTTGACGGGGGATGGGGCTGCCACTGTAGGTTAGGTCTAACGGTACTTATGACAACTGTGGGTATGATCAAACACTGCAAAGCTTCAAAGGAATTATGGCTGGCAAAATCTGATTGTACCGTAACAGACATATGTAGGGTCTGTAGACTTACTGCGCCTGAGGTGGACTTGCAGCGCGGTCGGTACGGTGAATGTTCTGGTTTATATAGGGGGATTCCAACTTTATAGCCCTTTGTACTCGCAGCAGTTACAATAATTAGGCCTATGACTGATCCCTCATTCACTGTGAAGTAGACACTGTTTGTATACTGGTTCTGAGTCTGTGTTGTAGGAGGATTGTGCCTGTAATTTATCGCGTTGACCAATGAAGTTTCCGAAAAGTGAATGAATATTTTCTACATACCGTGTAAGGGCTATGGTAGCACTTCATCAACAATGGACCGTTATTTTCTATAGGCTTTTGGCTGTGCCATAGCAATTTGCAATTTTTGTCAGTCTTTCCGACTGGCCAGGAACACACCAGGAAGAGGGACCAAGAATAAGAAAGATACAACAGACAAGCGCGTTCTTCTGCTAGCTTTTCAGGAGGAAAAATACTTTTTCTAGACCAGGGAGTTAAACAAACTGAAAGATACAACATAATAATACACAGCATTCAGCAAGGGTACAACGAAACATTCATATGAACACACCAGAGACAAAAAGCTTAAGCTGATAAATCAGACGGTAATTTTGGAAACATAGACTACACATTTTACCTTATCTAAATGCCTTACATACTGGCAAAGACCGTGACAGACTCATTGTACAGGTACGTAAGTTTGCATGATGTGAAATACAAAGCACTACATTATATCATATGTAGACCTATATCACTTATATTATTCATTAACTTCAGGTGTGCACGTTTTTTGAATATCAGTAATTTGTAATTATCATTTGACATTTAGGTGGACTACAGTATTGCACGTAAGTTCACATTTATAAGTCATGTTTTTAAAACTACGTACGTGTTAATGTCATTATCGGCAATTATACTGAAATGGCCGTGATGTCACAATTTGTCTCCCTTGACAGAGGGCGCTGATGTTATAAGATGCGAAATGGCGGTGATGGCATGATAACGTGAGTTCCATTTGACCGTCACAAAGACTGTTAGCATCACGATCAGGGCAGATAGCTATGAGCACGTCTACACAACACCCACTCGCTCCAGGTAAGTTACACTGTGGTTTTCCGCTACGAAGACAGATTCACTCGGAAACGGTCAAACGATCGTTTTGTATTATTACATGATGATGTGATCATCCGCATAGGATTTCTGTCATGGTGTGAAAACGAACATGTGTCATGGCATTTTGGGCTTGTTTCTTGTATTTTTAGAAATGGGAGCGTTGTTGTAGCACATCGGCAAACGACATTTCTCTTTCATGTGACTGCCTGCTGTTTAAATTTAATAGAGATGGATAAGTAGGCTGCAAACTTGAA
This sequence comes from Acanthopleura granulata, assembly GCA_016165875.1. Classification (NCBI taxonomy): domain Eukaryota; kingdom Metazoa; phylum Mollusca; class Polyplacophora; order Chitonida; family Chitonidae; genus Acanthopleura; species Acanthopleura granulata. Next base: position 32,499,432 of record JABBOT010000001.1, on the reverse strand, counting down.
AATACATTCCAATGCCAATCCTGGCAATCTGAAATGCCGCTACTCGACTACTGTTTTGAACTGAATCATAATAAAGTGTTCCATACCCGACACTAAATATTTGTACGGAAATATTATGGACACAGTAAGTTGTTTTGATGATTTTTTGCATCCCTGAAGTTTACTCCCAGAGGTGGTAGATTAATAAATTGTTCTCACTGACTTGTCTTATTCTGGTTTGTAGGAGGGCGCGCCCGTCCCCCAGACCAGCTGAGTAGGGATGATATAGGCAACCAGGCCAGATATCTGTTAAATAATTTTATACATGAGCGTTTATCTGAACATGATAGGATTAATAATGCTCCAGCTGTCGAAGCTCTGCAGGAGCCTGGCACACCCTCAGGTGAGTGTACTTGTTAGGAAATTCAGAGTATTCATTTCAGAAACTTGGGACAAGAGATAGGATTATTGGATTTCTTTAAAGTAGAAATAACTATTCCATCACATTGTAATACTTCTTTGTAGAATTAGGTAGTTTATTTTCATGATGTTGTTGCACGTATTTTTCTGTGTGTTTCCCCGGACTCTGTCTGGCTTCCTCCCACCATGATGCTGGTCGCCGTCGTGTAAGTGAAGTGTTTTTAAGTACTACGTAAAACAACAATCAAATAAATAAATAATAAGATTCTTCCTCTCAATAACACTGTAGTGTTTGCCTGGTTTAGTACATGTATTTGTGTGAGAAGCACCACAATAAAATGCATTATCTGGAAATGTTACTGGTAATAAATTTCATATGTGAAAGACCTTGGTAAATTATCTGTTTCAATCGTTCATGAAAAATTATATGACTTACTGATATCCAGTGTAAAAATTTGCCTGTGGAAATTGTGCTGGAGACTTTTTCTTGCCCATTTTTTTGATCATATGTTGTTGATAATGTTCAGGCCCTCCAATGGAGCATGTACGTGAAATTGGTAGAGCATTGAGGTGTATAGGAGATGAGCTGGATGGTGACGAGAGCCTACAGAAGTAAGTATACCCTGCTGTACTAGTATTTAGAATAGTATTTAGAACTGACAACTGTTCCAAAATGGTGCAGTATTCTGGGAATACAGCTACACATGTGGGCCAGAATTGTGTGGCAGTGTGAGAGTAGAGCTCCAAGTATATGAGAATGGTGTGGTATAATGAGAGTACTGTACAGTTGTCAGTATGTCTGAATGGCATGGTACAGGTACAAGTGCATGAGAATGGCTTGGTATTGTGGGAATGTAGTTACAGGTGTGCCAGAATGGTGTGGTGGGATGATAATACCACTGGTTACATGTCCATGTCACATGATAATTGTCATACTTGTGTGGTATCATGAGAGTGCAGTTGCAAGTTTGTGTGGTTGATTTGGTACAGGTATTATAAAAATACAGTTACATAGTAACAAGTATATTTTAATGGTGTGGTATTTTGATAATACAGTTACATTTAAAATATGTCAGAATGGTTTGGTGTTTTCAGCTAGACAACCATTACAAGTGTATGAGAACACAGTGGTATTGTGAGAATGCAGCTAGCTACATGTGTGTCAGACTTTACAAATTTATAGCATGCCAATAAAGTGGGGCATTGTTAGAATGTAGGTAGTTGTATTTGTGTCAAAATGGTTGTCATGTTATACATTACAAGTTTCTCAGAAAAGCATTATTTTGTAAGAATACAGTTGTTGTATATTATAGAAGAAATATACAAGTGTCTCAAAATAGGGTTGTGGCAGAGGGGGTTAGCACACCAGCATGGCGTTATGACCCCGTGATTCTCACCAGTATGGTTGCTGGGAGTTCATGTCAATCTCATGCTGGCTTCCTGTCTGACTGTATGTGGGAAGGGCTTCTAGCAACCTGCAGATGGTTGTGGGTTTCCAGCGGACTCTGCCCTTTTTCTTTGCACCATTATGCTGGTCGCCGTTGTATAAGTGAAATATTCTGGAATATGGCATAAAACACCAATCAAATAAATAAATAAATAAATCCGAATGGGCTTTATAATACACATATAAGTGTAAAGAGTTGTGGAAATAAAGTTCAAATGGTGTTATAAGTACACAGGTGTGTTTTTTTGTAGTTTTAAGAGTATAGTACACTGTGTATTAGAATTTTATAGTGCTGTAAGATGACTTGTGATTACTGTGCCATTTTACTCCTGTACCCTGTGTGATACAGTTCAGTTGTTCACTGTCTAAGTGCTCTGATTGCAGTCTCATCTCCCAGATTCCCCCTGATGCCCCTCAACAGACCTTCGTGTCGGTGGCCAGGGAAATCTTCTCAGATGGCAATTTCAACTGGGGACGTGTTGTGGCCTTATTTTATTTCGCTTACAAAATGGCTCTCAAGGTAGTCAACATGACTTTTTTGTATAATATTTTGTTTTAAATATGGATATCAGTTATGTTGACATATAATATTCATTTACCAAGGAACTACAAAACTTTTTAATTTGCTTTTGTCAAAGATTCCATATAAGCAGGCCAAGAACTCCCTGTAATATACACTGATGTAAATTAACAGAAATTTATGATGAATATTGAGGTGTTTTCAAAAGTTGTTGAAAGTTATTGCTGCATATTTAGTTAGTATATATCATGTATGCTACTTGGACATTGTTCCAATTATCCTAATGTTGTAATATTATAAAATTACCACATGTTTTCAGGCCTTGAACCGAATTCCCTTAATTCGAGCAATAGTTAATTGGGTAGTAAATTACATTGTGGATTGTGTGGCTCCCTGGATCATAGAGCGAGGAGGCTGGGTAAGTTTCGCTGTTATTGTATGCTGGTTATGCCGCCTTGTAATCCCTTTAATACTGGCTCGTTCATCTACAGCATTGCACTTCATCATGGAGGTCACAGGTTCAAATCCAGCGCTTGCTTATTTGGTTGCAACTTTAGTCAGGTACTTGTAGAATGGTGCTTTTCTCTGGGCCTTCCTGTGTCTTCCAGGTATACCTGTGGTGTGACCAACATCCAAATTCACGAACACAACAATCCGATCATTAGGACTGAAGCTGCAGAATTTTACATAACGGTAGCTTGTTAGCGTCATGGTAGAAGTCCATGACACTTTGTAGATTGCTATACAGAGAGATTGACAGCTTTTTTGTTCATAAAAGGATGAACATTTTAAATTTATTTTATAAATGGATCGCTGTTATAGATTTGGCATAAATATGGGTTATAAATTAACTGTAAAGACATTTTAGAACTTAAATGAAAATGATATAAAATGGTTAACTTGGATGAAGAGGGTTTTGGGAACACAGTACAGGACTTAGTAATTGTGACGTACTATCAATGTATTTGCAAGAGAGGGATGTATAAATGAAAATTTGAATGGTTAAATATTAGATCCAGGCTAAATAACAATGTCCACAAACTGTATTGTGCTATTTGCAGGATGCCATTGTGGAATATTTTGGCACCCCCGTTTCCCAGATGCTAGGTGTGTTGACAACAGCAGTCCTTGCAAGTGGACTGATCATCGCATGGAAAAACTTCTTTCATTCTTGAGTCAAAATATGTGTGTAAGACAATATTCCAGAGTTGTCTCCCTTGGCTTGAAATAGGGAGTCACAGTCGTGTAGTCTGTGACACCTGGTGATATCAATATGACCGAGTCGTCTCTTACTTGTCAGCCTAACAGTAGAAATTGTGATGGGCATGTGTGGACTAGTCTGACAGAAAAAACAATGGACTGTGCAGTAGTTAGTGCTTCAGGTGTGTGCTTGTGTATGCAGATGTGTACAGGCTGATCACACTGTTCGTCTATTCTCAGCATGAGTAACAAGAGATCGTGAGACACTTTTCTTTTAATTCCACCCAAGTGTGTACATACATTATAAGGGCATTTACAAAAGCTCTCTGCTTTAATTTATTGTATATATGTGCATAAACAGAAGTAGAGTTGAGTGTTTTCAATATCCTGACCTCTTGTCTCGCTGGGCATGTCGTCTCTGATGTAGATGTAATATCTCTTACTTTTCGGCATTATATGAACGCTCAGCTTTGTGATTATGCCTCAAGCTAGTGTAGGCATGCAATTCTCAAAACTCCATGTCTGGGACATCTCTCTGGTACTATACATACATGCGTAAATGCTCTTTTTAGATCTATTTTCTTTTTTAAATATGATTTACTCAAATTTTAGAGCTGAGAAAAAAACTTGACAGTATTTTGTGTGTGTGTGTTCATAGGAGATGGGATTTGTTTAATCTCATGGTAATTATAATACCTGATCCAATGGTCATGTGGTTAAACTGAATGTTGTAACGCCATTCTAGCATTATGTTGAGTGAGTTAAGGGATGTATTCCAGGCTGACTGTTCCACCTCATTTTGATGTTGAATATACTCAAGCCCATGTTGATATCTTATCTTATTTATACCATACCTTCTTCATACTCTTTTGTAAACTTTAATCAGATTTATTCTTTATCTGCCACTGTGCGGTTTTTGTTGAAGTGAGTTCACTATTGTTCTATATGCTGACCTCTGGTGAGCATACTAACAATACCATTTAAACAAAGTGGAAGTTTATCATGTATATGATATAAGTTGTATTCAGATGTCTTGTAGTTTATACAGCAGAAGGGAAAAAACATGCACTTCAGTATGTGATCAGATCTTGTTAAGACAAAATGATACTTGTTCCTGATTTCTGAAACATAGGTCTTACATAAACAGAAGCATTAACAAGCGATTATCCATGTCCAGTCATGATTACCTGCCATAATCAGAATCGTGTGGATGTTCATAGACTTTAAAATTAAGAATGTCTCCATTGTACCATGTGAGTCACAATTCCACGAAACCTAACTTTTTTGCAAGTCAGAAGTAATCAAAACATATTAAATCACATTTTGAAATTTGATTGAAAGATTTTTTTCGGGATTTTGGAAGTTCAAATTTATAACTGTAGGTGTCTAAAAATTGTCACGTGAAGATATATTTCATGCAGTTTGAACCTCTGAAATATTGAACAAAACGTCAAAAGTGTTAGTTATTAATAAACCTGTGGATGGTTGTGGGTTTCCCCCAGGCTGTGCCCGGTTTCCTCCCACCGTAATGCTGGCCGCCGTCGTTTCAGTTAAATATTCTTGAGTACGGCATTAAACATCAATCAAATGAAATAAATGAAGTAGTCATGAATACAAAAATCGCGTCCAGAAAATGACCCCTATTTTGCTTCAAGAACTGTCGAACTGGACAGGGAAGAAACAGAAATCTTAATATTTCTTCGGTAAGCAATTGATTAGGGGGGAATTTTCACCGAATCTCTGTAGTTAATTTTTCCCTACCTTCAGTCATCATATAAGCCCATCTGTTTGTCCCCGAGGGGCCTCAGTTAGCTCGCTAGCGCAGCTCAATGACCCAGAAGCCTTCCACCAATGCGGTTGTTGTGAGTTCAAGTGCAACTCATGCTGGCTTCCTCTCCGGCCGTACATGGGAGGTTCTGTAAGGAACCTGCGGATGGTTGTGGGTTCCCCCCCCCCCCAGCTCTGCCCGGTTTCCTCCCACCATAATGCTGGCCGCCGTCGTATACGTTAAATATTCTTGAGTAATGAAACGTAAAGTGTAAAACAAGCCATTAAGTATGTCCCCGAAATAAGCCCTATAGAGGTTTCACGGTCGTTAGCGGTAACCGCATCTTTTTAAATTAAATGCGTACAAGTACACACAGACTATATTCCTTATACTCCCCCCCCCCATTATGCAGTTTTTCACTCGGGTTGCTGAGACTTTTTGTTATAGGTTACTGACCAAGTACACTTCTGGAACTTTCAAATAGATGACAGAGCAGTGCCAAGAATTCCCTAAGTTTAGGAAATCTGTGAACGCGCTGGTAAAAAATGTAATAGATTCCGATCGCGCAGCGGTGTTTCTGGTCGACCAATTCTACAGATGCGGTCATACTACAATATCTCCGTGTGTAATCCTATTCAAAATATCGACCATATTTCTGTACATCTGTTAAACGCCATCATTTCCCTTGATTCAGTCCTGATTCAGAAACTGCTTTGAATGTGTATGTTGTAAACTAGACCGAAGATCACAGTTTGAGATCTTTTCTTGTACTGTACATGTATATAAGTACAAGTTTACAAATGATGAAGGGCATTTGAATATCGATTGTGAAGGTTTCATTGTTCCTTGCTGTATTGTTTGTGCGGTGTGTGGAACAGCGGCCTGATACCCGCGTGTCCAGGATTAGTCATGCCTGTCATCTCAAGATTAAGGAAGAGTATGTATAACGTGAATATAACATACTGTCGGTCAGCGTATGCTTACTTGTATCCAGTGTTTTATGTCCAGTCCGAATATAATGAGAAACTTGGAACCGCGATTTCTTCTGAAGCCGAGTTAGACAATTAGACATGTTCTTGTTTATTGAGACATATATGTAAGACTTGCATTTGTCCGATTTTTCTAAATCCTCTTGTCATAGCCAGCAGGCCTCCACTGCGGTGGCCGAGTGATGAAAGCGTCCGTCTGCCAGAACTAGATCCGGGATTAACGCCTTAGCCTTGTCAAAGCGGCATTATTGGTACTTCCTTTCCTTGGTACTGGGTGCATAAGGGAATATACGAAGCAGATACGCGCGGTGTTGGTACATGCCCGCTCTTATACAGGCCTACTACTAAAACACGCTGTCATGAAATGATCCCAATAATGGGGGAAGCGATCTCAAATGAAGACAATGCCTCATATTTACTTGATAAATGACATCTTGATGGACTCGGTTATTTTAGTGAAGTGTTCTTGAGCACGGCTTTAAGAACCGAAAAGAAAAAAGAATGAAATTTCAAAACAGTCATGTGCATTGACTATCTGCAGGGATTGATCGGGTGTATTTATCTGATTGCTGTATAAAAAATGTCGTATGTAGGAATGGAGACAAACCGATCTGTGCTGGCTAAACAGTCAGCCTTTGTAATTATATTCATGTTTATACGGACGATTTTTTCCAAATGTTTGTGAGATACCAAGTACCTGGTTATATAGGTGGAAGGCAAAGTGATATTCGACGAACATATGATTGTACAAACTGTTCCACGGGTACCTTCGACACTTTACTGTCAACCAGGCCAACAAACATTAATAACAAAGGCTTCACGGGTCGTTTTGTTTGGTTACCATGCATACATGCAATACTCTACGTTGATCGGTGCCATCAAAGTCAACGGTCTTTATATACGAGTTTAAACTGAACGCATTTGACCTCACGATAGTACCACTGAGAGAAAACTGGTTCGTGCATAGCAGAACTGCTGTGTATGAGGCGTATCTTGGTGACTGGCTGTACATCATGAAGATCGCTGGTAACGGATGACTGCCAGTGTCACGGTGGAGCGAAACCATCGATTGAGCTCCCCGTTTAGCTGTCCAAGACTGACGCTTGGACAAAGGGATAGAGTGAAGCCGAACGATACATATCTATCCTCAACCAGAGTGGCCGACGGACGCAGGCTAATGGTCCGCCACATCATTGTGATCACCAATACAAACCACAGCCAGTACAGACGTGTTTGTCCATATGATCGTATAGGTGAGGTGTATAGCTATATGGAAAGAAGGTTATGAAGGGAAAATTTAGGAAAGAAAGAAAAAAAGATTGCAACGAAACGTCGAATCCAACATTCATATTACACTCGTGTTTAGACCAAGAAATGACGTTTCAAGTCCCTAACCTATAACACTAGTCCCCATCCCCCCCCCAAATTGTAACAAATGCTATATAGATAGTAAATAAAGCTAGTTGGTATTCGAGGCATGGCTCCCAATTCAAATTTCAACCTCCAGATTGGAAAATTTTCAGCTCGAATACAAATACACGCCGTGTAAGTCGCAGTCGGAACTGTTCGTAAAAGCACCATGTTTTGGAAATATACAATACCTGGCCAAGGGTAAACCAGGATAAGATACATCTATTGCACAGATCACCGGAGATCCTGGACGTGCTGTCCATATTTGTCAATAAGATTGTTATTCGCTCTATAGAATCTAGGAAACTTAAGCTGGAATCCGATAGTTTATCGTCTCATTTACCTCTAACGATAACGGGTGTGTATATAGGCCCTATATATGGACAGCTTTTGAAAAATGGAAAACTTAATGCTTTGTGATGCTGTGTGGTTACCAACAGCTGGGTAATAGTTGTAGTGAGACATTAACTGGCCAAATCTTATTTATGAGATGCTCCAGAAGTTGCTCACTGGGGTCGCGAGTTCGAATCCGCCTACCACTGGTTCGTCAGGAGATTTGCTAAGTATACGTGGTGTTGTGGTTCCCTGCCTTTTGTATCTGGTTTCCTCCACTCATAGCTGGCTACTTACTCCTTGCTAAGCGAAATCCTGCATGAGTTCGATGTAAAACATCAATCAAATGAATTATGTCGAAGTATACCAGACCTACATACATAGGTAACATACAGGTACGAAATTTATGTCCTGTAGGATAGCTGTGCATGATGCCTTTCTTAAAACTTTCTCCTGGTATGCTTTGAATGTCTGTCTAAAATTCGAACAATAGCGTTTTACAATGCAGCTAATGATGGTTTGTGTAAAAATTGTACGAAAAATTGAACACTGACATTGTTTTGACGAAGACATCTTAAGTCTGAAGCCGATATTTGTCGAAGTTAATTATATACCAGATCGAGATTGACAGTGCGCGTTTCCAGTTACCAGCCAATGGAAATATTTGGACAGCTGATCACACCATTGTCTGCATTCGTGCGGTACGTTACCTCACCTTTCTATATTCTATATGGGGGGCCTCCGTGGACGAGACGATTGGTCGTGGGTTTCCAACGAGTTCTGTCCGGTTTCCTCCCACCATAATGCTTTTTTGAGCATGGGGTGAAACATGAATCAACTAAATAAATAAATATTTTCTTTGGAATCATGTAATCAGCAAATGTAGCCAGCCACACATATAAAAAATTATTTAAAACCAGATTGTTTTTAGGTAATACATCTTAATGCCGTCTGAAGCCTGGGGTGTTTTTTTTATTAAGTTCACGATTTCTAACAATTGTTACGAACCCGTACATGTACATAAAACGGAATCAACACAAATATATACATATTAAAACAAAACCAGCCTTCTGTTTTTATCGGTTCCGCCATCTTTTCTCGGTTGCTCTTCAAAACCAAAAGGACGTTTTATTTTCGTCTTCTATAGACATCCATAAATTGTTTAATAACCCTTTATGAAAGAAAAAAAAAGAAACAATCTCAGGCGGTGAAATTATATTTATTGCATCCTAAATGAACTCCACGTGTTATTGCATACAGTATGTCCTCATGGGGTCAATGTGTAGGGAGTTCGTGCGCATAACGGCTTATTGCATCAGTCGGAATGGACTTCATGGTGGCAGCCTGTACATGGGTCATGTGGTTAAAACTGGCCAATAAGGAAGGCGTCACTAAACAGCTCACGTCAATTGTTGACGGACCAAATCCCTAAAATCTTAATTCGGTGGTCTCAAGTCTCGCTAGAAGGGAAAGTCTTTCGTTGCAGAGGCTCAGTCCTGGGAACAAGCTCCGGCACCTCTGCCATGAAGTTACTCTCGGAGGGTGCGTCGGAGGCGTTGGAGCGCTCGGGCCACCTGAAGTCTCTCAGGTAGATGGAGTTGAACTGGCGCCTTCGGCTGGCACCGCCCGCGGTGTAGCTCGCCCGATGCTGAGCGTTCCAGTTCAGCTGAGTTCTCGGCACTCTCTCGCTGGCATGCCGATGGTGCGTCTCCCGGTCTTGAGTCCAGCGGGACCGGTTGCCTGTGTCGTATCTGGGAGTCCGGCTTATCTGCGCCCCCCTAGGGGACGCAGCACCAGCAGAAGAGCTTTCCGCACCTGCTGGCTGTAGACGACGCAACCCCGGGGAATTCCTGTGCAGGGATAGTTTGTCCCCGGTCACCGCCGTTTCCAAGTACCGCATGTCTCTCTCGATACGCCCTAATCTCTCGGACAACTTGGCGTGGACGTTACAGACTTGGGTCAGTATGTCATCCCTGGCCTCTGACAACTCTGAAAGTCAGCAACAAAGGAAGGCACATTTACAATAAAATTTTCAATCTCAGGAAACTCTCAAGGTTTTCAAACGTAATACTTGTATAACATACACAGTTTAATGATAAATGTAATTGGAAAATTTAGACATGTAATGGACAATTAATTAATTTAAAGAAATAACATAATAGTTGTTGAAAGCCATTTGCAAGAAATCGGCTCTTCACGGATAGTTTTATGGGTGAACGGCCGGAGTAAACATCAATCATCGATCTGAGAACCTCAGAAGAAAAGGAAACTTGAAAATTCCTTGGCGATAACGGGCATGAAGTTTGGTAAGCTGTAAATAATGGTGTATAACCAGCATGGTATCTGTTAAGAGGGAGAATTAAGTCCACTGTCTGGCTAACACTTACCATCTTTAGCTGGATCTCCTTTCTTGTCGAACTTCATTTTGTGTATGTATCTGAGAACAACCCTGTGCATGATGGCCTGTCAACACAGAACAGCATGCTCATCAACCTCTAAGCTTAAAGAGTGCATGGAAGAAAATGCTGGCGTATGCAATAATATTACCTGAAAGAATTGACATTTTTGAGCACTGAAACAGAAATACCACCAGTTTGATGTGTACTATTAAGTACGAATTTCGTAATAGCTACCACAAACTCTCGGCTATGGAAAACACCTGTTATGCCCTAGCGAAGCTGCCTGTCATCGATCCCAGTGATGGGCCTTTAACACGAGGATAAGATCATCTCAACAGTACGCCTGCTTCAGAAACTTTGAGCAATCTGCAATTTTGGTTTCAAATCTCTCATTTTTTCCCATCACATGTTTGTAAAATAAGTAAGCTGCGGCTATTGGTCATGTGTTTTTGTCATGGGGCTGAAGTGGTTTTCTGATGGCTCAGCTATATTGCCTCCATTAAATTCCATCCCTATGATATATTCACATCTTTCAAGAATCTATTATCTACATACGATAGCGGTCATTTTTATAGGTAGACGAAACCAAAATACCCGATGTAAAACTAGGACCCTTGGCAAGTCACTGGCGAATTAATTTTACCACGTGTGGCCAAGGAGGAATGGTCTTCAAGGAACGTATAAGATTGCGCAACTTCTTGTTGACTCATGTCCCATGCACACAGTGAGAACGGTACAGTCTACAAAGAAAACAAAACCTTTTTCCAAACTGAATGCGAGCGTACGTGGCGTTTCATCCCATCATCACATCCGTACAAACCGTAATGCTGTCCTCTCTCTGGTTCACATCACATAACGTTACAAGCACTCAAGACGTGCACTCGAGTTACTAGATGCCTACCTTGTAGTCCATGTTGACGCCGTGGCTTGTGGCCTGTGTATCGTCACAACGACTCTGTAAATGTAAATGTTTACGAACATAAGACTGTATACTATGCTATTTTCATGTTTTGGACGCCACCTCAAGAATATATCTTTTTAAGGACGGGAATAACTGATATACTCAATGAACTCAGTTTACAGTCAGCAAAAAAACTTATGAATCAAGTGAAAAAAACAACAACACAAGTAGATCCGCTCTAGTATAATAGACTGTGGGGTTCAGGTGTGAGGCTAGATTATGATACCATTGCAAGTAAAATGCGCACAGGACTGCACATGGAGCTACACAGAAAACGCTTGTTTATTTATTTATTTGAATGGCGTTTTACGCCGTACTCAAGAGTATTTCACTTACACGACGGCGGCCAGCACTATGGTGGGAGGAAACCGGGCAACGCCCGGGGCAAACCCACGATCATCCGCAGGTTGCTGGCGGACCTTCCCACGTACGGCCACTCGTTTGGAAGACAAGATTCAGTGTGTGACGAATCTTTTCGGGTTTGTTTTATCAGATAGTCAGTAAGTCTATGAGGCTTCATTTGTTAAAATTTGGCTAATTCACTCCACACAGCTGTGTTGTGTGAGTGTGCTTCAGTGTGTATCTGATGACCGAGGCTTAGACTGATCAGAGTTAAATTCGGATCTAGAATAAGACTCACTGCAGATGAAAGTATTTAGAAGCACTGACGAATACAGGCATATATGACCCCCAACTCAGAGCGTGGATCAGTATCAACTTACCATAGTACATGATCCATCAATTGTCAAAAACAATTTTAGAAGCACGATATGAAATACTACAGTGTATAGAGAGTAAATCCAGAGTAGCGACGAGGGTCTGACAGCTGGCAAATGGTCACAGGTAACCTGTGAAATCCAGCTTCTTGTTAATTTCCCTCAGCGCTTTATTCCGTTCATGTAAATCTTTAATGAGTAACAACTTACACGTTACAAGTAAATTCTAAATCAGTTACAACTTATACGCCCCTTTCTAGCAGGGCTGAAGCAGAATTAGACAAAAAAATCATGGAGTAATGTTAATTCAATTTAATATACGTCGCTTGTCTAGAATTCGTCAAAATGCTGTCTTGTGGTCGCATATAATAAAACAAATCACTACGATCAGTAGGTCTACAACCATTACATATGTGACAGCATTTAATTGAGAGCTATTAAGATGTATGCTCGTGACTTTTTCACATCTAAGGTTGTGGTCAGTTTCAAGGTGGAGGAAATCGGAGTGCCCGGAGTAATCCAATGACCTTTGTAAATTGCTGGAAAACTTCCCCAGGCTTTGACATATGTCATATTGGTGGCAGGCCAGCCGGTTCCATCAAATTTGCTGTAAGATCAAGGGCCGTCACTTACTTCGTGCTACCGACAAAAGTGAAAGCGGAAATAGACATGAGGGTCCCTCCAATTTACATCAAATTTTGTTAACGCACCCACAAAAAAATCAGAATAATTTATTTTCAAACCGAGTGGTTTCGCGCCGGCAGAAAAGCTGTATACGTTTTGGACAGTTGTTTCGTCATGCCCATATAACCCTGTCTGTCTGATATATAGCGAAACCGAAGCCATGTAAAGACAACACAGCTTAGATTCAACCGACGCTAACAGATAAGTGCACATCGTAGGTATAGAGTAATGGGCAGAGCAGTCTCTTGGCTCACAATTGGTTTTGGATTTCCACTTACTTATGCGGTGTCTAGGGGATTGGCGTATAATGGTATGAGAGATGTGAGGTCTCACCAGTCGCTTACAGCAACACTGTTTGATCTCCATGACCAGTCGGGCCAGAGACTTGGGGGTCGGGATGATATTGAAGGGAATGGGTAGGGTGGAACCTTCTTCCACAAAGGAAATCCATAACTTGGCTCTGGCAAATTTCCACTCCACGTCTTCATCATCCTGAAAGGGAGGGAAGAGGTAAGCTTTAAGGCAAAGGGGAACGGGTTTGATGTCCTGGTAGGAGGAATTGCCACGTATTTTTGGAGATTGCCAAGTTCGGGGAAATGCAACTTGTAAAGTGTACTTCCTTGGACATCATACCTGTGGCGTCAGTCAGTCGACTAGTTTGTTTTGTGTGGATGCTTAGGATTATACAGTTAACAGAATTCGACATTGCGCCTACGAGCTCTGCGTATGTCTGGCAAATGTTTGTGCTCGCTGAGACATGATAAGCAAATGGAATTATCAAATGTTAGTTAATATACCGACCCACATAGGAAACGAGTGTTTAAGATTTATTCTGACACGAACATTATTCTTCTGTCATTTTTCGATTGATAAACATGCTTTTCCTTCATAATAAATAACTTTCAGTTCTACAGATTGTTTATCATATACTGTATAAAATGTTCCTTTGGCGTTTGCAAAGTGTTTCAATATATGTTTTATTCCGGCTCCAGACACGAAGCTGTCTTAGGTTTAATGCGTCAGATTTAGTCTTAGCTTTACTGCTGAACATGGATTTGAATTTTGAGCAATCAGTCTCAATTTTAAGACAACTCGTAATATTAAAATAAATAGTCCTATAAAGTTAAGAAATTATATTATCGTAATGAACTTAATTAAACCCATGAACACATTTGTGGATAGGTGTTTTGGAATAGATGTTATTCGACCAATCTCTTGACTATCTTCATCTTATCAACATGCTAGCTGTATCAAGTTGTGCTGCCCACCTGTATCTCCTGGAAAGTATTACTCATCATGGCGATCAGCATGTTAATGAGGACAACAACAGCTCCCAGGATGTAGACACCGTAGAGCAGGTAGCCGACCGACACGATGACGTCATGGTCCGCGTCGGGTATCGACTCCTCCGTGCTCCTTTCCAGATCCGGCGCCTTTGAGTTGCCCATACCAAAGGTTGCCCAAAACAAAGTACCCGTAGTCGATATTATACTGCAACACAGCAACACAGCCAGTTATTCTAACACAACACCTTACCTTGCGTAAATTTGTAAAATTTATTTGTTTTTTAGTTTGGCTTAAAGCCATAATTTAGAATTTGTCACACAGACCATGGCGGTCAGTTTTATGGGTGGAGAAAACCAAGGGAGCTTGAGGGTAAACTAGCGACTTTTGACAAGATACTGATGAACTTTCCCACGTGTGACGGACAAATATGCTCACAATATTGATGAAAGATTAGCGCTTATACACTGAATGTTACAGATACAGAAAGTGCCACAAAAGCGTCGTCCAGCGCTTATTGACACCAAGGCCTCACACGGAGTGAGAACGAGGAAATGGCCATAGTGAAGCAACCTGTTTTTATTGCCTTAGAAATATTAGCCGGTGAATAAGTTTTTATTTTGTTAAAGCCTCTATAACAGTTATTTATATCTACACATGCAAGGCCTTTTAGGTCACAAAACTGACTTCGTCGGGTATCCGAGCAGGGTTCATTATAGTAGTTATAAATCTAGAAGTACAACAGCCTTGTTGGTTCATGCCCTAACATAATTATGGTGGCATTGAGAATGTGACAGCTTTAATGTATTCTGTCTCTTTTGCGAAATATCCGTTTCATGTCTGCGTTGAGATACAGTTCATTAAGTGTTACGCAACATGCAATTTGTTTCTCTGAGCCTCCTTTGCATGGACAAGTGCTTCCTTTCATAAAATCATTTCCTCTCAGTGTGTACACCATAACAAGCTGTTTTACGTGTACTTTGTGGACAGGCTAGTTGTTAATCCATAACCAGATGTTTTACACGGAGTGATCGGTCGCCACAATAACCCGGTGTTATAACACGACCATAAGCTAACAAATAGTTCCGCACTCAGTAAATACTGGCAGTTTACACTCGTCTCTTGGCAATAGGTTTGTGTCCGCGACCTCTTAATATCCCAGCAGAGCGAGTCATAAACGCCACAATAAATGCCCACATTGAGATGTAGCTGTAACGGCGATGCAATGGATGGATTTTTTGTGGCAGACTGGACTATATAGAATACGAAAATCATAAATATGTGATATCTTTCAAAGTGTTCATTGTTACTGAGAAAGAATAAAATCATAGACTGCCCCAACTGTTAAGATCGTAGTATCTACAAATATACGTGCTATCTATTGAAATGTTCGCTGTTATTATTAGAGATGGTGTATACTGGACAAGTTAAAATTATGTGTTACCAATTAAAGTGTTGGCTGTTTTCAATACTTTATATACTGGAGAATCCATAAACATATGTGTTACCTATTGAAGGGCTGGCTAAAATCTTGTTGATCCACCAACTAGCTTAGTAAAGTACAAAAGCATAGAGACTCCGAAAAAAGAAGAAATGTAACGCATGGTTGACGTTCTCAATATTTCGACTAAGTTTTACTTGCCATCTTCAGGAGAATATTTCGACTAAGTTTTACTTGTCATCTTTAGGAGAAGATGACAAGTAAAACTTAGTCGAAATATTGAGAACGTCAACCATGCGTTACATTTCTTCTTTTTTCGGAGTCTCTATGCTTTTGAAGGGCTGGCTGTTGTTGGACAATCCAAAAACATATGTGTTACCTATTGAAGTGCTGGCTGTTGCTGAGACTGTATAGATTGGACAATCCGAAAACATATGTGTTATCCAATGAAGTGTTAGCTATTTTTAAGACAGTACAGACTGGACAATCCACAAACATATGTGTTACCTATTGAAGTGTTGGCTATTGTTGAGACTGGAAACTGGACAATACACAAACATGTGTGTCACACATTGAGGTGTTGGGACCGTACAGACTGAACAATCCACAAATATGCGTGTTACCTATTGAAGTGTTGGCTGTTGTGGAGACTGTACAGACTGGATAGTCCACAAACATATGTGTTACCTATTGAAGTGTTGGCTATTGTTGAGACTACAAACTGGACAATACACAAACATGTGTGTCACCCATTGAGGTGTTGGGACCGTATAGACTGAACATTCCACAAATATGTGTGTTACCTATTGAAGTGTTGGCTGTTGTGGAGACTGTACAGACTGAATAGTCCACAAACATATGTGTTACCTATTGAAGTGCTGGCTGTTGTTGAGACTGTATAGACTTGAGAGGCCGCAGACGAAGGCGATGAGAACGGTGACGTAGATGAAGATGAACTTGCCCACGTCCTGCAGCATCCTTCCATACGAGATCTGGAGCTGGCCAAACATCTCACTGGCCGGCAATATGTAAGCTATCCGGGCAAAGCTGAGGACATTGGCCACGGAGAAACACACCTTGGCTAATATCTGCGGGTTGAACACTCCACCTGCAATACAGTCAAGGTGGTATTTATTTATTTCAATAATGTTTAATGTACACTGCAATCATAAATATTTCACGTAATACGTAATACATTTTACGAAGAGGCTGACGAGGTGGAGGTTCAATCCCAACCATGGATAAGGAATTTGTAGATTACGCCGCTCTCACTTTTCGTATGGTCTTTGTGATAATAAGCCTCACCCTGTGCACATCTGTACCTCACATGTCAGACACGTCGCCAGTATATAGCATGTCGGCAGTTTGCCCTAGGCACTCCAGTTTCTACACCCACAAAAACTGACTGAAATCCTATAGTAAGTGAAATATTCTTTTGTACGGGGTTAACACATGAAATACATAAATTGGCGGCGATAAGATTTAATTGTGGATGGAGGCCACGAAATGGAGCCAACATAAAAGCACCTCAGCTCGCCTGAAAAAATAAACTTAGCCAACCTGAGGAAAAACCAACGCCAAGGACTGGATTCGAACCTTACATTCAATCTACTTCGATAGCTTAGAGACTGTCTAATATATAATATAACTTAACGATTTTAACCGCATTTTAGTAAAAAGAAAAAAATAGGTGCATTAATTGAAACAAGAAAGTTAAAAAATGGAGAACTAGTTTCTGAAGACGGTGGAGGAATTCCTGGTGTGGTGTCACCTGATTACCGCGAGCTTTCACTCAAATGTGCTACACTTTAATGGGCGTTTTGGCAAGCAACCAGAACGCCTGGTTGAACCACTCCTTGAATCTCCGAAGATTCTGGACGATCGATTGGTAAGTGATTGTGCGTGATTAAAAGTAGCAACAACACACAACTTAGACCTTTACACATGAGACCTTTTGTTTTGCTGGAACAAGCACAACTACAGTTGAAAGCGTAATGGCGGCAATAGCCAGCTTAATTATTGTAAGTGGACTTGAGCAGTAAATACGAGTTTTTATTAACTTGTTTTTGCGTTAATTTTCATGTTTGTACAGAAGCCGGTTAAGGCCATCGTCGTAAGGCTCCTCTTAAGGTAAACATTTGCATTTGTTAGAACTTGATCTAGGTGTTTTAGTTAAAGAAGATCTACAGGAAACGAAAAGGAACCAAACCGCGTCAATGTGGCATGTATGGTTCTTCTGTCCATGTAGTGATTAGCGTACTGCGGTGGGTGAGTGGATGGGCCATGGCTTTTCTGAACAGTCAGGGCTCGGTTTCACGAAACTTCCTAACTTCAGCAAATTGCTAAAGTCAGTAGCTTTTTGCCTATGTCCAACATGGAGTCTTTCTCGAAAAATTTAAATCAAACACTATATAAGTATAGTAATACAGTGCTTAAGCAAAACTCTTTTTTTTAAGCCAAAATACTTAAGAATTTTGAAGAACACAAGTCCAGAAGTTAAAATCGGTATCACCGGGCTTAATGCCAAGCATGATAGGTAGAACAGTTTCGGTGTACTTTGATTGGGTGGAGTGTCATATCTGGTGAAATCACATGGTATTTCAATGATATAGCACCATAAATATGTTGGCATTGGGATTGGCCTGCCACAAGGTAGCACATTTTATATGACGGAATCTGACGGGGAAGAAACATTTGAGGTAAAGTGAGATGAGGTTTGTTTGTTATTTGATCAAGAAGTTCTTCTTGGTTACCAAGATACGCCTTCAAAGCAGGGGGAAACTGGCACGTCCTCAAAAGCTCACACACTTTCTCGGTGGAGTGAAACGGACACGCTCTGGCTTAGACTAGGGGGAACCTACACCCCCTCAAATCGAAGCAAAGTGTCTTTTCAGCTACATGCTAGGGCCAAAATCTGAAGGCTTGACAATGAAGGAAACCTGAGAGATGTCACAATTAGCCCAACTGCCATCAGATTGTCGTATGTTCTGCTATGGATCAATACATGGTAAACCATTTCATATCCCAAGATCCCGCCTTTTCTTCTTACAGGTGTGAATGTGAGCATAACGGAAGCGTGATTAGGGATAAGGTCTCTAATGGTCAGAGAGATATTCAGCAAAGATGTCATTCCATCGTCTCCTGAGTGGTGTGTACTTCGGCTCTGGGCCCAGTTATATTAGCTGGAAACTTTGTAAATATTTGTGTCCCCCCATCTGCTCGCCTGCGCCTGGGACAGCCACGTGCCGCGAGTGCCGGTCGCCTGTTTGACTAGGTAACACTGAGAGATCGATTTTGTTTGCACTTCTCGCCGTGGCTCAGTAGTGATTAGCACCCGATCCCAATAAGCACACATCTTCACACCCATAGAGATTAAAAATACACCAGAATTATGTCACTTACACCATCTGCACAGAAAGATGCAATCATAAATGCCCCAGAACGTGCCGTTGTGTATTGTAGGTGTATTTAGACGTGTGTGCTGAATATAGAAGTTCTTCTATACAATTTATTGATTGGTATTCCGGGAAATAACCGCTGTGTATAATAACATCAGCCTAGGATGTGAGTATTGGACAGACTGACTCACGTCACTTCGTCTGTGGGCATATTCAGAATTTTTTTTCCTTGTTTTTTTTTCTGTCCTAAAGCATCAGGATTCATTCGCAGCGTGTAATATTCTGTCATGAGTTTACGTAAAAAACGTGAAAAACACCAAAGCTGAAGAACTCAATTTACATAATGTGTGCATTAGCAAGATCCGAACAAAAGCAATAGCCTGGACTGACAGTTGGCGGATCGGTCTGTGCTATGAGAGGATTCAAGCAAATCGCCATTTCTAGTGGAGTATGCCTGTAGTTTTACTTCGCCGTTATTCTTTTGGGCAAGAGAATCTACAATGTCCAGCGAATAAAAAAAATAGAACAGAATAATTCAATTCAGACTTTAACCTTATTCAAATGAAAAGTTTGATATGAAGTTAGATAAATCTTGTCAAAATCACTAGAACCGAATTCGACATTTGATTTCCCTTACTTTATTATGTGGTGTAACTGTCTCAAAACAAGGATGCAAAAATTTTTCAGCATTTCTTTTACAACAAAAGGTGTGTAATGGTAGACCAGATTGTGTTTTCTTGACCGAAGCAGCCTAATTAACTGTATACAACTGTGTGATAAAGAGATATAGTTCATTAAATTTTGCCAAAGTAGTATAACTAACGCGCGTTAGTCGGCAGGCCTGGCCTCAGAGTCAAGGAAACTGTCTTAGGCTTAAATCAGGCTTAATCTCAATTTGAGACAACATTCGTCAACTTGGATTTAAGATTAAAAGCTAGTTTCAATTCTGTTATGTAAAACTCAAGATTAAAACTCATGTAAAGTGATAAGATTAAGTCTGACTTAAGTCTAGGTCTCTAGGTGATCCTATAAGGCCTGACAAAGCGATTTCGGGCTTTAGTGTAAAACTGTAATCCAAATTAAAATCTCAGTAAATATATGCATCAAATCGATAAAAATTTCACCGTTCATTCTGTGCCGTGATAAAACAATTGCAGCAAAGCTTGATCGTCTATCTTCGAATATTTTTATTCTTCCCAAAAAATTTAAAGTTTAGACTTCGCCCCGAAATGGTTAGGTGGAAGACGTTCCAGGAATCCTCAGATTTAACCTTCGTTACACTGTAGCTATGTGTTTGGCACCTTGAACGAGTTAATCAGTGCATGTTTAATCCCCAAGTCTAAAGAAGGTAGAGCAAATTCCAAAACGCCTGATTGAACTAAATATGAAACGTAGTTTAAATGCTGATTTTTGGATCCTTGGAACTAAATTGTTAATATTCAGAAAGGTTGTTTTAAGGCAAAAAATCAATGCGCTAATCTTGGGGCCCTGGAAGACTACAAAACACAACAACACCACTTTACACCTAAATGTCACTTTCTCGATGTAACCAGACTTTCGTACACCGTGGTCGATTGTCCACATAGAATTGATTTTGTTTCTTCACAAATACCGTTTGCATTTTATAGAGAATGTGTATCCAAATCTGTTCGGCCTAATTTCAAAGTGTTGACTGACAGATATATTTAAATTCTATAAAGTAAAAAACTAAATTTGAACCCCGAACATAAGACATGCTGTTTCACGTCACATAGTCGGGCAACCCCGAACTCTGAAAGAAAAGAAAACTCTCAAATCAGTTATACCGGAAATGAAGGTCCAATGTTTGTGGCCTCTGTAGCAACAGGTTTTCAAGTGTTATTTTGCCAAGAAACTACACGAAACTAATGGAAGAAAAACAAGTATGCAAAGTAACGGTTACTCTGCGATGTTATCACGCACAGATTAAAACTTACCTGGTGACATCGTCACGTAGTTATATTTGTTGAATTCTCCTAAAGCTGACGCCTTAGAATGAACGACAGCTTGTATTGAGAACGAGGCTGTGTATAGAGCCAACATGGCGATATCCATGAAGTTCCAGATTTGTGAAAAGTAGTCCCGCACACCCTCGATCAACAACTGCTTGCATTCAGCCCAAAACATACCTAGAGGGTAATTATATTTATATGTAAATACGAGGGACTAAAATATTGTATATGCATGCTGGGTTATTAAGTACAACTTCGATATTCTTCATATGCTTTGCACAAGGTAGGACATTTGTGATATTATCGCCAAATATTTTTCAGGTCGGGTATGAAGATGTTATTTAACTGGAATATTTGAGAGGTTATCGATAATCTATGGAAAAACTTTTTCAGAAACAAACTATTAAAAATGGGGATTACAACCATGTATCCAATAAGAAAACAGTGACATTGATACTATACTTTATACTATACTATACTATACTATTGATACTATTTTGTTCGCAGCGCTTAAGATATCTTTCCATTTATGTGATAGGCAGGGGAGGCCGCTTATAGGTTGAGGAAATCTCCGTATGGTACCTGTAGAGGACTTCGGGTAGAAGCAAGCGACAAGCCATCACTGTCAGTCAGTATACAATAATCATACATGGCCCTTTTTGCAGAGAAAAGAAGAAAAATCCGTTATATATGCTGAATACAATACGGTGTTCATACCATACTGTATATGTGGCAAACTAATTGTGGTTTACAGTACATACCTACGATATATAGCATGATGAGAATATTGACAATGCCCTCTGTACCCTGGAGAAGATTAAGACTTTTGCCTCTGTGAGTGATGGTCTGGTTGCTGGACAATTCATTGGTGTCCTCCGACTGAGAGGCCGTCTCCACGAA
Organism: Acanthopleura granulata; assembly: GCA_016165875.1. NCBI lineage: Eukaryota > Metazoa > Mollusca > Polyplacophora > Chitonida > Chitonidae > Acanthopleura > Acanthopleura granulata. The sequence continues at coordinate 32,477,613 of JABBOT010000001.1, read as the reverse complement.
CAACAACAACAAAAACGCCGTGTAGGAACACACGTAATTCATAAATTTCATAAATGGACTTCGTAAAATTTCACCAACCTGAAACAATACAAAGAAGTTATAAATTTAAAATATGCAAACTGAAAACATATCTTAACTTAAAATTTTCCCCTGAAAACGAAGGAAAGAGAAAAATTGACACATCAATTGTTTTACTGTAAAATGAGTTTGTGTAGCTTATTTTGAATTTGCCAATGCGCACATTGCTTTTCGGGACCAACTTAATCACGTGAGGGAACATAAGGGATTGTCATGTTCTATACAAAGATTTACTGAGAAGTAACCCTATAAGTCTTGATGGAACGTGATTCTCAGATTCTATCTCAGTACCTGGTAAGGCATATTCTGAATCAGATCTGTACAAAGAGGTACAGGTAGGTTGGATGTGTCCCTTACCTTGGAATATGGAAGGAAAACATAAACAATGGCCGTGAGTGGTATAAACATGATCCCAAGCGGCAGGAGGCAGAACTTGAGGAGGAAGGCCTGGTGCTGGAACCACGGTACTCCAGCGTACCAAATGGACATGAGGTGCTCCTGACAACTGGCGTGCGCAATAAACTACAACAACAACAGGAATGGTTACAATACGCGCTGATGCTGGAACCACGGAACTCCAGCGTACCAGATGGACATGAAGTGCTCATGGCAGCTGGCGTGCGCAATAAACTAGCCTACAACAACAATGGCTATAACACCTGCTGGTACTGGAACCACCGTACTCCAGCGTACCAGATGGACACTGGATGCTTTTGGCAGACAGCATAAGCAATAAACTAAAACAACAACAACAACAATGGCTATATTACGCGCTGGTGTTGGAACCACGGTGCTCCTGCGCACTGATTTCGCTAGGCAGATGGTATGCGAAATAAATTACAACAACAAGAGCAACGGGAGTAGTACACATTAGTCACGGACGAACAGCGTACGAATAGATACATGAGGGAATGAACAAGTGTGAGCCATTAACTATACCCCATCCTCGGGATAATACATCCATTCAAAGTATGACTAGCCCGACATGTGTGACGACCATACTGCCGTGCAATGGCACAAGGGAGCAAGTGACATGTAATTTTTTGGATAACTAACATTATTTAAATGACTCTGAAAAGCAAATTAGGGCCAATATCAACAATATTTGGTTAAAGCCCCCATTTATGTTTGGCTAATTAAACTAATGATTGAAAAAGTGTTACAAAATATAAAAGAGAGGCACCTAAAGTCCAAATTTGGAACATTTTCTTTTGTCACTTTTGTCCATTTTGCATTGCAAGCCAGCATACTGTCGTAAATAAAACTCATGGACAGCCAGTTAATATACTAACGATTTTATAACGGTAACAGCTTGTATAAACGCTTCAAGGGAAAGCGAACATATATTCCACGTATTCTCCGTCTATTTCACATTTCTGAACAATCTAGTCAAAGTAGACCACATTATATAACACTTCAAGCTTCGAACCTGACACAATTTTGATAGGAAAACACATATAAACCTAACTGAGTGTCCCTTTTTTCTGGAAACACAGGAGTTGCGAGTTTATTAAAGGGGAGCCTTTCCCCCCATATAGTAATTCAGACCTGAGTTCTGCAGTCAATTGTCTATTCTTGTCTTTGCGATGACGTTTTTGGGCAAGCAAGTGTAACGTACACTGTAAATTTTGATGTTTAACTTATAAACACTTTAAGGTATCAGATATTAAACACTGGGATATTATGGAACTATAGTACAGGCTATATACATGTTTAGACACTTATGTTTAATACATAAACATATGTGTATATTTATTAAACACTTGTTTGAAGTTTAATCATCCACAAAACGCCTTGGGCGTTGGTCATTTCATTACTCCTGCATTACAAGACAACAACGGTCAGACCAGCTTGGACCTGGAATCACCATTGCGGGGGAAAGAATTAATGACGATATAATTTCGTTTGAGGTTAGTAACTTAGTATAACTCAGTAACAGTGAATATTGTTCTGAATATACCAGTGTACCATTTCGCTCGATGTTTACCCTTTTCTGCTCATAGCGTATTGCTAGTTTGATCCTGGAGAGATCGCGGGTGTTGGATCCCCCGTGTAACGCCGCCAACACCTCCTCGTTCGACCGACACAGCTCCAGAAGTTCCACAGCGTAGTTCTTGCACAATTCGCACAGAGACTTGTACTCACTCTGAAAACGGAAATGGAATGGAATTTGAATTTGCTTGGCGCATAAAGCGCTCGAGCCTAATGATTCCACGGACCAATGCATGAGGTTTATTAACCTCTAGTCTCGAAACCTCCGACACGCATTCATCAAATAATAATTGCAACTGCATTAACGGGAAATATGCCTGTAAATTCAAATGGTGTGGAGTCTTTATATTTAAATATTTAAAGAGAAAGAAAATCTGTAAATCAAACAATCATCCGCTGAAAGACATGGAAAACTGGATTTAAATATACCTTCATTTGAAACAACAAACATGATTTTATTCCAAACTATGTATGTCAAGTATAAAACGGTTTCATACATCGAATATAAGTAATTTTTCAAAGTTTTTCGTTAGTGAAGTGGGTTTTTGGGAGCCTATGGCGTTTTCACAGAGATAACAAATGTTCAGATTACATGAATTCTTCCCTTTCAAGCCAACAAACACAAACAATTATTAAGTAATGGGCCCATTAGTCACTGACCTTTTACGCTAGAAATGCGACAACCTGCTTCTGACCACAGCTGTCAGATTCACACATGCAGACATAGTTGATCAGATATTATGTTTTGCAGAAAATTGCAATAATATAACATTTGACCACAAGTAATAATATACCAGTGCAATATATATATATATATATATATATATATATATATATATATATATATATATAGGTCTGTTCCAACAACAACTCACTACCATCAACAAAGCTGTACTTACAACTGAAAACCTGCAAAACCCAAATTAGCGTCATAAATGAAAAAAAAAAAAAACAAAGAAAAAAAAAACAAAGAAACAAAAACACACAGCCTTCATTTTGGAAGAAAGACTACGGCATTTGACTAATCCTAATGTTTCTACATGCACTGTACACTCAAGAATATTTCACTTAAATCGTGGCGATGGGATCTATTGTCGGACGGACAGAGTGGACAGGACCCGGAAAGAAAACACTGCACCTCTTCACGAACAAGACAAAACTTCTGGCTAAAGAATCATTCGAATCAGTTCAAACCGGATTCGAACCCGTGACCTCAATGACCAACGGCTAGCTGGAGTACGGTTGTGGATTTGGGGGAATATGAGCATAACCCACCAATAGGCTAATACAGTCAGGTCATCTGCATATCACCAACATTCACTTTAAACCGATAATGTTCACTTTCTCTCATAACTGGCATATGTTTTTGTTGTTCTGGAATATGATAATGCAGTCATTGGCATATGTTTTTGTTGTTGTGAAAAATGTTAATGCAGTTAGTTTATTTTCCTTTCAAATATCGCCGTAGTTTGGTTTGTTATTGTTCCAATAACCTGTTTGCATACCATCATTTATTTGTCAAGTATTAACTCCTTAATCGTTTTAAAATGTGCCTAACGCACAAATATGGTGCATTTAGTAGAAAATCTAAAAGCTACAACATATAAATTGTGTCGCACTATTTTTGCACTGTATCCTATGAAAAACTATGTTACACTGTTAAATTATCATTTGTGAATAAAGACGCTTGAGAAAGACAAAAACCTAATTTGGCCTGATCGTTGGGTACCACATATAACGCATGCTTAGAATATTTAGGTAGGTATTCTTGCGTCATAATTACCCGACCCCTGGCCCGTATTATGGATGCTGACGTATGTATGTACAATCTGTAACAAAGTGTGCTAGTCACGAGTCGGTGTATTTAAGATGCCCGGCCTCGTGTTACACGATGTATCCAGAAGACAGATTTCATTGTCACGTCTGCCTTATGCCTTTATCCCAAAGAGCTGGAAGCAGTTTTAGAATATCCTTACTTCTTACTTTAAAATGAAGAACAATCCAGTCTCCTCTTTTGCCTGTGCTATAGAGAAAATCGGTCTCTTCGACCAGAAAAGGGCAAAAAGCGTGCTTGGTTCGGTCAAGCCTTTATAGTGATTGTAAACAACAGCCTCCCACGGCATGCCTTACCTCATCTTCAGAGGGTTAACCAGGGGTTAACTAGGACGCCATCCATGGCACCGTTGAAGGATACACCACAGCAGTCGTATTGTGTCGGCTTCCATGAAAGGAGTATGTTTCTTTGATTGCCGGATTAATTATCGCTGTTCTCAAGAACATTTCACGACTACGATGGCAGTTTGATGTAATGGGGAAGAAACCTGAGTAACTGATAGTATTATTGATTGACTGACTGCTGTTTACCCTAAACTCAGGAATTTTTTTTATATATACGACGTCCGTCAATTTAACGGAGTGTACAGCGTACACCACGGAGCTTTGGTAAGTTGCAGTGGAACTTGATTACGTTTTTCCTAAGGAATTGCACACCGAATTCTTGGAACACAAAATGCCTTAAACCATTCTTGGGCTGCGAAAACAGCCACACGAGCGTTGTCGACCATTCTATGTCACCAAGAGCCCCCACGGAGGGGCGAACAACCATAAATTTGTCAGTAAAACGGGATTGACATTTTGATCACCAAGAATTTAACACGATTGGGTTAAAACGGTTGTAACACATTTTGTAATTCTCTGCTGGATCATGGCTATCTTTTGTTTCTTGACATTTCAGATTCCCCCACTGTGCGCAATTAATTACACTCCCGTCGAAAGCATCCGACAGAATGATACCGCTAAAAAAAAGAAGAAGCAATACATATATGCGCGAAATATCTTGTGATATTTATACTTTGTTCAAAAAGGTGGTATTAATACACAGGAAGCTGAGAAGTGGTAAAAGTGTCGGACGTAGTCTATCTAACCAACACGGCTTCCTCGTGACAACGGTTGTTGATTGGATTTGACTGTCCTGACACGTGACTTGACAGGCTTTCTGCATTAATTTATCAAATCTATACACCTTTTATAGAAATTCACCATGGCCTTACACAGAAAAGCAGATAGAGCTGATCGACACCTTGCATCTAATAGAGCGTTACCCCTTTTGCCCACTTTGTACTGCTTGTAAAACCCTATAATTCAAAGCCGAAATAGAAATGGCGTCACTTTCGATCCACACAGATGCATGGCAGAAAGGAACCAAAACATCCCTATGTACAGATAGTGGATAATCATGGATTTACCCTAAGGCAAACTATGTGGAATACGGAATCTCAGATTGATAAAAAGCTGACAATGTTTCACTGAACACTGCATGTCATTCTGATCTGAATCTTAGCTTATAATGTAGTATATACACCTAGAGCTGTACACTGTGTACAAGAATAGAAAGAAGAATCTTGTCAGTAAGAAAACATTTTTTTCTGAACTGTATTTCCACGACATTTCAGACTTCCAGACAAGGCAGTTAGTGAAAACATTTGTTCCAGTTTGTATAACAGATGAGAGTTTCCTGCTTTCCAGGCCATACTCAGCATACCGCTGTCAGTGTTGCGAAACACGCTGTTCTGGAGATCAGAAGTCATAGGTTCCAGTAATACTCAGTATATCTCTGTCAGTGTACAGGTACAGGGTATTCTACAGATGAGAGGTTAGTAGGTTCCAGTTCCAACTCAGTATAACTTAGTCAGTATACAGGAACACGCTATTCTACAGATAAGGAGTTCCTTGGTTCCAGGCCATACTCAGTATACCTTTGTCAGTGTACAGAAACAAGATATTTTACAGATCAGAAGTTCTTAGGTTCCAGGCCATTCTCAGTATACCTTTGTCAGTGTACAGGCACAGGGTATTCTACAGATCAGGAGTTCCTTGGTTCCAGGTCAAACTCAATATACCTTTGTCAGTGTACAGAAACACGCTATTCTACATATCAGGGATTTCTATGTTGTAAATCCTATTCATTGCCACAAGGCATGCAATAATATGAACTGCAAGGGTACACACTATATGGGTTACGGCCCTTATTGTACAGAGCCAATATCCTTTTCGGGTTGCTGCCTTGTCACAAGAACTATGCTTTATACCATATTATATAATCTTTTAGACCATCAATGTTAGCCGACATTGGGTCCATATCATACCGCAGACATTTCTCCGCTGAGAATTGAATATATTAATGCGGAAACCAATATCGTTATTTGGTGGTACTAATGTTGTTGCATCCGAATGAGAGAAAAAAAGACGACTGTAGCCAGTGTTGGTAGATGGGGAATGTACATAAGCCATAGACAGCCCGTACCAGCACGCACAACATCAGTTACTAGACTTTTTGTCAGAACATAAATCTCAGAGTCATTCGACATTTATATAAATACGTGACCTGCAAGACAGGACCTCGAGAATCATCGCTGGACCTTCACATCAATACCCTACATAAGTATTAAAACCATGTCCCACACAGAAATAAACATACTTATAAAATCGAGTTGGTAACGTGTGTACGAGAGAAGCAATCAGTAATTTTCAATTAATTTTAAAGAAAATCTTGTCGATATACCGGGGTAGAAATACAAAATTTTCAATTTTCTATTTAAAGTTAACAAAAATGAATGTATGTACTAAATCCTGCTGTAAAGAAAAACTTTTCAAATATCCGCCAAACAGGTCCGCAAATAAGGTAAAACTGTGAAACAAAGAAATGTTCGAGATTCCTAAGCTGTAAAAATCTAAGAAACTAACACATAAAGGCGTGTAATGATGTCTCCTTGAAAGACGAGGTGCACTGAGGTGCAATTTATGTGCAATTCATGACGAATGCATCCTCATCCAGCATTACAAGTCAACTTTTACCACAGAAAAATATTTACATCAGGAGATTCGGAAGACTTTCAAGTCGCCCTCGTGCAAAACACACAATATATACCATAATTACCTGGTCTTAAAATAATTACCTGCTACTAAAATAATTCAACAAAGTCGACTGGGTCCCTCTACACAGCCAGTTCGCACACTCTATTTACACAACAAAGGATACGGTTATAGTCGCGACCTTTCATTCGATTAACACTTTAAACTGCTCAGATCGTTTGTAAAGAACATACAGCAGGGTGACAGAGCCCTATACGACAATTCATACAATGGCCGAGTGGTGTTTTTTTCATATTTATTATTCACTTAGTGTTTTAAAGTTAAACAATGATGTGTGTCGTTCTCGTCTTCACTTGTGCGATATTTTTTCTATAATTTCTTGAAACTGTTATCTTGTAATCAAATTCAAAACAATTATAACATAGCCATAGTTCAGTTCAAATATATATTACCAACATCTGACACTAATAACATTAGCTTGCAACACACCAGATGCCGTGAGCGCGATAAACTGTCACAGATTTGGTTATCGTTATTTCCATATGCTCGTCACGTGATGTCTTTTGTTGGCAAGCCATCTGAGCGTGCAGTCCCTGGTACATAAGCGGTTAACCTGTAACCTGTACAAGAACTGCACTCCCCTTCTACCCTTATTGTATACATATGAAGAAATGCATTATTTTGGTTTCCAGCCTCCGTTTATCCTGCTCAGTTCAGACCACTAGCTCCTTTACCGGGGTTGGTCCTCGTTGGTCACGTGTTCGAATTCAGGTCTCGCTTAGTTGTTTACTGGGTTTTGTAAGGCTGTAAGTACATCCTCTACACCTCACTACCCCTGAGTGTCATTCGTATTTAAGTGGGTTCTGTTGGGCTTTCCCTATCCTTCCGACTAACTTTTCCTCAGGTATCCACTTGCTTTATCACCCATTGCGTTATGACAATCCATCATTTCGCCAATCAATCAATGATAACAATAAGTGAAACCTGCCTATATGCGCCACAGTAATCAGTGTAGTGAATTGATTTGACAGCCAAGAAACTGTGTGATATGTAGACATCATTTATTATACCGGACCCCTGTGTAATAAATATGCCCGGGTGGACAACTTGTCATTCCATCTGATATCCGCCGACTTGACGGGAAACATCAATCACCTTGTCACGTGCCGATCGACAGGTCACATGACAACGTCTAATATCCGCACTAGGTAACCTTACAGTATGAGACCGAGGCTGCATTTTCTCAGAGTCAACCAAACCTCACGATTCGGCAGTTCGCGGTGCGTTGCAATGAGTGAGCCTCCCACTGAGCTGTGATGGATGTTATTTATAATCGCTTCCTCCAATATCCTACCAATTACTCTGCTTGCTGATGTGATTAACGTGAACGGATTTTGTGATAAGGCCTCTGGAGTGAAGACGGTCGCCATCAGCGGGAGTAACAGTGTGTAACATGGGAGGTATCCATTTTGAATTTCGCGCCAAAAAGTAAACACAATTCACACGCATGAACAGACGAATCTACATCTTAACGGAATAAAACCGCGTTAACGATTGCCAACATTTGGGAAATAATTTCTTCAGCATTACCTGAAAATGCTTCAACCGTCATTTTGTTTCGCACACATTATTTTTTCCTTCTGTAGCGAACCCGTTCCTCGCTAATGACAACTGTGTCCAAATCAATAACTTCATAATTTATGGCCTTCGAAGAACATGGAATTCACGGGAAAAAAAAACCTAGTGTGCTGTATTTCATTACTTTTAGCTGTCCGTAGTGTTAATGAGTGAAGTAATTGATGTACTTAGGCAGAAGAATTTCCATTTCATCGCATGTGGTCGAGTACTGTTGGATTTAAGGTGTGAAATTATTAGACCAGAGGCTAATTATACTGACGGGTTTGCTATGTCAAAACGGCGAGCCGTCGGACCATACATTCTGGTGCCAAGGATTCCTGCGTCCAAACTCATTTACACATTTCTAAGCTGTCCCGCGAAACCTTTCTCTCCAAGAAAAAAAATTTGTGTGTTAAATATGCATAATTTATCTATCTGGTATAGCTGTTTAAACAGTTTGCCAGCAGAACAGCGGTCATCCATATGGGAAGAGGGAATGTGGGTACATATATTTCTTTGCACAAATCTTCATCGCTGACCAAGGATCAATTATACATAGCCAGTTTTGACCTAAGTCAAAAATGCATATTCTGGATTATTTAAATTCAGTAGACTCCCAGTGGGTTTAATGTTTACGCAAATGTACCACACTTTAAACAGTAAGCTACGATTTCCAGGAATCGGCCATTAGATGGTAATCTTGTTCAATCAACACGCTAACACAATGAATATAGTACTGTAACGCTACACGGGAAAATGCTTGTGCAGGAATATATGCCAGTATCACACAAATATCACATGTAGAAAGTAAGTCGCGGTGACATTCTAGATGAGCCATGCATTCCATTGGTATTCCACTAGATTTCTTTGAATTTATTGCGACCAGAAGTCGGAACGGGTACTGCTTAGCCATGTATAGTTGACCCCGTACACGGCAGATGGCATCACATACACAGATGTATATCACAGAATTTCACATAGCACAATGTATGGATAAACACATATTTAATGTCACTATCTGAGTCGTGAGAGTCCATGCAGTATTCACAAAGTAAGCAAAGAAATAGCTACCAGAAACAATACATGACGTCCGTTTACGTGCTCTTAGCTACTATGGCAACCAGTACAAACTCTCGCGTCGCCATGGAGGTTAAGAGTTCGCCAAGATACGCGTGCGCTTCATGAAGCATGTGTCTGCATTGCCAAAGAGTCAGCTATCTCAAGCAGTGACTGACGTTAACGTGTGATTTTCCGAAAATCATGGTAATTCCTTACTATCGACTTCGTCGTGTATGTAATTTTGACCATTTTCCCCACATGGAGTGAATCATGTTGTTGCACTATTGTGTAGTGAAAACGTCGCTATTGAAAATGACGGATGTCGAATACTGGTACAGCTGCATCATATATGAATTAATTTAAACACAATGACAGCATACACGATGGACTATGTTCGAATTATTTGACATTCATTATTTACATTATTTATATTTTTATCATAAAATATAATTCTTATGCATTTCTACACAACTTTTTTTCTGGATGATACATTTTTGAAACATGAATTTGGTTTACGAATCTTCTGTAGCATCATTTCTCTTATCCTGTATATGTACATTAACATTCTACGCTCACCATATATTCCTGACTTAACATATATGTACACCATTTGCCATATATGTGTATCAATGTTTTACTCTTATCGTATCTTTCCTATATCCCTTACATACACGTAACCGTTCTACCTTCACCATAGATGTGTCCTATCTGATATACATACATCAATGTTCTACTCATAAAATACAACCCTCTTGTTTTCTATATATACACCAGCCGTCTTCACCATACATTCCTGCTATGTCAAATGTACACCAGTCTTTTGGTATAAGCCATATACAGTTTATATGGATATATTTGATTGCTTTTGAAAGCAATGAATCATAAGATTTTTTCAAAAATGTATACAACAGCTGATAAATCACCCTAGATTTTTGTCGCACTATATGGCATTCACTTAGGTATAACGGAAACAAAAAGCAAATAATAACGAATCGTGTAAGGTGTCAGGATAATTCTACCAACTGACCTATATCATAGATTGATGGATTTGATTGATATCGTTCTACTCAATTAATCACATTTCACTTATAAAATGACTGTCAGTTATTGGGGAGAAAAAAAGAACGAAATTCCCCTGGAATGTAACTGATGGGTTTTATTACACGTACGTCACCGTTTTAACATACAAAACAACTTTAAAGTATAAAAAAACAAAAGATGCCCAGGGAAATTCATAGACGGCTTTATAAGCGAGATGGGCAACATGTTTCACCAAGACCTAGAGAAGAATGGGCAAACACCCCCTGTATACAACCTATTAAAAGACAATTAAAGGCCTTAACCTCGTCCCAAAATTGGAAATTAAAGCATTTAACATTTACACTAGAACATGTCTTTCTTATGGATGGCATTATCACTTGATAACGACGTTAGTATCTACATCGAAACGTCGTGTTAATAAACCAAGAAGTTGTATATCCATAAGAAAGACATGTTCTAGTGTACTTCCATCCCAACTTCTAAATGCCACTTAAACAAGTCATTTAACATTTGCATTTTCAAAAATGTTCTGTTGTTGGTTGTCGAAAACAAGGCCCTCACACGTGAATCATACATAATATACAAAAATCATTCCTGTTTTTGAGTACTTGGGCCAAACCTATGTGACAGATTAAAGACTTCCGACAAAACGGCCATAATTCACTCGTTCAAGGGCTGCTCCCAAAATTTTCCAAGAAATTCACGGGGTATTTTTTTTCAGTTACTAAGTTTTCTTTCCATGGCTTCTTCATATATGACCTGTAGAAACCTTTCGTTTGCCGACCAAAAATTCCTTTAAATGTTATCCTCAGAATATGTGTTATGCCATATATTCACTGTTTATGTAGGTTGAAAATACTATATATAAAATGCTGCCATCTACCCACTCTGGGTTTGTTTTTATGTTGTCTCGTAACATATAATGCAGAGGAAGTTACAATCTTTATCTTCTATCAGCAGCTCTATTAAGTACGATGTTGCTGTTGTTGTTGTTGGGGATTGTTGTCTGAAATGCGCATGCGCTGCAACTTGATTACGCGCAATGATCTTTTTTCTTTGCTTGTCTTTTGAGTAAATAAAATTTACCTTAAATTCTGATGGGCTACAGACGATTGTGGTTACCTACTGCTGTAGATATAGATTAGGCTAAGGGGAAACAGGCTACATGCCTGACCAGAGAAGAATATAGTCTAGTAAACGGAATTTAGTCCTTTTCGTGATTTCTTCATTTTATGAAATTACGTAGACATGAATTGTTATAGGACAATCAGCAACACACGCGAGTCACAACAAGGTAAAATTTAATTCTACCATAAGCGAGGGTTTGTGTAGAAAAAATTTTCGTAGAAGAAAATCCGGTGGCACGGCAATGGCGATAATGACATAACGCTGCAAACAGCTTTTTTCTAAATTCACCTGGACTAGATAATGAATTAGTGTTTACTAGATGTTTGATATGAATTATTACTTAACTTTAACTACTTGGTTGTAAGTTTTACCCTCCACAAGAACCTTAATCAACAGTGCATATCCTGAACAGCATAAAGGCTATTCCATGCATGCAAGCTCACCCATGCTAATATGAAAATAACACTGCATAACATATACATTTATTAAACATTTGGAATTATTTAAAGTGTGATAAATTGAGAGTTAGGGTGCGATGCGCATAAAGAGACGTATCTAAACGTTTTTTCTAAACTGTTCATGTTGCAGCCATATTCCCGTCTTTGGACGTGCAGCTATGGAAACTCTTGGAATTAAAAGATATCTTGTTGTCACCCCCAATCACCCTGTCATATTCGTAACTATTCCATAAACTTTAAGTTGGCACTATCTCCATAAACTGATGTTAATAGGCTCCAGAAAAGAAATACTTTGGTAAATGCCATCTAGTAAAATATTAATGTGCAGAATTCTCGGAGTAAAGGTAAATTCATACATATACGGGATTGTGTTGGCGGCTGCATTCCTCGGAATAATGTGCGCCACTACAAAGCGAAAACAATTTAGCATATACAGGTAGCAAGCAGAGTGATATGGTGTGTAAGGAGTCACTTGAGTAACTTACCTTATACTCTTTCTCTCGTTCTGCTAAGTTGTGAAGTTGTCGACTAAGTTCAAAGGCGGTGACGATAGGGTCATCGCTGGAGAGGGAGATGTAGGCAGTACTGGCTAAACCCCTGTAGGCGTTCAGGCGGGAGCGAGAATGCACAAACCTGTCAAAGGTTTTGTGATTAGTACACTCTGTGCAGTAACAGAAATAATTGTGGGGCTTTTGTATAGAGAACCCTTTCTGTAATAACATATGAACGATGTCAAAATTATTGCACTGAGACGCCAGGACGATTGGGGTAATGTCCGGCGCAAAGGTAGAGCTGTTCTCCTCTTGGTCGTAGAAGCCGTGCTGGAATTCCAGCTCCATACGAGCCCGACTGTCCGAATATATAGCATGATTCAAAAAGATATCACAAATTTTCACACTTTCCGTTTTAATTGCATATAATAAAGCTTCCTCGATCACGTCTAAACTGCACCTGTCGAGCAGGTACTGGAGAGTGTCGTAGTGCTCGCCCTGCACGGCAAGCTGCAGCGCGGACCGACCAAGGTAATCCCGACAGTTCAAGTTCAGACTTCCGTTCTCCTGTATACATTGCTGCACTTCGTACAGGTAACCACAACTTGCGGCCGCCAGAAAGCGTCTTTCCGAATCCGTAAGGGGGACGTCTCCGAATATACTGCGCGCCACCCGATCATCACTGGACTGTTGATGAGATTTTTTCGACTCCTTTTTGTGATCCCCGGATATTTTACGGAAAACGCCTGGGTGGACGTTGTTATTGTGAACGTTTTGTTGCAGGCTAGGGGATATTTTTCGTATAAAACTCATTTTGTTGCCAAATTTACCTCGCAAACGTTTTAAAAATTTCCATTTTGCACATTTTAAAAGTAAACATCATATCTTTTTTCAACGGTCATTGCTAATGGTGTGAAGCAGTTTGTCCTGAGTAACATTCCCGGCGTTAAAACACCTACGGACTATAGAGAAAAATACCGAACGACCTTATTGCTGGGTAAAGTCCAGGTGTTGGCCCCCTATCAACAACTGGCGGCTTACGTCTCAAGGGTAGTCCTGAGGGCTGAATTTTTATCCATGAGTAAAAATGAGGTCGGAAATAAAAGTCCACCGAGATGTCAATAACTCGTCCGCGTCCCTCGATGTGTTCCCCGTGCCAGCGCGGCTCACCGCCCCAGCTGTATCGATGGTATTTCCACAGTTGCCGTCTTCTTGACTGCTTCACCGTCGTCGGGATATCAAACGTATAAAGCCAACTGTCTAGAATATTACTCTAGCGGGGATTTAGACATTCTCCTATTGAACGGTTCCTCAAGTGACGGCCCTGTGGGTATGTGTGTGTAGGGAGAGTCCCGCTCCAATCCCAGGCTCCAGGCTCTCGACCGTAAGCCAGAGAAACCGTGCGAAATAAACCATCACATGTCTAGCCGTCGGTAAAGAACAGGTAGCTTATACCAGAATCCCGGATACAACATCGGTAAAAATTAGAATAACATCGGATAATGGTAGGTTGGAATGACTCAGCCTATAGATGAAGCGGGATGGGCTTGGCTGTTTGTCCACAGTAAGGCATGGACGTAGAGACAAGCTAACAAAGAGTAGCTTCCCCGAGGAGGCCTCAAATCAGTGGTGGCCAGTTCATCTGATAACCAAACGCTTCCGTACGATAAAGCCTTTAAATGGTACTCTAGAACTTAAGTTAACTGAAGACAGTTGGACTTGCAAATTAGCATGTTGTAGTGCCTCTCTTGTAAAGGTTTTTATTCCAGTTGTGCTTCCATCCGGTTCGATTTTTAAATGTACTTGGCGAAGATCCGATTATAGATTGGCATTGCAAACAGTGTTTTCCCATCCCGAATATTTGCAAATCAGACGGACAGAAATGTTTCCCAAGACTAAGAATTTGCTTCCAAGTAGCATTAGCGGACGGACTTCTTCCAGCGAACAAACGGCCGTAAATCAATAGGCAACCCAACTGTAGTATCACAGGAAACTTTTTCTGGTCAGTGTAACTTACAGAAGAAAAAAACTGATAATCTAGATTCCTTTGAGAATCTCGATATCGGCGATTCCTCTCCTGAACTTTAGGCATCTTGGTCAATGATTCCTTCAGTGTTCATGACATTCAACATTGGAACAGAATGTATCATATACATTTTAAGGAACCCGATCACCATTCCTACATATTCCTCCAAGTGAACGACTGGAAGAATTTTAAATGCTTTTAAAAGGCACTACACTGTGTTTAATTGAGGGAAACAACGAGCCTTATTTTGTGATGTAGTTGATGTTCCAAAAACTTTTCGTTGTCATAAAACTGTAGGCCGCATATAGTTGAGTCAGAAACATTACTAAAGCTATCGGTCCATGACCCACAGAGGTTGCCGTCCGGATGGAGAGCCTGGGTTGTGCCCACGCCGGGCGATTGACCTACCTGACAATTTGATGAATTGATTACCTAGCTCGATTAGTGACACATATTTTATTGCCAGGGAAACAGACCTCTCTGTGACGGTAAACCCAAGTCATTAGTGGTGGTTCGTTTGTCCATTATTTATTTTGTACTGTGTTGGAACTACGGAATGTATGCATGGCTGTAACGATGGCAAAAACGGAAATGACTGGTACTGTATCAATAATTATATATGTCGACATCATTCGTTCTCTCAGGGGTTTGTACATTTACTATATAGTCGAACAAATATCTGATAGAATGGACACTTTGTTCTAAAGAATTTTGCCTAAGTAAGTGTTGTGCAGTTTTCATTTTATGCAATATAGAATTCATTACACATATTTAATTTCCATGATTTCTCTCTATATACATAGATGGAAAACAATTTGACCATCTAACCATGTTTAAATCTTCACTGTACGTTTACTATGTTTCTATAAACAATTATATACACCAAGCTGTGTTTACTTATGAAGGAATGGACATTTATTCTGTGCAGCCAGGAGAGAAGCCACTCAAGAGAAACATTAGTATGCTTATATATGAAGCCGACGAATTGTGTGTCAAATAAAATCTTCTCAAAGAGCCAAATCGTTAGTATCCAGGATTTCCGTTATATCGCTAATACAGGGTGCTTTCGCACCTCGACGTCCACTCCTTTCCAATGGCCCGTTATCACGCCCACGTGACCAAACATGCCCTTTAACTCGATCAGTTGATCTCGATGCATTTCTGTGGAAAATGGAAATACCCTGGTTGATGCTACAATGCTACCTGACAACTGTGGCAGTGATATTCCCCTACAGTTCAGATTAGTCTGTCTGCCGAAAGTCTTCTATTACAGTGCAGTCATTATAGTGATGCCATACTCTTAATCAACTTGAGCAACCTCTTAATTAATTTGCTTAGTTATAACAGTTGCGCGTCACAACCAGTCGAAATCAGTTTTCAATCGCTAGCATTTGATATATATCGTTTCTTAATTTCCACAGTTGAAATAATCGAAGGTTATAGTTAGTCGCAATCGGTTTTCACTTTTTCGCGTTTTGAATATTCATGGTTTATTGATTTC
Organism: Acanthopleura granulata; assembly: GCA_016165875.1. Lineage (NCBI taxonomy): Eukaryota > Metazoa > Mollusca > Polyplacophora > Chitonida > Chitonidae > Acanthopleura > Acanthopleura granulata. Next base: position 32,461,350 of record JABBOT010000001.1, on the reverse strand, counting down.
CACAATTACAAGTGGTAACGAGTCACAATCATCTTTAACATTTAACTAGTTTGTATATTCATGGTTAATTGATTTCCACAATTGTATTAATAGAAAGTCATAATCAGTTGCACGCAGTTAAGCCTTTCAAGTCTTTCGTATATTTATGGTTCACTAATTTTCACAATATAAACATTTGCAAGTCTTAACGAGTCCCAATCATCTTTCACAGTTAAGCCATTTGTTTAACTAAATTTAATGCATTTTCACAATTGTAACAATCGCAAAGTCATAATCAGTCCCAATCAGTCTTGACTTTTAAATCTGTTGTACCTCCGTGGTATCCTTCACAAATACAGACACTGACAAACCCAATCAATCCAGGTAATGTACAGGTAAGACAATCACCCAACGTTTTATCTCTCCCAATACAGTGATCTGAAAGCTCCGTGTATTTCCACACCGTCTGTTATATCTTTAGATAAGGTAGTTGATTGTTCGGCTGACTCTGATATCAGTACTGCCAAATAAAACAGTTTTATGTGTGTTTTTCTACATTCCATGCTCCGGTTTTATCGCTGAGAGCGTTATGTTAGCGGAAAGTATCACTGCAGATGTTTGGCAATCACGGCCTACTAACACCGGTAACCTGGCCAGATGGAGATTTCTGGACAGGAGCTGTGCATCAAGCATCAGAGAGATACAATAGTCGGTATCTGTTGGCTACAAAGCCCGTGGGCCCCGGGGCTAGAACTGTATCCGTCATTGTGACGTCATTTGGGTTGGAGACCAGGTAAACCCTCTGTGTGTTTATCTGTTACGGTAAGCACCTGCCAGCAGGAGTGAGAATCCACGCAGCATCGCCATTAAGTTGGTTTTGTTACTGATTCAAGCCGTGTGCAGCCAAATGAATTCCTCAAACAAAACGCGTACTTCGAATAATGCAATCACGTGTTAAGGACTGTGTCTGATAATCGATTCAAGCCACTGGCTATACGTGTGTGTGTTCTAAATAAAATCTTTATCATTCGGCCTTTATACGGATTTAAGTGAGCGTTAGAGCAAGTATATATTAAGGTATTTATTTATATTCATCCAAGAAATTTCCAACCATTCGTTTTATTTAAAGTACTTGCATGTAGGAGGGCAATAGCATGAACTGTGAATAATTATACAATTCTGATGCAATCCAGTGATGTCTCAAGATCCGAGTTCTCTTTCGCTGTGTACTGTAAGCGTAGCATTTAAAGTAAATAGGATTACATTTTTATAAAATGTGTTATGAAACTTTGTGTCCATTATGGTCGTGTGGCCATTAGGGTTGCATATCTCGATCTGTACATATCTCGTAAGTTAATCTGTTCTGGAATATCTGATTAGAAATAAAAATAGTACATATTTTTTGTTTCGTCATCAAAATCTTGTTGACTAACTTCGAAAATTTAAATACACTGAAGCAACGCATTGAGAAGTTTTCATCCAACATAAAAAAACTTAACTGACTCACCTGCAGTGCATTAATTAACTTATTAATCTGTTTACCTCAATAGAACATCACGCCAGGACAGCCAATTGGACTATACTACCTCTGCTCTCACAAGGGCTAACAGTGTTCGTCATATGCCCTTGGCTCTGACCACCTAGCAAAGAATAACCAAGATTGAAGATGTGTTTTAGTCATGACAAAAGTGAGAATTGAACCGGACATCCGAGGACAAATGTTGCGATCACTGCAATGTGGCTATTTACCTGTTTCCTTTATACGAACAGGTTTAATATCGAACATTTGATGTGGAACTCCATTATGGTCTGTGATCTTGTTAGATGTAATGTGTAGTTTCACAGCAAGCATGGGCTAATATCAATTTGCAGAACATTACCATTGCACATTGCACATTCCACACTACAGTGTATATTTTATAGTGTAGCTAAGGGGCAGATGAGTGGGTCGTAATTGGAGACTTTGCAATAACACACTGAGGCTCAGAAATATGTGTTCCTGGAAGGGCTCTTGAGTTGAGGCATAGTTTGTATCAATAATGGCTAAGTGTTAGTAGACAAATGACTACGGAGGTGCCTCCCGTTCTGACAGCCCGTTTACCTTAGTGAGTCAGTATTCACGTAAAGAGAGGAAGGAGAGATGTGGTAGAGTGGGTACGTCTCTGGTGGTTACACACTGTCTTACTCTTTAAAATTCCCTCATCATAACAATGAGGTGAGCGATGACAGTGCGATAGTTAACGGTGACACGTAACGGTGATGTTAGGTCTTTTGTCAACTTACCAGAAGACTTGAAGTTTTATCCCAACGGTTCATGTACATGCTTACATGGCAGCGCAAACATTTGACCAACGTGTCATAGGCAGAATTAGGTAAAACATGCAGTGGCGTTAGTAGCATTTTATTGGTCGTCTCTTGTCTAGAGTTACCCAAAATGCTGTGGAACGTAGGAGCTCATGCCATGTGTGTCGCCTATTCGGAAGGTATTGACCGGTCCGCTTGACCTGTGCTGTTTTTCAGCCTCGTAAAAGCAATAGTCGGAACCAATCCAATGATTTCTCATGTGAACAATACCAGGTATTCCATTGGTTAGCCACAAATATTTCTGTTCAGCATTTAACATACATTCGACGTGGAATGGGTATGAGGAGGTAAACTTATAGAAGGTATAAAGATGAACATCCTGGAATCGTCTAACACAAGAAGCACTGGTTCAATCCCCGCCTTAGGCAAAGGACCCCCTCTGAACGTCGGCAGCATTAAGCGGACGACAGTGCATATCGTCCTTCACACATGCATGTCGACTTTAGCGCTGCCAGGCCTGCATAGGAGAGTAATATTAGACCAGTGACTAACAAATTGGAAATAACATGACTGCATTACAATACCAGACTCTGCTTAAGCCTTGGAGCTGGGGGGTGGGGGTGGGTAGGTGAAAGCTGCTACGGTTTAAGCACATGTATACATGAAATTTACACGAAAGCCCTGGTTGAGGTAAGCTGACAACAAGGTCGGATTTCACCGGTTACGTGTGACCCTATACTGGATATCAAACTGTTATTACTCTACATAATGTAGCGTTTTAATTTTTACCGGTGATCACATGCTTTTTTCACCAGTATATCATACCCACTGTCAGTTCGTTACCTACACGCCAAAGGCCAGATTCCTCCCTTCATGACACCGAGATACCCTTGAATTAATGATATAGTTTTTTAGGATTACATTAAACAAGAGCCAATTTAATCAAAACGGGGCGACCTAACCGTTTTGAACGTAGGTGTCGAAACCTATATTCGAAAACCAGCCGCCAGTAAGCGTGTCAATGCATAACTACAGGGGGCCAGGTTGTTGGACTTCATTCGAAAAGATGCGTAATACATTTGATAGGAAATCAAACTGTGCCGATGATAAGGCGTTGAAATTTGGGATACTACACCAAATGATTAATTTACTCAGATTTTAAACATCCGGGAGGTGAAGAATCAAATAGAATAGCCATAAATCACCGTTATAGATAGTTTGTGATTGCAAACAGTTGGGGTGAAAATTTGTGAAACCGTGCCAATAAAAACTTATTTGTATTTCCGTCTTCGCTGATGGTCACATGTTGTCTCTGTCGAAGTGAGCTCAAACGTTTGATGTGTTAGTGAATGCTGGTCGACACACACTAAACTCTGCGAGGCAACCTCCATCATTACCATCATAATACCTACAGGATTGGCTCCAATATGGGCAAAGGCACAGGACCGTAGAGTGACCTTAGTCAAATGATAATATGTCGTGTCAAATCTAGTCAAGACATCCACATGATGCTCTATATATATGTACTATCCACACATTATATACGTAGGGAGGTCAAAGGTCAATTAAAAGCAGGAGACTTTGATTACTATATGTACTTGTAAACTTTCCCTCGAATGGCTCAGCATAGGTGAGTTTCAAAACTTGTTGACGGACTGTTGATCTTTCACCCCGCTACCAGCGGATCAGTTTGGACAGCGAAAAGTTCAATGCGAGATCTGTAGTTAATAAAGGTTATATATTATGCCAATATATAAAAGTATGCGCAGTAACCTATATATACCCGTTATGTTCAGCCAGATCTACAGACATGTATAGACGACACGACTTGAGCATAAACGTCAGACATTGTGGACTTTAGTGTCATCATATAGTATAAGCTCCGAGGTCGATATGCCGATAGTCCGTATGGTTATTTGAAAACATGTTCCTGAGTTTGAACAAAACTCCGATAGATAACTAATTCGGCTGCCGGTCGATTCCACATAATTCTGTCCTGATTTACCCAGATCTGACCTGTGTGTGTTCTGAGTGCCGACTATTATATGTCAATTCATCAATCCCGTCAGCCAGGGGAACTAAGCCCTCCGGCCACTGGGACACCGATTATTGGCAGATCTGCAATCACCCTATTATACCTAGGTGGAATTCTCTGGGAATAGCTTTTCCCTTAATTAAGCTTCAGGAAAACCACGTCCTTTCGAGTTTCCGGGTTTGTGTACAGTGTATTGGAGAAAAAGACACACACACACACACACACACACACACAAACAGACATATATATATACACAATCACCTAATGACCTAATCTGTGCCTTGACGTTTCCACATATCACATATATATCGGTGTGTGTGTGTGTGTGTGTGTGTGTGTGTATGTGTGTGTGTGATATGTGGCACACATTAGGTCATTTACCTAGAGGAATATATATCTATATATATTTCACTGCCCATATTAACAATAGTCTGTGTCTTTAGCCATGCTTTAAGTAAGTGTTGAACAAAGTGAAGAGGTCAATCACGTGATATTCACTGGAAACAATTTCAGAGCTATAAATCAAACCTTTGTTTGTTAATAGCTCGCGCATACGTCGATGAAATGGCTAACACTTTAAAGTTTGAAAATAAATCACTTTGGTCTTTAATTTCTTATATTTTCACGGCAGTAAGATGGAAATTCTCGAAAAGTGGATATCATCACTGAGGTAAAACTTGATACATTGTGCATTGTAAGGCATCCATTGCTTACTGTGTGGCGCATGACAGTTAAGTGTTCCTCCAATCATTAGCTATGTTGACGTTGGGACCGATTCATGTTAGAGGCTCAGGGCAGGGTGGATTACATACGGCAACTGGTCAGGGTCGATGGTTTACCCTTGGCACTCTGGGTTCCTCCACGCAACAAACACCACCACCACCAAACAGTTGAAGTGAAACAATTCTTCATCATGCTTTTAAACACCAATGAAATAAATGACATGAATAAAAACAAAAAGATAACTTTTGTAAGAAGTGCAGAAGATGTAATTCCTGGTTCCAAGCGTCCACTTTGTTATCATCTTTAGGCTTATTCCAAAAGACACAAATAATGGCTTCTCACTCTCATCGTCTGGCACAGTTATGAGCTTTAAGTGTGGTTTTTGTCTATTTCATTACTCAGAGAGACGTCTGTTGTCTGTGAGGAACGCCGCAGTGTGAGACTTGGCCGCGAAATTCCCCCCTCTGCCATCAATACATCAGCGTGATAACCTGGCGGGTGTGGACCGCAAAATCGTGTGGGGCCGCATTCTGATGCAAACAGCCGTGATTAATCTGTGCACAGGGCGAGACTAACCCAGCAACATGCATCGCGGGTTTTGCTACAAAATCACGGTACCTGTTGACTCGGCTAGAAACCCACTTGATAAACACTTATGATAAATGTTGTGCCTTCATAGATGTAGGCCTATAGTTCCTGCGTCACGCACCGGCAACATAAGCAACGCATTAATAAAAACAGTAAATAGTCAGCACTATTTCGGTTTCCACAGAGCTCATCTGTGGAAGCAAGAAGACGGACAAGCCGGTAGCATGTGGGACTGAAGCCTTGAGCCTTTTTCATTCATGTTAACGGTACATAGGTGGGCTCTTGGTAATAAATCCATTTCATGTTTCTACTGACTTTGGCACTGATTCATATGTGTGTCTTACGGCAACTATATGAAAATTTACTTCGCCATTACGCTGTGTACACAGCAAATGTATTCTGACAAGAGCCAAGCCTTCCTCTCTGTGCAACTCATATGATTCAAAATATACAGATTCAAAGTAATTTTACTGATATTGAATGATGATCGCTTCAAAAAGAGGAAAGAAATTAAATTTACAAAATGACAGAACTGTCAGTTACATCATAATGGTATAGAACGAATTATGTTTTGTTACGTTATAGTAATCTGTAATCAGTATATCTCAGACATCTAGGAATGGATAATTGTTCTGCTTCGCCTTCGTCCCAAATACGAAACTAAATAAAAAGATCAATTGGTTCGGGCTAGGTTGTACAAATTAGGTGTAAACGAGTGGCAATATTTATGACTGATGAAATGTTAACTTTGACTGACACAGTTGTGGTTACCCACTCTATTTCTTCTTCTGTGGGTGGGTGAATGGAAATCCATATGTCAATTACGACATTCTTTTACCTTTGACCTTTGTCTTCAGGAAACCTGGGTGAGACATTCCTATACCAAACGTCAACTATATTGGACGTTCCTGGTTAGTAATACCAAGAGCACCAAATGATTAAGAAAGCATATAGACCAAGAAATCAGGGAGGCGTTAACTGAAGAGAAACCACCCAAAGCCTTCAGTGGAGCCCAGAAAGAAGCAAAGAATGTTATGGGGTCCCAAATTTTGCTAGTTTACAAGTTGCCCCTGATCAAACATATGTATCTGAGTTGATATTTAATTCAAACTGATAATATATCCAAAACATGGATTGTATGCTACACGGTACTTATACTTACCTTGACACCTGGTTAATTATGAACCAGTATGAGAGAGATTCTGGACACATATATTTATAATAAAACTATGCTTTCTTTGTCAAATTTAAGAAAAGTTAAAGAAGACGTTTGGGGAATTTCCTTGACAAACTACTTTCATAGTAATAGCTTGTGATAGGGATAAAATCGTCACACTAAACACAGGATATTTCAAATCCTACAAGAAGAGATATGCTATAAATACTTGATATTTAAAGCTAGCATCAGGATGGCATATAGAATATAGATCATCCTCGATTATAACTTGTGCATGTATAGGTGTAGTCGCATCCATTCGTGAACAGCTACAGATTTGCCAAAAGAGGGGAACAATTTGTACCCCTGGAAATACCTATATACGCACTATTGATGCATGCATGGTTTCCCAGGGTTTTCACTTGACTTTTCGTCCACCACAAGCCCACAATACGGCCGGATACGGGGTAGCCAATCAGTGAACCAAACTAGATGAAGTAGATAAGGAAGTTTCACTTTGGTTGAGACACACAGCTCCGGTATTTTACACAACCTGGTACCACAAAGGCCGCGTGGACCGTTCTTGTTCCGAAAGCCTCAAAGGAAAGAGTATAGAAATTATGGTGCTTGAAACAAACTGACCAATAAACGGAACGGTTGATTGCAAATCAAATAATGTCCTGCGCTCCAATCAGCTATAATTCTTATCCCAAGTACAAGATCTTCGGGAGCTGGATGTTTACATGAATCAGCAATTCAAATGGTTGCTTACCTGTTTTCACCCTCACCTGCACAAATTAGATAGACAAATTTGCATAAAGTGTTTTCCACAGATAACAAAACTATAACATTGTACAGTATGAAGTATAACAACATCCTTTCTCAACATACATTCTTTTAGTCATACTACTTTGAAATGCATCAAGGAAATCCCAGCAACCAAACCAGCTCTCCTTCATGTGTCGAAGGCATCAAGGTGCCAAGTCGCCCATCATGCAACTCGACTCTCACATTGCTGTTTATTACTTTTAATTAACCTTATCACGTTGATGATTTATTGTTCAAGATGAATTATTGCCGGTGGCCAGATATTACACTGTCAATGAACCATAGGAAGGCAGAGTTGTAATCAGAGTGGTTTTCGAGAGGGTTTCTAACCTTACATCTCAATTACAAGAATTTCAAAGGTGTTTTTTTGCGTGCAAATAAAAAAGGAATCAGAGATCAGTCTAAGATAACGAATACTGCATTCACAAAAATGTCATCAGTTATGCTTTGAATCCAAGTAAGTGTGATGGAAATGAAATGCGACTTTGACATTGAATCACGAGGCGATATCCTTCGAGAAACCGCGAATCGTTGTTCATTTAACAACGCTAAATTCGTCTGAAGATAGAAAGCACCCATGCCTCATACGAGAGACGAGGGCTTTGGATAAGCACGCAAAGAAGATACAGATACATACGCAACTACATCATACGGGAACGGGATTATATTTCCTAAATGAACGGCGAGGTGAACTGGAGGACAAACGCTTCTGAATGAATAGCCGGGATTCTAATGATTAATAAGCCATACACCGAGGTTGACATCGATTCTAGCCCATTGTGCGAACTGCCGTGGTTAGGGGCCAAGTCTGGTTACCGTCATAGGTTAACTTCATTTACCAGATTCTACACTAATTTGCGTCCCTAACGGTGACTGTTATGGCTTTAGAATTTCTCTGTGACTTTGATCATTGGTTGTTTTGTAACAGCAGCTCCAACACAAGTCAACGGCGAAACAGAATATTACACTTATCATGACCAATGTCATCAGATTAAAACGTTTTAATTTGGGTGGCTGCATGGGAAGGAGTGGAACTGGTCCTGACAGAATGGTGGATGCAAGTGCTTCTAGCATATAGTACACACGAGTGTAAACCCCAGCCTGGTTAAAGAAATCGTTGAGATACCCTTCCCTTTGCTGTAATCTAAGCCTGGGCAGCATGCTACTGTCGACTTTGCTTGCCCTGCCGTTTTGGTACATTGCCTTCCACGAAGTTCTCCGGAAACCACTTTACCCTCTATAGTCTCATACAATATTGTCTGTGTTGCGCTGTCTGGGTGCGAACGTTACCTGACTTAGAACCCGTATGTCACAGGCCTGAAGTTAAACCTGAGGAAAGAAAGCTGATTTACGAGAAAGGGGTATATCTTTGTCAGGGTTTTTTTTATATACTTTTTTATTTCTTTGATTAGCGATTTTGTTGAACGACAACATATCGTTTAGCATGGTACACGATTTGGATACTGATTTTATCCATTCGCCTAGAGCATTCCTCGTGTCTATCCGTTATCATTGAAACCTCATGACTGCATGCTTCTCTCAACACGAATGTGTGCTAAACTTTTTATACTTTTTATCTTTAGATATATGTTCTTAATTCTTTGGTGGTTGGTGTTAAAGATTGTTTTGGAAATTGGTCTTGGGCTTATTTACTGGAACCGCCCATTGTGCATGGTTGACAGCATGTGTTTCGACGCCTAGATTTAAAACGTAGAACTAGGGAATGTTTCACGTATTTGATTGACCGAGGTCAGGTTTATGGGTCAAAAAGTGAGTACTCACAGTAAATCATTTCCGTTCGTCATGTTACTAGATAGACAAATCTCAACTTAAAATCGCAGCCAAAACGCCGGACCTCACTGATCAGGCGAGAACCACATTTTATCTGACCGAACCAGCGAGAACCTGCCAGAACAAGTCTGCTGGAAATCTCATAGATCTTAACACAGAGTTAAAAAGAAAAGTGAGGACAACAGTGATGTTATAGCTGGTAACTGGTCACATGTAAGCGGTGAAATCTGGCCATTTTTTAATTTATCTAAGGTTAGATTTTTATTAGTCCACCAACAGAATCCTAATTTATGTGAGAATACAACACAGAAGATTTCCGCCGAGAGAATAAAAGCAGAGCAGCGATGATGTTGAGTCATATCGCAAGTTAAGCTTTCACTATCCCTACTTCCATTCGCCTGTACACACACAGGTGTAACTTTCTCCCTGCCACTGGGTTTTACCAGATCAGGGCATCCTCCAAGCCTTGACTTTAGCCGTCACCTGAAGACACGCGAAGCTTCCGATCAATACACATAATAACGTCAAATGTTTGCGGTAGGAATTGTTAGACACCAGTGGCTCTGAAGTGTTGACTTTCCTTTAACACGGAATTGCACTGGTATAAAATGGTAAATGACTTTTATAACTGATTAGCTGCCCGTGGGTCTGACCCCTCCTCCTCCTCACCCCCCCCCCCGTTTGCTTCCTATATCCTCGTGGTCTTCCCCTCCCACGCTCTTCAAATCTTCAAGCCAGGTCAGGGGAATGACCTATAGGATGCATATGGTAAACAGTTCGGACCACCTTCCAACAGCCCCCGTTTCGAATCGAAATACTTCTGTTTGTATTATTGTTAAATTAGTAATCTGGGTGATCTGATGGCCAGATAATGGGGACCTCAACTCGTTGGGTTCATCCTGGATACGCGATAACGAGGCTGCGCGAGGCGCAGGGAGAGGGCCGTGACAAGCATTACCTCAAATTCACCTTCGCAAGACAAGCGCCTTTATCATGGAAATGTGGTTAGCTGAGCTGTGAAAAAAAAAATGCAGGATGAGAATTTTTTCTTATTAGCAAAGCACAGATTTGGAAGAAAACACTGTGTTATTTACAGGTCGTGTATGTAATGTATTTTTCCATGAACTGTGCCAAAGAATTGTGGTAATGAAGTTTAGATTTCTGTTTTTGTTATTATTTATTATTATTATTGTCGTTATTATTATTATCATTATTGTTGTAATAATTTACTAGTGCGGATGTTAATTATATTTAGACGTCTGTAATATTCCAGGTGCCCTTATGGCTTCACTGAAACCGTAGGCTGCTCCCGTTTCCTAATTTCTTGGTTTATGTTGTTTTTGGAAATTGGCCTTGCGATTGTTGACCTTGGAACGTCTTATTGGTTGGCGATTGGTGTACAAAATTATGTTTCCACGCATAAATGTCAGATATACGATGGCAATTAAGAGGATCTGGGCGAGGACGAAACGAAATAAAACAGCGAAACCAAAGTAACACTCCAGCTACGTGTACCTCTCAATCTAGCGCCGGAGCTAATGATCTCGACCCTTTCGTTTTGGATGACAAGTCAGTCGAAACGAAACTATAAGGAAATCTTGAAGAAGCCGACTAACATCGAAAATAACGGTACACAGAGTGCGTGAACTTAATGGGTTTTACTGCATGGTTTTAATTCATTCTGCTCCAAATCCTCAAACGTTCCATACAGCGGCAGAGCTATTCAAAACGGTATTAACGCACTTCGTCAAAAGTCCCTAAGGCCACTGCCATTTCCACCCTGCTGAATGCTGGAGTGTTTATATGGGTGGAGTGGCATCTTTATTTTCATGGAAGGACTGTAACAGGGTATTCGAGACACAGGTTCAGTCCCTGTAGTGACACGTCAGATGTTCCTCCATGCCCTTCTAGACGATTGCTCGCAATTCTGCGGGATGAACATTCGATATACGAGAGGCTGGTATTAAATACACCCAATGGCAAGGGTGCCCATTCTCAGGAATTGATTTTCAAGTCCATAACGGTTCTACCCCGCCCCCCTCCCCCACTCACGCGGCCACATGTCCTGAGACAGGGGAGAGATGAATAGCGATAAGACGTTTCACACTAGAAACAGATTCGGGATGTTGATGAGTAATGAAGAATGCGTATCAGTGATCAGTTTGACAGACCCATCAGAACCCTCCAGTCGCAGTCGTAATTACAAAAGCAATACCCGCAACATGGCTGATAAACGTGGCGGAATTCAACAGTTTTAATAATCTTTGAAAATCTGATGTGCAAAAACTTTCTTCACCCTATTCTTTCCCTGGGCAGAAAAATAAGGTTAGAAAAAAAAGAACAATGAGAGGAAAAAGAGAATTAAGTCAGAACTGGTTTTGTGGAGCCAAACTGGTGTACAGCAAGCCGCCCATGGCATGTCTTAAGTGGCCCATTGACTGGGCCTTCACGTGACGGACACTCTCATGGGGACATGAATAGCCCACGCTCTCTCTAAACTGCAAACCACATTATCTTAATTAAACGTATTATGCTTGGCCTTTACTGTCCTGTGGATAAGGTTAAGTAACATTGGAGGTAAATTCCGTCTGGAATGAGGTTAAGCCGGAGACCGCGGGTCGAAGTGACCCATCGGAAGTAACAAGACATATCTATGAAGCCATCGACTCTGATACGGCATTTGATAACGAAATGATCCGCAATGGTTATGGCCAATTTGATGAAAAGAATGACGTCAAAATAAGTATATAATTGATCACACCCAAATAAGTGATCAGAATGACTTAAAAATAAGTAAAGCGCTGCTTCTAATATTGAAGAGAATATTGAATGTCATAACAAAGTGAGGTAAAGATAAGTAAAAAATTGCTTACAGCCAAACGTGAACGGCGTGGCACGAAAAGTAAGGAAAACATTAACATTGTGTATTTCGAAATAGGTAAACGAAATGGCCTAATAATTCCAGCAAAGACAATACGGCGTGCAGCCGAAGAGCAAATTCCCAATAGTTGGAACATCGAAGTATATAGGATTCCCTGTCGTATTCCAATGGACGATGGTCGTTCGGTCAAACATCTGACCGACCGATCGACCGACTGGCCGACAGACATCAGAATGACCGACTTACATAAGGCTACTTCGTCGTCACTAAAAATATCTTTCCCTCATGCATATCCACATTCCCTCATTTGGAAGATGTAAATAGTAAAGCGTGGTATTCAATCACCCATTATGTATTCCCAGCAATACTGACATTTGCGGCCATATTGTCTTTATCACATTACCGGCTTATAGTTGTATACGATATCTTAAACTGATTTCTCTCGGATTATGTGTTAACGGACATTCAAGCAATTGAACGTGGATGAGACAGCTATATGTATCGAATGCCAATTGTTATATTAGTCTGCCCGAGTAAGTTGCATTTGATACTTGTGGCCATACAGGGCAACCTCTTATTTTAAAGTAACCGCAAAGTGATATCAGATGGCATCAGTGATAATTTACTTTATGTGGTAGGCCTATCATTTGCTTTATTCTTAAAAGTGATATGAACATATCAAATGTATCTATCTATCTATCTATCTATCTATCTATCTATCTATCTATCTATCTATATATATATATATATACATTTGATATTGATTATGGTGGCTGTAATGACGTCACCAATCCGATTCATTGGTGTCATCGCGATCATGTTTTTATTTTTTTTATTTTATTTGATTGGTGTTTTACGCCGTACTCAAGAATATTTCACTTATACGACGGCGGCCAGCATTATGGTGGGAAGAAACCGGGCAGAGCCCGAGGGAAACCCACGACCATCCGCAGGTTGCTAGAAGACCTTCCCACATATGGCCGTAAAAGAAGCCAGCATGAACTGGACTTGAACTCACAGCCACCGGATTGGTGTTAGGCTTCGGGTCATAGTGCTGGGATAGCGCGCTAACCGACTCAGCCACCGAGGCCCCGCACGATCATGTACGTCATCGGATTCATACACAATGCAGGTGCCACTTCCGATTCTTTCAGAGTTCCATTCTTGAAACTGTAACATACACTTTACGCCATTTGTTTTACTGTGCGTCATGATCAAACGGTTAGACTGGCTTGGTCTCAAATGTCTCGGAAGTGCATCGACTTGTCTCTCTGCCGAACTGTGCCCAACAGAGTAGGCATGCGAGTCTATACACGCTCAATACTTTGATTGCAAAGCTGACAAACACATGGCTAATTAAGCTGGTCTGAGAACAGCTCCGGGTCCATTCAGATCGTCTTGGGAGATTTCACAACTTTGATCTTACATCTGACCCTGAGCCCGATGATTAAACAGTGACATTTCCTCCCCCGTCATCCACACCCAAGTAATGTTGCCGGTTGCCTCAAGCCCAGCCAGACATGTCTTATACACACTTGAAATTGGGTTCCCTGGATTGATTAATTCTCTATTCCACTTTATTCCTTTGTGATTAACTTTTGGCTATACTCCGACAGTGGTTGTTTGAGGAAAGTCTCCCGTCACCTGTGATTCGGAGTGGTATTTGTGGGCCTTATACCACATGGTATACACAATACCGTACAAGCACTTTAAGCACATCCTATACGAGAGAGAGAGAGAGGGTCGTGACCCAGTGTTGAAGACGTTATAGGGCGCATGTATTAGGTGTATAGGTTCAACCGCGGCTCTGAACTGAGAATTTATGGATTTTATATGCTCATGAGGAATTGGCGACAATAAGTTCGTGCGGTTGTTTCTGCAGCCTAACGTTCCCTGAAAAATGACCATTTATCGTAAATCAATAATTGGTTAATAATTTACCAGATCTTGGTGGGTTCCCCGGGGCATTCTGGTTTTGCCCACCAATAAGACATTATATAAGAGAAACTTTCTTCAGTCTTTCAAATAACAATGAAATATATTGATAAATAAAGTGTAAGGATTTAAGACAAGACGTTAGCGATGCCTCTAATTGTACTTTCTCAATTTGAAGTTCTTCCAACTCCGTCTTTCCATACGTTCTTCGGATATTTTTCATTCATTCATCAGTTGCACCATAAAACGTATATTACATGTATATTTTATAGCCCTACACATCTGTCCCATCACCATGGCATTAGTTCAATACTAAAGCTACGCCTACAAGGTACATTCAGACAAAACTTTTTAAATTGTTGCCGAGTTGAATGAGTGTGGCAAAGTCCACCTGACTGTGAGGCCAGCGATCTGGGTTCCAACATGAGCGCTTACCCCTCTCACGACACATAGTTATGTTGGGTGATAACATCTTGCGGATAATTTCCCGGGGGAACTCAGTGGTTTTCGTGTCAGGATTCGTAATGAGAGGCAGAGAAATCGATATACGTCTTCATTGTCATAGAAAAGATGAGAGGAATCCCGAAAAACTCAAACCCAGCTCTATTTCCTAAAAGATGCAACCGCCAGTATGCACCCAAACTTGGCGACTATCACGTGAACACACCGGTGTCGTAAATCAAGATCAATAGAACTTTCTCACACTTTTTGTGTAAGAATTTGTTTTTGCCGGAAAAACACCTGCAATGCATCCTCGCAGCAAAGTTGTGCCAATTTTTTTTCACCCTTTTGTTTAGCCCGAAAGAGGTTTCTAATGAATTATTCAGTACGTCATAAAAGTACATCAATGACAAATGAAAGGAAACCATTAATTGTGGTCAACAAGACATCTAATTCAGTGTCATGGTGATTTCCTTGTGATAACAGGATTAATGTAATAAACCTCAAAAAAATTCTCTCAAGATAGTATTTTAAGAACCACTTACTAGTCCGATAAACTTGCCAATCAATTTCAAGTTTATGCAAGAATCATAATTTTTCAAAGCGTAAATCATATTGAAATATTCAATTTCAAAGTTAAATTTCAAAAACTTTTAATTCTAAATCTCATTTGGGTTCGTGGTTTTAAAGACGTCTAACTATTTCATTTGGTTTGTAGGTTTTTGTCGTTTCGAAAGCCACATATTGTTTCTTGGTTTCAACATTTTCCTCGCCATAATATAGCTTTAATATTGCTAAGGTGATGTTAAGCCATAATCATTAATTCATTTAGGTTCGACACATCTTATGCTGACCATCTCTCAAAGACGGAATAGACGTATCGGACCACGAAAGCATCATCTCCCCAGTCTATAATTACCTTGTGGTGGGTGTGTGACTTATTTTTAATATTCCCATGGAGTTCTAATCACATTAACACGTTTCTGTTTTGAATTGAGTAATTTATTGTGATAAGAAAATGTGTAATATGTTGGATATAACTGGGCAGCTCTGCCTGTTCAAAATAAGAAATCCAACAAAACCTGAGTAAAACGGCATCACCTCAGACAGTGCTTCTTACAGACGTATGGCCTGAAGCCACCGTATGAGAGACATGTGGATTTGAATAGGTTAATTGTGGGCAATGAACTTCTCCTTTTTCTCACAACCTATAGACTTAACTAGGGCAGAAGCAATAGAAGTAGGTTGTTTATAGATATCTGTACTACGTTATGAAAATAGGTGAAAGTACAGGACAATTAATTTAATATTGTACAACTTATCACAAATTATCACACAAACAACATTAAGAGGTCATTACTCAGCTGTCAGGTTCAGGACAAACACAGAAGGCCTACCGACCAGGGCATTCACACCATCGAGTCCATCACGGTAACTTAACTCATGTCAGCCGGCAGAATTCATGGTTGCCGAGTGCGGACTATCTCAAACTGTGCCGATAATTTTGTTTATAGCTTCCTTTATCAAGGTCAAGGTCGAGCACTATTTCGATCGAATCACGTGATTTCAGTAGCCAGAAAATGTTTTGAAGGTAGGAATAATACGACTGACCAATCCAATTCGCTGAAAGCCCGACTTTATCACAGTCGCTTGGATTGGCTGGCACTCAAAGTAAGGGGTTTTCAGTACGAAAGAGGTACCTAAAATATCAACAATGTTTGGCATCATTGAAGCGTTTCGAAACTTTACAGACATATTCCCCTGTCTTGGACAGGAAATTTCTACATTCGCCCGCTCCCAGTGTCCATGCGGCCTTGGTGACAACGGGGAGCGATATGAAGAGATTTACAGCTCCACAGTAACAAAAAGTTGTCGAAGGCTTACGGTGTCTTGCGTTTATTGAATGTCACTTGTCTTCCATCAATGTGCGACGCAAGTCTGTACGCCACAAGTGAGAACTTGTCCGTACCTTGCAAATGATCTGTGGTCTACCCGAGCTCTTCGCTCCCTACCATCATTACTGAAAATTTTTGACCATGGCCTTAATAAATAAATAAATGAAAGTCAAAATAGTCATCTCTCGAAACAACAGAACGTTCTTCTCAGAGAACATGCAACTTCATCGGTAAGTATGTTTTGAAAACCGAAAACTTAAGATGTTTTCGCCCACCCCTTAGCTTAAAGACAAGCGAGATCTGGCTCCTTACTGTGGTCGATTCATATTTGTGTCATGATACTGAATGGTTATTGGACTTCGTGATGAAGTGTTGAAGCAGATTTGAAGTTGAAAAGCACTCCACAAATTTGTAAGCACACGTAGAACAGTGGCCAGAATGAATCATCCCTTTTCTACAGATATCTGAGCGCCCAGGGAGAGCAGAAACTGGACAATCGCCTTGAGGCTAGCACGGAATCAGAATAGAAATGCCTTGCTTAGCCATAAAAAAACTACATACATGTATTTTATAGCTTCACAAGCCTGGATGATTATCGCAAATAAGTACGGTTTCTTTCTATTCGTTTCATTTCTTTTCGGCAATATATATGGCCACTATACCGTCACGTTGACGTTAAGCCGTAATCAGTCATTCATCCATTTCTGCTCAGTAACGTGTACTCCAGCAACATATTAAAAAATATTTAAAAAAAATGTTCTATTGTAAAATCCCGATTTTTTACCAGTCTATGTGATTGATTTACCGAGAGATATAAGCTGTGATACAAACTGATCATTGTTGGAGTCACGTGTTCGTTGTATGGAAGTAATTGATTTACAGACACACGAAATCACGTTATTACTGAGACACATGCCAAAGTAACCAGGTATTCCCAGCGGTTGAATGCATAGTTGGTGTTGCTTTCTATATTTCCGCTTATGTACTAAACCTTGTCTGAGTGTTATTCCGAACCTGTATGAAACGATGATTTAATGATACTGAATGCGTATCTGGTTAGTAATAAGGTATTTTCTGGGATAAAAGTTCTCTTTTAGCATGCTATCGTCTTTGGAGACACGATTCCATAAGATGGCATGCACACTTGTCTACACAACACAGGTGCCATAGATCGGCGGTTTACCTGGGGCACTCCAGTATTATTTACCCATAAAAAACTGACCGCTATTTGTATGTGATAAAAAATCTGGTATATGGCGTTACAAATAGATAAATAAATAAATACTATAGTGTTATTACAGAATGTCTCTATGGTGTAATCTAACTACACGTGCATGTACATACTAAAATCGCGTGAAAAACCTGAGACACTTTATAACTCGGGAAAGACTTCGTAAATCTCGTCAGTTTCTTTTTCTTTAAATTCTTGCTGTGTGAATTACCAAATCTTTGATGGAACAGGTCGGTTTGTGTCGCGGATCGATACCAATCAAGTGCTCCACGGCACGGTCTGCGGAATGTGACCAGAGGCGCTACAACCTCACGTCCTCTCTGTTATTATTGCCACTTGGGCCACGGAAGGTCTCCTCAAATATTTACTATTGGTTATCGGAATTATCATTTAGTCCTCCCAGCCCCGGGAAATGACAGTTATTTGAAGGTGGGTGCAAGACTAGACGGCTGTATTATTGTCTGCCGGAGTTTCTTTGGGGCTGACGGTCCAGCAGCTTTTTCGTGGACTGGTTTCTCTGGAATGAACTTAAAGTCAGATTTCCGGTAAGAGAACTTCAGATCGTCAACTGTACCCCAACCATTCGCACACATGCATGGTCGATATGTGACCGGCCACTGACCACTTCTCACGACTCCATCACCCTCTTCAGACCTAAGCTACCCCAGAACACACACACAGTAGTACAAGCTCTAGTATTTGCCATGGTAAACGTATTTACCGGGGATTTTTTAAAAACCTTTATAAGTATTAATTTTGAATTTTGAATGATATGTCCGAAAAAGTCAAATCGCGGTTTGTATGTAATATTACCATAAAGACTCTTGTCCTTTCATAAGGTTATGGGAAAGTTCCACTATCGACATCGAAGCTGGTGTAACAAGGGTGTAAGCAGCTTCTCGCATATTCAGCAGAAGTTTGCCACCAGTTTTCAGACTGTACCAAACTGCACGGAAGAGCACTGATACAAGGACTGACACTCAAAAGATCCAAATAATGTCATTTTGTCCTGAACAGCTTTTATACAGATAAAGAAATGAAATTAATAAATATTCTTATGGAGAAAGTATCCAACACAAAGTTTTATTTTTGCGACAATGGCCGCCTAAAGAAGCTCCACAGCGCCACCCTGCTATCAGCATAGCCTTGTCAATTTTAACGAGTCGGGCGGAAGTTATTTCTCTAAAGGCAGATACACAGTGGAACTATATTGTTTTGTCCAACGCCATAACTTTTCATTAACAAGTCATATAATGTACTACAGAAGAGCTTTCATGTAGTTCAGTGTTATACTAACATCATGCTTTGGTGTCCATTAGCCAAATTCTTCTTCAAGCCTGGACTTCAGGAAAATTATCTGCCGTGACATGAAAATGGTCACAGTCATACGACATCTTTACTGTTGTAAACCTTTCAATGGCCTATGTTAAGGACCTGCTAACTTGAAGTGCTCGTTTATAATTCGTACATGCCTTTATATAAAATTCCGGCACTCATTAAGAACTTTTCTTCCACTTCATAACCACTGTAACACTCTTAAGGGTAGATTGACAAAACATCTTATGCTCTCTGGCGCCTTTCCCGTTTAAATCTTAATTGTTAAGGCACTGTACGCCATCATAGTTTTAGGATAAACATGGTGCTATATATTAAGTAATCACATAATCATTGAGATACATCTATTCAACATTTGACTTTGATGGTAATTTTGGACTTCAAATTTGAAATTTGATCTTACTTTTTGTTGTCCAGATAGACATACGAACGTGGGAACTGACGATTGGATTTCTAAATAATAATAAAATCCTTACACTTTGGTTTCCCTCCTGTACAGGAATCAAAGGACACCGTCTTATAAGTTTAGAGATTTGGCAAATTAGTGAATATATCTGTTGACATTGCACAGGCCCATGTACATAATCAAATTAATTCAGAAAAGGCTCCCATTTCCCGACAAAAGCTCCTGACTCAAACTTTTCGGCGGTCTCCCGAAAAGGCTGTCTAATTTACCCTCACAGGACCCAACATGTTTATTCTACCATAAAAAAGTTCCTAGTCAATACCGTGTATCGGGTTTGGCATTTTCTTTTAACTTCTCAATCAATAGTCTAAACCGGAAAATAAAATCACGCCGAGTTGACGAATCCAGAGACAGGGTTACTCCGCACCAATTTAATTTGATGCCCTAAAGATAAATTATTAAACTGTGATAGTGTTGATTTTCTGTTAGCTTTGCTTTTCTCTTGAAGCTTACAGGCTTCAACAAATGAGGTTTTTTACAGCAAAAAGTTCGATATTTTCGAAATTTGGCACTGCTTTAATGTACAAGAAATAACGCTGGTAAAGTACGATATGCTTGCTTCACCAAGCCAGTCAGATTTTATAGGCGTTGGTCCCATTTTGTGTGCTATCTACTCCTGGCCAAAGGGGCAAGGGGCGCCAATCACTGGCAATAAAACATTACCTAAACAACATTGCTCTGTGGGCATAGAGGGCTGCGTGCGCCATTTAACTGTTTTTTTCCTATCTATCACGCATATTCGCAATCTGGTTCTGCAAAAGCCGTTTTATTGGTGCACTGTCCCAAAGAATCGTCCACGGCACGCGCATTGAGCAGATGGTCAGTGATTAATGCACGGAGGAACACCCACAGTTAACTGTACTAGACTGTTGGTGAACTTAACCATCTGCGTGTGGTTTGTGAATCCATCTCCGGGAGAGTGTCGGTTGTCGGTGTGGGCGGTGACGCCTCTGGATTCCACGCGAGACTGGTAAATTTATGAAGTGATTAACTCGGTAACCCCTAGGTTCTTTGAAGAAAAAAACCCCCTTGTCTGCAATGCGGCCAAACAATGCCATTAGTGTAAGAAATTCTGAAAAAAGGTAGGGCGAATAAAATTGTAAGGTTCTCCATGCAATACAGATTTCCACCTCACCCAATATTATACCCAGAGCTTGCTCAACACAGCAGTGTATAAGTGGGTCCTTTCAGACCATTTGGTCTTGACGTAAAAAAGGTACGAATGTGAACGGGTACCTTGTCGGACAACACAGACAGCTACATTTAAGCGTGTATGAAGGAACTGTGATGACTATAAATTAATAAAATTTGAATAATGTAACGATCTAACGTACCTTAACGAAACAAGCTGGGAGAAAAAATGGATTACATGTACAAAACGACGTCTGTTTTCTGGCCTGAATGATTAAAAAGGTTGATGTAATCTGTTTTATTAAAAAGCAAACAAGAAGATTTAAGACGTTGATAGCTTTGAACGGAATGCCTAATATCGACAAACAGCAGTTATTCCCATGATTTGGGTCATAAATTCTCTACGACTGTACGTCTTTGGCTTTTTGCTTTTGCACTGAAAACATACTAGAACTTTTTATGCTATGGGTTATAAAATTAAAATATACAAGTGATTGTAAAGTCTTACTTCTCTTTAGTATTCTTTATTTCCACAATATGATCAATCGGTAAATGATTTATTTATTTATTTGCTTGGTGTTTACGCCATAATCCAGGATTTTTCACTTATACGACGGCGGCCAGCTTTATATGGTATGAGCAAACCGGACCGAGTCCGAGGAAAACTCACAACCATCAGTAGGTTGCTGGCAGACCCTCCCACGCACATCACTGAAAAAGATTTCATTGATATCGTGAAATCTAAATCTGTCCTTGATGCCGTCCTTTGTCAGATCTACTTCCACATGCATGTATGTTTTAAAATTCCACAAGACGACGACCTGGTTGTTAACATATTCATATTCCAAGAGGAGAATCCATGCAGTTTAACTGTGAATTGAATCAGTTATATATATGAAAGCATTTGGGCGTTGTATTACTTTGACAGAGTGCTTGCGTATTTATACGACAAAGGGCACAAATCTGTGACGACTGAAAGGAATTTTTTTGAAGGCCAGTGCAATCCAGATATCTTCATTTTGTTCCTAAAAATCCAAAAAAGTCCAAGAATCTCGACTGGTAGCAGAGATATCTTTATCCTGAACAACCACAAACCACTGAGTATCTGTCGGTCACTGTGCTCAAATAATATAGACTTGGAAAATGTGCAATTCACTATGAAAAGTGTTTTTGCAAGGCCTACTTGGAGTAGACTTTTTAGTGGCAAATACGGGTTTATTCAATTACTCTAAAAGTGACATTCGGCCATAATGTTAATATTAAAAAAAAATAAATAAAAAATCAATAATAATAAAAAATACAATATACTTTACACCATTTGTCATGTCTATTAGAATATGCTTATCAACAATCGATTATATGTTTTGACTGTTTGTGAAACAAATTCATGCGGGGGACATCTTCCATACAAAGGTTGTCATGGCTGTGGAACTATAATCCTTTTAACAAAACTTAGGAATTTGTACAAGGATAAATGAGCTGTTTCGCTGCTCAATCTGGTTAAACTATAAAGCCAACAAAAGTTAGATCAATTTATGATATGAGTTATACGCTGAAATTCTTCAACTGAAATGGCTGAATCTTTTAAGGTATAGTTAAACATAAAACTGCATGCTTACAGCAAGTACAGATCCCGTGATCTAAATCAGTGCTGTATCTTTATGCTGAGATTCCTGTTCAGACTAACATTTTGCAGTCCATCAAGTTTTCCTCATAATTTCTGTCAGAACTCTCAATCTACGTGGCCAGACAGTTCCCCTGAACACATCGTTGCACTGCAAGTCTGGAAATATGACAACCGACTAATAAACTGATATCACGAAGGTCAGATCACCAGTTGTGAAGCGATGGCAGCCGACAGCAGCGTATGCCAGAAGCTGTAAAAAATAACGCCATATATGACATATGTGGTCTCAGCGAAAAACTGAACAGTCCACTTTGCTTATGGTGATACCAACCAAAAAGCTCAAGGGTTTTGAAACTAACGAAGTAGGTGCCGTCAAAACGATTCAATCGGTCCGTTTGAATCGGTAACCATGAGGCGGTGTTCAAAGCGGACGGATATCAATGCTGGCTTAAAGTTCTCAGAATTGGCTCCTGGATGCCGCTTTGTTCCGGGCTCCTGTTTTGTGGGAAGGCTTTGGTTTTATCCTTCAAGAACATCAGGAGATTTTTTTTCTTTCTAATGTAACTAGCTATAGGTCACTCCGCTCAGTCCACATAAGCAGGGGTTTTCTTGTTAACGGTTGTCGTTCCATGGATTACACATGTCAGTGTTACCGTTTCGTGAGTCTTTTTTTTCTTCTCGGTTTACAGCAAATACACGCAGACTCAACAAGTTCAAATCTATCATCCTTACGGCGCCTGATGCATTATTTTTCTCGAAACCAATAAACGACAAAGGCGTAAGGGATCAGAAAGTAAACAAACTCATATAGCATCTTCTGCGATTTTCTAAAATGCCAGTTAATTTCGTTGATTTTATGAAAAAAATTCAGCTTTCTGGTAATATAAATAGTTTTTCTGTGAGCATTTATTTTTCTGTGGGCATTTATTTTTCTTCGATGATGGAGTTCAGCAAGTCGTGTGTGACATAACAAGTCACAAATCAGTCATCCAGTCTGTCAATAGAATGCAACTGTATACCACAGACACTGATTAATTGTGTACAGGTTTACCCCTAAGGATGTATAGAAGGCGTGTAACGGGGGTCGGGGAAATGTTTATATCGGAAGATAGCTGAGTTTGAAAGTATTAAGAAAAAAGCGTGAGCCTTAAATATACAGACGTGTAAACGTGGATCATGCCTCACGTAAGGAGTATCTGTGTTTGTAAACAGAACATCAGCTAACCATTCATTAAGGAAGCACAATGAATTGGTGCGATGAAATGAAATATAAGCTTAAAATCCTTGCATATAGAAAACACCTTCTTGGTACTGTTATATTGTTTGTTACAGTTTTGGGAGGATTTGACGTATCCACCATCCTATTTGGTACACATCTCGACGGTGTTTTTTTTATAGTTAGGCTTAATCTGTCACGTTGTCGACAGTCTCGCTTATTGTTTGGTCTCACACTCACGTATGTCATCCCGACCTACTCACAATGTATGCTTGCAGTGGGTCGATCAGTGTTTGGACTACATATGCCCTTATGATGAGTGCCAGAAGCGGTATATCAAGATTGCGAATGTGGAAGTGTTATAGATTTGACCTGACTTGGGATTGAACCAAGGGCTTTGAATTAAAACCTCGAATCTCTCGTCAACCAAAGTCTAACGTTCAATGGACGCAATTAACTCTGTGCTGTCAATGGCTAGCTGGGTTCCTTTCCGTATGAATACTTCAGGGACAATAACTGTTCATTCTTCGTGGTAAAGTACACGGCATAGCAAACTTTACGTATTTATCTCCGTCCAGATTACAGGTCATAAGGGAACAAGTTCCTTAGATTGCTTACGTGTTAAAAGATGTGTCGGCTACCCTGTGAAGGTAGGTATAGATTCCACTGGGTATAAATAAATAAATTTTATAAATAAATAAATAAACAAATAGGTCACTGTCTTATCTTTCATTGTGCAATGAACTACACGTGTTGATCATTACTTCACAACATAGCTCATGTACAGAGGATCGGTTTGGGTTGGTGGGAAACAGATCAGTACATTGTCAGTGTGGGAAATATTTTCGTTGTTGTAGTTGAACATTAACTTTGTTGTGACCTCAGTTTTCTGAAACAACCGAATAGTGAAATCATCTCTCCTCTAAGCTTTTCCAACATTACGATAAACGCCATTCCCTCTGGTTTACACGGCGTTTTTTGGGATGGTTCAGTTAAGTATAAACCAAAGTCTGCCGCGGAATCTGGAAAAGGAGCGGCTTTTAGGGCTAGGTTAGAGGTCCGTCTTTGAGGTGTGATTAGTGCGAAATGACACAGACATTATGTATGCAGCAGCAATTACCTTAACACACCTTTACGGAACACGCGCTGTTGTATCTTCATCGCTTTATTTTGCCTTGGCGTTGGATAGCTCAGTAAAACGCTATCAGAAAGAATGTGGTAAGCGGAATAGTGCCCTACATCCAAATTCTTTGCCACATTGAGGATGGCTGTGGGATTCCCTCCGGCTCTGCTCGGTTTCGTCTCATCATACTGCTGGCCGCCTTCGTATAAGTGAAATATTCTTCAGTATGGCGTAAAACACCAATCAAATAAATAAATAAACCTTTGCCACACCATTTAAAGTATTCTGGAGGAAAGCAGAGTGTCTAGTGTAAAACACCGACCTTTGGTAAATTTCTGCACAAACGGTCCTACAAGGGTTGTCATCCAATTATTGTCACTCTGACTCTGGTATAAACCTGTCGAATGCAGGAAATGAACACACATCTGGTGTGCCTTGTAACTGAGAGCAGCTCCCCTCACTTGTTGAGCTGCAGATTCGTTCATTCTACAATGAATCAGAAAACTCATAACTGGAAGAATGACAAGCTTGGGTTTGAAGAGTATATATACTTCTGGACCCGGTTTCATGAAGCGTACTTAGTGCTAAGTAGCCCTTATCTAAGTGCCATTTTTCTAGATACATTGTCATGGCAGTTAAGGAGATACTGAGCTAAGTGCACTTCATGAAATCGGGGACAGGCTCGAAGCTATCCTTTAAAACCGTTCATCATGCCAGTGTGTTTAGGTTAGATAACGTTAGCTAAATATATATATATATATATCTCATATAACTAGAAATAGACATATATGATAAGAATAAGCGGATACTTGATCGAAATGAGAATATTAATAGATATTAGAGTTATGTCCATACATTTTACGATTTCAAATTCCTCATTCTTTGACGGCAGGTAACATACGCCTAGGTACACCAGAATTGGTTAGGACTTAATTTGATTCGCCATATTCACACCATATAGCCTGTATTGTACATACATGTAGTACTACTTCTTGACTGCCTCACACCAGTGAAACGTGAAACTATAGTTTTGGGATATCTTTCCAGCAAAATAAGAGAGTGCCATTTTCAAGCCGTGCTAATGAAACTTCAGCCATTAGTGTCTAATCGGAATAAAATTTCACTTCACGTGGTTATGTGATTGAATCAGATTTTTATATGATCCAATCCAAGGTAAAAATATTCGCAAGATTAAAATTAAATACTTTGCTCCAAACATCTAAATTAAGCAAATGTCAAATTCTTCTTGTTTTTTCCAACAAATACTGAAAGCTTTGTATAAAATTCGGTCGGACGAAAATGGCAAAACCATACATAACATAGCAGAATAAAGTCATCACAAAGAGAGGCAACAAGTCAATCGTATATCGAAACAAAGATGCTTTGCTTGTCGCTTCACCGCATTGTGACATTGTTCTACTTTACTAGAAAATGCATCCAAAACTAACATTCGCGTATAGCCTGGAACGTAGGGCTAAAATTGTGCACTGTCTTTCTTCAGGTAAAATCCCGTCCTAGATCGTGAGAACAAGACAGCCAGTCATAATCCACGACCTGGGAACAACGTTGTCACATTTACCCTATTAATATACGGCAGCGTCAAAAACACCGCCTGTTGACAGCGGAGACACCCCAGCATTGCTTACCAACAGAAAACTGACCAAATGAAGAGGGTCAGGGTGTTGTGATTTCTGGACGATGTCTTGGAGTGGGGGTGGGGGGAGGTCTCCAAGCGCTGACGTAAGAGTGAGCGTTAAGCATGGAACTTCAGGGATTACTGTATAGTGCGCAGGACACGTGATGGCCACACAGAGAGGCCGAGGGTTCCAGCCCCGGTGGTTCATACCTTCGCTTACCTTACTGGCTTTGTCTTTCTTCCTCAGCGTACGGATGGGCATCCGGCAGTTCTACAAAGGTAAAACGAATTTGTATGTATACATTAAAATAGGCTTGCCATACAAATAGATGATTCTCAGAAATGATTTATTTATGATTTATTTATTTATTTGTTTGGTTATTTGTGTGTTTAATTTTTCTGGTAGTTAACGTCGCCAGCAAGAATTTATCACTTATAACGGCGGTCAGGCCCATGGTTGAAGGTAAACAGAGAGCCTAAAATAAAATACACACCTGTGTCATGTACATGACAAACCTCCTGAAGTATAGAGCCACAGCAGAAACAGTTAGAGCTGGATTCAAACACACGGCCCAGCCAAGAGTCTGATCCGTCCTCAGAAATATGCTACCCTCTTCTGTTAAATCGGAGGTCGGGAGATCTAGTATGATGTGACTGGGTGGGGTGTCATGCCTGGTGTCTCCGGCATGATGTTTCAGTGGCGGCAGCATTATGGCGGCATGGGCTCGCACTGCCACAAGAAGACGCAATATATGCAGGCACCAGAAGGACTTCCAAATTATTGAAACATTGTTAAGCACTCACTCACTCCGTTATATCAATTATTTGAAGGATGAAATTTAGGCCACAGGTTATTTTTCCATGGCCAAGGACGTCAGAAGTTCGAATCCAGCGCATCGGTACATAACTCATATAATTATCTGATTCATACTTGATAAAATCTTAATCAAGTTGCAACCTGTTTGTAAACATCATATACTTTAAGTCACAATCCGAACTAGGTTCCGTCACATTATAGAATGACTTACCTTTCAGGCTCCCAGATAGTGGGACAGTCGAGCGTTCAGAGATGTCTTCAGCCCAAAACTAACCATGACAAACCCGCTGAGAAGGTAGGTCGTATTCAATGTTTAGCACCAACGGGACTACGACAGGAACTCCAAGAAGAGAAGAAATTGGCAATCGTTTGATAAATACTGGAAATAATTTAGGCACAAGTCAAGACACAGTGATTAGGTGGAATCGATGCAAAAATCTGCTCTAAGATTTGACTGGATTGATTATGGCTCTTTTTCTCATACAAGTGACCCAGTGAAAAGTTTGTTGTGAAATATCGTATTGAAGAATATCTGTCTTCTACAAATAGGCGGTCAGATTTAGGGGTGGAACAGTGAAAAGGTGGGTTTATTGCTCCATCCTAAGCTATCTGAGATCTTATCTGAGTCTATTAAAACAATCCAGCTCCTTCACAAATGCCGCGGAACAGGTGGCCTGGTCCCCAGCGTAGGTGCATGGACTGCGGGCTCCATGTAGGCCAATACATATCGACGTATCGCTTATTAATTTGTCAGGATTGTACCTACAGCATAATCTTCCAGCATATATGTACCATTTATAAGAAGAAAATAAAAAGTTTATTTATCACCGAGCAAGGAGCAGTTAAGGTGGATGTCTTATTTGCTTTTCCCTCAAATAATCATCAGGTAATTTCGTTCCCTGAGTAATGATGGATTGCGTTTTCGTCGATCTAAGGAATTCATTCATTCATACGAACGAGATTACTTCTTTATTTGGAACGGATTAATCCGTGAGAAACGGATCAATCCGTCATCATCCAGGGATCGGATTTAACGTAAGACTTTTTGAAGGGTCCACAATGAGCATGGCTTTGCGTTGGATTTTCGAATGTCTTCAAACTATGTTACCTGTTATTTTTGATGTCATACTTGTACCGCCCTACAATATCTACTCCAAATTGTGGAAATGCAATTATTTTATGTTATGGTTTACGACTCCTTGAGTCATTCACTCAGATACAGCAGCTAATGTCTACAAAGAACATGCTATATTCGCAGCATAACTTTTGTTTAACTTTCATTAGCAGGGGCAGCTTATAATTCTTACCGTTTTCTCTCTTTTCAGCCAACGCTATTTCGCTCTTTTTCAAAGAAACCAACATCACACTGGGGAGTTCTTAGACGGAGGGACCCCAAGCGATCTAGCTCTGGCGAGGTCCTAAACGTGGGTGGAGGGCTACAAGACAGACGGTTCCTTACCTTACGACTGGCCTGTTCTCGGTTATACAGGAGCCGTCGGCGGCAGCACGAAGAGGCCAGGATACTTGGTAACTTGGTGTACGATGACAGAAAAAATGCCAGCGTCGTCTTGTGTGACTTCATGCCGGAAAGTACCGGAATGAGCCGAAAGTTGTACGGCTTAATGAACTCGGTTGTACAAAGTCAAGAGACCCTGAAAACTGTGGACGTCAGCTCCGACCAGATCCATTTCAGAAACCTTAGAAACGTCTCATTTCTACATGGGCACAAACTTTTACGCGACTCTCTTAAAGTATTGTTTGTGAGGGAACCTTACTCTAGACTTCTGCAAGCCTACCTACAGATTTTCTTTGTCAGTTTCCGCGGCCGGACGGAAACAAATGTTGACAAAGAAACATCCTGGGCAAATAAAACTACCCCAGTCACAACATGCCCCACAAGACTTTCCTTCACCCAGTTTCTGGAAATGTTTGTGGAGATGTATCAGACGTCACCACCTGGTCCCCTTTCCATAAAGAATGGCGCGCTACATCAGAGCTGGAGCTCTGCGCACGAAAGCTGTGCACCGTGTCATGTGAGGTACGACTACATCGGCAAACTCGATAATCTGGGCTTTGAACTAAAATACATGTTTTCAGCTTCACACTTTGAAAAGTTTTACAAGGTGAGGCAAATAGTCGGTATCTGGGAAAGGGAGATGGTGGAGGAATTGGTTTCGTCAGCGATGGATCTGTCCACGAGCAGTTGCGTCCCTTTACGGCTGGCATTGGACAGAATATGGACAGGTTTACAGCTCATAGGGTTGATTCCTCTGAAAGAGTCTCTGCATTTAAAAGACACCGACTCTTTGGAGGATACAAAAAGGGATTTCATGACACAGATAGATAAAGTATTTAATCAAAAAGTGAGCTCAGGTGCAAAATATAAAATGGTCAGATATGCTTACCAGCGGGTACCTAAACGAACGTTACAACGAGTGAAGAAGGCTTTATTGCCCGAGTGTCTGTTATTTGGTTATGACCCCGATTTGGTGATGTAGCAGTTTGACAATGACCGAAAGTACCCTAACTCAAACAAGAAAAGATTGCAATATAATGTGCTGTAAATTCACCAGTAACAGTCATCTGAGTTTGATTTATGGTTTCCCCATTAAAGTGTTCAATGCAAAATATAGTTTCAAAACAAAGGTTACATTACCTAAGAACAAGGTTTTGTGTATATGTGAAAAATCTCATTTATATATCAGCGCAATTTCTACAAATGTTTACACCTACTCATTAATTGCTGCTTGGCACAATGTAAAGTAAACACTTTGCTTCTTTAACCGCAATACTAATTTTGCTCATTGTGCTGGGGAATTATCCTCCTTAAAAATGTCGACATAGGAAGTCAATCTATTCTAATGTCCCTCCATGCAGTACGGATGTATTCTACATGCCTAGGAAGTGAATCAGTGTTGTTAAAGCGAGTGCCGCCACATTACGTCAAGGGGAGGAACCCAGCAGATATCCGTCTTCCAAATCCCATGCGATGCTGCAATGTCTATGGTTCGACACCGGTTTTACGTCAGGATTTTTGCCCGGAACCAAGCGGTGCCCAGTTTAATAAACCCATAAACCTGAACGCTGTTATATAAATAAAAAATTCCAAGAGAATAGAGGGTTTGACCCCAATCAGATAAATCAGTAAATAACTGTAATTGCAAAACCTTGAGGTAAGTCCAGAGTTCTTACGCACTGCGTCCTCGATTCACATAGCGGATATGTATACCAGTTCAGACCCATAGCAAGTGAAAAACCACAAACTCGGTGGTTTGTGTAAGTGCTTCGGAGCTACTTGGAGTTAGCTGTCACTTAAAAGGCCAAGCCGCCTTTAGATAAAGTATGCAGTAGATAAAATACAAATAAAGATTTGAGTTTCTGCAGGTGAATTTTTTTTTTTTTTTTTGAGCACTACTGAACAAGCTGAAACAGTGACGTCACCGAGTCATTTTTCTTTTTTGCCACGAGCGCCGTCGACCTTTATTGTCACCAAGGCTTCACGGAAAATGAGAGTGAGGGAGATTTACAACTTCATTTCAATACGTTATTTTTATATAACTACTTCGCGCTATTTCCATTCCGCGATCGCATTCACTTATACCACGGCATAAATTCCTGTTTTCTATTGAAATTACTGGCCTATAATTGTCTGGCTCAGAGCAAAGCTGGAGAAACAATAGTTCTATAACGAATGGTAACAACCGTGTTACTTTTGGAAGCATGGTACAAGAAGTCGTTGTCAGGCATCAAATATCACATGTTGTAACGAACTCATTACCACGATATTTACCGTGAATTGTTTCTTTTCTTGAACTGCCGTATTTTCGTTTATTTCGCGGCGACTGTCTTTGCATCAGACCCTTCCCAGTGGTTACATATAGTGCTGCCTCACTGGTACACCAGGCATCCTGAAGACACCATGCAAACAATGATTCCCATCACCATGCATCCTGAAGACACCATGCACGGACAAAGATTTCCATCACCATGCATACTGAAGACACCACGCACGGACAAAGATTCCCATCACCATGCATACTGAAGACATCATGTACAAACAAAGATTCTCATCACCATGCATCCTGAAGGCACCAAGTACAGACAAAGATTCCCATCACCAGGCATCTTGAAGACACCATGCACGCACAAAGATTCCCATCATCATGTGTCCTGAAGACACCACATACGGACAAAGATTCCCATCACCATGCATACTGAAGACATCATGTACAAACAAAGATTCCCATCACCATGCATCCTGAAGGCACCAAGTACAGACAAAGATTCCCATCACCAGGCATCTTGAAGACACCATGCACGCACAAAGATTCCCATCATCATGTGCCCTGAAGACACCACATACGGACAAAGATTTTCATCACCATGCATCCTGAAGACACCATGCACGGACAAAAATTCCCACCACCATGCATTCTGAAGACACCATGCACGGACAGATTCCCACCACCATGCATCCTGAAGACACCATGCATGGACAAAGATTCCCATCACCATGCATCCTGAAGGCACCATGCACAGACAAAAATTTTCACCACCAGGCATCCTGAAGACACCATGCACAGACAAAGATTCCCATCCAGTGCCTCCTTACGCTCAGTACAATGTCAGGAACATACCAGGACTGTTGATTTCAAAGTTTTGCACTTGATAGTGGGTTATACAAGGCAAAACATGGTGAAAACAAAAGAAAACAACAAATAAGCTTTGAAAGAATGTTGATTTTGTTTTGTTCCCTTAATCATACTCAGTTTCAAAGTGAAGTCTTGCATAGCTGGACATAATTCTGCACAAAATTGTGCAATGCAATGCACACAAACACATTCAAATCGATCAAAAATAAAACTGTGTTCTCAAACAAAATAAGAGTAAGTAAAGAGTCAGTAAAATCATGGAATGTAAAAATATATCCTGTTGTAGCTCTTATTATACTCTTGACAACATTACTCATGTATATGATGAAATATATATATATATAACAAAATTAAAGCTTAAATCTCTTCAATCAGGGAATGTGAAATTATAAGAATAAGTTGTGTGCTATGAGCAGAGGAAACCAACCAGAGCCTGGAGGAAAACGCCGCACCCTGCCATGTTCCCGACTAAAGGTTGCAACCAAGCCAGTAGTACGCCTGGATTACAACCCGCATATTTCAATAGGGATGTGGAGTATATTTCATTAGGGATGTGAAACATATATTCAATGGGGAAGCGACCCTTTTCACATACTGATACACAATGGACTATGACACCATGATACCTACTGATTGCAATATGACACTATGATACAAAACATGTCACCATAAGGACAGATGCAATGCATTCTGAGAGACAGTGACATTTAATGAATTCTGACATACAATGACACTTAATGAATTCTGACACACAGTGACACTTTATGGATTCTGACACACAGTGACACTTAATGGATTCCTACATACCATGACACTTAATAAATTTAGATATAGTAACATTTAATGGATTCTGACATATAATGGCAATTTATCAATTCTGACAGACAGTGACACTTAATGGATTCTGACACACAGTGACACACTACGGGCTCTGACACACAGTGACACTTTATGAACTCTGACACACAGTGACACTTTATGAACTCTGACACACAGTGACACTTTATGAACTCTGACACACAGTGACACTTTATGAACTCTGACACACAGTGACACTTTATGGACTCTGACACACAGTGACACTTTATGGACTCTGACACACAGTGACACTTTATGGACTCTGACACACAGTGACACACTATGGACTCTGACACACAGTGACACTTTATGGATTATGACACAGTGACACACTATGGACTCTGACACACAGTGACACACTATGGACTCTGACACACAGTGACACTTTATGGATTATGACACAGTGACACACTATGGACTCTGACACACAGTGACATAATATGGACTCTGACACACAGTGACACCCTTTGGACTCTGACACACAGTGACACTTTATGGACTCTGACACACAGTGACACACTATGGACTCTGACACACAGTGACACTTTATGGATTATGACACAGTGACACACTATGGACTCTGACACACAGTGACACACTATGGACTCTGACACACAGTGACACTTTATGGATTATGACACAGTGACACACTATGGACTCTGACACACAGTGACACACTATGGACTCTGACACACAGTGACACCTTATTTATGATAATTTATCTCATACAGGAGACATGTGACTAAAGTATATGACAGAATAAGGACATTTTTGACCTTATGCAAGGAAATTAAAAATATTTTATATGTTAATATTGTACATGTATATTGCATGGTAAAAAAATACCAATGGCTTAAGTGAAAACATCCCAAATGATCTAATCTTATGCGACACAAGATCAGATAATCACTGCACTGGAGACTCACACATATGCACAACCGATTTCAATACCTGCTGGGCATATCCCACTAATTAGGATATATAAGACAATTTGTCACCTATACAATGTTAGCATATATGTAAATGAGTGTTAACAAAGTATTAAATATATCTATATCAACAAAACACGTCTCTCTCAGCACTATTATATTTTCAAGATCAAAACAGGTGAGTCCCAAATAGCACTAACTACTGTTTTCATATATCTATTCTTGCAAACGCATGAAGAAGAGATCTTACAATCTACATGCAATGCAGTCAAGTTGTGTGATTTGATACAGCCAATCTGTATCACCTACAAGTAGTCAATCTATATAATACAGTCAATCTGCATGATATGATAATGTTAAGCTGTAGAATCTACATTGTAATACAGCCAGGCTGTAGAATCTGATATAGCCTGGCTGTAAAATCTAATACAGCCTGGCTGTAGAATCTGATATAGCCTGGCTGTAAAAGCTAATACAGCCAGGCTGCATAATATAATACAGCTGAACTGTACAATATAATCCTGCTCAACTGTATAGTATAATACCCTGAGTGTCTGTACATTTGTGTTCCTCACAGGAGGCACCTGTATACAGGCATCCTTACAGGAGGTCCCTGTACACTGGTGCTCCTTACAGGAGGTGTCTTCACACTGGCGTTCCTTACTGGAGGCACCTGTACAGTAGCATTCCTCACAGGAGGTGCCTGTGCACTGACATTCCTCTCACAATGCGCCGGTAGGCTTGCGTTCCTTTCAGGAGGTGTCTGTACACTTGCGTTCCTTATAGAGGTGCCTTTCCACTGGCATTCCTCACACAAGGCACCTGTATGCTGGCATGCCTGTACACTAGCGTTCCTTATAGGAGGTGCCTGTACACTTGCGTTCCTTGGGGTGCCTGTATACTGGCATGCCTGCACACTAGCTGCTCCTTACAGGAGGTGCCTGTACACTTGGCGCTCCTTGGGGGTGCCTGTATACCGCATGCCTGTACACACTAGCCGCTCCTTACAGGAGGTGCCTGTACACTTGCGCTCCTTGGGGGTGCCTGTATACTGGCATTCCTTACAAGAGGTGCCTGTATACTGGCATGCCTGTACACTAGCGTTCCTTACAAGAGGTGCCTGTACACTTGCGTTCCTTGGGCGGGGGGGTGCCTGTATACTGGCATTCCTTACAAGAGGTGCCTGTATACTGGCATTCCTTACAAGAGGTGCCTGTACACTGGCATTCCTTACAAGAGGTGCCTGTACACTGGGTTTACATCAAGCTTACACTCTGGACATGGAAACTCCCGCGTTAGGAAAGGCTCATACCTGGAAATGGAAAAAACAGTCAGTATACTATCTTGATTAGTTCAAAACATCTGAAAAGTCAAAACAAACTGACCGATTTAGCCCACTTTGTGATCTGATTGATAAGGATAAAATATTACACGTGGATGCATATTAGGACAGAGCCTTTACTGTATGCAATTGTGCCTCTACATTCTACATGAATCTGAAATGCTTCTGAAATGCCCACCTGGAAAATTTGATTTATTTACGTGTTTGATTGGTGTTTTACTTCATACTCAAGAATATTTCACTTATACAACGGCAGCCAGCATTATGGTGGGAGGAAACCGAGCAGAGCCCGAAGAAACCCACGACCATCCACAGGTTGCTGGCGAACCTTCCCACATATGGCCAGAGAGGAAGCCATCATGAGCTGGACTTTAACTCACAGCGACAGCATTGGTGGGAGGTTTCCGGATCATTGTGCTGCAGTAGTGCGTTAACCAACTGAGCACCCGGAAAATGTTTCAGTACCAAAAGTAATACCAGGTACTTTACCACATTTATTTGAACACTGAGTTATTCAACATGAGTTATTCAATTTGAATATTCAGTTACAGATACAAAAGTCACTTTTAAACTTGTGACATAGCACTCTGTTGTTATGAAATTTTATGAATAATTTAAAAGAACAGAAAGATTTTGTGTGCATTCTCACCAGAAATTAACTGCCAGATTTCTCCTCTGGGAGGGACTGGGTTGGGACTGGACCTCATGCCACCAGAATGCGGGAAGATAGAGCACATCCCCCTCCTCCAGGGTACAGTTCATGGGGTGCACCTTAGCAAACTCAGGAAACCTCTGTAATCCACAAGACAAACTCTCACTGAATAACCCACCATCTTATACAGATTATGTATTGTGTGTTATTCAGTAAAAGAACCTGATTATTTATAAATATCCAGATGAATGATAAGAAACATATATTCATATTCAAGCAAGCAAATATTTATAAATAAATACTTTCATGAATTTTTTAATTTGGCTCGCAGGATGTTATACTGGTGAAGGCAGAGTGTGTTTTGCTGGGACTGTCACCATGGCAACAGAACAGCCTAATGGCTTTAAATTCTTAATTATATGTATAGTTATACTGTTTTGGGGGCAGGTACTCATTTTGGTGAGTGGGATGGTGGCAGGCTAAGGTGGTGGTCACTGTACTGAACAGTCATTTTGGGACATGGATATTTTGGTCGATGGAGGTAGTAGGTTGAATCTTGGATTTTCAGTGGTGATGTATAAGGAAAATTGGGGATAATTCTGAAGTGATTGATTATATCAATGTCACAAGTAATTGGAGAGAAACAATTTTTTTTCTATATACCATTCACCCATAAAATGGAGTGTGGGCTGCACTTTACATGTAGCGATTAGCAGATATTTGTTATATGAACATGTAGGGCGCTATAACTATTCAACATAAACAGAAAACTGTGTAATACCTCAAAGTCTGGCTTCAGAATGTCAACAGGAGACATAACCATTGATGTACTGTCCAGCAATGACTTTCGACGGAATGTTGATGTGTTTCGGTTAAAACCTAGTAAAGCTTCAGGTATATGAGCTTCATAGAGTTTTGTGTTTTCATGAGGAGAAAACAAAATGACCTCTTTCTGTCCACTTATCTGGAAATTGAAGAGAAAATAAGAGGTTAAATCCAAGCTGCAATTCAGTATTTAAAGTGTCTTCTGAGGCAACTTAACACAGGGTAATTTAAGTATGAGGCACTACACAACTATAGAATAAATATTACACAAAAGTCACCAAAACTTTTTCCTTAATAATATATATCATAACACTTACAAAGTAAGCTCCAGTACCAGTACGCATCTCACCATTACTTACACCTTTGCATTCAGTGAAAGGCACACTCTTACTGACACATACCTCACACAGAAAATTATCAAAGGGATCAAAGTGTAATTTTCCTAGCGTATTTCCATCACTGAGCCAAATATTTCGATGTTTCAAGCGTAACACCTCTGAAATGAACGGCATTTCCTCCACATCGCCCAAGAGTTCTTCAAAATATTCTGTCAGCGATGTATACTCTAAATAGGCTGATATGTTCTTTATAGTTCCGTTGGATATATTCTCCACTAAATCCAAAAATTCAGAAAAATTGATATCGAGTGTGGCTGGCCTGACAACCACTAAGTCTGGGTATGGTAGCTGAGAATGGACAGCCTCTGGAATGTGGAAGGTTTCGAAGTCCTCCCAGATCTCAGCGGGCTCTACCCCTTCATAATCCCCTGTGGGGCTCAGTTTTATGTGCACCCTGGTCTCCCCGTACAAATCCCTCAGTAGTCTATTGCTCCATTTCGTGAAGGCTGGCCAACTCCTTGCAGCATTTTTTATAATTACTGGTTTTGACTTCTGTAGATAATTCTGAGAGAAA
Source organism: Acanthopleura granulata (assembly GCA_016165875.1). Classification (NCBI taxonomy): domain Eukaryota; kingdom Metazoa; phylum Mollusca; class Polyplacophora; order Chitonida; family Chitonidae; genus Acanthopleura; species Acanthopleura granulata. The sequence continues at coordinate 32,424,042 of JABBOT010000001.1, read as the reverse complement.
TAGCTAAATGACGGTAACTCTGTTTTGGTGCACTCTACTATGTCTGCTTCACGCATTGTGTTTGATGAGCCTGATTTGCTCAGCCTCCCCTTTATATCACACTGCTGGGACTTGCCTTTTCCTAGCTGATAGAAAGCAGCAGTATTCAGTTGACAAAAAGAGTTATCGTTCTTGGTTACGTTTTTACTACACTCGCCGTGTTTTCCATGTCCGTAAATACATCCCATGCTAACTTGTGTGACATTTTCAACGAAGAACAGATTTTGCAGGATATAATTGCGGTGAATTCCGGCCGGGGATAAGCTCCCATCAGCGTTTCGATATACACGACAAGCTTCATTCACAAAGTCCACCATAGCTTCTGCTCGCTTTTCGCGGGAGCGGACCCTTTGAGCCGCCGGGTGGGACCAAATAGAGGTAGGAGTCAGCAAACAAGTTCTGTCAACAACTCGCCTAGGAAAGTACAACATATCCTCTTTTGCCAAATCGTCTCCGTCTTTCCAAGACAAGACTGCGCCGTCTTCCCATCGAAACCGATCGAGGTCGATAAAGCCGATAACAACAGCATCTTCTTGGGCGAATGACACGTCAGCTAAATACTGAACCGCGTTATAAACTTGTGCAGTAGCATGCTCGGTGACAGCAATGACGCATGACGTCTGAAGTGCACTGGACACATTCACACCTGTCAACAAGTGCAATGTACCAACACATACATGAACACAAAACGAAAGTAAGACAGTGAAAAACAATGCATTCGTGACGTGAGAAGCCATATTCAAGGGACCATAACTCTTGGCTGGATCAAGGGGGATAATTACCAACAACTTTCTACCTGAGCCAACATGTGTGCCAAACGTAACTGTGTCGGTTTATATATCGGATAAGTATTACGGCTATATTAGGTATAAATGATTAAACTCTTATAACGGATCTCTACATATATATATATACACACATATATATATGTACATATATACACTTCTCCGGAGATTATTATATTGTAAAAAGTGCAATCAGGTGACTTTTACAAATATATATAGGTAACAACTAGTTCCAAGTATATCCGTAACTCTTGCACTCATTACGTATAGAACATCTGTGTGTTCTGAACGTAATGAGTGCAAGAAGCTACCTGGAACTAGGAAACACCATTGACGAAAATAGCGTATAGCGCAGCACAATGACCCGGGAGCCTCTCATCAAAGTGGTCGCTCTCTAGGCTGGCTTCCTCTCCGGTCGTATGTGGGACGGTGTGCCAACAACTTGCGAATTGTAGTGGTTTCCCCTCGAGCTCTGCACGGTTTCTTCTCACCATAATGCTGGCCGCCGTCGTATAAATAAACTATTTTTTAGTACGGCGTAAAACACCAATCCAAAAAGAAATAAGTAATTGAAGAAAAAGTGTGATCCCCCCCGCTAGATCCATGAATCAGGCATAATGAGGAATAAATCATTCAGTATGCAACACACAAAGCAATTAACCCATGTTAAATTCCGGGCAAAGGATGAGACATACTCTAAAGTTTATATTTCTCAAAGAAGACATATATGCCTACCATAGTAAAACGTCGCGCCGTACAAAATGCATTTCACACATCGGTAGTCGTCTGTTAAGGTACATGTTTTTTGGAGAGCTTATTTTGGTTTACGTCATTCATGTAACAATAGGTATCGTAGAGACTTAGGTCTGCGAACATTTCTGGGGCAGTGTTGTTGTTTGTATGAGGCATCGATGACAACAATCCGAGCATATGTGCACGCAACACACATTTATTAGAGTGACATATATATAGTTTAACTACACATGCTTATGTGACGCGTGAACGTCACCCTCGGGCAGCAATACAAGACGTCACAAGAGCTAGGGCAGATAGCAATATCGAACGACACAATCTCACTGGCGTTTGAGGTGTTCCACAAGACGTTATTTTGATTTTCAGCTCACAAGTTTTGCAATTAAGCCTCATGAGATCTATCTTGGTGCACGTTTCACCTGTTTTATGGACTTTGCTGTTTTTCCCTTGTGCCTGCATGTGCACGGTAGATCTTAACATCCACGAGATACAGTACATAGCAGATCATTTACAGGAGGGAAAATGTCGACAACTGGCCGAAATACTCCACTCGGAGTCCTACATGTTATCCAAGAAACCGGGGAACGGAGCTGGCGAACCAAAACTGACCTGCATAGAGCTTCTGGTACTTTGGGACCAAACTGAAGGGAAAAACAAAACATTTCATCACCTCACCCACAGGTTACGGCAAATTGGCGAGGCCGCGTTGGCCAACAAAATATCCAAGACGGTCTACCACGAAGAGGCATCAGCCATCAAACGTGCTTATCTGGATGATCCTTTCAAGAAAATTATTCACAAAAATTCTGCGCTGTTGGATAACGGTGTAAAACGACACAAACTCGTGGTTGCCTCAGAGGACGACAAAGATGATCCATGGGATTCTGTTAAGTTAGCCTGTATGATATCTGGAGGAATTTGTCTCGGTGTTATTCTTTTGCTTGTGCTCAGGACGTTCTGTGCTGGAGTTATCGCCCTTACTGCGCCGATTTTTTGCCCACCCACCGTCATTAAGGTTTGTGTTTCACGTTGGGAGAGTATGAAGAACTGCTGTGAACGCTGTAAACACAACACCAAGAGGCACCTTCTCGGGGCTGGCCGCGGAAAAGCAAAGTCCTCCTCTCTGCCTGTGTGAAGACTGATCATACAAGGCCTAACCACAATAAAATGGAATGTACGTACCGTTTCAAACTAGTATAGTCCGTTAGTAGTGTCTTTATATAAAGTTTGATATACTTGGGAATGTTAACAGTGCATGTCCTATAATGTATCATGAAATCAATGTATAAAAATGTCTTGGAGCCCTTCTAGCTTATCTGTCTTAGTTGCTTTCATATCCCTGAGTATGCTAGCACTGTTATAATGTATATAACAACTTGTTATAAAGTGAAAAGTAATAGTGTGTAATCGAAGAATTGCAGAGATCAAGATTCAGGCTGAAGGTAACATTTACAGACTGCCTTGGTCATCATGGCGAAGCCTTAATTCCAAATATTATGTTAACTGACGCAAAATTTTCAGTTAAACAACGGATTAAATTATAATATAGAAACCCTGAAAGCTATTTTGTGGAGAATTTATATTTTGCATTATCAAAGGGTTATAAAATTAGATCTATAATGTACATTAAAAGTAATTAACTTTTACCATAAGTGTATTAATTTGAATGACATCATGAGGGCATCCACATGATTGTATATCTGCTCGTTCGTCAACAGTTATGTTCTGCGTGGATCACTGTACCCATATAGAGATCTAAAGTTATATTTTTTTTTATTCCTAGTGGATGCATATTTTCCAGTTCTGATGTTGTCGTGGTAACGAGCTGTTTTCCATGCAGTAACTAATTCCCAGACAGAAATACATCCTTGTTAAATACCTGAAAATGCCAGTTTTGGATTACGGTTTTAATTTTTGGAGCGTGTACTACCGAATGAGTCGCGTCTACATATGTTAAAATCGGAATCTAACGTCGTGGTCAGCCAACCGTTCATACCTGTCCAGTCACCCCGAACGAAGATGGATGTTTGTGATTGACTGATTGTTGTTTAACGTCATAATCAAGAATTTTTCTACTTCCATACGATAGTGCTCAGTTTTATTGGTGGAAGTAACCAGAGTGCCCGGGGTAAACCACCGACATTTGGCAAGTTATTGTCTGATTTGCCCACATGTGATGCACACGCTTGCACGGCTTATCTATTTGTGGAAGACTAGACAAACCCCCCATAAACGTTGTCGACGGCCTACTGTCACCAAGGACCTTATATAGTTCCATTAAAGTGTGTGAAAGCGAGGGAATCTACAAATTCCCATATACAAAACCGTGTTTCCGATTGACTGATTGTGTGTTTGGCCGAGGCCGTGTTCAAAAATATTTCCCTGATAGGCCTATAGGCTATATACCAGGCCGGTTGAGCATATATTCCAGTCACATGATGTGTGAGGACCAACATTTAGCAGGTTGTTACGGATTCGATGTCATGAAATTATTGATAACCTTTCCGTATTGAGGTTTTGGATTTTGTTTTATTTTACTTTACATAATTTTAATCTCCCACGGCTCAACATGCAGGCGCAGTTACAGACTTGATAACATTAATACGTCATACAATAAACATATAAATGCAGAAAAAGATCTGTGAAGGTGTAACAACAGAAAATCCTATTAAATAAAACAAACAACTGGCTGTGCGAAAAAAATATACAAAATATCTATGTGCAGATTAAGTTTTGTAATTACGAACAGTTTTTGAAGGTTGCAAAGAGATATGGTTCGGCTTCATATTAAGCCTTCTCGATACATGATAGCGCTATGTGCACAAAGTCGGGGCCTGAATAAACATGCAGATGATATTTGATACTGTAGACCAGTGGAAAATGGGGAAGTGCCAACAATACAACAGTCATATCGGTTAAAGATGTTCAATAACCATGTGGGGAATCCTAAATGATCACATGCAAATATCCTTGAATAACATAGGCACGGTAGTTAAAGATCCACGAGTGTCTTCGGCTATCGAAGAGCAATTTCTCTCTGTAATGGTCACCTCATTGCATTTTTTCAGTATAATAATTTTACGAGAAGCCTCTACATCTATATGCGGAATAAAGTTCATTATAAGAATTTAATGGCTTATTATCGTTATATGTATACTGAAGGCTTTGTTTACGTCTTTGTTTTAATATTTTATGCCATGATAAATTCAATTCGTATATAAGCTATTCTCCCTTGTCCTATCTAAGAATGCTGCGCAATCAAATGTTTAGTTTCTTTAATTTTTAGAATAACGACTACAACCGTGATCGATACACTGTCGAATTTTGGGAGGGGGGGGGTAAGAAAAAATAAAATAATAAACGGCCTAAAATGAAATGAAGTATGCTGAACATCTGCAAAGTGTTCTTTGACGACGTTTAATTGTGATTTAGTATTTTTATTTATTTATTCTAAATCAATACGATAGGAAAGCAAGGTACATGTACCAAGAACCATCCTTCGACAGTTTAAATAGCCTTAACTTGGCGACCAATTCACCGTCACGAGTTTGCCAATGACTTGCAACAGATCGTGGCCCGTGGTTCATCAGGCATCCGGTGTTTCCCAATCACACAAATAACTGCAGTCATTTAAGTTTAGTATTTTTTGAGTAACGTAGTAGCCAATCTGTTTGGTTGACGTTTTCTACATAGTACGTTGACATTTACTTACAGAGTTTGGCCAACGATTGAACCTTTGCTAATGCTCAAATACGCACCAAGTGAAGCATGCAACAGGTAAAAGTATTATCATACAGATAGTTGCAATAATGTATCTCTTGCTTCTTCGAGTCGTGTGTAAACGCCACATAGCCATACAAAATTTGCGTAGGAAATTCCTGGCGTATACATGGACTTAATGATATCAAAAAAGAGCTGGGTTCTTCTTTTTTTTAACATTTTTGCCCTTTTTACCCGTTTTGGATTATGTTGTTGTCAACTGTGTGAAAAATGGTTGAAAAAGGCGAAAACGAGAAAAAATGATAATAATAATAATAATAAAAAAAAAAAAAAAAAAACTAGCAGGTCAGTGGAAGTTTTGGTGTCGGTAATTCTGTATATACGCTAGGGATCTTCTGTGCAACTTTTCGATGGCTGTGTGGCTGACTTTTGAAGATAGGGTCCATTTACAAATAACAGACCTCATAAGTCAGAAAATCGACATTTTAGAACAAGAAACACATTGTAACTCATCCGCCACTCGAAGAAGCGAGAAGTACATACAAAAAGTAAATTCATTTCCCGGAAACGGTTGAGAACACGTCTCAGGCAATCTGATAGTCGGACGCCCCCTTACACCTCCTGTCATTTTTCACTGTATCCGCTCTTACAATATTAAAACGAACAACCGAAAGCGGAAAAAGGGAGATAACTCTTCAAGATGAATTTTGTCTCGGTCGCTCTTCAGCGCAGAGGAAGAAAACGAAAGTCTCCAAAATAGGCGGCAACAACAAAAGCCAGGAAACTGACGTGGTAAAGAAGTAGATAATCAGTTGATGCAAAAATGGCGATGGTGTGACGAGTAATATATGTCGATAGGTTCAAGGGATTGTAGAAAATATTTCTGTACTCTGCGTTGCCCTGGACTGAACGAGGTATCGCCTAAACAAACGGGCACACCCAGTCAGATTTTGCGCTTCGGTCGGGGATTTTTTTTTTTTTTTTTGTTAACTTCTAAGAATCACCGTACATGGAGGCTCACGAGTGACGTGGATGTGTATAAACGCCAACACTGTAACGGTCACAGTGTTCGTCATTCTGCTGGGTCAGAAGGCACAATACTTACTGCGGTCTCTGTTTCGGCGCTGTGGTGAAAGTATTGTACATATTTCAGATATTCGCTTCATTGTTGTACAACTGGGACAGATTGGAAACTCATTTCAGTATGAAAAACTAATTTGTCATACAGAATAATATATGCGGTGTAATTAGTTGGACGTTACTTGATATCTTTGCTACAGATTAAAAAGTATAAACGAGTGGAAATTATTGTCTTACATGTATAATATATAAAATCTCACTATTGTGTTTCAGATCTGACGGTGTATAATTACATAAAATGTTTTGAATTGTCATTTTTGACATTTTGTGTTAAGTGTAAGGTATTAATGTTAACTTAAATCTCATGTCATTTATATATTAAAATTAACTTATATTTCTTGTCATATATGCACTAATGTTTTTATGACAGTGCTGGTTGTACCCAAATCATGTATATGCATGACTTGCTAAAGATAATTGAGACACACAAAGTGCTCAACCAATCCCAGGATCGACAGTGAGCCTCTGAGATTCCTTCTCTTTCTTTGCCTTGGTGGCAGTAAGTGGTTGACAGAACTCGTAGAGCCATTCAGGTGACCTTACATGAAGTCTTCAAGGCATCATTGTTTTCCACCAATCTCATCCCTGTATGTAACATCTGAAAAAGTTATGATTACTTGCCCTAGATCATTCTTACGTCAGGCTCTCCAGTTTATTAAACCCATAAAACTGACCACATTGTATCATATATTTAAGTGAATAGTTTTGAGTTTGGCCTAATAATGTTTTGTTTTTTTTTTCTTGGACAGGTTTTATGTACATTGATTAAGTGATATAGGGCAGTGGCTAGAATAACATAGAAGAAGTTCAGAATGGAAGGTATGTAATTTTCTTTCGTAATATCCTGATGCAAAAAGTGTCTCAGCTGCTGCTACTCTTTTGTGATATTTGAAAGCATAAGGCCATCAGAGGCATTGATAAGTTCATTCTGACCACGAACTTGTTTAACTGTGTGGGAGTAGTGGAAGTCTAAATTCTGATTCCCACATTTTAGTGAAAGGAGATTTTTTAAATTGCTAAAGATGTGAATAAAAAAAATATATTATTAATTATCATGTCAAAGATAGATTGAAGCACAATGTCTACAATGTTACGTTGTATCAGTTCCTGCCTTATTGCAGTAATGTCTTTTATGTGACATTGTGATGAGATGGGAAAGCAATGGTTGGAGACAGTGAAATGGTATCAGCATACTGCTGGTGAACATTTGCCGGGCCCTTATTTTTATCACCCTAACACAACGAAGGCAAAGTAAGGTAGCCTGCATAACTGTCAAATGCATTTCCTCTCAACCACAACCCTGTGTTCATATGTAAAGCACTAGAACACCAATACGTTTTGCTTTGACAGTATATCGAGATGAGTTGAAGCTGGTGAATGAGGAACTAGCATATGTGCGGTCACAGATCAGTGATCTGCTGGACAAACAGGCCAAGCTACAGGGCAAGAAGGCTGAGTTGGAAGACATCTTAAAACAGAGGTCATCTAAAAATCAGAATGAAGATGACAAAAACTGGGAGAAATCAGGTGAAGTTTACAACTTATTTGATTGTTTTGAACAGTTGGTGTAAATTTGGAACCTGGGCCCGGTTTCATGAAGCATACTTGAAAAGCAAATGTGAAGCAAAGTAGCCCTAAACTGAGTGCATTTCCTATCTCTACAACATATTCATGGCAGTTAAGGGATTACTTAGTTACGTGCGCCTCAAGAAACTGGGGACAGGTCTGTAACGTGACTGGGTCCTTTTCACTCTGAAACAAATGTAGCTACTATGGAGGTTTTTGCACCTTGTTTGAATGTAATTTTGATGTAACACCATCTTCTTGACAGCGGTCACTATTACAGTGCTTCAGCAGTGTGAGAACATGGCACACCAAAATATTAAAGATCTTCTAAGCTATGCTACTGTACGCATGACATTGGTAAAGTACAAAAACATTCTCATTCTGAGGACTCCTTGTTGTCATATGACTGAAGAATTGTTAAGTACGACGTAAAACTCCAAGCATACAGAAAAAAAACACATACATACAGTACTACTATTTAACATAACGGAACAAAGTTTGGCTACTCCTGATTATAGAGTTTCAGTTTCAGTGCAGCATGGTAACAAAACATTCTGGTGCTTGTTGTGCTACATGTATGTACAGGTAGTGTGAAGGCAGAGGAGCTGAAAACTGCATGTACTCATTGCTTTAAAGAGCAGTTATTAATTCATGTTAATTATGTTTGGTGTGTTTTTGTAGATTTTGCCTGGTCTAAGGACCTAACGGAGAAAATGAAGTCGGTATTTAAGATCAGTAAACTGCGTCCACTTCAGCTGAAAACAATGAATGTGACTTTGGCAGGCAAAGACTGTATGTTGATTATGCCAACAGGGGGAGGTAAATCCCTCTGCTTCCAGTTACCTGCCCTTCTATCCAAAGGTGAGGAAGAGGTCATTATAAATTATTGGGATATGTTATTGAGATGGGAGGGTGTGTATGCCTGTAGATGTATGAATTATCATTGTATTGCACTTTTGAAACTATATCCTGGGTTAATACCCCTCAGTATAACTTTACCTATTGGGGACTTTATAGGTATACAGTATATTTCAAAATTGTATATAGTTTCAGTTGAAAGATTACGAAACTAATTTAGGCTCTCAAAATAATATTTTTAAATCAAAGCCCATCACATAGCAAAAACAGCCATAATTTCTTGAAAGTGGACAAAATGGCCCAAAACTCTTGTCTGGATAACTTACCATGATGAAATGATGTATGAAGTGGTAAAGTCAGTAAAACATTCTAGCTGATCTTGAAAACTGATTTGTGAGACTGACATATGAGGTGTAAACCTATAGTCCCCGCTGCCTCTTCTAGGGAAATAAAATACTCCAAACAGATACGTTTATATTATTATGTGTAATATTGAATTAGATCACACTGGTAGGTTAATCAGTCATTGTGCAATCCATACTAGTTTGATTTCCCAACTTAATACCAGCAGTGCTGAGGTGTTGTCTAGTATAAAAGTTATGTCAAATTGACACAAGTAGTTATGAAGATTTGAGTACACGTTATCATTTTTTTTTTTAACAAGGAATTACCTTGGTTGTCTCCCCTTTGGTATCACTGATGGAGGACCAATTAATGGCTCTTAAAAAGCTTGGTGTGAATGCAGCCATGTTGTCAGCCTCTGCCACTCCAGCTGAGTTAAAACAGACACAGGAGGCTATGCTCGACAAAAACTCACCCCTCAAGATTTTATACGTCACACCAGAGAAGCTGGCGAAGAGCAAACGCTTCATGGCTAAGCTGGAGAAGATGTATGAGCTGGGAAGGTTTGCCCGACTGGTGATAGACGAGGTGCACTGCTGCTCTCAGTGGGGTCATGACTTCAGGCCAGGTGAGCGCAGAGGCTGTGGGGCTGGTGATACTCCTGGAAAAGTGTTGTAAAAATGTAATTGTGTTTGCAAGTCCTGTAGTGTAACAAAACTTCCTAGGATCACTTTGAAAATTCCTATTTTTGGTGGAGTTAAATGTCTTGCACATCTGCCTATTGTCTGTGTATTTCTTTTTAATTGTTTTTTTTTTCATGACATGAAAAAGCTGAATAGTACAGCTATAAAACTTTCTTAACAAATCAAAAACGTTTTCTTCATATGGGTAAAAAATGGGGAAAAATTATGCATAAAAGAAAAAACATATGCTTAAATAAAAAGTATTCATGGTTAAGTTAAGTTATAAAACTGGATACACTAATTCTAATGTGGTTGTAACATGATATGAACTTAGTTCCAACAGTGTTTTTAATTTAAGATATACAAGTAATAAAAAGTTTTTAGCATGGTATTATTAACTTAGGTATTATAGTCTTATTTAAGACATCAGTGGCTACAAAAGTTAAAGCTCTACTTTTTGAAAAATGTGACATCTCTAGTTACAAGTGTCTCAGTCTTCTTTTGACTCACTCTGTCTGTAGCTTCCTATATCTCTTCACAGCTAAATGTATGTAATTTTACTGATGAGCTCAATGCTTTCTGTTGGTCAGATTACAAATTTCTTGGAATCATGAAGCGCCAGTTCCCAGAGGTGCCTATCCTGGGCCTGACAGCCACTGCTACCCTCAGTGTCCTCAAGGATGTGCAGTCCATCCTGAACATCTCCCTTGACAGCTGCTACCTGTTCAGGGCATCATTTAACAGACCTAACCTCTACTATCAGGTGAGACATCCAGGTGATCGTAATACAGGTGTACTACCTGTTGAGACACTCAGGTGATCGTAATACATGTATACTACCAGTTGAGACACTCAGGTGATTGTAATACAGGTGTACTACGAGGCAAGACACTCAGGTGCTCTGAAAAAAAGGGGTACAACCAGGTGAAGCACTCAGGTGTTTGTAGTACATGTGTACTACCAGTTGAGGCACTCAGGTGGTCGTAATACATGTGTACTACCAGGCAAGAACTCAGGTGATCGTAATACCTGTGTACTACCAGGAAAGACACTCAGGTGATTGTAATACAGATGTACCACCAGGCAAGACACTCAAGTGTTTGTAGTGCATGTGTACTACCAGTGGAAGCACTCATGTGATCATAATACATGTGTACTACTGGACGAGACACTCAGGTGATTGTAAGACAGGTGTACTACCAGGCAAGACACTCATGTGATCGAAATACATGTGTACTACCAGGTGAGACACTCAGGTGCTTGTAATACAGGTTTACTGTGAGGCAAAACACTCAGGTGTTTGTAATACATGTGTACTACCAAGTGAGACACTCAGATGTTTGTAATACATTTGTACTACCAGTTGAGACACTCAGATGTTTGTAATACATATGTACTATCAAGTGAGATACTCAGATGTTTGTAATACATTTGTACTACCAGGCAAGACACTCAGATGTTTGTAATACATGTGTACTACCAGGTGAGACACTCAGATGTTTGCAATACATATGTACAAGCGGTGTTTGTAATACAGGTGTACCACCAGATGAGATACTCAGGTGTTTATAATACGTGTGTACTACCAGACGAGACACTCAGATGTTTGTAATACATGTGTACTACCAGGTGAGACACTCAAATGTTTGTGATTCATGTGTACTACTAGGTGAGACACTCAGATGTTTGTAATACAGGTTTACTACCAGGTGAGACACTCAGGTGTTTGTCATACAGGAGTACTACCAGATGAGACACTCTGGTGTTTGTAATACAGGTGTACTACTAGGTGAGACACTCAGATGTTTGTAATACAGGTTTACTACCAGGTGAGACACTCAGGTGTTTGTAATACAGGTGTACCACCAGATGAGATACTCAGGTGTTTGTAATACGTGTGTACTGTCATGTATAAAAACCCAGCAGCCATATCTGTACCTGTCACTGCAGAAGTCTTGGATAATTGACAAAATATCAGATATTTTCATCCTGAATGGTACATACTGCAATCAAATAATGAATGATACAAATTGACATAAACCTCTGTGTGTGTACCAAAATGTCAACATAGTACCTATATGTAGAACATGGAGATGATAATTTATGCATTCCTTTGGGAACAGGTACGACACAAACCGGCTGCCCCAGAGAAAGTCATAGATGATATGGAGTCTCTGATCAAGAAGAAATTCAAGGGAAAATCTGGTATGACTGTAGAACTAAAAATTACATGTCAAATGATTGTTGCATGTAAAATGTATTCAGAATGGAAAATTGTTTCGGAGTTTTCACTAAAAGTTTTTATCTGAAGAGTGTTCAGAAAATTTTGGCCTAGAAAATGAAGTTATTGTTTACCATGAAAATGGTTATAAATCTGGCACTATTAGCACTTGCTGAGCTAACTGTTGAGCTGTGTTGTTGTTGCCAGGGATTGTGTACTGCTTCAGTAAGAAGGAGGCTGAGGAGATCACAGCAGATCTGAACAAGCGAGGGATCAAGTCTGGGGTTTACCATGCGGATTGTTCAGCTGTTGACAGGAGTAAAGTGCACCAGGATTGGTCCACCAACAAGATTCAGGTGGGAGACTTAGAATTTGTAAGGGATTGGTAACGCAGTCTGTCTGAGTTTGAACTGAAGCAGATTTTGATAGGCTTACCATTCTACCAAGCTGATCAAAGATATACCTGTACAGGTAAGCTTTGTTTCACTTAAATGTATGTAACAGATGAAAGCTACACCAATGATTGTTAAAGATTGTTTGCAATGTAAAAATATTTGTGATTCCATTTTACAGGACTTTTTGCCATTGGATTGAAATAAAGAATAGAAATTTAAACTGTGCTCATTCAAGTGGCAATGATACGTGCATGTAGTAAATATTGTTATGTTCACAGAGAAAAACAAGTTGGACATCAGAACTAACGCTACATGTACATTGTACAAGCATCTATACAATATATATGACATGTATATTACCTCAACATGATCTGTTGTGTGTGATATTTGTTGAAGGTGTGACAAAAAGAGAATTTGTGTTACATTGATACAGTTCAACAATGAACAACTGTGTATTGTATTGTCAGGTAGTGGTAGCAACTGTGGCCTTTGGCATGGGCATTGATAAGCCAGATGTTCGCTTTGTCATTCACCATTCCATCAGCAAGTCCATGGAAAACCTGTACCAGGAAAGTGGCAGGGCAGGTCAGTGGTACAGGACAGTCATTATAGATGCATGACCATAATTGTAGGTGCTGGATAGTAATTGTAAGTTGATTGTAACGTCATGTACTAGGGCATCATTTGTGTATGTATGTATGTAGCATAGATTTGGCCAGGGGAGTGTCTTTGAGGGAATGCTTTTGAGACTCCCAGTTCTGAGAGAATTATCTTAGGACAGATTGGCGAAGAAGAGGGGAAAATGCAAAAGACACGTTGATTTGAAATTCTGGCTAAATCTTGTCATGTAGATCTTAATCAGGTGTTGCCATGGTAGTTACAATCAACTTCATAGCTTATTATATTACCTATTTAGCCTATCCTATTCAACCAGTTATTGAGTAATTGAGTGGTGAGCACACCATTGAGTAATTGAGTGGTGAGCATGTTCACCCTGGTAATGAGTAAGTGACTGGTGAGCATGTGTTGTGTTCACCTCTTCTCACTGGTAATGAGTAAGTGACTGGTGAGCATGTGTTGTGTTCACCTCTTCTCACTGGTAATGAGTAAGTGACTGGTGAGCATGTGTTGTGTTCACCTCTTCTCACTGGTAATGAGTAAGTGACTGGTGAGCATGTGTTGTGTTCACCTCTTCTCACTGGTAATGAGTCAGTGACTGGTGAGCATGTGTTGTGTTCACCTCTTCTCACTGGTAATGAGTAAGTGACTGCTGAGCATGTGTTGTGTTCATCGCTTCACCTTTGTAATGAGTAATTGACTGCTGAGAATGGGTTGTGTTCATCTCTTCACTTTGGTAATGAGTAATTGACTTTTGAGCCTATGTTGTGTTGGCACTTACCACTCTGGTAATGGGTAATTGATCAGTATGTTGCGTTTTACAGGTCGTGATGATGCGCCGGCCCAATGTGTAGTGTATTATCGCCTGGCAGATGTCTTCAGACAGAGTAGTATGGTGTTCACAGAACAGACTGGACTGGAAAACCTGATGGGAGTTGTGGCTTACTGCACAGACACTGAGAGGTCAGAAATTTGGCTCGCCGTTGACCGCGCTGAAAGAGAGGAATGGAAAATACCTGGATTTAATCTCCTTTACACAATGAAAGTTTAAGTGTAAAATATGGTTTTCTAGAGAGTTAATGCTTTAGGTTTATTATTAAGAACAGGTAATACATACCCTAGTGGTCCAGTGCTAGTAGTAACATGTGAATAAAACTATGTGTGGTAAAGCTTTGCTGTTCAAATAATTAATATTGACCTCATTGTGACTTGTTCTAATGATTTATTTATTTATTTAATTGATTTTTTCACCGTACTCTTGAATATTTCGCTTATACAACATCGGCCAGCCTTATGGTGGGAAGAAACCGGGAAGAGCCTGAGGGGGAACTCCCGACCATCTGCAGGTTGCCGGGGGACCTTGCCATGTACGGCTGGAGAGGAAGCCAGCATGAACTGAACTTGAACTCAAACTCACAACCACTGTAATGGTGAGAGGCAACTGTTGGTGCACTTACCCCTTTGGCCAGGGATGCCCCAGTTGTTATGCGATGTCAGTATGTCAATTAAATGTCACCATGTGTGAATCCTGTGTACCTTCGTGTTACAGGTGTAGGCGTTCCATGATAGCACGTCACTTCGGGGAGGTGTGGGACAATAGTCACTGTGATCAAATGTGTGACCATTGTGATCCACAAAACAGAGGTCAGTCAGCTCTCATTTCTGATACATACATACATTTGTGTATTTTTTGGATTCTTGTTCAACACCTTACTCATGAATTTTTCAATTATACAATGGCAATCAGTTTGGAGTGCCCAGATTAAACGGCTAACCTTTGGCGAGGTACTGGAGAGCTTGCAAGGCTAACTTCATTTAACCTCATGAGGTTAAGTTTATATCAGTGTACAAAAAATGTGATGTTGTTTTCGTGGGAGTTTCCTGGGTCTAATATGTTTTTGTCCTCAACATAAATGTATCTGAAACTTTGCCACTGAACCTCATCTGTACATTCAGTTCTTGGCAGAACATCATGCAGTGTACCTCAGATTGCCAGGTGTCTTGTATATATGGCTTGTCTTTCACTGATAAGTGACTCCATTGATATCACACGTCAAAATCTTGTTTTACTGCTTCCTCCACAGTGAACTCTCAGACTGTGGACATATCAGCCATGTGTAATGACGTGATCACCATCCTAGATCATGCGGCCACTCAACAACAACGTCTGACGGCCATCAAGCTGATTGACACCTGGCAAGGGAAGGGGACCAAACCCATGAAGGGCTCAGGGGCGTCTGTGACCACGGCATCAAGAGAAGAGTGTGAACTGGTTCTGGCCATCATGCTGTTACGCGACTACATCAAGGAAGACTTTCACTTCACTCCCTATGCCACCATCAGCTACCTTGTGCCAGGTATAGCTCAATTTTTATTACATTTATTAGCTCTTTATGGCGTGGGTTACTTTGTTTGGCATGTTCTTATTTGTCTGCGATGTTGTCTCTTCCTTTCATCTTCTGTTTGGTGATGTCTGTCATGTTCTCATTTTGTGGCCATGTTCTCATTTCTCTGTCATGTTCTCATTTTTCTGTTATGTTCTCATTTCTCTGACAGGTTCCCATTTGTTTCTCTTAGTGTCATTTCTGTCTTAGGTTTTCGTCATCCATCAATTTTTCTGGCTTCTTTATTTTTTGGTGTTCTCATTTTTCTGCCGTATTCTCATTGTCTGTGATGTTCTTATTTGTCTGGTGTTCCCCTCAGCATGTGGTAATGTCTGTTTTGTTCTTATCTGTCGTGTTCTCAGTTGTGTGTAACGTTTCCAAATGCATGTTATGATATAAATTGTCTATGCTTGGTTTTTGTCTCACCTGTTGTCAGTTGTCTGTGATGTTCTCAGTTGTCTCATGATCTCGTTGTTCGTCTTCTCAGGTGTGTGTAATAGTTTGATTTGTTTGCAACATTTTTCAGGAACCAAGGCAGTGACTGTGAGGCATAGATCAGAGGAAATAACTCTCACTGTGGAACCGGGAATGTTTGAAGCCTTGCCAAAGGTTCAAAAGCCAAAGGACAAGACCACCAGCACCGCAAAGAAGGACAAACCTTCCAGTGCTGGAAGTAAAGACAAGCACTCCAGCTCAGCACAAAAAGACAAAGCATCTTCTAAAAAGGATAAGCCTGATCTAGTCGTAATAAATCCTCAGAAGTCACACTTTTCGTCACAGCCAGTTGCAAGTAATGCCAAGAAACCATCCCCCAGACCGGATACGAAGAGGAAGGCCCCAATTGTCATCAGCAGTGACAACGATGAACCCAGCACAATGGACTTCTGTGACTACTTGGCTGGCAGTCCACCCGAGACGCCCACATTTCTCGCAGACTCACCAGTGGATGTGTCGCCCAAGAAACAGAAGCGCAAATCTTGACCAGATCCTGGCCCCGGCCCCTAGAGGTCCAGTTGAACGCTTTCAAACTTAAGTGCTACGCCAGCTAGTCCATTTTATAGGGCAAAGGAAGAATGTTACGAACAAATTTTTAGCTTAAAAGTTGCCTTTGGTTTTTCGTTATCTGCTACATAGATGCACATGTATATGCATATATCTTGTCAAAATCCGCTGGTTGAATGTAATTAGGGTTTTGGGTTGTTCTAGGCCTATGCAGATCATTTTTGATTCAGATGTACCTTGAAATAATCAAGATGCTAAATTTGCCAGTAACACTCATTTACCTTAATATTGGCTTGCAAGTATGCATGGCTATTGGTATGTGGTATAGTAGAATGTGTAATAAATGATTTAAAAGCATGGCAACATTGCTTTTGTCTCCGTCTGTCACGTCTGTTGTGTTTCAGTTTGTTTCGTCCATCATCTGGAATAACCTTTATGTCTATGCGGTAACTCCAGAACTAAGGAGCCGATCTTCACCATATTTAGATTAAATCTCGTTTTGACAAAAGCCTTTTCAGCGTTTGGAATATATGTACTGTCGTTTGTGTCTTGGCCAGTGTGGTGGCTTTCTTGCAGACTATATTCTATAGTCTCTGCGGTATCTGCAGGACTCATGGGAATAAATTAGCCAAAGTTGATGAACTTTAAGGGTAATTTCTTTATATTAGTGTTTCTTCTTTATTATATCACATGGTCATTTTCATGAGTCATCAGTGACACGTCTTTCAAAGAAAAATAGTTATTGTTACATTAGCAGAGAACAAAGCTGTCAACACTGAGCTGGCGAGAAGCAACGAAGCCGTCCACGAGTCTCATTTGTTCCACTCCGGTAACATTCAGCAATGGTATGTCTGAGACTTGCTTGTAAATACATTAACACACGAGCATACTGTTGATTAGATTGACTGATGTTTGACACCGGGGTGTATTATGGTATGTGTTTTGTCACGTCAATCCCTGTACGTGTTACATCTCTCCAGTTGTGTTAGTTGTGTTGTTCTGTGAGTTCGGTGAATGCATACGTGCAGAGGTCATGATGTGCAAAGTTAAGATATTGCCAAAATCATTACCCGAAGTCTTCTTCATATTAAAGTATATATATTTATTCGAAGGTTAAACTTCAGTATATTGGGTTCCCATTAACTCTTGTCATTTATTTGTTTGAGTGGTGTTTTCCGCCGTACTCACGGATATTTTACTTATATGATGGTGGCCAGCATTATGGTGGAGGAGAGCGGGTACCGGGTATGCAGTGCTCGGTACCTGGTAAACCTCTTAGCCCTGCCCTTAACAACCAAAGTTGGATTCGAACAGGCTTATGCATGGGTCGGGAGCTTCCGAGGCTCAGTTTCTTAGCTAACTCAGCCTTATGACCCAGAAGCTTCTCACCAATGAGGTCGCTGTGAGTTCAAGCCCAGCAAATGTTGGCTTCCTCTCCGGCCGCACGTGGGAAAGTCTGCCAGCAACCTGCAGATGGTCGTGAGTTCCCCCTCGGGCTCTACCCGGTTTCCTGCCACCATAATGCTGGCGGCCGTCGTATAAGTGAATTATTGCGTAAAACACCAATGAAATAAATAAATAAATTATGCCTGGGTCAGTCATGAGATGAACTGTTGCAGCGACCTAGCGCTTGAACTGTCTGATGGACCCATAGCTCAAATAGAAATATGTTTTTAAAGTTCTGAAACAAAGCAATCATTGAATTGTATTGAAATTTTCAAACCCTGGGAGAAATCTGACTTGCCCAATTTACACAGGATTTACATAAGGTACTCAAGTTTCCTTCTTTCTGAAAAAAATGGACGCTTCCATAAGACTGAATAATTGTTTAAGTATGGCATTAAACAATACAATAAATTTAAAAAAAATACACCAACGATTGTGGAATATACTGCATTTCTGATCAGGAGCTGACTACAACATCTCAAATTCTGTTCTCTCGTGCATCTGACTGGAAGTAATGAGATGTAACTTGTCTGAAGTGTTCTAGTCACGAGCACTAAATGAGCTCTCATAGAAACCTGATGTGACAAGTTTTGTGATTTCAGGGTCAAGAACACAGGCCCTTGTTACAAGTTAGTGGATCGTCTATGCTTATATCGTTGTTATACCCTATTACTTTTTATAAGATATAGGGCAGGGTTTTATGGTGTTTTGGGATCGAAATGCAAGTTTAAAATGAGGGGTGAAACCAGTAGAAAGTAGGTTACCCCAAATTTCAAGCTCAATAAAGGTCAGTGTGGGGTGGAGTGATTAGCCCGAGTACAGCTGTACCCTGTGTTCTCAGTGAAGTGTCGGGAACTGATGTCAAGCCATGTAGCTTTGTTACGCAGCGTTTTTGGTTGATTTTTTTTCACCGCACCCCAACTTCCATACATTGACAGCTGTTCCTAATATAATGGTATGCACAGTTTTCGTATTGCAGGTATAGATTTCTGTGCACATTTACGCATTTGGCTGTGGGTTAGCGCTCTAGTGCAGCGTATTGACACAGAGGCCTCCCACCACTGCGGTCGCTGTGAGTTCAAGTCCAGCTCATGCTGGCTTCCTCTCGAGCCGTGCGTGGGAAGGTATGTCAGCAACCTGTGGACGCTAGTGGGTTTCCCCTGGGCTCTGTCCGTTTTCTGTCCATAATCTGTCAATAATGCTGGCCGCCGTCGTATGAGTGCATTGTTGATTACGGCGTAAAACACCAAAGAAACAAATAAATACATGAGTACATTTAGCGCGAGTCGCTTTTTATGTCAGATACATGTGCTACTAAATATAACGAGCGTAACAAAACAGGCACGCAGAAAAAGCTGTAATATAAATCATATAGTAATTATGCTAAAAAGTATGAGAAAATACTTGAGAAAAAAGCGTGCATATTACAGCCGTATAATATATACACATCCAAGAAGAAGTCAGATCGAATAAATGCATTCATTTCCACGAGATCAACACTTCCCTCCCACTTAGAGCTAAAGAAGAAGAAAAACAATAATTAAAGTATAAGCATCATCAGAAAGATATTTTGGATCCAGAAAATTGTTTTTAATATTTTTATAAAGTGTCCATCATTGGCCACAGTTTTGTGTGAACCCCTACCTCGTATCATTATATTTTATTTTTCCCACATTCATAATATCAGATTTGGTTTCGATTCGTTTCTTATAATACTGTATGAACAGATTTCAGCAATATGCTGTATGGGGTGAAAAAATGGCTGGACAACATTATATCAAAATACGGCGTCATATAAAAACCACCTTATATACCGAACATTATCAGCACTTTTCTGGGAAACAATATTCGTAAATCAGTACACATACTTTTAAATACAGTTTACAAGGCTCTTCTGATAACTCTGACTAACTTTTTGCTATTCTGCTCGTTTAAATTCATGTGCGTTTCGGTTCAGTGTTGTTCACTCGGTCACCCCAGAAGTCCCCTCAAGAAATTTCAGCAGAGCTGCTCCAATATTTTGGTCCTTTGGTAAGCAAACATGATTCTGGGTGTAAACGAGAAGGTCTCCATCAAGGCTGTCTTTTTGAACATCGTCACCAAGGACAACGTATAGATAGTTCGACCCGCGGGTGCTGTTCAGGTCCATGGCCAGTTTAAACGTAAACGAGGACCACTCGTCCTGTACCAGCGACTCTGACAGAAAGTAGACGAGTTTCCGGCTGTTGACAAGAAGGGACTCTATGTTTTCAGCGTGGTCACATCCCGGGAGGAACTCTCTGTCTGGTATCCCCACACGGTACCCGTGACTCGTGAGCTGGGGCAGGAGTTGCTCCAGGACTAGTCCCGTGTCACTGTCCCCGTACACCATCGATACGTCATACAAGAATGGACCCACGGCTAAATCGTCCACACTCACACGCCCGCTCTCGGTTGATAGGCGTGTAACAGCCTGAGGCTCGTGGTCAGTTTTGTTCATGGTGACGTGTTTTTCGTCATGCCGTGGTGCTGACAGCACGGCATGAATGACGAGTTGTTTGAATGCACAGGTATCTGCTTGAACCTCTAAACTCTGTGAGCAGACGTCCTTCAAAGCAGTGGCAAAATCATCATTTGCTGCCACGACAGGAGTGCCTTTCATGATCACGACAATCCTACCTCCCATCGGTTTCCCTGCCCTTTCGGACAATGTCTTCAATATTTCCATACAAATATCGTTTGAGAAAAAAGCCTCGGACACCAACAATACAGTGACTGAATTCTTTTGGAGAAAGGTTAAGATGTTGTCCTTTGTCGGGAAACCCAGCCTGAAATCTCGGATGGAAACGATCTTCTCACAGGTCGGGTATTTCCGAACAGCCGATGTCAGCCTCTTTTCCACCCACGCCTCGTCCTCGGCTGAGTTCACCAGAAAGAGGCTGACCGGGCTCATATGCTTACTACACAACGAGAGCTTCATGTGTACAAAGAGACACGCGCGCAGCTGTTTCTGAAAGTAACAAAGAATCACCAGAAGGACTACCATTGCAGTAAGCACAACAGCAAGAGTCACGATCTGAGCAGTATCGTCAACTGGCTGAGGGGGACAACCAAATGTGCTGTCATCTGTAGCCACCATCGGTTGGAGCGTGTTGTTCCATGTGGAACATTCCACTTTGTCCCAATCCTGAACAACTCCCTTGTTCTGCAAAAGCCACTGCTTTATCCATTTATTGTCACAGTCACAAGAAAAAGGGTTGCCCGATAACTTAAGATCCTTTACCTGCGATTTTCTGAGAGTCTTTGGGAGTCTACTGAGATTGTTGTCGTCAAGATAGAGCACTGTAAGCTTCGGTAGACTGATAAATATGTATTCCGGAAGTTCCTCTACTGAATTGTTTGAGAGAATCCAGGTTTTTACCTGATCGAATTCTGGTAATAGTGAATGTGGTATTTCCCTGATGTTGTTGTTTTGAAGGTGGATTTCTGTTGTTCCTTCTGGCAACGTGTCGACAATACGATCGAGATTCCTTTCTGAGCAATCAACGGTGATGTTAGCACTGAAATCAACGTTGCAGTCACATTGCTCTGGGCAATCAGACGTGTTCACTGGGCAGTAAAGTAGAAGAGGGTTTACACTGGACACGCTTACACCGCGCAGAAGTCCAGGGCCACCGCATTTCCAGCCCCGGTAACACGTATCCCAGTCCAAGTTGACAGGACCCGATCCTTTTTCAGGATTGTAACTTTGCACTTGGTGCATTCCCAGAACCGCCACCACCAGGGCTAAGTCACAGTTACACTGAAGATTATTTCCAGTCAAATCGACGCAAAAATGGTTCATAATGTTGATAAGTTTTAAATTTCTGTTGTTTTCTGCAGGGGTACGTGTCCCGGGTTCTACAATAGATGGGAAGCTTTGAATATTGTTCCATGCGAGATTTAGCGTGGGCTTTTGTGTGGAGTCCGGGTCAATCTCTGTTAAAAATACAAGTTTTTCAAGCGTTGTGTTCTCTAAGTCAGTCAAAATTTGTTCAAAGGAGATTCCTGTAAAACTAAGGTCGATATGTTTTAAGGAACTTGTGAAGAACAGTTCCGGGCTTACATGTTCAAGAGGATTTTTGCCCAGGCTGAGTGAAGCAAAATAAGGGGAGTGGATCGGCAGAGTTCCAGGATCCAGCCACCTTAACTTGTTCCATCCTATATTTAGCACCGCGATGTTAGTTACATGGGAAAACGTATCGACGTGGATAGACGTTAGTGCGTTCCCCTCAAGATTAAGTTTTCTCAGGTTTGTCAAATCTTTGAATTGATTTTGGTGCAGCACACGGAGTCTATTTTGACTCAAGTCTATAAGTATTATGTCAGCCATACCAGAGAAAACTTCTTCGGGTAAAGAACGAATCATATTTCCAGAAAGGTGAATGCTTTGTAGACCTTTAACACTGGAAAATGTATCTTTCCCAAGCAGACGTATTTGGTTATTATTGAGAACTAGTGAATGTAGAATGCCATGGAACCTGTATGAGGAGAGATCGCCGAATGTGTTGTACACCAGTTTCAGGACTCGGGGAACGATGTTCGGGCTTTGGTATATTCCGTTCTGGAATTTTCTGTACACCTCCTTTTTAGTCAGAGATAGACCCAGGGGTAAAACCCTCTGAGAAGCGATGTCCAGAGAAATTGCTGGGGGATGGTCCAAGTAGCAGGATATTAACGTCAGGCTTAACAAATTTGGGTACTTCTGTGATAGATAATCAGTGAACCCCTTCATTCTGACGCCCTGTAACGCCAGCTTGCTTATGTTAGAGAAGTAGCTGGAATTCAGGGGCAAGGCTTTGACTGGTGCCGGCCATAGCGAAAAGACGAACACCAGAGTGCGAAGCTGTGAGAACTCACCAGTGTAGTCCCTGTTCCCAGGGGCGTTTTCAGTCATCGTTGTGTCTTTCAGAAGAATGGAGTCCAGCCTGGCAATCTGGGCGATACGTCCGACGTCGGCCACGTCCAACACACAGCGCCGAATGTGCAAAGTCATCAAGGTGTTCTCCTGCCTTTCCAGTTCGGACTGGTTTCCGGTCTGAATTCGGAGAGGGATGTTCGTGGAACATTCTAGAGTCAGATAGAGCTGAACAAAACCGTGAATGAAGCTAACTTCCTCAGCAATGGTATCTGTTGAGATATGACAAGGGTTGAAGGGAGACACTGGATCTGGTGACGCGGAGAACGTCACAAAGGTCGAGCCAGTATCCGCGCCCTCCAGCTGATATAGTGGAGATGTGAATGTAATACGCCTATTTTCTATGGAAATGGAGCAGGTGGAATTCGCCTTAGCCACGGGATCTTCCGCACCGACTGTCACGGGGGTCCCCTCTGGAGGGAGAGAACTTTCCCCCAAGGTGATACAGTGAAGGTTGGACCAGACACAACAGAACAATAAAATCCACCCTGACAGGCTGATAGAGGTCATGATGATGTCGGATTTATGACACCGGTAGCGTCTCTGAAACAGAAAAAACGCTATCTAAATAATGATGCGACACAAGCTATCGACTACTTTCATTCAATGCCAAAATACTCTTATATAGGTATGGTGTTTTTTATCCAATTACGGCTCGGATTGATGAAAATCTGTACAATAATGGTGAACATATTTGTTCCGACAGCAGAACGGTCGTGGGTTTCCACCAAGCTCTGCTAGATTTCCTCTCACAATAATGCTGGCCGACGTCGTTTTACTGAAATGTAAAATAATAACTACACGCTATTGGTTAGCAGCATCATGATGGTATATCTATACATTACAGTGGAAAACCCATTTTTCCACAGACAATAACCTACAAAAAATATTACTTTCCTCCTCCAATAATAACAATAATACAGAAAACACAGAGGAAGAGATTTTTTATGTTTGCTCTATGTTCCAAAGTTAGCTATAATGTGATCTCAGCATATTTTTATGAATACAAGAACCAGACAACGTTTGGAATTATAGTCTCTCAGTATGGTTACGTTCTCAAAAGAGAAAGGCCCGGAATGGCCTTGTATCATATTTCCAATGAGGTAATTCAGTGACTTGACATTTTTAAACGAGACTTTTATTCTGAGCATGACAACAACAAAATTCGTGACAATGATTATGCCAGTCTGCGTTGTGACTTAAACTGCTCCACTCCACTTTTATATTCCCGTTTTGCAATGTTTCTAAACATAACCCTTTAAAACGGAAGAGACTTTTGGGATTTTTATGCCGCTTTTATCATTTGATGCATCATTTTTACTCCTTAGTAGTTTTGTCAGCCCCGATGAAGTATTCCGTTTCACCCTCAATTATTCTAGAGCACTGATGTGAATCTAGCGCAAGGTAAGCACCCCCGGAAGTTCGTGTAGCGCACACCAGGGTCGGGGTGAGGGCGGGAGTGAAGGGGACGTGGGTGTGTGGGGAGGGGGTGTTAGATGATAGGCTGTAAGAGTTTGGTGCACTTTGAATATTCTTGTCTTGACTGAGTGGGCCGCTATTACCCGGATGTAACTCAGCACTGCATGGATGACTGAATATTTAACAAAACAACCAAGAATTCGTCACCAAAAGACTTGTTATCAGTAAACTGGCGGAAAAAAAGGACAAGTCCGTCTCAAACTTGACGAGTGTTATCGTGGTTTATGTCGTGCATTTTGTACAAGTAAACATATATAAGTTGGAATCGTCGACTTAAAATAATCAACGGTGATAAAAACTTATGGTCACACTGTACGTATCTGTCAGGGCCAAATGGCCACAGGACCATATAACCATATACATCTTTCATTATGATCCATTTTTCCGCGTAATTCTAGTGTTGTCCAGGTGGAGCTACGCAAACAACTGACTTATTAAAAGTGAACCACTAAGATCCAATTGCAATTATGACAGTTTTATGATGAAATCTACACAGGATACGCTGTGGCCTTCACATTTCCTTTTTTTCTGTTTTTTTTTCTCTTGTAATCTCATATAATGCATGTCGGATAAAACTTGGACAGTAAATCTTTTCATAGAAAACACTTATTTTTAACTAACAATAAAATCAGCAATCGGAAAGGCCTTTGTTTCCATTACAAGCTACCGCCGAAGTACGGAAATTGTAAAATCTTTTGAGACACTGCAAATTTCCATCCATCACTGTGACAGAAAATCCATACGCTGTTGCGAAACCAGCAAGATATTAGAAAAATTGCTGTAAAAGTGTTACTCAAAGCAACAGCTTCTCTCCAATCTGTCTGGCTTTTTGGAATGTATTTCTGTGAAAAAGTTACACTCTCTCCAGACAGTTTAAATTAAAAATTTAATATCTCAGAATTTTTTTCACCGAGTTTGGTACTTAATTCAATACCCAAATATAACCGCAAGTTTCGATGGCCAAGCTCATAAGAGAGTCCTCGCTAAAGACCCTGTAGTCCTTTCCAGATGAGACCCCGTTTTCGAAAGCAGTTTTCAGTTTTCCAAATAAACTAAACTTGAAAGTTATATGAGAAAAGAGAAAACCCCGGAGAAAGGAGCGCCTTGTATCATATTTCCAATGAAGTAATTCAGTGACATGACATTTTCAAACAGGACTTTCATTCTGAGCATGACAACAATAAAATTCGTGACAATGATTATGCCAGTCTGCGTTGTGACTTAAACTGCTCCACTCCACTTTTATATTCCCGTTTTGCAATGTTTCTTGTTTCTTGTTTTAACAATGCTTTTTTCATTGGAAAGCACCAGTCACTGAAACACTGAAATTTCTTTAAAAAAGCCACCAGTACAAAAAGGAAAGAAAGAACGACAGACCCCAGAGCCACAATCTTCAATACTGACTCCAAGTTGGATCCTGCTTTAGGGGTTAACTTTACGATCTCGGTCCTTCCTTATTTCATAAGAATTATCAGGAATATGGCAGATACTGTGATCAGTTCGGTGTCAGTGTACTATGCTATACAGACGCCGAACAGGGCATCATTGGTGTCTTCAGCATGAAGCCCTAGTGAGGCAACACTGTATAAATACGTAGGTACTGAGGTCGATCTGTCACAAGAAGACACTGGCGCGATGTCTGGATCGATTGAAAGCTATTTTACATCCAAATAAAAGAAACAAACAACGTGTACCATCATATCATACCGGTTCAATAAGTGAAGAAGTGAAACCTATTATATACCAAGCTATTTTAACATACAATCTGATGTGCCGAAAATTGGAAACTTAAATAAGAGTTCATACCGGATTTATGTTGCTAAAAACAGTCCAGTGCTTTATTTATTTATTCATTTGATTGGTGTTTTACGCCGCACTCAAGAATATTCCACTTATACGACGGCAGCCAGCATTATGGTGGAGGAAGCCACGTAGAGCACGATGGAAGCCCACAACCATCCTCTGGTTTGTGGCAGACGGGTCCAGTGCTTTACAAAACCCTGTAATCTTTAGGCTTAAGCTTACACGAATGTCATAAAGGAGGGGGGAGGGCGTATTCAAGGAATATAATTATGTACATATAGGCTTAGAACGCCACTCCTCTAAAGCCCAAGTATTTCTAAGACGTACTGCCTCGAAAAGGATAAAAGTTAACACAACCCTGCATCAGCATGGTCTTATAGAACGTAGCGTTCTACAAGTCACAATTTGAAGCCAGTAATAAGTCAACTACACAAGCCTATCTGTGTCAAGGTGAAAATTTTTTTTTTTGAGATTTATGTCGAAATTTCGACTTTGTTATGTAGAAGTTTCGACTTAGTTACGTTGAAATAGCGACTTATAAAACGAAATTTCAACTTGTATCCCCCAACTTTCTTTCACCGTGACACCATAGGTATGTACAGATCAATAAAAAAAATCCCGACATGTTTTACCTATCAAGGTGTCATCATTCAGCGTGGAGAAAAGATCAGGGAAATCCTGAAATTGGATCTATACTGCTGTGAAAAAGAAAATACCGTTTATTTATACATAACATGATCTGCAGTATATTTGAGAAACTGATCACGGCTTGGGAGGAAACGAAATTATGGAGCGATTTTACTCACCTGTTACGTGTGGCAAAACATGTACAGATGCATGTAAACGAACATATCCATCGTCATCCAGCGCGAGTCTGTGCGTGAAAGACAGGCGCAGAAGGACAATGTGTATAGGATATGTCAAACAGGATCTTGCTCTCACACGCAGACTCGCTAAACAATGTGTACAGGAAGCCATAGTCTCCGAGGCTGAATCCAGTGGGATTTGGGGTCATCATGTCGTTAAATACTGGGTCACAGGCCGGAGTCTTTATTTGTTGCTTTTACACCGACCTACTTTTTCACACCCACAAGCAGATGCAATATAGAATGGCTCACCAACCAATCGTGTTGGCGGAAAGAGTGGTCTTCCGTTTCAAGTCGTCAAACATCCGGCACAACGGAGAAGTGATACTGTGGTAACGTAGGTATACGTGAGACTGCATGTAGGGCGTTATAATGTACACTGTAACCTATAGGTGCGACAGGCATATACATATACATACGCATGTCTGGAGGGCGGCTGTTGACAGAATAGCTGGACCACTCGGAAGATGAAGGACGATAACACGGGAAACAAACTTCCGAATCTCCCTGTTTACTACTTTGTTCAGCTCAGTCGGCCAGGTAAGTTCACTGTGATACGTGAAGAAGTAAGTAACTGTGATCTTAACTGTAGAATCAAGTAAAGTTCTGATATGATATGAGCATAGCTTTCCTTCTATCGGTACGATGTATACTATTGCAAGCCGTTTAGGCCTACTTCAGATACCTTGAATTCATTTCCAAATATCGACATTTCATTTCCAGAGGTCTTAAATAGCAACCTTTTGTTGATACGTGGACCATGAATTTCAGATACCTGAAAAGGATTTCCGGATATGTCGAAATGAAATATCTGAAATGAATTCAAGACATCTGGAATGAATTCAAAGTATCTTAAATGAATTCAAGATAATCTTAACTAAATACGGAAAAGCCGAAACGGCTTGCCATAGTATGCATGTGTATCGAATTTGTAATAAAATCAACCCAGTATGTAGCCTGCGACAATTCTGCTTTATTTGAAAAAAAAAAATACGCAATGGAATGCGACCAGAAATTGATAATAAAGTAGGCTTTGTAGTCGTGTTAATTACATGTCAGCTGTATCACACGAATATGAATGTACTTTTCAGGTTTGCAGTTTGGGGGGAGATGGGGTAACCCCGAGGCAGTGAGGCAGCCACATAATATACGAGATGGGTCTAAGTGACAGTATTATCGTTATTAGAGATTACATTTTCTGGACATAATACAGGTTGTAGTGCTGAAAACTGGTTCAGCACTTTTCAGCACTAGAGCCTGTGCTATATCCAGAAAATGTAATCTCTAATAACGATAATTCTGTCACTTAAAATTCACTTTCTAAATGACATCTTCCAATCTGAGACACGCCTAGGCCACATGCTTTAGCCACATATGGTCACTTCACCTACATGTTGCAATAAGCCTGTGTCTCTGTAGGATATATAATAATCGTGTTGCTACCTTCATGCCCGATATCTAACTTTAATTTAAGCTGCATGTAAAGTCATAAAAATAACAACATTGTGCATAATAATGTTGCTAGTAACAAAGGGAAGTCAAAACACAGTTACGCACAATGCGTCACGCTATCACTGAGCGGGAGTAAATTTGTAGGGAGCAGATATTTAGTGTTTTAAGTATTTTTAATATTACAAAATATGAGACAAAACAACAGACTTTAACGAGGCATACCATGTGTGGCCCGCCTTGCCTATTTCGTACACTTAGCGGCCGCCACACTGCCTCCAGGTACAGGAGAATACTAAACGGTAAAGGTTGTGCAATATAAACGATGCTTCCATAACGAATTCGGACATCATATGCGCCAACTTGATCTGCTTGGTATTTTGGAGTTGGGCAGTGGTTTCCACTGTACTTCGATAATCACCTTTATTCATTAGACCGGTTGCTGTCGTAAAGTGATCTGAGTAGGGAGTGGTTTATTGGCCTACATGTATAAACAGAGGGTATCAATCAATTAAATGTACCGGTATAGATCGTCACTGATCTCAAAGCATCTTCTCTGTTACCTTACAGGGTAGCAGGTTACAACCGACAACAGATGACGGGAGCGTGACGTCATACCGGCAGTCGGGATAGATAATGTAGGTCAGCACCCGGTGACGTCACGAGCAACGCACAAACGTGAACATCATGTAGTCATCAGAAGGCGCTTCTGAGCAATGGATTCACCTGACACCAGCCAGCAGTGAGAATTCTACATCTAACATGATGATATTCATATAATACATATGGTGGACACATCGGGCATGTGACACGGATCGGACACCAGTAGAATGCGGTGTTATGTAAGACGGTTATACGTCACATGTGGGCTGTTGTGGATACAGACTATATTCTCATCATATGCAGAAAGATGCAGTGTGAAGATAGACACAATCCATGGTCCATCCACCCTGGACAACTACGAGATACAAGGCATATCTGTAGACACCATGTCCGTGAAGTACGTGGTGACGGGTCAGAACGAGGTCACAGGTAACACGCCATGTTTACTTGATACTCCCGAATTTCACCGTGACCAGATAACGGCACGCTTACGACAGAATACCTACTTAATAGTATCCATAGAATGTACCACGCGATTAACACTGGACTTCAGCAGTCCGAAGACTACACTTTCCAGCCTAATTATCTTTGGCCGGTTGTCCGTAACCAACTGTGCCATCGGGTCTCACCTGGCCGAATCTCTCAAGTCGATGTTTGCTTTATATGGACTCTTCCTGATAGATGCCAGTCTGTACGTCAGCCAGTATCCACAAGATGGCAGCGAGGTGAGTCTACTGGACGTGGTAGGGGAACTCACGCTGAAGCGGGAAAATAGCAATTTGACCCTGAATGACCTGCCTATGACGTCAGTGAGATATGAGTCGGTTGTGAAGCTCGGCCTTATCGGTATGAACTCACTGGTCACCCTCCCTGAGGGAATCGAGAAAACGTTCCCAAGACTGCAGACTTTGTCTTTGTTTAATAACAGCATTGTCGATCTGCCACATATTGTTTGGTCTAATGTGACAGCTCAACTTCCACATGATCTACACCGAACCGATTATATGAAAGAAAGTGAAGAATATGTTTGGCTACTGGATACTCCTTTAAACGGCGTTGCCAAGGTTCTTGATTTGACCAGAAATAAGATAGATACTTTAGAAACTAACTGGTTTTCCCAAGAGCTTGATCTGTTAAACCTTGGAGAAAATCGCATTAGGCAAATACCGTTTGGAATCTTTCGAAATCTTCATAGGTTGCAGTTGTTGGATTTGCATGGGAATCAAATTGAACGGTTTAATTCTTCTACATTTTCTGGGCTATCCTCCCTGAAGTGCCTGTATCTGTACGATAATTCCATAAGTTTCATAGAGGAAGGGGCTTTTCAGGAGTTGTCTTCTCTTCGTATACTTGATATCAGCAGGAATAAGCTAAGCTCAAAACAACCTCCGTATTTGACAGGTCTGAGACACCTCCAGATGTTGATTTTAAGCGAAAACAACATCACTTACTTCGACAGAGATTTTTTCTCACACATTCCCTTAATCAGTATTGTAAACCTAAGCAGTAATCCGTTGATGGAATTCCCACATCGTTCTTTAGCATTAACTCATTTACGAGAACTGGACCTGAGTTACAGTGGACTGGGATTCGACGCATTTATTAATGCGTTAAGAAGTGTCTCAGTAGCCTGTATTACCAACCGGGTGGTAAATGATATTTTTCTTTCCATTACTCTTCGGGGGAACGCCATAATGTCATCTTACAACCTCACATGGGAAAACATACGACACTTACCAAGTTCCATCAGAATAAAGTTTTTGTTAGCCCTGAATTCTTCCTGTATTGATGTCCAGGAGAACCCTCTTATCTGCGATTGTCATATGGCAAGTTTCCTCTCATTCTGGTATACCAGCAGTTGGAAACTTTGCTGGAAAGGCTGGACATGTACTTTACCGGCTGAATTTTCTGGAAGAGAAGCGTTTGATCTGGACCCTTCCCGACTCTACTGTCCTTCCGAGGACGGTTACTGTCCGGCGACCTGTGACTGTTACAACCGCTACCGCAATGCCGGCGAGGTGGTAATCTGCGAGGACAGAGGGCTTACACAGCTTCCAAAAGAACAGCCAGGTGGCCTGCTGGACTTGAGGTTGGCGGAAAACGAAATAAGTGCAATCGAGAATAGAGAGTACCTGGACAGAGTGGAGAGACTGGACTTGTCGAACAATTCTTTAACGGTTCTTCCACGAGGTCCGCTGGTCCGAATGACCCACCTCACCCACCTTCGCATCACCTCCAATGGGCTAACCGAGTTTCCAGAATCACTGACAGAACTAAAATTGAAAGAAATTACCCTGGGGAATAACCCATTTCGTTGTACTTGTGAAAATATCTGGTTCAAAAGGTGGCTGATTGAAAATAAGAATTATGTGCTGGACTGGGACACTATTTCATGTAGCGTGGGGGGTAAAGAAGTTGTACGTGTTTTGAATGTGTCTGAAGATCTTCTCAAATGCTCATTTGTGACCAACATTGTTATAGCAGTCATCCTCGGTCTGGTTTTTCTGTGTCTCGTTCTGGCGGTGGTTGCTGCGGTACACTTCCGCCATGAATTAAATGTGTTGTGGTTTATCTATCATGCAAAGAATAACAGGAACGCGAATGTGCTTGACAAGGATTATAATACGTTCATCGTTTTCGCACAAAATGACCGCGATTGGACTGTAAAAAACGTTATCAGCACATTGCATCTTTATTTTCCAAATTGTTCTTTGTGCACACGCTTTGATGACTTCATTCCCGGACAGAGCATGAAAGAAAATATATCTCGTACGATACAGTCCTCTGCAAGAGTAACCGTTGTTTTGTCCAAAGCCTTCTTGAACGATGAATGGTGTCGGTTTACCTTAAGACAGGCACTCGCTATTGCCGTGGACAAGAAACTCAACTTCGTGAACATTATCAATCTGGGCGAATTCAAAGCAGACTTGTACGACGAGGACTTGTTAAACAACTACATCCGCCTGAAACAATACCTCGATCCCAAGTCCAGACTATTTCCGCACAGGCTAGTGTACGCAGTGTTTGGCGAAAAGCAAGTTTCGCAATACCGTTTGAATGAGACGACATTCGATGCGAAACCAACTGAGGACCAGATGCCCAAGCTTACGGATATGAACATCCTTGACAACCCAGTGGTCACACGGCAGTTCCAATACGACGTTGGCCTGCTTTACGGGGATTCCGACAGACGCTGGGTTGTTCAGGTGTTGCTGCATACTTTAGAAAGTATGGGGATTAGAGTGTGTCTCCCGGACAGAGACCCTCTGTATGCCCCTGGGGCGGCTGACTCGGACAACGTCCTCGCTCTCATCAGCAACTGTCGATTGGTCATTTTGGTGGTGTCAACGGAATTCCTTAAAACAGAACGCTGTAGGTTTTGTTTTCGAGCTGGCACAGGGAAATTGGCCGATAGAAAAGGTAGACAGCGTTTTTTGTTGTTGCTAACAGAGGACATAGACAGTTGTGAGGTGAAGGATGTGACTAGCCATATAAGAACACATGTCTGCCTTCACAAAAACCAGGCTGATTTTACAAAGAGACTCGTGAGAGCATTGAATTATCCTGTTAAAATACTCCGGGACTAAAAAGAGTGATGTGTATTGAGCACAATGAATTTACTAATAGCTGACATACACAAACACCTGCAAACGCGCACAGGTAATGTAATGTAAATGTTTTGATACCACATTCGCGACTTCTTTGTTTCAATGAAGGAAAAATTGAAGAAGGCCTCATTAATGAAGACTGTGGAAAAGTCTCTAAAATATGTAAAATAATTTTTTTACCGAGAAAATGATCTTGAACAAGCACAGGTTTTCGAAAGCTCGCCACATGCTTAAAAATAATCTTTTTGTGATTTTTAGACACATTTTCAGTTGTGCTCCTGATGACCCATCAGTTTTGTTTTCTCATTCATTAAAATAAAGTATGTATTCCTATTTGGCTTCCAAAGCTTTGCTGTCGTGTTTTTCTTTGCCAAGGTCAAGTTGAACAATCAGTTGCCGACGAAAAAAATAATAGTGTTACAAGTTTAGTACACGTGCGTGCTTGTCAAACTAGTGACGATCGGAGGATGGTGCGGACGAACCATCCCCAAAAAGTTTATCAATTTAACAGGTCTTCGTGATGGACAAGTTTGGTGAAAATCAGTACGTTAGTCATAGAGATACCGTGCGGACATGATCAGAGTGGAGAACGACCGGACAGCCCGAACGCCAATATATCTCTCAGTTCCTATACATTCATTAGTATACCTTGTTTTCAGAAGAAAAATAAGAATCAAGAAACAATATCGACTTTGCGTCTGTATCATACGGTTTACTATGGTCACTTGTAAGCTGAGATTCGTGGGAATACTAATTGCGGATGAGCATCATACTCATGATTATTTCGCTTAGAACACGGTGGTTAGTTTTCTAGGTACTAAGTGAAATATACCAGGCAATGCCGCGAGCGTATATTAGCAAAATCCACTTTTGTGCACAAAAAATCCAGAAGTTAAAGTCACGACTGATCCCATATGGATATCATGTAATTGCACATTCTGTTCTGACTCAGTCATCTGACGTGACACTCCCGGCAATGGCCAATGGCGACGTGGATTCCACAATCCATATTTTTTTGACTTAAATCAAAATCTTAAATACAATTCTACAACTTTGCGGCATATAAATAAAGATATTGGCGATTTCATCAATGTTATCTCAGGACAAATGTTTCGAAATTTCAACTTTCAGAATCGAAAACTAAGCGTTGCGGGCAGGTTTTGAATTTTGACTTAAAATGGCTTTGTGGAATCGGACCCAGTTCTTGATGGCCGAGATGAGACTTTACGTCAGGTACCTGACACGGCATGGGGCATTCCTGACAGCAGTCTTATCAGTAAAATATTTTTGAGCACAAAGTAAAACCACAAACACATTAATAAAACTGATTTTATTTTTAAACTTTTGCTGTTCACTGTATTAAAATATTTCTCACTTGATTCCAGCGAAGATGCACGCGTGTGTTTATCTTGTCCAATACAAATATGCATATCATGCAGCCATGGTAATGGCACTAAGTAAATCACTGCAATTTGCAAAGCGATGGTTTTATCTACCATATAGTGCGAGCACTTTACCCCATTTAAACATTACATCACAGGTCTTCATTTCAAAACTGGTTTGTCTTAATGAAGGTCTTTTTTACCATAAGCTGTCGTTTTGACATCAGCCTGGTAACAGCTTACAAATAAGGAAACAGCCGTCAGTTAAAATAATGGCACTGCATAAAACACAGAATTTTAAAGGGATGGTCTGTGAGCTTTCCACTTGCTCAGGCTTCCCTATTCACAACGAAGAAAAATCACCATATGTTTGTAGACCACAGAAAACTCGTGAACAATTTATCAGCTAACGTGAAGAGAACGAAAATAAACAACTATACATATTATATGTAAACATTTACAAATTAGAGGAATAAGATGATGCGTGTACCCTTAAAACTCTTCTTTTAATTCATCGACTCTTCCTAACAAAATACACAATAAAAGTAGTACAAAATCGTGAATTACATGAATTTGTGTTTGGTACATGTTTATGAAAAAACACCAACAGACATAACTCCTGAAAACTGTATTCAAGGAGCCGGATAATGGCTTATTTGACCTAACCGGATACCTACACCATCAAAATATAACCCCAGCAAGCCTGGAAATAAGCTGCACCGAATTGGGTTATTTGACGGGTTCTGACTGCCAAGTAATATAACAGCAAAACTCTTCGTAATAATGGGTTGTAGGAAAATTCGTGTAGGCTAATACCAAGTCAGGAATTATTTCCAGATTTACCCTGGCATCTCTTACTTTCATTCTGTAAAATGTGACTAGGTCCGTGAGTTAATCCTGAGTTTAAGGTGTGAAGCATCATGTTATGTAAAGATGATGATTGTCTTGCACCTGTTGACCTACAATACTATCCTGAACAAACATGCCTTCAACAAAGCCCAAGTTTTTAACACCATCACGATTATGGTAGATGGTAGTCAGTTATATGGGAAGAGGAAACTAGATTGTACTGCGGTTATTATCGTATGTCACCAACCTTGGGGAAGTTACTGACATGCTTCTCCACGTGTGATGTGCAGTAATGCACACCATTTGGTGTTCAAAAATGGTCGTCAACAAACGTTTGATAATGTAAATGGTCACACCATTGTCATCAACCACATATTGTCACCAAGATATCACAATCAGTGAGATCTAGGAAATGCACAAAATCCCTGTCTGAGAGGGGTTTGAACCCACAACTTGAGTGTCCTGGCCACTGAAAAAACAGCGTCGTAACTATTTGGCCATGATCCATTCTCAGTATATAACTATACTTGTTTGACTGGGGTTTAAGACCGCTTTCTATACCATGTAAGTTGTTAATATATCTACAGAGAAATAAATACATATACAAAATTATTCATCTGATAAATACAACATTGGTTGCACTCCAGGTAATCAAAAGAGAGAAATATAAGCCTTCTCCAACCTGGAGTAAGGATACCAGTCAACAGGAGCAGAAAAATGTGGCTACATTGCCCTTCACCACTGGCTTTTTTTTCAACAAATGATTAATTGGCCCAACTAAGAATTCAATGCTTGAGATTCAAGCCTTTAAATACACTTACAAGAACATTTTAGTAAATAAACCAGTTATTATGCACAGAACTGACAGATTAATATACTGGACTACAGGTCAAAATGAGCTGCACAGAGCTCTACATGTATGTATAAAAGATAACAGTATATTAATACACTGTACATTAACTTAAACAAGGTTAGATCGGTGATATTTCAGACAGGTGCTTACGCTTAAATTGTGAGTTGCTTACAATGCACATGTTTCTGTGCACAACTTTCTGAGTTTAAGGTGTGCTGTGCCATTTTACCACAAATGATGCTGCTTCAAACTTTAAGCACAAATTACCATTGCACATAAAAGGTATACAATAAAATGCAGTTTTGATAATTTGCATGCAAGTCTTTCACTGAAGGATTAAAATACTTTCTGTTTAGTACTAAATGCCCAGTTATGGTCCAACTGAAAAATACTGCACCTTTGACACAGATCATATTACAAATAGGTTGATGAAAGATTCCAATGTCTAGTGATCATAGAGGCAGATAACTTAATGAAACAGATGAATTTTGTTATCATCATATTAAAAAGACAAAAGAGTGTATGCCAAAAAATCTAGTCCAGTCTCATCTAGTTAACCAAATCAAAGATGATTATTTCTCCTTCATCTCCCGTACAGCACACTGAGCGCCAAAATGCCATAAAACAGTGGAATAGAGACATGAGAATGTGATTCATTGTTATCTCTTTTTTAACTTCTTCTTTGCCAGCTTCTTTCTCTGCAGCTCCTCTAACTCCTTGCGCATATCCTCCAAATCCTCCAGTTTACCAAGCCGTGTACTGTGGAGAGAGAAACAAGACATGCTGATATAGTAAAACTCACCTTGCAATGACACGCAGGATAATTAAAGGGCTATAACCCAATACAATACAGACAGAAGGCATTGAATGTAGTAACAAAATAATTACATGTACTTTACAGACACAAGACATGCTGATACATCTGTAGTAATACAAACAGGGTAAACTGATATAACCGAATACCAAGTACAGACACAAGACACAAATTCAGTAATTACTGTACTTTCCTGACAGAGCACATGTTCATACAACAGCACAAGGTCAACCATCTCTTCTATGGTTACCATGACCTGACCCAACTAGGGCAGTGAACTGAACTTCATGTACATGTATCACAATAAACTTTTATGAATATTATATATACATATATTATAAACATTTGCAATATCAGTGAATTTTTTGTTTGTTTGATTGCGGATTTACATGGCATTCTGATTCATCAACACTTTGTCTCTTTGTAGTAGGTTTGACTCAATGCCAACACATTTACAGAGGTGTGTCACTGGAATGGCATGCTTAAGACACCAGTCATGACACCACACCTAGTCACCTTACACTGACAATGGGCTGAGCAGTACATTGCAAGTTCCTCTTTATATGTTAAGCAACAAACGAGGCAAATCCCACCGAAGCTTAGCAGGCCAGAGTTGCCTACATGTAGTATAACCTCCATGATATAAAGCAGCAGCACTGAGTATAGCCGTCACATCACCTCAGAGGTTAGATGTCTCAGGTAACTTGTTCTCTACACATCTATGACAAGATTGTTCATGATCATACAGTTAGTTTTTCCCTAGAACACTCACCTTCTAGCCTCCTCTTTCATCTGCTGGGCAAAGCTTGCCTCCATGTTATCATCACTGTCATCAAAGTTACGGAACCTGAAAGCAAGAAAGCATCAAGGAGCTTTTTCAATACGACATTTCAAGACACACTGTACATGTATACATCCTTAACAAATCTGTGTAACAAATCTGTGTAACAAATCTGTGTGACAAATCTGTCCACACTCTCTCTGTGTAACCCTAACGCTGGACACACCTAGCAGTGTATGTGTAACACTATACATATATATATCTGTGTAGCTGTAACACCAGACATACTCATCAGCGTAGTTTAAACACCAGACATGCCTATGTCCGAAGCTCAAACAACAGACACACTTATCTGTATAGCTGTAACACCAGACATACTCATCAGCGTAGTTTAAACACTAGACATACCTATGTGCGAAGCTCACACAATAGACATACTCATCTATATAGCTGTAACACCAGACATACTCATCAGCGTAGTTTAAACACCAGACATGCCTATGTCCAAAGCTCAAACAATAGACATACTCATCTGTATAGCTGTAACACCAGACATACTCATCAGCGTAGTTTAAACACCAGACATGCCTATGTGCGAAGCTCAAACAATAGACATACTCATCTATATAGCTGTAACACCAGACATACCTACACGTGTAGGTGTAACATCAGACATACATGTATTTGTACCTCTGTACCTCTTCAGCTGTAACAAACCTATCTGTGTAGCTGTAACAACCAGCTTGCCTATCTGTTCCTAGCCCTTATACTAGACATACTCATTTTAGCAGCTGTAAAGCTAGACATACATGTACCTGTCTTTGTAGCAGTGAAACTAGACATATCTGCATGTGTGGCTGTAACATCAGACATACCTATCTTTGTAGTTGTAAGTTAGATCAGATGTACCTATCTGTGTAACTGTAATACTAGACATATCACGCCTATATATGTAGCTGTAAAACCAGACATGCCTATTTGTATTGCTGTAACAACAGACATATCCATCTGAGCAGCTGTAACACTAGATATACCTATCTGTGTAGCTGTAACACTAGACATACCTATCTGTGTAGCTGTAACCAAACATGTCTTGTAAGTGTTTGCGATAGTCCTCTTCCTCTCCTGGGCCATCATCAATAAAATCATCGTCAATGAAATCATCCTCCTCATCAAAGTAATCATCTTCCTCTTCCTCCTCCTCCTCTTCAATCCTGCGTTTGACTGGAATGAACAAATATTGATTGATTGACTCGGTGAATTTCAAGAAAGTGGCACTCTTTTAGCAGTTGTCTTAAAGAATTGGAAACAATATAATTTAAAGTGGTAGACCACAGAGATTAAAAAGTTATTTCATACAAAATTCAAAACAGAAACAGTAACTGTAAACTTCATAAAATTTTTCAAAATGACATTTTTCTAAAAAATCGCCCACTGATGTCCCTTAGTATTGCCACCTTACTGGGTAATTAAATGTATGTAAAGCCATACCGCATTATTTTCTGAACCTTTCAAAAAAACTCTTAATGACAACCCTGCTTAACCCCTTGACCTCTGTATAGTACAAAGTTATTACCCTGCCACTCTGGGCTCCCCAACTTAATAAACATTCACTGTCCGTATTTGAATGAACTGGCATATGTCACAAGCCGGGAAAGTGCCTTCTCGGGTATGTGTCTTAGTGAAGCGTGTCTAAAAGAAGCATGTTGTAAAACTGGTCTCTCAGGTGCTAAGGGTTAAAGAACACATAATCAGCTAAAAAGGATTCTACATTACATGATCTCACTTGATCAGGTTTACCATAAAACAAAGTAGTAATATCAATCTGCTTATAGTGAGTTTTGGGGAAAGTATGTAAAAATACAGGTTCATACCACTGTCAACATGGTATACTACCTGCACAGTAATACATGTACTTTACATAACTACACTTTGGAAAACACAATCTAATTTCGTTCGCAACAAACAGTGACATTCACCTCTACATTCAATTAGTGCTAATTTATTACACTAAGAATAGAGTAAGAACGATCTCATATGATAGCACCGTCCCACGTACAAATTTCACCTGGTTTTGGCAACGTACTACACAATGGAAAGCATTATCTCAATCCATTTGCATGAAATTACTTCAGGACAGCAACACAATAAAGCTGAATAGAGCACGCACTGATACATTCAACATTTCACCACCACTAACAGGCAAGAGGCATTCAAGTATGGTATACATCAAGCCCTATCACAGGAGCTCATCTTTATCTTTACCAGTTGAAGGCCACAGGGTAATGCCCTTCATTTGCCATATTTAAGAGCACACATGTAGTTGCACAAAGACTTTAAAATGTATCCTCTTGTGATCCTGATGACAATGATACAGATGTTGCCTCCATAATACCTATGATTATAAACACCATGACCTTTGCTGTCACTGTACAGCTTGCATTACTTCATCAAAATACCAGTGTACAAAGAAGGAACATGTTCACGGTATGGCAGCCACACAGTACATACATGTAGTGGAGAAATGAAACTGTGTACACTGAGGTGACAGGTAACACTGCACACACAATGCAAAGGGAGATAAGCAACAATAATGGACTACTGAATGTCAGTTTGGGCCAACTGGCAGGTTACTCGTTATGCAGAAAATATCAGTGGGTGCCAGTGCTTCATTTTGCCTGTAATACAATTATGTCTTCATACATGAACAAGTTCACTAAATTACACACAGACTTTATATCTTATTCAGCCATAAAAGAACATCTTGAAATTAAATGCCCTGAAAAATGATTACCTGGTCTCTTTTCCTGAATTTTGTTATAAATTCTGTCCCATGGGTTCTGTGGTATGTCTTTCTTTGCTGGCCCACAAATCAAAACATTTTCATGAGTACTAGAATACTGTGATGTAGTTGGTCGTTCCTTGTTTGCTGCAGAAGGTATGGCTTTCATGCGAGCTCTTTCAGATAGAGAAGGCACTTTAGACTGCTGCAAAGTTGTGTCTGATTTAGTCCTGGGTAACGCAGACTTTTCCTTTCCAGACATTGCTTGGTATTTTCCTGGAGGTTTAACAGAAGATATTGGTTTGCCAGACTCACTGCCTGCACGTTTTGTCCCACTCTGAAACTTTTCTCTGAGATTAATTTTCGATTTTATACTTGGTGAGTTTTCAAGTGCTTTACCTTGCACATCTTTTAATCGTGACACTTTTGACTTTGAATCCACCTGGCTGTCACTCATGTTTAATTTCCGTTTCATAGCTTCAGATTTCAGCTTTGCTCTGTCCATCTCAGGCTTGTTATTCACAGTAGAGCTTACATTTGGTCCCACCATCCCCCTTTTGTTGTTGACGCTGGCAGGTTTTCCTGGTTTACACTCAGAATTGGCCAGTTCCTCAGGGGAAGTATTAGACTTCCCATATTTTAACCAGTGTTTATAAGATTTACTTTTTGTTCTTAACAACCTATCTTTCTCCTGTTGCGACATCAGGATTCCTTCCTCTTTCTTGACCGGTTTCACCGTCATATCCACTTTCACCGGCTCTTTGCGTTTTTCTTCAGCCAACTTCAGGAGCTCTTCGATCCCCATGGGTGGAGGCATGGGTCGGGGTTTTGGTTTGGGTTTGCCCTCAGATATAGATTTAACTACCTGATGTTGACTCGCGGCTTTAGCCAGGGCCTTCCCTGACAGGCAGGATGTATTCTGACCAGAGTTTATCTGAGCACCTGATTTTCCTGATCTAGAAGAGATCTTTGAAGATGATGATGTTGACTGTGACCCTGATTTTGAGGAATACGATGATTTAGATGATGAATTTGATAACCTAGATGATGAGTGCGATGACCTGGAGGAATGCTTGTCATCTGATTTCCTGGAAGATGACTTGACTGTAATATCTGTGGTAGACTTGGAGTGTTTTGAGAAGGATCCATCCTGCAGTTTTGGGGGTTTGTCTGAGGAATCCACTGAAGGACGTCGACCAGCCTCCTCAGTCTTCACTGGAGTCACGGGAGGTCGGTTGAAGGTTGGGTTGTGTGCCACTCTCTTTTTGCTACTTGACTTCACAAAATCCTCTTTATGAATTACCACTTCTTCCTCACAAACGTTCTCTAAGCCAGCACAACTGGAGCTTTGGGAGGCATCTTTACTGGTACCATTTGAATCTCCTTTGGGTGTAGCTTTGGGGATGCGGAATCGCTTTGCTTTTTCTTCCTCTTTCTTTCTCTGTATCTCTGCTCGTTCTGAAGGGAAAACAACAGAACACTAATCAATGCCTATGTGTTACAAGATATTAGCCAGAATTTCAACTGGTGAATAAATGAGGACAAAAGACTGTCATTGCTCTATCCGAGCCATCGGAGTTTGGCATTGCTATGTATAATCTCTAATTATACAAATTCTTTGTGGATCACTGGCTGAAGTATTTGAACATATGCATAAGATGTCTGACATGATATTTCAAACAATTTATAAATATTTCAAAATGCGATTTCTTTGTTGTTCAACTTTTAATATGCCTTTAAAGATGTGACAGAAGTATTTATTTTATGCCAGTCTAAAGAACATTTCATTTATAGAATTTGTTGCTTGCCAGGTTTAGAGGTGGAGGAGACGCCAGGTATCCAACCAACTTCCTGACGATAAGCATCGTCAATAAAACAGCAGCTGGAGGATTGACTACTTCAATGGGCACAAGTCGAAAGTCTTCTGAACAACAAAGGCTTTCTTCAACAAAAATAAATGACTTGTGTTTCAACAAGACCGTTTTTATGTACTTGCATTAACATATACTAGGATAGTCACACATTAGGTGGCTAAATATTTCACACAGGTATGCAAATTGTTGGTACCCACAGGAATACGTTTAAATATGGAATCTGAACTGGCCATTCTGAAATACATCTAATAGGTTGATGAGGGGATCAGGCTGGCTAGTTGCCCCAACATTATATTAAGTATTCTCAGACTTCTCACCTTTCATCTGCCTGTCCCTCTCCTTCTCTTCAATTAATTTCCTAACAGCTTCTGATTTGTTCTCTTTTGACCTTTGTTCTTTTTTTGGAGCAGAAAACTTTGTGCTGAGGCCACGCAAGTCATGCTTCTGAAAAACAGAATGAGGATTTTAGCACAATAACAGAAATAAAGCTGAAAACAATTCTTTCTTATGCAGCAGCTCACACACTGTAACAATTACTTAGTAAGTTACCCACTTCAATCTACTCAAATCCATGCTTAAACTTAGGACCTCCTTTGTCCCTGTGCCCACATACAACATCACTAGGTAAGGTTCATCAGTTTATCTTTTATTATGTGTTTGGTTGGAAATTCACAGGTACCGCATACATCTTCCAAAGTTATGTCAGTTACCTTGTGAAGGGTACTACATGTAACTGTGATCATATGATGGTTTGTAACAGTGCATATCCACAATGCTGTATCATAGACACATCTTACCAAAAACACTGCATAGGACATATGACCCACAGTGTACTAACAAATATTTGGCCTGTTACATTATACTGATCACCAGGTCAGCTCAAGACTTATTGGTACATGGCTGAAATATCTGCTTCATAGACATGTTAGTTATCTATTTGATAGACAGCTGTCAATGATGGCGAGAATTTTGTGAACTTGAATGTCAGCCAATTATGTAATAGATTTAGATGGCCCAGAGATCCCAATTAAGTGGTCGGTTTAATAATACAATAACAACAGATTTCAACCATGATTTGGTTAGTTGGTGTTCCATTACAAAGTATATGTGACAGATACATGTACTTCAAACCCTGCGGGGGGCCTCCGTGGCTCAGTCGTTTAGCATGCTAATGCAGCGCAATGACCAAAGCTTCGCACCAATGCTGTCGCTGTGAGTTCAAGCCCAGATCATGCTGGCTTCCTCTCCAGCCGTATATGGGAAGGTCTGCCAGCAATCTGCAGATGGTCATGGGATTCCCCCAGGCTCTGCCCCGTTTCCTCCCACCACAATGCTGGCCACCATCGTACAAGTGCAATATTCTTGAGCACAGCGTAAAACACCAATCAAATAAATAAATAAATTAATTAATTCAAAGCTTGCGTCTTCAAAGCGGAATATGAACAGACTAGGCTATAAATAATAGTTTATTAAATCTTACAAGCAATGTTCATAAATTGCCTTTTTCACAAATTAACCTAATAAATCTTACCAAACATATACCGGTATTACCAATCAATCCCAAAGGAGAGATAACTTATGTCATTTTACAAAATCGCTCTGCTCAAAATGCCTTGTGAACA
Organism: Acanthopleura granulata; assembly: GCA_016165875.1. Lineage (NCBI taxonomy): Eukaryota > Metazoa > Mollusca > Polyplacophora > Chitonida > Chitonidae > Acanthopleura > Acanthopleura granulata. Next base: position 32,380,389 of record JABBOT010000001.1, on the reverse strand, counting down.
CTCATGCAAGTGTGAATTTGAGACAAATGTGATTGATATGCAGTTAGTACTATAATTTTATACATGAAGAGCATATGAAGTTCTCATGTTTACAAGTGAAAGTAGTATAACTATAAACAGTGCTTACATGTAGCTTATATAAATAAACTACCACAGTCACAAATAAACACTTTGATACAATATTTAGTATGTATGTATATATGCTTGAGTTTAATGTTGTACTCAACAATTTATCAGCCATATGGGGACGAAGAGTCCTTAGAATGTATATATATAGTCTTGATAACCCATGATGCCAAATGCCGCTGTCACTGGAACATCATGCTGAAGACACAAGACATGGCCTGATATAATGAGGTGGTCGATATAATATTTAGATCTTGGATAAAAAAAACACTGTATTCACCCAACATACTGCCTGCTCAACTTTCATCATTGAAGTGACCCTCCTCATTAGGTATGTATTAGCTATCTGGTAATATATGACATGTCATGATATACACATAGTTCATTTTCAGGTCTCTTTCATGGACTGGACAGAAGAACTTGAGAATGTGATGACTTTCTACTGGAGCCATTTGTAATGGTTTGTCTTCCTCATTTGCTTTGTCCAACTTCTAACTAAAACAAACACAGAAGGCCTGTAACAGTCACAGATTTTCAGACTACCATTTGTCCTCGAGTTTCTATAACAACATGTTGATACGAAGGCAAGCACTCATAGTCATGTTTTTCTTCAGTTGCGTCCAGATACAGACCTGAGATAAACTAGATTGTGACATACACGTAAGATACATTATATTTCTGGATACCGATAGCTTGAAATTTTGTTCTTTTACTTTCCCGAATGTCCATGCAGTAGTTTGCCACCAATTTGAGATTACACAAATCTGGGTGTAGAGGCAGGCAAATGACACGCAGAGAAAGGTGAAATGAATAACGCTGAACAATAATAAAAAAAATACGGCTGGTAATAACCAGAAATCAATATCTGTTAAGACAACAAAACAAACCGCACAACATATGTTAAAAGTGAGGGCAAACAAAGTCTGGTTTTGGACTTATGAAGCTGTGAAGCACAGTTTCATATTAAATTCCATGTTATATTTTGAAGTGTTCACCAGTGTGTCTGCATGAGTAAAGCATTATGGGGAGAGTAAAACTGCAAATGCACGATTGTCTGTGGTCTTGAAATATAATCGACCACTCTCTACTATTTGTCTTCACACAGTAAGCTGAATCGGCAATGCAGCCGTGTCAAGCAGTGGCTCTCGTGAACTACCATGATTTCACGGGAGGTTAACAATGTTGTTGTTGTGATTCTGCTTGTGATTTAGCATTAATTCGCCAGAGCTCCCACCCTGTCTTGTTCAAAGCAGGCATGATCTCTCCATATGGCTGCAATGCCGATTCCGCTCATATAATACTGATGTGTCATTCTGGTCTAAAGGTTAGCCTAGGACTTCACTGGACAATTCAGGCGAAGCATATGTTAGCATTCATTCTCCATTCACTAAAACATGTTAAACAGTTAAGCTAGTCGTAGTGTTCAACACAAAATACCTGAACGCAATATAACAGTAACATTACATTATCAACAAACAAGTATATACATTTCTGGAATCGTTTGTACGGACAATATTTTACATTTACATTTACATTTACATTTACTGTGTGGGCATTTATCAGATTTTCACATCCTGACACGTCCACCGTGTTTCTCCCCTACTCCAAGTCATGAGAAAAGCTCGCGAGTAACTTCAAACTCAGATAAAATAAAAAAAAAAAACAGCCTCTAGTCTCAACAGGCAATTTTAGAGATGAAGTGAGGATATTCACAAAAAATTTGTTGGGATTATTCCAGTCAAAACAGAGCCACACGATCAAACTCTGTGTTCGACGTGGGCAGTCGACTTGACAAACGGAAACAAGCCAACTGTACAGTACCTTCTTTTCTGCAACCTTCTGCTTCTGTTGTGCGATAGACAGTATTGAATGGAAGTCCATTTTATCTACAGGGAGACAGCTAGCCACTTTCTGGGTAGTCGCCGCTACGGACTGACAAATAACGCACTACAGCATTTTGTTTTCCACAACAAAGTCAGGAGCCATACTCTACGTTTGACGTGTTGTCGTCGTTCTCCAGAAATATCGCCCTCTGGCGGATGTGTGCCAATCTCCTAACAGTGTCAACATTTCTCCTGGACAGCTTAAAACTACTAACCTAAAAACTAATCCGGACAATCTCGCCCTTGAATGTTTTTTGTCGATATATTATGACATAAAAGTCTCAAACAAAGGAAGTTTTCAATGTAATTTAATATTAAATTCATGATAATATGAAATAGAAGACTAATTTTTCATTACAAATTTATAAAATTTTGCCGTTTTTTGCATAGATGTGTATTTTGATATTGCAGCAACTTTGTGTATTATGTAACCCGGCAAGCAATCCACAACAGCAGACGAATAACATTACCAGTGCAGACAAGGAATGGAGTGTAAATCGATGTGTATTTATGACTAACGCTCGTTTTACTGCTTTGGGTAGATCATCAAATTTACTTGAAATATGTATACTGCGTTCCGTTTTAGGCTTTGACGATTCAAATTATATTAACCTAACACCTACAGGCCCGTACAGTTCCCTGCTAGCTGCTGCATCAGGCAAGCAATGTTTTTTCTTTGCATTTTAGTAATTATAACATATATCTGTTTTTCATTTGGATGTATTCGGAAGAATACCAGGTTCAAAGCATGTTATATAATGAATTGAATGAAGAAGCAGTTGAATATGATCACATTACTTATAGTCTCTTAAAGGTAATTTCGGTATGTTTACGTTCAGTAATGGGTGGGGGGTGGGGGGTTGAAGGGGCAAAAAAAATTAGGCTGGGGTCCGCGATATATGTCACAATCCGATAGGCGATAGTGCTGATCGTATCGAGCAAAAAGTGGTGCGACAGTTTCTACCCTTGTCTCGCCACGATATGGCTGAGATATTGCCGATATGGCGTTAAGCCATAATCATTCATTCATTCTACCCTTGCAGCCAGTTAAATTTCACTGTTGAATTTGCGCATCAGGGCATTTTTCTACCACACAGGTTATTCTTCTCTCTCAAGGTGTGTGTAAAACATATGTTGCAGATGTTAATAAATGTTCCAAGAATATCGTAAATGAATTCTCAGCCTCTACTGGGGCAGCGAGAGTAGGCATCGAAAGAGTACTGGGTCGTTAAACACCATTGTGAATAAACTTTTTAGGAAATTAAACGTCGGGGCTCCAAGTATAAAACTCTGTTCCATCAAATGGATAGATCCACCACATGCGATGTCCCACCACCCCGTTTTGTGACAACTGAACGTTACTTTTCATTCCGTTCCCTGCAAAAACAATTGTGACGTCTTGACGTCACAGAAAGATCGAACATTTGTAACCAATGTGAGGGACGTCACGTGCAACAATATTGACTGTGATTGATTAAATGCGCGTTCTTGAAACGTCCATTAGGCGAGGGTCCAGGGTTCGCCTATGCCCCGAAGCTTCGCGACTACTTAGATTACCGTAGATGAGTTCTCAGCCATTTTGAGGCTCTGAGTGACACTTAATCGAGTTTCGGGCTGGTTATTTCGATAACTGGAAGTCTCAGCCTAATAAGAGCAAGAAGTAGCCAACTCTTTGCAAAGGCTACTCTTCGTTACCTCTTTAGATTTCGCCTATATTACGGCTATTACACATTGATATTTTTTACTCGTAAAATTAATTTATTACTTTAAAAGAATTTCTGATAGTTGTTCAAACAGCGTCCTCCCCCCCAAAACAAACCAAACATAAGAACCACAACAACCGTGTCTTCCCTTGAACTAGGCCTACCAGTTTCACTTTCTAGCCATGTGAAAAAGAGGCAGGTCAGTATATGGAAATAATCTCTCTGTAGCACGTTTATGTTTGGATCCACTCACATTTCAGCAAAAAGTTGTGTATTCCAGACTGCTTTCATTTACTCATTTCGCATCAAAGTAGAATACGAATTTTCACCTTCATAATTTCGAGACGATAAACTTTTTTTGCGCCTACAGAAACATCCCTTTGAATTTTACCCGGAAACAGTTAATACAGACCAAGTCCGTCGGGAAACTTAGCAACCGTGTGGTTATTTAAAAGCTAAGGAAGTAATTCTAAAAAATGCAGAAAATCAAAACACGCAGTAAATGTTTTTGCGCAGTAAAAGTGGGGAAGGGGGCGCTAATTATATATAGGCTAATTATTGACATAACTTAGTCGAGGGTTCACGGGCCTACATGTACCTCCTCGGCCTGTAGTAGTGTAGTAAAAAGGGAGTTACCTCCCCTGCAACACCAAAATGCATGCATGTCGTCCTGGTACATCTACAGGCTGGTAGATGTCGCCTTCAGACGCTAAAACCATGACCCTTAGGTATTCATAATTTAATGTACCTAAATAAGTCTTTAACGATTTGGTTTAACGCTGGTGAATTGTTAATTCCCAAGGAGGTAGTCAACTTTAAAGCACGCAGGCTATCAGATCATGCGTGACTTGAAGTGAACACGCAATCGTTGTAAGACGTAAACCTTACTACCTTGCAGCATTTGAAAGCTATGCAAAGGTCAGCCGTTGGTTATCATAAGTACGCCATAACTGTGTTTCTTTTTTCACTTTTAGGCGTACTGGATTGTCAACTTGATGGTGTTTCTCAATCTGAAAAAATCATCAATATATATACACTTTGTATACGTTTTCCCTTCCTTATAAAGTCATTGTGACAAAGATGCAAAAACCAATTGCTCAAGTAAGCTATCCTCTTTAGAAGATTTCCCGTTGTTGGTGTTTTGAATAATTGAAGCAAAATCAGCAGCTCGAGGGTAGGAGAAGAGAATGGACTTGCTGCGCCATTATATCAGATATGGGCGTAACTGGTTGACAAATGGAAGTATAATTACATAATTAATGCCTCTCACCAGGCACAACGTGCTTTGTGAGATTGATGTGGAATTATAAACTATCGGCCTTATTCATAGTAGACTGGTTGCCCACATTTTCCGACGCACTACGATTATCGACCGATTGCAGCATCGGCTCATAAAATTAATTTTGTGTTTAATTTATTTATTTGTTTGACTTGTGTTTCACGCCGTACTCAAGAATATTTCACGTACACAACGGTGGGTAGGATTATTTTGGGAGGAAACCTGGTACAGCCTGGGGGGAAAATTTGGTGTTTAATGTTGGTATCGAAAGACTTTTATACTGAAAAAAGGGACCATTTTATACAGCTGTAACGTTTGCTTTTGCATCTTGCGGGACTGCCTCGGTGGTCTAGTGGTCTAGTGGTTAGAGCGTCCTCCTCGTTGTCGGGAGATGTAGGTTCAAGAGCGGGTTGGAAAACTTTAAAATAGGCTATCTGCATTGAGAGGTTAGAGCAAGGAAGCAGCACTAGTCAACCCGGTGTCAGAATAGTGTGACTTGATAGGGCATCATGTCTGGTGTCTTCGGCAAGATGTTCCAGTGGCGGCAGCACTTTGGCGACATGGATGATTCGCTGTGCCACAAGAAGACACACTATATGCACACACCATATGGACCCCTCGTCGTCATATGACTGAAACATTGTTAAGTACGACGTTAATCCCCAAGCACTCACTCACTCGCATCTTGTGGCATTGTGGCATTATACATGGACGCACTGGCATTATACATGGACGTTCCGTTATGTCCATACATGCGGGATCTTCGTCGGTATATAGGCCTAGGGTGATGCGTAACAGTCGTTCTATCGGAAAGAGGCGAAAGTTGCGTTTCGTAACCGAAGTAAACTCAATACACAGTTGAAAAGTCCATATGAAGCAAAAAGAATTTATATGCATTCTGCTAGTTTTAATTTCCATCAAACAAACCTAAAGTTCTCTACAAATGAAGTCCGCAACATTTATTGTACGTGTTTGTTAACCTGTCGGAAGGAGATCCTGTGTCCAAGACATACTTCCAGATGCTCCAATCAGAACTCTATAACGCCTGTTGGAATGGCCAATAACTGGATATTTCCCATATGTTGTGTTGAACTATTTGTTTATTTCCCCGAACCGTTCTGGTGATGTAAACTGTGTGGAAAGGAACTGGGTGGAAACTCAACGTAGGCGTTGTTGGCATACATGTTATTGTCTTCTCGAGCTTTGTCTATAGTGCCCTGAGGCGTTCTGTGGCCTCGAAATTCTTCTCTTTATAGTTATTAGTCTTTGAAAACTTTCAGTGGCCTGTAGAGAATGCCTTGTACTGCTGGTGTTAGCCAGTCTGCCTGTCCTTTGTGGCTGACTGTGGTTTCGGGTTGTGAGCGGAAATGTAATTATGACGTCAAATACGCCAGTTACAGGCTGAGGAAATCCTGCTAACCGTGTCTCAGAAGTCCCCCAAAGAAAAAAATACCTGCCCATGGCGCCGGTGAAAACAGGATGGCCTCCTGATAAAATGTAATCTGTTTCGATTTTCTCCTACTCTGTCGAAGCGGAGTTCTTTCGTCTTATGGGAAGTCAATTTTCATTAGACTCTACTACGTCTGGTTTGTTGGCTGATGCTGTACACAATGGAAGAAGAGCGTGATTACGTTGGAGTATGTTGGGCTAGAGAATACCCCTCTCACATTCAACGAGTACTACGCGTATCTCATATCCGAAAGTGTCAACAAACAGACTTAATTGTTATATTTGCACTTGAACCAAAGACGATGATGACTTCGCAGGTAGAATGGGAAATACAAACAGTCGCTGTTTGAATGCGGTGAACGAATGAAGTGTTTAATTACAAGCGAAGGGTTCATGTATGTAAGGCGCTTCATTTCCTTTCTTCCTTAATCTTTCTTCGATTTCTTCCCTCACGACAGCATTTGTTTCGATACTTGCTTGTAGGCTATTAAAAAACTCCTTAAAATAATTAAATAAAACTATGAGACACTCCTATAGAGTGCAAGCCTTCGATCCACCTATACTGGTTCTGGGCTACCCTGGAGCTGAGTCCCAACACTGAAAGGGACAGTACTTGGCTTGGTAAAGTTGTGCGGTAATTAAAAATATTCAGGCAGACAAATAAACGCGGTCAAAAACATACCTTCTCGGGGGGAATCAAAATAGCTAGTTTAGGCGGGTAACATTTAATTCTGAGCCGCAATCAACTTCGAGATCATACTGCGCAATGGATTCCATTCGCCTGGGATTCAATTGCCAAAAGATGCCTAGGCGCTAACATTTGTAGCCGAAGATCGCCAAGTGTTCTTACTTTCTTTCAGCGATTTTGATATTTAATCTCTCTTATAACATATTTACACAACATATTTCTTCAACTACCATGTTCTCGCAATGACGAATAGCTATTCGTAAGAAAATGAAAGATAACCGCATATCGTTGAACAACCAGGTTACTTAGGCACAGTCCACAGGGCACGTGTGTTGTGACGTCTATAGCTGTTGCAGGATGACACACTGCATATCGGCCAGGATCGGTCTCTAACTAAAGAATACCATCGTATCTCTGGGGCCCGTTTTACAAACAGGGTGTGCATGACGTCAGACGTAACTTTCATGCCAACACATACTGTAGAAATACGTCTCCATGGTTGTTACGACACCCTCTTCACAAAATGGGACCCTAGACTGTGCCTTTCACTTTGTGCTCTGGAGCCTGAAATTCTTTTATTGGAGATCCAAAATGGTCGTAAGTGCATCTGAAGTTAGATTTGTCTCCTGTTTTATTTATTTATTTATTTATTTGATTGGTGTTTTACGCCGTACTCAAGAATATTTCACTCATACGACGGCGGCCAGCATTATTGTGGGAGGAAACCGGGCAGAGCCCGGTGGAAACCCACGACCATCCGCAGGTAGGTGGCAGACCTTCCCACCTACGACCGGAGAGGAAACCAGCATGAGCTGGACTTGAACTCTCAGCCACCGCATTGGTGGGAGGCTTCGGTCATTGCGCTGCGTTAGCGCGCTAACCGACAGAACCACGGAGGCCCCGTCTCCTGTTTTACAATGGTATCTTTCTCAGTAGGAAATAAAACACTCTTCTTTTCCTTTCGTCAAGTGGACCTTCATGATGTTTCATTAACACCTTAATTCTAAATACTTTATAATTCCATAAAAGGGTTTGGCAGTTTTTTGTCTGTGCTAAAAAAGTACAGTGTGTCAATATTCCATGTCATGCACCCAAGCCCTGTGAAGGCATTGGCTTTCGCAATGTATTATATTTTCCAGTAAAACGCTCGTGACAGAGAAACGTGAAAAAAATGTACGTTGTTTGAAGTTTGAAGACATTAGAGTTCTTTTGCGTTCGCCTCAAATCCTAAGTGTCCCGTGAAGAATCCAAAGAGCACAGTCATTGATATTTTATTTTCGAGAATATCAGTGGTCCCTATTACAAGCATATATATATATATATAGTCCATCAGTTGAAATTGTTGGTTGGTTTTCGTGTCATATTCGGTACCGTTACCGTGTAATTTATATGGTTTGGAATAGCTGGGTACTTGCTGACTGTATCTTCCTGCATGCGCACATTTGTCGGTCATACAATATTAAAGACAGCCTGAAGTGTAAAACCAGAGAAGTGACGACAGTGTGGTAGTTGGCCAATCATCACATGTCACGTATTTACGTTAGGGTTTTATCTTAACTCTTCATATAAATGCTTTGATAATATGAATGTACACGTCCTATGGCTTAAGCCGTATTAAATAAAGAAAATAGGCAGTGAATTTAACGGCAATTTATTAGACACCATTAATTACGAAAGGTATAGAGCCACTACCTCGTTGATGATAAGCCAACCTTACCTCGGTGTACCGAGAGTAAAGATACTCGTATCAGAGCACTAGAAAAGTGTATCTTTTTCCAATGATGGGAGGCCCATTGGAACCGATGATATCATTATTTACATTAAATTTAAGGTACATACTTCAAGAGTAAGGGATCTGATAGTTGTTCATTTAAACACATGAATAGTTGAAGCTATTAAACAATTTTTTGTTTGATTTTCTTGTCGAATGAGTATATATATTTCCACAAATAGATTTCCAGACCTGTGACAAGTGCTTCCTGCATCCTCTTGATGCATTAATTGTCTATACATTTTATTTATGTCTTTGAATGTGACGAATTAAAATATGTTTGGATGTCGTTTTATGCTTTGGTAATGGCATGCTGGTAGAAGACCGAAGTGGGACAACGTAACTGTGACCAGACCGTATAGGTTATATATGAAACCGCGTCGCGCAACGAAAGACTTATGGTTATAGAAGTCCCAATTCTTTGCAGCGATACCTGTTGGAAGAGGAATTACACAAGCGCCTTGGATGCTCCGATATGGAATCTACATGTTCATTCTGATCATGTTGTGGCCCATTCAACTGTTAGCATCCATAACTCAAAAGGAACTCTAATGTCTTCAAACAACGTACAGTTTTTTCACGTTTCTCTGTCACGAGCGTTGTTGTAATATGTGGTACTCCCCTCGAGTGTATAGATATTCTCTTGTCTGATGATTTCCATATACTCATCTCTGTGGAATTTGACTGAAGAGTTTCTATGCGCTACACTTTTTTCCCCATGAACTAAGAGGTCGCGCCAACCCTTATCCCATTACCCTTTTTATTTAGACGATAAAAGGAATGAATTACACACTCTCAGCTACTGATGGAAGAATTATAAGAGAGCTTCCTGCTGCATCTACTGAATATTTATAACAGATATACAGTGTGTTGCAGCCTTCGACAGTTCACTACTCACAAGGTGTCTAGTTCACAATCAATAAGCACTTTTCCAGATGCTTTCTGGCACTCTAGCCATAAGCGTGTGATTAACTGCACTGTCATCTTGTTACTCATGTGGAATCCCGTCATTTCATAACAACATAAATGGCCTTGCGCAGCGATTCAGACCACGTGCGCGTGATCGTGACTGTAATGGTTATCATGCAGCATTATTTAATACATTCACACTGACGTTGTTTTTGAAACCTTCTTTTTACACCGGTGCCTATCTAGACTCCATTATGCTACTGTTATTGTTTTATTGCTAATGCGTGTAACTCGAATACGATATACTGACAATTCCTGGTATACAAGGAAAGTGGATTCATCACCGAAGATATGGTAGCTATTTTACACCTCTCATTTATTGTCGCAGGGTTATTACCCAAGAAATTACATGTCCTTACGAATTTATCAACAGACATGTTATGTACAGTCACTTTGTCACAGTGACATTTTTATTGTAAATCACAGTACTATTATTACATGCCTGAGGTTTCATATCTTTATTTCTTTCAACGTTTTTTTTTTTTTTTTTTATTTAGGAGACATCTCAGTGTAACAATATTGTCGAGCACACACCGTCTTTCTCTAGTTGAAATCATAGCGAAAACCTCCTTTCACAGGCTAACAACGATCAGTATATACGATACGTCAGTGAGTAGACCTGCGTCTGGGTTGAACGCGCATCCATGACGGACTCATGTTATTGGAAGGTATCAGTCTCGAGAATTCCCCATAAACTATACATAGACGGATTTAGTTGGAGGAATGCTCTGATACGTTAATATCCCATCTTTCTGTAATACAAATGTTATATAAGAACAAGCCTTATTGGTGCATCGAAACCTCCATAGTTCCTCATAAACCAGTGTTAATCTGTGTGCTTTATTTCTCTGTGAACCCACTCTTGCCAGGTATCATTCCCTACAATTCTGAACTCCATGTACATGCAGAGTTACGTTAATATCGTTCTTATGTATGTGTGGTTGCTGTGTTGATTTTTAATGTAAATTTTTAGTATAGTGGCGATGTAGTTGTAAATAAGGGAAAGTTAGTAACGGTGTGAAGGCACACGGTCCTAGGTCGTTCAACTCGTCGCTCTGACAGTAATAATTCGCCATTAAGGCCAGGTGCTCGAATCCAGTTGTACGTCTGGTTCTGTTTGAGCTTTATCCAATGTGGCGCCTTTACGCTAGGGGGTTTGCCCGATGTCATCATGATGGTGGTCATCCAATAAGAGCCATTTAGCCAGGAGTTTGTGCAATACCTCACGGATGGAATAGGGTTGGTTCTGTGGCACCTTTACTCCAAAGAGTGCTTATAAATCTGAATGAAAATACGTTAATAATATTATTTTAGTTAGACGTGTATTTGATGTTGTGATGCATTGTATATTAACATGCTAAGGTGAATATATTACGAACACGTATACCTGAAGATAGAGTTACAGAGTGCACTTGCCTTCTCATAGAGTTTAGTGTTGACAGTTAAAGTGCATGGCTAGATAGTTTGCAAGACCTATATCAATGCTACAGTATGTGACACCATATAATATTCATACTCACTTGTCGGTAAAGTTTTGTCAAAGTTTTTGGCATCCGACTGGATCTGTTACAATACCCTGCCCTTTATAATGGAGAGATTAAATGTTTCCCAAGGGTTAATTACGACATGATGACGTTGATTAGAGATACCATAATCTGCTAACCTATCATTTCGCCGGAGGGCAGTGCTGGCGGCAGTTCTGTACACTGTCATCATCCGACCATGCCCAACCTGAACGATACCTGACCACACCGTTAATTAAACATGCTGAAGGTCTGCACGCTTTTGCGATTCACCACAAATGCTGATGACCATGTAACGTGTTGATCATTACCTGAATCCTATCCAGTGTGACAGTCGCCTATCTGTTCGATATAATCAACAATCCTGCGACTTCGATTTACAAGAAGTTGCCAAGATACAGCTCAAAGATTGCTCCAAGCATAAAGGACACGTTCTCGGCAATGTGATGACACAATGAAAGCATCACTTTTATATAACTATTATGTTATATGTGTGTTCAAGTATCGCTAATTTGTCTACGAATCGAATAATCGCTGTCACTGAAATGAACCCTTCATGTTCAGGTCTTCACCAAACGTCATAGCAGCAAATTCTTCACGTGAATATTTATCAAGCTCCTTAGGAGTAAATTATGTGTAGGATGCAACTTTAATTCAAACACCTTAAGAGCAAATTTTCGTACAGGATGCTATTTTAAACTTTTTATAACATGCATTGAATTTCTTAAAGGATACTTCTGCGAACGTCATGGCAAGAGATTCCTTGAAAAAGCTTCATCGAAGGCCTTATCATCGAAATCCTTATTGGATATTTCTTGAAACGTTTTGGAAACCAACTTCGTTTTTAGAAGATGTATTTTGTAATAGCAACTGGTTTTCAGCTGTGCCCGTGCCGAGATTTATCCGTGCACCAGAATATATCCCCTTCAAAAAGTGTCGCAAAACTTGTCGAGACATAGCACATATAGTCGTTTTATGTAATGACCTCAAATCGTGTCCCACGCCTCCCTATAACTGTCGTGTTAAGCTGTGCTCAGCAGAATGAACTGATGTATAGATCTAGTCTAATTAAGAATAGTGCCAAGCGATGTTAGTCATACGTTTTACAATGTACACGGTACATTAACACGGTTTCTGCTGCTATATAATCTTTGACGATCCATTGATAGGTGCATATTTAAATAATTTATTATGAAAACCTAACGCATACTTGTAGCTCTTGGTAAATGCAATTTACATCAATTTACACCATAATATTCCTAGCAAACAAGACTTATATTGCTAATGTTAATCATATGTGGGCTATGTGGATGACTGGCGCTTTATCTCCCAAGGCAACCATTTGCTACATTTTTTGATGTTTTCCCTGCACTGTGTGCCCATAAAATGTTTTTATTTTTTTTATTTTGGCCTTATTATGTCCGTGAAGGATAATGGTGTAAAGTATACGTGTACATAGCTTGGCTGTTGTGCCAAATGTATCCGGGGAAATTCAAAATGAGAACTTCCATGAAAAGCGTTGTTAGTGGCATTTTGTGGAGCATGTCAGGAGCCATGAAAACTCTCCATAAAGGAACAATAACTTCAGTGGCTACCCGGAACTCATCCGCGACTCGAAATTAGTATGTGAATTCAATGGCGAGAAGTTATTTAACCTGGTGAAGGTAAAATCACACTGGGACAATTTTATCCCTTAAAAGTAGGTGCGTTTATTCCAATGTAAGGCTAGCAAAGTAACGGATTCACCACTAGAGTAAATTATAAGCATGGACCTAATAAAATAGTCCTTGACATATTATAAAGTTTTTGTCCTTAGAACAATAGGAATTGCGGCCCTTGCACACATGATAGGCCTACCATAATATTGGCAATGTGAGTGCAAGGTTGGTGTGCATTGCCAGATGTATATGGACCGAGTTCTTCCGCCACACCTTTCGGAACTCGAACTGTTCGAACAAAACATCTCAAAATGTATTTCTACAAAATTCGTTTGAACAAATCTTGACAAGGATCTTGATAACTCAGAACTTATAGGTTGCCTTTCAGATTGATCATGATTTTCTGGATTTCAAATTCTGACAACTGCAAAAGTATTTATAGTTTTATATAGTCCTCAATGGCGGCCTACATGTGATTATTGGTAGCAGTGATCAGTCCTGTGTTCAGTTTTACAATCTACAAAGAACAACCGTTCATGACTTGTTAGCAATATTATTACCAGATAGAAATGTGCGTCAATAGAGTGTTCCACCTAAAGTTTAAATAGGCCTAGGCTACGTTATTATTTTTGTGAAAGTTCGGGGAGGGAGCAAATTAAAATTTGATAGAGAATTATCGATATCGATAAATGAATTATAGGTATAGATAACTCACAGGCATTTATTGATATCGATATCAGTGAATCAGCGATATCGATAAGCAGTGTTTCCTGTTTGATTCCGATGGAAATTGCTGCTCCAGATGCTACAGAGCCTGGGAGAAAATGTATACTCTAGCTCCTCAACCTTTTCGCATATAAAAATGCAACTTTCAGTGCAATTTATGCACATTTTTATTTTGCGTTGGGAGACAAAATTACATTGGCTGGATTCGTCAGTTTCAGGGAAGTTCTTTGCTACATGTCGGGAAGGAGAAGTCATTTATCGGACGGCTGAAAGACGTAATTATTGATATAGATGAATAGAGGTATTTATCGATAATGCTCGATCAAATGTCAATTTACTAGAACCACTCGTGGACAAATTTCACATTTTACCTTGTGTAGCCCAAAATATTGATCAAATATTTCCATATGTATACATATTCTGAGAGCTAAACAACTACCGATTTCAAAAAAAATTTTTTAAAATTTCCTTAACTTTATTGTTTTTCAAAATAAAGAGAAACTTTGAAAAAAATTAGAACTGGTCTTCAACTTATTATTTTTCAACAATTTTCAAAATTTTCAAATTTTTCTTGTTCAAGTGGATAAGTTACTATTTCAACTAAAAACAGTCCCACAGATTTCTAATATTCATTTTAGATTGTTCTATGTCATTTAAAGTTAAAATTTTCAAAATTTGTTTAAAAATTTGAAACTTTGATGTTTTTTTCGCTAATATCTTTAAAACTAGAAAACATATCAAAAGTCCTTATACCTTCAGTGGAATTTAAGGTATTTACAATTCGAATTTGGTTGTCATCTTCAAGTGAGAGGGAAGACAGGGAAATGGAGAATTGATCGGTGTTTTACGCTGTGCTCAAGAATATTTCACTTATACGACGGCGGCCAGCATTATTGTGGGAGGAAACCGGGCAGAGCCTGGGGGAAACCCACGACCATCCGCAGGTTGCTGGCAGACCTTCCCACCTACGGCCGGAGAGGAAGCCAGCATGAGCTGGACTTGAACTCACAACGACCGCATTGGTGGAAGGCTTCGGGTCATTGTGCTGCGACAGCGCGCTAACCGACTGAACCTCGGAGGCCCCCGAAATGGAGAATAAGAATGTGAAATAAAAAAAATAAATAAATAAATAAATTTGGCAGATTTCACCCATGAGGGATTCTGATATCTTTAATCTGGTCCCTCATATGTAATAAGCTAAACCGCACACGAAATTGAAAGGCCGCCATGTTATCCACCGAGGGCAGATTATTTCTGTACCTGGCAAACTCGGTTTTGACTAATAGCCATATGTTCGCAGACTGCGAGTTACCAGGCATCCTGTTTAGGGTTTCAGTAATGGCTTTGTAAGAATTCTACATTGTAAGTTCATTCATATAGTGACCATGCAAAGATGTCGATCAGAAAATTTGCCTGTGCATGATCAGTTATAGGTTTGTTTCCGCCCCCTCTTCCTAAATATCTAAAACTGTATTATTTGTTGTATTTTCTGGACGCCATGCCATCAAGTCGGGAATGCCGTTCCAACAAGCCAATGCTATAAAAATATCGGCTTAATATGGTCGTGATCTAATCTAATGATGCTGCAATTGTGTACATATATTACACCCATTCGATCAAATTACTGGTAAAACGTACTAAGTGGCAGTATAAACGTACGCATGCGCACTGTATTGTGTTGATTTCAAACGAACAACGTGTTTATGACTTCCTTGACGCCTTTATATAAATATGTGGATTGGACAGCTTTACTTTAAATGCCGCCGTCGTATATAAGTGAAATATTCTTGAGCACGGCGTAAAACACCAAATAAATCTGAATGCAAGGAATTCAACCATCAAAACATAATTCCATAGAAAGATAAGAATGAATGAATGAATGATTATGGCTTAACGCCACATCGGCAATATTTCAGCCATATCGTGGCGAGAGAAAGATGAGAGCAACACTGCATTCGGGTATATGGCAAAATAAAACCGAACACAATGAAAAGGCTTGGGAAGAAAGTCGTATATTGATATGTTAAGAGATATATTGGCAGGTGCAAGACGTGGTTAAAGCGAAGCCAACAACTTTGGACGTGAAGTGCACGGTTGATCGCTGGTGCTTAGGATAAACTCGCGTGAATTATGGATTGCTGGCAGGCCCTGATGGTAACTGGCGAGGCTTGCCACGAATGCCACAATTGTGTTTGCTTACACGATTCTTCCAGGAGACATCTAGATTTTATACATCAAATAAGCAATCACCAGAAAAATCGAGAAAGCACGAACCTTCACTAAATAATGAATAGGTGATCTTCATCCATCAGGTAATTTACGTCTGTAGAGAAGGAGCTCGTAGCGTGAAGCCGTGTTGGAGAGATAACGGAATGGTTCGCTTCATAGACGTATTCGGTAACATTTGTGTCCATTATGCATGGGTACTTGACATGGCAAAGGCAGGGCGAAAGTACTCGTGCTTGGCATGCATTATATCGTTGAATATCAGTTCGTAATTCAGGAAAATGTGAACTTAAGTGATTCATTTGCTTCATGTTGATGTTTAAATGATCCAATATCCACAGAACACTTACAAACACCTATAAATTCTAGAGGAAACATTGTTTAAGGCGTAGAGTTCAGTGAGTTATGGTAAGTGCGAATAGGTTTATCTGTCTGTCTATATTGGTTATGGAAAGTGATAATAACAACAAATATGAACTAGAATTAGTTGTTTATGGTTTGATATTCACCAATCTGTACTTGTCTTTTGAAGGCAGCCAAAGGTTAATGGCCACGTGACAAAAAACACTAGGAAAGATCGAAGGCAGCCTATACCATGGAGATGTGTTAAACCCGGTCCATCATGGATATTAGCCTGATCGACCAGACAAACGAGGAAACATTGTTTAAGGCGTAGAGTTCAGTGAGTTATGGTAAGTGCGAATAGGTTTATCTGTCTGTCTATATTGGTTATGGAAAGTGATAATAACAACAAATATGAACTAGAATTAGTTGTTTATGGTTTGATATTCACCAATCTGTACTTGTCTTTTGAAGGCAGCCAAAGGTTAATGGCCACGTGACAAAAAACACTAGGAAAGATCGAAGGCAGCCTATACCATGGAGATGTGTTAAACCCGGTCCATCATGGATATTAGCCTGATCGACCAGACAAACGGTGCCACCAGATCGAATTCTGCCAATGCCTTTAGAAGCCAAAACGGATCTTCATCACGTCTAGCCTCCATCTTACACGGGAAGCTTATGACATCATTTATATTTTTCTTCTAAGTTGGTACACATATATATATGAGAGGCGACGAATGGGTCGACAGTTTGGGTTGACAGTTTGGGTGGACTTTTCCTTATGTTACGGCCACTCTACTCAACGGAATGCATGCGCAACCCGGTACCTTCGCTTTACATCTCTTGACACCGTGCATCAAGCAAAGTTGACCTTTCAATCACGTGAGACAAACGTGTTCTTCCGTGGATTTAGCCTCATCACTCAGTGCCACTCATTCGTGTTTCCAACGCAGAATCATATACAATCATTTAGCATTCATCAATAAAAAAGTAAAGTCTTTGTTAGAATCGTGTCATGGTTATACTGAATGTATGGAAATTGATACATATCAAGCATTAACAGAAACAAAAGTTGAGGCAGATAAAGTTACATGTATTTTATACTGACACCACTTTCTACCTCATCACCGTCGCCCGAATGACCCTGGATTCTCTTCAGTATTTGTTTGTCGTGACAGTAATGTAAAGTGGGCTGAACTATTTTTCCCGTGTCAGAAAACGTATTCCATCATCTATGACAGGCTGTTTCCGAACTTCAGGCACCATTCACTGCTTCCTGACGTGTAAAAGCCTTCACTAAGCTGCCATGGCATTGTGTGCGTCTGAACAAAAACGACACTTCGATCATAATCACATAATGTGCTAAGTGGACCCCACACATGCTATTCAAATAGAGCATTAGGGATTGTGATGTGAATATCGAGCGTTGTCATTGATCACTTGAAGTTGTGCAAGCATATTGTTTACAGGAGGACTGGAGTGGAATTGGCTATTAGATAAAGAAACACCTCTAGCATATCATAAACACTTAAGCTGAAGTCGTCTCGATCCATAATTCTTTAAGGAGCGGTATCGTTTTGTACAAACATCTCAGTCCATGTACCCTCTTAGATGTAAGGCTTCATTATTTCTGTCCTGGCCTTGCCGGAAAATGGAAATCATTGTTTGTGACAATTCCTACGATCGATTCAGGACAAACTGGACACACCATTTTTGCAAATTGCATTTGTATAAGTACAATTAGCGAGGACCGCGGCGCGTGTGAAATTTTCGTGGGTGTGTCTTGTTGTGATAAGCTTCTCGCTTAGCCCATAGGACAAGACCACCGCTATTGTGATCGATAAACACATTCGCCAGCTAACGCAATGTTTAATTCGTTCATACCTACATGCTCATTCCATGCAGTCAGGGTAGGTACTCAAACGACCTCGCCTAATTCTCTGTTTACAATTTTAACACATTAGTGGTCGTTACAGCAATTTAATCTTCTTCTTAGCCTTACCATAAGTAGTGTTGGAACTGCAAGATGGTACCGGGTAGAACAAAGGAGCGGGTGGGTTCCAGTTCAGACGTCCTTGATCTATAGGCCAAAGATTAGGCAGCCAGGACGCTGCCATTTTCAATACAACTTGTGCTGATTCAGGTAGCGTACATTTCAGACATTCCGGATAAATTAAAGTACTGGTCTTTTCATTTGAAAGCTTTTGTCTATATCTGAGGACACGGCTATACACTTATCACAAGGAGGCAGGAACTGTCTATTTTAGGTCTCTCTTTTACCTTCTAAAAAGTACCTATATAATTGTTTTACTTTCAGGTTATAATTATTTCATAAGTAAATGTCGCGACAATGCAATAAGGCCGGGAATTGCAGTAATCTTATTAATGGTACTTGTTAAACTTTCTAGGGACACAATAGCTTGAAATCACATATAAAAGTGTTATATCAACAATTCTGAGGCGAGATTGTTCAGTTTTCACCTCAAAACGTGTTTTATTATTGAAGGGTGGCAGTGACACGACTTCACCTCAAGGTCAAATGATGTTGATACGCATCATCGCAAGTTTGGTCCGATAATTACCATTTCTTTACACAACGTCCAAAAAACACGAACGGAAGCCTTCTTTTAGTGGAAAAGAACCGCGTAAAAACAGTTACATTTGTAAAGAAGGAAATATTAAATAGCGTTTAAAACGTTGTAACTACAGATCGTTTCCTGGCTGCATTCTTTATCATTTTACTTTTTTTTCATATAAATATATAAAATATAAATACATTTATTTATGCATTTATTTATTTAATTTAACCCTTTTAATCACTGACCCTGTATTTAACTTTTCCCCGCACAATGTATTTTTTGACACAAATCAAATCGTTTAATATACCACTTGCTTGTACCTACTGACTTCCTCATGCAGCTGTAAGACCCCGTTGCTTCTTATAACACTGCAGACAACATAGCAGTTGATCAGTTTCCAGCGTTATGTCAGTACATCTGTATACCGTAAACTTGACGCGATTTATACTGGCCGATTCATTACAAAAGCCACAGGTGTAACTGATGTGCCATTTTCCGCACACAGTACCTAATGTAGACAGGCTTAAGTCACAAGGTGACAGAACTTGTAAGTAGATGATGTCCTGATTGTGAAAAACTGTGCGGATGCTAAGCTGGATTATAAATAAAGTCGTCAACAGATTGGCGTGACCTACAAGTATATTTAGTGGTTGTTTTCTGAATTTGCCAATACACTCTTCCAAACCTGTCTAGAGTACATTTACTTAGGGGCATCGATACAGATGTTCGTGCATGATGAACATCTGAAACGTTCAGTCAAACAGAAGGGTGAATTGCACAACTCATTATCGAAATGGTGTCTTCTGACAGCCGATATATTTCTACTCACAGGCCCCGGATCACCATCAATCTTCGATTGAACAGATGAAGGTCATGGTAAACCTAAGTTTATTGGTGTACTCTGACGGAATGTGACAACTGAGTAATGCTTGGACTTTGCATGTCCAGATTCGATCTCGGACAGTGTAGCTGAGGTCATAAAACACCTTCCACAAAGTCGTTCTTGACATCACTGTATGTCACTGTCACATTTCTGTAACAGCTGTCTTGTACAAGAAACTTTTGTTGAATTTATAGAAGATAATTATCTGATAGTCTTGATGGTACACATTATTTAGATCCATGTCTGGACAAGGATCACACAGCTCTTACAGCAAAGGGATGATGTCAATTTTGAAAATGAAAATTATCCTTATTTGAATAGTAATATACCAAAGGGCCCCAGCTGCATCTGGCGTGTATAAGCCTCGCCTTGTAGCATTTGTGAGAGCCAGTGTTAAATGTGATGATTTCAATCTACGTCGCAAGTTACTGATTCAAAAACTAGCATGTCGAGGATATTCCAGCCAACGCCTTCACTCCAAGTTTCCTGAATTCTGTCGTGGGTGTAACACTCTTGTTTATAAATTTGGACATACGTTCCATAACTTCTGGCGATCTGTTTAATCGTTGCCGTAACTCTATGGAACTCCACTTAATCCGAGACTAGGGATTTTTAGCATCCATATACACGAACAAAGTATTTTTTACTAACAATTGCAGTCAAATCATTCTGAGATACGTGTATCTCTATTCGATCCATCTGGGGACCATTTATGGACTATATTGGAGTCTGAAATTTGATTTAGATCTCATGCCTAGAATTAATATTAATTGATTGTGTTCTTTGCGTCATTTAAACCTGATAACTGCTTCTCTCTCGCATGTTACTCGTTTTATTTACCGTTTATATTATTATTTTTTTACATATTTCTTTGGAAACGGGTGTTGTAGCTCGGTTTTCAAATGGGTCTTGCCATCATCGATTTGGAACATCCTTTATACCACTTGTATACGAATGTCGGACCGGACGCTTGGATTCAGTATTTACCCACTGTTTATATCCACAAGAAAGCAAAAAAAAAATAAGCACCTATTGACTTCTTTCCAACAAGAAATGGTGTCAATTTAGCAGGACGAATGCCTCGGCAAGGTGTATCTTATTAAATGACTCGGCCAATCCTTTGTCTTCTACAGACGAGCGTTCCATTTTCTCAAGACAGCGTTTTCCGGCCTAGCAAAGAAAAAAAAACTCCGGAACTTGTGGGATAAAATACCATTTGGTAAGGGCGCGAACTATTTATTCTCTGGCCAGAGGCATACTTAAGCCCTGATTTGACTAATCATGAGGCCATCTCACCTTGGACTGTATTCAGGTATTCAGCAATGACGAACGTCCTAAAACCAGGGCACGTCCTGATGTGAATCCTATGGACTTGCCCCTGTGGCTTTCCCGTAGCTTAATACATTTTGAATTCCTAGAAAGAAAATCTTTTCTGACCTCTGTCCTTTAAAACAAGAAATTTTTTTACGGGGCGTGTTACGCTCGGATCTTGACTCTCCAGTGAAAGGGACTAGACTATAGAACGTAATCTTAATTGCAAAGAAAGGCGCGTGCATCTGAATTACATTGAAAGATTGCTTGATTAATTTTGTTGCTATCCATATTGAAATGAGATATAGTAAAATGTTAAGATATTATAGCCCGCGCAGTGGGCAAAACGGTATGAGATGTGGACAAATCTATTACTGTCTCGAAAAATGAAGTGGTCAGCTTTTAACTGACAACTGAAGAGTCATTCCCCAATCACATATGAAGTTTCAAACATAACAATTCCTGTGGCTAATTCGTCCTATGGCTATTTGTTTCTATGTTAGCATTGAATAAAACACAAATAAGTACCTGAATCATTGTTAAATGACAGATTTTTATCATTTTTAGCCAGATTCACAGGGTGCCTCCATATTGAAATTAAATCTCGTGAAATCTCTTGATCATGTGACCTACAAGAACCTGCCCGACCAAGCCCGAATGTTAATTTCATGCACGGAGATTGCTGACCATCTGCTGCGCAGGCTTAGTGGTAGCACCACATTTCATATTAAATCATGTTGCTGAGAATAGGTGTTTAATGTTGTTCTTCGACGATGGTCTGAAAAAGGGAAATTAAGGTTGGTTGTGATCCCAGTGATGATAAATGACAATTTAAGGTTTGTTTTTGATTCCAGGCTAAGGGATCTGCGTTTAAATTAAGCTGCCTTGCAATTATAACCCTTAAAATTGATCTAGAAGTTGTTTGAAAGAATTAACGTATTCAGATTGCTCCACGGTGCCACTCTATACAATTAGAGAAAAGACAACATTCGAAAAAAATGTGTATATCCATAGATAAAGTGTGAAGTTTAAGAAATATACCTTTTTGCTTTTGTATTGTTGCCACGTTAGGAATTTTAGCCAATCAGGTACGAATAATTTCTATAACCCGAGAATGTAGCCGTTTTCGCTCACCTTACCCGAACCCTGCTGTGCCTTTCAGGTATAAAAACATTTACTATTTATGTAGTAATTTCACAAAGAACACCCATTCAGAAAAGAAAAATCCCACTGCTTCCCTCACCTGTTCCAAGTACCTAACACTGATATAAAAGGTCAGCAGGACATGGTAAGGGAACATTGCATTAAAACCTTGGTCTGGCCAACCTGACAGTTGCCATCTTAAAATCGCTAGATTTGACCCAAGGCTTTTCTCTTGTATTTCCCTGCCGCTCTTTAATACATTCTTGCCACTGAAAAAAGCTCTGGTGTTTATGGATGACTGATCCAGTATGGCCGTAAAGAGCAATAGCAAATCTGAGTGTTATCTTAAAGGTTGCAGGTATGTGGAGCTTTCAATTGTCACCCTACACCCCACCCCTTTACATAAGGTTATCGCTTTTAGCCATTTTCACGGGTGGTAGCTTTATTGGGAAAATACTTTCTTACCTAGGCCACAAGCAATTGCAACATGCAACAGACACTTAATAAAATCAGTATCGGTCGCTCTACCTGTCTGCTAAAATGACACAATGGTCACCGCCTCTAAAAATTTACTATATAACAAGACAAACAAGATACCTGCAGACTGTAGATACAACAACACCACACATACAGTCTGGAACCGGGAAAACCTCATCTCACCCAGCCTATGTACCCTGAATTCTCTCCCGGGGTTCAATCCTGAGTGGAGTCATATTTAAGACTTCATCATCGGTAGTCGTGGCACTACTTTGCATGCTATTCAACATAAGATGAGTAGACGAATTACTACCTGACGGGTCGGCAAAGGATCAGTATAATGTGACTGCGTTGGGGTGTCGTGCCTGGTGTCTTCGACATGGCATTCCAGTGAGGCAGTACTACAAATATTTTGCAACTAATACAAGCGGAAACCGTCGTGATACCACCGAAACAACGTTGAAAGCAACGCTAACCCCCAAACAAACAAACATTACATTATAGTACTTTAAACTACATATATAATGTTAGGCTACGTCATTCAATATGTTTTAGACTTTAAATGATTTAATGTTGTATAAAATAAATGTAAACATAGAACTTCCGACTCAATGCTGAGAATGTAAGAATAGAGATAAGGCTAAGGTATGTATGATTAGATTAGGTTTACGTGACTTTATGTATTACAATCACAATGGTGATTATTACGAAACAGTAATCAATTGGGGTTAGATGATTATGCTTTGACATTCACAGTTCTATATAGTTTCCTTTGAAGGACACCCAATGGCTTCTGGTTACGTGACCAGAAACACTAACAAAGATCAAAGGCAGTATATACCAGAGCGATGTGTAAAACGCCATCCATTAGATCTACGTTAACAGCCAAGCCAAACTGTACCACCATGCACTTCCATCAAAGCCTTTAGCTGTCAAATCAAAACCTCATCAGATTTATCATCCATCATTCTCAGGAGGCTCGTTCAGAACATACTGTCTGCTTCTCAGTTGGTCTGTATGAAGTGCGCTCGTGCTGTGGGACCATATATCCTTGCGCCATGGTCAGTGCGTGCTTTATGGACTGAGTTCTGGTACTATTTGTCCAGAATACGGAACTACCCTTAGTGACAGAAAAGGTAGTACCTCTTTTGTGACAGGCACTTTTCTGAACTTAGGCTAACATTCAGTCCTTCACGAAGTAGAAAAGCTGCCATGCCATTGTGTTTGCAGAATTGACACTTCGATCACCACATAATGTACTAAACTGTTTACACACAGTCTCTTCAAATAAAGCATTAGTGACAGAGGTGGGAATATCGAGTGTTGTCATTGATCACTTAAAGTTGTGCAAGCAGACTGTTTACAGGAGGATTGGATCGGAACAAAACAAAATTAACTATTAGATAAAGAATGGCGTAGAGGATTTCATAAAAATGGAAAAACTTGAAGCCATCTTGATCTGTATTATTCCTGGAGAAAATATATTGCCTTGCACAAACTTTCAAATCTATGAGACTCCCTGGAGACTAAGAGTTTATTATCTTTCCTGCTGATGGCGAAAAATATCAATCATTTTTTATGACAACTGATGCAAGTTGGACAATTTCAGTATTGCAACAAGCCTTTCTTTAGGTAATCAGCAACGAGTGCCATTCGCTAATATTTCTTGTACACGATTATGATTAGTTTCTTAGCTACGAATGTTTAGTGTCAGATGTTGATTGTCAACAGTGTGTACTAACGTACACGTTCATTTTCGAAGTGAATTTCAGAAAAAAAATCATTGGAGGAAAACACTAGGGCCTTATCTTATATGAATGAAGCAGTGCAATACATAAAATTTAACACGTCAACATAAGAATATGAATGAACTGAGAAAGGGTGTTGATAACAAATTAAATACCAGTCAAGCTATGGTTTGGTCGACGCTTTGGTTTGGCTCACCTCATTTGACTTTCAGTGATAGATTTCTAACAATCATATAATTTTAGGACAAGATGTTTTGTATATTATCTGCGTAGCACATCGCAAAGATTCTGTAACACAGAAATGCTATGGTTTATTTCAGCATTGTGTACCCTGTAATATTTCATTCCTTTTGTTTAGACCAAGATAAGGGATTCCCTGCATTTTAACCACGACCTACAGACTCCTTAAATGAAGTGAAAAAGCATCCAGGAAATTGCAGCCGATTTCTGACTGAAATCTATATCTGAAAAAACAAAAATACTGTGCAATGGACTTAAAACCCGGCGGCCTTAAGTACATATACAATGTAACAAATTCCAAGAGATATAATGTCAAATACCAGCAGATCCTAAAATTGTCTAGCGTGGTATAAATTTGGTGAACTTGAGACAGACTGTTCAAGAGTGTTTACATGCCTTTTATAAAATTTAACTTAAATGTCCTCGTTGATCTCGAAGAAAAAAAGTCAGGGTCACTGAAAATCAATAGGATTCTTCCTTATGCAAAAGCGTAAGTGTGGTGTAAGTTTGGTGTACTTGGGCTAAACCGTTCTAGAGATAGAGCGTTTACAAGCCTGGTATAAAATTTAACTTGAATGACCCCAATGACCGTGATGAAAAACGTCAATGTAGCTGAAAATCGATAAGGTTATTCTTCATGTCAAAGTGTAAGTGTGGTGTAAGTTTCGTGAACATCGGATAAACTCTTTCACACATAGAGCGTTTACAAGGACATAAGGACGAACGGACGCCACCGGCTACAACAACACCCTTCACCAAAATTGTTCGAGGTGTGAAAATAATTGTAAGGTATATTTTGGGGCCAAATTTCTTACTTACATTACCAAAAACAATCATACGAGGCTTTAAATTTTAAATCAAAGTAGAAATGGGCTTTTGGAATTGGCAGTATTCAAGAATATTTCACCATCCGCAGGTTGCGGGCAGATCTTCCCGCGTACGGACTGGCGGCTTCGGATCGCCAGCCAAGACTGAACAGACGCATATTATTGTCCTATAGCCACTATGCTTTAATCCACACCCCTGTTTTGTTGGAATAGTTTGATGCCATTAAGACTAATTTACCATTAAATCTAAATCTGCCATTCCCGGCATTTGTGCACAAAAGTTTGATACAGTATTTTTTTTTTTACCCCACAGAACATACCGGTGGGTTTGTCATCGCTTGGAACTGGGCAATTAGTCTGTGTCGTTACGTTCTTATACTTGCTATAGACACAGACAGTATGGCACACGACGGTATTTGCTCAGCTTCCTTTATTCTTCCCTTACTATTGTACAGCACACCGAACGGGTCGTTCCGACTGATTGATTACATAGCCGTACGAGCGAGAGCAGATTGGCATGTCAATTTCCGTACACAGTACCTAATGTTGACAGACTTAAGTCAAAAGATGACAGGATTTAGCACGCGAAGTAGATGATACGCAGGTTATATCACAAAGGTCGCCATGAGATCGGCGTTATCCCCGGGGTGTCTGGAGGCACATTTAGTGCTATTCTCTGGAGGGCCTTACTGTCTGCAGGGTATAAAAGAGCTTAACATTACCAAACCCGTCAGCGCACAATATGTAATCGGTTCAGATGGTTGTTCAACATTAAACGTGATTCAGCTTGTAATATGAATACCTTGGTGATGGTATTTTATCTCCAATACACTTGGTAAACTCTATATACTAATTCTCATAACTGACTACACGGGCTGGTTTGCATGATATTGGTTTGATGGTCCATCATTATGTTAAACATTCATAACAAGGAACTGTCTTGCAGAAAGTCTACAATGTACATGTAGTATTTACTCAACTTAACCATAAAAACTCAGCAAACAGATGTTACACTGATGCTAAACCCTCATCCTTGTCTCTTATAATAATAGTGAAAAACTCAAGGCATCACCACGCAATGATCTTCTAGCTTTCGACCTTTATCACCTCGTTATAAAGGTAAAAATCTAGTGGACCAGTAAAACATTACCTGGTAATGCCTTGAGTTTTTCATTGTTATCATAAAGGAATATTGTCATTAACTCAATAGACCTTGTGCCAAAATGGCTGACATATCTATACAATACTGCTTTTCTGGGACGCTATCCTCTGAAAATGACAGTTACAAATTTGCACATCCACAAGAGCATATGTGATCAGTGGTACAAATAGTGTGTTCCATTGATGCACATGCCACTGTGAATGCGGTACAGAAAAATAACAAAATCTGGGACAAGTACGTGAAATTATGTGGATGTGCATTCTTGTCACAGTACTGTGTAGGCCTACTGGTAATGCAGAGTACAGTTTACATATCATGCAGAAACACCACATTCAACAACACCATTATCGTTACAACCAGTGCCTGCCTGGTTTCCTAGTGATAATACAGAAGGTAGACCAGAAGCGAAGAGTTCGGTGCTGGCCGATAGTACAAAGAGTGCCATTTCGAAATTCTTGAACGCGCATTGAAATCGGTTTTCTATGTTTATTAGGGAGAGACTCTTATTACTATGTGTGGACTTCTAATAACTCCTCAATAATGTATCCATGTTAATGTTTAATTGAATTTGGTGACCAATGAAACAGCCAACCCCTAAAGCCCTGTTGGGAAGGCTGTTTACCGGCGTGTCAGACATTACAACAATAAAATTCTGATAGAGCTTGATTGAATAAATATGACCTTTCTTTCTCTCAAACGCTGCAGGAATCTGAGTTGCCAAGTTTTGTAGCTATCCGCAATATACCCACCTGACATCAAGGTCTGACCTTCACGGTGAAACCCACCACCAAAACAAAGGCACAAATAAAAACCTTAGCCAAAACTGCGCAAGAATTAGTGCTAAAAATTGCTGAAATCATATTCATTAATCTCGACCCATACCGGGAAGTTACAATTGCACTCTGTATCTAGCCATGCAGCAAGCCGTCGCGGACAACGACGTTAAGTGGAGTCAATTATTTTCAAACGCGCCAAGAAAAAAAAAAATGAACGGAAGTAGAATATGGTCACCAACGAGGCCACGCCATCAATCAACCAAGAAGAATAGTATCTGTAACTAAACGAAGCCACAATTTTTTCCCCTCCAACAACTCATCAGTCGCACAGCAAAAATGCATATTCAAGCGGAATTCATCATACTTGCTGGCATGCCGGCCTTAGTGCAAAGCGCCTAGGGTAACATGGCGTGCGAAACAGAATTCACCCAAAATCACACCATTATTGAGGTAATTTTTTGCTTGTTTATCCATATTTCTGATAATTAAATATTCTACTCTATGAGAAATAGATGAGAAACTGCCAATGGCGAATTCAGATGTAACGGGGCCACAGCAGTCACCTTGAAAATGGCGTCGGTCGTTCAGTGTTTTCAGGCTGGCCGTGATTGAAGTGAAAAAAAAATCACCTAGTAACCCTTCTCCTGCAGACTAGAGATTTCACACTATAGGTAACATCACAGAATGTTGCTGTTATTAACCGTCATGAGTCCATTACCTGTACAAGCCTTTTCCTGTGTAAATTTAGTTATATTCTCGCATGTTTTCGTACAAATACACAATCACGGTATGGATTGACGGTCTGTATAATGCCATTCTTGTTTTCATCACATACTGGTAGAGCTAGGTGATCGAATTTTATGATACCCTGTCAAGAACGTATATACGTTATAAGGACCAATAATGGCATCAGAAAATATAATTGTGCCATCACTAATTGCATCAACCTTGGATGTGCCAACACCATAACGTACATGTTCGAGGGATGACTTGGACATACCACTTGCAGCTTACACGAAACCCCGATCTGGAGGTATAACGTAAGTTTGTTTTGATCTGGCTCGCCTGGAGACGTCATTGAGCACCACACACCTCAATATATGCTCATTGTTTTGACTCTAGGGTCTATAATTCCTCTCCGCTTCACACAAATTATGACATTTTATACACAGTTTGTGCGCGCGTTGGGGCTCAGGGCTCACATTCCGGATGTTCATGCTCATATTCTCGCCACAACAAGCTATATCCTCAGGTCTGCGTTCTGGTCCAGTAGCAGACTTCGGATAACAGCTTCAAAGTGCAGCCTTAGCTACGGCGAATAGCGCTGTTAGAGGATTATGTTTTTGTTGTTGTTGGGGTTGGTGTGTGTCTTGTTCTTGGTAACGTTAACTTTTTTGAAACTCTACGTTTCTGTTGGATATTTACAATTCACGATGTTTCACCCGAGACTCTGAAATGAGATTGAGGGCTAAATTTACCTATATTCCAGGCATGATGACCAAACCAGGTGTCAAACTCTTACCACAAATCAGCTCTTGTGTGTAATACAAAAACATATAAAGGCAATCGCACTTTGCTAACACTTATTTGTGTTAGTACCTTGGCAGCTGTCAGTCAACCAATTCTAGACAGGAAATAAAAAGAAACTTTTATTTCATAGGAGAAACTTTATTATTCATGTCAGAGAAAACTTTTTTCATAAGAATATTTTTCCGCTGTTGAAATATTTTTAATGGAAAAAAAAGAACAATTTGCAACGCAAACTAAAACAGACTGATTAACTTTTGCTGATGCACCGAGAGAAAAGTTTGGGTCAAATGACTCAAAAATCTGAGCTATACAATAAAAGCTAATTCCACTCAGAAAACTGAGTCATATGACCATATCAGCGAGCACAGGAAAGTGTCGTCAGGTTATATTATTGACTCACTTGGATAGTGGGAAAGCTCACAGAAGTATAGTCACCTGACTCCTGCACCCAGCCCAAGTACTCGCTCTACTAGTCGAAAGACTACCTGACATGGTCAAAAACCACCTACTTGGCTTATCTTACTCTATCCGCTGATCAACAGACTTCCTGCTCACTGGTTTGAGTCGTTTCAAAGCAAATGTCACCCATTAATTTTTCTCAGTGTGTAATATGTTTGATACCACGCCTTACTAACGTGTACATAGAAAACAAACCAAAATCTAATCAAACGGCACGCCATTAGTAAGCTAAGATACATCCTCATTTCTAACACCGGCTTAAGCTTATATACAAAAAAAAAGATCCTGAGGAATTACAGAAGTGAAGGATATAATTAAGGCCTGGACACTTACAGATCGACTGGATGAAAGTATTTGTTTCAAATTTCTAGGTTTGTAGAAAGCACACCGGCAGAGAAATCAATAGTCTGTTTGAAAATGTCATTGGAATCGAAATTACATGGCTATGTCGATAATTGTAATTACATGTATTTTCATAATTAATCTCCTGAAGCCATATACGTGTTAGGCAGATTTCAAATGTAGTGTTTTCTGTTACCTATGAAAGCAAATCACGCAGGATATTAGTGCTCTTGGAGAATGAAACATAATCGACACGACCGGCACTTCCCGTGTTGATCTGGCCATGTAGTTGCATAAATGTCACCCACACAAACGTAAACACTAGACATTTGCCTCAAGGTCTCTCAGCAACATTACTCTGGCCGTAACTCGATATCTCATCGGTCATTGACGGCTATGTGGTGACCTAAGGGGGAGATTAAAAGAATTGGGATCAAACGCCGTAGTGTCATATATAAATTTACGGCTGTATATGTGCAGAAATAGTTATGGTATAATGTTTACTGAGCTAGACCCTTTTCATGTACCAGAAGGTGTGGTGATAATCAGTTGGTTTTAAAATAACCTACAAACACCCTGCAGCAAAGGAAAGGCACGGTGTTGTTGAAACTTTGCAAGAGTAGTGTTAAACTTCAATCACTCATTCTGTCATGGCAAAGGCTGTAATGTAAGGGAAACTACCACACCACCCATTCTTATAGACTTGCATCCATACAATTAAGAAGACAAGGGCCTCCATGTCATTTAAGCGCGATTCGTATATACCCATATTTGTATTCTACCCGGAAGTTATTCATTGATTGCTGAATTGTTACTTAAATTGGATGTCATTCCCCGCATCATTGACAACTTACGACCACAACCTACATATTACTTCATACACAAAGTTTGGATGACCATTGCGTGGTAAAGACTTAGATCCAGTGTAGAGGGGTAATTTCAGATTTGACATTGTTTTTTACCTAGTTCTGCTTAGGTTATGGTTGTAGGGGTGTAAGTTGTTACTTCTTTAAGTATCTACGTGAACAGTTATAACAGAATAAAACCGTAAATGGGGTACCCTGACAAGATGCCGGATTTCACTGGTTACTACCGCACTATCGTCGCTGCTCCCTTTTAACCCTCTATTCTGTATTTTTTCCTCGGGTGTCTTCGGTCTATTTTTTAGTGAGGCCCCACCACAAATGTCTCGACATTCGATCATCTCTGCTACAAGGGATGACTTTGAAATCTAAGCGTCAAATCCGACATTCCTATATCACTCGTAAACTATGAAGGGGCGTTCAAATTCGTTAAGCGCATGATTCATTTCCAAAACAACCTGTAACACCAAATCTCAAAAGAATTTGTAAGAAATGGTGCATAAATATATGTTGTAAATCAAGCTGGTATAAGTGAGAAGCAATAAACAGTTTTCAGTGTTGTCAGGAAGAATTTCCTTGAAATCCAATTCAAAAGTCGAACCTGTAATTCGTCAACATTTTACAGATCAAATTCAAATACACGTATTTCAATCGCCCTTTGAAAGCAACTGTTAATTAAATCATCAGGCTGATGTTATAAACATGAATGCTTATACATCAGCTAGCCCCGGGTTATAAGCGCAATTACAGCTACAACACACATCACCAGAGATCCAAAACGCTCTCTTCATCTACGCTAAACATGGAGTCTCACATGCTGACGATTTCTTTGTAGATTTACAGCACGCATAGTGAGAGGGAGATCCCAGGTTTAATTCCGGCTTAGCTCACAGATAAACCCTTAAAACCTCTGATCCTGTACTCCCTTGGCTTCGTTGATCAAGCAGGTACCAGTTGTATATTGTGCATGGCTGATCGGAGCATTATATCTGGTGACTTTGCCAAGGCGTTTCATGGGGCACTAAAATATATCGAAGACCAAGTAAGCAAACAGAATTATTTATCCATTAAAGGAGACTGGCGACATAATATTCATGTCAACAGTCATGTGAAGCTTTTAAAAACTTTCTATCAGTAAGTCATGGGACTAGCAATCCCAGGCTGTGACATTTCTCGGTGGATTTTATGTCCGTTCTACAGGAGGAGAAGGACAGTTTTACAATACATTTGTGACTTTATGATATCTTCTCGTTGATGTCCAGGACGGGTTTGTGAGTGGGCAAACGTTTAGCTACTAGTGTACTTTTTGACACACTCTGAACACAACCGACAAGTGATCACAGACGGAACCGGTAAAATTCGGCCTCATCATTCACTGCGCCTTTTCTCCATCTTTGAAAACTATTGACTGTTTCTGTTTGCATGAATCCGTCCTAATTTTTTTTATATTTTATAACCTTTCTTGTTTCTTGGTGGTTTGTGTTATTTGTCGTTTTTGCAAACTGGTCTTGTGATTATTGACCAGGAACACCCATTTTGGTTTTTGTAAATTTACCTCAGTTAAATGTCTTATCTTTGAACGTGTAACGTGTAAATACCTAATGCCTAGTAAATGCCCAGAACCGAAAGACAATTAGCTTTTTATGTGTAGAATTTGCACTGCCACACATTATAAAGGTTATCGTCTTCATGTTGGGTAAGCATTATCCTAAGTTACAGGCATGAACGGGTTGAGTTTTGCACAGTTAACATGGCAGATCGAATGCTTTCTCCGCAGGTTCAGGTTACTGGCGCTTCGATCGCCATTGTTCGTCCTCCCAGTCAGCATCGGCTGTATCTGACACTGTCCAGTGTCGTATTGATTGAGGGAAAGCTTGACGAGCGAAGACAAGACGAATATTATCCCGGCTGGGGCGAAGCCTTGTGCCACAGCAAAACAGTCATCCGTGAATTTTTAATGACTTAATTAGAGATATCATAAGGAAGCGGATGTTCTAATTGTGTGTGATTAGTCAAAGACTTTCAATTTTAGGAGACCTTAAAGCTATGTTTCAGTGGCTAAGTCGTCAGTGGAATTTGTCGACACAGGGTTGTAACAAAATATCTGCCAGCATGTCTGCAGCGCCTTTGAAAGGCTTTATAATTAAAGATCCTGGTCAAGGATACTGTATTTAAACCCTCACCTACCCCACTCCTAACCTCCTGCTGATTACTCGTGTTTGGCTGAAGACATGAAGGCTACGTTCTGAAGGTTTTATTAAAGGTAGGTCTGAGTGTTTCCCTCTGAGTTCTCTGAGGATTGGGGCGTAGGACAAGCATATGTAGGCACAGGAGGATTATCACAATAAGCTCTGATCTCAATATTTAAAAAAAAACAAAAATGAAGATGCTTAAACCTAGCATGAAACATATGTTACCAGTACGTCAGAAATTAATATACCTCTTGCCTTCTAATAAAACGTTGTGAACGTGTTTTCAGAGAAAATGTGTGATGTAATATGGAGGGAAGTCTAATGATGACGAAAGACTGATTAAGTGAGCGTTACAGTGGTTGTCAGTGATATACTCCCATCTTGATGAGAGGCTTGCTTGACGATCATCGCAACAGGGAAAAACTATGTAATGACCAGTGCGGTTCAGTGTGCACAGTTATATGCGTGCGATCTTGTGAATGACATTTACACCACTATATCGTTGACACTGGGATACGATTGCCTTAGGAGAATGTCATCTTTATATTATTTTTAAATAATGTTGAAGGCTCTTGAATTTCCAATGAAGCACGGTTATATTTCCTTTTCACTTTTTAAGGCAGAGCTAATTATCAGCTCCAGCTCAAAACTGAATTTCAGCACTGGGAATAAACCAAGAGTTTCAGTGGTGAAAAAAATAGGAATTGATGACGGTAAAGGTAGAGTGTTCAACAACAAACATCAATTTTGTTTTTCCCCATATACGAGTGAGTGAGTTGGGGTTTAATGTCGTACTTAACAATGTTTTCGGTAATATGACAACGTGGAGTCCTTCTGGTGTTCGCATACAGTGTGTCTTCTTGAGGCAGGGAGAGTTCAGGCCGCCAAAGTGCTGCCGCCACTGGAACATCTTGCCGAAGAGACCAGACATGACACCACACCCAGTCACATTATACTGACCCCGGGCCGACCAATCATGTTTCCTCGCTCTAACCTCTCAATGCTGGGCAGCAACAAGTATCATTTTTAGTCTTTGGTATGACCGAACCCGGGCCGGAACCTGGATCTCCCGACCTCAAGGCGGATGCTCTAGCCACGCGCCATATAAGAGGACCCTCTTATGTCGGATGTGCGTTCCGACGCCCGGAATATGTACATGTAAATGCGAATGGCATGATGATCAAGTTTATTCCTCTCGGGTCGTACGTGGGGACGTGCCAGCAAATTACGGATCGTCGTGGGTTTCCTCCCCCCGCCCCCCCCCCCTTGTTCCCCCCAGCTATCCACCAAGATACTTGCTGCCATTATATGGAGTGAAATATTCTTCCGTACGGCGTAAAACAGCATTCAAATAAATAAATCTGTTTATTAGTAAATAAATTCAGATTAGTTCCATTTCCTAAAAGAGAGTGCTTCTATATGGTGTACCTATTATCCCCAGAAACCCTACATTTCCTGAGACTTCTCAGAGTATCTACAGAGTGGATAGAGGCTCTGTGCTAAGCACTCCTTAAGTTCCTGTGGAGAGATTCTGCACCGACTGACCCTATCAAAGTATCGTCGGATCCCAGGGCTTCTGCGTCACTGATACGTCACTTAATATCTACAGAGGCTCTGTACACACTAATAGTAAACATTGCCGAAACTTTTACACCGACTGATCCCGCCAACATATCTTCTATGGACGTTAGTGCTTCTGCACTCGAGGACTGCGAATGTCACCGACAATAGAACCATTCTGCTCTGCAGCCCCGCCTTCCGCACAGGTCAAGGAATACACCTAACGGCATCCAACTTCATGAATACATCGTGACGTTTTGGCACCACTTGTTTATATTCTTCAACAGATTACGACATAGATATTTACTAAGTGAACAGATGACTTATTGTATTGACTTTGCGTGAAGCAAAAATTACTGGCTGAAGTAAAGGTTATATTAGAATGATGCCATCATGGATAGGTGCTGCGGTCAAAAACTTCCTAAAGTGTATGTTGACCTTGAACCTTAAATTCCAAGGTCCAACGGAATTTACATCCGGAGAATTTCTACACGAACAACAAAGGAATGTTAAATTGTCGGACCGCTGCCCCTGTTATGATCAGACGAATCGTAATAGGTAACAACAGTGAGTGAAATATAAAGTATATTTTATAAACGCATGTATATCGCTGAAAAAGCAGTGTTCTCTTTACTCATCTTAATCTACGCCTATATGCATTTTCATGTATTTTAAATATTTAATTGCCATAATAATAATCGCCATGATTGCTTGATGCCATCTTTGTAGTCCCTCTTTGATATTCATATCTCTGGAGTAGAATTCCGGCAACCCAAATATAAGACAACACACAGTCAATGTACAAATCAAACGGTATAAAGTCTTGTGAATTGGAAATTGGCGGTTACGTATTATACGAGCTAGACCAGGGTAAATATATACGAGACCTGAGTGTGTGTGTATATATGTTATATATATATATGTATTTGTCACCAGGTTTCAAAGCCTAAGTCTGGAACACTATACACTCATTTCTAAGTCCCTGACGTATATTTTCTTCACCTCGGTTTCATATCCAATAGCCTAAGATTTAGTATTCCTGTGGGCTTCAAAAGACTTGATGACAGTACTTAACGTTGCAGGAAAATGTTCCAAGTGGGAAAACTTTACTTGTGTAAACGGAACCGTCGGGAAATTATGAGACTGAGAAGATGGACATTATCTTGTTTACAACACCCAATTGATTTCTGGCGTGGTTGACAACTGATGATACATTGCTACAGATGCATCACCCCGGTCATTCTCTTGAAGCCTTTTACCATTTCCATTGATAAAGAATAGGTTACATGGGTAGGCGGGAGCTGGAATATTATTTGCCTGTTACAAAAGCATACTAGTCCGTACGAACGCTCTGAAAGAGTTATGCACATTATTTAAAACACAAGGAAAACTTAGTGCAAAAACTGAAATATCTAATTCATGATTTCAGTATTGAATATTACAGACTACAACGAAGAGCCGCAAATGCAGATTAGCGACGACAATGTGATAGTTAGCAATTGGTAGCGTGTAACGGTGACATACGGACTAGGGACTCAGCTTACGTTAGGGTTTTATTCTAAATGTTCATTTAACTGCTTAAATTTTAAACTTACACTCCCCTAGCTGCATGGATTAAGCAGAATAAGGTAAACAAATACAGTGATGATAATTACAATTTAATTGACTAGACCCTTCATGGTCTAGAATTACTCTACAATCTTGGTTGTCATAGCACAATTGCATGAAAACAGTGCAAGGGGACCTGGCTTCGGTGGTACTTGGCAGAGTGTTGGTTTGAGCAGGAATACAATATGACCACATAGTCGTAGAAGAGAGTCAGTCCAGAGTAGTATTCACTGTGTGACAATTGGCAAAAGATCACAGGTAATCGGTGAATCCCCACTTCTTCTCAGTCAGGGTTTTATTTTAAGTATTTATACCAATGCTTTATAGTAGCAACTGATGTGCACTCTAGCACTACGGCTTATGTCGTGATGCTAATTGCAATCCATTAGACTTCACTGGTCTAGAAGGGACGATTCCTCGTGGTTGTTCAGTCTACGAACAAAATTCTGGTTTATGCAGGAATAAAATATTCCTACAGTAGAGAGTAAATACTGAGCAGCGAAGAGTGTGATAATTGACCAGTGGAGAAATACCTTGGGCTGAATACTAATCACGGAAAATTTATACTTAACAATAATTATACGCATAAAAGTAGTCAATACACTTGACAACAAATGCTCTGTAAAAGATAGTTTAAGTTATTCTTTTTTAAATAATGGTTTAATTATTGTTGTATTTTCACATAGACCTTGCCAAGTACTCATGATTAGAAGGGACACATCTTTAGTATAAATTTGTAACCTTAGTCTTGTTTCGCGTGCAGGTCGTTAAGGTTAAGGTGCTAATCTCTCTATGGATCAGCGAGATGTAGGGTCATCCCCAATTCTCGGACAGGGAACAGGGACAAGATTAACACCTCTTTCCGTCTCTGAGCCTTCTTTGCAAAATATGGTTGGTTTTCTTAGTACTAAATAAGGTTAACCAAGTGCTACACACGTACCCTTGTTTAGACTTAACATTTTTTTTTATTTTATATACTTTTTTCTTTGATAGTTACTGTTATTTGTCGATTTTGGAAACTGGTCTTGGAATTATTGACCCGAAACGCTCATTTTGGTGGCTGTTATACGAATGTCGGTTTGGGGGTCAAAGTCCATCAGTGATGTCCTTGCGCGAATCTAATATCAGCATTTATCAATAAACTCGTGTCAGACTTCTTTTAAAATCATGTTGTACATGCTTTGGATAGAAAGAATGCGCGTGTATATATAAAGTATTAATACAAATAATGGTTGAGACAGAGTTTTTGTGCTATCTGATATCACTTTGACCAGAATGACCTTGGCGATGTTCATGATCTCTGTGCAAAATGTGTAAGTGGTGGCGGTGATTTAAGGCGATCGTAGAGTGCTGATTGCAGATAGAAGTAATGAAGCACAGGGTTGAACTTTGAACAACTTTGAAGTAAATAAAAATCTGTAATTCTTCTTTTCGTTTTCCTCCTACCGGTGATGCGGTTGTATTTGCCGTTGTGGTAACCCTATAAACTTTAAGCAGCATACCTCCCGAGGCAATTTCAAGATCAGGCTTTTATCCGAGTATGTATGTATGTATGCATTATGTATGTATGCACGAATGTATGTATGTATGGTTAGGTTTACCTCCCGTTCAATAATATGAGCCTTTGTTCAATGGTCACAGCGATATTCATACATGAATATATGACAGATGCTCAACATCTTATAAGCGTCTCATTTGAGATGTCAGAAATTTCACTTGTAACCTACTTATTCGAGAAAGCATACAAGATCAAGATGCTGAACACCTTATAAGCGTCTCATTTGAGATGTCAGAAATTTTACTTGTAACCTACTTATTCGAGAAAGCATACACGTTTTCATCTTGTAATATAAATATTTATATATAGATATCTTGCAATACACTGCAAATTTTACAGGGAGGCACCAGAAATCACAAAGAGGCTGTGGAAAACTTCCACCCAAATTGGCAATACTTTTGTCTCGAACTGTATTTGTGATCAAGGTCCCGTGGCCTTAACCGATTGACCTATAGACTTCGGTGTCTATATACATCTCAATAGCCGAAATCAATTATCGCCGTTTTTCGACTAGTTACAGGCACGTTTTATATTGCACTTGTCAGAGAACACCAAACAGGTTTCCGATGTAGAGGAAATCCCTGGAGGGGTGATTGTGGCGTACATCCTTCTGTTAAGTCAGTGATGGAGAAATTTGTCGACGAAGGTAAACCAAGGGGATCAGAAATAAGTGCCACCGAATAAAGTGCGTTTTCACGCGGCAGTGGCCACATTGGGGGCAGACCGAACTGACCAATGCAATACATGAGTACAACTCTACTAGCTTATCCACAACAACCAACTCACATTTTAACAAAATACCACTGAAAGAGAGAAAATAGGAAATTGCGCTTGTCATTTGGCAGCTTTCGGTAAAGGCAATGCCAGTTTGGAGCATTCATGTACAAGGAATTTATTGATCTCAAGACGGCGTTTCTTTTTAACCAGGATGTCTATGAGAAAGGTAACGACTGAAAACCGTAATTTGAAAGTGTGCTCAAAGTCTTTAAACATCGTCTTCTGCAAGAGTGTTTAGAAACTGATTTTAGTGTCCGGCTGGAAGGAAGTCTTTGCAGCTCTACTCGCACGTACGTAACTACACACAGCCACCATTAGTTACGACACCATGTTGCCAAGTGCACAAAGAACGCTCGAAGAATACCTCATGAAACCAGGCCCCGCTGGTCAGAACCGTTGCTTAAAGCGAGGTCTCAGTGTTTCGGAGACCATGTTCAAACAGCTTGGTGTTTAGGTTTTTTGCAGACATTGTATAACGTTACTCATTGTTAGGCAATCTAAGTAGATGTAATGATAAATATATGGTAATATTACAGAGAGATCTATAACTGAATCTGTTTGAATCCAAACCATAAATTATCGATTTTCTTTTTCAGTTGTAAACTCCCTGTTACACAAGGATGCTGACAGCATCAAAACTGGCGATAATCTGCTTTGATGTGCAAACGGATGATGTAATCAGAAAATGTAGCGCATATGATCAACAGCATAACGTGTTTGCATAACTGTATAGATTTTCAGTGCAGTGTTATCAAACCATACACCTCTCTGTCTGTTGAAATGTAAAAAGAATTTCCAAGCTGTCACAGATATCATTCTCCATCAAAACGTGAAGTGTATCAAACATGCACATGTGACTACAACTCTGTAAAGATTCAAATCTCGTGTTCGCGACCTACATACAATCTACCATCTTTATACTTGCACTGTCCACGCTTGCCTTCCAGTTTTTTCTTGACGGTGTTTGTCTTTCTGTAGCATGCTGACATTCAGATGATGTTGTGGAAATAGGCAAATCAGCTGTCATATCTTTTCATGCATCATGCTCTTGTTCAAAAGCACACTGCCTTGTTTAAAGCAAAAGGAAATTTCTATTTCGTAAAATTTATCACTTCTTAAATTAATGCACAGATTTGGCTTTTCTGCTTACAATGGAATATTTAACAAATAAAATGTTTTAAAAAATCCTCACCATCCTTTTATGTTCAAAGTAATAAATGACCCACTGTCCAGTATCATTCAAAACATACAGTGGCGCACTTGTTTTTTACTGTTGTTTTCCGACACAGTGCTAAATGTATCTTGTATAATGTCAGCGTTACATGTACAGTAGCTTAGAGAGATAATGGAAAGAAAATACGGGTTGTTAATTCCATGACGTCTTAATTTGAAATCCGTCTGGTCTCGACTGATGTATAACTCACTTTATACACCAAGTAATTCCAAATGTCAAGACAAGGGTTGCAATGCTCTCAAATACTCTTCCGTTCAAGAACATACCCTCGACTTTCCAAGTGAGAGTTTTTTTCAACTGATCGATAGGCAAAAGATCGATTCTCAAGGTGATTTATTGCTTCTTTTATGTGTAGACAGTACCTCACGTTGACAAACATGTGTCTTATCAGTGCATCTTCCTGACAGAACATGAACTGAATCAGCGGTGACTCCACACGGCGACGAGAAAACCCATTTCAGGAAGGGAATTGAACCTGACGTATCAACTTCCCTACCTGATCATAAAATATTGATCTTCTGTGCGGTAAATGTTCACCATTGGGTCTCAAACGAATCAATAGCATGCGATGTTAGACAAGAAGCCGAGGTATTAAAAAACACAATTGAGCACGTCGTATAAGTTTACGTCTCCCTTCAGAAAAGACATCTTCAGTGAAACTGTTACAAAACATGCAGGGCTGTGAGAGTTAAGCCGGCTTCACTTACAGTTCGCATGTACACACGTGGCCGATCACGTATTCCTGTCAGGCAACACCGATATTACCCCAACCAAAAACGTGCCCAGTAAAGCGGCAGTGATGTAGTCTTGATGACGGTCTGCATTTCCCTCCTTGCCTCATCTCACCTCAAGGTTGTTCGGTTCCAACTCATGTCCTTGGCCATTCCTTCATACCGTGCTGTTGGGTCGCCTAGCGGTGCGTAACCGACCCGCGGCAGGTCGGCGTGGATTGGGCGGCAGTGACCCGGGTTGACGTTGCGAAGGGGTGAACCACAGCCGGCGCGCGGAGCGAGCAGCCAGCAGGCTGCTAAATCCGTACTGCTATCTTCACAGTGTACACACGGAATACTAACATCGGGACTAGACAGAAGATT
This sequence comes from Acanthopleura granulata, assembly GCA_016165875.1. Taxonomy (NCBI): domain Eukaryota; kingdom Metazoa; phylum Mollusca; class Polyplacophora; order Chitonida; family Chitonidae; genus Acanthopleura; species Acanthopleura granulata. The sequence goes on along the minus strand of JABBOT010000001.1, from coordinate 32,339,680 downwards.
AACTCAACAGATTCACATGGATAGAGGAGGACAAAGTTTGGTTCCACGGTAGCAGGTGGCCTGATTCAGACTCAGAAAGATCGCTGACAGTATTTAAAGGATTTAAAGGTAGGCGTATGTGTTAAATGCGTATGTGTGGTTTTCCTTAGTGTATATTTTAGCCCATAGTCCTCAGGGTCATTGCTTTGACATTTACCACTAACGGGTATTTGTGTATTATAGCCTCAGTACGTGTTGTCTGTGATGTACAGATGTGCCGTCAGTAAGACAATTTGCTGGACTGTAGGTTAGATAGCACTGATGGTTGTGGATGCGGACACGCCGCCCAAACTGTATAAGGCCTGAGAACGCCTGTACTGGTGTCTACTGTGCGTGTGGGTACGAGGCAGGCTGACTTTGTTTTCACACCAACTAACACACTGAAAGCAAAACGCTGTCTTGGGTGTTGGTGGGAGTTCCGCCATGCCTTCCAACCCTATTTGAGGAGGAGAGCTGGGGTCGTGCAGTTGCCGGAGCACCTTGCCTGCTGGATATAATGGCCTCCTGAGCGAGCCCTTATCTGTCATTTACCGTCAATGGTTTTGCAATGATGAAGCCGTCGTGACCATACAAACTCCATGCCGTCACTCGACGCCGCTTCATGGCTTTTCAGACACACACGAGAATGCCATAAGAGAACTCTTCCCATAAGTTACAGAAGCCGGCGGTTATTGTAATCAATATGGCACTCAACAGTTTGGCCGATCGCTATTTTGGGTGCTGCGTCTGTAGAATTAAGTGGCCTTCTCTCCAATGTTTATCCACTGAAAACAAAATACAGACATGTAGTTTCACAGTGGTATCCTCAAAAACCGCGGTTGCGCACGCCGACGGGTGGGTATGGGCCCCAAGATAGAGAATTATCTTGGCATAAACTATAGATACAAGAATCAGTGCGTTTTTTTTCCAGTCACGCAGCCAAAACCAACTCTCATCTACACTGAAACATGAGCAAACTTCTAGCATAACCATTTGCTGCATTAACGTCGTGTGATAAACAGTATAGCAACCATGTATTCCATACAAACTTGTTTTATACGCAACTTTGTATTTTGTATATACATGCCTATATAGGCATGTCTATTTTTCTAGACTTTGCCACGCTCACATGAAGGCAGTACCACATATAGCCCCGGTAGACCTCCATATATCTGCACCTTAGATATATCTCCAAATCTTCTTTTACATATGTTGTGATGTTTCCGGCCATATGTGTCCATTATGTCTTACCTATTAATAACTACAGGACCTTAGCCATGACGTAACATCCTAACGCTATGCATAGATCCGCCACAAGCGATGTCCCACCACCACTTCTGGCAACAGCGTTGATTTACATTATATTCCCGGTGAAACCATTTATGACGCCATGACAACAAAAAGGTGCGACATTTGTAACCATTTTTTGGGACATCCGATTAACCTACTTGCAATAATACTTATTATTACTAATCAAATGCGCGTTCTTGATTGACAGCTCGGAAATGTCCGTTGTCTATGGTGCGAACTGGCGAATTTGTATGTCAAATACCACCGCATCACATAGCCGATTTCACAAGGATGCTAAACTTAAGACGTCCATGTTATCATGAACCACGCAGTGTGTCCCTTGCGTTGCATGGGGAGATTAATTCAATCATTGTTCACCAGGAAATGTCGAAACTGTGACCCAGACGCATACATCCGCCATGATGACCACATGCTCCCTGTTTGGTCAGTCGGGTATGTGTAAGATAGATAGGCATGTATATAGAGAATTTTTCGCCCTGGCCGTGATTTTGACACGTGCCGAAGCTTAAAGGAAGAGAAAACAAAAATGAAGCATTGTGAGAAGTTCCATTCAAAAATGTATCTAAAACATGTGTACTAATTTCTTCTTCTTCTTTTTTTTTTCGTTTTCTTACCAAACTACATATATGTAGATATTTTGAGTACAAAGGTGGGTTTTATTAACCATTTACAGTGCAATGCTGGCTTCATTATATTACGTACTTTTTGTTGTGATCTGTGTCCCCTATCGAATAACTGCCTTATAAGCAAGTTTAGTTTCACGTTACATTACATGAATAGTCGTCACAAAAATGCAGATTGAGGTGAAACAATTCCTCCACATGATTATACCACCATACTTGTAAAACGCCTACCTCACAAAAATAACCTCTCCCAAAAATAAGTCTTTTAAAAATTCATTCCTTGTTCATTTTTTGCGCCTCCTTCAATTTCGTAGTGATCCTAAAAAGATGTGCCCAAGCCACATCAAATTTCCCAAAATATAAGTGTCAAGATTAGAGTTTTCATGGATATGTCTTCATTATCAGAATTAGACCCACTGTTCATAAAACCTTATGTATAATTCGACCTAAAGTTATACATAGCTAAAGGCTAAAGCAGTCAACCGTTTCAGCATACATAGCAGAAATCCATACAATCATGTGCAATGTGCATCATGTGAAGTAAATTACCCACAGTAGGTTATGTAAACCTTACGCCGCCTCCACTGCGTAAACTCTAATTCGAAGTGTTGAATCTTGTCTCCCAAAGCATCCAAGTGAATAAGTATGAAACAATGTTGATTTACGTCAAAAAATCTTTTACACTTTTACCATGGGTTGAAACCGAATAGCTTTATTTTTTGTCAGCTGTACAGGGGATGTTTTTTTTATACGACAGTTTGCATGAGCTGGAAATAAATGAAGGAATTGTTGGTGTATAACGCCACATTGGCGGTGTTTCAGACCTACCGTGGCAATGCATTGAAAATGTGCACATATATTGTTACAGTAAAGGTAGTGTATGATACATGTATGTCAAACGTGTGGAGAGTCGTGGGTGATAATGCTATGCATTGATGAATGCATGGCTAACGAAGTGAAGCGCAGCAGTTCAACTGTTGTGCCATAGACCGGAGAGAAGGTCGTGGATACGTTTGATAATATACATGGTGTTGTGAAAGGCAATGCCGTCTGAAACCGGCTGTATACAAGCGGTTCGCTGACCAAAAACATGGGAAGGCCCTCTGCGAATTAAAATTTTGTGACCACAGATTCTCTGTGAACGTCATAAAATAGGAGAGCTGTAAAAAGTATGCTCTTCAAAAAATGTTCGACAGCCTTTATTGTACACCTGTGTTTTTCCGACATTGCTGAAAACTGTTGACGACTTTTACTTTAAGGTAACTATCTTCCTCTAAAATTTATAATTATAATAGGTTGTGATGCTAAGTTTATTGATGAATCTGGTCTTTGGGAACTTGACATTGGATACTTCGCAACGTCTCTCTTGTTGGTAAATACGGACGGAGTGTTCAGAATCTCTGTGACTCTGTTTTATAACTGTGTCTAATTCCGCTTAACCCGGGGCTGGGTTCCGTATGTTCATCGTGTAGAGTTTGATTGCCCCGTTGGATATATGAGCAGTTGCATTCAAAACGCAACTGAGATACATAGTTGATTATCAACACCACATATACTAAAATGGTATACGATTTGAATACTGATTTTATTCCACTGCCTGGAGCATTTATAACCTCTTTTCGTCGTCACTAAAAACTGTTGACTTCTTCTCTTTGCCTGAATCCGTCCTAATTTTATATATATATATTTTCTTATTTCTGTGGGGGCTTGTTTTTATATGTGTCGTTTTTGGAACTGGTCTTGCGATTATTGACCCGGAACACTCATTTTGGTTGATGTCTTGTATACGAATGTCGGTTCGACGCCTAGATTTACAAACAGAGGCAATGGTATGTGGCATGTGGTGTATAGTTCACATACCCTGTGCAACAGCTGTTGGTGAGTGAACAGCTGAATCAGATGCGAACAGAGGTCCCGATAAAATAACCAAGTATCAAAAGGTACGTTGCCAAGGTAAACATGTGACATTTGTGTATGCAGTGGGGTTTTTTGCAACTTGTTGTTGATATTGATCAGTGTTTGGCTAACATGCGGCAAATCTGAAGCTGAGAGACCGGGAGAGTACTATGATGACTCAGTGAGTCGCGACTCTGTCTGCAGCTGTGTGTATCTCTGTAACAACACTGTAAAAAAAGAATGTAATTTTACAGCAGAAAGTGATGTAAACTGGAAAGGTGAATTCAAGTGTGCAAATACTACTCCTATTACAAAATACTGGTTACAAAACTGACAGCACTTTTTACTGTTAAACTACACCATTTGTCTTTGCAGTGAAGTGTCTCACTATCCTGAAGTTAACACATGAAATATTGTGGAAATATTGAAACGTCAAACATCCGATTTCGGACCGTAAAAACTGCGAGGAGTATAAGCACCACTGTTGGTTAGTGTCTTTGGATAAGGCTCATAAGCTGCAAAGCGGTATGAGCATCATCACTTGATCTGTGCCCTTTCTGTTGCAGAAGCATCGGTTCCTTTTACCTTTATTTATTTATTTATTTGATTGGTGTTTTACGCCATCCTCAAGAATATTTCACTTATACGACGGCGGCCAACATTATTTAGGGAGGAAACCGGGCAGAGCCCGGGGGAAACCCACGACCATTCACAGGTTGCTGGCAGATCGTCCCACGTACGGTCGGAGATGAAACCAACATGAGCTGGACTTAAACTCACAGCGACCGTATGGGTGGCAGGCTTCTGGTTCATTACGCTGCGCTAGTGCGCTAACCAAGTGAGCCACGGAGGCCCCCCTTTTACCTACATAAACCCTCTGAAATGTGTATATGTCTGTCCCTCCGTCATCAGACAAGTTTTCCTGTCACACCGCCCTTAGGGCAAACGGGATCGATGTCAATCTCGAATAATAAATTATACTTATTTAGAAAGCAATATACCAAATGGTCCTGCATATGGCGTTGTACATATCTCGCCCCTGGTAATGTGATTATTTTAGTCTTCTTCACATATTGTGATTAAAAAGCTAGCGCGCCAAAGATATTCCGTGACAAACACCTTCACTGTGTTTCTTCAATATGACTACGGTGGGAGGAAACCCACCACATCATTAATATTAATGATTATCTAGTTGAAATATCAAGGCCTCTAGCAATCTCTTTTATAATTGTCGTACATCTGATTGCGATTAACCAAGGTCTAAACATTCATTTTTGTTACATCAACATGGTGCTTTTATGAACAGTTTATAAAATCATAGCTCTATTGTTTATTCGACCTTGGAATTATTTACCGTCTAGGACTTTTGAATTGGATGCCATGCCCGGAAAATCGACCGTCTTTCTTCATGTCATTGAAAACTGTGGACTTTTTTTTTCTTACGTCTTAAAATCTTATTTATTTCTTACATATACCTTTCGGAACTTGTGTGATGGGGTTTTTTCGGAAATATGTCGTATGATGCTCGGCTTGGAGCGCCCCTACGTGGTTTACCAGTGACATGAGAATGTCGGACATGACGCATAGATTTGCTCCAAGTAGATGTGGTAACATTCATTTATGAAGACGGAAATCAGAAGTAATTTCACTTAGCTAATTCACTTAGCTTTTGGCTTTCAGATGGAAGACAAATCAGGTTTGCTAAACGGTTCAACATTTGGACATTCCTGGTCAAGATTTTGACAGACCTACCCTGCGTGACGAGTTACCTTTTCAGGTACACTGGTTTTAAGAACAGAGGGCCCGTGACCTGAAGTTTGTCTCACGCCCAGGTTGACACGTCATGCAGCTGTACGTACCCACGGAATAGGTTGACCATACCACCGGCGGTATTGGTCACTGATCAGACATCAGATATAGGTTCTGTTAATTTAACACACCGCTTCACTGAAGCATGAAGCTATATGAAACGGCACATGGAGCACCAAGGCTGCCAAGATGAATCTAGGCCTGCGAAAAGACATTAGAACACCAGCCGTCAACGAAAATGGGCGTTCCAGGTGAATAATCACAAGATCAGTTTAGAAAAGAACGTTTAACAAAAACCACCAAAGAACTAAGATAGTGTATAAAGTAAGAAATTAGGGCGGATTCATGTAAAGATAAGGAGTCCATGGGTTTCACTTGATGACGGAAAGACGCAAGGAAAGCTCTGTTCGGATGAATTAGCTCAGTCTCCAAATCGTAAACGGTGTTGGTGTTGTGTGTTATCTCTTGTGAACTCCTCATTCCTTTGAGAGATGAGCCAGGAAGCCTTAAGTAGCTAAAAGATCTACTTATAAAACATCTTCTCAGTCGTACATGTATTTAAACTCTGTATTCCTATTTTTGAGAACACGTTGTGTTTTTTTGTTTTTTTTTTTAGCTTTGTGGATGACCTTATGATGACGTCTTTAAATGAATGAATGCTTATTGTTTAACGCCCTACTCAAGAATATTTCACTTATACGAAGGCGGTGTCTCCTTGGTGCAGGACGGATTTCCACCGTATCTTTTATCTGGTGCTGCCTCACCGAGACGACTTGCCGAAGACACCCAACAAGCCCCCTCACCCAGTCACATTATACTGACACTGGGCCGACCAGTCCACCCTCTATCCTCTTATTGCTGAGCGCCTAGCGAGGAAGCAGAATGTACCATTTTTTAAAGTCTTTGGTATGACCCGACCCAGGTTTGAACCCAGATCTCCCCGTCCGAAAGCGGACGCCCAACCAAATGACGTCTTTAGACAATGCTCACGCCAGTCTTGCAGCGGATCTACCATCAACATTATCCAGCATTATTTATTAGACATGGTGGCAACATAGCGCTTTGAGTAATTCTATAGACCACTGGCGTCCAATTCTGCTTATGCCACGATGGTAGGGAGGTATAACTTGTTACTATTTAAGTTTTGCTGGAACAGTTAAAATACAAACCTAACTTAGATAAAGAGCAAAAAGGCCAGATTTAACCATTACATGTGACCATCTGGCAACTGTCACTCTGGTTTTACTCTCTGCGCTGTAGTCTTTCATGCTATTACCTTTCTACGGCTTTCAGCGGGCCGGTGGCCTCACTCTGACAACCGTTACCTGCCCGTTAGGTTATATATGAATATTTTACAGAGACATGAGAAGAAGAATGTGCGAAGCTTTGTTTATGGTATAGATTGAATTTCTATGTAATTGTGTTATGTGAATAATGCCCTGGATGACAAACAGATGCAGTAACAGAGATCTGTTGTATCACGCACGGCTGTTGTACCAGTTGAACTAAAAAGAACGTGAGTGGTCATAGGGCCGTCATAGGGTCTAATGTCCAACAGCCTGACAGCCTATCTCTTGTCTCTCAAAATGTGCGTTTTCCCCCATCTGGCGTAAGCTATTCTCTTTGCACCTTGATGTCTCGCAGTGTTCATTTGTTGTTGCCTCTGGCTTTGGGTCTATCACTAGACTTGCCCCAGCTGCAGACTGTCCCTACGGTATTTCCGGAAGCTGGGAAACATTGTTACAAGAGCTTAGCTGAAATAGGTATGTGCACGAAAACTTGGGGCCTGCCCACATTGTACCTGTGGGGCTAAGGCTGGCATTCATGGCTGGCTGCTAATTTCTGACATGCCATCACGATTTTTCTCACGGTATTTTTTTCTGGGTAGGTGGCGATATTGCACATAGTCAAGATTTTACTCACAGAATTCTGGCTATGCAGCCATGGTGCACATTTCAGTCTCCATATTCTGACTTTGTAGCCATGGTGCACATTTTACTCTCCATATTCTGGCTTTGTAGCCATGGTGCACATTTTACTCTCCATATTCTGGCTTTGTAGCCATGGTGCACATTTTACTCTCCATATTCTGGCTTTGTAGCCATATGGTGCGCATAGCGAAGATGTTACTCACAGTATCCTGACAATGCAGCCAAGGTGTACGTAACGAAGGCGTCACTGAGGATACTCTAAACAGACAACATTCTGTTAATGACATTTTCATTCTGTCTCCGTTCTGCGTTGTTTCGGATCTGCATGTATCCCGCCATTTTTTTCTATTTATTTCACATACTCATCTTCCGCCACTGTAGCCCATAACAAGAAATGCAGTCAACCTGAACTAATGCAACACACACATCCGACACCGAACTTCCGCAACTCTGTTCATTCTAGTTCACTTTTATGGAAAAATATTAGGAGCTTTTACCAAAAGCGCTTATCCGAAAATTCACCAAACGCACACATGTTCTCATGTGATTTAAGTGTTTTCTCGCAGGAATGGCGACTTCTGATACATGCGAACTATTAGCCTGATTTGGGTCCTGCTACAAACTTTTCACCATTAAAGCTTAACGCTTAGCCCAAATCTTGTGCCGTTATTGTCATTTACTACTTAGAAAGCCGTCAAATAGTCAGTTATTTTGCGGCAAAGCTAGCCGCGTCAATCAATTCGCCCCTGAAAAGAAATTAATTTCTTTCTTATTCGTTCTTTGACTGAGAGAAATCGTTTTATATTTGTGCGTAACTGGACCACCAATGCCAGTGAAGCTGTTATTTAGATTTTCTCACTGATGCCTCTTCATTACACATTTATCTCACAAAGCCGTCACTTGACAGGCTTGTTTATCCTATAACTCAAGCTGGAATGTTGCTGTTTGATATCACTGCGTTACGTATTTGCAGCGATCTATTCATAAATCGATCTTTGGTTGACAAAACCATTGTCGTCTCAGGCTTCGCATTTGACTTCAAGGCGTGTGTATTGTTCGTTATCCGCCTTTCACAAAAGCTATTGTATAGCGGACCAAGCATTTTTTTTCAAATACTTAATTCCAGCAGATTAAAATGATGATTTTCGCGGTAAAAAGAGATTGCTGCCCAGCATGTGATATAAGTGAAGGCTCCTGATTCAACAAGTGCATGGCATTCATTATTAAACTGGACTACGCCTCCATACTGAGGAGTACTTGACGTCGAGTTTCAATGGTTACGGACAACCATTTGCCAACTATTCCACTGCCGTCGCTGATCTACTTTTACTCATCATACGGTAATCTTTTATAATATATCCTATATATTTATAGTATATATATAAGCCGTGCTTGAAACCTATGCTATATGAAAATAGATCTGAAAAATGGAAATGTGTTTGAAAATTTCAGTTGTTGAAGCCTGGACATGAGACTAAAAAAAGCAAAAACTGAAAAGAAGAAAAATCGTGGCAGGCAGATCTGAATCTGTAATTTGCAAGCCACTCGTACACCCTACAGCGGCACTCCAACTAGATATACGCCCGTGTGTCCGAGTACTGGAAATTCCCTTTACAGCAAGGTAGTCTTCAGACAGGATCAAACCCCTGTGCGCGTCACCGAGATTCCGGCACTTTTATACAGCTCCAGAGATCATCGACTCTGTGTGTGAAAAATCAATAGTGTTGAATGTTGAGTAGCATGTGGGACATAGTGGGTCATCAGGATCCTCTTTGAGGACGTTGACCATTCCAAGCGCTAAGCAGAAGAACAGGGAAAACTGGACACCAGATTATAGGGTCATGTTGGCATATCACCCTATATACGGACGACGACCAGGCTATCAAAATTCAAGATGCCTGCGTGGTAACAAAGGCGGGGAAAAAAACAATCAAATTGTGTCCTCAAGAAAAGATTCCCTTGGTGGGGGATTAGACCTTCGTGAAAAATATTAAATGGCCTTCCTTTCCCTCTACCACCACCACCACCACCAATCTCCTCCTTCAAGCTTATATGGATGAAAGTGGAAAGGTTCATTAAGTCATGACACAAGATTTTTGTCCCCACAGATTAATGAATAGTATTGCTTTTAACTTTTGATAGACGTTGACCCTCCATACCCAAATAACATTGTTATTTCCTCAGCCGATAGCTACTATACAGTCTTCACAAGTCTGTTACATACAATTGTTCAGACCGTGCAATTGTATGATCCTTTACGAAGTGTACATGGTCAGTCACGACGTTCATGTTGCATTCAACCCAGGTTTTATGGTGTTGGAATTTGGCATTTTTGTGGATACATACAATAGTTTGAATTCGAACAGTCAGGATACACGCAATTTAGCCAGAACAGAACAGAAGCCTTTTTATTCTTTATATTAAACCTATAGATGACCGATCTCGTGTCTTTCACCGGTTCATCACTTATCGTGATATCCATGTTGTGTGTCTTTAACCGGGTTATGAACATAATCGTCGTGTTTATTAAACCGGCTTATCAGCTGTTACTTGTCTAAAACCTGAATTTCAGCTGTGATTTGGTTGCTGTCTTTTCTGTCCTTCCTGGTTGTCAGCTGTGTTAACCCTCGCGCCAATCTTTCGTTTGTATACAACCAGCTGACGCCACCAGGTAAAACTAGATATTATATTGCTCGTATAAACACCCGCTTGATAAAGCCGTCTGTAGAATGCAAATACCAAGTATACACTGAATTTTAAAAAATCATCATTTTTTTGCCCCCCAGTGATGACGTTTGTCTGCTGACAATGCAGATTTTCATTTCTCCTTTCGTCGAAAACCATTTCAAGTTCTGTGCCATGAAGGTATAGGCATTAGCCTCCTGGACTTTAAACAGTGTTACATAGCAATCCATATGGTATCCATGACGATATGTGATGTATATACAGCCCTCATAGGGGGGTTATTAACATTCGTTGCAAAGGCAAATGACCAGCGACACAGCCGAGCCATTGAAAGGTCCGGTACCCAGGCAGGACGTGCGCTAACCTGGTAGCGTTGATAGCGTTCTCATGTCAGCAGGAGACAGATCACAACTTATGTAATGTAACAGGAGCTGTGAATGCTTTTCTAAATGGTAGACCACTAATGGATGATTGGGAAACTTAGAAAAGGTTACAAGATCAGCAGAGAACTGTAATAGTGGAAACATAAGCTTTGCCGGGTTATATTACGAGATAATTTCGACTCGCCTAAGAATGAAATACATGAAGGTAAAGTGGATTCTTCAGCTGTAGACCTCTTCAAGTATGACTGATCACGATCCAAACGTGGTTTTACTGAACAATAGTAAGATCTATTTGAGAATGTTGCTTTGTTGAGCTTTAGAATTGAATGCCAGTTTGCCCTGAATGTGACGGAAATATATATGACATTGCCGAGTAGCATTTGCCTCCGCAAATGAAGACAGATGACTGTTTCCATGACGTCTTCATCAAATTAGCCTTTATATTTCGCTTGTAATGAACTATCTCGATTGATTAAAGAGATAGCTTCTGTCGAGTCTCAGGCCTTTGCGGTCGCGTGTTCGCGCTGCTTCCTTTTGCTACTTCAAGTGAAGAGTTTTGTCAAGTGTCTGCCAAACGTTGATGGTTTACAACGGGGACTCCCTTTTCCAGCAACCATATACCAGACCACTTCCATGTCAGTGAAACTTTTTTGAGTACAGCCTTAACACAAGGCGTAAAATACACAAAAAGTAAATAAATCAATAAATAAAAAAAATAAAGCATATCACAATTTAACAGACTTCAATCCCAAGTGGCTTTTATTTCCCTCTCATTAAATTGTATTAGGTAATAACAAACCTGTATTTTATACACTGAGGTATTGGTTATAATGTCAGTGTTAAACTGAAATCTGTCAGAATGTTAATCCATATGACGCACTATACTAGAATGGAGTCGACATCAAAACAGATCACCGACATCATATGGCGCACCATAAGAGTAGTTCACCATACATGCTGTAATCTTTGAATAAATAAATGATTATGTCTCAGCTACATCATGGCCATGATGTGTGCTTTGATGTACACTGTGGAATACATTTGTGAGGTTAGTATCAGTAGTTTTGTGTGCATTCACTGCAGTGCGGGTTTTCAGATCTCTGGTGAAAACAAAAAACAAAAATGTCTACGCTGAATAAGCTTCACTTATCTTCTAAGCTGGAAATAGAAGACTATGTACAGATGGGTGCAAGTACATAAAGATCTCTTCTTGAACACACAACAATAAAGGATAAATTAACGCTCATAGCCTAACCCTGCACTTTGAATGATTGAGAGATTGCTTGTCAGTTTGCGGTTGTATCAGGTATATGTTGCTTCATATATCTGTAATTCTGGAAGAGGGTTATTTCCAAATTTAGGCGTCCAAACTGACATTCGTATATACTCGTATGTATCCGTATGACCATTCCTGCCAATAATTGCAAAATGGATTTCCAACATAACAATCAAAATAAGGCACGTATAAATGAAGAGACGACACGCATAACCATGTAAAGAGGCATATTTGGGATTGGTGAAGATGATGCAGACACGCATAAAGAAATTCCAATACGCACCGTTGGTTTGGTGCAGACACGTACAGCGAAGCAGAGACACGCACTGTTGGTGGTGCAGACACGTAAGAAAGTAGATAAATGATACGGTTGGTAATGACGGTGCTGACACAAACATCGAAGTGCAGACGCACTGTTGGTGTAGATGGTACAGGCACATATAATTAAGTAGCGACAGGTACGGGTGGTATAGAAGTTCCAGTAACTATGGTGATGTAGCAACAGGTACAGTTGGTATAGATGTTGCAGTCACATATAGCGAATTAGCTACAGTTACGGTTGGTATGGAAGGTGTACTGACTATGGCGATGTAGCGACAGGTACGGTTGGTATAGATGGTGCAGTCACGTATAATGATGTAGCGACAGTTACAGTTGGTATGGAAGGTGCAGTAACTGTGGCGATATAGCGACAGGTACGGTTGGTGTAGATGGTGCAGTCACATATAACGATGTAGCGACAGGTACGGTTGGTATACATAGTACAGTCAGGTATGGCGATGTAGCGACAGATGTCGATGATGCAATAATGTGTATGTATGCGGCAAGAACACATATAAACCGGATAAATTACAGTAGTCCTTCCTTCCTTCGTTCCTTCTTTTGCTCATTGGAGATACCTGTAACTTGCGATTGCATGGCCGAGGAGCATCTAGAACGACATTGTCATATGCCTGCAGGAAACCCCAAAACCATCGGTGAACCCCTGTTTGACGAGGTCAAGCCTGACTTTACACCACTCCCTCTCCATTACTCTTTGCAGTGTTGATCCACACCCCCGGGACGGGCGAGTTATTCAAAGCAGATATTAGCAAACTGCTGTCCTCCACTGTTCATTGTACACTGTTCATCAATTGAGAACGAGAAGTTCGTCAAAGGAATAGCGCTTAGAGTGCTCGCTTGGCAATTTGGCATCATCGTTACACCCAACAACCAGCTAGGTTGGTACTTGTGTCTTTCCATCTACTGTGTGCGAAAAGCTATCGATCGATTTCTACAACTTTGCACGCAAAAATCACGGTTTTTTCCAGTTTCTTATTTGGTGTGCACACATATTTGACGTGGACTCTCTGTGAAACGTCGACAGGAAACGTTGAGTGGTGAAACAATGATAAAAAATTACCCATAGTTACCCATGGCACCAATGTGGGATTTGTTATATCAGTGCATTCTCAAAATTGTATCACTGTAGGTAATCAACCTCGTTTCATTCTATACTTTGTATTAAAACCAACAATCTGCGTTTCTATTTTGTTCCATATAGACCTGTGACGTAAAGTTTGACTTCCTTCCCGACTATAACGTCAGTCATGGCGATGGGAGTATTGTCCTTCGGGAACAACTTCTAGAAGAAGCCATAGTAATAGTTTAAGAAGATCGCGTCAATGATGTGAAATCAAGGCCTCGTAATATACATTCACACCAATTGTCAACCATAACGGATGGTCTAGATTGGTGAATTCCAAAGCAACGTTCAATACAAATCAGCAAGGAATTAAGAAAGAAGATAAATATGAAACAAAAGCTACGCCATAGAGAATAAAACCACGCAGAGCAGCGACGGCAGTGTGATAGTTGACAAATGGTTACGTTTTACCAGTTTATCCGGCCTTTTGTTAAGGCATCCAAATTTAGGGGTTTTATTCTAACCGTTCATATAGATGTTAAAAAGTAACATACTTGTCGACTCTGCCGATATCATCGGGAGCCTCCCGATTACATATTGTGCAAAAACATTAATTTAGTTAATTAAGTAATTAAGTAATAATATTGAAAGAAAAAGAAAGAAAGCACAGCGCTCTACAAAGCTCAAGGGTGGGTGGCACATTCATCTTTCGCCCCCCCCCCAAAAAAAATCTCCATCTCTGACATTTCCCAAAGTTGACAGGTATGAAGTAACAACTTACACTCCCTAGCACGATGACTTAAACAGAAATAAGTATTCTCAAATAACGGTAAATGAAGATGAGGTAAGACTTGTAATCATATAAAGAGTCATGTAAAGAGAAGATACCCACAGTTACCAGTTATGTAGGGCAGGCGCAAGGAATATTACAGGGGTGTAAACTGAATCCAAATCGTGTACCATGTTAATTATTAATTTGTCGCTAATAAAAAAAAACATGTATTTCAGCTATATGCTTTGATTGCATCGTTCAAATATCTAACATAACAATTTTAGTTAACAGTATGCCTACACAGCCCCTAGCTCTGGGTTAAGCACCATTAGATACAGTTATGGAGATCCTGGGCACTCCGTTCATATTGTTCACATACGAATTATGCACATGGCAAAAATTAAAGAATCTTGGAGTGAAGGCGTTTGATGAAATGCCCTTAGGTATATCGTTATCCAAGTATACAGGTTGATACACAGTGTCACATTTGAAACTATCCCTTTGTGGTAAAGGTTGAGTGTCAAGAAACCATTGTCGTATTAGTACAGAAAGACACAAGTCCAAGTAAGATGCACAATCATTTTTGTAATTGCACAGCAATACAATTTCCAAAATGACTGCACTATATGCATGGCTTTCGTTAGTGTAAGAGGTTGACAGTACAGCTTCTTGATCCCACAATAAAGAAGGCTTTATATGGGAGTGATAATTTTTAGATATATATAGTAATTTCTGGTGTATCGGTGTTAGTGAAAATATACATCCTTCAGAAAGAATTGGTTTCTTTTAAATTTTTCCTCCATACTGTTTGAGGTAATAGAATTCCTTCACGTTCCAACGGGTGTTGTTGCCGTATTGAATTCTTTTGCAAGAACTATGGCCTTTGTGCACTCGGATTAGGTATTTTCTCTGAAGTTCAGCAAGTACCTCTTGCGCGGCTTTGCCGTTCCGAACTTGTTTGGCTGCTGGAAGAGCATTAGTACTTTAATGGTGAAAGGCTGTAATAGTATTACACCATATAAGTGTTATTCAGAGTGCAACGTATAATGTGTTTAATGTTTGCCGTCAGTTTCCATTTTCGGATTTGACATGTCACCGAAAATTAACATCCTGCTTACTGCCAATATTTCCGTCATTGAAAATACATGATATCACTTGCGAAATAATCTCCAAATGGATTCTTTGAAACATCCAAGCAGAATGTAGTCTGTGGAAATAGGGAAGAAGTTATCTTGCGTTTCGGATTTCTGGTGTAATCCATTTAATGACAGGGATCTTGTTTAGAGGAGATAAAAGGGTTGTTACTGGTGACTCCTTAGCATCAGAAATGTGGCAAAGCTCTCGTCTGTCGGCGTAATCAGCGGACCAGACGATTCTATACCACGTAACATCATCCTGGTTGTTCAGTGCGCGTTACGCCTAGTGCCACGCAGCAATGCTTTCCCGCCCATTGGGAATGGCTGCGATAATACTATTTATCATTTTCGGGCTATGCTTCTGCACTGTTTGAATCATCGATTCTGGAATTCAGTTTATGATCTACTGTCGTCAATGCACCCCCCCTCCCCCCAGCTTATGTTGAGTACTCAGATCAAATTTACCGCAAAATGACATATTAGTCCTTGTAGACTAATATTCTTTTATGTTAAGCAAAACACATTTGATTCAGAGTGATTCTTTTCGTGGCGTGGAACGACATTACAGAAATGCTTTTAACAACTGGCGATCGACTTACTGTAGCCACAAAACACTGCAATTAATGTCTAAAACTGAACAATTGATAGGACGCATATATCAATATGGATAGAAGCATGTTTATTTCTAAAAAGATTGAGTGCAGAAATGAAAGAATGAGTATAGACTTTTGCTGCAAATGGCAAGCTCCTTCTTCCGAACGGTTTGTGGGCCCTCCTGTATGTGGGCGGCCGAGATTTAACGTCATTGGTAATGGTAGCACAGTGCAATGATGAGATCAAATGTTGAAAACGGTATGATATAATATGTTGTAATGTACGCAAGATACATGAGCTCGAAGACAAAGTCTTGTTGACTATCTAACCGACTAACTAAAATATAACTTTATATTTTTAAAGAAACTTTATATTATTAAAGAAACATATGCATTCTTAGTCGTTTGAATTGGAAACCGCTCAATTATCTGGTTTGACGCTTAGCTTATAGTACAGATCAAAACACACCCAAATGTCAAGTGAAAGAAAGTGCTGATTGTTTTAGGGCATCGATCATCCACCGATAAGAATCATCACGGCGTCAAAAGGGTCAAGACACGTAAGACATTTATCTCTATAGAAAAATCAGCCCAACCTATTAGCCGTGAGATAAATGGCCAATTTGGTATCTTTCTCTACTGCTGTTGAATGAACAATAAGCCAGTTGTAGCAGGTAAATGAAAGGTACTAATAGCCTTGATTGATAGCCGTGTTTTCAACCCCTCCTTCTCTACAAGATAAGCACAGCTAAACAGGATAGAAAGGTAACAGGCTATGTAAATGGACTGTCGGCAGTGACCCATTGTGATGCTTGGGGCCTTCCTTAGGGAATGCCGCTGCTATCCTGAACCTGACATGCTCAGGCGTATAGATATGTCTGTAGTAATTTGTCTTTCCAGCTTCCATGGACAGGGGTATTAACACGTCCCTAGTGAAATGTAATCTGTTCTCTGGCCTGGGTGAGTATCGTGGGTTCGTTTGACCTGTACCATCTCCGTATATGACCGTCAGTTTTACAGCCAGAGCACCTGGAACAATACGGTGCGGTATTATCAATTTCTCATGTGGAAAATATGAATAAGTATCATTTGTCTTTTTGTTTGCGTCTTCAGAACTGACGTTTAATAATAAACTATGCACTGATTGTATCAAAACAAGCTCTCGAGATCCTTTTAACTTTTCGCCTATCATTTACTTAACAATTTATAGTCTGAGGGAGGCTTTTAATGGTTGTATTCCGGATGGAGAGCCAGTAGGATTACATGTGCCGTGTTGGCGGTGCTCGTTTTTGGGGGAGGCTTGTTTCCACAGTAAACGGATGATCTACCGTTTACAAGGTCGGCTAATCGTCATTTGTCGTGACTCCGATACCCGCCTTTACCGAGCGGCCGTACGAGGAAGTGAACTATTATACTGTCAGTCTCACCGGGGCTGTCTCCAAGCCTGGGAGGCAGACTTAATGAGAACCAATTCACGGTTCTGAATGCTTAATTACTGGTTCGTGCTGATGGCCTGGTACGATGCCCGCATGACTTCTCTTTGTGTCTATCAGTCATGCCTCCTCACTCATTCTTCCTCTACCTCACCTTCACCAATATGGCCATTAACGTAATGCTTGACCTTCCTCTATATAGTGTTCGATCAGTTGTGACAGTCCTGTTATCTAAGTAAACCAAGCTGGGAAAAAATTAGTTTTGGCTTGAATTATAGATGTATATCTTCTGTAAAGATCGGTCAGCATCGTCTGTTGTAAACCACAGATCGTGTTTGATAGCTTTGGCTTCAGGGTATGTCGCCTGCTTTATACCTTCTCATATATGTTTTCCATCTTTGGCGTCATTGTATGTCACATGTTTTATACCTCCTCATGTGTTTTCCATCTTTGGCGCCATTGTATGTCGCCTGTTTTATTCCTTCTCATACATGATTTCCATCTTTGGCGTCATTGTATGTCGCCTGTTTTATACCTTCTCATGTGTTTTCCATCTTTGGCGTCATTGAATGTCGCATGTTTTATACCTTCTCATATATGTTTTCCATCTTTGGCGTTATTGTATGTCGCCTGTTTTATACCTTCTCATATTTTTTCCATTTTTTCCAAGATCCATGCGAAATATTATAGTTATCCAACTCAGGAAGCAATGCGTAACGATATATTGATAGAACATTTGATTTGGATGACGTCGATGTTTTTCACGAACATGTACAAATACATATTTTAAATGCCACCAATCTGGGTTTGAAAAATTTTTAAATTTTAAACTTAGCGTTCAATCTTGGAAGGAAGACACAATTACATAAGCTCAGAATTCCAATTCAGGTATATTTAGCTCGGGCAAAAGATGTAACATCGATTTTCGTGACAGGCTACCGCATACCATTGACCCGGGCTGTTGTCTCGTCGCTGCTGATATATGAGATACTTGTATATATATTCTCTTTCAGTATGATGTGTGCTTAATCTAATTTCACTTGACTGTGCTCCTAATCCGGTATGTCCCTCTCTTCTGTATTGGTGCTCGCTATATTCTACAAACACTTATTAACAGGTTCTTACCTCATGTTTAATCTGCTTAATGCCAACTATCCGCGGCTGCCAGCGAATTAGATACGGTTAGCTTGGCTGACAGAAGTGAAGCGTGAACGAAACCAAAAAATTGTATTGACACGGTACACATGACGAGTAGTCTGTGGCTGGGGGACGTTTACGTGACTCTGTCCAGGTCGTGCTAGTAGAAATGTTAGTAAGACTTAACCATGCAGCCATTAACCCACTCCCCCTCTTCAGCTCGCTCCTCTCCCGTCACCAGCACCCATAATACTATGACCCAGTTTACGACTCAGTGACTCTCCAGATCTACTTCGTTAAGAGCACTTACAAATACTTGCCGGAAGTATCATTCTGCCGCCAGTCTTTGTGGTGGCAAGCTCACCAGAAATGTAGCTGTTTAGTACACTTTCCACTTACCAGTAACCTATGCTTCACTATCCCTCAGGTTGCGTGACTAAAACATTGTGTCTTGAGGAATGTGATTCGCTCTGGTGAATGGATTGTTGCTGTCAACCATCCTCCGAAGCTCTGTCTCCTCTCATGATATCCCAGACATGCATTAGTTCTAAATCTACATTCTTTCATCACGAAGTTTAACTATATACAAAGACATTCCTCTAAAGTGCACACGTACGTACTGATCAGTCTCCGCCATGTTGGAATGATTTAAACTCCACACAGCACAAATCGCGTACTGTCCCCACTGCAATGAAGAGAAATGGAAGCAGGTTTTATTTATCCGCCCAGAACCTTCATTATGTGTCTTTCCGTCATCACTGAAAACTGTTGACTGCTTTTCTTTGCATGAATCCGTCTTAATTTTTATATTTTACATATTAATTAGTTCTTTGGTGCCTTGCGTTATTTGTCGTTTCAGGAAGTTAGTCTTGCGACCATTTTGGTTGACGGCTGGCATACAAGTGTCGGTTTCGACGCGTAGACTGTAAAATAGTGTTTTTAGATATGGATGTATACACTATACTATCTTGCCGCCTTAAAAGCTCACATGCGCAAAGAACAAGTGTAAATATGTGCCGAATTATGTTGATGGAATTGGCAACATGTTGATAATTCTGTGTTTAAGTTATTGATTCAATAGGCAATGTTTCGACAAATTCCGGCATTTGGCAATGTGTTGATACCAATGACTGATATTATGATAATTTAACTGGCTGACACATGTGCCTGGTAATGTATACGCTGATGTAATTGTCATTATCCCTATGATTAATACAACTGGGCAATATTTTGACAGGATTGACATTGTGTTCTTACGTGTATTTTGGCAACATGTTGCTGCAAGGTTTTTATACCTGTATATGGCTATATGTCGATCTGACTGGCAATGTTTCGATATGTGTTCGTGGAAAAGTCGTTTCTCTGCGCGGATGACAGTGGGCTGGAAGGGAACATCTGAATACAAACTGATTACCAATTCTCTATAGGGTTATCATATTAAAAACCCCCAAATTTGAATCTTAGTAAGCTGTCATTTCTTAGTAATCTCATTTCTTATTTTTATCCCATAACACACGTAATCTGTATATTGATGTCTGAAAATGATGTTGCTTGTAACTTACACCGCGGTAACACAATTTTCGATGTAAAGAGAGTTTAAACCTCTTAAAATTTAATCCCCCCCCAATTTTATTCTAGTATTAGATGCATTGACGTCACAGTGCTGTTATCACCGTTAGATTACGTTATTCCTGTTGCGTGCAAGGAGAAATTATATCCATGATAAAATCTTCCCCAGGCTTAATAAAGGACTTTACAGCGGATTAAACTGTTAAATTTAAACAGACCGTTATTAAGCTTGTCCAGCTGTTGTAAGTAAGGTCAAAGATCTGGTTTATACCGATGCTGGCGACCTTCAGACGTCGGGTGGGTTCGTGTGGGGTGCTAGCTTGGGGGACTGGCAGGGAGGGGAACAAAACTGGTGCTGTAAAGTCAATATACGTGACTGTCGATTGACCCCACTAAGTTATGACGTCACCGGCCTCAGCGCACCGAGGCCTGTGTGTTATCCGATAAAGCATGTAGATTTTGCGGTTGAAGGTCTTTAAAGTAATCCGTCCTGACAGTGGGAACTGGGGCACAGCGAGATATGTAAGGAAATGAAGGATAGCCTGGAGAAGTTAAGTTAAACTGGTGAAACCTTTTAAAGGCTGCACACAAAGGTTCACAAGCAGTGATTGGATTAAATGCTACACGGTTTTTAATCAGCCGCAGTCATCTGAATCTTTTTCTCTGAACAGATACGTCTCTGAACCTCTGAGTTATAGCATTGCATCTGAGATGTTCTTCAGATGTGTTGATATGGAAGCAGGTATGTTGACAATAAGAGAAAGAAATACGAAGCTGATGAATATGTACCCTGAGAGATAACATCGCCTTGGAAAGTGTTTCAATTATGTGCTGGTTTTCTAGGCTTGGGATTTAACGATGTTATGGACCAATGTCAGCCTTTGTATAGAATACGACAGCTCCAATGCCGGGTTGATATCATATCACTTACAACTAAGTTATTGGTAAAAACGACCTCTTGTTGGTGTCATATTTAAAGTGAACCAAGACACTAAATTCGAATTAATACCCAAAGAAGTGTACCAGAGGAGTGCTAAAATATTTTACCTCGTTCTATCTGTATATGTAGTGGCAGACCTTTTGATCTTTTGATTGGGGATGGAGTGGGGAAATATGGAGGTAGGCCTACTTAGTTTGCATTTAGCCCCAAGAACTGGGTAGCATCTGGGGAGTCGCCAGACCAGTGTCACTGTAAATATCGACACCTTATCTTTATGCCTTTAATGTTGCTAGCCTTCAGAGACGGACCTTGGTAGACATGGTGCTACGAACAATAGCGTCCAAATGAAGATATGCACAAGTCTGATCCACTTGCTTTTTGTTGCAAAGGAAGGAATGACCTCTGAAACTGTTCGTCTTTCAAATGCACCATTATAGTCTGTCAATAAAATTAAACGCTTGTTTGAGGATCGCCATCTTCTAATAACTAGTGATTCATCAATCCAGGTAAAGTGGGAACATGCGTTGATGATTCTATGTCATTCGTTGGAACCCAAGGGGAGTGCCAGAGAATCATCCGTAGGCCTATCCTCTCCATTAATATAGCGATTCATATTCGCTGTAAGGCAATTCACGAAAATGTTTCACACAATACAGCATATAGAAGCTTGTATAATCATATTGAAATATAAGAGGAAAGTTGTGAATCTACGCTAAAACTGTGTGGCGAAGAGGCTATCTGTCTCTCTCTCTGTATAGTATCGCTAATGTGCGGTGTCCTGAACATGCTGTTCGATGTCTCCTTAGCGGGAATCGCTTTCCAGGCAGAATAAAACTCGCGTATTTAATCGCCGTACAGCGCCTGTCCGTACATTTCAGACAGATATGATGATGCTCTCCACAATTTGCCATGCAGGCTTTTAGCGGCGATATGAGAGTAATACATTTCAGCGATTCGCCGATGTGAATGACAGTGATGATGTGATCCAACACCGATTATACGCTGTTGTGTGTAATAAAAGTGTGTCCATACTCCATCAGATTACGGCAAATCTGCTGAAACCGTGCGGAATCGATATTAAACTTATATTTGGTCAGGTCTTCACCCTAAGTGAATGCTATTAAGGAACTGCAGACAACTCTGCGAGGTTTGGAATGGACACTGATCAATTCAACCTTAGTAGATTAGGTCTGGGTATTCTCTTATTCTTCTGTACATATCCAAAGCAAGCCATCGTTGGCTTGAACCAAAAAGGTGTCTTTCAGTACGTTTGTATATACAGAGTGTGGGATCGTATAAAACTCAACTATTTGCTTAAAACTGTTCTGTTTGAGATATGATCACACCCGTATCTCTTGCAGTCAAACTTTATCACAGTAGTCTGATTATTCTTTAAGCATGCGGTGACTGGCCTAAGGCTTCTGTTATCTTTGCACAGCGCCTAGAGTTTGAAATTTGATGGCACATATCGCAAAACTGACTACTGACTGGCTTCAGGCCTTTCGTGTGAAGCCCAAAACGAAATGCCCAAACCTCTAAATCACTTGCCAACCCAGACCAGAATCATTGTGCAAAAATATTGTCCATTAAGTTTAGTACTATTTCACATACAAACACGAACACACTTAATTTCAAGGCCTCATATATATTTCACGCAGTGAAGTGCCAATCGCGCGTGTAAGCAGTATACAGCAGTAAATCTGGCCCCGCTGGGTCTGTCACCGCAGCTGATTTCGTACAATGACCAAAACTTAACGCATCGCCTTAAGCCATGCAGTAATCTATATAATTAATGTGGTGTAACCAGCAAAAATAATGATCAAAGGTATAATCAATTAAACTAATTGCTCAAAGCGTTAAATGAGCCAATAAAATATAAATATGGTTAATTACTTGTGAGATCTTCTGTCGGAAAACTATTAACACAATGATATATTTTATTGATTTATTGATTTATTTAGGTAATTATCTGTTAGGGGTTGAAAGCTCGTGCGAAGAATATTTCACTTTCACGATGGTGACCGGGTTTGTGGGTAGCATAAACAGATCCTAACAAACCATTAGAGATTTGTCAGACATACCTGAAAAACCTTCTGACTTAAGGCTGGAGCTACATTGAAATAAATTCTTATTCATCAAGTATCGAAGGGCTGTAGAGAAAAAATGGCATCAGTTGAATAAGCCAACAGTTATGGCATCCCTCCTAATACCAGATCTTGTGGTTCAGTTGGTTAGCGCGCTACCGCAGTTTAATGACCCAGAAGCCTCCCACGAATGCGGTCGCTGTGAGTTCAAGTCCAACATAAGTTCAGCTCCAGCCGTACTTGGGAAGGTCTGTAGGCAACCTGCGGATGGTCGTGGGTTTCCCCCGTGCTCTGCTCGGTTTCCTCCAACCGTAAAGCTGGCCACCGTCGTATAAGTGAAATATTTGTGAGCACGGCGTAAAACACCAATCACATAAATAAATAAATAAATACTAGGTCTTCACAAAAAATACAAATTGCAAGAGTTATATGTGTAACCATTAAATATCGACTGCACCACAGGAGGTATCGCTATGCGTGAACTTTCCACCATCATGTGTTCCATTCATAAAGCCGACAGAATAATTTCCAATTCGCCCCCATCCTTTGATAATTAATGTCCAAATATATAACTAAAACAGAGCAGACGTTATCCCTGTTGATCTGTAGTTGCAATCGATGAAATATACATTGTATCCATCAAGTGAACAGTATTGTCTACATCACCCGGGGCGATGGACGGTCCGTTCAAAAGGATCGATGGAAAGAACAACAACGTGTGATAATAAATGATTCAGGCGTATTGCTTAGGTATATAGATTCATTTTAACGAGAAAACTAAGTGGACTCAATAATAAGATAATGCGGACGAATATCTTTCCTCCTAAATTTGTTCTGTTACTTGTGTTACTGATTTTTCCTACTTCCTACCACGTCGTTTATTGTTCCATTATCAACCTTAGGCTGATATCTCTAGCATAGTTGCTCTCTCAAGACAGAGAGCGAGCAGCCGCTCAAGAAATGTGGAATATAACAAGGCCATCCCGTGCCTTGGGCTGTATTACCGCCTGGTGTGTTGCACAGATTAAAAGAAGTGGCATTTATTGATCATGTTACCTGAGTGTTTGGAGGGGGTCCGTCCATCGACTTGTTATGTGATCCTGAAGTTCAGCTTTGGTGTCAACTTGAACAGCTCTGCAGGTAATACTAATTGCTGATGATGTGGTAACAATATACCTGCGAAGAATTGCTGTTCGTGTTTTGCACACTGGTGCATACCGTTAACGCACGAAGAATTGCCGTTCATGTTTTGTATACTGGTGCATACCATTAACGTGCGAAGATTTTCTGTTTGTGTTTTGCATAATGGCGCACACTGATACCGTGATAAAATTACAGTTCATGTATTGCAAACTGGTGAATATTGTCTACGTGCGAAAAATTATAGTTTATGTTTTGCATAATGGTGCACACAAATAATGTGCGAAGAATTACAGTTCACCTATTGCAAACTGGTGAATATTGTCTGGGTGCGAAAAATTATATAATGTAGAATAAGAGTTTGAGTGCAGCTTACTGACAAGAGGCGCTGTGAAATGGGATAGACTATCCCAATTTCTGAGCATAAACGCCTCCTCGGATGTTTGAACAAGGCAATGAAAGATTACATCACGATGTCATCTTGCTGAGGAGTGTTGTTGCATCAATAGATGGACAACATATGTGACATGGTGTTGTTTTTACGTTCAGGATAAAACCTACGGCTTCCTGCTGTTTGTTAATGTTTATGACTTCTCTGTCAAGAAAGGTTGATGGGGAAAACGCCTGCACAGCCCTTGTGCTGTTGCAAATCCTACTTTAATGAATAAAGAATTGAATTTAAGAGACCAGTGAGGCTGTGTGTGCGCATGAAGCGAGCCTCATGCTTAATCCCTGCTCTGCTCGTATTGTATGGCTTCACAGAGGCGTCGCTGAGCATTGGCGGACAGGTAAAATAATGGCCAACACATCGGCGGTCCCGCTCCTCATTTGACCAGTAGCGTCCAACAGAACTTAGCAGCCTTGTTCGTTAGTCATTGGGTACTACGGTGATTTCTTACAAAGTCAAAACAGATGAGCTGAAATCGGAGTTCGATCTGCTGTGTACTGATTGGTTCACTGCCTGTCATCCAATCACGACCGGCATTTGTGTGTCGGTAAGGCCGCTCTGATCTATAGCCCATTACTCTTGTCTTCTCCACCATTATCTGTAGTGTGTCTATCAAGGCGAGCATACCTCCAGGATTTGCCCGGTGACATCCAGGGGGATTGAAAGGTAGGCGATAGTCAGATTTATCAATCGGTTTAGTATGGATTATTGGCTCAGAGTATCACGGATCACCAGGTCACCTTTGGCCAGGATGATGCCGTCCTCGGAGAAAAGGAATTGTGGGGGCAGTTGATGGAAGGTTTTTTAGTTTGTAAGGATTTACCTTCAAGGGCATCGGAAGACCCTCGGAGGCTTTATGTCCGATTAACACTGATGTGTATGTATGTATACATTCCATATATCTCCCCTTATTACAGGGACACTCAGGTGTGTGACAGGTCTTGCTCTGTACCGTCAGTATACATAGTTGTTTTCTCTAACTGATAAAAGTAAGATTTAGCCTTGTGCAAACATGATATTCACATGAAAACAGACGGCTTGCCTATAGATCATTTATTTAGCTTGTATTAGGTTTATTTAGTTGTCTTTATCATCTGGTAGAAATTTCGCTATAGCTGTCCGTATAGCTGTCTTGTTTACATTGATACATGTATATATTTCTCATGTATATAGCCCTATATAATGACATGTTTACACTTATATTTGTGTTAAGACTAGCAGGTCTATGTGTCAACATAAAAGTCAAACACACGCGTATTTACCCGCCTATTTATTCTTGTCTTGACCTTTTTACCACACTAGCACCAGTTCTCACGCAACTCTTACGCCACCTGCATGCTTCTAGTTAATGGTGGAATAATAACAATGGGGGCAATGGAACAATAAGACAATGGCGTATGGTAATAGCTAAACATTAGTTTATGTTTGGATGTGCATTTTGATCAGTCGGTAATTAGAAGTCAGCAAGAGTCCAGTAGGATCCACATCATGTCTCTGTAACACGGTAAGTGTTTCGTCGACGACCAGCGTCTCTCCTCGCATTCTAGCCACATTTTCCCGCACAATGTCAAGTCCTAATATGCTGGCTATAGAGTCAAATAAAAAACGTCGATCATCCAAAAATTTGGATCGGACTTGCTACCATCTATCACTAAAGATGAGCATTGTTATCTCGTCATTACTGATTTGTCTTGTTTGGTGTTTATGAGGGCAGACTTTTAAAGCTGCAAGAAAAATTTTAATGTCATCTTCAAATTAAAAACGATCGCTCACAACACATGCTTCTTCAGCCAAATGTGTATACCATGGTCTTTTATTTTGTTCTTGCTAATCGATTGAAAACTTGTATTTGTAAGCTTCTTCTACAGATAAACTGCTTAAGTGTATACCGTTTTTCTTCCGAATGTTAATGGACGTTACCATGTATTATATGATGTAACGTATGCTGTGTGGTCGGAAGACTTCCCTTGTCTCTGCTTACAACCGTCATTTGTTTTCGAGCAATTTGTTCATATCTGTCCATATTATCAATCATGTCCCTGAACCATAGGGGGCGTAAGACCAGGTCGTTTGTAGTAATCACCGCTTTAAACAAGATTACTAGCCCATAACATTAATTCCAGCTTAACCACAGCTGAGTGCAGGAGGTACAGAGCAAAGTGATTCCCGTCACTCCGAGGCCATTCCCTGGCATTCTCACACGGCGTGCTCCCGGTCGATCACACTAGGTTACCCTGTATTGAACCGAATGTGGTCGGACTTAAAACATTTGGTGTCGGAAATAGAATGACACCAATTCGTGTTCCATTTAAAGATAAAAATAAAGCCGCCTTAGTGAACAGTCTCATCTCAGACTCTTCATGGTTGTCAGAATGGCAGCTGAGTAAAGTACAATCCCTTTGACAGGGAACTCGTAAACCTCCTTCCCGCCTTTACCAAAAGGACCCAAAACTGTGTACTCCTTTGCTTTTTCCAGGTACAACGTCACACCTTTACGTGCATGTGTGCATACAAAACACGTAGGTAGTACACAAGCACTGCAGCATCACTGCAGGAAATAATGCGATTTTCAACGCCATTTGGACCCTTTTGTATAGTCCGTCGGTTCACATTACATCAGATGTCAAATCTTTTTTACTTTGTCAGTCTTGCTTTACCTACTCTTCGCTCCCGGTCATGATGATTTCACCCTTGAGGTTTGAAAAGTCTGCAAACACTCTTCATGGATTTGTTGGCATTTCCTAAGTATAAGGCGGGGTATTATAAAGGCATGAAGCGACCTAAAAAGGGCTTGTGCATTATACATTTCCTTCATATTATATTTAATATGTTGTTGTCTTTGAAAAAAGGACTCACCCTAACTGTTATCTACAAGTGCGGCAGTGATACCAGTGGACTCTTTACTTTGTAGAAGTTGTCGTAGACTGCATCAGTAGATGTTTTCTCAAAAATTACTGTTTTTTTGGGGGGGGGGGCGCTGTTGTATTTTCTTTTTATACTCTGTACGTCGGATTGTTTGACCTATAGAATCACTGTATATTTATTTTTTTTTTTTTTTCTTTACTTGATTGGTGTTTTACGCCCTACTCAAGAATATTTCACTTACACCACGGCGGCCAGCATTATGGCGGGAGGAAACCCACTGCCATCCGCAGGTGACTGGTGGACTTTCCCACGTACGACCGGATAGGAAGCCAGCATGAGCTGGGCTTGAACTGTCAGCGATCGCACTGATGAGATGCACCTAGGTTATTACGCTGCACTAGATCGCTAACCGCCTCGGCCACGGAGGCGCTGCATTACTATATAAACATTTTACTTATAAGGCAGGCCACAACCCGCTGGCAATTCCAAGAGCGAAAAACCAGGATACATTAAGTGTACAGGCCTCTTTTTATTTTGTGTCGTTCGCCTGAAATTTTTTGTTGTGTCGCTATGTTGGAGACTCCTTTGAATCTGACAGTCTGGAGATTTTGTTAATTTCGCTTTACCGAGTCCTAACTGATGCAACCGATCGGTTCATTGGTTCTGGAAAAAAGCCTACATGAGCCCTTTGTTCAGAAAACATCTCCTAGATATGGGTAAGAATGAAGCTACAGTGCTCCACCAAGAGTGTCATTCTAATAGACAGGATTTCACATTGGGCTGTGGTCTCTATTTGCAGTGGAGAGTAAATGCTCCAAAATTCTGAAACCTTGCCAAGGCATTTGGTTTGCATTTTGACATAATTTGATCCCAGGAAGCGGGTCCTGACAAAGTGGTTAAGTTACATCCCTTTCAATTGCTAGCACACAATAAAGGCGGCTTTTCAGACCCTGGGTGTTCACACGTTCACACGCTTAAATCACTGTTTGTACATGTGGACTTTGTGATAAGCGGTCATTGGGGCTCGTGGATCGATACAGCATGCACATCTTACCTTCCTTGAACGCCAGGTGTATTTCACCAACATGGTTTTGCCAGAACCAGGTGGTATACCTTTGGCACCCTGTTTTTGTTTTTTTTTTTTGATCCACCAAACTGACCTAGCCAGTTTGATGAGCGATTTTTCCACGCATCAAACTGACCGACTTGGCATAAATGAAAAATTCTTGAGTCATCAAACAACAATCAAACAGATAAATAACATCACTTTTGTGTGAAATAGACCAAATAATCAGATTAAAATCCCGACCGAGATAAAAATGGTCAATGGCTTAAAAAAGGTCAAGTTGTTACACTTCATTAACTGTGTGCTCACGCTCTTGCCAGTCATCCCTGCTTGTGTTTAAAGCCAAGTTGCCATAGGGTTTTCTTTCATTTATAGCATTTTCCTGTTGATCGCGCCCGACTCTAATTGGGTCTGAGGAAGGCAAACGATATATTTAGGTAGTTACGTGAAAAAATGAATGTCCAGCTCATGCTGGCATCCTCTCCGGCCGAATGAGGGAAGGTTCGTCAACAACCTGCTGGCCGCCGTCGTGTAAGTGAAATATTCTTTAGTATGGCGTAAAACATCAATCAAATAAATAAATAAAAAATGGATGAATGATTACTGGCTTAATATCACGTCGGCATTATTGCAGCTATATTATATGGCGATACGTCGAAGAAGTTCTGACTAAATAACATATCCTTACACAGGTTCCGATTGTTAAGCTAAATACAGCTGTCATAAACCCGTTCTTGCGATGAATTCGAAGTAAGATGCATACCAAGCCTACTCACAACGGCATCCTTTCGTTAAAATATCTATATGATTATATTTGTGAACGTGGTATTGATCAATCAAGAAGTGTTCACCGATGAGGAAAATACAGTTTGCCTCTGTTTTGAATGGTTGATCTAGAGCTGCTTTGCAACGTGTTTGATTGCTGCATGGTTCCACCAGTTACAAAACAGCTCACCGTTCAGCCGAACCCAGGCTCTGCCAAAAGACAAAGATGCAAAGCGTAATCGTTAAAGTGTTGACGATGGAAGGCGCGGCTGAAATATTATGGTATGATTATTTATTGGAAGAGTCGCCATACAATAAAAAGAATTAACGTGGACGTTCCGGAAATGTTTATCCAGTGGAACGTATATGACTTACCTTTCGTCAACATGACCAATAATGTGTTTGAGAATGGTTTTTGAAGGCAGAGGTAATCATCGCGTTTACGTCAATCATTGATGAACAATTGCTCGACCTTTGCTGAAATGCACTCTGGGATCACCAGAAATCAAAGAGTAATAAAGTAAAAGCTGGACGGCTGATTAGGAGTGGGATCTTCAGCACAAAAGAGAGTCACACGTCCTTACGTTGCGGTATTTACTGGTGCGCCTTCTATTTTGTGGAGTCCTTATTGGGGAACGTCCATAACAAGGACCCACTGTTTTAAGTCGGTCCTTTGTGACAAACGCTATGTGACTTCACGTCCACTGTCTGATCATGTTCCATGTTTGTGTCTGTTACAGGTCACCATGTATGGCCTGCTCCTGGAAGGGATAGTCGACTACATCCGGCTGACCTATGGCGAAGCCGTCTGGCAGGAGATACGACAGAGAGCACGGATAGAGCATCACACGTTTTCCATCCATGGCGTCTACAGCGAGACCTTAATTCCCAAGCTGGCACGCGTCGCCTCAGATGTTACTGGCACTCCCTACGAGGACGTTATGGATGGCTTGGGCGCGCGCTTCGTCGCTTTCGTCGGCCAGTACGGCTACGACAGAATACTCAAAGTACTCGGACGCCATATGAGGGACTTCCTGAATGGTCTGGACAATCTACACGAGTACCTTCGTTTCAGTTATCCCAAACTGAAGCCACCGTCGTTTTTCTGTGAAAACGAAACCAGGACGGGTTTAACGCTACACTACAGGAGCAAAAGGAAAGGTTTTGTACATTATGTTAAAGGGCAGATAAAACAAGTGGGTAAGATGTTTTACAACACAAAAGTGGACATTGATGTGATAGAGCAACGATCCACGGACAATATGACCCATGTGGTCATGAGGTTGCATTTTGACAACACTGCCTACATTGAACCGGAAACGCTCTCTAGTAACTTCAGACAATCACTTCCGGTGAGGTCAGATGTGTTTTTCGAAGTCTTTCCTTTCAACATTGTCTTCAACCGTGAAATGGTGATCAGGAATATTGGTGCTGGACTGTCAGCCATTATGTCGGAGGTTGAGGGCAAATGTATCACCAGTGTGTTTAATCTGTCGCGACCGTTGCTGGACTTTTCCTGGGAAATGGTATGTAGAAAAAGCAGTCTGAATCGTGTTAGAATGCAATGGTGAGCTTATCATTATTTAAAATATATTTATATAACTTTTTCATGAGTGAGACCTTAGGTGTCACTAAAATCACACTTGGCAAAATGGGAACAATTTCTTATCTAAACTGATTACTGATTGCTGAATCTCCTGTGACGACAATTCATGGAGTTCTAGAAAATAGATCATTGGCTGCTAGAGACTATCTAGAACCGAATGCTGGTTTACTGCGAGCATTTCGGTTTCCCCTAGAAGCAAATCTGACCGCCGTCCAAATAGTGCAAAAGTTGCCAGCACAGCAATAAACACAAATCAGAGCACTGAATAAATAAACCAATAATAAATTTAAAAAATAGTAGGTGTATTCCATCAATGTGTCGTTGAAAAGGTTCCTAACGCCAGAGCTCTAAAGTTCTATCAGTTGAGTCCAGCAGCACTCGCGGATGGCACTCAGACCAACTTAGTGGCGGATCGAATAGCACCGGAGTGTCAATGGTGCTACCAGCTGGTGATCACATTAACCAATTACAGGCCTCTAGCTGAATAGCTGGTTTGGGTTCTTTATGACCATGCAGTCCTGATTTACTGGCCATAGAGTTCCGATTTACACACTTATTGATTTGTCAGCTTTTTGCGACACGGCAAGTAGCAGTTTTGTCGATTTTGTATGATTATTGGGTATGCTGCTAAATGGAAGAAGAAAATGAAAATTTGCGAAAGCCCTCGTGAAGAAAACGTGGTTACCCGTAAAAAGCGATACTTTTCCCGTGCTTAGCGTAGGATAAATGCATAGTTACCGACACTGACCTAGTGGTTGTAGAGTGGTGGTCAGTGACCATTAGCCAGTGACCAGCGTCCGAATCCAGCCTCCGAGTAGCCTGACCAGCGCAGCGGTTATCCTTAGATTCCACGTAGGTTGCATTGGTCAATACCGTAAATAGCCGTAATTTAGGTGCGAAGTTACCGATAAAATATGTAAATGAACGTCTGACGTCGGAGAGCCTTGCTGGTCACGTCATTCAGACCGATTCTGCGACAAGTGCTTAATTGGTAGCTTTGTGGCGAAGCTTCTAAAAATGACGTCACGGTTTCCCTTCAGACAGTCATCGGATTCACCCAACCATAATCACAATGTAACCCTTCGTCTGGGTTTTTATACGCTGATTTGGCGCCGGCTTTACGTCAGGAGGATTGCACCAGGAACCGAATGATGCGCGGTGTTTTTCTCTACCTTTGCTAAATTTCACCTTTTACCAATAAACTTAGCGGTCGTTGTGTAAGAAATATTATAAGCATAAAAATGTAAGATCACTATCAAATAAATCAGTAAATAATTGTGACGTCAATATTACTTGCATGGGATCGACGCATTAAGGTACGAACCAAATATTCCAATAACTGTCCCTTCATCTTTTGCCCGCATTTTTTCTGCTTAAGTATGAAGTAGGTCATCTGGCGTTCATTGATTTCTGCAATTTTACTCCAATTTCTGAACTTTGCATTCCTTCTTAGGTTTTGATGCACACCAACAACGTATTTGAGTTGGTTTCCAAACACACAATACATACATCGAGAGAATCAGACAATAGGGAGTCTCCGGAAAAGGAAAAAGGCAGCCTGGATGAGAAGAAAGAGTTCGGTAAGTGAACTACGGACTTTCCCGAGGCAGTACCGACGAAGAAGAGATATATCTTGTTATTTTCAGCCACGAAATTAATTTTGTGTGATGTTTATGATCTGTGTGCTAGATAAGCACATGATGTTAATCGCCCAGAAAGTAAGAATAAAGCTTTTCCTGTTCCACACATAAAGTTTGTAGATGAACACCAATAGATTCAAGCAAACTTTTCCAGTTTTCTCGCTCTTTGTCCAGAGAGTGAGATGGTCGAGTGCGTTCAGTGGTGAAATTTCTGTAATTTGGAGCGGCTACTTACCGTAGACTTTCTTTTTTTTTTTTTTGTTTTTTGTTTTTTTTTTTTCAGTTATAAAATGGTTGATATGTAATGTTGATCTATATAATTCTGTTTCTGTTAACATTATTTACATTATAATATATGGAAGAAATAGACTCCCTTGGTTAACATACTCAGCTCTTGTTGGCCAAAGTATGCACAGACAGTCGTAAATCTCTCGAATAGCAGATTTAGCAACCTGTGTGGGAACACATCTGTTTTGGAAATCCAAAAATCTCTGGTAAAACTGACCAAGAAGCACATTTTGAACTCGTCCAGGATGGATAATGACAGTCGTATCTCGTAGAATATCTCAAAGCAGCTGATTGAACGACAGGGTTTTTTGTTGTCATTTCCTACTTTTCTTCCTCCATGTTTTTCCCATAAAATATTTAGAAGACTATCAAGAGTTGTAGAATTGGCTCCAGAGCTATAGTCTTTGAGTTTATTACCGGAGGACAGATGATATGTGTATATTGATGCCTGACTCTAGGGAATCAAGATGAGCATCAAAACAATCATTTGGACTCTATCAATTCAGATCACTATGAGCATCTGTATAGTGTGCTTTAAAATACAGATAGTGATCGCTGAGAGCCCCCCACCCCACCTTCAACCCTAACTCATAGCTGGAGGTATAAAGACTGTTGTGAATTCCATTTTGCCTTATCAGGTATTGTCATCGATGTCCCATGTTCATTAACATATGTATGTAAAATATCAGAGACAAGCGATAGTGGTAGAACCGGTTCCTGGCAGACATAGTCTTTGTTGATGCACGTCCGTGTCTGATGCATACCCACAGAGTTACTTGCAGGTTGTTAATGTTGACATCAAATCAATCCATACAATCACTATACTCTGGGAATCAGATTGTTATCAGTTTCTAGTGCGCCTGGAACGGGAAGATAAAAATCTTTGACTTTCCTTCCTTACAGCCCTCATAACAAAAACTGGCCGCGATATTTCATCTCCTCGTTTTAAATATTGATAACGATATTCCTTATCTATTAATTTAATATTTATCATGGAAATTGTCGTCGATCTCTTTGCTCTTAAAGTGAAAGATGCTCTGAGTTAAGTTTGCCAAAAATGTTGCAGAATATTATGTTTATTTCGGGAGTGACACTTACTACGAGAACGGAATATGACATTTGACCGTGCTCCATTGACTAGCATGAAACGCCGCCATTCTGTCCAGGATGTGACGTAATTGTTCCAAACCTGATACTGTAGTAAGCTGCTAGGGTTGTGTTTGTAGCTTATCAGTTTATGACATGAAATGATCAAGAAGCTTACTACCGCCACAACACAATGGTCTGGAAATACTTTGCAGTGTTGTTCATCCCTGTACTTGTTATAAATAAAACATATAACATTAAAACAGTGCGCTGTACCTATATTATTACATGTTACATTGTTAGACAACTCAGAACATCTACGTCACAGCTTATAAACAGCCGATACCTCATACCTCTCTGATAGGTGAGTTCCTCATGAGCCTAAAAGCATGGGCGCCTTCAGATCCCCGGTCGGCAGAACAATACTCCAAACTTCAAACGTTGATAATTCAGAAACGAATTCATACAATTTCAAACAGGTTTTTACATTCAAGAGAGAATTTTATAATATTTTAAAGAACAGGACCTCAGTCATGAGCTGTCTTTTTGCTTTAAGAACACGAACATTAGGATTTAAGATAGTGTTTCTTTCCTTTTCGAAATAATTAGGATTGTTAATTTTTTGAGACACACTCGTTAGAAAATTGTATCCGTTTATTCTTCGAGCAAATAGCGTTATTACTGAGCCAGTGCCGTTGATAGAAAATGATGCTAGTTACAAGAAAGAGCACTGGGCCAATATAGATTTGATTCATTTATATGATTGATGTTTAATGCCGTACTCCAAAAATTCCGGAAGCACTGGGTAACTTTCTAGTCCGATGCAGTGAACTACCCTAAATTTCGGGGATTAGTTCATCTTAGTTCATTAGTAATAAAGCAGGCGATATGTAGAACATTCTTACACCGATCAGACAGAGATCGCAAGACCAATTTTCAAAAGAAGATTTTACCACAAACCAGCAATAATTTAAGGAAGTTTATATAATGTAATAAATGAGGAGTCATGTAAAGAGACGCAGTTCACAGTTTTAATGATGCCGGAAAGACGCCTTTCTATACGTAAAGCTGTCCGCGGCAAGTCGCCCTCGTGTTGGCCATCCTATTTTCACCCGTCTGTCATCCTATTATATATAGGAGAGAAGAAACAATTGTTGGCATTTCGAATGACGTCTGTTAGAACACATGCGTCTGGATTTCTCCCTTACTGGACGGTAACGTTTCGCTTAGCAAGAGAAGGGAATTTCATGTGTGCATTTGAAACATCAGATTAGCAATTAGTGGAATATTTCGTTTTGTATTCCAAAGCGCTTCGGTACACCATGTCTCTTTGGGGCAACTTTATGTCGCGTGTTGAGTACAAGCCTTTGACCTTCAAACACCAAAACGTGCCATGTTGTTACATCAGGCTGCCTTAATTTTTGGTAACTCAGTAATCAACGCTAAAGAGCCGTGTGAAAACGGAAACGCATCGTGCCAGGAGCCGCCTACTGACCGGAAGTAGAGTCATTCTCCGCTGCGAAACCGTAATCTGTGGTCTGTGAAATCTACGTCCACATCACGTAAAACAGAAATAGCCAAAAGCCAATCGGTGTTCGATTTCTTAATGAGCTGTTATGATAAATTTGGTCGATATATTCAAACGTGCTATCTCATGGGTAATTCTGGTATTTTCACCTCAAACGGAGCGTATGTTGAGTGTGGCAAGCGATCTAACTAGATCTGCGTGCGGATGAATGCCTCTGTGGACAGTGATGATAGTGACGTCACTGGGCGCGGACCGCGGTAATTAGGATCTCTGGCGGAAAGAGGCGTTCTCACAGAGATGTGTCAATTTTGCATGCATTCTGTAAGAATTACAACACTATAATATACAAAAACTAACATGAACTCAGGTGTAACGTCCCAATTCACAATTGCTCTCGTAAACGATTACAGTAATGTATAATGTCGATCGCTTAGCTTTTTTTTTTTTTTTTTGAGCAGAAGACAAGATAAGCTCGAGTACAGACGAACGAACAGATAATCCTCGGTTACACCTGAAAGGCCAGATGATGTACATGGAGGAGTGGGATTCCGTGATCTTCTTGGGCACCCCTGTGTAAGTCACATTCAGGGAGGTCATTTCCGGTAATACATATGCGTGTGGGCACACGAAACACGTATATGTACAGTGTATTATCTTTAAAAGACAAAACTGGTGAGAGGCCACTAGCCGTTGATCAATGAGTTGCAACCTCTATTCAGGCCTTCGCTAGTTAGGTCCCGATTTAAGTTAAGAGGCGATTTCCTGCCCGGGGACCTGCCTTCAACCATAATCCTGGTCGTGTAAGTGAAATATTCTTGAGTATGGCTTTTATAGGGAACAGTGCCGTGTACTCAGCTGTGTATCCATGAATTCAAACTGCACATGCATGTCTGGTATTTCTTATAAGAAATTACTCTAGAAATCTGGATCGTCAGACTTTTGCTTCTTTAAAAATATATGTAGTTGTCTGTTTTATATATTAATGTCGACTGCATGTATATACAGGACCTAAGTAATTAACGATGGTCTGATATTACGTCTGTTCATGATTCTTTATACAGCATGGCGAATGTGGATGCCATGTTCAACACGGGCCTGTACATCAACGATCTCAGCATGCACGACTCGAGCCGTGATCTCGTCCTAGCGGGAACCCAGCAATCTGCCGAGCTCAAACTCGCACTCGATCAGGTAGGCCCTATACCTCTATACACATTCACTAGCAATCTGGTGAGCTCAAGCTGGCACTCGATCAGATAGGCCCTATACCTCTGCACACATTCACCAGCAATCTGTCCAGCTTCAGCTGGTATTCGATCAGGTAGGCCCAATACCTCTGTACAGGTATCAGGTGAGCCAAACAAAATTTATTTATTTATTTATTTATTTGATTGGTGTTTTACGCCGTACTCAAGAATATTACACTTATACGACGGCGGCCAACATTATGGTGGGAAGAAGCCGGGCAGATCCCGGGGGAAACCCACGACCATCCGCAGGTTGCTGGCGGACCTTCCCACGTACAGCAGGAAAGGACATCAGCATAAGCTGGACTTGAACTCAAAGCTACCTCATTAGTGGGAGGCTTGTGGTCATTACGCTGCTCTAGCGCGCTAACCGACTGAGCCACGGAGGTCCGCCACACAAAACACAAAGGCCTTGCAATATCTTAAGATAAAAAATAAACTTGGTCACAGTTTTACATGGTGATTGGTGTTTAACGCCACGCTCAGTAACTCTCCACTTGACGGCGGTTCAGTTCTATGGCTGAAGGGAACCGAAGTAAACCACAATCGCTCATTGACAGATACAAGAAAAACATACTGACTTAAAGCCGGAACCTCAGATACGAAAGCTCGATACGAACATGAATCCAGCATCATTGGTTCTTCGACTGGGCCGAATCCATAAATCCGATTTTGATTTAATGCAAAATCTGAAATATGATTTTAACGCATCTTCATGGAATAGGCGTTCAAACTGGGTAAGGCTAGCAAGTCTTAGGTTAGCAAAATTAGAGAAAAGGTATTGCTGTCCCAGCTTTGTGGTGTCAGTATGTAGTATTAATTTGAATCTTGAAATTCTGAATTCTGGCAAAAAATCGTTTTATGGAATCATCCTCTGAGAGTCGCAGTGAACTCGCGCTTTAATCGTCTGATTCGGCCAATGGGAACAGCGTGGGCAATCGTAACACTTGTTGATATCAGCTGCGTAGCTTAACATCATAACACTTTGGATGGACATGTTTCCATATACGCAACGTCACTTTTACTGAGTTACAACACAAACAGTGTAAATTTACGGTGAAAACATCTGTACGAAGTTTTGTGAAATTGGCCCTGATCAGGAGGAAAAACTGGAACTACTGGCAGATTGAATGACGGATGTATATGAAAAATGAAGGATGTCATGAGTGGGTAGTCCTGTGGCAAACTGGTGTCGTGTTTTCATTACAGGAACAGGAGAAAAGTCGCATTCTAGAGGAGAGCATGAAGAAGCTAGACTCCGAAATGAAGCGAACCGATTCATTACTGTACCAGATGATACCGAAAGCGGTCGCTGATCGGCTGAGGAAGGGAGAACCGGCCATGAAGACATGCGAGGTGATAACACACTGCTCCAGAGTTTAGTGTGCAAATACACAGCTGTTCGTGTTTACAGAACACTTACCCCGGTGTTGTGTATAATACCGCTATTCAATATAAGAAACCATTGTTCCAGTATATAGACCTAATGTAAAAGTATATGGGAAAGTTTGTAGTTTATGTTCATACTCGGTGAATCATTTCTGCTGGGAGGTCTTACGGTGCAAATTGAATCGTTAAGTATCTCAGGTAATGTAGATAATGTGTAATTAATCAATATGCATTAACACCTTGATACCCCCACCACCACCACGACCCGAGCGAATCCGCAGATGTATAACGTCTCGTGCATTTCTTGCAGGTGTTTGAGAGTGTCACTATACTCTTCAGCGACGTGGTCGGTTTCACAACCATATGCAGCAAGATCACGCCTCTGGCCGTCGTCTCTATGCTGAACGCCATGTACACAACGTTTGACCAGCTAAGTGAGAGACACAATGTCTACAAGGTAACGTAAAACGGTTTTATTATTGGAATTATTAGAAATGGTTTGCATTGAAATGAACTTACTGGATCAATGCAAATTGGCCTGAGTAATGAGGCGTGGTACGGATCATGATGCGCAAAAAATGAATAAAAACGCAGCGTAGTCAAATATGAGTTTAATGCCATTTAATCTCCTCTCATTTTGTAAATAATATATTCACTGTGACCGAAATTTTCACTAAAATCCATGTTAAATTACGTAATATTGTTGGGTTAACATGAATTTCAAACGATCTCCTGACGTGTGTCTCTTTTCAGGTGGAGACAATAGGAGACGCGTACATGGTGGTAAGCGGCGCGCCGACCGTGACGAAATACCACGCTCTGCACATCAGCAATATGGCTCTGGACATGCTGGATTCCATGTCCGACCTAAAAGACCCCTCATCCGGTGGTAACATGCAGATACGAGTCGGTAAAGCACAAAGTCATATCTATGTACTTATCATTGTCATCATCATTGTCGCCATCGTCGTCCTCCTCCCCTCCTCATCTTCATTATCATCGTAATCATTACCATTATCATCATCATTGTCGCCATCGTCGTCGTCTTCCTCCTCTTCCTCCTCCTCCTCATCATGGCCATTATCATCATCATCATTTCCACCACTTTCATCATCTAGCAACTAGTTTGAATATGAAAAGCCTTGTAGTCACAGCCAACACGATAAGCACCCCTCAATGAACTAGGCATCATGGTAGGCTGTGTTAGAACCAATAAAAAAAATATAAAAAAAAAATTGATGGATGACCAAGCTATCCCTTGATGGTAGACAGACAAGCATTGCCGGTCGTTTTTCCTGAGTGCTTTGTGTAATTGATCCTTTTTGTATCCTTCCATGTTGCTGGTAATGTTCTCGCATGGCAAGTCAATCATTCCTCGCTCCATTCAGGTTTTGTTTACACGCCTGAAGACTCTCTGAATGTTTATGTTGTACAGTGTGTGGTCAAAACTCACTGGCCATATCTTTGACGACTATAGTAAAAAGCCAATCGTTGACCGTTACCATATAAAAGCCTGTCAAAAACATATGCTCCATTGAAAGTTTTAATGATCTTTTTGTAATGAGATAACCTAGTGAGATAACTTCACATATAGTATCGGTCAAAAAGCTATTTTGATTTAGTGGAGGCGGAGGTGAGTAAGAAACTAATATATCAAGTCAAGAAATGGTGCACGATCTTGGATACTAACTGTCTGGTTGACTCAGGCTCCTAACGTTCACATATGGCTTCCCCTTTCCTGTGTGATTTTCTCATGGTTAAGTGAATGCCTGCAGTATACTCGTCATGAAGCGTACATCTATATATGTTCTCTGCATTTTAACTGGCCCTTTTCCCTCACAACAAGCTTCGTGCTGTGGTTGTG
Organism: Acanthopleura granulata; assembly: GCA_016165875.1. Classification (NCBI taxonomy): domain Eukaryota; kingdom Metazoa; phylum Mollusca; class Polyplacophora; order Chitonida; family Chitonidae; genus Acanthopleura; species Acanthopleura granulata. The sequence goes on along the minus strand of JABBOT010000001.1, from coordinate 32,299,747 downwards.
CTATGTTAAACAACAACATAACTTTTTATGTAAGGTAATCTTCTAACGTAAACTGTACTTTGGACCGGGGGCCTTTCAGTACAGTAAATGGGATCAGTTGCGTCTGTGATGTATGACATGCATTATGGATGTCGCCACTTTTATTTCTCAGGAATACACACTGGTACGGCTGTAGCTGGAGTTGTTGGGTTGAAAATGCCCCGCTACTGCTTGTTTGGAGACACTGTAAACACGGCCTCACGTATGGAAACCAATGGCGAGGTAATCTAAGTGCATCTTGCTTCCAATGGACTTGTACAACGAGGTACCAGGAGCTGTCAGTGCTCCTGTTGTGCGCTCTTGAGAATTTGGTAACACCCAGTCCTAAAGCGCTGGAAACTTTGTGTATATATCATCACGGCTCGACGATTAAGCCAATCTATATATCCTTAAGCTTAAAACGGTTATGTAATGATTCCCTCCCAGCTAATTATTGATTACCGACGGCGAGTTTGTTGGAGTAAGAGAAAAGGGCAGTGTTTGTATGTGTCAGACAATATTGCATGCTAAAGCAGTTTTCATTTGAACAAACTTCACTGTGGAGGAAGGGATGATTATCAACCGGTTACATGTGCGTACACATAAAAGTACTTTGCCCGGGTTGTTTCCACCATTATGCTATGAGTGAAATATTATTGAGGACGGCGTAAAACACCAATGAAATAAAGAAATGAGAAATACAATCTCAGAGAATCGTCGAAATTCCATTGCCTCCTTGGTCGCAATAAGCGATCGATAAAATCAGCGTTGGTTATGTCGACTTGGTGGTTTTATATGCAAAGTTTGTTGGAGATCACATAACTTGCACTAATATGGGTGACATTTTGAGCGCGTTCGGTGCACGAGACTCTCTGTGCCACATAAAGGAAAATTGGGGGCTGGAATTGTCAGTGAACAGGCGTTTGTGTTTACTCAGGACACCTCCGGTTCCTTCTATCCATGAATGTAACCATTGTCGTATGAGTTAAAAGTAGCATTTATAAATATATTCGTTTAGATAATACCAGGCGTACATAAATGAAGAGAAATATAGGCCGTCCGTCTATATAGCAGTTACTATACACCACCTAGTACGGTGTAAAACACAGAAAACACCACCCCAAGGAATTATGGAAAATATTTTTTGTGTCCTTATTGAATCTGACGCTTGAATCTCAATCCGTTCGACTGTCTCAGGCACCTGGACATGGTTGATCGCTTTGTGAGGCAGATCTGTGCGATTCAATAGACACAGTTTACACTCAGTTTTATCTCCTTTGTCTCCAATACATTCGCCTGAAAGCTCGGCTGTTACTTGCCAAAGATCCCTGGTTCACCTCGGATACTCCCAATTCCCCCACCCATAAGGCTGACTGTCATGGTATATAAAAGAATACTTCTTGAGTATGACGTTATAGAACAGTCAAGTAGCAAATTGAGTGAAGTATCGCTTAATTATCCACCGATTTAACACTTAATTTGTCGTTTTGTGGATTGTATAGGCGATGAAGATTCACGTGAGTGAGACGACTCGAGACGAGCTGGTGAAGTATCCCTACAAGCTAGAGGAGAGGGGTACCATCACAGTCAAGGTAAGACTTCTCTCATAGAGAGCCACAACTCTGTGAGAAATACATAATCTCGGTGGAATCTGATCCTCGCTGTATAAGCGTCACGGGCACAGAATGGTCGAGATTTTCTCGCCTCAATTTGATGAAAGATGTCGATCCTCTATCAGATGTTTGCAGCGGCCTTCTAAAAGTTGTCTCCCCTGACATGTGTGGCAGTCAACTCCATTTTTCCTCGTCCTCCATTATGTATATAATGTTCACTAGGTTTTAAATCTTCCGCTTCCGGAAGGTGTTCCAAGTCTTGTAAAACCAAGCCGGGAGAGAAGAAAAATTTTCCGAAAAACTTTCTTTGTCTAATTTCAGAAGCTGCCATTCGAGTCGACATTTAATCCAAAAGATCCAGTTTGCTGTTGCCAAAGTGTCTATATCATACCCTCTCTCACACCCACACAGTTAGTTTTGTTCACTAGGTGTTCTATTCAGTAACTTGCTTTTATGCTATGTCATCAGTTACCTTTGGCATCCTGGTTTCATCCCATAAGTCTGACCGCCGTCATATAAAATAAAAAATTTTGATCATGGCGTTAAACACCAATGGAATCAATAAAAAATACATTTAATATCGCTAAAAGATGATGAACTTAAACAGCGCAGTTTAAGGCTTGCCTTGTGGTCATTACATTTGTCAGCGTTTTATCATTGCAGGGCAAAGGCACCATGCGGACATATTACCTGTTAGGCCGAACTTCGGAGGAGTTTCCCAAGTGTCCCTTTACAGCAATCATAGAAGACGAAATCCAGAAGTCTCAGGACCTTACGACCGATAGCGTGAACCTGACCAGCGCGGCGCCCGACACCCGCTCTCTCTACTCTCCAGTCACATTTGAGGAGCTTGCCAGGTCGGTGCACAGCACCAAGAACAACACTCCCGAGGGGACCCCGGCTAAAGCCACTCTCGTCAGCTGGAACGGCTCCGGAAACGCAACGCGACTGACCTCAGAGGAACTGTTGAATATCCCAATGGTGGCGTCCCGAACCTTCGAGACGGACAATCAGGATTACAACAACAGTCCCACGAAGATGCCTCTGTCCGCATTCGCGAACGGGGGAAGTCGGCTCGAGAAGTCCTCCGAGAGGATACATAACGAACTAAGAGTGCAGAGCATATCAAAGAAGGCACGCGAATCGGAGAAACCCAGAAGTCAAACGTGTCAGATATTATAATATATTTGCTTTCGAAACGGCAGTGTGTATGGTAGACAGTATTGGACATGTGATATTTACTTTTTAATGAGAATTTAAGTTTCTACATATATGTCTTTCGGGTTATTATGGTATGAAATAGTCAGGGTAATTGAACCAATGTGACGTATCACGTATTTTTTGCAGGGCTAACCAGTGGTGTCCTTGGTGTGAAGAACAAACTGGTCACAGCCACTTAAGGTCAAACCCTGCTCTATTCTGATTGCCGTGTCTGAGTGTTCGTGCAATAGTGGTAACGGTAAATTGTACTTATACCAGTTCTATAATATTGAATATAAATTACGTTTGTGGCACCAATGTCACATATCAACATTCCAAAGGGATGGGATTCCTTTCCCGGCGCAGTGGCAACTCGGGTTCAAGCTGAATAGATCATTGTTCTCGTGCACTTCCCCGTTTGCTCACGAAAGGTCTCGGCAAAAGCAGAAATGAACAGTAGACTACACAACCTAGGCCCAAATTGCTTCAGGTGGGAAAAGATCCCCTTTGCACAAGACAATATTTGACATGAGAGACAAATTTTCATAGCAGAGCATGAAGTGAATAGTATCCTCTATGCATTATCATCATGCAGGTTGTAGACAAGGGGTAAGAACTAGACAAGGACCTCGCTCGAATGCTGGGTTGATCTTTGGGTAATTATCTATGGCTGTTTGTTCAGCAAAACACAGACGCGAAATCTTGAAAACCTGTCCTGTGTTACCCACATGTAAGGTAAATAACCAGACACGTATAGCATCATTTACGGACGAACGTGTAGGGGACACATGAAATAATGATCTTGAGCGAAACGCACTTGTGTACGAACACGTCTATTGTTATAGCAGTATTATAGTATAAAGTCAAACTTCAAAACGATAGAACGAGTTTGCACTTGGCGCCACACGACTGTCTTCAACGCACCATTAACATCACTAAGGCAATTAGTGTTCACGGCATCGGTAACTGAATTAACCATAATTTACCTACATAGGTGATCAGAGTTTGTCGACCTGTAATCAACAAAAGTAATCATTTTACATAGTCTGCAGAGGTAATCAGAGCTTACCTACGGATGGTCGAAAATAGGTAATCACACTTTGCAGACCACACGTTGGGAGGGCCAAATATCGATTGCCTCGTATTAAAAACTGGAAACGACGTCTTGTACCACGGCAGGGAGAAGTCTTTCATTATCCAGTCTAGTCTTTGATTTTCACTGTCATCTTCATAAATGCTTTAATGACAACATCTTTGATTACTATTTTCAATGTCATCTTCATAAATTCTTTAATGACAACATCTTGAATTACTACCTGCTGGCTGGTAGTTCTAAGGGAATAACACATTGCTTACGGATAACAACTTCCAAAGTTTATGTCCACAGCCAACGTTTGGAATTTCTCCCTGAGAACTGAGATCAGAAACCATATCTGCTTATAATACACCAAGAAGGTATTATCCTTAAGCGATGTATGGTTGAACGACCAATGTTACTCCGGCACATCTTCGTCCATAATATCAACAATAGTTTTGGTCGTTTGGACCATGTCACAAAGCGCACTGCAAGCTTTCCACGAGTAGCTATACAACGACGATCGTCAGTGGGTCGTGGGTTTCCCCCCAGGTTCTGCCCGGTTTCCTCCCACCATAATCCTAACGGCGTCGTATAAGTGAAATATTCTTGAGCACTGCGAAAAACACCAATCAAATAAAGAAGTAAAATCTTCTGTGCGTTTAATTACATATTTTATTGGTGTTTCACACTGTGGTCAAGAAGTTTTCACTTATGTGAAATACGGTCCGGTTTATGGGTTTATGGGTCGAGGACCTTTTTCATGTATCTGACACACCTCTTGAGTTAAAATCGCAGCCGAAACAGCGAGAGCTGGATTTGAACCCGCGACCTTATCTTCACTGTATGTATTCGCTGCTCTATTAACTGCGGCTATTTGTGACACGAGATGATGGTGATTCCAATCTGAAACAGTATCTTTACATAGTAACTGGAAGCTAACTGTACAATTATTTTATTTATTTATTTATTTATTTGATTTTTTTGTTTTACACCCCACTCAAAGAGTTTTTAGCTTATCTGTACAAGTAACAATGTTACAAATGAGAGAATATGAATAGTTTTATACTGAAACGTCGCGGCATAAAAGCTGTAATCGCAAATATGTGGCCTCCTTGTCACCAAAATCAAGTCTCTCCTCCTTCCTCCGAGAAACAACAAATCTTGCACATTTTCATGCTGGCATTGTACTTGCAGGTCAAGCATTAAGCATTATGTTGTTCTGACATTTTCTGTACATCGTCTCTTTTCTATAAAGTTCCATTCTTTACGATTTCGTCTCGTTGTTTTGTCACTTTCTAATGCGATATAAACAATTTTGTTTGGTGTATAATACATATATCCCCATTCTTTCCTCGGCGATTTCTTCTGATATTAACTAAAAACCAAGCCGAGAACGTGATGTCAGAAACAATTTTCAAGTTTGAATCCGTCAAATCAAACATTTCGGTCAATTTAAAAGTAAGCAAACTACATACAAGTAATGGCGCTTCTGCTTAACTCCTTAAGTCTGTGGACTCCCTCCCTCTCACTGCTTGTGGGCACAATAATAGGCCACTCTTTTCTTGGTATCTTGTTTAGCGTTCAATGAAGGCCACTTGTCTTCCACCAAAGAGGTGTGTTTAACTATATATGTGAGAAAGCTAGTCAGTAAGTTGCCTAAGCTATATGACACGTATGGGAAAGGCTTAATTTGCCAATAAGCTACATACGAAACATGTGGGAACATTAGTCAGTAACTTTCCGAAGTTCGGAAGTAGCTTTGTATAACCGGCCCCTGGTGTCAGAACCATGAAACTGTCAAGGCAGATTTACCCCTGTTTTCAAGACATTGTTCTATGCTAAAATAGTGATTTACCTTAGGGAATTTTAATTTAATATTCAGAAAAGTATCTTGCAGAGCAAGGCTATAAAGAGTCTCTATCCAGTAACTGACGTCATCTATATTTGACATCTCAGATTGCTGGAGTTTTCCCAAACTTTCTCGTGGTTTCTGCAGACCATGATCGTATTTGTTAAATAATCCAAAGTATAAAGGAACAAATACAAATGAATAGAATAAAGCTATTTCCCACCTTCACTATTTTAACGCCATTTGACCCAAATGTGAGATTATGGTAAGTCGTAGAGAAGTGTTAGGTGTGCCGTTGACAGGTGATGTAGCCGAGAAGGAGCTCCTGAGCAGTTGCCAAAGTTTGCAATGAATTCGTCATCTCGTTTTCGTGCAAGTGTTCACGTGGGCTCGTCACGGATCGTCCTTTGTCCTTGCTATGACGTAGTGGTGTTTTGAAATGTCGTGGATGTGTGATGCTGTCTGGTGCAAAAGTGTTATGGAAAATGTAGTTACGATGTACTGCGAATGCCCACTACATAACACTTTAAATTCTTCTTTAACGATAATTTTTAAGAGTAAAACTTAGGAACCTTTGTAAATATGTTACAAAACTTTCGAATGGCTCTAACAAACCACCGTATTCTTAAGCAATGACTTGTTGTTACATGTATATGGAAATGTGACTCTTTAAAATGTTTAATCGATAGGAATCAATGCTTTAAAATATAAGTGTCGAGACTCACTTCAAGACTCACCTTTAATATCTCCCAAGTAATTTAATTTTCTTCCTGTGTTATGCCAAGTTTAGTAGTAGGTGTATTCGATTTTGCTTGCTCTTTGAACTACATGCTATTCATTCTTGGAGTTCTTCTGCTTGTGCCCATGAAAACATTAGGCAAAGACCCACGGGATATATTTCTTTACTGCTGCACAAACACAAGGTATTCTCTATCTTCTTTTCTCGTGAGACACATTTCTTAATTCTTGCCACTGTCCTATCTCGATCAAAGATGTCCTCGAGTCTAGCCATACGTATAAGCGAGCGGAAACTAACCATAGTTTCCCAAATGAGTAGGCCCACGCTTTTCAAAAATTTATTTATTTATTTATACGTCACGTGTCATGAATGGGAGAGCATAACCGTTCCTTAGATACATACTATTCCTTTGTTGATTTGATTGGGATTGACAACGTGCTCAAGAATATTTCACCATTCTGTCATGTAACAACCAGGTTTACAAGTGGACGAAACCTCGTCAGTCGAGAGCTACAGTGCTTTTTTGTAGCCTAGCTGCAGTTTATCGGCGTCTCCCTGCTAAATGAAAAGCTATGCCGGGTTGGCGATGCAATGGAGACTATTCTATTGAGATTGTTTCTCACGGTTCGATTGTGGGTTTAATATGGCAAAAAATATATCACTGATAAAAATGGATAATCTATTTAAAAGGGCTTCATCTCTAATTAGATAAACACTTTATCAATGATACTGAGACATCTGATGTAGGAAACGATATGCGGACAAGTGTTAGTCAGGATTTAATCAGTGAAATATATGAAAACTGACTGACAAGTGTGAAAGCAAAAGGGGGTAAGCCGGTAAGGCGGGCATTTTGACCACAGCTGATGCTTCTGATCATTCCAAAAATAATATTTTCTTACATTTTTTCCTGTTTTAAAACATGTAATATATTAATGTATATGTGTTTGTAATAAAATTGAGAAACACTACTTCTTTATCTAGTCCTTGTTGTTCATTTAAGCAGGAGAAATGTGGTTGAAATCAATTGAAATTTTAGAACGTTCAGTTGTTCGCTGACCAACTTCCCACTGAAAGCAGAGGGGTAAAGTGTGCTTGCAGCAAATTAATTTGTTCTAACTTGTTTCACGAAATGTCATATTACTTTCCGCATAAATCTCTTTATGAGTGTCTTGTTGTGTTGTTTATTTATTAGTGTGACTTCATTTTCGTTTGTGCACGTGGTATTGCTTGACAAGTAGGATAAACACCTGTGAGAAGCCGTACGTTGCAATGACGTTGCCCAAGGTCGTATATTGTGACTCGACCCGTGACGTCAGTATGCTGTGAAATGGGTGTCTGAATTTAGACGCGTTGACGATCAGCGTTGTGTAGGCCTGTGTAGAAGGACACTCACACGTGTAATAGAATGTCGATTTAGATATCATTACCGTTATAGATGCTATGACCAAGTAAAAATGCACCAAGTTCAGTTGGGTCAGTTTTGGATCCAATCAAGTCCTGATCACAGACGCTTGCCCTATTGTAGCACTACTTGTACCGTACAACAACGACGCACATACGTTACAGCTAGGATACATACAACAAGGGCAGGCGCCTGTGTCCTCATTTGGGGAAGAAGGAAGTTGTGCTTTAGAACACAAATTGTTTGGGCCTGGAGGTCGTGGGTTCGGGTCTGGGTGGGTGTTTTCATAAATGCATAATAAAACATAACAGATAAGTTTTTATACTGATTCCAAAACATATCTAAAGTGGAAACACTTAAACAAATTGACACCGAGTATGGTGTGGCCTTTACGCCAAACCACCCGCTTGTCTGGTGATCCAGTATTCAATTTGCGGTCAGTCGCGTTCTGTCTATATTCAGCCACGGGCCAAAACACAGTCTGGTCGCCTCTCCTCCTCTCGAAATGCATCCCAGTTAGATTCACGTACACGACGTGCAAAACGCTTGCGTATAGTATTAGCCTAGTGTATTAGACCGATTATCACTAGTCCTAGGTTGCTCAGACGTTCAAAATTTGCATTAGAAATGACGTAGTCGCTCAATTTCCACGTCTGGGACCCACCTTATACTCTACCGTGCAACGATGCAGTCTGGTTTTTGAACCGGCCCTCTACGTCCGCGAAACATGACTAACATGGGAATAAAATTGTTATAAAACTCTTCCCTGGAAATGTATATGACTACACATGTTATTCAGCACATCTAAGGTAAATTTATAACTTCAGACTGGCACCCCAGAGTGATAACTGCTGGAAAACTGCCCATTGTCGTTATGCGTTCAAGATATCGGAGTGTTTTAAGCGAACCGAGAGGGAATCGTTTTGAAGTTGCTTTACATGGGCAACGGAGAACCGAATTAATTAGATAGATTAAATAAAATGGTGTGTAGTAACCGAGGTTTTCAGGCAGTAGATTTATTACAGTTTTAGGCTTTGTGAGACATATGTCTTGACCTAGAAAGCCCGTCTAAAAGTCATACCGCATCGCCGCGCGGTAGAGACAAAGACAGGTCTCAGATACCGATATATTTCTAATGCTGTCTCATTGGAACACTATGCGAAAGACACCGTGTAGACAAAAAGCCTCACATGGACAGTACATACTGGTAGGCCTGCTTTAGACTGTATAAAACGTCAGACCATATACTGCAAACAATATTTGTTGTCATGCCTCGCCTGCGTTGAAAGTACCATTGTTGCAACCTCTATTGCATTGTTTTTAGCTAAATCCAAGGACTGCAGATAGGATGCATCATTGTATTACGGAATTGTTAGTCTATGAAACGGTTGGTAATGCCAATCTTTTGGTGCCTATATTCGTAATTTGGTAATTCCATTCGTCTGGATTTCGTATCTAACGTTCTCTGGGTTAAGAAACCACATCTTAACTGTCGCGAGAAAACTTATACAAAGACGTTATGTAAAGGTTCCTGTGGTTTGTTTGAGGCCTGCTCAACATTTGCTATTCGCGGCGATCTTATAACGATTGTGGCCGATTCACACCAAAATATCACCCAATAAATAGTTTGAAGTCAAACTTGAAGAGACCCTTTGACTCCTGCTGGACCCATTTGTAGTCACGGTAGTCGCGAATATGATGACGGAGCCCAACTGGTTAAGATTAGCCAGAATAGCGGAGTTTCGTGATCGAACTCTTTTATCGCTAAAGGTAAGAAAACCCCTACGGTACCAATTGACCTGTTAAAAATGTTAAGACAACTATTTCTGATTACATTAACTGATATGGGCGTGTAAAAACAGTTTCAGCAAAAATGTTACTTAGACTAGACGTATGATAGGGAAAACTGAGGAGCTGGAAGTATTTAAGAAGCTCCTGATTGAAGGAGAGGTCGTTTGTACCTTCCCTAACACGCCAAGACGGGTGATCGGTAAATTAAAATCAACAAAATTGCCTGACATTTTTGACAAGTCACATGACACGGTTGAACTCTTTTTATCTTCTACCACAAAAGAGTTCGAACTCGAAACTCCCCTATTTATACATGTACGTCAACCAGCGACAATTTTTGATTGCAGTTGAAATGCACAAAATCCACCCGTGACCGCTCCAACCGCCTCACGATCGTCGGCAAAATTGTCACATTCATCAAGAATGGCCAAGATCCCCTCTACTTGTAAATGCTAGATTTACAACGATTACCCGCGATTCTGGGGTTGTAAGTGTCTTAACTAGTCGTAAACGTATGGATGTAACTGTGGAGTAGCCAACTGATTCCGGCACAATGGCGACAAAGCCCCGATATATATTCATCAACGCAGTCCCTGAGTCACACTTTACCAGTTTGCACACGAAACGCCAGCGGAAAGGCGAGCAATGGAGTGCACAGACTGGAATTAATTTAGGCAGGAATGGTCCCAGATTTTGTTTGTGAAAAACGTGAAGATGTAGATAGTGCAATAATCAAATTGATCAAATTTAAAATGATGCATCTCACAAAAATATATGTTGCTTGCAGGGTTTGAAAATTACACCATGCAGGGTGTGATTTTAGAATTTATCGTGTTTTTCTTCATTGATTGTAACCCAAATTTATGAACCACGTTTTCATACATTGAATTTATTTGTTTCCATATACGTTATGTGACCTGTGGAGCCTGATGGGCCTGTACAATGTAGAGTGAGTTTTCATCGCACTCAGTCCTGTCTGGCTGATATTGTGTTTGTCAGTTAGCTCTGACACTTTCACATTAAAAGTGTATACTGTATAACAACAACGCCTTCACCAACAACACTATCGCCGTCAAGGCACACACTGCGGGGCTGTTCACCAGACCTTTCTCTATTTGTCACAAACTTCAACTAACGCCGTGCTCATGCGTAAAAACATCTAACAGCTAACAAACACTCAACACGCACTGAGCCTCTCGTCGCTAATCTGTAACAACTGGGGTGGATATAGTTTAAATTAGGTTGTCTTAAGCCGCTGATTTGTTACTGATCAGGGAAGGCATTACACAACAGGCAATAGCTCAGTTTAATCGTGCCACCTCTCTCCCTCGGTCTAGCTTGTAGTACCACACTGAGCGGAGAAAGAAACAGACGGGTTGAGGGTCAGACCAATCAGTATCCAAGCTAGCAGGTGTGAGGTGACAGGACACACCTGACACGCATCGCGTCTGCTTGGCAAGTTGAGGACGGAACAGAAGTCGTCATGTTTCACCTGCGCTATTCCCGAGCACGTGACTTCTTCACCTGGGATGAACTGGGGTGAGGAAACTAAATGAAATAGGAAACAACTTTTTACATTATAAACATTTAGCTTTCTTGTAAGTTTGGTTCTAGTCATAGTGAGATATTTTAATTCATTTCTTCTTAGGATGGGTGTTTGACGCCCTACTCAAATATCTGTAAGTAGAAAAAACATGTGTGCTTGCATTTTAACGGCATTTCGAGTGTGAAGCCACAGCAGCTCCGATATAAAATATCCCTGCGAAGGAAATATACCAAAGTTTTCGGTTTATCCTCACCGATAAATGTTGAATTCTTCACGAGTGCAAATAAATGTATATAGCCGTGTTACATGCCTTATTCATCGGTTAACTGGTCTTCGTTTCCAGTTGTCTCAGCAGAAGTCTTGGGGTAAGTACTACGAACTTCACACTTGTCGCATAGTTACCACACTATACAGGCATATAACAGTGCAGTACTAGTCGTGTTTCTCGGACACACAACTTCAAACGTTCAATGCATTCAGCAGCACAGTATAGGCCCTATATGTTATTCACACTCACGTAGCTCTAGACACGTTGACAACAGTTTTACTTGCGTTAGCAAAACCTAGTATACGTGAGAGTTTACGTTTTGTGTTGTATTAACTCTGCTGTGTTCTTGCACTAGTCTAAATGAAATGGAAAGTGAATTCGGTCTTGTCGCACATCGTTAAATGTGCATCCCAATATACCCTGGTATCCCCAAACAGGCCTATACAGAGACATTCATTTTTTAATGTGTCCACCTACAACGTTGATTTCAGCGAAATTTTTCAAAGAGAAATACTTTATTTATGAATACCCGGCGAACTTCTCGTTTTAATTTTCGTCAAGTCGACCAGAAGGCGTGCATTTGCGAATGTAGGTACGGTTTAACTGATCCACCCACCTCCCCTTCCCCACCCCCTGCGCTCGTCGCCGTATATATAATGACACGAGTTTCCAGGCCTCAGTGGAACGTCTGACTAAACATGTGTACTGGACGTGTGCTTAGCTTTCTAACATACATGCACTCAAAAGGTAAATACAGATTAGTCGACGGAGTGTTGTCACGTATCTAAGGCGCTTACACTCATATCACCTGTCAATGGCCAATGCAATTTGTCCTGCCCCAATGCGCGGACTGACAAGAAAGCGGAACACTTGTGCCGTGCCACTTCGATTATGATCGGCAGAGAAAATGAAATCTGTCACTGTGTGATCAGTGAAAAGATCAAACGCTTATAGTGGCAGGCACTTACCTTGAACCTGTATGGACAAGACCCGAGGGCTTGTTGAGCATGGCCAGGCTATGAGGATAGATTTTTAATGCCATAACCACCGTGGAAATCTCAGTCTGTTACATCATATAAGGAACGTTCTCATATGCAGTTATAGTAGGCCTAGTAAATGTATCATTAACCATAATTACGAGCTGGGTAAAAGCTGTCAGTCGTGGATTTCACCTGTACACATCCCTCGGATCGTTGTAGTTGAATCTTCAACAATGTTAAAAAAATATCAATCAATCTGCATAATGCTGGCCGCCGTCGTATAAGTGAAATATTCTTGAGCACCAAAAGAAAAAAAAAACGTAAATAAATCTGATAGGTAACAGACATTTATCTGACCACCGAAATGCCTTCGTGTAGGGTGGATGATTTTTTGTTGGACTAGATTATACCTATGCTAGTAAACGAGTGTATCAGTAAAAGTTCTGGTGTTATACAATGCTTTTCTATCCCTAAACTGGTAACAGGGATTAATTTTTTCTAACTGTGAATAATTCTTCGCTACGAACGCCTGACTCAATAAACACCTGTGTTTTGTGTCTCCATTGATTACTAGTGGAAAATTTGGTAGAATGTTATATGTAATGGTATAGTAAAGCGCGTGCATTTATGTACATTTACTTAATTTCGTCCAAAAAATTGAGCGCTGATGTTGTGAAGAATAATTCAAATACATGTATCAAGATTTAGAAAAACAAGCTAAAGGGTGTAAATAGGTTGTCATTTGTGACTATTAGATATATCAGTTATTCCAGCGTTGGTACTGCTTTGCTAAAAACTCTGAATCAGCTGAAAATTGTTTGTGAAGACGATGTCCTTTTCTGTAGTGACTGTCGTGGGATAAGCGTTCATTAAGATTTTATTGTTTTATTCGTGTATCTCAAACCAGCTATATCTAACAGTTTCAGGTAGATCTCTTCCGGGCTAATGTCACTGATGAAATCAGCTATGACGATAGGGGACTCCATATCCAGGTAAGCCTCATGGTTACATAGCGGTAATATGCAAGGTACCTTGACGTCCCTTAGAACTGCGTATATTCGATCTGCCACAGAAAAAAATATATATCATTAATTCTCGAAAAGTTAGCCGAAGAAAGACCCTCACCTTCTTCTTTATCTGTGTTTTCAGAGATCAGCTCTCCTTTGTCCCAATAGTCCTTATTCTGGTGCTCAGACCCGTTTCAGTCATATCTAATGCAATTTCGAAAAACTGCTTTGATCATGTTTAATGCATAAACGTGTTCACTATATAAGCGTCTTTAATGTATAAACATGCTTAACATATAAACCTCTTTAACATAGGACCGTCTTTAATAAATGTGTTTCATGAAAGATTGAAACGATTGAAAGATTTAATGTAACCGCAGCGCCGGTGCTAATGTGTTCAAAAACTTTCCGCCTCCAAGGACTTCATCACTCTCCCATGTCTACATAACTCGCCGACCAAGTCTTAACTTTCCTATTGCCACAGATGATATCAACTACTTTTTCCCATGTACACGTGGGACACACCTCAGTATAGGCGAGCGAAGATCTCGCTGACAGTCTTCTAAGTTACAACCACTGCTTTTCTTCATAAACTGTCTTTTATTGTCGCAAGTTACAAACAAGATTTTCCCCATGAGAAGTGTACAGCGCGTTAGAGTAGCCTACAAGCCGGTCCCCAAATCTCTCGGACTGTCTCTGATTGCCGTATGTTACAACCACTATTTTACCCCCACAGGAGGTGTACCGCGTGCTGGAGTATAAGCTTCTGCACAAATCCCTTCACCTTACCTTCAACATTCACACAGACACCTGGAACGTTACCGCCTTGAAGAAAGCCGTGAGTCTGGTGGAACACAAGGCCTTCACGTATGTGTTTGCATGGATGTACCTGGGACAACCAGCATTTTACTGCTTTATTTATCCGATTTATGCTTTACTCCGTACTTAAAATTATTTCACTGATACAACTGACTAAGGTTAAATGTTAAACCACCGCACCTCACCGGATACCTGACATACCATCGCACCTCACAAATTACCTGAGAAAACCCCGCACCTCCCCAGATACCTGAGAAACCACCCACCTCAACGGCTATCTGACAAACCACCACTTCTCCCCAGATACCTGAGAAACCACCACACCTTACCGGGTGACAAACCACCGCTCCTACCCACATACCTGAGAAACCACCACACCTCCCCACATACCTGAGGAACCACCACATCTCCCCACATACCTGACAAACCACCACTTCTGCCCAGATACCAGAGAAACCATCACACCTCACCGGGTACTTGACAAACCACCGCTCCTCCCCACATACCTGAGAAACCACCGCTTCTCCCCACATACTTGACAAACCACCACACCTCCCCAGATACCTGACAAACCACCACTCCTCTCCAGATACCTGACAAACCACCACACCTCAGCGGGTGCCTAACAACCCCCCCCCCTCCCGAAATACCTGGTAAACCTTCTTTACCAAGGCTTGCAATAGCATATAAGAACTTTCGATTATAATGATCATGAGCTAACAATCACAAGCACTTATGTGAGGTTTCATTTTCTGGTGTGAAAGGTTTATACGCATTATGTACTTTATTAAAATATCCAATAAGCTTCATACATTAGACTGTACTACAGTTTATTTCCCACTATCGAATCATAATCGTCATTGTCGCGGTACTGTCACAATGCATCTTTAACAGTACTTCAACGTCATGCCCATTACATCACTATATCATCAGTGTCAATACTTAACGGAAGAGACAAAAATGACAGGTAAGACATATACATGTAACAGGCTATCGGATAGGTCATTAGTACATTAGTACATGTCCTGTCGCCTATCTTTTCCGCTTTCATATATATCTACTTAACTGTAGAGGAAGACCCATGAATTGAAGGCATTCGAATACTGAATTGCTGACCCGTCATTCACGGGTACACATATACATAGGTAGTCTACTTAACAGTACGGCCGTATGTGGGAAGATCTGCCAGAGATTTACGGGTTTCTCCAAGGCTCTGTCTGGTTTCCTCCCACCATAATGCTGGCCGCCGTCGTATAAGCGAAATATTCTTGAGTACGGCGTAAAACACCAATCAAATAAATAAATAAATACTTAACTATATTGTTTCCCTTGTTTGATCCACATTGACGTTTTACACTTAACCGCCATTTCCATTGTGACTGCACCGCCATGATGCACTGGCCGCAGTAACTTAACTGCGTCGACGGCTTCTACATTAGTGGTTATCCTGAATTCCCATTATATAGTCATCGTTTACATAATCAGTTATCTCTACTAATTGTACTTCTGTTGCTCTTAATACTTTTCGAAGAATGCAGACCAATTATGCCGTGTTATGGCATGAAGCGCCTTCTATGATTAAAATGTTCCGGTGTAGATACATTACAATGAAAAATTCTTGAGTACCAATCAATCAGTCAATCCAGTAAATGAGAAAAACGTTAGGACTTAGCCACAAAAAAGTGGTACGTTGCATTGCCGCTGCTACCGTTGAACTATTCTCCATACTTTATTTTGACGACGGTGATGAAAGGATGATGTATCTTTTGATACAGTTACTATATATTTTGACTGCTTTCCTTCTCAGATTCGAACAGTTACACTGTATCCGCGTGGCCTATCAGCTATATGAACACCAGGACAGCAAGGGCATGTTACTCCAGCAGCGAGTCATACTCAGGGCCCTTAAGGTACTAAACACGCGTGCAGGTCCACCGTGTAGTTAAACACTTCTGTGTCTGTATACAGGAATCCGAATCTATAAAACTAGAAACGAACAACTCTCGACAATCTCGCTATCTCTGCTTATGTTGATTTTTTTTGTGGTATGCATCTGTTCGATATTCGAATTATTGTTTATTTAGGGTAATTTTATATATACAATAATAC
This sequence comes from Acanthopleura granulata, assembly GCA_016165875.1. Classification (NCBI taxonomy): domain Eukaryota; kingdom Metazoa; phylum Mollusca; class Polyplacophora; order Chitonida; family Chitonidae; genus Acanthopleura; species Acanthopleura granulata. The sequence continues at coordinate 32,283,325 of JABBOT010000001.1, read as the reverse complement.
TTGCTCATTTTGGAGGGCTTTCAAAGACTGAGTTTATCTGGTATTCATTCCTTTTAAAGGAATATGACACAGCACAAGAATATTTTACTTACCAGCAAGCTTTAAGTATTTTAGACGAAGGAAGCCGACAGCTCTAGAGCTTTTTTGTATGTAAAATCTGAAAAGCTTTCAGTAAACTTCGAATAAAATATCCAAATAAATTTCTTACTTCCACCTCTAGATGTGCGGCCGGACGATTGCTCCATTAAAACTGATGCACCGTCTCAAGCATATGAAGGGTTATTTCGTAGAAGGCGGCAGAATACAACTGGATGAATTTCTCGACTTGATCCTCTGGTTAGTGTGAGATAACATGGCACACATCATATCTCATGTTTATATAAATAAATGCCGATTAGAGACAAACTTTGAGCTTGTAAGCCAGTTACCCTTCGTGGTTCAATACCTAGACGAGTAATACGGAAGTTTCGAGATCTCCCTCTTTTACCGTCAAAGGTAAGAAAAGCCCTACTGTACCATGTGACTTGTCAAAAATGTTAGGTAACTATTTCTGATTACATTTACTATAACATGGGCGTCTAAGAAAAGTTTTTTAAAAAGTTACTTAGACTAGACGTAAGATAGGGAAAATTGAGAAGATGGAAGTTTTTTAATTTAAGACTCCCATTGAAGGAGACGTCGTTTGTACCCCCCCCCCAAAACGGCAAGACAGGTAATTGGTAAATTAAAATCAATAAAATTGCCTGACATTTTTGACAAGTCACATGACACGGTTGAACTGTTTTTATCTTCTACCACAAAAGAGTTCGAACTCGCAACTCCCCTATTGCTGTTGAACATAAGGTATAGAACCCGTGTCAGTATAATTTGAATGCGTGGAGTGTTACTGTGTCTCTGTGTGTTACTGGCAGCCCTCTAAATATGTCGGCAGTTAAATGTTAAAGCCTGGTTCAAAGAAATGCCGTCTTGAGACGACAGAAGTAGTGTTTAATGTTGCATATACACCAGCTATGCAGCAGGTGGCTAGAGCGATCAAAGGGGAGACAATTCCCGTGTGCCACTTCAATATGATCTATATCAAGGTTACACGAGCGCGTTGATTTTCCTTACTATTTATGTAGTAAATTTATCAACTTCAACCCCCAAAATATATATCCCCAAACGTGCGTGTGGTGGTATGCCATACGGCCACACACAGCTTGGACTATTCTCCACATCATATCAAAAAATCAAGAGACCAACATTTTTTGAGCTGTTGCTCCTGGAAGTGACATAATAGCATTTTATCACCTTGGTAATCTTCAGTGGGGGTAGGGGGGTTTGGGGGGAGTCCCTCTGGCAAAAAGTTTTCAGTTGTATCCAAAGCAGATAAAATTCTGATATATTTTAAATGGGTGTAAAATGACAGTATAATAATATACAGTGTATCAACAACCTAGATTGTCTGTGTGGCAGTAGGCCTATTATCCAATCAGTGCTCCAGCGCTCATCAATTCGGAGCCAATTTTTGGACCCAACTGGTTGAACTGCGCTTGTGTAACCTCAAGTAAACCATTTCTCCAGACCTGAAAAACAAGGGAAGCTACTCCCGAGTGACTTCTGCTTGCACTTTCCATTCATTTTAAAAAATGCAGTTTTTCCAGCTATGATACAGGTATAGCTGTTGATTCCCTCTTGACTTTGATTAATCTGTTATATAAGATGTCGATTGACGTTCGCGTAGTTTTCCCTCCCAACATGGATTACCTGATAACCTTTGAACTTTGTACTGAACAGGTGCGACATGTATGAAGAATTCCAGTCAGATGAACTCATCTACAGTCGGGGGATGGACAAGGACTTGTTCAAGGTAACTCAGTGCACCCGTACATCTAGCACCAAAAAACATCCTTATATATGAGACGTTATATGCCTCTTATTTTGGCCATGCGTTTGTATGATCGGGAGATTTTTTCTTCATCATTTTAAAAGGACACAGTTCTCAATATGCATATTCTTTGAATAAATTACAGACTTTTTTGGTTCAATTTACAAGCAGTTTTGGTTTGGAAAATCCATCATTCTGTATGAAGGCATGAAACTTGCTAAGTGAAAGTCCATTTATAGATCAGTGTGATAACTGCATTAAATGGTGCAAGACCATGCAAGACTGAATATTTCGGAATTATATAAGACATTTGACCGGACATATTAGACCAGATTTCTGGTTCAGATATTATAATCTAAATCATCAGTGGCATGTATCATTTCACTTCCAGTTGTCTTGTAGTTACTAAATGGCTGCTTTGACGGTTAAAACATGTAAAGTGTTGTTACGTTTGTCAAGCCTTTGACCAGTGAGGTGTTCGCGTGCTCGAAACCAACTTTTGCTGTTTCGGCTGGAGCTTTATCCTACGTCATAAAGATTGTATGAGAGGGCGGTGGCATTCCGGTTTATAAATTAATTAATTAATATATAAAGAAATAAAAAATACTAAATTTTTTGTATGTCTGTCTTTCCGTCCGTCCGTCAGTTGGTTGCCTTTGAGCGCATGTTAACACACCATGACCAGAGACTGTCTGAACGACTCAACTCAGAATACCTGGCCGAGGAGTGGGACTTTGGCCAGGAATCTCTGGGTAGTAAGCGGATGTTTAAGGAACCGCCTGTCAATGATAAGATTAGGGTCCAACAGGTAAGCCATCAATTCCATGTGGCCATGTTTCGGCTAAATTATATTTAATAATAAATCGTTAAGACTGCGTTTATTTCAAGTTTCTAATTTTGGTGGTGTTTTGTCTGCATTTTATCATCTGAGGTAAATGAATTGATAGCAAAATGTGTGAGCACAAACTTAAGTAAAAGTGTTAGCTTTAAGCAAGACTCTATTTTTAGAATATGAGATGATTTAATGCAGTATAGAAGACACAAAAACAAAATACTGAAACTGTAATTCTCAAACTAACACATTGAAAACACGTCTGGAAAAATTTCATGATGGTACCAACAAACCTGGAAAATTTACCAACAAATCTCAAGATGGCACCAAGAATGCACCAATCTCAACATCGCACGCCTACTAATAAATCGCAAAACTGTGAATTTGCTGAGAAATCTTAAAATGGCAAGAACGTCAACTAGCGATAGCAACTTTCTTCTTTTTATCAGATCCAGAAACAAAGGAGAGCGTTCCGTCCACTGAGAACAGAAGTGGATCGTTCTCAACATAGGGTTTACCGGTCTCGCGTTGGATTCGTCAGACCGCGCCCTCTGACGGCTCCAGATCTCACCAGCTACAGGCAGACAACTTCGTCTTCCAAAAAATCTGCGGATGGCACCGTGACCCTGAGTGCCTACGAAATCATGCAGAGAATGCGTAGAAAGCCACCTTCATCAGGTATATAGAAGTACGAACGACATTCACTTCCCCCAAATTACAGACACCGAGTTTTCTTACAGGATCTAGGGCAATGTTCGATTAAAGGGTGCATTTATTTGATTCATTACTTGATTCGTGATTTACTGCATACTCAAGAATATTTCACTTATACGACAACGGCCAGCATCATGTTGGGAGGAAAACGATGAATATAGCAGAAAAGTACATCTGTGAACCGGTATATAGTTCTAGTGCGAGTTTTTTTTATTCCTATTACGATTAGTAAGTGGACGAGGTAATGATAGTTTCACTTTGCAGGGCAGGGTAGACGAGAGTAGATTTTCAGCGAAACAAGAATTATTAATAAATATAAGTTTTACTATATTTGATTATTATTAGCGCCTACCAGTTTTCTATTATGGCGATGAGGTTGAGCTGTCAGGATGGCTGAAATCTATGGAAGCCGATATAGCATTTTTCGCTACGACCTTCGTAATGCGAGGCAATGTAGCGAGGTAAGTCCGACTGTCTCGCTACCTTGCCCTGTATTTCAGAGATCGGGGTTACGCGCTAGGAAGATAGCTCTTCTATATGCTTCTACACAAATCCAACCACTGAGTAAGAACGAGTTACACGTTCGGTACATTTAGGATCCATTGTCCTTAAAAGAAAAGACAACACTAGACCGAATTTATATATATGTCGATAAAGAATCCCATTTACAGGCGGACGGGTCGCCATGTTCTCAGTTTTAACCAATCAAGGGCGAAATATTTCTACCACCCGAGAAGGGATCTGTCTCCGCCATGACGTCACCCGTTCCTAATTGCTATGTAGAAGTAGTTTTAAATCAGCTGTTTTCCATCTGATGACAAGAAAATTCTGAAAAACTTTAGACTCATTTTCAATGAGAAAGTGGTAATACCACACATCTGGGATTATTCCCTAAGGCCTCAACCAAGAGGCCACAGGGCGTAGCCTTCGACTGTAATAATATGGGAGACCGCAATTCGCACACAAAAAAGGGTTTCGCCTCTGAGAGCGTAGGCTACGGATGACGCGACATCGTGTTTCTGAAATATCGTGTCCCATGGCCTCGTAAGAATTCCCGATGAAAGGTAATTTACAGAGTTTCCAAGCACGCCATGAAAAAATCCCTACGCCGGTTTAGGTTTGCATGGGTCCCTCTTCTGACATAACTTTATTTGGTTATACTTGTTGTTGTCATATCTTTTATTGAACATTACTTATATTTTACATTCGAACTCAACAGACTTACACCCTAGATGGTGTTTCTTTGACACCGATTTTAAATGTGTTTTGTGAGTTTATATGTCTTTCTCGAAGTATCCAGCTTAACTGGGTTCCTGTCTGTGGGATTAAACATGAGTTAATCAATATATGTTCAGTGAATGTCACCCACTGAATGACGTTTCAATTTCATGCTTTTAGCAGAGGCCTCAAAACGGCGCCACACCGAATCATTTCAGCCTGTGTCCACTGAGAGAAAACAGATTCCAGATGTCGTCACTGCTGAGGACGTGGCTGACACGGCAAATAAACTTCATGACGTCATGTTTCAGATGGAAACATTGGTAAATTTTGCCGCTTTTAATTAATACAAGTTTTACTTGTATTTATTGTTATTAAGCATTGGGCACTGGTAACACAGGCTTAAGCTGTGACTTTAAGTCTGGGACTTTGGCAGATATCTGGCTAGGGGCGGTAGCTGGTTTACTTCAGTCGTAAATCTTCGTTGCGGTGTTAAAATCCGATCAAATAAGTACGATTATACCTATGGTTAAGTTTTCACATCAGAAATGTTAAACCGCATGATACTGGGAAGCTTTAACACATTTCTCTAAATGCACCGTTGCATTAAGACCTTTCATGAGAGTGACATCATTCGATTTTCATAATTATAGATCACTTACTGTGAATATACTGTCCTACTTTTGTACATTCGCATTTCCAACTACTTAAAATTTCACGTGAATGAATAACTTAAATAACTATAGCTGGCAATTATCACGCATCCTGTTTGGTCTGCTTTCAGGAAGTGCGGTACGAGTATGAAATGGAAAGAGACCTGCAATTCCTGTTACCCCGTTACACCGCGCGCCCACATAGAGTTCACGGTCAGTCATCCTATATTCTCGGAAAACAACACACGGATATTTTCAATTTACACTTCAATAAAATTGGTCATTAAATGCGTAATAACACGTGTGAAGTTTTCCGTAGAAAAAAAACATGGTGTATAGGGAATATCACTTTTACATTGTACAATGGAATGTCGATTTCCTATCGGATAACAAGTTACAAGATGCTCTGTTTATATCTCATATCCACCCGAATTTGTCATTACACTTTACGAGTAAGATAATTTAAAGTGCAGGTGTTTTAGTGAACCACATTGCCTGCATTACCCACATTGTTTAATGACTGAAAACATTAATGAATGGGTTCATCTTGTTCATATACTCCACGAGAAAGAACAAGCTCCTTGGGATTTTAATAGTATGAGTTCTTTATTTCCTTTTTTATACATTAAACCTGTAGATACTTTCCTTTTCTCCTTTTCCTGATTTACATATAAACTGGTGGAGAAAGTGAAACGGAATGCTTCACCACATGACGACATTATGATTGAATGAATAACTACCGTACTCAATAACTGGCCACATTATATGACACCATCCACAAGGAGCTTGCTCTGTAAGTTAAGAACCACTTTAAGTGCCTGTTGTGCTATAGCCAAAGAATGTCTAAATGTTTTTGCAGAAACTGATGCGGAAATCAAGATGAATTCCCCCAAACCAACAAAAAAGACATCTTCAAAAACATCTCCAGAAGACCGCATTGACCAGTTAGTATATCCACGTCCACAGACGTCTGTGAGTCACGCCAAGACATGTGACGCAAGGTAAGTTCACCAAAAGCCTTGTCGGAAACATCTGGCTATTTATAGTAGTATACCACTACTACCAGCTTTCTGTAGGTTTTTGGGACATGTGACGCCAGGTACGTTTACCACGAGTCTTCAAGTACCTATTTAAATACATATGAGTAAGTTGTGCAGTCATTCTAAGACGTCACGCCCGGTACCTTTTCCTAGAGCCTTCGGCAATTATTCGAATCCAGGCGTCGCAAGAGACAAAAATGAAAAAAAGATTGGTTACGTTCCTAACTTATTAAACTTATTTTACGTATTTTGAAAAAAATGCCAAAGGTACATATCTGTACGTTCTCTGATTTTTGTTGCAGACATCGGGGATGGCATGCCGCAAATACCAGCGGAGGGCGCCATTACATACTCAGTTCACCCACACATCAGCGGTCTCCACATGCACATCTTCATCAACGTCTCTTCGAGAAATCTTCCCAGGAAATTCGACATTTGCACGGCAGCTATTTATACCGCCGCACCCCCTCGCTGCAGGGTGGTACTTTGAGAGGAAGGCGGCCATTCACTGCCCCCAGTACTACGACCTGTGAAGGTCATTCTACCCAAAGGTCATACAGCGACTCTGAAGAGTCCCAGTGTGCGAGTGACGACGCGTACAGCGTACAGGCAGAGGGTACCATTAGGGGTTCGACGGAAGTCCAGTCCTTGATTCCTGAAACAACAAAACACTCGAGAACAGATGCAGAGAAATGCAAAATTTCCTCTCAGGAAACTTTGACGAGGGGCGAGCGGTCACGTAGTTGTGCTGACTCACTGGTTCTTGTGAGCTCCGTCGAGAAAATCTCTATGCCGGCCGTGAAGGACGAAAAACAAGATGGCCGCCAAGGTGCAAAACTTTTGCCGTCACCTTCAGCCGGCGTTGTTACAGAACACGAAGAACCAACCGTCACTGAAATCCCGAGTCTCAAAGACGTTTCAAAAGAAAGGAACTGTGTATCGCCACTCTCCTTCCCAGTGCCGTACATGGAACATTCCAAACCGGCCGTTGTTGACGTTGGACAAATTGGGAAAATCTCTCTCCTAGAAGACATTGCTGAGTCTCGTTTCTACGAATCAGTTGCGGAAAGCCCGGCTATCAGGAAAGACAAGATTGGCCACAGTTCGTCTGAATCGTCTGCACACGATTCGGGACGCGGTGACAGCGATGGAGGTAAAAATGAAATACTGGACAGTGACCTGGGTAGAGGGTTGAAAAAGTCAGGCTCACAGGAATCACCCGACAGTACCCAGGCGAACGCTGAGGCCGAGGAAGAACAAAAACTCAGAGCCATCGCCATGCTGCGCATTTACACCCACAGACTCGCCACACCTAAGGGAAGAACTAAGCGCCGTAAACAAAGAAGCCCTAGTGTGGCGGGGTTGAGAAGGTCAGCCAGGTGTTCCCGGCTCTCGAGAGCTAACAGTTGTGGGAGAGCGGGAGAGTGTGGCGGGTACGGAAGTGTCACCAAATCTGCCCATGGCGAAACAGGGAAGATGATCAGCGTATGAACTGAGGGAAAATGTAATTTAAAGTGTGATGGAAACTTGGACAGCGACAATGCGACTCTTTACATATTTAATCATCTTACAAGTCTTTTTTAACTTACATTGTTGTGTACGCTTGTGATAAAACTGCGTTCCAGAACCCTTTGTGACCATCGAGAAGATATGTTTTCCTCTTTGTTTCCAAACGTCAATCATTGGAGGCCAGTCCTGAAAGAAAGATTACTTTGTTTTTGAGATTTCCGCGATAGACTGAATGGCGTATAATGTCTGTACGTTTTCAAAGAAAAAAACCAAAATCATACACTTGTAGATTTCCTGCCAAACGTATGTATGAACATTTTGTTACGTAGTGCAGCAAACAATTATTACTTTCACAGTAATCATGCAGTTTTCTCTATTATTTCTAATGTGTAAACCAAAAGAGTTGGACGTACACTTATGTGCGTTATGTATATACAGGAAACTTGTACTCAGGGTATAATGAACTCAAGAGAAACGAAAAAACACCCAATGCAAGTGTTTGATTCCCTTTCAAAATTCAAAGAAAAATAGAAGAAAATGAATAATGTCAGTTTCTCAGCAGAGAGTTGTAAGATGTTTCTTTTCAGTTTTCAAAGATGACAGCCAGTCAAGGAACTTGAACTTCAAGTTCGAACTCTTTTGCCGCAGAAGGTAAAAAGAGTTCAACTGTATCATGTGACTTGATAAAAATGTCAGGAAATTTTATTGATTTTAATTTAGCGATCACCTGTCTTGACGTGTTAGGGAATGTACAAACGACCCCTCCATCAATCAGGAATTTCTGAAAATAAAAAAACATCCAGCTCTTTAATTTTTTCTATAGTACGTTTAGTCTAAGTAACTTTTTTAAAAACTTTTCCTAGACGCCCATGCTATAGTAAATGTAATCAGAAATAGTTGCCTAACATCTTTGACAGATCACATGGTACAGTAGGGCTTTTCTTACCTTTAGCGATAAAAGAGCTCCATCTCGAAACTCCCCTATTGGTGTTTGACGCGTACCTCAGAATATTTTACTTCTGTTTCTACTTCAAGAGTGGTGGGCCTCCGTGACTCAGTCGGTTAGCGCGCTAGCACAGCGCAATGACCCGAAGCCTCCCACCAGGGCGGTCGCTGTGAGTTCAAGACCAGTTAACAACCACGGTGAGATAACCACCAACGTTAGACGTAAAAGCGGTGAAGTGGTGCCGATTGTCAAGTGGAGGTCAGTTATGCAAAGTTTGATTTGTGATTGTTCGCGCAAGCGCAAGCACTGCAGGAAAATGCGTCTTATCAGTTGAAGAGAAGCCTAAAGCTTTGTGTAAGTGACGTCACGAGATTACGTTCGTACATAAGCCTGTATGCCCGCAACCTCCAGTCTCATGTACAACTTTATGGCGCGGCAGAGATTCCTTATCTTGTGTTATGTTCAAAACTGTATTGGCTCGGTATTGACTTTAGATTGAACGTAGGCGTCGAAACCGACATTCGTATGTCAAAAATTGCAAGACCAGTTTGCAAGCCACAAAAGAACAAAGAAAATATATAAAATAGAAACAATAGGACGGGTTAGTGTAAAGAGAAGCAGTCAACAGTTTTTAATGATGACGAAGACTCATTGGTTTTGTACTTTTACCAGACTGGTATTAAAGCCTGGGTTAACGTTTAATATACTTTTGAAAAACACTGCACTAATGTGCAAACTGAGTTAACCCAAGGGCGTTTCAACAGTCTGAAACTTGATATATAAACATTTATACAACAGGTTATTAACAAGAACTACAGGCTGGCTCTTGTTGTGACTGCTCTTCTCCCTTGTTTACACCATGTCGTCACAGACGTAAGTATCACTTTCTGTATTGTGTCTACTTCAAAGAAGCAATGCGTCACACCGCTATCCGGATATATGTACTCGTGAATCATTGCATAGATTAAACTGTGCTACCAATACGTAGAACTGTCATGTGGTGTAGTCAGTCCTAAGGTCCGGTCACTCTCACTACTCAAATTTTGTCTTATTTAAAATGAAATAAAAATAAGCAAACATTTACTCCATGATGAAGTTTAGCTCATCGGGCAAATCTAACCCTGAACTTTGACTTTTCAATGATTGTGCAATACATCTCCAATATAGTCTTTTTTCTCTGTCCTTCAGAATGGAAAATGTGCTTTCCCTACAAAAAATTCAAGGAAACATTTGTGGCTTTGACCTACATTAATTAGCATGTAGGAAAAGAAAAGTGTCTATCACAAGTTAATTTACCCGATGAAAAACAATGTACATGTACCGTACACAATTTTCTTTTAGCTCAGCCACAGAACTAGCTGTGAGGCAAAAACCTTCTGAATTTATTGCCAAATATTTTTCTCCACCATAGAGGGCCTATGCCTTGCATTTATCCGTTATCACTGAAAAATATTGACTGCTTTTCTTGCATGAATTCGTTCTCTTTTTTTTTTCCATTATATACTTCCTTAGTTCTTTAGTGGTTTGTGTTAATCGTTGTTTCGGAAGCAGTTCTTACGAGTTTTGAGCCAGAATCTGCATTGTAGTCTACGAATGTCTGTTCCGACGCCTAGATTCTACCTGCATTATACTATAGCCGTTGTCTCCACGCATTTGTTATTTGTGCAGTTGTTTTAATCTCCAGTTATAAAATGTCAATAAACACAAGTATCACCACATATGGCTAATGCAATGCTGAAAATTTGTGGAACAATTCTTAAATTAATTCCACAACGTCAGCGGTGTTACACTTATGTAAGTGGTGTAACAACCCCTTCTATGTTGTCTATGTAATACCACTGACAGTAACACCACTGATATTCTCTCATTAAATTAAGTATTTCCTCCCTATATGCAAGCCAATAGAAAAATTTATTTATCATTTATTGCTAGAAAATTACGACAAGGGTGGCCCCATTCTTGTATTTCTTCTTTCACACTCTTATTGAAACTGTAAAGACGTAACACCACTGACAGGTAATAAAATGGCTTGAAACAATTTTTAGAGATAATTTAACTAAAAACATAAAATAAAAAAACACAACCAGCTTTTCAGCAGGGATCAATACGCAAGCCATGCAGCCACCTGGCATCAAAATTTGGCAATAGGCAAGGAGGAGTCATTATTTTTTTTATACTTCTCTATGTTGTAACACCACTGACTTAAATTTTAGCAACAAGGATAAATATTTATAATATTACATTAAAATTATTCTTACATCACATTTTGTTGAATTAAAGATATTCTTTGTATACGTTTGTATGTGTTGTTATTATTAAAATCCCAGTTGTGTTCGTGTTATGCTAAGGATCATTTCTCGACCTTTAACACTCAAGTTTGATAACAACCTAAAAATGGCAACATAGGGATATATCAAGTTAAATTCAAAACACTTTAATTAGCCATTTAGAACAAAGGTTTATGTGATGTGTTACCTCGGTTGTTAAACTTTTGAAATATCATACGTCTTGTTAGAAGATGTACATTTTTCGTTGTAACATGAATATCCTAGTTATTGTAGAAAGACCTTTTTATCATTGAACATTGTTTCAAGTCTCAAGCACCTGTCACGCTTAGCGCTGTGAATATGTCATTCCTGTGCTTCCTGTAACCTATGCCAAAATTACCGGAAGAGCATTATTAACTGTGCTGTAAAACTGTGCCATCGTTTCTATTCAGAGCGGTAAGAGCGATCACTGCACCAAGCGATCCTACACTTCCTTCTCTTTGTCTTGTCTTCTCCGGTGATAATATTTCAGGAAATCTATGTGTGTTTTCTACAGTTGCCATAGTTTCCTACAAATTTCATGAATCTGAAATCATTTCTACCTTACCGTTGAGATGCTTGTCTCCATTAAACGGTTTGGCGATCCTTTTCTTGAATGTAAAATTCATGAAAAAGATCATTAAGCTCAGAATGTAATCATATACAGATGAGAAAACTGGTATTGAAATTTTGCATAAAACAGAAGTATTGACGTGCGCAAAATCAAAATTCTGAACATATCAGCTGTACATGACATGTTTTTTTTTTTAATCGTTAAACAATCGGCGTGACGATTTTACGTTTTAGACGGGTGGACAACGTTTTGGTTAACTGCAAGGTGCTCTTTTTTCACGATGGCTGTATTTTTTTGGTGTTATGGACAAACGTTGTGCTTCTTGGGGTTAGTTTTACACATAAGCTTAAAACGTTTTACCTGTGTGACTGATTTTACAATGAGGGATGACTTTCACACTCGTAAATTATACAGTAATTTTGTTTACACTCTTGCTCCTAGTATACAGGTCTGCACAGACAAAAGGCATACATTACGCGTTTCTAAACAGGATACACAGATATATGGTCACCTCTTGTTAGCACTAACTGGAACTTCTGCTTTTAGCTCAAATCCGGGTGTCAGTCTTCCGGAAATCCGTTTATCATAATGGCCAGTAACCGAATTTTCCGCGAATGCTGTCAGGCTGTGCGAGTGCTATATAAATATATATATATGGTATATAAGCTATATATATATATGAAAGTTGATTGTAAATTAGAGCAAGTCTGCTCACAGACGCGACAACAGGCATACATTACGGGTGAAAGTTCGTTACACCGTTGTAAGGTAAGGCTGTCTTATAAGTGATAGAGGGTGTTCGTTTTCTGTTTATATTATATTCTGTTTATATTTTTGGCCATAAGATAATATTAAAAAATGTTTACATGTTTACTGCTACATACATGGAGGTGTACTATCGATTTGAAATGGCGATCTCTCTCTTGGACTATAATTCAAATAAGCCATACTTGAAGCCATCCTTGGCAGAACAAAATTTTGACAAAGCCATCGTCAAAGCAATCTCGGACTAAGATTTGAACTCTGAGTGCCTTCTCCTTCCATAGTTTGATCGTGAATCGCCACATTTTTATGTTTTAATTTTTATAATTTTATTTATATATATTTTATATTTCGTATGTTTGATTTTTATCTTTTAGATGGTTAAATGTATTATTTCCTATTTTAACCTTTCGTTTTCTTGTCTTTTAAAAGATGGTGACACAAAATGGCAATCAGAAGACGGTGTCGACAGTCGGAAGTCGATGGGCATCCATTAGACAGCACAAACTGTTCCCAGGAGCTGTCGGCATTCTGGGAGGACTTCTTGGAGGAGGATTTCTATTCCTGCTCCTCGTGCTCTGTTACAGTTACTCGCCGTTGGTAGGGGGAATCATCTCGGCAGTGATCACTTTGGGGATGTGTGTGGCGCTGGCTGTGTCTCACCGCGCCCGCTGTACGGGTCTCCTGGTCGTCCCTAGTCTGACCACAGGCAGGGGTAGGGCGGCCCTCTTCTCCCTTATCACAGCCCTGCTCCTTCAAGGGCCCGTACTGAACATCGCATTCAACGTGAACGAGATGGGCGCCAGTTTGTCTTGTGGTACAGAACTGGCCTACAACCAGAGTCGGGAACTGCAAGAGGTTTTGAGGAGGCCATTCGAGGCACTGAATGATCAAATCATGGAAAATGTGGAGGAATTCCGCACTCTTGGATCTGGGATTCAAACCACAGTTAAAAAGGTGGAGTCAGCAATAGAAACAGCGCAAAATGCGATCAGAAACGCCTTGAGCTCGGCCACGACAGTGAGTTTGCCTTATAACTTTCAATTTATCATCAATTTAATTCTTGTATTAATCGCATGTAAAATTAGAACATTTTCCATCTCTGAGAATATACCTCAGTGATTAACCCTGTGGAATATATGTTAAAGCATATGATTCCCTCTTGCTCCACTCCCAGCGTTCAGTGTCCTCAAAGCACTCTCAACGATAAACCATCGAGCCAGAGACCATTGAGTTTTACCCCACATGTTCAGATGTCGTCCTACAATTAAATGTCGCTTCCCTGTATATCTCAAGCCCGTTCTAAAGTTTCATGCATTGAATCAACAAGTTATCCAGGTTTGAAAGAGGTTAAAACCGACGAATGCATTGGGTGTAATACTCGAATCCCAGGCAGGGTATGTTTACCTAATGACTGGTTGAAAGATAACATGTTGAAAAGGAAATGTAATGGCTAGAGTAAGTCTATCATAATAACTGAAGGCAAACACGTAAATAAAAAATAAATAAATAACCAAATGTTGTCCAAGTTTTTCTACTGGAGGAAACCAAAACATTAACGCCATCAGTAAATCTGTATATTCCGTCCGCCATCATCCTTGTGTATGGCGACATCGCTGAAGTAGTCTCCCTTGTACCCGAAAATGTGCCCTCTTGATTTGGAAGGAGCGCAGAAATTTTAGTTCCATTCTCACTGCAGAGGGCAGCCATGCCCGTTTGCTGAGGTTTATTCGAGAGGGAATGTATGCGTGAAGATTTGTACCTTGGATTTATTCCAATTAGAGGCCATGCATGGTCTGCGTGCCACGACGAGTTGTGTGACAGTGGATAATGTCACCGCTGGTGTCTTCATAGGTGTCCTCGGAATGGTGCCTCTGTGAGACCAGATAGAAATAAAGCGGAACTGGCCTACACAGTCACACATTGTTAAGAGGGCGACAATGGAGTTATGTTTTGATGCACTCAACCAATCAGCGGATACCCGAATCCATTCCCTCCCAGTTTAAACAGCATGTGCGGTTAAAATAAGAAATACTGGTCCCTTTAGCCAGGTACTTTGGGCAAAAACATTATTCTTGCTTAAACCGACTCCCACCGCGTGGAATAGACGGCTTTTTTCAGACCTCAAGCCGACTCGAGTTATAGTCAACCTTTTTTTGTGTACAGATAAGCTTCATTTTAACATACAGCCTTATGTCACAGAGTCATGTTATATATATATACAGGGGCCTCCGTGGCCCACGGGTTAGCGCACTAGCGCAGCGTAATGACCCAGGCGCCTCTTACCGATGCTGTCGCTATGAGTTCAAGTCAGATTCATGCTGGCTTCCGCTTCGCTCGTATGTGGGAAGGTCTGCCAGCAGCCTGGTTGTGGCCATGGGTTTCCTTTCACAATTATGCTGGCCGTCGTTGTATACGTGAAATATTCTTGAGTGCGGCGTAAAACACCAGTCAAATAAATACATAATTCTATAAATGCAAGCATAAAATGAGGAAAGAGACAACCGCAGGAGATTTCATCTAGGTTTGTAATTGCCAAACCTGGCCTAATTTGGCTGATTTTGTTGTATATAAGCTTGATAGTTTTGTAAAGAATTGGTAACGAATTTTAACTTTGAGTTTTTATTTGATTTACAGTCATGCCAAGATACCCTGAACGACGCAGCGAATTCTTGCTCTGAAGCTATTCGGGACTGTGATAGAAGTCTCGGAACTGGTTTGGGCCCTTTAGGGTAAGAACGATATGATGATTAAGTTCTGAATCTATAGAGTTGTAACATTACATTTGTGTGTAAACCTTGCGAAAATAGCCTGTAGTTTACGCATGCGAACATACAAATGCACTTAATGTAACGAAACAGTCGTTTGAAGTTAATGCAACAACAATTGCACAAATTCTATGCATGACTTACGAAGATTAGGATGCAAATCGCAAGGGTTTCGTTTTACAACGAAGTTTCGTCAGACATAACTGTCATGACGACAAAGGTCTACACTTCGAGATACGTATGATAGGGTTACACCGTTGTCTGTAAACCAGCGCCTCATTTCACTGACAAGTCTTTAGTCGTAAATCTTAATCTTAAGTACTAATTCTAAGTCCTAAGTTTAATCAGTCGGTATGCGACAA
The DNA here is from genome assembly GCA_016165875.1 of Acanthopleura granulata. NCBI lineage: Eukaryota > Metazoa > Mollusca > Polyplacophora > Chitonida > Chitonidae > Acanthopleura > Acanthopleura granulata. The sequence goes on along the minus strand of JABBOT010000001.1, from coordinate 32,267,774 downwards.
ATTATGGCGCAAGTTTTAACTAAGGACCTGAGTTACGACTTGCCATCTTTCATGAAATAGGGAGCAGGCCTCTGGCCTGGGTCCCATTTTACGAAGAGGGTGTAGCGTTCCGTCCAACACATCTACCATGGCATACGTGTTTCAACACAATGTGTTGTCATGGTGTTTGACATAACTAACAGCAAACTAAACACTAAAACAGGCCTCAGATCTAAACGCTTTACCCTGAGGATTTCATCAAATGTTTATTGACCTATGTTGATGTGCTTTGCCTAAAAAGGTCGAAGAGGAAGAGTCAGGTTAATATTTCAATCCCTATATTATATTGGACTGACGGTTTTCATAGCCACAGTGCCAAACAATGGTAGAGCCTACGCGGTTTCACGCCAAGTCAGATAAGCCCTTTCTGAACGACGTTTGTGGTCCAAACAGGTGTCAACCGAGACTGTTTCCTCTCAGCTCGATCACACACACAAAATCCCACATATATTCCACTCGGTAATGGCAGGCAGGCCGAAGTTCGCGAAACTGTCATAGCTTGAGAGGCGGTCATTTCTCGTCAACCACATTTATGTGTGTTGATGAGTTCTCGTTCCTGAAGCACATCGTGGCCGGTTAATTGTAAAATAACTGGCCCTATCGCGAGTTTGGGATTGGCTTGCCATTGCCCACTCGAATATACGTGAGATGTTGTATGTGCGACAGAGCTGAGAGGTAACTGAGAGGCGTCAGTTGACACTTGTTTTGGACCACAAACGTCGTTCTCCGATCGCAATTTCCTAATGGTGGCAAACGGAGGATTAAAAATATACCACTGTCGTTACTGTTTTGGGCTCAATTCTCCGTACCTAACGTAGGCAAGGACCATGTGCTTGTGGCTGAGCCTTGGCGAGATAGGCATCAATGCAGATGTATGTAATTTGTTATGTGTCAAGGGGTTGGGGGGGATACTATGGACTTAGAGCGAAAAAGTATGCTTGATATGTGTTAACCACGCAGTGTCTCTGTGGCTAATAGAAAAGTACAGGATCAAGCCACAGGAACGCACAGGGTCTAGAGCAGAGCAGTATAGCATTATATTATGATCTGTTTGTGTTCCAGTAAAGTTACCGGCTCAACTTGCAAGGTGTTAAATGCTATCAAACCAGTCTGCTCCTCAGTCGGAAGTTTAGGAGGGGTCTGCCACATTGTCTCCGGTGCTGACGCTATCCTAAACAGCGCTTTGCAAGCTTACACCAGCAGTGTCTCTGCGATCGCAAACCAACTGCACTTCGGGATTCAGCAAGACGCTCCAATCAACAATGACGCAAACGTTTCGCGAACAGCCCAGGAGATCACGGCAGCCATTAAGGAGGAGTTCGCTCAGAAGACGGACGCTCTTCGGGTTGTAGTCAGCATTGTCAGTCGTGGGATGGCCGTCTTTCTCTTGGTTTTATTTGTACAAGCTGCCATCTACTTGCGGTCCTATCTCCTCAAAGACAAATACGATAATCTTTACATTTCCAGAGCCTTAATTGACCTTGATGAGCAGAAAGGAGGTGAATGTCATTCTGAGGTCGCCTTACCACTGACCTCACATGAATGTAAGAAATACATCTCACTGCTCTCCTGGCGGCTCTCCCCTTTCGAAAAGCGGACTTTGTTCAAGGGACTGAGTATCTTTTTCCTCCATCTTTTGATAACCCTGACTGTATGCAGTGTGGATTACATCTTGTACTGGGCGATGCAGATAATAGTGGAGCACGGGCAGGTCGTCTTCTCTTTGACTGGAAATGCCAGTGTACTGCTGAAGGTTTCCGGTGATGGTATCATCGCAAGGTTCATTCGAAACTTTGTTCAGGGTTTCTCTGAGGAGTTTCAGTACAACAGCACAATCAGTACGACCGCTTGCCTGCCTACTCCACGGCCCACCCCTGACTCACAACTCTACACTATGGCCTCGCTTTACTTCGTCGCCCTGTTGCTAGTCGTCCTACAGAGCTACGGTTTGCGCCTCCGACACGTCATTGCCGGCAGGTTCTACCCGGAGAGAGAAGAGGAAAGGGCTTTATACCTACATCAGACCATCATCAGCAAACGGAGCTACCGCTTGTCACAGGAGGATCGAGCCAAGAAGGGAGTCGTCAAGGAGAAAGTGAGGGCAGAGAAATTCAGTTTCTTTCCCAATGCACTAAAACTCCCGTGGAGACATAATGTTTGAATTTAATACTTAATACCAGCGGCCTGCATTATGGTAGGACGAAACCGGACAGAGCCCTGGGGAGAGCCCACGACCACCCGCAAGTTGCTGGCAGATCTTCCCACGTATGGCCGGATAGGAAGCCAGCATGAGCTGGACTCACAACGACGGCATTGGTGGGAGGCTTCTGGGTTAATGTGCTGCGATAGCGCGCTAACCTACTGAGCCACGGAGGCATACAGTGTATGAATCATACAGCTGCCTTATCCCGGTAGGGAATCATACATTGTACTGTCTAATTGCAATCCAATAGAATTTTAAAGTCAACGATATTTTCTTAATAAATTGCAAACAGCTTTTTTCAAATACGTGTTTATTAATTAATTCATTCATTTATTACGTTTTGCGTTGTATACCAGTATATGAATGCATGTGTGCTTGGGTTTGACGTCTTACTCAACAATTTTTCAGTCATATGACTACGAGGAGTCCTTAGAGTGTGCCTTCTTAAAGCAGGGTCAGTCCATCCCGCAAGCATACCAAAGACTCAAGACATGATAACCCAGTCCTGTTTCCTTGTTCTAACCTCTCGGTACTGAGCGTTTTCCGTTGTACTCAAGGCTGTTCATCCATGCTACGAGCTTCTGTTATATACACGGGTCGAAGCAACAGAGGATTGCTTGGAAGATAAAAATTCACCTCTTCCATAACAGAGAACAAGTCGTGATCAAGTGGCTGTTAAAAACGCAACACTTTCAATAGCTAGAACACTCGTGGTGCAGATTCAGACCCCGTCCTGGACAGAAAGTTTGTAGATTCCGCTGTCCTCACTGCTTGTATAGGTGACAGTAAACAATCCATGAGTCACCTTTTCTGTATTCTGTCACTTTTTGAGCAGCTTAACGTACCATGAAGACCTGTTTTCTTCCACCATGCAGTATGATTCATGTTTGTATATGCCCCGGGGGGGGGGGGGGTAGTTGGTCACTAATTTGCCATCCATCATATCAACCGCCATCAAATCAGTGAAAAACTCTTGAGTACGACGTTAAACAGCACTTAATAAACAATTAATAAATACATACAAATCAACCATACATAAGCAGCTCGTGCAACATTTACGACTGCTAATGATCCAGAAGCCGCCCACCAATGCGGTCTCTGTGACTTCAAACCCAACTCATGCTGGCTTCCTCTCCGCTCGTACGTGGGACGGTCTGCCAGCAACCAGTGGATGCTCGTGGGTTTCCCCCGCGGTCTGCCCGATTTCCTCCCACCATAATGCTGGTCGCCGTCGTATAAGTGAAATACTCTTGATTATGGCGTAAAACACTAAATAAATAGCCAGCGAGAGGTATTCTTATAGACCCCGTTTTCTACTACAAATGTTGTCCATGTGCGCTGGGTTTTAAATACCATGTCGACATCACCAGAAGATATAACAGTCAGTCATAAAAAGTCACACAAACACAACTTTTCAGTTGTTTACTATCAGCTGAGATCGAGTTTTGGCATCGAGCCCCTGATGTGTAGGCTTTACCCAATAGAGGACCTATTTTTACAAAAGGCGCATGAGACGCTCTTTTACTTCATATATCAGCTCAAAAAATACGGCAAAAATGCAAAAAATTCATTCATAGAGGCTCAGTGTATCCAAATGTAGGTACCAAGGCTTTTACTTGTCACAACGCTCAGACACCAAGCGCACGATTGGTCACATAGTTTTTCATGTTCCCCTACTTACAGCACCGGACTATACAAGGGTTACAATAGTAACCCTTAACTGAACCCCACTCACCCTCACCTGGGGAGTTTCTGAATCTAACATGTGTGTGTGCAATAAAACAATTACCAGTTTGTTACAATCTGTACACAGGAAGTGAAAACGGCTCTGCCTCTTATATTTATTTATTTGACTGGTGTTTTATGCAGTACTCCAGAATATTTTCGACGGCGGCGAGTATTATGCTGGAAGAAAAGTAGGCAGAGCCCGGGGAAACCCAAGGTAATGCCACTAAAATTACAGTAACCTTGTAAAATGTTCGTCTTTTTCAAACAGAAATCGACGCAAAGGGACACCGATGTGTGATTAATACGTGTATATACCTAGTTAGTGTTTGAAATGTAGTCCCACTAAGTGCCACGGTAGAAAACCTGTTGTGCATATTGTAAGACATGCTGAAAGCGTTCAGAACAATTAACCCCCCCAAAACAATATGGTCCAAGAATAAATTAAGTAAGGGTCCGGGACAAATCCTGCTGGCAAGTAGCACTATTTATTTTTTTATTTATTTTTTAATTTTTTTTTCTTTGAAATACACGCCATTTATCTGTTCCGGTGCAGTATATGCTGCATTAAAGTGTCTATTCGGAAATGTCCACTTAGCTACTTCGGAACATTTATTGCTTCACTGAAACACCCCAAAAATTTATGTTTGATTCCTATACTGTGCATAGGATGGATTAGAGGATATTTGAGATTGATATGATATTAAGTCATGCGAAGGTTTCTGAAGAAAATAGGCTTACAAATTCCTTCTAGAAAGACAACAGTGTAATATGAACTGGATCGACATGTCTAACAATATATATATATATATAATATATGGATAAATCTGAAGAGTCACATTTTTTTTTCACATTCTTATAAAAAAAGGAGAACAAAAAGCAAAAGAAACGCATTGCACAAACTGACGGATCAGTTGTCTACTGTAAAACTCCATACATTCTTAACCACCCAAAAATGGCGTTCTTCACGAAACCATTTAATAATCTGCCTGAAACCTCACTTTAGGCGTCGCAATCGGCACACTCCAATACTGGAAATAGACGGTGTACCGGCATACTGATGTCAGCAAGACAGATGTTTCAAGACCAAATGACTGGGACTTCTTTGCTCTGGGACAAAATAAACGCACGTGACTATGTTAAATCATTATAACCTAAGCAGTCACACAAAATTCAGTAAATTTCGTGCATTTTATTTGATTCCTCGCTTCTCAAGATGCTAAACGTGGGCTCCAGTTTGAGGTTGAAAACGTAAAAAAAATACACATGAAATGGTAGAGGTGACCTGAGTCCTGGGCTGTAGCCGAAGTCCCCGATGTTGTACAATAGGCATTGGTGACCATGTGCTTTTGTTTATCCCACGAATGGTCAGTTCTGTGCATGTGTACTGGTGGTCACTGGAAACAGCTATCTGACTTATTCTTGAAGCGGTAGCGTATGATCATGTGTGACTGGATCTACGGGTGGACGTCTGGCCAATACACCGGGTCCTCCAGTGCTGGGAATAGTCTGTGCAAAGGAATTATTATATTCAGATACCAATAACGACCAAACACGGAACTGAGTTTATTTTGTACTGACCGGCAATCCACCATCCTGATGTTGTTATCTCGTTCGAACGACGTCTGTCCTTTCACTATCATGTCCATGTTTACATAGAGAAAGTGAAATGTCAACGGAAAGAAGAAAACCACAGACCACAACACAGTAATAAGGGCAGTGGTCCTTCCGCTGGCTCTTCCAAAACACCAGCGCAGGTGCACGGAGACCGGAAACAGATCAAATAGCGTCGTCTGCTCGTACATAATATAGTAATAGTAAAGGCATGAGTGGATTGCGGCGTACAAGCAGCCAACTGAACCCCAAAAACAAAACACAATAAAATGTCGCATGTTTCGATATCCAACACAAGAACCAACAAAAAAGCAATGATGGTCCCGCTTAAGGACACAGGTCCGACACAGAGCACAGTGGTGGCACCTCGGGGGTCGGGAATGGTTGCAGACGATGCAAGGCACCCAGGACCAATAGGGGTGGACCGTCCTCTGGGGTCGACCACAATCTGAGACCCCGGACATGACATACATCACAGATGATGAATTGTTCTTTGTCCCCTTTATGTCGTTGTTGTTGCTCAACTCAGTGATAAGCACCTCATCGCGCGATGATGCTGGCGTCAATATCGTTTGCCCCATCTCTTCTCCGTGAACGCGGGGCGAATAGCTTGAATCCACGCAACGGACACACAACCAACCGACAAACATTTCCACACAAATGACGAGAATGAAAAGTTGGCTTAGCGTTTCCCAATACTGGGGCAACTCAGTGTAGAGGGCGGGAATGATCTCATTGTGGCCGTACCATCCAGCGGTGGCAATGGTAAGAAGGCACCAAATGGGAGCCCAAGCGTTCAGCCGACTGACATGGCATGGGTCCGTTACCCACAGGTAGCATGTGCGCCAAACTCCTCGCACTGACATGTCGTGAGTGCACCCTTATACACGGCACTCCAGAACTTCGTAGCCGCCGGACTTTATCCAACTCGATAATATAAGGATCCTCCTACATGTCAACCAGAACAATCTATATTAGGCTGACATAACATATCAGGTAATATAGTCAATCAGGGCTATGTAGCTTGAGGTACTCACTGATCCTTGTTACCAGGTGTGCCAGGCTGGAGAGCAAATCGTCTATAAGTGCCAGTAGGCCAGCCTTTACACCTATATGTATACATAGGTGTTCGCGGCGGGGGTCAACACCCGAACATAATCCCTACCGCTAAATAACTCACGAACATAATCCCTACCGCTAAATAACTCACAGATACAAATTTTCAATCAAATGCCGGTGTTTTTTTGGTTCTTTCATAACTACGATTGTTATTGTGTCAGCAGATCATTTCTAATAGGTCAGTGGCAAATGGCGGATTGTGTACAGCATCGAAATTACTCCTCGATTATCCGTGATGGTTTCTGAATATGACATGATATGAACATTCAGGAAGTCATTCCCTTTGAGGTGGATTTCCACGGTTAGGTTTCCAGTAGAGTGCGAAGTAACATTCATTTCAAGTCCATTATACTGACATGTTCATTATGCGCATATAAGCGAGAACACCTAGGCAATTGATGATTCATGTGTATGGTTTTGAAGCGAAATGTTAGATCGACTCAGGATTGTACAAATTCAAGTTGAGCACCTCTTGGGCGTGAACTTCTCGAGGCATTATGTTGGGGAAGCGTGATAAAATGGCGGAAAATTAGCCGCGGGTCAGAACTGATCTTGCAAAGCTTAAGCCGTTGCCAATTAGTACCTGCAATAAATATCAAATCGCGCTCAGACTTGTACAGCCTAACGTAATCAGACTAATTAATCGCTCCGTAGAAATGCAACCCACTGCACGCAACATACATAAGCTTAATGATCAGTTTAGCAGCCGACTTACTGCATACAGTATACCAGCAACTTAGCTAAATCTGGTAGATTACGTCAGTGGAAATAGACCTATTGGTCATTACTAGAAGTTGCCCATTCATTAGACCAGAAATTGCATGTATCTCTCCTGGTTGATTGCGTTTCTCATAATTAGTATTCAACTCCATTCTGTGCGTCAGTTCCAGCACAAAGTAAATGTTTGTCGATGGTAGCGCTAATCGCTATATTCAAGTGAATCAAACTGATAGAATCAGCAATTTGATTCAAATCTTTATAGCAGGATGACCATGCAGTGAAATTTGGAAAAGATGTGTTAAGTAAGCGGAAAGTCATCTTTCCACAAGGCATAGTTTCTTTCCCCACCCATATATGCTTTTGCCGAGGGTAACAAGTTTCTGCAAACGCCAACGAACTTAACGTCATGGTCTTCATTTATTTGCTTGTATCATTTCTCGCCTCACCCAATGAGGTCGCTTGATTCTACAAGAAATGACAACAAAAAAATATAACCAAAGCCATTTCAGAATACGGGCCCATACATACCTATACGGGCATGGACATTTCTTATGACGTGCTTGGTAACTCCACAAATTGCCTTTTGATCTGAAATTCTTACAAGGCCATTTTAGACAAAGCGGAAACACGATGTCGCGTCATTTGTACCGTATTCTCCTCAGTATTAGAGGCTTAACGCTCCGTTGTAGCGCGAACTACGCCCACGCCCACCGCACCCCCCCCCCCTCCCACACACACACACCCACCCCCGCTTGTCATTGCCACAAAGAGCTATCCATTGTGGCCTCCTGTTTGATTGATTGATTGATTTCTTTGATTGATGTTTTACGCCGTACTCAAGAATATTTCACTTATACGATGGCAGTCAGCATTATGGTGGGAGGAAATCGCGCAAATCCCGGGGGAAATCCACGACCATCAGCAGGTGCCTGTTTGAGGCTTGGGGAATAACCCCAAATGTATTCCTATTCCACTTTCTCGTTGAAAATGGTTTTAAAACATTTCAGAATTGTTTCTGATATAAACCCGATCACGATCGTATGGCGTAAAAAATCCCCAGAATACCATATATTAGACACCAATCAAATATGCAAATAAAGAAATAAATATGATATTCGCTTGGGGCTCACATTCCATCGAAACGGCAGATTTACATCAACGGCCTGCTATATGGATGTATACAAGTGTTGAGGCTAAATTATTCATGTCGTTTGGTATTTTGTTGAGACAGATGTTGTAATAAAAGTATACACCCGAAGCCTTCCTGTACGGCGACCAGAGAGGTGTTCCATTACGACACGCATGACGAGTTTTCCGCGTTATAAGTGTGAAGCACACCAGCTGTATACCGGTCGAAATCATTCGTGTTTCCTTTATACAGAACTCGAGCTGAGATATTTTTTCAAATGACAATACATCTACTGGGCAATTGCCATCTCCATCTAAGCTTATAGACCCTCACACTGTAAATAGACGACGAGTTCTATTTCAGATGAACACGTATAGTACGTTTGAAGGAGGCAAACATATATTTCTACGTTATAGATGTATATTCAGTATTTCGATCCATTACACAGTTAGTACACACCGTGAGTTCACGAGTATAGCATTATCTGTCGAATGTTTACTGAGTATTGAAGTCGAGATCTTGGGAATTTTGACGTATTAGTTGAACTCGAACTCACCACTTGGGTCTCTTTGGGAATCGTTCAACCAACAGAGCTGTGAACGTATCCCCTATGTTAGATTTGTGGCTTCAATAAAACTGGGCTACAGCCTTCCTAAGCGAGCAACAAGATATTCCTACAAATAAATCTGTCATGGTGGTAGGGTGGTATTTGATGCCTGTCTATCAACCGCCAGGACACATGCACGCGGTTTCAAGCGCGACTTTGGACAGGGAAGGACTCTGGTGACAAAAAGTGTTTATGTAGCCTTCGGAACAGAATAATTTCCGTTGAAGACCTCTTGTCGTTGGCCAATATGACGTACATATCTTTACATCACACGCGAGAAAGTTCATCAGTAATTTGCCAAATGTTGATTCCTTTTACCACGGGTAATATGAGTCATTCAGCCCTAAGACTCTCTATTAATGGTATTAATTAATTAAATGTGAAAATTGTTTTAGTATGTCGTCAAACGATAATTAAATGCGTAACCCAGTAAATCAAGGAAATCTGGAACTTTTGACTGTATACAAAGCTTTGGAATATTTAGCTGTGATACCTTGTATTTACCCTGGGTCCAAGAGTTATATCGTTTTCACAGAGATTTAACTGTATGGGGGAAACTAAAACAAGTTGGTGGATAGTAACTTACAATACTTGTGACAATTGTTTGCAACACTCAGAGTCTGTGACATGTGTGTGTCAGTTTATTGGTGTGGATTTTGATAAGTAAAATATTTGTCATTGCGTAAGTGACACAGTTACTATTTTTTGCTCGTGGCACTGGGCTGATAACTCAGTGTTTGTCACAGTGAAAGTATTTGAAAATATCTTTCAGAGATTTTTATCATTTTGAGCATTGAAGTTAGTAGATTTATTCCCAAAATGACTATAGCGGTGTATGTAAGTGTACTTGGTACACATATTGTATGTACTTGCACTTAGGATTATGGCCTGGAGTTTAGATAGTTTTGAGATTGATACTAGTCTTCTGGGAGTATGGGTGTGTGGATTGAAAGTTTCTGTTGATTGTGAGGAGTTGAGGTGAAGATCGAAGAGATGATTATTCCTGATCAAAACAAAGTGCTTTTGTTATTTTCCAACACAGAGCAAGTGGAGAGAGCATTGACCCTTAACGGTACGTCCTACCATGGTACAGAAATTACTGTTCGCAAGCCAACCATAGAGGAGTACCAGGTAGTTGATGTGGTTAAGACGGCATCCGCTTGTGCAAGTCAGCGACATAACAGAAGCGACGAAGAACCACACTCAGCAGGAAAGAAGCGAAATGTTTTCTCTGTTTGGCCATGACAGACCCCAGGAATGACAATCGTTTGACACAAACCTCATGATGGCAGCTGCTTCACCGTGCCGAGAGTCATTTTTCTCAGGCGACAGTGTTAAAGGTGATGTTGCTTATCAGTAGTGGGGACATGGAGTTATTAGCTTAGTGTCTGAGTGATACCCAGAAAATCTGTTAATGCCGGCCATTAGATGTGCACTAAGGGGAACAGCCAGTGAGGTTATGTTAAACCTTGGTACAGACATAACAGTTCGTACGCTCCTGAAATTTGATATCATATACGGTAATGTTTTGACTACGGAGGCTATTCTGGAAGACTTTTATTGCGCAAAACAGAAAGAGGCACAGAATGTAGTTCTGTGGGGATGCAGGGTAGAGGAATTTTAAGAATGGTGCCTGCGAAAGGCTCAAAAGGACTTTATTGACTATGCTTGGAACCCTGGTAGAGGATCAGAAATCCAAATGGAAAGAGATTCTTCCTACTCTAGTGTATGCTTACAATTGTATTCTTCACTAAAGTGCCGCCTACAACCATACCAGCTAATGTTTGTTAGACAGCCCCGGTTGCCCATTGACATAGCATTTGGCGTTGGAGGTGAAGTGGAGCAAAAGCCTTACACACGTTTCGTAGAGGATATGAAAGAGAAAATTGGATTCTGCATTAAATTAGTGGAATCCCATGGTAACGGGTCAGCAGGAAAGCGAAAAGGTCACTATGATGAGAAACTGCGGGAACCAACCTTGACGATAGGTGAAAAGGTCTTGGAGCGCCAAGTAGGTAACAGAGGGCGACAGGAGATGGCAAACAAGTGGGAGGAAACTGTGTACGAGGTGATAGCCCAGCCTCATGAGGAAGTACCAGTCTACCAGGTCAGACCGATCGATTGTGTAGGGAATCACAAGTAAACGCTTTACAGAAACATGCTATTGTCTTTGCAGTATACCTGGAGGCCTAAATCTCAGGAAGCCTGTGAATGTGTTATTCCCTATGCGTAAAGACCGGTAAACCTCACTCCGGTTACATATGCATACATTATTTTCGGCGAACTACAAGCCCCAATATTGCACTGATAATCACACACAGACGAGATTCGCTAGTTCGCATGTCTGGTCGTTCACTATACCCTGTTATAACGTCCGTGAACTGAGGTATGTACACGGTTACGTCGTCCTACCCCACACTGATTACACGGTGGTTCAATACCCAAAATCGTCAGTGCACGCACACGGTTATATCAACTCACCACTATGCACGGTCCTCATTTAAATGATATTGGGTTATCTTATTAGACACCTTTGCGTCCAGTGTAAATAAACATGGTCTCCATGGAAACATTCGATCGGAAATTCAGCACATAGACTTCAGATTTCTGAAGCAGGTTGTACAGGCGATCACAATTATGAAATAACTATTGAATACCCGGTGCAAAGTGGTTATCACTGGGTGCATGGCATGGGCTTGGCTATGTGTTTGTGTGCGGGGTAGCGGGGTCAATGCATGTATTTATCTATTGTACTTCATTGATTTGTCAGACAATAATCTCAGGGGAGAGTCCCTCCTCCCACCCCGACTCTCCACCTCACCGGGACTTCGATGGTAAGAAAGAAACTTTACTTAGCCTTAAAAGTAATAGCTTCCTGCCATTAATAAATAAATATTTTACAGCATGTATTGTCTCACCTGCCATTCACTGAAATGACACATTTTCATTTTCACAACTCCCTTACTCCATTTTAAACCCTCCTGTTTGCATGTGAGTTGTTTAAAAATGAACATATAACCATTAAAGAAGAATTCCGAGTTGTATATCATCATACAGGCAATATGTCATATCAGTTTCATCCCATCAGAAAGGCGGGTGTCAGTTAATGAAGAACAGGTACAAATGCCGTGTCACATCGGACCATCGATGACTGGCTGACTTGGAAAGACTGCATGGCTTTAAACATTTGTCACGCCATTTCCCAATATCAATATTGTTTCATGTAAAAAACAAATGGCCCTGTGGAAAAGACCCTAGGATTGAGGGGCTTTTGCTGCATTGTGGCTGGTATGCTACATTAACAGCTGTTACTAAAATGCGATAGAGTTGTCTCGGATATTTTATCTTTGTTAAAAAATAAGATGGGTGATTTTCTGACTTCAAAACAGCTTACAACATTATCTACTTTTCCTTACAAAGTGCAAAATTTATTCTGCTATGTATAAGGCGTAACTCATTCCTAATATAGCAAAAGCGACCAAATCATAAATCAGCAATTTTCTTGCATTGGAACAGTCCAAACTTTAATAAGCACCAGTATATTACCAAATATATCTTAGCCTATGGCTTACTGTTTAAGCACGTGAAATAAATACGTTCAAAACAACATCTGGTCCATGGCAGCCTTCAGGAAATTGACAGGTAAGGTAGAATGCAAATTTTGAAGAACCTCAACGAGATTTGCGTGCACGTCCTGCACAGCGCCTTCATGGTAATGATTATGACTTAACGCCACATCGGCAATATTTCAGCTATATCGTGGCGATCATGGTAATGATGTACTTTGACAATCACCATCACACCCCGTGGAGAGTATAACTGAATTCCCCTTACCGTTACACCTATTCGAACCAATGTCAAAGATGGGATGAGAACATAGCTTGACGTGAATGCACATAACAGGATTATTATGTCGAACTGTATCACTGCTTAACACATGTGACATTTGTATTATTCACATTGCCGGAGGGCTGGATCAGGTTTGCTTTATTTTTTTACATGTTTTCTTACAATAGTTTTATTATTAATAAGTTTTACTGGCAATAAAATTTAATGCTTTAAGAGTCTGGTGTGGTATTTTTTAACAAAAATCTATGAAATCTTTTTACCCCCAAACACTATCTATGCATATATAACTAAAGCAACCCCCTGTTTTCACAAAAGAGTGTAGGATTTCCTCCTGACTGCCAGGTTTCCTCCCACCGCAATGTTGGCCGCATTGTATGGCGTAAAACACTGATCAAATAAATAAATAAATCAATCAAGAGTGTAAATTGTGATTGGTTGTAAGCCGTGTGACCCCTTGGCTAATGAAACACGACGAAATGATTGGAATTAATGACAAAAATTTAATGATAAAGCACATGCATTTCTATCATCACTGGTTTCGATGTGAAACAATGTCTTTACAAATATGATTCTGGAGTGAGCAGTGTTGAAGCAGTGATAGAAATTACTCAGTGAAAACGTCATTTGGTATCTCGTATGGGATATATCCACCGAGTGCCTGGATGACAACCTGAACCCTTCTCCTCGTACCACCTGTCAGCCTCCTGATATTCTGAAGGGAAAGTCGTTGCCATTCCTCGTGCAGGGCAGCTTCCAGTTGGACAAGATCATGTACAGGTGGATCCGTTGTTTGCAGACAACATCCAGTCGTGTCTCAGACATACTCTAGAGGGTTAAGACCCAGGTCATTGCAGGCCCATTAAGTTCTTCGTATATATAGGAGCAAAGCAGGCCAGTGTAAGCTTTAATAAGCAATATCTCTTACGGACAACTTCGTAAGGCTCCAGATACATCAAAAATACAAAAAATACAAGATAGACCGATGAAATCTTTATTGCTGGCTAATATGTTATAGATGTTATACCAGGCCCTTGCGCAATGAATCTGTGACCTGGAATCCAGCTTTCGGCTCATTCCATTGCTACCATCTGCATCTTCAACTGCAGCTAACTGATTACGTCAGAAAGCTTGTCCAAGGGAGTGACTTTCTTTAGGTTTTAATTACCCGTTCCGACCACCTATAATAAGATCATACTTACTCGAACTTAATTGTCAAATTCCTAAATAAGGCGGAAACCCCCAAATACAAAAAGAGAATCAGAGTCAATATCAATAAAGTAGTGTAAAAATCAGCAAACTGTACGAGCCTTGAGATAAAATGGCAGGCTTTATTGACCACAAAAAGCGACGTTTACAGGGAGCTCTCGTACAACAATACTGTGCAACAACAACAACAGTGATTCTACGCTACCTGAATGAAGAGCTGTAACATCCAGGTCAGAATTGAAATATTCGCAAATTTCTCTTTATGTAATATCTGAGACTAATATAACAGTGATACAAACCCCAGGTAATACCTAGCCAGTGGTTATAAGGTTAGAGGGTATAACCCAAAGGCAACAATTAATTAAACACAAATGGAGGCACGCAGGTATGATTGTGTGTAGAAAATTCAGGGCCCGGTCTGGGATAAAAGGTAGGGTACCCATGCAACTCATGTATACATTTTGTATTTTTGGAATTGTTCAAGTCGACTTCACAGAAAATATGAGGCAATATTTTTAATTAAATAACTTCTCAAACTACTTTAGGGACAGTTCCTCACAAATGTCTTGGATTTTACATCATTTTGTCATGATTTTTCTTCATCTGGTCTTGTTTGGGAACCCAAGATAAGGACGCCCAAACCCCACACAACGGGTTGAAAAATGGCCTAGATCAGGCCTTGAAATTACACGGTAAGCCAAATCTAGCAAGAACGACCCATAGACAGGGAATAACAAGTACAGTGTTGCTAACCAACGGTAAAAAAATGTCTGGTTGATGGCAACCAGCATTATGGCGGGAGGAAACCGGACAGAGCCCGCGGGAAACCCACGACAATCCACAGGCTAGTATCAGCACACTTAATGTCTAAAGAGATCCCGTAGAGATCCTAGCCTAACACCACTGGTCTCTATTCTGGTTTCCACTACGTCTTGCTTACTTAGCACTGTTTTAACATGAAAATCACATGGGAAGGCATGTTGAAAAGTTAAATGTAAAACAACATTTGCCCCTCTGATTTTGTACCTGTAGGATGCAGTAGGTAAACAGAACAGGTTGACTCAAAAAGTATCTGATATGCAAATTTTATTGACAGTCTGCTCTATTAAAGCAATGCGTAAAACTTGAGTGTTGGCCTGTCCTCAATAATTCATCGACCTATGCCAGTAAGGAATTACCGATTGCACACAATACTGATGACACAGATACCATACTCATAGGTTTTGTTCTTCGTTTTTGCCCCATTTATATATATGAACAAACATCACTATCAACTGGCCAGAGATTCACAGCTATAAAGTGCATTCATGTATTATAAGCCCGATATCAATCAAGTGAAATGTGTGAACACTTTGTGTTGGTCTGCTCTCGGTAACTCATCTGTAAAGAATAATGACTGGATATGCTGATTCATGATAGACTGAACATGGGAGTTAATTATCACTTACAAGCTGGGACAAAAATAAAGAAGACATCAATCAAGAACACATAATGAAGGCAGTCGACTAGGGCGTTTTGAGATAAAAACTAGACAGATATATTGCACTAAAACCATAACCAAAAATCAAGAAGATAAAGTCACCTGCGTGTGACTATGAGCCGGCCATTCTGTCCCTCTGTTTGTTTGTCAGTCAACTGATGACATAACATCTTTCAACTGCACCTCCAATCGTTTAACATGGGTCATTCATTTTAGATGACACGAAATTCTACGCTAGGGATGTTTTCAGCTGTAGCAAATTTCCAATTGTTATAAGACAAACAGCCAGAGGCCCAGGGAGAAAGCTCTTCTGGTGCCCTCCATGGGGGGAAAAAGTCCGCAGTCTTCTTGAAATTTACATGCTGTCACCTTTTTAAAAAATCTGATTTCAAAAATTATCTGATTGAGGGCTGTTCTTCGGAGCTTACAGAAGACCCTAGATCACATCTCAATGCTTTTCTTTTTATTCACACATTCCTTGCTTTTACTGATGAAGAAAACAATAATTACCCTTTAAGGATTGGTATGACGGAGTCAATAGAACTCCAATAAAGACTCCTATCCCATTAAATACACCTGCAAACAGAGCAATATCAGGTTGTTTTGTGCTGCTTTTCAGAGTTCTCGAGAACAGATGTTGACCATCAGCACACCAACTACAACTCAGGTAAAGAACTTTTCAAAATGAAACTCTGATTAAATTAAAATTACAGGCTAACATAAACAAGAATATGTTAATTCCAATATAATATATTTCTCATGATGTTATCTCATGTGGGCAAACAGGTAGCAAAATGTTTTGTCATGATGATAAAAACAATAAGTTTGGGATATAAACAGCAAAGATTCAGTTAATTCCCGGAAATGGTGACCTAATTACAGGTATGGTAGCTTCTATCACACAGATCAAAAAAATGAGACAGGTACACATGTATAGAACTCTTAAGGAATACCCCTTAATTAATTTTACAAGCAGCACAATGATGTGAGTTTGAAAGAAACAACTACATTGACAACATTTACAAATGAAATAGTTTTGATGCAATGCAATAAATTAAGTCATTCTTCTTTTTTCACATTATTATGTAGACCTGGTTTAAAAGTGGATAATTATGGTCCCTCGTCATCATTGGCTGCCCTTGGCCCCAGAATCACTGCTCCCATCGGGCGTAGCGCTGCTCATATAGTCCTTGTACTTCTTCTCCTGGGCCTCATACAACTTAACCAGTTTCTTCAGCTGGGACTTACTCAGCTCCTTCCCCAAGGCATCGTGGGTCGGCAGGCCCTGCGGGGAACAGTTCAGAAAGAAAATATCAAACTGGCCTGTGTGGCCAAGTGTTGGCCTGCTTGCAAAGCTCGAAGACTCAAGAGCCTCACCAGTGTGTTCACTGTGTGTTCAAGTCCAGTTCATGTGGCTTCCTCACTAGTCATACACAGGAAAGTGGTAGCTACCTGCGGAAGGTCATGGGTTTCCCCTGAGCGCTACCCAGTTTTTTCCCCTCAAAATCAAATGCAGGCTGCTGTCATGAAATATTTCTGTGTTCTGCATAAAACACCAAGGATATAAATAAATAAATAAATAAATAAATAAATAAATAAACTGGAATACTTGTCCCATGGGGTCATGAGGTCAAGCTTGTCCGTAGTTTTACTTCAAATGCTTTTTTTAACATACCAAGCAATGCACAATGGTTTCCTTCATCTATACACTTAGGTATTAGTGAAATATTCTTGAATACTGTTTTAAACACTAAACCTATAAAGAAACAGAGACCAAAAGTCTGTTATCCAGAAATGTGTGATGAACTCTGCCTCCTGGCAAGCTGTATATTACTTCATTAGACCCCTGGTTATAGCAACAACTGTGACCAACAAACGGCTCCAGTGGTGGACAGTTTTCAGTTTGGTTACAAGACTTCTTCAACTACCGATACTGTGACAGAAATACTTTATATTTTTCACTCAATGTGTCTATTTAACTGATGTTTACTGTGTATGACTAAAGATGACTTAAGAACATGATCACCATATTACTGCAGATTCGGGAAGCAAGGTAGTTGCACAAAACCATATATTACCTCGTATTTCAAGGTGAACAGACCTCAGACAAGGTTAAAATACAACAACAACAAAATGGGGCTTCACTGCAGGGTTATCCAAGAACTCTGATATGATTATGGGAACTTCAGAAGTCTTCCCGAAGTAAGTTACGAAATAGTATTTGTACTCAAGCAATAAGCTAGCAACAATGTCGGTTAAAATCACAATGAGAGTAGGTTGATATTTTTAATGGACATTGTACCAAATTCTACGTTACACACCACTATATTAAAGACATCTGATCCTACACCACCGTGAGATCGAGGAAACCTGAGACATCTGATGGAGATCAACAAGAAAAACATCTGAATATTACAGTGGTATAAACATTTTGACAAAAAATTTTACCTTATCATCAAATTGTGAATACTTGTTCGTTTCATGTTTAAACATTTCTGATGGAGGTAGTCTCTTCAAAGCTTCCTTAGCAGCCTGTAAAAAACAGAAATAATGAGACATAAACATTCAAATATTTTTACAGTTCCACAGCTAAATGTACACAGCAGTAAAGATAGAATCATGTAGTACAGGGCAGGGCTTTTTCAACAGATTATTTTGCAAGACCTAAGTATTAAATAGGACTTATTTAAGAGTCTTAGGCAAGAGATATCATATAGTATTCAGTGAGATTTATTCAACAGACTTAACCAAGGTTGGTGCAATATTCAGTAGGACTTGCACTGCAACAGACTGAACGATGAGATGACAGCATTCCGCTGGACTAATTCACACATTCACTGGCATTCAGTAGGACTTCACATTCACAAAATATAACTGATATCACAGGATCAAAGTATTTACATGTAGCAGGCCCTTTTCAACAACTTATCCATGGGTCATGTGATATATTATGTATCTGGTTGCACATTATATTCACAAACCTAAACCAAGGGCACACAGTATTCAGAGAGACTTATTCAAGAGACTCAACAATGCTTGAATCCAACAGGTTTTAGTCTAAAGATAACAATATCTTTAAAAATTACTCAAATTGCACCAATGTTTGAGATTTTCTTTCAACAAAACAGGGCCCACATCAGTTAGTCATGAAATTTAAAGTCACTGCTATGTAAATGTTTGGTTGTCAAAATTACATTTAGAATCATTGTTAAAAAGCATACAGAAATGCTTTTCCACGATAAACAAAAAAAAATGATTTACCTTCTCAGCTTCCTGTGCTTGTTTTTTCCTCTCTTTCTCAAGCCGCTTTTGTTCCTCAACCTGCAGAACCATGATATTTGTTAATAACAACTGTCATTGTCAATAATACCCACCTGGTTTCTTCACAGCTTAGGCTTTTACCTGCACACTGCACTTTTGATGAGATACATATTTATCCTATCATACCAATACAGTGAATGTCTCAGATTAAATGGCTGACAGTGCTTAATGTATATATGTCTGCTGGACAAATTACTGAAAGAGTTCTTACACTGAAATTGCTTTCCTTTGAGCATTCAACAGGTGTCATTCAGTTTTTTTGAGTAAATGCATAGATGTATGTTAGAAACAAAATGATCATGGAATATTTAAGTGTGACTTCCACTTCAATTGCACTCGTGAAACTTGCTTTTTCCCATCAGCTGATGCACAATGCAAAAATCTGATTGAAACTGTTGAAGTTTAAATAACAACCCAGTTCACCATATTTTTGTGCACGCCAAACATGAAACATTTATATCTAAAGCATTTTGATTTATATTATGATCACGTAAAGATGGATGCCTGGACATCATGACATGATAAAACCCCTTCCGCATGTGATGCCCATGGGTTAACAAGAAGGATACTGCTTTTCAAACAAAAATTTCAATGACATTGACAGTGTTCTTGATCGACCTTGAGTTTCTCTTCCCTTTCCTTCATGAGAGTTTCCCGATCAACAAGCTTGATGACGGACTGCTGACCCTCCTGGTCCTCCAGACGCACCCCCAGATTTGGCAGGATGCTGTCACGGACGTCATCACACAGCTTCAGGATCCCCACCGCTGGCACAGAAATACACACAGAAAATTAGTATCAAATCCAGGTAAATTAGACATGCATGTACACATAGGACTCAAAGATATCTATAAGGTCACATGAAAACAACCTTCATTTCATCATTTTTGACAAGAATCCAAATGGATTCCCATAGATTATTTCTGCTGGAATGCACTGGAATTTGGTTCCAATCTAGTATCACAAGAATTTGATCCAAGGAAAGATTTGAAAGAGTGTAAAAGCAAACAGATTCTGGGGATTTGATGTTCATGACTTTAATTATCTGAAATAATGCATTTTTTTTTACTCTAAAAAAAAACAATGAATTTGAACTGGTCATTTTTTTACGATAATCCAAGTAGATTCCCGCAGATTTTTATTTACAGAAGTCATGACGAGAATTCGATTCCCATCAAAAGTAAAGCCCTGCTAATTCAGGTAATTTACAACCCTCACTAAGTGTGAAAAAAATTTACACAAGGATCAAACTGCAACAAAATGAATTCTGAAGCAATTACTGTATGAAAACCAATCCAATAAGAATCAAAGAGTCTGTTAAACACAGAAATTGAAAGCACAGATCCAGCTAATTTTCAAACTTGACCTGAGGGTACACAACAAAAACCTGCCCAATTTTTTTCTTTATTTTTATCAAAATTGAAAAACATCTGTATATGCATGAAGGAAGTCATCCACTCTTGCTCACCTTTCTGATTTCTGGCTTCTTGTCGGACATCTTCTCTGAACTTTGCAAAGGCATTCAAATAGGGCATGACAGTCTCCTCAACCTACCACCACAGTAAAGCAAAGAAATTAAACCAAAGGTACTTATTTATTACAAATATGTAATAATATGTACTATAATAATACAACGGAGTACAGTCTACCGTTATCTTCAACTATGTTCACAGATGTATTCATTGCGCAAATTATTCCACTGAAATGTGCAGAAACTTCAAAAAACTTTTGTCAGAATTAATTGTTCTACTGTTCCTTCTGATATAGATCTGTTATACATATACTTAGATGCTCTTAGCTCTAATATGAGAAGGGAGCTCTCTCACATTGACAGATTCTGTTCCACCCAATGGGAAGCCCACTTTCTCCTCTTCACTAATTGCTCCAAACATCTGTAACAAACAAACAGAAGGCCCTTTCTAGAAAAAAATGAAGCAGAATTATAATGGTGTTTTAGATTTTCTATAAAGAGATACATACATATGAATACAATGAAAAAATGAACTGTATACAGTAGATTATGCCCAGTGTTCACACGAAAGATGAATTTATCTCTTTAACCCAAAGCACAAATACAAAATCTCAAAAGCCAGTCATTTGCATGAAATTTATTTTACAAGGGCCCTTTTTGACCAGAATGCAATACCAGGTAAAAGAAAACTTTAGTCTAGGCTACTGCTAATACCAAGATTAAAGTTTAGATGACTTAGTACAAAACTTTTTCTGTCCAGAGACACTTGTACAGCTCAACTCAGACAGGCAACTGAAAAGGTGAAAGGACACTTCATACCTTCCGATCACCCTTATTCTGACATAAAGGAAACATTTTACATTCAAGAGAAACAAGAATAACACAATTTAAGTCATTGTACATTTTACCATACTTTTTTAAAGATCTTTAACATCTATGAATAACACATCTTAAAGGTCAATAAAATAACTTAATATTATTTTATTACAATATCCTGGTCAATAGTGATGCTCACCCTCATCAGGTTGGTGATGTAAGCAGCAATGTTCTTCAGCAGCATACGGTTTGGCGTTGTCTTTGCTATCCTGTGCTCACCGATGTAGATATTTGCATTGCTCACCAGCTCACGGACATTCTCCAGAGCGCCACGTGTATCCACAGAATCTGTGTCCCAAAAAGCATGACATTAAAATCCCTTATGTGCCTCTGACAGAGCATATTTACAGGCCACACTATAGGTAAATTGCTACACAGTCATTTCTTAAAGTAACATGTGTCAACTATCTGAAGTGGTTTTAGTGTTGGTCACTTGCTCAGGGGGTTAAAGTGAAAGCCAGCTGATGTTCTAAATTAAGTCTGCCAAAAAGGTTGGACAATATTGTGCTTATTTTGGTAAAGAATTTATTCTAACATGTAACATGACAATAGAAGCTGACATTTGACCACGCTTCATCGTCTGCAATAAAATGCCGCCATTCAGTTTGGGTTGTGACGTAATTGCTCCAAGCACCGACCACTCTTGTCACCTGATACTGTAGAAAGCTGCCAGGGGTGTGTTCGAAACTTAAGTTTATAAGTAAATTTATAACATGAAATGATCAAGAATCTTACTGTAACCACAATCCAATGGTCTTAAAATATTTTACAGTGTTGTTCATACATGTACTTGTCATAACACAGCAATTTATACACAACAAACAAAATGAAGTACGTTTGACATCTTTATTATAGTTGAACAATTTGGCATGATCGTGCACATGGGCCGACATTCAAAATTGAAAAGGCAACAGTGTGAACTCTCAACCTGGATACACTGATCGTGACATGAAAAATGAATGTAAGTGCATGTCCTATCAGTGAACTCTGGTAGGTCCACATCCTAGTGAGAGTAAGAGTTTGTGAACAACTTTGTTCAGTGGTCTATGTTAATGACTTGTGAACAGCACGTTCACATGTTAGTATAGGACAGCAGTTCCTGCTCTTGCTTGTGAACAACGGTTCATGTACATTGGTAGATGTGAACAGAGGTTCATGTGTAACATGCTATTACTTGGTCCGTGTTATTGCTCAGACAGAGGTCTAAGATCGTACACTATGAACAGCACGTTCACACTATTATATATCGATGTGTAATATCAATAAAAAAATTTCTTCCTTGTAAAGAACATTGCTGAAATCATATTTGGTGCAATATTAACCCCAAAGAAGTGAGAACAATACCCCATGAAAGGAAAGTTTTTTTTTAATAGTACAACTGGTTGTATTTAAATGTAATTGTGTATTTGCAAGCACAGCTGAAACCTGACTGTGAAAATGCTCAGTAGAGAAAAGGGCCTCGTACAATCAGAAGTTCATCATTGTAATCTATAGTGAAAACTGTTCACGTAACCATACTACCACTAATAAGCACATTAAACTATGATCATTACTGCCTCCTTATGTCCATGCATACTTGACAGGGAAACAAGTAAACACGCGTTGCATCAAAAAGCAGTGATTAATAATACCCGAGTAATACCATGAACAATAATGACCACTGAGATATTTGAGGTCAGTTAAGGAACTTACTTGTAATATGCTATTACCTGGACATTGGTCCATCTTAGTATATTCTTGGACAGCGGTCCAGGAGACAAGTATAGTTGCAATAGCATGTATTGGGTAATAACACATTATCTGTCATATATATAACTGTACTTCCTTATAGCCTACAGTGAAAGTTATATCCTTAAGGAATTTAGGCAAAATTCATGAGCAATAAAGTGATTATTAATAACACAATAACTCTATGCACGCATGACAAAGTACAAATAAAATTGTACTGTTTCAAAACTGTTTCAAATATGTGTACATGAACAATATGACAAACGATAATGATCACTGACGTATTTGCACAACATCGGTTAAGATCACACATTTGAGATAACATGTTTCTTCTCTAGGACTCTGCGCTCCTGATATACCTGATATAACATGGACTTCCACCTACCCAGCTTTTGAATCATACGATCGTGCACACCAGCAGGTGATGAACTGGTGGCTGCTCCCATTCTGTACGAGTGCCCCGATATAATTCATCTTGTAAGCGTAACATAGCTAAAATAACCCTTGTGTGAGTGACAAAAAACTGCCTTGACATTGCTTTGTTTTGCTCTGTCAAGAACAGTTGCTGGTTTGAATGTGTGCATGCATGGTATGTCTCAGCTTGCAGATCTCTGCTTAAGTACAGTAACTGGACATATCCTGCCCCTGAAAAACAATTATTGTGCCTTCGAGAAACCTGTCTGTTTTGGGCTTCTTTAGACGAATTGTACAAGTCTTGTGAATGTCTGAGATCACCTAAGGTGATGTTTACCTCAGGACTGAAGTCAGCTCCCTTTGTAGTTAGCTGCCCACATCTCATAAAGCCAAAGAAGGCCACTACTGTTGCAGTTTGCAGTAACAGATTGGTATAATGAGTCAAGCCGCATGAACTATTTCTTAAAATGGTGTGCATCTGACACAGGGCAGGTTATAGGTAGTCTTGTCTTCGTGTTGCTGTTTTATAGCATTTCAATACCATTTAGTATCGTATGCTGATGACATAGGAGCAGTTTCTGCGGGTTTACTGGAGGGTCAGGAAAGCCTGTTCTGCTGTAAGCAAAACAGATTCCTGCCAAGTACGTAATGATTGTACAAACTTCAATCTCAAAAATTTAAAGCAACAGGTCACAAAGAAAATAAACTTGTCTTCATCAATCAGAGGTAAACTTCCCCTAAACCAACAAAAACAATGACCAGCCAAGAAGTGCAGGAATGTGTCTATTCCAGTCCTATAGACTTGATGTGTATTGCAGCTGATAGCTCTGTTTCAAATCTCCTAGAGGGCCTGATTTAAGTCATGACCAAATCCTTGACGGCAGGAGAAGACACCAAGATGCATGTGTTGCTGCAGGCAAATACCTGTAACCCAGACACAGAAATTGGTTTGGTGTTGCTTGTCAAACTTGTATCTGCCTGAATTAGAAAATTTTTTGCAGCCTGCCACAAATTCAACTTGTGCATTAGCTGCATTATGCGTGTCGTTTTACATCTACCTATCTTAACAATCTGTTCAGTTAAAGTATTCTTGACATTGAAAAATATACATATACCAGTCCAACAATAACCCCACAAATAAGCTGCTGTGGCAATGGTGTAAATTTCTGAATAAACAGATGAAACAGTTGCATTTCTGATAATGGGTCGCTCTTTAGGCCATTCAATCCAGAACCAGACTCCACTGTAAACACCCATGCACCTGGTGTCATCCTCTCAGGCCAAATAAAGCCTTAATTCATGGGATGGAATAGGCATAATGTCCAAAACACCTTCTTGCCATTCCAAAGTTTCCGGAAACCCAGCCACATTTTAAGGTCAGATCTGGCTTCGTGATTTATATACACATATGCATTTAACTCTCTGAACTCTCTGAGTCTGGTGAACATCATGTTGTCCCTAACGGGCCAATCAATTTTTGTGTTGTGTTGGGCTAACAGAGAAGCAGCTCTTGCAGAAAAGAGCTTGTGATATAAATAAAATGTGGTGCCTCCAAAGGTAGTAGTCATTTCAATTATGTCCCTCATGTAATCATTAAGCTCCTTTCTTCGCACCAGACAGGCCTCACACATGACATTTCTGTACATAGAAAAAAACTGTTGCAAACTCTCCTAACATCAGATTTCTTTGGAGTCTGGGGTCGTTTTTTAACTGAAAAGTTTCACCATGACTCCTAGTCATAATTCTGCAGTCACTGAAACCTGACATGAGCAAGTAAGCCAAGTTACAGCGGGAGCTTCTGTTTCTGCACAACCTGCAGAAACACATGGTAACAAGGGCATTGAAACAGAGGTACCAGGCAGCTCAGCGCTGCCTACATTGCACATTAGATCCCGCAGTGCTATAGGCGGTTTGATGATTAAACTTTGGTGGCACACCCGCGCCTTGTATATCCGCCTACCAAGTTTGCATAAACCTTATCCTGATGTTCTGAATTCCTCAAAAGAAGAGCGTTAATGGATGCTCGTAAATCCTGCAACTCTTTCTGAAATGGATCAGGACCCCCATCCAACCGGGACAACACTGTCATCACTCCACTGTTGGTGGTCACTGAATCTCTGTAGGTACCCACTAGATGATCAGCTGCATTACTGACACTACCCAACTCAGCATGTGCCATCTCTTCGTTGTTTGAGTTAGGCCGATGTCCATTCTGCTGTGAACAGTGTGAGTGCCTTGTGTTGTTATTAGCCATGGTATCAGAAGCACTGCTGTTATCTGAGGCAATCACATGCCAATTAATTTGATTGTTAGATGAGCCTAACTGAACTCCTAACTGAACCGTTACCATTCTGCTTGTACATAGCTACTAGCTGAGCTTTAGAGAATCCTGAAGAAAGGATGCTGACACCAATTTGCTTCAGCTGCAACCTGAGTTCTGCCATGTCCTGGTCTGCCGGGGCCTTAAATGCTGTCCACATTGATGGGTCTGCCTCTGACTCTATGTGTACTCACTGAACCTGTGGATAACCCACTAGCTGCAGTAACTGGGTCAGGACACACTCCCATGGACTGTTGAATGGATACAGAGTTCCCATTAGCTGATCGGCCGCTTCTTCTAGCATTTCTGCTAGAATAGGGAGTATGTTCTTCTCATGGTTTAGGATGTTTCCCAATACATTAGACAAGTTCAATCCTCACTGAAAGACTGCAAGTTGGATCTTCACAGGAAGAATGCAACTGGCTACAGTAGACAAGTTGGATAATCACAGGAAGAATTCAACTGGCTACAGTAGACAAGTTGGATCTTCACACGAAGAATGCAACTGGCTACAGTAGACAAGTTGGATAATCACAGGAAGAATGCAACTGGTTATCTGCTCAATGCAGTAGACAAGCTGGATCCTCATGTGAAGACTGGAGTGCAACTGGCTATTTGCTCAATACAGAAGACAAGCTGGATCCTCACAGGAAGACCCCTACTTGGATCACAACAGCAAGACTGCAACTGGATATTTCCTCAAAGCAGTAGACAAGTTGGATCCTCCTTGAAGACTGCAACTGGTTAATCGAACTATGTGCTCTGAAAACTTTCCTACACTCATTAGGCTACTCTAATTCTATTGGCTGCAACACCCTGCTACTGAAATATCATTGGCTGAAAATAATGTGAAACTACTGGCTGTTTTAGAAAGCATTCAGGCTATCTGATTGGTTGAACTATGGGTCCTTTGATTGGCTGGAATTTAATTCATCTGATCCAAGCTGAATCCATTTGTGTGAAAAACTACATTCAACAAACACTGAATTATACATAACATTAAAACAGTGTCCTGTTCCCATGTTATTACATGTTACATTGACAGTCAACTCAGAAGAGTTATGTCACAGCTTATAATCAGTTGATATCTCCTAACTCTCTGATTCCTCAATTTCTCATAAGCTTAAAAACATGGGCAACTTCAGATCCCCGGTCAGCTTCAAACGAAGCTATTTCAGCAACGAATTCAAAGAAAATCAAACAGCCTTTTGCATTTAACAGAGAACTTTATAATCTCTTCAATCAATAGTGCCTCAGTCCTGAGTTGTCCTTTACTTTAATGTGGCCTGTAACATTATTTCATTAATGCCTCACTAGTGACATTCATGGAGGTGCACAATGTAGTGGTGCTATGTCAATCAAGGAATACTGATACGAGGCAAACCAATGTTTGGGTTAACATTCACCTTATGCTATAAAGTCGGCCAATGCAGACCAATCAAATGGCTATTAAAATTTCCAGAGTCCAATTTTGCTTTAAAAATTAGTACTGAAACAAGTACTGATGCAGAACAATACCTTTAAAAAAGTATACCCTGAGACTGACCAGGTATAAAACTCCTAAAAACTTCACTTACCACAGAGACATTCATGGACACCTTGGCATTTCTCCAGAAACCTACACAAAGGAAATTAATATAAATACACATGAATACACATATTTCAGAAACTACGTAAATTACACTTCACCCCCTGTCTTGGCCAGCTTGCGAGGCTCAATGAGGCGTGACAAAAGTGTGGACAGCCAGTAGATGACTACTAGTAATCTCCTATATTCCTCACTGAGAGTTTATGACTTAAGACAACAGCCCTTCCCAAAGTATCATGATACATGTATATAAAAAGCGTCTCATGTTATGGAGAACGTACGGTACGTTGCAAGCCTACCAATAAATACATGGATATGTATATTGCTTTACATACCAGTATCTGACATTTCTCTTTTTTTTTGGGGACAACCATATTAAACAGCGCAATTATATACTGTCGAACTTTTACTATGTGATGCTGTAGCATATACAAATGAACAGCATGAGGAGACCCTCAATGCAAATTTCAACTGCTACTCTCCCCTCATACAGAGAGTCCCCAAATGACAATACTTGGAGGATGCAAGCTGCTTTATATCAGTTCTAACTTACACTGTATTGAGATTTTTTTCCACTTCGTTCCATTTCTCAAATGCAGCTATTCCATGACTGGGCGTGTTCCTCAAGATGTCCTTTACAACCAAGAAAAATTCCTGAAACAAACACAAACACAACATGCAAGTTACAGAATTCTTCAGCTTAATGCCCAAGCCCTTGAGAGTGATCTCCCCTTGTCCACCCCTGGAGCACCACTCTCCTCCCGCGCCTCAATCTCAAGTGAATTTTTAACAGAGAAAAGTTTCCTCATGCAAGAAAGCAAAGCACCTTGTGATGTCAGATTACCAGAACAATATCTCAAGTAATACACTCTTCTATAATAAACTCTACAGCTATGTTGACAGGATTTTCAGATACCTATTAAAGGTCGGCTGTTTACAACGGGCACTCTTTTCTTTAGCATAACATTTAACATTCAAACAAAAAAAAAATAAATAAATAAAAAAAAAAGCATTAACATGTTACGTTAACATGCTCACATTAACATGTTTTTCAAACTGTAATGCGACCTCCATAGTGTTATCACTGTAATCTAGTGTGTCCTTCCAGGAATGAAGCAGGAATGCGATTCTGAGCTGGCGTGCCGAGTGTTTCTTCAGGGCATCTTTGATTGTGATGAAGTTCTTGAGGGATTTGGACATTTTGCACCCTTCAATGGTAAGATGTCCAGCATGGAGGAAGTAGCGCACCCAGTGATCATTGCCATAATATGCCTGAGGGAAACATCGGAAAACATATAATGTCTAAGGATTGTTGTTGGTTTGCTAAGGTTTATATATGTCAAATTTTATATTATTTTGATTAATTCATAGTCAAACGTTTATCATCAATGGATTGGTTCCTAGGCCAAGGCCATGTTATGTGAAGATAAAGTCATAAAAGATCATTGCTGTGAATAAATGCACAACTAACTTATTCTAAACACTGATTACCTCAGACTGTGCCAATTCATTGTCATGGTGAGGAAACTTCAGGTCGAAGCCCCCGGTATGGATGTCCATGGAAGCACCAACAATACTGCTGGCCATGACAGAGCATTCTATGTGCCAGCCCGGGCGGCCCTGGGAAGTGCACGAGAGGGGAAACAGGTGTGAAGACAAAGAAACGGGTAGGGAACTCTACAGCATCAGCAAGGATTATTTACTTATTCATTTATTTGATGCTTTTTTATTTGGTGTTTAACACCATACTCAAGAATATTTCACTTATTCCACGGAGGCCAGAATTATGGTGGGAGGAAACAGATTAGAGCCCGGTGGAAACCCACATCCATCAGCACGTTGCTGGCAGGTCTTCCCACATACGGCTGGAGAGGAAGCGAACATGAACTGGACTTGAAGTCAAAGCGACCAAATTGGTGGGAGGTTTCTGGGTCACTACACTGCGCTGACACGTTAACCAACTGAGCCACAAAGGCCCCCAGCGAGGATTATGTTGCAAAATAAATTCTCTGATCACACATGAGTAAACCACAAAAAGAAAATCAAGAAAACCTTAAACTACATCCAGCACTGTTGATTCTTTACTGAACCTTTCATTTCTGTAAACACCACATATTATTAATTAAAACATTTTGTAATTTCACATGAAAACAAATGCAAGTTTTGTACTATTTTGGTTCAAGGAACTTCATTGCAGAATGTGTAAAGACAATGGAAACAGGGTTTTTATTTATACATTCACAATTTCCCCTTATTTAATATAAGTTATGTATAGTGCCTAATACTTCAATATTTAGATCTGGGACTACAATAATACATAATACCTGTTATTTTAGTTTCAGTTTTTATGCATGAATCACACTTTTGCAGCTTTGACAAGTAAATCCAAGAGTGGAGAGCTAAGACTGAAGCCTACCTTTCCCCAGGGTGAATCCCAAAATGGCTCCCCAGGTTTAGAGGCTTTCCAAAGGGCAAAGTCGTTAGGGCTGCGCTTCTCACTGAGCCTGTCCTCAGAGATGCTCAGATCACCTATATGAGATTCATGTACATCCTGTGAACTATATCCTTCATGCAACAATGCATCAACATGAATTTCATGTATAGCCATGTAACAGATATTCATGAACTCTCCTGTACATAATTGTTTATACATGATCAACATATTAAAGAGAAAGACCTCATAAAAATTAAGTTATGGTGAGTGTACAGTCCATTAAAACTGTATTTGAAAACACGTTTACTGAATTATTTACATGTGTTTTTCACCAAAATCAATGCAGTCATATGCTTTGACTGTATGGTGGTCTTTATGGACCATGTTGATAATGCCGCTCTCCAGTGACATCACACAGCTTTTTGTATACCTTTATGTTCAGCTCTGAATAAAGTTCTTGTGAAGAATGCTCCTGCAAAGCTTGCTTGTGTATGTTACATGTAATATGACATTAAATTTCTGTTTTAGGGCCATAGAAAAGTCAGCGTGACATCACTGGTGAACCACATCATTAATATGGTCCATAAAACCCACCATACACAATCAAAACATTTGACTGCCTTTGTTTTGGTGAAAAATATCTAAAAAATTCAGTGAAGATATTTTCATGTACAGTTTTTTGTGGTCTTGTCACTCACCATAACTTCTTTCCTTTACAAGAAATTCTGAACAATACCATATCCTTTTGATTTTACTAACATTTCATTCCTACTCTTGGCTAAGGGAAGCAATACCATCATAAAAACTTGCTTCCAACATGTTCTAGGGCAACAACACTTTAACCACACATTGTACACTTATGTGGGGTAGTTTAAATTATTGCATGATAAGGCTACTTATGGCATACTTATGGCATACCAATGGCAGTTAACATTTTAAGAAAAGCTACTGACAGCATCTTTCAATAACTCTCCATAGGAGGTTTCATGCATGTGAATTTGGACTACTGTAACTCTGCGCATGTTGAATTTCACGGATTAAACCTAGCACACCATAAAATTGTGAGTTCATGTTGAAAGGTGATTTCCCTTAGGTTGTTACATTGTGAGCTACATCCCTCCTAGTTCCCTCAAGCTCAGCATTTTCCCACAGCTAAAACTCTCACCTTCCCCTTCATGAAGGGCTTTGCTGTCTCCAAATGCTTCAGGCACCAGTTTAGCGTAATGATGATTGTTAGATTTGCTGAATGCTAACGTGTCAAAATACACAGATCCATTTGACTCATATCTGAAATATTTAACAAGAGCACAAAAATATAAGGTTTATATTCCCCCTCTGGATAATCCTTTGTAACATGAAATACTTGTATACAATATATTCATTTGGAAGTGTGTACTTATAAACCTTAAAAATTCTTGAGTATGGTTTAAAAAGAACAATCTATCAATCTAGAATATACATGTAAATATGACTAAAATTAAATTTTAACAAAACAAAAATGCTGTAAAAGTGGACTGAAGTTATTAGCCATACAAACTGTCAGTAGTAGAAAACTTTAATGTCATTTCATTCCACACGATGCAATTTCCACGGGATTAAATGACGTGGCCATTACACTATCACAAGCATGGATCACTGGATATAGTTGGTACTTACGCAAATTTGTTACTGATAATTTTTTGCACATAATCAATAATTTCTGGCATGTACTCACTGACTCTAGTGAGTACATCAGCAGGAAGCACCTGGCAAGATAAACATATGGTGTAAAAT
Source organism: Acanthopleura granulata (assembly GCA_016165875.1). NCBI lineage: Eukaryota > Metazoa > Mollusca > Polyplacophora > Chitonida > Chitonidae > Acanthopleura > Acanthopleura granulata. The sequence goes on along the minus strand of JABBOT010000001.1, from coordinate 32,236,158 downwards.
ATTTTACAGTATTGTGCAAATTTCCTTTGAGTTTAACTATCAGACCAAAATACAGAGCTTACTTAATAGCAGTTTAAGGAATAACATATCTAGACACAATCAATGAAGATACAGAGGCTTTTACATGTGGTGGGTTATTCCCCCTAGAGACACTTCCACTCAAAAAAGTTAGCCATACCACTGCCTACTACTGTAACCATGGAGATAGACCACAAAATTCACTGACATTTTAGTAAAATGGTATAAAGGTATTTGCATCTGTCACAAAATTTATTTTTTTTTATTCAAATACCAGATAGAAACTGAATTTGACTCACATTTAAAGCTTCCATGTCTTTGTGAAACTCTTCCTCAAAATGTCGAGGAAGGGCAGCAAATATGGAGTTGTCTGTAACCTCTGACCCATGCTTGGCATCAAGCCAGTCAGCAAGCAGGTCTTTTGAATCTTCGATTAGACACTGAAACGGTATGGTAGAAAGATTTTGACACAAAAAGTCAAAGATTAATTGAAAGTTCAAAAATACTAAAATAAATTTACAGTTCCTGTAAACATCTAAATTACAAAGCAAGGTGTCTCAGAATTTGCATTCTGGGCATGAGGAATCTTTCTTGTCTCCCACTTCACACACCTGCTGGTCAGTCATCAGGTTAAGAGTGAGGTGGTTTAGCTCACCATCTTGGCCTGCTGTAACTCTGCAGGGTCACCAGCCTTCACCACCGACTCCAGCCTCTGTACAGCACCCTCTACCTTGTTGTAGATCCTCTCATACATGGCTTTCTTGTCAGGGTCAGTCTCTGCCTTTAGCTTCTCACTGAAAGGCTGGAAGAAAACCAAAACTCAACAGTTAAAATATGGAAAACCACAAAGACATGAAAAACAGTGCAATGCAGGACTTGTCAAAGGTATCACTTCAAAAACAAGCTTTTGCTGTTGAGTTATTCAGCAGGTCAATACTACTTGATCAACACTCAAGCCCACAAAGTTATAGCAGAACTGATCCAAAATTCTACTTTAATAAAATTCAGCTCTTGACTATAGCAAGCACATCAAGAATGGTGCTTTCATAATGCATTTTGTATCCACGGTACAATTATCAATTATCACAAGTTTTATTCTGTAATTGCAGCCTAGGTTTCCCATGGGATATGAACAAAGTGAATATCTTTTCAAAATACATTTTATTGATAATTCTCACCTGTGAATATGCACCTGTTTACTAATAGTCACACGTAGGCAACTGCTTCCAATCAACTTACCTTAGCCGCTTCCTTTGTATCCTCCAACACCTGCTTCAATGGCAGTTCCTTCTCTTTGTACTTCTCCATTAAATAATTCTGACGAGCTCGTCTTATGATCTAAGATTTGGAACAGACCATCGACACATGGATATTATCACTTGCAAATGTAAGAAATATACCAGTATTTATTTTTAATTACTTCTTTGACTGTTGTTCAATGGCATACTAATATGAGAATTATAAATGGCCTTACTGGCACTCCATGAAATAGTGAATTAGCAGGCTAATGCAGTGCAATGACCCAGGAGCCTCTCACCAATGAAGTCATTATCAGTTCAAATCATGCTGTGGCTGGTTTCCTCTCTAGTTGCATACCACAAGTTCTGCTAGTAGATGGTTATGGCTTTGCCCAGTTTTCTTCAACCATAATGGTGGCCGTCATCATAAAAGTGAAATATTCTTGAGTATGGCATATAAACCAATCAGGTAAATAAATAAATAAATGACCTTCTTGCATAGACTGTAGCCTATTCTTTAGTACTGACTATCATTTCAAGCATGTTTCTATGTACATCCACCAAGCTACAAAACAAACACAAGATTTCAACTATGAGCATTCATGAATCATCTGTGTTACCCCAAACCAATACATCAGATATTTCATAACTTTCTCTCCCTAAAGAAAGTATTGATCTGATCAGATATAATTCAATTCTGTTAGATGGAATTAAGTGAAAGAACTTCCAGAAATTCTCATTTATTTATTTGGAGTTTAATGTAATCATGAGGAATTTTTCCGTTTAATATATGATGGGGTTAAGTTACTGAAGGAAGTGTTAGACTATGCAGCCAGCCCCACAATCGTTGTCCACTGTCTTATTGTAACCAGGGCCATTATTTGATGCCAAATAATGTCAGACAATATGAGACTGTGCAGGAGTAGAGATAATCACATAATACCCAGAAAAGCACTGACCTTGTCATCAATATCTGTAATGTTCATACAGTAAAACACCTCATAGTTAAAGTAGTCTCTCATCACCCGCCGCAAAATATCAAAGGAAATGTATGACCTGAAAGAATATACAACACAACCTTCCAATTACACATGGTGAAAAAAAGGAACGCCTAAACAACATATGAAATGTACATAAACTTTAAAGAGTTGAGCCTGAAAAAAGGGCATTTAAAAACAGTAAGTTATTGGTAATTATATATGCTGAAAAAAAACAAGGTTTTTACAAAATGCCAAATATACCTGCAACTTAAATGAATAGGGCTTGCTAAAAGGGCATTTAAAAACATTAAAATATTAGTAGCAGCAATTTAATTCATTAAAGTTGTGTGGGGCCTCTTCAGACAATGGGGTTAGTGTGCCAGCACGGCATAATGCCCCAGGAGCCTCTCACCAATGTGGTCACTGTGAGTTCAAGTCCAGCTCATGCTGGCTTCCTCTCCGGCAGTATGTTGGAAGGTCTGGCAACAAATTGCAGGTGGCTCCCAGGCTCTGCCTGGTTTCCTCCCACCATAATGCTGGCAGCCATTGTTTCAGTGAAATATTACTGAGTATGACGAAAAAATGGCAATCACATATACAAATAATTTAAAGTAGTAAAAACATAACTTGGAGCTGTGCTTACCTGGCATGCCCCATATGGGACTGGTCATACACAGTTGGTCCACAGCCATACCAGGTGACAATACGGCCAGTCTGTGGCACAAACACCTCCTGAAAACAACGATAATAACCATAAACTGGTGGTACAGGTGATGCCACATAAGATACCTGTATGACTGCCAACATCCACCTAGCTCAAAGCCTCAACAGGTGGGGCTAATACACATGTAGGGATCCTACATCTCACAGTTTCAATGTTGTGGGCTTAAAACAGAGGGACGCTAAACCCATCTGAGCTGCAATAAAGTCCGCTTTGACATATAGGGATCCTAGTCCTCATAGCCTCAATGATATGGGTTAACAGACATAAGGATCCTACACCTCACAGCCTCAATGATATGGGTTAACAGACATAAGGATCCTACACTTCACAGCCTCAATGGTATGGGTTAACAAACATAAGGATCCTACACCTCACAGCCTCAATGATACGGGTTAACAGACATAAGGATCCTACATCTCACAGCCTCAGTGATATGAGTTAACAGACATAAGGATCCTACACTTCACTAAGTCAATGAGGTCGGTTTCCAGACACAGGGACCCTACATGAAAATGAAGCATTCTGAAGTCTTCATGGCAGTCAGATTTATTAGTGCATTATATCAAATAAACTTTTTATCCTGTTCTTGTAAAGAAGGATAACTTTTTCAGGTGGTAATCTCCACAGTGTGCCTTACAGAGAAGCCATCCACTGGAATGAGAGTGAGGTGGTGCGGCTATTATCTGGACTCCCTGCCACTATCCAGCAGAGAAGACTGTCTACAGCAGCTGATATACATACACATCTTTACTCTATAAACTGCATATCTGAGAAGAAATGAGTGATCAAATTGCCAATGTTCACTGATATCAGTTTGTTTCTTAATAATCACTTTTATATGGATAATGCTACGAGTGTGTTTTTTGTGCGTGTGAAATAACAGAAAGTACATCTACTATTATAAGAAGCTGCACACATCTGATAGCAGTGAAGTACAAGCACATTCCAGGTTGTCTCCCCTGAGCTGTAAAATTTCAACTCTCACAGCAAGTCGTGAAAGCCCATGCCTAGCAGTGCAACTTTTTGTTGAGAAACCTGTCATTAATTCCGCAGCCAAGACCAACAATATAAACATGGACATCTTGACTTATTTCTGTACCTGGTTTTGTTTGAATGTTGTAAATCAAGATGTTTTCACTCGTATCCTGCAAAACAACAACCTGGAGGACGCCAAGGTGAGGTAGCTAACAAGGCGGTGCCTGCTTTCAAGTCCAAAGCAGCAAGAGCTGGATACAGTGGGCTGAAGTCACAGTGACATGATAGCACCATAGGGGACCCTTTAATACAAACACCTTTACAGACACAGAAGCTTATAGGCTTGACTGTAAACATGTATTCGAGAAATGCAAAATATCTCCTCCAGTTTATCACATCTTCTATACCTCCTTAACATAACATTTGTATAATCACTCATAAAAGTGACACATAATCTCTTTATGTAAACCTGTAAGGACCAACTGATATCAGTTGCTGCACACAAAAGAAAATCAGCCCATATCAAAACACCGAAATCCCAATAGAACTGTAAAAATGGGCCTGTAAATCCTTTCTAGGACTGATCTCCTTGTGGCATTGGACAACCAGCAGACGTTCCAGGTATCAGATGTGACACTTAACCCAGGTTACAATGTCCTTATCAGCTTAGTCTAACTTACATAATCTTTCAATTCTATCGCACTCTATGCGATTACTTCACTTTGTCATGGATAAGCAACTCTAATTTATTCCTTTTGACCATGACTGATTTTAATAATACAATACTCAAGTTAATTAATTAAGCTTTCAGGTTTATGGGTGGGGGGCACTGAAAACGGGCTTGGTACATTAATGCAACAAGGTTACAAACAAAAGAGAAGCTGGTGGTAGATTGATCTGAACACACAACTACATTGGTGAGAGTCCACAAAAGTCAAATTAAGCACTTGTGTTCATTTAGCCAACTAAATCTGGAGCTTGTCAACTCTTCTAACCAGACAAATGTACATGCAAGTCATATCTAAATGGATCTAATGTTCAATGATGTCTCATCAACTTTATTATTTTCCCAACACTAAAGTGATTAAAACAAACTCCACATTTTCCATAATTACTGATAATATTTTCAGAATACAAAATATGCTATAAACACATTTTTAGGGTAAAAAATATTGGCAGATCTTGGCTAGTTCAATGCATAGATTACTAAAGATTCGATCTCTATTCCATAATATAAATGAGAAAAAGTTGTAGGAGAGACAGATTCAGGTTGATTTCAGCCATTAGAAATTCATTAAACTGATATATCCTTCCCTAAGCTCAATTTGCATTCAGTAATGCAGCAGAATCCAGTTGAAGATTAGTGTCCTACCAGACCATAGAAATTAAACCGAAATGTATCTGACACATAATAACCAATAATGTAAACATTTTCATAAAAAGGAAATGCTATTAAGCGGACCTTTTCAAAAGGGTCTGAAAGCCGATACCTACTGCAGACAAAAATCCCAGACTCAATAAACCACATCTGTCAACACAGAAGCAAGACTTGGCAAAAAACACGAGCAACCTCAATTATTTTCATCATTGGCAGAATAATAATGGAACTAACAAATATTGCAATAAAATATTGGAGTGTTTTCCCTAAAGAAATTTGCTATTGGAAACTCTGCGACAGAAATTACATGTATTACAGAAATCCAACATCCAGCAATTGCAAAATTTACCATTGTTGAATGAATTTTAAGTTATCTTACCTTCATACTCAAGAATATTTCATTTATACAACAAGGGACAGCTTTAAGGTGGGAGGAAATGAGCAGAGCCGGGGGGGGGGGGGGGTTGTGATTTGTGATTATCTGCTAAAAATTACAAAATCGCTGAGGACAAATTTTGGTCTTACTGACACGAACAATTAAAATCATATTTTCAAGACTTTCTATTAGACAGATACCGTGGAAGCCATTTCAGCAAATTTACATCCCATGCTAAATATGCAAAACTAATGTGATCTGGCTGGTGTTCGTACTTCATGTAACACAAACTGAGCCTGCATGCAAAACAATATCTAGAGCAGTAAAATTCATCGAAAGAAACATCAAAATATGCCAAACAGTTACAATGACAGACTGACAGACCCAACTAAAAATCTCTTGCTTTTCATGAAAGCATGGGATAAAAAGATGTTTCAACTACAGGTATCATAGTCCTCACCTAGCTCTTAATCTGTATGAAACTGCAGGTCTGTGATAACACATTACATTTTGATAAGTATATTCTGATATTTCTCATTCCTGGAAGGCAATGTCTGTATAAATGGAATGAAGCAGAGATAGAATGAAGGCTGGGGTAAAATGAGATGACTAATGGAGGAGTGGGGTGGGATAGGGTGGGGCAGGGAAGGAGCGCTGTGGGGCAGCTGTGTCGCAGGGCACACTGCCCAGACAACAGTCTTCCACCACCCCTCGATCTGACTGTCCGCACGCGGCCGCATGCATAATTTAATATCTACATAAACAGTTAATTACTGGGCCTGGGGCTACGCAGCTCCACGAGAACATAAGGCTGGCTGATAAACGTGACATTCCTCGATCGACCTTTAAACCAATCAGCAAAGTAATTCTCTGTTCAAACTCACTCACGAAACAACTTGCGACGTTTCCCTGACTAATTAACCCAGGAAAGTTTGCCAAATACCTGACTTATTTCCTGGTGTGAAATGTACAAGACAAACACGCCAACTGATTAGATTAAACTGTTAGCCAGCACAATACACACACAGAGGAAGTTTTGAAGGAAAACTTTTGTGGTGAACAATAATATTGTAAGTACCAATACTGCTGTAACAAACCGATGCTGTATCACATTTTGATAGATAATGTTTCAATGGCCAATACTCTTACAATGTGCGATAATGTTAATCTTTTCCAACTGACACTGTAGTAGATTTTTACCAATAGTGTACATGTAGCAACTCTGTCCTTGTCTCATGCTGCAGTGAATTTTTGCCAATAATGTAATAATATACAGAAAAGGTTTTCACATTATCAGACGGTTTTACAACAGTATTGATCATGGTAACATTATCGGTCAAAAAGTGATACAACATCGGTTGGGAACAACAGCAGTGGTACTTTCTGCATTATTGATTGCAACAACTTTTATTCAGTCAAAGAAGCCAAAGAAAAGGACAAGATGTCCAGCTTTATGCAATACAAGAATGTGTATGGAAGAAAAACGACAACTTCTACTAATGGTGCAATGTTGTTTTTCACAATAATGACAGCTTGTAACTACATGTACCAATGAGGGCCATCTCTGGTCTAAGGAACTAATTTCTTACTGGATTTTCCCTAGCCCTTGACCAATAAGGTCACGAGTCCAGACCTACTTAATGGTATGTCTGCAGATTTTTGTCAGAGGTCTGTCAGGTGCCGTACTTTAAACAAAAGGCAGTGGATTTTTCCCCCTGTTTCCTCCACCAACAAATGTGACCACGAGCACAGAAGTGAATAAGTCCTGAATATGCATTGTATTAAACAACAATCAAATATCAACATCATAAGACCAATGTTACTGATGAAACAATATATTATTAGCAGGTTGATCAGTAGCATCAGTCAGTGATTTCATCTTCCTTGTATAGTGTCATTATTACGCACATGTGTATGTATAAGTTTGCTGAATTGATTATTTTCTACCACGATGTGGATGAAAATATTGCTGATGTTCTTTCCTTTGTATACAAATTCACAAAATGAATTCGTGTTCAAAGTGTGAAGTTTGCCAGCACAACTGTCTACAATGTCTTGGAGACTACTACTACATGTTTGCATGTTTAAAGACAAAGCGATGGCTTGTGTCAGAAAGTGTATTTCAAATTCCTGCTGGCACTGCTTCTCTACAAAAATCCTTACCACTGTTCACTTTTCTTGCAGGAAACGCAAATCAAAAAAAAAAAAAAAAAAGAATTATATCATTGGTCAGAAGTGCGTATTTCTCACCTTCTTCCTCCATCAATTTTCATTAGACATGTATTCATTTTAATAATATTAACAAAATTATAAAATGAGCATTCAACGGCCCATTTCCTAGACATGAGCAGGATGCATGCCACCACAGTATCTACAGGCAGTTTCTAGTGGTATCATACCTGTACATCTCTGTTTTGGCACTATCCACCTACCTACCTACCTACCTACCTACTACCTACCCTGTTCTAGTGGTTAGAACTTTCAAGAGTTTAATTAACCCTAAATACACAAACTCACAATAATTGTTTTAATATGTCATTAATTATTTTGTAGAATGTCAGAAATCCACAAAGACAAATTATCCAAATGCTAGAGACGTGGAAACGTTCGCCAGCAACCTTCGGATGATCATGGGTTTCCCCCGCGCTCTGCCCAGTTTCCTCCCACCATAATGTTGGTCGCCATCGTGTAAGTGAAATATTCTTGAATATGGCATAAAACACCAATCAAATAAATAAATAAAATGCTAGACTCTGCGACTCAAACTTGAAAGTAAAAGAAATGTTATGTCACCATCTCAAAGAAGACAGTGAATTCGATCTTGGCATCTGCAGCAGCATTAAGGTGTTCTGATAAGAAAGACTAGCAATGCGTTTGTGATCAGCCAAAAATAATCAGCCCCATGCCATTCCCATTCTTCATAATCCAAACACTTCAATAGCCATGATAATATTCCAACATCTGATGGATTTATCTATACAGCAACAAGTTTTATAAAAATATTATCCATATTAAAAAGAAAAGCACCGAAAAAAGAGATGCTGCAATGAGACTAAGAAACGTGGAATGTGGATATAAATTTAACTCTTGACGACGAGCAGCAGTAAGAAGAATATGACTTTGATCTTGTTTCTGGCAGCAGACTGAAAAATCCCCCTTTATAAAGTCACCAGGGCTAATGCATAACTTCAATATTAATATGCAACATGACACCCGCTAAAGGCCTGCAGCTCATTTTTTCTCCCGTTCTTGTTGGCCGTTAATGAGCCCATAGTTATGAACAGCCAAGGATCAGTGTCTGTGCCTCTTTAAGTTTTCACTTCGTGTGCAGCGGCATTAAACTTCCCACATGTTCTTTCATACTCACAATTCCTGAAAAAATGAGCGGGGATATGTGTAGAAACTTCCAGTATCACCTGTGCCGCAATGAGGAGAGGGGGAATATGACATAAAACTTCCAGCAGGTTTTTGCATATTCACGTTTCCTGACAAAGTGTGAGAGGATATCTGTTGAAACTTCCAGCATCATCTGGGGCAACACTAGGGGAAATAGGGAAATATGACATGAACCTTCCAGCAGTTTTTTGCATATTCACATTCCCTGACAAAGCGAGAGGGGATATGTGTAGAAACTTCCAGCATCATCTATGCCGCAATGAGGAAAGAGGGGATATGACATGACACTTCCAGCAGGTTTTTTTCCATATTCACATTCCCTGACAAAGTGAGAGGGGATATGTGTTGAAAGTTCCAGCATCTATGCCGCAATGAGGAAAGAGGGGATATGACATGACACTTCCAGCAGGTTTTTTTTCCATATTCACATTCCCTGACAAAGCGAGAGGGGATATGTGTTGAAACTTCCAGCATCATCTGTGGGGTAATAGGGAGAGAGGCATATGACATGAAACCTCTAGCATCATCTGAGGTACACTGGGGGAGAGATTGATTATGACATTAAAGTTCCAGTATCATTTGTGAGACAATGATAGCAAGGGGAATATTACATGCAACGTCTAGCATCACAAAGGGACAATGGGGGAGAGAGGGCAGGATATGACATGAAACTTTCAGCATCATCTGGTGGACACAGAGTATACGTCATGAAACTTCCAGCATCATCTGGTGGACACAGAGCATACAGCATGAAACTTCCAGCATCATCTGGTGGATGGGGGGATATGACATGAATCTTCCAGCACCATCTGGTGGACAATGGGGATATGGCATGAAACTTCCAGCATCATCTGGTGGACAGTGGGGATATGACATGAAACTTCCAGCATCATCTGGTGGATAGAGGGGATATGACATGAAACTTCCAGCATCATCTGGTGGACACAGAGCATACAGCATGAAACTTCCAGCATCATCTGGTGGATAGGGGGGATATGACATGAATCTTCCAGCATCATCTGGTGGACATAGGGCATACAGCATGAAACTTCCAGCATCATCTGGTGGACACACGGCATATGACATGAAACTTCCAGCATCATCTGGTGGATAGAGGGGATATGGCATGAAACTTCCAGTATCATTGGGGGAGGGGGGAAGAGGAGGAGGATATAACATGAAACTTCCAGCATCTTCTCAGGGACACTGGGGAAAAGAATGGTATGACAAAACTTCAAGCATCATCTGGGAGGAAATGAGGGATATGACATGAAACCTACGTCATCATCTCAAGGACAATGGATCACTAAATACAGATGATTACCAGATGAACATAAATGCCACAATGTATTCTGGGCAAACCAACAAAAATACAATTCAACACCACACAAGAATTAAGTGCACAAAATGTTTTGCTGTCCTAAATAAATAAACTTGCTAATTAGCAACTAAAATAATGTGATTTCTGGACTGTCACATAATAATGCTGATCTTCCGGTAAATCAAGCATGTGAGACTGCAAGGTATTCTGCCCACACAACAGCACCAAGCAGATTGTACTAAAAGATGGATGAAATGTCTTCCAGCTGTCCCATGTCCACTTGTCCTGAAAGTTAGGTGATAAAACATTGACAGACTGTAACAAGAGAAAGTGATGATTCAGGCAGCCTGGGGGCTTGGTGATCAAATGTCCAGAAGTCTGCCTGGACTGCTGGACAGAGAGAGGACAGACAGATGGACAGTCATCAGGGGGCGGAGTCTCACCTCTGGCTAACACCTCCACTCATGCTCACCTTAGGTAACTAGACATGAACATACCAAGTGTACAACATTAAACATCAACAATCGAGGATACTCGATTAAATTAAACTTACACAATCCAGGACACTCAGTAAACACTATATACACCCTGTCAAGGACATTCAGAACACATTAAACAAGGACAAACAAGTGCACTCAGTACACATTAAACAAAGACAAACAAGAGCACTCAGTACACATTAAACAAAGACAAACAAGAGCACTCAGTACACATTAAACAAGGACAAACAAGAGCACTCAGTACACATTAAACAAAGACAAACAACAGCACTCAGTACACATTAAACAAAGACAAACAAGAACACTCAGTACACAATACATAAAGACAAACAACAACATCTAGTACACAATACACACAGAAAAACAAGAACACCCAGTACACAATACATAAAGACAAACAACAACATCTAGTACACAATACACACAGAAAAACAAGAACACCCAGTACACAATACATAAAGACAAACAACAACATCTAGTACACAATACATACAAACAAGAACACCCAGTACACAATACATAAAGACAAACAAGAACATCCAGTACACAATACATAAAGAATCTAGTACACAATACATAAAGACAAACAAGAACATCCAGTACACATTCAACAAAGACAAGTTAGAATACCAAGTACACATTAACCATACACAACTCATCGCCCATTAAACACATCCAAATTTTAATATAATATATACAGTTTAGTATTAATAATTACTGCCCTTAATCTGAAGTTACACTACACGGGACAGTTTTACAAAACAGGATATAACTTGTGTCAAATGTAATTGCCATGATGACAGATAGTTAGGAGATCTATCGCCACGGTAGCCGTAGCACTTAGCGTAACATTAGACCTCTTCGTAAAAAGGACCTAAGAACTGTACATGCCATTGTTTCTTGTGGAATATACCATCCTTATGGAAACGCTAGGTTGAGTAACCATACAAACATAGCTACAAGCACAAATCCCATATGTTCATGTACTTGCCATTCCCAATTTTTCTCTCCCCTTCGGTTAAAATTGGAGAGAGGCATCTGCAAGACCTAAAGATATAATTAATTAGCTGAATACTTTAAACAAGTCACTTCATTATGCACTAGCATTGTGCAGAAAATTTTGGTAAAAAAAAATACTGGAAATTCAATAAAAGTAATTAAGTGCTAAAACATTACATTATTCATGGAATATGCTTCCATGTCAACAAGAGCCCTTAAATCTGACAAAATAATTCAAAAGCCACTGATATATGTTCATGGTTGGCCAAGATAACTCGTTCAGTTACATGGCATTGCATAACTACATACTCAGCTTTACAGCATTCAAGATCAAAAATGAAAAACAGAAATGGTTGAGATCAGACTCAAGGCACTTCCTGGGAGACTAAAATCTGAAATCTTAACATGACCAAAAGAATATTCAGTATGAAAGCATTTAATCATTTGCACAACATTCTACTTGTAGCTTCACGCAGGCAGCAATTCCTAAACCCAGCACAAATCAGTGTGTTTGAACATCTCTAAAAACTAAAGACATCTAGATCAAGTAGCGATACTGCAAGACGTTAGTGCTCATCTTTGGAATAAGGAAAACATGACTGGGCAGATAATGTCCGTAATTACACTGCGTGGAAGTAAAGGTGAGGTCGGCAAGAACGCGTGAAGTGAAAGTATGGAGTAGGCCTGTGTTTTTACCAATCATATCTACCTCCAGCAGATGACACCTCGAACACGCGGCGTCCATCCATAATTCAGGAGGAAGTTCTGGGTGCTCATGCCATCAGTTGCCCATTAACACCCAGCCGTTTCTTCTCCATTCCGCAACTAGACGTCCCATCTCAACCTGAACTCATAGCCACTCTTGATTAGATTACCTACCCCTTGGGAATTCCCTTGCCTGGCAACTGTTCACACGAAATCAAAATTATCCACTTAAAGAATTACAAATGTAGACTTTCATGAATTAGCCTCCAGGCCAGATGAAAAATAGAAAGTGTGAGCAGCCACCTCCGGTAATACCAGTTCTACATTATCACTTTAACTGTCGGCAGCACTACATAGTTTATTGTTTGCCATTTACAGAGACAGGTACAAGATGGCTACGATGAGATTCACTCTGTATAATTATCCCTCGTCTTCGCAGCAGTGACAATCCATAAACCATTATTTCATTCCACCTCGACACTATTTTCATAAGCAAGACTCTGGAATTCTTAGTTTAATAGTGGTCATCTCCCTGAGCATAGAGCTGATAACCTGGAAAAACAATACTGGCCAATATGTTAATGGTGTGGCTAAAAGTGTGACAATCCTCCTTCAACTAACACTCTGAATAAGTTTCTTTACACCTATAAAACATGTGATAACATTTCAATACTAATTAGTAGCTTTTGAGCAATTTTTCTTTGTAATCATAATTACTGTGAAACTACAGCATACTTTTTTCAGCAATTAATACATCATGAACCTTTTGTCTTTTGGACTAACAATTCATGTGTTACTGTCAAATCATTTTTATTTCTAATTTTGCAATTTACCAAAGGTCTTGCAACTCTATCAAATGTCCTTCTTTGTGGTTATTTAAATCTAATACACTGTTCATCCCTCTCTGGAAGATTTGGGGTGTAAAAATTATTGTACCTTCCCCTCACCTTTGCAACAACTTTTTGCATTTATGAGGGTTCAAAGTCTTTTGTTTTTCTTATTTATATATGTAATGTATATGTCTCATTCATCATTGAAATTTCCAAGAATTATAATGTCATAGGGGAGCTTGAAATCCATCCTGAACAACAATGATACTACTCATACATGGAAACAGATAAAACCATGCTTACCTTTATCCCATGTATTTCACAATATAATGTATTGCAATTTCCGTGATACTGAGATTTCCACTTTGATCAGATTAAGATGTTCCAATGTATATTTGGAAGGTACAATGATCTCCTAGAAATATGTATGTTCCAGCTTATGACAGAAAGTAATATTCCATGACATTTCTTTGCCTCTAAAAATGTACTTATCAGGGTATTTACCCCAAAAGTTCATCAGCATAATTAATAATTTCTTGTAGTAAACTTGCGGTAGCATTCATATAGTTCACTGTTGATAGTTACAAAGTTTTCTTCATCAAGCTTTCTGGTTAAACATAAACTTGTGTATAGTCTTTGCTTTGTAGCTATGCATCAATAGGCACTACTACTCTGCAGTCACTGACATAACTATGGCTTCCTCCCATTATAAAAATACTTTTAGAGGACAATAAAGGTTGTGCTTGCGTGGCAAGGATCTTTTGAAAACAAAAATTTGCTTTCTTATTAAAGAAATAACGAGGGATTTAGATTAATTATCAATGTGGGGATATGGACTGAGAAACTCTACTCCCCATCTATCATGCACATATGTCATGCTTCTTTGTTGTCAAGGAAACAGCACTGCATAGAACTCCCTTTCTCTTCAGACTTCGTACAAAATGGTCAATTTATTACCCGAGCCGAGAGCCAAATGTTCTTAGACTTGGCTTGTATGTCTATACTGATAATCAGTCTTGCATGCTAGTTTTCATAGACATGCTACCCAGAAAAATATGAACAGGTAGCTGGTGATTAAGGGAAGCAACAAAGTGTACCATTACACTGTAAACCATATCAGCTGCCAATAATCACATCACACCAGATCTGACGAAAGGTGGGAGTAGGCTTAAGATTCCTGTACGCAAGAACAAACTTCTAAGCAGACTGCTAAACACTCAGAATAAAATATTTCCATGACACTGAAAAATGTTATAAATGCATATATAAAAGACATCCAGACACATATTCACAGACATAGCTCTTTAATACACTGACTCTGTAGGCACAAAGTAGGATATTCTTGACGTAGAGCAGTTGTGAGCTATAAACAAAGAAAGGTCCAGAAAGTTCCGGCTTCTCACCAGTAAGTGTTTGACCAAACAGCTGACCTTCACTAAAAAGCTTACCTGGTCACCTACCCTGACACTGACACCACTTTCTTCCAAACTCAAAATACTTTGCCTTATTTGGATGGTAACGGCCAGGGTAAAAAAATATGTTAACTCTGTTTCAGAGGGCTGTTCTTTTATATATAGATTTTATATTATACTATGGCAATGAAATCCATTAAACCATGCCAGCAGAACAATATGGTTCACTCTTCACACCTAGTTGTATGTACATCTACAAAGTAACATTCCACCACATTCCGTCACACAGTTTTCCTTCCATGTGACACCTTCTCATGGACCTGACCCACTAAAAGCGCACTGGTGAACAGTTCAGGATGGTAGTCGGGGCTTTGAGGGGGGAGTAAGAGGGGAAAGCTGTGTGAAGCTCTGCCGTTCCGTCACACAAACCCCTCAATAATTCATACTGGCTTACCTCCCCTCGGGTCACAATCATTATCTACTCACTCAGCTATATACAATATCATCAAACTTTCATGAAGACTCAACCTATCAGTTTTCACAACCCTGGCCCTGGCAAAGTTTCGCCAGAAGAAGGAATGGGGACTCTGGCTTCTCTACCTTGCACAGGTGAAAAATGACCCACAACCATGTAAACCCAAGCTCCTGTATTTTGGAGGACAAATTGGGTGAAAACAAAAAGAGTCTTTAAGGTGATTAGGGGGAAAGGACTAAGTGAAATATAAGAAGGAAAGTGAAACATTATTTTTACTTCAAGAAATTTAAGTAAGAGTTTCTTTCATGGTTATACACAATAATCTGATCCATAATAATCTTCATAGGCTAAGCACTGTACAATGTACATCCAAAACAAGAGCACCGGCAAATTTTACTTTTACCTTTATTCAAGAAGCTAAGCAATACATTATTCTTAATTTGTCAAACAATACCACATACATAAATCATCTCACACACTGATGTATTAGATGTATGTAACTATAATTTTAAAAGAATGAAATTATTTAACTCAACAAACAACTGCAAGTACTTGAACATACGAAACCTGAAAATGGTGAATACTACGCACTCCCTGTCCATTTCATGCGAGAAAGATGCAACATACGGGGTGACAAAGTTCATGGAAATCTATATCTTTCCATATAACTCTCCAATAACCTGTGGGCACATGTGTACAATGTATATACATGATGTAAATTGGTATGTGTATATAGATATAAATAGCCCTACATAAAAAAGTGGGTACACATAACTCCTTATCCTAAGATACAATATTGCATTGACCAATTCAGTCTCCCCTGAAGTAAATGTATTCCACAATCCCTCATTAACCGTGACCCCATAATTGCTGATGGATGCCGCTATACTGGTGTGAACGCCGGCTGAGGATCAATACAGGAACTAATACTTCCGCCATGAGCATGGATAATTTTGAAGAGAACTTTGCTTATTACACATAGCTGGTGTACAGGGGTAATAAGGCAGCCAACTGTGGCCATACAACAGCACAGGGTACTTTTGCTTTTCTGTGCTCACGCACAAACTGACATCAGCGCCAGACTTGGCTAAAGAGGGCTTTTTCGACAAACAGCTTGTTTTGTCTGGTAATCAAGAGGCAATATATAACTTGGATGGAGCCAGTTTGCTGGCTGGTGGATGACGGGAAGGGTGTGGACTTTACATTCCTCCATAATCGCCCGTAACCGTCTTTTAATTATACTCGTGCTTTAGTCAATAAAGATTTGCAGCTGAGCCGTTGCTAAGCAGAATTCAATGAAGTCAGCGACTAGTTATTATTATCATGGTAACCACTTCTTGTCCAATGGGTAAACCTTGCCCCCAGCCATCAGAGGCAACCAAAGAGTTAATCAGCTAGCAAGTACTTCCCCAAAACTAATTTGTGCACTGATGACCACACCAACAGCTAGTCCAATCAGCCTTAATTTTGTGCTGGAATTATCGAGCTTAAAATGTCAAAGACTGCAGCTCTATCACGATTTCTTTTCCTAGGGAATATTAAGTTATGTAAAACAAGATTTACATGTATGAGGTAACACCAGAACGCAACCAATATTAACCATCAAATTTGGTTAGATTTTCCGCATGCCAAACAACTGAATCACTGCTGAACAAGTAGCAAACATTTGCTTCATGAGGCAAAGATAGCAAAGTTACAAAAACATAAAATAGATGGAAAGCACCTGTTTTGTGTGGACTACCTTGCAAATTAGGCAGGTGACAGGTGCTACTCTACCATCTTGCTCCTCACACATTAATGTAACATAACTCTCGTCAACAACTGCTGCTTTATGGCACTGTTGATGACCATAGTTTCAACTTATCTTCATTGAGGCCACCTTCTGCATGGATTATGCAACAGCTGGCCATCACTGCCTAATGCCTAATGTAGAAATATCTCCTACCCAATTGGATCCTGCACCCTAGCTGCATATATATATGCTCCCGGGTTTCTTGTAATATATTCTACCCTTAAAATTTTCATATCATACTCGATGTCTCAATGGGGATGGGGATGGGGGGGAATAAGAAATGACATGACAGACAAATAGAATTTAGCATATACTGTCATGTGGACCCATGCCATGTTACCATTATTTCTGCCACGAATCCTGGTGAGACAGAATTAAACCTAATAAGAGAACATACAAACTAGTGTAAAAATATACAGGAGAGTCAAGAATTCATCAAGTTTAGTGTCGACAGGTTTAGTGAAGGTTACAACTGTACATGATTGGTAAGATATGGTACAACCATGTAACACAGAGTTCTCAAAATATTAAAAGTTGAATTTTAAACGTAGTTTTGTGCAGAAATAAATGCAGAAAGCCACAAGGTCATGTTTTGTGTATAATGACTTAATATCATTACCTGATCTTATAATCTTCCACATAGTGAAAATAACTTGGACACTAAATGCACTTGGGCAGTTAATATAAGTGAATACTCTGCCAAAAATTTTTTTCCTGTTAATATGAGAAGGAAAATCCACACCATGTCTATATGGGATGGTAGCTAAAACTGTAGAGCATCTCAAAATGATGTCTTCCTAAAATCACAATGCATTCTGGGATTTGAAGTTTAGCACTGAGGCAAGCTGTAAGAAGCAGAAACAATTCATATATTGTCCTGTAAACAATTACAAGGTAAACATAATTATACGGGTACTTTTATTCTGATGTTTCACGAATTTTCTGTAACTATACATAAAAAAAAGAAATGCTACAGCAAATCTTCAATCCTTTCAACATCTAAACCACGTTTCCAGTGGAATTTATGTATAGAATGATTATGAAAATGGCACTAAAAATGATATATTTGTGCGATTAGAGACGTGAGTTTCACAAAACTGTGCAAATTATTCTCTACATCCCATGATTCTGTCAGAATGTTGCAAAATATTGCCTGCTGAGGTGGTTGAAAAGGTTGAAGAATTAAGATAGCTGGTAAAATTTGTATACAAATTGAATAGTACTCAATCTACATATCCAAAATTATAGAAAATCCTATAACAAAATGGGCACAGGCAGCATTAAAACTGGATACTCTGGATACATTTCAAATTTAAAACTTGTGGAATATGCCTCTTCAAGTATGTTCAAAATAAAAGTATGTACATGTACATTTCCCGCTGAATGCTGCAACAATTTGCTAATATGGTGTTCAACCACAATTTTACGTTTAAATCTATGCAACATACACCACCACGTGAGTTCCGATTCTTTATTCCAAAGATATAATAGAATGTTTCCCATCCCAAGCATAGCCTGACAGAGAGCTACAAATACAGCGGCATTTGTAATGTGCTCCCTCATATCTGGCCTAAACACCCTCAATAGATTGCACACTGAACTAGGTCATAAGAGTTCCAATTAATAATTCAAACAAACACTTTCATTCCCAAAACCTGAAAAGCTTTTACAACATACAACTGTTTTCTGAAATTTTATTTCATCAATTAGGTGAAGAAAAAAGACTTCAGAATATATGAGACAAAACGTTCCATCTCTTGCCGTGCAAATATCTTCTTGATCGAAGCAGTTTTTTGAACCATTCAACAAATTTTTCGGGGAATGTACACTTTTGTTAGATGTCCTAATCGAGTGATGAATCCAAAAAATTCTAGCACATTCTTTCTATTAGATCATCACATTACAAACCAGCTAAATGCAATAAAATTCAGATTAAAGCATAGCTTCCCTAAGACTGCAAAAAAGCATGCAATGCCTGGTCAGAAAGATTCAGAAAGTATTTGAGAGGCTCTGTTCATTAAAAAGATTACAAAATTCTTTCTTGAATGCAAAAACCTGTTTGAATTTGTATGAATTCATTGCTGAGTTATCATTTGAAGTGTGGAGTATTGTGCTGTCGACTGGGGATCTGAAGGTGCCCATACTTATAAGCTTATGAGAGACTGGCGAATCAGAGAACTAGGAGATATCAGCTCTTATAAACTGTGACATATGGACATAATACATATGGGCAGGACACTGTTTTAATGTTACATAGTTCAATTATAACATGTACATGTGTTAAGAACACTGCCAAGTACGTTCAAACCATTGTGTTGTGGAGGGAGTAAGTTTCTTGATCATTTCATGTTATAAATTTACATATACACTTAAGTTTAAACCACAATCCTAGCAGCTTACTTTAGTCTCAGGTGACAAGAGTTTTCCGCGCTTGGAAAAACTACGTCACCGCTCACAAAGAATTGACTGAATTTCATGCTAGCCGACGGAGCACGATGAGATGTCAATTTTCACTGTAATAGTAGCTCTTAGAAAACATACTTTACTGAAATAAACATAATATTGTCCAACCTTATTGGAAAACTTAACTTTGAACCTGAGCTGTTTTTCACTTTCAGTGTTACATTACTATGCTTACACCTACATGAAAATGTCCAGGTCTTCATTCTGTCTAAATACACCACTTTGTCCTCATTTGCTTAAATGTACCAACTTCAGACATTGGAAACACAATCATCAACAAACTTCAGAAGCAGGGAGAAAATGTATACTTTTAATGAGCACTTCTGTACCTTAAAATTTATAATTATTATAATGATATTCCAAGTGATACATTCTGTTGGGAAAATGTACTCAGGTGAGACTTATTAAATAAGAAATTAAAACCTAACACTAGAAAAATGATTGCATATCACACTGTTATATGCACACTATCAATTAAAGAGAACTCTAGCTTAAGGACTCTCCCCATCATATAGCGACAAATTCGCCAACAACAATCCTTTCCAAAACACAATTTTCAAGGGCTTATTTTTGTTTTATATAGTAACAGTAAGCTCAAGACAATGCTGTTAATCTGCAGAAACTGTAATTTCTCCATTCTCTTCAAGAGGGTTCCAGCTACTTTATACATCGAAGCAATCCAAACATCTTATACATTATCAATTAAAAAGGACTCGCACGACATTAACAATTGTTGATCACGGAGCCTATAAAGTTGTGCTACATGCTTGCAATGCACAAAAAACCCATATAACATAATGATTGGATAAACACAGCTGTCGCTTATATTTGGTTCTTTTTCCATGAAGCAAAAGAAGTTTTGGAAGAAAGTTTACATACATTCTGTCCACTTAAGTAATGTTAAAGGTACGAAGTGTGATGTTGCCATAGGAACTCCTGAGCGCTCCATCCATACATGCTTGAATTGCCAGGCTTTTTTCTGGTCACACAACCGCCCATTATCGGCTACATGCCTTTACAATCATTATTAACTTATGTCTTTGGCTGGGAATATGATGATGAGGAGGGATAAATTAGAAATTAACTTGCGTCTAATATTCTCTGGGCCTGATGGCATGAATTAGTAAACAGTTTCAGCTGATTAAGCTTTTTATTTCCCTCTTTATAGGTACGTTTATAACTCCAGAACATGAAACAGCCTCCAATGTTCTTGGAGCTCGCAGGTTTGTTTAGACAAAGTGCCATAACCAACGTGTCATCTAATAAATGGATGTTTCTGTCCATGGAGTCAATAAAATTGCGAGATATTGTAGCTGGTCTGTCTCCAGGGTTGGTTGAAATGCCCTATCCAGACCACAGCCCTGTTGTACCCTCGGGGAGCAATCAATGAAAACAGCCCAACCCACTGCTTACTTATCCATCCAGTATCCGTTATCAGAGAGATCATCTGGGATGGCTGTCTCTCTATTGTCTCTCGCCCATATGATGTAGTGAAGCTGCCTGGCTCACCCCATCCAGACCACCTGAGCAGTTCAACCTGGGCAGCAAGAATGCCGCTCTCTGAGACATGCCGTAATGGGACACCAGAAACTCATACCCTACCCATCTCCAGGACAACACGTCCATCATACAGACCACAAATATTAAAGATACCACAGTGAAAAGTCATATAATACACTGGCCTGCAAGAAGACAACAATGACTCACTTATCTAAGATATGGTGAAACATGACATCAGTAGCCATCACACCAGAGGCCTGTAACAGGACACTAGCAATAAATCCAACATCATAGGCAAGTAACAGGACACCATGAAAATGCCATACCGATGCCCTGCAACCAGATACTAACAATTCCAAGTAAGGATTTAGGCCAAGGTATCTACAGGCTAAATCTGTATACCAATCCAAAAACCGTTTAGTCATGGGAACATAAAATGACTGGACAGACGGCCTGATGGACAAACAGAGAACAATCTCAAGCAAGGTTCCATACAAAGTTACCTGCAGGCCAAATATCAGACAAATCAGCAATGTTTTTATTTATTTATTTATTTGATTTGTGTTTTATGCTTACATGTATACAACTATGGCCACCATTACGATGGGGGGAAACCACGCAAAACCCTGGAGGGGAAACCCACAACCATTCCCAGGTTGCTCTCCCAAGTACGACCAGAGAGAAAGCCAGTTTGAACTCACGGTGATCCTAATGTGACAGGTTTTAAATAAGATATGTGTATCATGTAGAAAACAAATTCTGGAAAGGAGAACTGATACATGTAGCTAGACAAAGGTGACCAAGAATTCATATTTCACAGACATGATAAAAACAAGATAAAAAACAAGATGCCATTAACACGCTTCAATATGCCACAAACTGGCAGCATTGGGTATACAACGAATACAGCAATTTGGCACATTCAGTACATAAGCTATGACCCACAAATGCTGTGATTGCTCCAAAAACTGTCTGACACTCGACGTTTGATACCTCACTTCTTCTAAGGTTTTACTCATCTTGAACAGCAAACTACATGTATCTTTATTCCATGCAGGAAAACTTTCAAATATAACTGCAACTAACTAAATTTTTTTAGTATCCACTGCCTAAGTGATATATGCATTTCTGGCTGACAGACTAAATAAGAGATTATATTTTTGGGGGGTGGTTGACTGTTGGTTAATACAGCCTTCCTTCCGTTCTATCTTCACGGTTAGCTCCCCTGAAGATGTGGCACATTTAGATGTAGAGGTCAA
This sequence comes from Acanthopleura granulata, assembly GCA_016165875.1. NCBI lineage: Eukaryota > Metazoa > Mollusca > Polyplacophora > Chitonida > Chitonidae > Acanthopleura > Acanthopleura granulata. Next base: position 32,213,817 of record JABBOT010000001.1, on the reverse strand, counting down.
TCCACCCAAAACCTTCATACAGTGACTGGATCAACATTAAACTCTTCAAGTGAAATTATTTTTCCAGGGAGTGGATTCTTAAAAGTGAAATCTACCTTTAACCCTATATTCACATGAAGCCCATTTTAATTGTGTGAGAGTAATTCTAATCCTACATACATTTTCTAATGTGCAGGTCCTGCGTTAGCAAAGGTATGTCCATACCGGTTGGCAATCATACGGTTAACTATTGTAAATGCCTTTTTTTTTCACGTGATACTAACATTCGCGGATTTCGCGGAAGACACATTTCCGCGAAAATAAGTGCCATCGAATATAAAACCCATGCGTTTCATATATGTGTTGCACTTATAAACTCGCTAACAAGCACTACAGTTCTAATACTTTTTCAACCATTAGAATGTATTGCGGCTTTCACAAATCCAGCGTGGATCAAATCGCGTCTCTTGCTGATTATGTTGTGGTACTTTATAATCCACTGGGCATGACTTGGCTTCAGCGTTTCGGGAACCATGCTGAGGCCCGTCTGGTCCCAGTTCATGACAAGTTTATCGGGGATGTTGTTTTGACTGATGACGTCAGACACACACTAGGAAAGTTTCCTTCATCTGTTCGAAGTCTTCTAGCAACATCTTTACATCTTTTTGTTCCCTTTCTCTACTCATATCCCATTCGTCTAAGCAAAGATCGGGTCCATGTCTCAGTGATGTTAACTGTGCAGCCAAACTATGGGAGTTTGGTTTTGTCCTGCTTTAAGATAATGCCTTCCGCTGTCGCCATTACAATTCTGTGGTTGATCACTTTGCCACTCAAACTCATTTTTTTTACCCAGTCTCTCACCATGTCATCACGTTTCTTGCCGATTAGTAAGGAATGACCAGTCATAGACTTAGGAAGGGTTTGAATAATGCTGCTGGGGGTTTCCTTCATCATTTTTAAGTAAGCAGACTTCATATTTCGGACTGTACTTTCGTTTACTTTAATTTTCAGGCAGCACGTGCTATGCAATTTCAGAATTAAAGAGTGGGATTTATTTATATCACATTTAATCCTTCGTTGTCTCCCGGAGTCAGTGACACACATATTTGTTCAAACAGCAGGTAAAGGCTTTGTCTTATAAAGATTAACAGCCTTCAAAAGATTAAAAGCTTAGGAGGATTAACATCCTTTGTCTGATCAAGTTATTGTATTGTATAGAGTTTTGGTCACATCTTACAGGTACAAACAAGTCTAAATGATAACACTGTTACTTGAATGCTTGAGTTGTTTTATGACTTGACGTGTCTGTATTGAAGTTGATTTTCGTTTATCAGTTGTCAAAAAATTCTGTTAAGATCCACGAAAGTTGATTCCCGCGACTAAAAAGGCATTTACAGTATCATACACAGGCTTCAGCAAATCTTTACTTGCCCTCACACTTCAAAGGAATTCAACAGAAATTTATTAGTTAGATATATGATGCTCATCAGTCTCAAGAGGAAAATTCATATCAGCCACCTGGTCCAAAGAGCTAAAATCCAGCGAGCAAACAGTGGGCTTTTTTAATGTGCCTTTGTTGTCTTGCACAACTCCCTGAGGTATCAAGCCGGGTGAGTTTTAGGACGTGTCCTGCGGATAATTTACAGCAAACTGTTCACCTTGATGGACGGAGGACATCTTTCAGCAAGCAGTAATGACGACGAGACTTGGCTCAATTTGTCACCTGTCTCAATGGCTGTCTGGAGACCAGGATGTGCAACTATTAGTCACAAAGGTCCTCGTCCTGGCTGTAAACACATTTCAGCAGGACGCTCTCTTCCAGCATTCGCAAACATCTCAAGTAGTTCCATGTTTTCGTACCACGAGAGAAAGAGCAATTAGATTATTTAGTACTGATTGTTGTGCACAGTGGTTTGCTTTAATCACCATAACTGTTCTCATGTATGAGGCTAATATCGCTTTGTTGAGGTGAAGACAGAGGCGTGTGGTTAATTATGTAGGACTGCTGCGGTTAATGGTGGGCCCTGTGAGAAGGGCATCTTGTGAGATATGCCCAGTCCCTGCTTAAAGCCTGACAGTTCCACTGGCACACAGCTTACTCTTTCACCAAAAACATCACCTTCATATCAACACGTCCATCTTTTGTGGTCCCAAAACCTCCCCATACAATTAACAGGACCTGAAACTTTCTTTGCCAAACATTCTTTTCCCCCCCCCCCTTCAAAATTTACTACCTTCCATGCAGAACCTGGCTTTCAGAATACTTAATGTAGCAGTGTTTCTGCTAACATCAGTCTGTAGAGGTAGCCAAGCAAACAGAATTGTATCACATGAAAGAAACCTATCCTACAAACATAGAAGATAAAGAGAAAAACAAATGTGGTTGTATTGTTACCGAATTAAAAGTTTATTTCTCATGAATTACATCTACCAAATGCTGATTTCTGAAATTTATTTGATTGGTGTTTTACGCCGTACTCGAGAATATTTCCCTTACACGGCGGGGGCCAGCATTATGGTAGGAGGAAACCGGACACAGCCCTGGGGAAACCAATGACCATTCACAGGTTGATTTCTGATAAAAAAAAACAATGGAATAAGTCAAGAATTTACCAAAATCATTTAATTTTACATACATATAGGCATGATAGTTCTAAATCTTGGAGAGTTTTAAATAACCTCCTTCAACCAAATCTTGATTAAACATACAAGGCAAAGAAAAACAAAAAGTACTAAGTGACTTATGGTTTGATTTCCACCTAAATACAGTGTTGATCATGACAACCTTTCAAAAGTGCATTATAGGTGGTCAATCATTGTAGCATAATTCTACACAACATAAAATATGTTAATGAAGCTTTGTTTTATTTTTTCACTTTTCTGTTTTACTTACATAAGCACAGACAAGAAATATCACTTTTAAGTTTAAAGAGGAACTAAGTATACAGGTATACATTATGTTATGTACATACACTGAAAAACTCTGTGTTCAAAGAGGTTTTGCAAACTTTCTAATCTCCTGTGAATACAGGCATGACAATACTTCTTATTCCCAACATAGCTTCACCTTATTTAACTAAATTACAAGACAGCAGCAGATGCCGACTGACTCCATAAAAATAGCTTGGGTGGAAGTTGCCCACTTTATGTCCATTATTCGCCATTACGTCACAGATCTCCACATAGTTCGGCATGTCAGGCGGACGTTTAGAGTTGGCTACTGGCCCATATGTTCAGTCAAGTCATTAAGGTTGAGAGAGGACATGAGCAAATCCCAAGTTCCTAATCACACTGCAACGTCTTACCCATGGCAGAAGCAACAGATTCAACTCCAGCAAGTGGCCCCCATTTCCGTGCGTTAAGAGTTGTGCATTAATTTTTAATTGGCCAGCACAGGAGGGCTGACGGAGCGGTGAAACAATAAGGGAGCTCCAGTGGGGAAGACATGTGTTCCACTGGGATGGCAATTATTTGAGGAGAGTAATCTACGTCCAGTGTCTCTCTTCCATCCAGGCAATCTCAGAGACACATGATTAATATTTTATTCTCTTTCCCTGTGTTCAAATCTGAGTCACTGTAGAAGCCTTTGTCCTCGGTTCCTCTGAGGAGTAAACAAATCTGTCAGGCATCCCTTAAGTCTACTCTATGGGGTGTTGCCCCTGTCTGGCCCTGGCCGATATTATACCCACCCTGCACACACAAGACCCTCCAAAGCTATAGTACCCCAGTTCAATCTGGTTGAAGATAACTTTCTGGAAACCTAGGAAAGTTTCTTTTGGTTGCCCCACCTTATCCAATTCCCTTCAACCTGCACATAGACCTTAGGCTGGGGGAACCCGGTGCTGCTATGCTACTGCACACCCCAGCAATCATGCCATGAATATGTTCCGGCATGTCAGCAAATATTCTCTGGGACCCTAGCGGCCTGGACGAGATCAGCATTTCTAAAAATTTAGTGTTCAGGCATAGACATTGCTCATCAACAGTCACTTGCTCAAAAGTTTGACGATTAATATTCAGTCGACTCACGTCATCTTATGTTTGACCTAAACAATGGTTGACAACAGGGTGGGAGTCAGCTACACGTGCTTGTTGAATTATTAAGCTGCGCTGAGAGTGGCATCACCTGACACCAGGCCCCCTCCGTTTCTCATCTGCCGACAGAGCCATTGTCTCACAGCTCAGCAAGATCATCAGTATGCCCCAGCCACAGAAACCTGATCATGGCAACACAAAGCCTGTTCCTTCAGCGACCAACGGGAGCCGTTACACTCTGCCTCTCCCAAGGTTAATTTACTTCTCTTTTAATCCCGCAAAGCAATTTATCCTTCCATGTGTCCAAAGAAATATTAAAAATTAATAACACAAGAAGAAAACAATTAATGAGTGCATTATCATTCGCTTCTACACCACCAATGGTTGGTAAGAACCTTTGTGGCAAAAATCGTGGCAAAATGAAACAAAGGCGGTAAGAAACATATACACTAAGCAAACCCTTGAAGAACCCCTCCGCTTTCCCCCTTCCCTCTCCCCTCCTAAAAAAGCCCCACTGATTAAGGGAATAGATCCTATAACCAGGTGTGTAGTTACAATAAACTTCAAAACACAACATATCATGTTATCAAGAGGAAATCCTGGTTCCAAGCATGCATTGAGCTGAGAATGTTACATTAGTTAGCTCACTACTGTATCCATGAGTCCATTGATCTGTAGAATTCATTTATTTATTACTTTATTTAGACTGCTGCTTAACGACATACTCAAGAATTTTCCACTTATATCATGGTGCTTTTTTGTGGGAGCAGCACCTGAGGAAACTAGAATAATGCTCTGCAGAAAGTACATGTAATATATTTAAATAAATTTCTGAAAGTATTTCCATGAATCCCCTAAAGCAACTACTCTACATTGACTTAGTACACCTTTAAACTTTCTTTTCATTCCACTTCCTTTCATTAAGTGTGCACGTTTTCTAACAGACTCATTTAAAAATAGCCTGAGGGCTCTCATTGGCTGAGCTGTATCACGCATTTTTCTCAGATATTACACACTCTTGACCAATGAAGGCTCGTGTTCCCGTCTCAACCTTCATGACACTTTACACAAGGGAATATATAAGGTACACATGCTTTGCTGATCGAGGCAGTGGTTTTCCCCCTTTCTTCATGGGTATCTCCTTTTTCTTCCACAGTGAAACCTGAATGCCATCATACAAATAAAACACCAATCTAATCAATAAACAAAAATAAACAATTCACGGTTCCCAACAGAAATAATTGTTAACCTGGATCATACTATATTCAATTATCAGTATCACCACCTAAAGTTTAATGATCTCTATCTGTAATGACACTCACACTTAGTGTACACACAAAGCAAAGAAAGTTTTTAAAGCATTTACCTACTTACATTTATAAACCACTGAATTACCTCCCTTATCCTGTAAAATTTTGTCCACTGAACTATTACTCAGCGCATGAATTTTTCATCACCTGTTTTCCAACCCTTGAGTTGTTACAAAATTGATTCTGTCCATTTGGGTGGATTCTCTTGATTCATAAAAAATTTCATTAATGACATCAAATGTCTCGTTGCCATATCATTAATATGCCTAAGGTAAACACTCAAGGACTATCTGAAGAGCCCTCCTACCTTCCGTCCACATGTTCTTTCCCATGGTCTCTCATATTTCACATTAATGCTTTCCTGATGCTTGGGGGGTGGGAGGTGAGCCCCACCACAGACCAGTTTTTGTGTACAAGTGGGAGATAAAGGTAAACAATGTTTATACATACTTAAGTGCAAAATATATACTTTGGATGAAGGGCTTCTTTCTTTCTACTTGTACTAGAGTTTGGAGCGTGTAGTCATGAAATCAGAGCTAGCATTATCAACTGTCTGTCTAATCTTCATGGACTACTCAACAGTCCTTCATTACATATCATCTTTAATATGTCTACACATCAGAAAAAACAACCAGATTTCACGAAGAGCCAGACATCCGGATTAAAAAAAGGAAGTAAATACAGCCCTGTACTTAAGAGTTATAATATCAGTCAGCCTGCATGTCATCTCAAAAAACACTTAGGACATAATCTAATACTATTTTATAAGAAATAGAGACTGTCAGAAGCAGTAGTCTTAATCAAATGAGAAACTAACCAGAATTACTCCCCTTGGAGAGCTAATGTCTACTGTAAAGATCATAACTTTTCTCATAACAAGCTACTGGATATAGAATATTCTTTATTACCACACACTAAACAGGGGAAACACAACATAGACTCAGGCCAAAAGATAAAACTGTACACCTGCTTTTACATCAGAGCAAACATAAACTGATTCTAAGGAGCCATAACAACTGAATGTCTTATGCAATATTTTGAGACTCACTTTTTTTTGAAACATGAAAAATGCCTGTACTGTGTATAATGTTCTTGACAATGACAAAGAGATATGGCCTAAAATGCCATAAGATGGATAGACAACATTCATTTGCAATGGCATTTGGGGGAACTTAATGTAATTCAAACTTGTAAGAATCTAGAGAATATGACCACGCCAAAATGTGAAGTTGCATTTCTCTTACCTGTGGAATCATTAAGCTCATGCAGTTACAAACAAGAAGTTAACAAGCCTGGTCTGATTTATTTATTTATTTATTTGATTGGTGTTTTACGCCGTACTCAAGAATATTTCACTTATATGGCGGCCGCCAGCATTATGGTGGAAGGAAACCGAACAGAGCCTGGGGGAAACCCACAACCATCCACAGGTTGCTCACAGACCTTCCCGCGTACAGCCAGAGAGGAAGCCAGCATGAGCTTGACTTGAACATATTGTGACCGCATTGGTGGGAGGCCTCTGGGTGTTTACACTGCGCTAGCACGCTAACTAACTGAGCCAAGGAGACCCCACAATCCATATCTGTGTTAATTACATACAGATTAATATGGACATTTAACATTATATCCTTTTTTTATGCAACAGAGAACATCATTTATACAATTTTCAGACTTTTAGATTTTGATATGGAAGTTTTACAGAAAATACAATAAAAGAACAGAATACCTGACAACTGAGCAACAGTTATGAGACGCCAAAAAAAAGGGGCACATAGATGAAACAAAGAAGCTTCTGGATGTTCTGAATCAGAGCCAGAGACCAGCAATGAGACCCAAACCTGGCTATACCATGAACTGTTCAATTTTGCACGATACTTTGGTAATTACACAAAAACGACTTATTTATTACCCGAAAGAGGTCAAATATTTATAAATGTGCCAGACTGAAGGGATGTAAAATTCATGGAAAGACGGCAGAAGACAAGAGCTTTGGGCCAATTCTTGTCTGGATCAATCTTGAAGACGGTCAGAGTTATAGGGGAGTTACCTGTTGGTGTTCATGCAGTATGGCACTTCCATGGACCATCAGCTATCTCAGTCAATATGCTAGCTGACCAGACTATATCTTTTAAGCCCATCCTACCGTTTTATGGATCTCATATTTCAGCCGTACATGTATGAATCACAAGTTTTATCAGGGTTCTTTGTACTCTCATATTTTGAGGATTGGAAGAAAGTCACATTAGGAAGCACTTGTGACAAAATAATGTTGTGAAATGTTTGCAAGTCTTAATGTTCATGTCACGAAGAATATACTTCAATAAAACATACAAATTTCCCTGTTTTGTTTTTTTTTGGTTTTTTTTTTTGGTTTTGTTTTTTTTTTAATATTTGAAAATATAGAAATAAAACAACAGTCCATTCTTAATGGCCAGACAACATATCTTACCTCTCAGGGGAAAAAGGCCATTAGATCATTATTGCTAATGTTGCCCGTAAGTTTCTGGTTACAAATTATCAGATAAACTATCAGGTGACAAAAGCTTATGTGCTAATGAGCTGGAGATCTGCCTGTAATCTCAGATCTAACCCTCATAACAAAGCCATGGCTACATTTGTCAGACAAACTATCCTCAATCCCAGTGCTCCTGTGACAGATACGTTTTTCTGTACAACACAGCTGATTAGGCTTATGAGCAGGAAGATTCCGCCACAGGTAAGAAGCAGTGCTGACTTATCAACAAGTGAAACACTAAATAATCAAGCAAAAGTGGCTATATCTACAACTGGGACTTGCCTTGGATGCCAAAACACATCCGCTATTTCCTGTCAAAAACTCTCCATGACCAATCATCAATGGCCAGAGAAAACTTTTATGAAGAGTCCAACTCCACCCCCTTAAGCGAACAAGCGACAAACTTGTTGATTCAAAGCCTAACATTAAAAAAGCAGCATACAGATTTTACTTGTTCAGTTTTATGAGTGGAGGAAGCTACTGTTCCCAAACTAAACCAAAGTTAACAGCAGATTTAGACACACAGATTTCATTACTACATTGCTTGTTACATACGAATGGAAGGCTAAAGATCTCTAACAAACTTTAAGCAAACAACCTAAACAGACTTACTAAGTCTCATTCACTGTCATGCTAATAATCATGAAGGCCCATAGAACAGTGGAGTAATATGAGTTGGGGACTGAACCCACACTTAGTGTTTACTGGCTCATATTCATATAATTAATGTATACCCTGGAAATACAGTAAAAATACTTGTCTTGGTTTGCTTTTCACTGCAATTTCGTGGTGAAAAGATTTACTCTTGAACATGACAATAGAAAAAGTCCCCACATTAGTTGTTGGCACGTACATAATTTTACATAATTCTGTGTATTTTCAGACATCGCATTTATGACAGAGGATGTGCATGTTCGTTTCACCAACATTAAACATTTTGAAGCTACATATCATAGATAAAATGTCTACATCCATTATGCTGAAAATGGCAACAGCACTTTCCTGATCACAGATTGCCTCCTGGCCCATGTACATAAGCACCCTATTTCTTTAGCAATTGCAAGCTGTTGTTTTTTTCCTATATTAAATTCTTCTTTTTAGACATTCCCTCGATACTTTGATGTGTTTACTACACATTTATCACACATGGCAATATTGCATTCACACAAAAACACAGCCTACAAATCTGAAAAAGTTCCCGTTTGCTGTCATCTAAAGATTATTGTTAATAAAACAGCGGACATTAAAAATGAAGTTGACAGGTAAAGTGTGCTGACGGATGACATCTTGATGAAATGCTGCATAAAGGACACATGTTTTATCATGGTCTTCACACTCTAATGCATCTATGTCACAGTCTGCCATTTTCAAAGAAAAACATAAGCATAACCTTGCCAAACTTTGCAAAAGAAAGAAACCTTAGCAAAGAAAGCTTTTTCACAATTTTTCACGGCTTGTAAAAAAACCCAAATCCCCAAAAAAAGTTCATGCACAAAAAGCAACAATCCAGGTCTATTCACATAATGGACCTTTCGCACAAGGAATGAGCATTTTTTTTCTACTACATTAAAAATCTGTGCTAATCCATCAATACAGTTAAAATGATAGCACTTTATTGGTGTAGTTCTCAAGAGATTGGTGTCCCATCCAATAGGTCCTTACAATTCACGGGGCTTTCGGCTTCGCCCAATCGTCTCTGAGAGCTGAATGGTCGCCAGACGATGACCAATTGATTGTGGCGCGCTCTCAGTCGCCATCAGGCTACATAGGACTCGGCCAACAACTATCAGGCTATTAAGAGGCGCTCAGACGATATCTGAAAGAGCATATGTCCGTGTCTGATTCAACAGCTACACTTCTGTGTACTAGTTCTCAAACAGGGGAGTTTACACAGTCCTGTCTACCCCTCTCCATCTGGTCGCGTCGCCTAATAGCACACAACTCAGAGTCAAAGTGAGGCCGTGTTGTGGATGTATGCCTACATAATCCAGCTGACCAAAAGCGCCAGTGTGGTAATTGACCTTATACCCCTCCAGACCATTAGGGTTTTGGCACCAACATGATAGTCGGTGTAAGGATCAAACCGATGACAATAACTCTGAATTTCAAGAAAGGATAGGCTGGGATAAACGTATAAATAGCAAGTATAAAGCAATGGTTTCTCCAATTCTGAGAAGTACAAACTTCTACACTAAAAGAAGTATTTCAGGCCTTCATGAATAGTACCAATAGGGACATATGCATGCATTAAATAGTTTTGAATAATGAACATAATTTCCTATGTACATGTTCATAAAAAATACGAGGCACATAATTGTTAACAACAGTTTCTTATTCAAAGTTTACAGACAGTAGAGTTCTGTTCATCTGGAACAATCGCGCATGAGGCATTAGGATCAACAGTTCCTCAACAATATAAGATTTTTGCATGGTGTAAGATTAATGAATAAGGAATCAATGCTACTTTGGCAAGTCTTGGAAAATGCAGAAACATAACTTTCATATCTGTATGACTTTTGACTGATCTTACAAATGCAAGCACACAACTGTTGTACATCAAGCCACAAATAATAATGCACCCTGAAAAACTTTCAACATTCCAACAGAACTGTATGGAAGCCAGTTAGTGTCATGCAAAAAATATTTTTTTAAAATAAATCAGGTAATTACAAGAAACTATGTCATAATTACAAGAAAATTAACTCAAAATTACCAGATAGTTTCTCATAATTATCAGATACTGACATATGTTACTGTTGCAATCTACATTGCCTAACTCGCTGCATTTTGTATCGTGCAGAGACAGACAAGCATGCTTTAGTTCATTTTTACTTTGATCTGGGAGTAAGTTGTTCTCATATCCTCTGCTCTTTAGCTCATATGCACACTGCTGCTATATCTATGAGAACACTTATAGCCTATATACGTGTCTTGTAATTACAATAAACTATCTTGTAATTACAAGATCTATTTTAAAAAAATAATTTTTTGTGTGTGGCACTAACTGGCTTCCGTAGAGCTGCCATTGTCACAACATGCAATTTGCAAAGAAAGTACATGCATAAAAAGTTTCTTTTTGAGAACACTTCAGCTATACCAGTTAAAAAGTGTTGGTCATCACAAATCTTTTTGATGCATGGTGTCAGTTCTGTTTCATGAGCGACACCTTTTAAGACCTCCATAAAATAAATCCAGCTTCTCTCAGAGTTGGTGATTCTCTTTCAATAACACAAGGAAAAATTTCTTCCTTTTTATTTCTCGCACAATTAAACAATCTACACATACATGTGCATGTGTTTGAAGAGCAAATAGACGTGCCAGTATCATTTTTACCTAAACCACACATCAAGGCCAGGAGAACAAGCCTTAAAAGCATACTAGTACCCAGTACAAGTGGTATAAGAGTTAGTGACTAATGGGCCAATGGATAAAACTGCGAGAGTAAGGTGATAATTATGGTTAAACCACCAGACACCACAAGTCAACTTTGTCCTCCACTAAACAGCTTTCTGGGAGCCTTTTAGGGGAGTTATATGTCAGAGAATTGAAAAGATACATCTTGTGCCGTTCAACTTTGGCTCCACTACAGTGCCCGTATAAATCATCTTTAGCAGACAGTCCTACCATCTGTATCCTCGGTCCCAGAGCCCCACAGCACCTGCATCCTCATTCCCAAGGCTCCCATTAGTAAGATAGAGTAGGGGGTCCTGTGATTTACGGTGGAAGGGAACATGATAATGTCTGCCTAGGGAACCGCTGTATGCTGGGAACAGTATCTATCAAATACTAAGATCTGTTATGTATGTATATATATACATATATATATATATATACTAGAACAGGAAAGTCGGCTAACCAACACTCATAAGAATTTAATTTATGTATGTATATACACTGAACACATCTTGGAAAGGTACAATTTCTCATAATCGCAATTGAGTGCGTACTTATTTATTTTTTTGCAGTGTAATATATCTTTCCACGTTATTACTGCCATTTCTCTTAGTAGTGCCATGTCCTCATACAGCAGGTTGGTTCCAATGCCAATATAGAATCAACAGCAATGATGTTTCACTGGGATGCTATATGGAAGATACCAGACACCCTACCTTAATACAGTTGTAAAATACTGACACTGGGCCTCAGTTTCCTTGTCTACTGGTCTTACAGGTATGACCAAGATTTGATAAGATTGAACTCAAAGTCTCTTGCTTATGAGACTAATGCTCCACTACCCCATTATCACTGTGCAGTCAACAAAGCGTGTATGTCTACTGAGGCATGCATATTATTACATGTAGTGCATTTTTTCAAAATTAACCAATCTGATTTATTAATAGTTTTGAACAGATTTAATTGGTGTTCATTTACTGTCAAGTACATGTAGCTTAAGTTACTTCAATCAATGCAATTCACTACAAAAGAACATTTTTTTCGCTTGTTTCCTTGAATAATTGAATTCAAGTACAAGTAATATGAAAAATTAGAACCTCACTTGACAACATCATTACTTCTGGTTTTTCTTCTATATCCATTGAGGATGAATTGATTCATGTACAGAAACAAGTAGAAAACTTGTAGCATACCAAAACCATCTTGGTACTGCCGAGCTAATGTGTTCAACCACTTTATCATCAATCATTTCTACTGACGGGCAAATTATAGGCATTTTAAACATTTACACTCATCATTCCAGTAGCAGAAACTGCTGGTGCAGGTTGGCAGACAACGATGCTGAGCGATTAACAGCCCACTTTAATCAAACACTGGCCTTGGTAGACAGTATAAGGGGAAAAAAATAACTTTCGAGATAAGAGATTACATTTGACAGATATCATATTATTACAGATATCCAAATGAGTCACCATGCAAAATCACAGCAGTTAACAGAAGCATATCAATGTAGATAAAACCAGATGATGTAATAACTGGGCCTCAGCCAAGCCTGTTGACAGTGGCGTTCCCTACAGGTCAGTGTTGGCTAATTATACCGATCATGTGATCACCGGAGGCCATACGTTGGGATAAATGGGCATTAAGTAAATAAAACCTTCAACTCCAGGAAAATATATCTCCTTGTTGCAATGTTAACAGCTGTCTATGAAAAGGGACAATGAAGAATTCCTGATAATTTTGAAGAGAATTGTGTTGGTACAGGTATCTGGTCTCAGGTGGGCTCTTGGACGCATTGCCCCAAGGGGTATTCACCAGGTGCTCTAATTAGCCTGTGCCTAGTGGGGCTGCTCTGGTGGCGGGTGTGAAGTCTGTACATGGAGAGAATCCTGTCTGGCTGACATGGCAGTAGACTAGCCTGGACTTCTGATTAACCAAACCTTCCAGGTGTGACAATACATGAAACACTCCAGCAACCCAGCCATATACTAAGGGTGAAGTTGTGCCAGACATGATGTACATGCAAACCACTGAAGTCACCACTGTCTTTTGATTCTTGAAACCACATTCTCAGTTCCCACATCTCAGTGATACACAAGTACCAGTCATGTAACTCCCAAAAATGAAATTTTCATTTTGCCTCAACAGCCTTCATTGTGTATATAGGTAGGTCTAGTAACTAAAACAGTCTTTGAAAGGTATAATGTTCTAATATTAAACCACAAATGTATAGCTATATATATATATATATATATATATATATATGTATGTGCAGGTATCACTGAAGGTAAGTGATGACAAGGTGATATGGCCTCCTACCTGCCATTATACGACACCTGGTTGCCTGACCTCTGGGAAAACCCTACTTTGAATGTGATACCTGTCCAGGTGAACAAAACAAGCCAACACACTCCATGCTACTGTTAAGCACCAGGTGGCCCAAGCCACTCTGCTTTACCCCCTGCCTTGAATTACCTCATTTATCTTTCCAGAAAACAAACAGTGACAAACAGTTTTTTTACCTAGCTCCCATTAGGACAACATACTGCTTAGTTTACACTAATGCAGCAGCAGAAAGCCATATATGAACTTTTCGAAAACACTATCATGCCTAAGTATGTCATCTTCAATATATAAGGACATTAGGTTTTTATACCAGTAATTCTGGGGAATAATCCTGAGGCTCTGCTATTCGTCTCTTTCTTGTCTTTTAAAAGCCAGACAAAAAAACTGAATGTCATAATACATCACAGCCGCTGTATATTTAGATGTCTCAGTGCTTTGAAATTTTCATGAACACTCTCTTCGAACCAAAAGGAATCCAGAAATGTAAATTGGCAGTTCTGGCTTTCAGTATGAAGTGTAAGTAAAAGTGACTGGATGCAAAGGGTATTTTTTTCCACAAAGATAATTCCACCACTTAACAACATTTGAACCATTTTTCTATCAAGCCATCGTGTCACTGAGACCCAAAAAGCTTGCATTAACTTAAAGGGGAACGACAACAAAAAGATACATTGGTAACATCTTGAAGACGCAATTAATCTTTTACACTGGCATGTACTGACATAGTGTAATGGGAGAGAAAAAGCCCCTTTCCACAAAAAAGGAGGATAAAAAAACACAAGTTTTGTTTCTCTGGTTTCATAAAAAAAGTTTTCATGTGTTCATGAAATATTAACAACTGCGCATTCTGAGAGAAGACGTATTGGAGAAGCATTTGATGGATTGATGATCGTGGCCAGACGGCCATGATACACTTAGTCAGATCAGCCGCATATTACCCAGCAGGCCTGCTTAGATACAACAAATGGCCATAAACATTGGAGGCTGGCAGTTGTGGAGGAGGTAAAATAGCTGTTTGGGAAGACAGAACCAAACTGTGGCCAGGTTTCCACTGTCCTCATTGGCTAGACGCTGATAAGACGTACCAACCGTTGGCGAACGTGTACTTTTCTTTTCCAGTACCTTGGTTGTTCGGGTTTGATCAGTCGCCAAACAAATGGCCTCGACCAGGTTTATTAACTACAGCCTCATCCTTCACACTATAACAACCATAATATCTAAAAGATGATTATGCTGACTACAGAGCTCCATCAATCTTTAACAACAGAGCACTGCCAAACCCTTCGAGCTTTTGTATATGGCCAAACCAAACCGGGTGGCAAAGACGAGTGCATGTAATTTTCCTATTGGGTTATTCCCCAGTCACAAGCATTATGATTGAGCAGTTCTTAATGCGAGAGGCTGCCGTGTGTAATTGGCGGGTCTACTATTTCACATGGTAGCATTAAGCCTAATCTTAAGAATGTCTGCATGACTATCACAGGGATCTGGTACACAGACCTGAGAAAACGGGAGCCAATTTTGTACATATGCGTGTGTGTGTGTGTTTGTGTGTTTCATGGAGCCAGCCCCCAGTCTGATCCTGGCATCATTCTGGCCAGCTGTGGGGGACAAGGCACACTTATCTCCTGTGATATTTCTCTGACAATTCCACTCAACCGAACAACAATAAATGATGGCATCCAGCTTGCAAGCATGTTAATATTGCATGGAGTCAGAGATAAATGCCGCCTATATTGGTTTTGTGCAAACACCGAAGGACACGTCGGAGGGGCGTGGAGTAAAAGGGGGGAGGGCAAAAGGGGAAGGGAGAGGGTAGCGGACAGCCAAAGCCGCTACATTAGCATCTGTTTTAATGATACAGTTTGCTGAGGTAATGTAATTTAGTAGACTGATAATACCGGGTTTGTCCAGGCATTAACGAGATCAGAGGGGCCAATGTGTCCCTTACCCTGCCAGATGATCCCCAATGGGTGAGTTAAGGTCCAAGCGTTATCACAACGAAAGTCATTTGATTAGATTCTCACCTTACCAGTTCTACCTTGGCCACTGAGCAGTATGGTTTTATAGCTGTGGCTCTGACTTGTCTTCAGTCCTGTCTCACAGGAGCACAATCTCAGTGAACACCAACCCATTATACAGCCACATCTCCAGGAATCAACCTGTAGCAAGTCTACAGAGACTTCAGTAAATCTCCCAATCCCGACCAGCTTCCATTTAGTTAATGAAGTCTGAATTCTACCTTTTCCTTACAGCCTTTGACAAATGAACAAAACTGCTTACAATTCTTCTTAAACCAGACACATAGGTGTACATGCACACGCGTTAACAGCCATGAATTATCACACTAGCAGAAGATGAACAGCATCAATATGCCATGAACAACTTTACAATGTTTGATTTTTTTTTTATTTCCTTCTTCATCATTTGAATATAATTCTTGAATGAAATTAATGCATATAAGAAAAAAAGTTGTCAGAAAAATTAGTTTTCTAAACAGGCAGAAATGGACAAGAAAAGAAACACAGTGATTAAAAGCCAATACAGTAAAAAGTTTTACATAGAAAATATAGTTTATAGGGCAGATCTATGAGGGTTAAATGATAGACCTCTTTGTGCTCACAAAATTGATATGTGAGAAAATAAGGGATTGAATTTCAAAAATGAAAAAAAAGAAACAGCAAAGTTTTGTCCAAGACATGTAAAATACTAAAAATGCAGCAACAGAGTGTCGGTAGCTACTTCACATAGTGAAACACTTATCAATATGAATGTCTGCAAAACACATCAATTAAAGAAGGTACAAAACATTTAAGGTCGATAAAGCCTGGATAATAAACGTATTTTAGAAAACACAACACTTAAATTCACTGATTAACACAACACATCACTTATAAGTACACATATTTAGAAATATCAAAGACTGATCTGTAAAATGTTAAACTGGGAGGTTACAAAATATTTATACTTCAATGAAAAAAAACATATATGCAGAATTGACTGGTGAGAAAGCTAACACGAAAATAACACTAAAAGTTAGTGTAAAAAAATGTATGATAAAACTATCATAATAGAAATACTGTGAAAGTAGGGACTAAGTATAATAAATCATCTACAATTATGGAATTTTTCACAAATCACAATGGTATCATACTAAGTTCGTTAAACACTAGGTGAAACTTTATGTGTTTATAAACACTAATTTCATATGGTAATTTACCAATTAAGAAGCATTGCTGTAACAGCTTGCAGAGCAGAGCGTTTTACTGGTGAAAAATTCCATAGAATCATACGTGCATTACTGCACTTGTTACCCTTTGAACTTTGGCTGATTCTAAGGGCAACATAGACACGAACAGGCTCCGCGCCAATAACTCAACATGTGTATATACACTGCCTAACAGGAGAGAGAAACATTGTTCGATTATCAGCTCACGCTACAGTTGTTTTCACCATTTCCTGGCTATCACACTTTCGGTTTATTTCATTTGAGCATCAATATTACAATATTTAATCATACATCATGAGTTACTTCCCCTGGGGCATCTGACTCACACCAAATCGCTCACCTTGAATCGTCAAGCTTTTGTCATGTAAATACAGCCTAGGTTATAATAGCATTTCAGCACAAAACAGACATAGCCCAGAGACATATTTACAAGTTAAATTGGATGGAAATACACACTGATGTATGCACTTCTCGATTACCAAGCCGTCCTGCAATTCTACATTCCAGATTACCTCAAAATGTTCAGCACAATGACCCGGCTTAAACATGTGCCAAACGCTTTTTGAAATTAGACATTCTCTTCCGAAATAAAGGTTTTTTCCCCCATCTGTTGTTCCTATTTTCTTTCCAATGGTCTGGCCAGGCCAAGACCGTTGATCATGGTTTGAGTTAATGGAGCTGCCCACATGAGCAAGCACCTGTTAACCAGTGTACACACTGAGACCTGTAATAGAGGCATTTTTCTCCATGGCTGATGACACAAGGCTTGGCTTGTTCATTAGGGACGCCTCATGTTAATGAGCCCAAAGGAGAAACTCTACGTCTTCATACTTCATGCTCAATAACTTACCTGGTCATGCCTTCAGCTCCTGCGCATCGTTAGCCTCCAAACAGTCATCCATCACCTGTGTACCTGGACGTGGAAGGCAGCTGTAAAGCAGGCCTCCCTCGGGTTCCACCATCAACAACTCCCCTTTTCAGTAATAATTTAACAAGTGAACAAGACTTGAAGATGAAGCCAATGTATAGGGTCAGGTAAGACATGGCTGACAGATGAAAAGATGCTTACAAAACATCAAAGCTTATAACTTCTAATACTGTTCATGTTTTTGAAGTCCTTCGTGGCCGGGAATTTTTCTTGTGAAGGTTTAGGTTCACCGAAGTCTGACATTGCATCTATTTTAACAACGTCTTCGTAGGTGTATTAAATCAATGCATATTCCTCAACTTCCTGTCAAAACAGGCGACCAGTCTCAAGTTAAAAAAAAAGGAATCATAAATACTTCAAACAGAAATCTTTGAAACTGTTCATCCATCAAGCATAGGCCTTGGGGAAATCTCAACTAGGCCTACACTTATCAAAACAGATGTGACCTAACCTTTAACTTAAAGAGCCAGCTGCATTATCAGTTGAACACAGGTGACCTAACACAATGTGTGAAGAACAAAACAATGTCCCTGCAGCCAAAGGAAGAGAAATGACTGGTTTGCTTGTCTGACATTTTAAGGCATTTTTTGATGGCCATATGGAAGCTTTATTTTATAATAAAGTGAAATATAACCTAAAATGATGATTAGTGGACACCAACAGGCAGATGGTTCAAAGTACGTCCTTTACAGCAAAATATGTCAAAACCTCTGTCCATAAAACTTGCTATTAGATACTGTCGCAAAGACAAAATAGTAATTCAACATCCTGGGGAATCTGACAACAGCACTGGATTCACTGGGGTGGGCTGACTACGACAGCAACACTCTCAGCACATCAACGTGCAAGAACACCATAACCATATTTTCCCATGCCAATGCAATCTTCCCTTTAGGCAATGCACTTTTTAATTTGTGAGTAATTATTTAATCCTAGTAATATGGCAATCAATATAAGCCGGCAGAAGGCAGTGGTGATCTCACACTGACAGATGTAAAGCCGCGGCTGTCAGCCACAAGTAGGGTTAACATGGGAGCATTTCAATGTAAGCTTGTCGAACCGTTGTGCAACAACACAACAGCGTCAAGCCTCAAGTATCTTGTCAAGTCAACGTACCCAAATTCCTACCTTATAACTCATGCATGTATTGTCACAGTGACAATGACACACTTGACTGTAACCTGCACGGATGCTTGCATTGTTGATATAGAGTGATTCTTTGACCAGCAGATCCACATAATTGAATAACAGACTGGAAGTAGCAAAAGAAATTAATAATTTAAGTACAAAATATTTTTTTTATTATTACAAGACATTCAATGATGATGTAAGCATCATCAGTGTCATTACCATGATACAACATATCACTCTATACGATTCTTTCAGCATTATTTAGGTCAAATCAGGGCAGTATCTCCTAAAAGCATTTGATAATTAACTGTAATCCCAACCGGAATTAAAAGCTAAAATCACAAGCCTAAAGACTCCCCTCTAGGTTCCTTGTTTCCAATCCTCTTCCCACGTATCATTTTACTGCTGTATCAGAAACTCATTATATCACTTTATGAGAGAAATTGTCAAAGAAAGTTATATTATTATAAAATACTGAAAATGATCAAGGGTTAGGAGAAACCTGGCAAGTCTGACTCAGTTCTTAATTGTAGTCCTAGCTGACAGGACAGCTGACCTTAATAAAAAAAGGGTTACACCAAGACACCAAGCCCACCTTCGCCTCTCTTGCTACTACCTCACCATACTTTGTAACAGCTAGCTAAAAATGAAAATTGTTCCACCAATCACATGATGCTACCCACAGACTTGGGTTATCAGTTTTGCCATCTTTTGACTTACTAGAGAATCTGGATGGCCAGCTCATGACCTGCGTGTTGCTACTAGGTCACCTCAGTACTCAAGCACAGCACCAAAATGGCATGGACTTATCTCAGTCCATTAGTATGATGTTATAAAAAAAAAAAAAAGACTCCTAAACCCCTAAAACTACTTCCTGTCCCCGAGATGCTCTCATTTGGAGACCATTCACCAGTGATTACTGCATCAAACAACAAGAACAGGTCTGTGTGAAGATGTGTTCAGTGTAGGTACATGGATATTTGACAGGCTGTCCGTGAAGACAAGGGAGATCAGCGGTAGCTGCTGGCATTTCCGTCCTCACCAGGATGGGTGAGGGACTGTCCACCTAGCGACCCAGACAGGAAATTAGTCTCATGAAGCTAGGGCTATTTACATCGTGGGTATCAGTTGAGGAGACCTACCAGAAGTCGCACTGGGTGAGACCGGAGGGACCCTGGTGTTGGGGGAGGGGGGGGAGGGGAGGGAGGGCTTTGATGTGACCGGTGGCTAAGACACAGTAATAATAGCTGGACTGCAGATTAACAGGAGATCAGCATACCTAGACAGACATAAATTTCCACTAAACCGGGGGCTGAGATAAGTCAGATGTCAAGGTAGACGACAGGTAGATCACAAGGGCAGGTAGATCAGGTATACGTATATGTTAAAATCTGGTGTCAGTCAACTGTCAGTCTTGTAATGTTACTCTTGCCACAACAATGTAATCTTAATACACAGCCTGACAACTAAAACAACTCTGATGAAGGTACATTATCAGTAACGGTAAGTTCTCTGTTCCCAGCTTATTTCATTAATAAATTGCCTCCCACAGCTCCAACACCAACTCTAGTTTATACTGCAATATCCAAATTCCATTTGTCTATACACATATTTTTCTATTGCATTTTCACTGACCATATAATGAACGTCAAAGTAGCATGTTTCTCATTTATTCATCGCACTTCATGGTAGCCATACAGAACTTTCAACTATCAAATCAGCCAAAGTTCTGCCAAAATTAACAGTAGGGTTTGCCAGTCATTAAGAAGCAGACAAACATCCTTTTTGGCAATCAAGGAACCTATACACTAAGTGCCTACAGTGCCCCAAGGTCCTTCCAACAGAGATCTCCCCCCTCCCCCACCGACAACACATTATTCCTGCTCACACACTTCGGCGAAGAGTAAACTTTGTGTTTATGCCCACATTACCAAGCAGAGTACAATTTCCACTTCTTGTCACAATGATCAACACTCAGTCATCTGATTGACACTTGATTATCTGATCAATGCCTAATTATCTCATCAATGACGAATTATCGGATTAAGTTTTAAAAGTCGATGGCAAACTAAATCTGACACAGCTGACATAAATGTAGTGTTGAGAAGCCACCAGATGTAACTAAGATTTCCTCCAATCAGAAGCGCTGCACAGATTGGATCCACCAAATCCGTCCCAGGCAAGTCATTCATTATGTTAATGATGAGAATACATTCTCACATATTTTGAGTGCATTCATCTGTCTGCACAAAGTCAAACTATACCCATCCAGACAATACTGTTTCCTGTTATGAGATGAAGTCCCCTTTGACACATGTAGTTAAATTGGGAAGTTATCATTTCCCAAAGTTGACCTGCTCTGCTTCAGCTCCTACTCAGGTTCATCTCCCACTCTGAGTCAGGTAGTTCGTCAGCCACCTGGTGAAAGGTGCTGGTTTTCTCTATCAATAAACCTGACTGCAACCGTTTTAATGAAATATATAATAAAATAATTAAAGATGCATAAAAATTTGTCAAAACTGTGTTTTTTTTTTTTCTTTATTTCATTTACCTTTTTTTTTTCTTTTGCAGAAGGGGCTTTGTTTCAATCCAGATATTAATACACGTAAGTCACTTTAGAGAGAGATTAGAATGTCCTTTTCATCGAAACAAATCCAAATGAAACGCATACACCAACCCTCCAAAAGCATCATCTGAATGTTTGCTTGATACATGTAATACATGTAGCAAGAATCGTAGCTGTTACACGGATGAACTCTGTAAATCAAAACAACCACATAATCAGTAACAAAATACAACCTCTGACAAGGTACTAGAACTATGTATGAGGAATCCTGGCAATTACACTGAAGAATCCAGGCCAAAACAACCACATAACCAGAAACAAAATACAACTTCTGACAAAGTACTAGAACTATGTATGAGGAATCCTGGCAATTACACTGAAGAATCCAGGCCAAAACAACCACATAACCAGCAATAAAACACAACTTCTGACAAAATACTAGAACTATGTATGAGGAATCCTGGCAATTACACTGAAAAATCCAGGCAAAAACAACCACAGACCCAGCAACAAAATACAACCTCTGGCAAAGTACTATAGCCGTACATGAAGAATCCAGACCAAAACACCCACACAACCAGAAACAAAACACAACCTCTGACAAGGTACTAGAACTATGTATGAGGAATCCTGGCAATCACACTGAAGAATCCAGGCCAAAACAACCATACAAATAAGAACTAAATAAAACCTCTGACAAAGTACTAGAACCATACATGAAGAATCTGGGACACAACCAACAACAAAACACACCCTCTTAATAGTTGCTGGATGCATATATGATGAGTCATAGCAATTATACTGATGAAAACAAATACAAAACAAAAGATAAACCGTCCCAATGCACAGCCTATGATGAAATGCTGGATACACATTGTATGAAGAATCATTATACTGACAGACACAGGCCGAAGCAAAATCATCACTAGCAACAGAACACAACTTCTCAACTGTTGCTAGACATGATGAATATGCCCATGCAGAGTTTTTGATGTTAGAGCAAACACATTTTGTATGTCTGAAACCTAAACCATATGCAAGAGACTTTGTGTAGACTTACTTGCACATATACTACCAGATAGTAAACATTATGAGTTCGGTCTGCCACAAGACAAAAACAGTTGTGAGTTTACCAAGGTTGTGCAAATACTTATGAATCAATGCATCTCTACCAAATGACGCCCATGCAGAGCTACATCGTGGCCATCTCGGCAATGAGATGTTTGCGCACGTAGATGCTATGCGGGCAGCTTGTAGAGGGCATGGGGTACGAAACCGAACAGATGAGCTCATTTGGCTGGTCAGATCTGTTTGGGCAACGTTTAAGTCCTTGTAATTTTGATGGGATTAAAATACAGTGCACAATGACCTGAACAATGCTTCTGAATATTTTATTCATAGAAAACATGCTTCGAGCCAATCTACCATTTACTTCCTATAAACAGTGTCCCACAATTATCGATGCAGAGTCCAAAATGCTCTTGTGTGCATTCAGATAAGCAAACAAGTGTCCATTGTAAGCTGAGCAGGCAGATTTCATGCATGCCTGTCTCAAAAGACCAGGCACACACACTTACCGTTTCCTGGTTTGGGCAAACACACTGCTCTATATCATATTGGATAGTCCCAAACTTACGCCACACATCAATAAACTCAAACTCAGTAGCCTTTTCTCTTTAACCTCCGAGTAAACATATGATTTAAAGAAGGTTTTCAAAGTAATCGTCCCAGGAGAATGTTCCTCTACTTATGCCTCAGCCAATTGGTCCCACAGGGTAAACAAGTAATTAGTTTAGATTAGATATCCCTGGTGCTTGTTCCCTATAATGGTCCCCAGAGTAAATAACAAAATCTTAATGTGCCCACGAGTAAACATGACCTTATTGTATACAAGACATGAAATATCAACAGTGCTATTTGTGTTTTTAAATCTATCTTCGTGTCAACTTCGTTTCTGGATATTTCCAATTTCCTGAGACTCCATCGCTTATTGAGTTGCTCTGATTGTGGAGGGATTGCGCAGAAGCCGGAGAACACTGGTAAAGTCATGAAAACAATAGAGCCATTTTCCCCTACTCAATGAGCGAATCCTACAAGGAAAGTCCATACAAATACCCCAAGATCCCTGTTCAAACCAACTTCATGAGAACCGAACGAAAAAGCCATAATATCCCCACTCTGTACTTTCCTGTTCCCGTAATAACACGGGCCTTCTGTTTTGATACCAATTAATTAAAACACGACATCTTCCACTCTGAAATGTTGCCCACTGACCTCGGTCATTACTGCCTACATTCATGTGCTAACATCACCTTCATTTACTTTCCTGCCCCTTTCCATCCAGTGTGTTAACTCCTCTAATCCATACGGACAGGAACTCGTGCTGAGCTATCAGTCCGCCCTCTCTCTGTAAACACCGGCTGCCGGACCGAGACATCTCTTCTCCATGCCATTCATCAATATGTGGCCAGAGTTTACAGTCAACTCTCACAATGGTCAATAACTGATCTGGCTACTTTGGGCAGAGATTCCGGACATTGTCAATGCAATAATCCATTACATGATGGATTCTAGCCAACACTAAACCTCGTCCCCTTATGACAAAAATCTCTTCCAACAAAGAACAAAAAACACATGCCAAAGAAAAAAGTATGAAAGTCTTGGAACTAGTACGATGCCTTTCATAAGACATTCCTCCTTCTCCAAAAGTACATTAAATGTCTGTCACATTAGAATCAATACCGCATTGACATAAATTCAACTACTGCGTACATCCATCAAGCAAGAAAGAAACACCAAGAACTTAGTTGATGTAATCAAAAGATGCATTCCATAGATGAACTGAATTTTATTATTCGTGCATTATAAAGTTCAAACATGTACGTGTATGTTCTAATGGTTTTGAAACCTTATACCTACATGTAGTTCATCAAAAACTCTACTAAAAACTTTGAAAATTCTGAACTGAGAATCCCAAAAATTTCACTTGGGGGTGGCAAATATTTTGAAACTTTAATGATTTCCTTAATAATTCAATGGTATGATGAGTTGTAAAGGTGAAACGATCTAGTCTTTTGTCACATTGAGAGGGTCTTGCACAGGATTATGAATGCAGAAAGCTTGGATTATACTTCCCCTTTTGCTGCTCATAATCTAATCAAAAATTCTAATATTCTGCATCGTGTTCAACAAAATCCAACTCTGCAAGCAACGGCTTGCTTTCCTGCCAAGTTTAACTTTTTAAAACAATCCAGATAAATCCTTCAATCAATACTTGTCCATTATTTTGATTAAGTTTACTTTACTTTAGACTTGTTGAACATAGAAAAGCCTCCAAAACCTGAAGTTTCATAAAAGGAACGGATATTTACACTGTAAATATAGAAGGACTTTTTTCTGTGACCACCCAGGCTCAGGGAGGCCGTTATGCACTGAGGCAGACGGTGTCATGGGTCAACCAATGAGATGCCTGTGGTAATATTGGCCACTACTGTTCCCATCAACTCAGGATTAAGAAAAGTTTGGTTTATTCCCCGCCACGCTCACTTCCCCGCTTCAACACTATCCCACTTCCATAGTTATTAGTCCATGGCTGGTTTCTGGTTATGAAATTCCATTCTTCTCTCTCATTTCTTGTTAGCAGCAGGCCTTATACCAATCCGAAAGAGGAAATGAGAAAATGGTTCTTGTTCTGGAAGACTAGCCAGCGGAGGCCTTGCCAAGGTCTTCTGGTGAACCCTTCCCCCAACAAAATACCACGTGTAATTGGACTTATCAGTGAACAGTCTTAAACGCCTTGCTGGAAAATTGAGATTGGATTCAAGTATTAAAAAGTTGGGCGTGTAAATACAAGTGATATCTGACTAATGGTGTTAAGGGACTTGGGAACGGACAAGGCAATCCTGGAACAACATCCTTCTATAGCAAGAAACCACATCTAACAAAGTGAATATTTAATATAGTCTCCAGTGTGATATGACAGTACCTTTCAGTCATGAAGTCTTATGGGACAAGTGTTTGTACAAACCATATGGTCTGCCCAAATAAATGGACAGCCAGGCATAAATAAGACAATGCAAAGGTCAGTGGCCTCCGCAAAAGCACTAGATAAGATATGGACAGTAATTTTTTTTCCCCAAGTCTCAATGCACAATGCAAATAAGTCTTGTTCTTTGGCCACTATAACAAGAGACCTTTATCCTGGAACAGACTGATATCCAAAGATCATCACTGACTTTCTGATGTTATCATATTACACTGAATTAAGAACTCGTACTGTTGAAAGAAAAAATTAACTAAACACCTTTATAACAAATACTTCCTTGTCATGGCCCATCAAAGGTTTCTATTAAAAATAGTGCAACAGAATAAACACTGTCTAGCAGGTATGACAAACAGCATGTGCTTTGGGATTCACTTTTCATTGGCTCCGCAGTGACAGTTGGGCTTTTCCTCACACAGTAATCATCAGTCACAATGTTTTGGAAAGAAATCAGAACAGAGAAAGTCGCAAAAGATAGAAAAGTGTGCTCTAAACAGAAATAATTCTTTCACAATGGCCTCAAGTTTTCACACTTGTTTAAACCAAGCATCTCTCTGTGACAAAAATGATGAATTACATATACACATGTATTTATATAAAACTAGCAAATTCATGTTTATTCACATGACATGTTTAAGGAAAACTGACAAATTTCCCACTTCCAAAAAAAAGTGAACTCTTCTCTTCCCATTACTTGCAAGATCTTTTATAAATTGATCATTAAAGTATGAAAACAGAAAAATAACTTCTGAAAATCCCACATGTAGTTGTGCTCTGATATCCCAGCTTGATTTATTTATTTATTTGATTGACATTTCACGCCATACTCAAGAATATTTCACTTATACGATGGTGGCCAGCATTATGGTGGAAACCGGGCAGAGCCTGGCAGAAACCCACGACCATCCGCAGGTTGCTGGCAGACCTTCCCATGTACGGCCAGAGAGGAGGCCAGCATGACTGCTGATTTCCCAGTTACCATATATGCTGTCACATCCACCAGGGGAAATGAAAAGATATCTTCCATAGTGTTTTTCAACACTACTGCCTTACTCATTCAGTCTACACTAGTAGACATAAATGGAACTTGCTTTGGTTCAAAGACTGATGAGCCACAATTCAAGGAAATTGATTCTAAACAGTGAGATTTTATAAATTCAGTCAAGAAACAAGCTTATCCAACCTTGTAGCTTATTTCTGACAAACAGGTCAGTTGAGTCGTCTTTTTTATTGACAATAGGACTGATCCCCCCCTGCAGGCCCCATCCGGCAGAAGGAGTGCTGTCCAGAGGCTTTCTGGGTAATGCTACATTGATTGATAATAGGAAAAACACTAAGGTAATTGTGATGGACAGAGGCGAAAGTGGCTTGAGGTCATCTCAATCAGTTCTGCCCATCTAACCATGTTAGAGTCGTGGTCAGAGATGGCGACCTGTCAACTGTCTGGCCATAGCGCTATCCAAGCCGAGAAACTCATCCACTAGAGCAGGAAGCAACTGTCTCGGATAGCACTAATGTACAGGCAAAACACAGCTCTTCTCACCAAGCTACATCAGCCAGACATGGCACCAGACGAAAAGATAGCCTCCAGGCCTCCATACCATAACCAAATCTTAAAGGGACACCTTCCAAAATAAACTTACACCTGTCAAGGCGAAGTAGCAACACATACGTATACCTGTCACAAAAGCCAGGAGCATGGACGGACGAGTTGGATTCTAACTTAGGAGAAAGGAATCTGTTGTCATTATCTAGAATCAAAATTAAGACGGAATAGACTGACTCTGATCACCTTTATGCACATGTAGATGTTACAGGTATGGTTATATTTATTTATTTATTTGATTGGTGTTTTACGCTGTACTCAAGAATATTTCACTCATACGACGGCTGCCAGCATTATGGTGGGAGGAAACCAGGCAGAGCCCGGGGTAAACCCATGACCATCCGCAGGTTGCTGCCAGACCTTCCCACTTACAGCCGGAGAAGAAGCCAGCATGAGCTGGACTTGAACTCACAGCGAACGCATTGGTGGGAGACTTCGGGTCATTGCGCACTAACCGACTGAGCCACGCAGGCCCCCTGTATGGTTATAAGCTCCGATCATCTTTACACATATCAAGATATAACATGTATGGAAATGCTCTGATCAACATGAGATACAACATGGACATTTCTGCGGCTCTGAGATACAACAGGTAAAACTCAACTTTTACCTGTTTCCCCATCATACAACACACAAATGTCTTTTCTGATGACCCAGATGCAACAGAATCAGTTCTGATTATCGAGATGCAACAGGAAAAATAAACCATCATGCAAATACAACAGAAAAACACTTTTTCTGTTCACCCAGATTTCACACAGAGGATCAACTTTGATTACCAATGTGAAAAACCAGTAAAATTTAGTTATTACATCCTCACTGTAACACCAAAGTGTCAATTAATACACAACAAGTCAAAAAAATCAAGTACCACTGACCAAATACAAGAGTAAAGGATCATTACCCAAATATTTAATTATATCTATTTTTTATTTGCTAACTTTGATGACTGCATTACTGGTCTTTTCCATCAAAACCATATCAATTTCAAGATGTTCCTTTGCTTTTTTCCATTAGAGGAACATATGTACTAAGTTTTCAGCCCATCCTAAATGTACAATTTTACACTGAATGACCAAGATCTGGGGTGAATAACAATGAACAACTTGGTCAAACAGCCTAGGAATCAGGAAAGAGTTAAGGCCAAGTGATATAATTAGAAGTTGTGTTGGTTGACGGACTCTAATGTCCATGGAACATGATTACCAATGATTTCCAGCAAATAGACTCAAATTCCATACTGGATCTGTAGAAAAGTCATGTCTCAGAGGAAAAGAGCTTTCCATAAATGGCTATTTGCCACATAGTTCCCTGTAGTGATCACAGGATAGAACAATGGCTCCATATCACATCAGAAGTCATAGCCCACAGAAAAAGTCAGATATTTATGTGCAAGTTAAATAATGGTTTTCGTCACTTCTGTCCGAAAAGCTTCACTTGCCACACCGATGTACCTAGAGATATATCTTCTTAGTAAAAAAGACCCAAGAAGAAGAACCCAACAAATTGCAGGTAAAACGATTTCTAATAAAGAAACAACAAAGTAATTTGTTGTATGTATATATGTGTGTTTAGAACAGAGCTGGAAAGAGGACGTTTTATTGGTAACTTATCTTGGTAATTATTGGTAATTATCTCACTAATTTAACATCAACAGCTCTCAAACCTCCTGCCTGTGGGTCAAGAATAACAACCTCAAATTCCAAAAGTCAGCACTCCATCTTCAGCCAGGAAATCGGATGCACATATTTACGGCTGACTGCTCTTAAATAAACAGAGCTGAATAAAGCACCATTAAGCTTCAATGATCCATGTGATGTGTTTGAATCAAGATTCCATGCTTTTGGGCTGTTCTCATGGGGCCCTACTTAATAAACAGAAAATATCTATCAACTTTCACACAATTTTCTAAATGATGTCTTATTTACAAGAAAATAAAATTGAAAATTTGGAACTGTTCTTAACCTTTGTTGTCTCCTTCCATGGTACTGAATTAATCTAAAATACAGGGGAAAAAACTATTTTATGACAGTTTTTGTTACTACATATTACTATATACAATGTAAATACAAGCATGGCTGATTGTATTCATCTGATGAGACAGATCTAGCTGATTTATTCATCTGATCAGACACATCATAGCTGATTGTATTCATCTGATCAGACACATCTAGCTGCAAGAGTCAGCATAAATAACAACTGTTAGAACAGCCTATTAAAGTTACTCAAGTACTCTGGCGTAAAACTGAATTTACACACAGAACCACGGAAGCTTATGGTAACAACAAAGAGAAAATCTTTTGTTATTCCAATTTCGCATTTTGTTATGAAAAAAAGTATTTGCATTTTACGCAATTTTCATACCCAGTCTCCACTCCAAAGTGTCTATATTCTGTTCTATCTTTCACCGATTGCAATAGACACTAAAATCAAAATGTGTATTGCTCCCAGTAATCCAAGTAGCTTAATGTGTTAAAAAATGAGTAATAACAAATGAATAGTCCATAAATAAATTTTGTCCATTTGTCCTTTCTTTTCAAAATTATTTTCAGACCTTCATTAAATTCTGTCAAAAGGGTTAATTGATCTTAGATGGCTTTACATAAATACCCTTTTATCAAAATGTTCCATGAGCAAATGACAGAAATCCCACTGAGAAAAGTTAAGACAGTCTCATCACTATGAACAAGACAAAGGTCATACACACAATGTATTTCTCTTTTCCAGAAAAAGAAATGAAATAAAAAGAGCTTTGAGGTGAATGGAGGTAACTGTGATAGTTTATGTTGGTTTTAAAAATGGTAAAGGCATTTGGCATGAATTTATATTTAATATTGTCTTATATTATATTACATTATGAATATATGCAATCTCCCGAGGGGTGGAGGAATTCATCAACATGAATCAAGAACAATGCATGGCCTGTAAACACCTGCACTCAAGAGAAAACAGGAAAGCTATACATGTCTTCTTCTCCTATTCAGTACCTAAGCACATGGTAAACAAAAACCAAGCTTGTAAATACGCAACCTGGTGTAATGTTCCTTTCACCTTGAGTGCAATGAAACTCTCCATTTTAAAGTATACGCATACATGATCGCAAAACAATTTTCTACAAACAATTATATTGATATTATTCTTCTGCAAATCCATGGGAACAGTTCAGCGTGACACGGAAGCATCCTTACAAAAAAGCCAAACTCTGCAGTTTTGTTCCATACTGATATATTGTGTGTGTGAGACATATCAGTGTCCCTGCGAACATGGCTGACAGAGATCTATGTTCTTGCATTGGGCAGAGGACTGGGGTTAAACAAAGTGACATACGGGCAGCTAACTAAGCTGGAATCCTACAAACAAGAACGTGGCATGCAATGGGATAATTTATAAAAAGTCACATCTGTGCTCGGCATTGTATAAACAATTCAAAGGCACATAAATATATCCGCTGACAATTGTACACAGCCAAATGGGGTTTTAAGTGTGTAGGACTTCATTGGAAATATAAACACAGATATACATTTGTAAATATACAGGCACCTGAATCAACTATGCTATGGGGCTGTAACATGAAATGTCATCGATTTCTTATTAAACTGCATTTATGATGAGTTGTCACCATTTACAAAAAGCCTCTTAGCCAAAGGAATCAAATTCACTGACAAAGTGAGAAGTGATCTCCCATTCACGATGCTGTGATTCTGGCCAGGTTACTTCTGTGACAGTATTTCAGGGGCAGGATATATATGCACTGGCTATTCAATCATCATACTTATTATGAACCACCTATCAACCACCTGCTGATGGCGAATATTTTGAATGTTAACCCTAAAAATATTATCATTATTATGTTCTAAAATACTGTAAAATGTTATCAAGGTGATAATGCTTAAAGAATAACATCCAATGAAAAATCTATGAATAAGCAGATCACACACAAAATTTGGATATGAATGTGAACATAGAACAGAAAAGTAAATTAAGAGGATGAGAAGGAGGACAAGAGGTCAGAGGGAGGGGATTTTTTGGAAAAATCAACCTTATATAAGGGCCTTTACATGTTTACCACTTTGCTGGCATGATTAAGGGGTTAAGGGATTAAGGGAGCAAAGCTGATGCACTTTAAATAGTATTGTTGACCAACAGTCAACTTTGTCAATTCCATTTTATACTGGTGTAGAATGTTTCTACATCACCAGAAAACAGTATCAAGCCATAAAGGAGTTTCTGAAAATTCAAAGTAGTTTAGTATTTCACAGTGTTCATCAGGAGAATTAAGCAAATGCTAAGTGGTCTTTCGTATCAAGCATCAACTGAGTCCTTGCCACTGATGATGTATGCACCACTGAATACATACATGTATGCACGAGTCTGTTTCAGAGAAAATTCCTTTGAAGTGTATGTCTTCTTTCTGAGTACAAGTTTGACACATACAATCCCTTTACAAACTAACGTTTAGAATTTCATGTACCTGAGCAGAGATTTTTGTTCGCAGTTAGTTTATCACTAACATCAAATATGATCACTCAAACATACCGAGTATATCCTTTCTTAAATTTCGTACATGTACGCTTGCTAAACATTTATGTATATACGTATGAAAATGGAACGGATTTACCACAAGCCTATTAAACGCAAACTTCACCTGAAAGCTTAATGGATTAAGTCTCCAGGGATTAGCTGGCTTCAGTGGGCTAAATAAAAAACCATGCATACCATGTATGGATATCTCAAGCAAATCCTGGATGATGTTCTTATAGTTTCTTACATCATGAAAGCCTTATCCTTAGTTACAGAGATAACAAACCCAGAACCCGTTACAGTTTAATACGATGATCAAGTGACCAAGGATACAATGGATTTAAATTACTTCAAAGTAAGAGGATTTTATGTAAGGATTTATATAATATATGTCAGAGTTAATTACCCGTGCTATTCATGCGTGTCAGAAACTGAGTTCCGTCCCAGCGGGCTCGGACTGGGTGAGTGGGCTGCCCAGTGATTAAGCCAAGTCCAGACTTGAAGGCGAGCTCAACAACAATCATTAGCAGCCTATGAATACTACTATATAATACAACAGAATGAGAATGCCTAAGGTTTTATTGTACGGCCTCTGGTCGCACGTACCATCAAATTGTTCCTGCATGATTCAGACGTAAGAAATCATCTGTATTTCCTCTCGCTGACAGTCTTTTCCGCACAAGCCTTGCTACATCTCCTTTATAGCGGCAAACAAGGCTATTTCCACTAAACCAATATGGCAGACACAATGTGTTCTTAAATCGTGACTAAACATTCACTACAGGTCGCATAAGAGTGCACTAATGAATTGGTATGTTTTGAACTGCAAACGTTCATCAGGTAGATGAATTCTCTGAAAACCAATTAAATCTAAGTCTGGCATTCATACAACCACTCATAAACCCTGCAGTCAATCACTGCCAGACTGCTGAGGCAAGAGTACAGAATAATTACATATAAAATTCAATAAACCTGATAACATGTAAGAAAGAACAAGTCATTAGTTTTCATCGATGCAAGGTACCATGTTGACATGCTAAACATGATATCCAAAACAATCTCCCCATTCATGACACAGGCAATCATAATACAGACGTTCATCAGGTACTGAAATTCTGTGAAATCAGTTAAAACACCCATGTGGAACACTACTAGGCTGAAAAAACATTCTGGTACTCTGTATCTGTTTCAATCTTTAAAGAATGTTTACTACATAAAAAAGACGCAAAAAAAATGATGAAAACAAATGATATTCCCAATACTGTTCCCTTCAGATTTGTAAGGTAGTGCCTCCATAATATCTGACAGCATGCACATGAATAAACATATGTTTTTACTGTGGAAAATCATAATGTTACCCTAAGCTCTCCCTTTTTTTCAGGTAATTTAAGTACCTCCCATAGAGACACTTGTAGTGCTTTCATCATATACATCTCTAAATTTTAGTAACAGCCATTCAGCAAGCATCGCATTATTTCATCCGAAGGCAGTGAGGTATGTGTATAGAAGTGGTGGCAAGCACCACACCCCGCCTGAAGAACAACAATGGCCCCTGGGCTCAAGGTGAAGAAGCCAACGTAAGCATTTGGAAAGAAGTGAAGCAGTAGACACAGTCATGAAGTCTCAGCCTCGTACCCTTCATAATCTCCCAGAGATGCAATACAATGCTGTACACTTTTTTGTGTGCACTTGACAAAACACCACGCACCATGCGCTGATCAAAAGTTTTATACTGTTGGTTCTAAGCTTCTGGAGCCTTCGGGACGGACACTGTAGAAGCACCCTCAACCCCTTAGCCCCCAAGTCGATGAGAAACCAACAACAATATTGGAACTTCAACACAAAACCCTGCCTCCATCACACAGCGCTAAGTTCCAGCCAATCAATGAGAGAGCTTCATCTGAAAGCGAGAACCCCGAGCCAGAAATAATTAAGGCGTTAAGATTTTCACTTGGGGAAAAGCAAACGAAACTGAAAGAATCCATCAAGATATAAATAAGATTAAACTGGATTGACGCCAAAAAATGGAAGCTGACAGTAATACTGATAGCTGTAGCCAATCAGAGCTCAGATTTCATGGAGTCATCAACAATTCAGCACTGGACAAACAAAGAGCTGTCAGTGACCAGCTTGTGTTCTGGTGCCCGAGTCCTCTTCAAGACAAAGCCTACGTGGCACCGCAACAAGTACATGGGGCGACCATACCACTTACCACTTCTGCAGACAACCTTTAGCGAAAGGAATCAAATTCACTGACATGTAAACCCCCCAATCCACGGATTCCCTTTCATAAAAACCTGATGGAACTGTTTGAAATTCAATAGGTCTTTTCTACCAGTTTGTCATCAGAGATTTGGTCAATGGTTTTGTTTAGCCACAAACCCAAAAGTTTTCAAATCTCATTGAGCATACATACAACATGTCAAGATGGCTCCTGAGAAGTCCTAGGCAGATTGAGCACTTGTTCACACCACTCTGAGTGTTTCGCTCTGTACACTTGAACAAAGGCCACAGATACAGCTGTACACTATAGCAGCTTAAACTGATACCGTAAGCCTGTCCACATATTCAATGAACATCAAACAAGATAAAGACACTGCCAGCTGCTGATAACAAGTGGGCAAACACTAGAAGTTTCAAGAAAGTGAATAAAATTTTGTATCACACAATAAATAAAGTAAATAACCTATGGAATTTGTTTAAAAAAGGGATTTGGGGATTATTATTCTCTGTAGTACACACAAAAACATGGGTAATACATATGACACACTTTTAATTAGCAAATGTCATTGCCACAACAAAGTTATGCAAAAATATTGTAAGATGGTCTGATAACTCGCACATTAGCATTCGAAAGATGAGAAAGTCACTTGATTACTACATGCAGTATGGAAAGTTCTTGAAAATAGCTGATATTCCTAACAATGAAGTATGAAGTTACTGGAGAAAACATCGCTTCATGTAGGTGACAACCAAATTGTGACAATTATTTTTACTCCATATATAATACATGTACTATTCCATAAACTGCACAGTGAACAAACCACATCCAAACATGCTCCTTATTAAATAGATATAGTTGGATATCCTCCAAAATTATGAATGCTGTTCTTATCTGTTTGAATTCATGGCATGAAAAATTGCTTATTGCGGAAAACAGTGAGCCAATAAACAGACTACATTGTGAATTACTGTACAAGGCAATTTTTTTATTGTTAAACAAGCCTAGATGAATGATTCACAATGACAACACACTGTAAACGACAAACCAGCGATATGGCTCTGTTTGTAAACTCTCTTCAGTAAACCGCTTGAGTATTAATACACTGTACATAGCATAAGTCTGCCCATCACAGAACAACAGTGCACCATGGCAATCTACCTGTCCACAAAGTAACATGGAAACAGCGCTGCGGGCAGAAAACACAAAGGCTGTACAAACACCGCCATGGTTTAATAATGCAGGTGTTTGGTTGGGATTTTTCTTTGATCTTGCCTCTCATCCCACTGCCTGATGTCAGTGATAAAAGTCAGATCTGACCAAGACTCCTTGTCCGTTGCGAGCAGTAGCAGAGATCACACAGCTCAGGTGTGCGCGCCCCACCCCTCACGGCTATACCCCAACTCTAGCTAGGGCTCCGCAGCCCGTGGCTTACCTAAATTATTCAGCAACAATGGAACTAGCCTCCATAAACTGTATCATCAACTCATTAAAGGAATTCTGAGTGTGAAGGTTCAGCCAACAAACAATGGCGTAACCTGTGTGTGATTTATCCAAGCATAAGAAAAACCATACCCAGCATTCCCACAGGAGCTGGGACACAGGAAACCTTAGCCAAGCATTCCAATACATTTTACACATCTTACACAGAAGGAAATTTCAAAATTCATACCGTAATAGTCCAGTCTGTGATCCAAATATCCTGAAACATCAACTTTTGTCCATGTTTCTTGACATTTTCCACTGATGCGAAAACACATGGCTGAACTGAATGTGCGGGAGCGCGCCATCTGTGAATTGCTCACTCTATCAACATGACAGGCAGACAAACAGGTCAGTCTGCCTCTCTCCACATTACAACAGCACATTACATGAGAACACAATACACCAGTACAACATGTAATAGGTGAGCTCCCAGGAGGGAAGAGAACACTGTGGGATTTCCCAACCTTTCAGTTTATGTTGACCAAAAGACTACCTCCCATATTAAAACAGATCCCAATCTTTTGACCTGTGCCTTGAATTTTTCAAGAGAATGATTTGAAGTCTGATTTCTACACAAACACAATCAATTTCTGACACTGATATTATAGAAAGTGTTTTATTAGCCCTACTTGTCTCAGACCAGACAAATCTGTGTGTGCAAAATCACTCTAAGAAATAATGTACATAGCACACATGTTCATTCCCATACACATTCTATTCCATGTAAAGTTTGCCCATAGTCTACTGTATAGAATATGCTCTAAATCTTGCTTGATGATAAATTCTTGGTTAATTTTTTTTCTTTACCTTTAGCAAGAGTTTCTGGTTTGTTTGCTTCTTCCCCACATAATCCTTCACTTTTCATTTCCTTTTTTTTCTCTGGTTTGTTGTTTTTGATGTGTTCATTTCCATATAGAGGTATAGGTTTTGTAGATATTTTTCAATAAGTTTTATCGTTGGCTACAATTTGAATGGAATAAGAGAGAAAAAAAGCATTTCAATAAGAGTGCAGCTAAGTTGTTGTGTTGAGCCTGCATGACAGACAAATTCACATCAGAATCCTGGGGTAGAATTATGTTAGGCCAAATGATGCAGATGTTGGCAGCTCATCAATTAGAGCTTGCCTCTCCAACCCCAGCGAAACTAATGATCTCCCTTCATTTATAAAAACGACAAGTAAATACCATTGTTGTGTCCCCTTTGACAGCAATTCAATTTGTACATGGTCACCAAGTTTAAAATCTTTCTG
This sequence comes from Acanthopleura granulata, assembly GCA_016165875.1. Lineage (NCBI taxonomy): Eukaryota > Metazoa > Mollusca > Polyplacophora > Chitonida > Chitonidae > Acanthopleura > Acanthopleura granulata. The sequence goes on along the minus strand of JABBOT010000001.1, from coordinate 32,177,261 downwards.
GTTCGTCCAACAAAAAATAGTCGTAATCTTGTAGATTGTTTGAACTACAGCTTGTAGGGCCAAGCCTCAAATACATTTCAATAAAACACAAATTGTATAGGCTTGATTTTTTTTCGCCTCTTTCTCTCTCTCTCTCTCTCTCTTTCTCTCTCTCTCCCTTCTAAATGTGCCATGAAATGTTGACACAGTGCCACTGAGTGATTTTGTCTGCGGGTCAACAGTGCATCCCTGCATCTCTGCTGACAGGTGATGCGTCCGTCAGCGTCAAACGTGACTTCTCCGCTGCCAGCTGCGCCCCGACTCTCCCAGGGACCTGACTGTCCTTCCAGCTGGTCACAGAACACATATAATCATAAAACGGGAATTGAATTTTGATACAAGGCGCAGAGGACACGGCAAGCACGGGCACAGTGGGTCAGGTACATTGAGTCACAAGAGGGGAGAGAAAGAAAAGCCCCAACCCAACCATTCATGTGCACACCCAGACCACAACCCTACAAATGTTATCCATCATTCTGCTTCACATTTATGTCACCTCTCACAGAGTCACACCCATCCCGAGACGGCAATTGTTGGCTCAATACTTGTGTCTGTTAATTCCTTTGACCTTATGGCCTCGGTACTCATTATCATACAGCTCCGGAGAACATCTAACCTAATTACCCAAAAAGCATAACACACAGCCCGCCTCACACAACTCCCACCCACACTCACACCTAAAGAAATGATCCTAACATGGTGGGGGACAAACATGGACGACAGTATACTATTCACACGAATAATCAGAGCATGTTCCAGTTCACGCTTATGTTTCTCGAAAATATGATTCTACAAATTTGAGTACCAAGGAATACAACTAGGCTCTCCACAGCGTGTCATGATAATCCTCAAAAACCACGGACAAGCTGCGCAAATTTTTCATGACATGCGAGTGAGTCTGATTGGGTTGCATTTTGAAATTTGTATTGTAAACTTGTCAGTCAATTTTCATACATTTGACCAATGAAACCACAGCTAAAACTTGTGAGTACATGTATATTGCTTCCTTCACCTTTTATGCAAATAATAGCAAACAATAAATGGTAACCTACAGCTGAACAAAGCTTTCACAGGAAATATACACTTGAAATGGGCCATGATCAGTTCATTGAAATCTTCCTCCAAAGATATGACTTCACATAAAAAAATTTAAATAAATTCATTTACTCCAAAAGAATGTCATTTTCTGAGTACGCAACCTCTAGACTACGACTGAGTTTATTTCTACTGCTGGCAGCTTGAGCAGAATATTTACCAGTATATTTTGCTCGAAACATTCATTAACAGTGTACAAAACTGACTAAGCACAGAAACAAAATGAGAGTCTAGGCATATAAAGATACAAAAAGCATGCAATTTATAATAACAGTCACTTCCTAAAAAGAAAACCAGACAAATCAAAGGTAAAGCTCCTGGCATGCGTAAATTACAAAGGTGAGTCGTTGAAGGATCACAGTGAGAAGGTCTGAAGGTTTGTTCACAAACCACTGAACTCTCCACTGTGGATTAAGAATGACGTGTATCACAGTGGTCAACTCCAGTTCACTGATCCAATGCTAATGGTTGGGTAATTCTAAAAGTAGGCCTCCCTGTGGCCTGCCTTACATTACAGAGGTTAAAAATATGTTTGTTGTCATGGAAATAAAGAAAATCAAACATAAAGCTAAGTTACAGGCATTTTTTCAACCACCACTGAAAACAATATTTCCAAATTTTCCTGGAGAACTGTAGGGTCTAGAGAAATAACTCTCGGCTTATAAGCTTATACAGTACCTGTGATCACAAAAGCAACTCATATTTGACTTCATTTTTTACAACAACTATATGCATTCACTAACATGTAAAAACTATGTCAATGATTGAAAAGGTAGAAGATTTACAGCACACAAACATAATAACACTATCATCAAAGTAAAACTTTATAAACTTGATCTCCATGTATAATCCAAAACATTTGTCTCCTTGTTTTATAAATAAATGGACATCAATGTTGCTGGAATTTCTCAGCTATGAATACATTTATTTTAAGAATGAATCTGTCACTTCCAGTCTGGTGTCTCATGACACACCGTCATGGGTGTAAAACAATATCATGGCTGGGAGAGCTCTCCCAGAATGCAATTCTCATGCACAAAATAATCCAGGAGAGCAAATTCTCGACCGCAGCATCGTTTAATAATGAGTTTAGCCAGGCTGAGTATGTATTGGTGTGAGGTGCAGATTGAGAGAGACTGCACTACCCGAACCTGAGAGTGTATCGCTCCCCCATGATTCATCACGTTTCCAATGGGAGATGGTATTTGCCTCTTAAATTGGTATTTCCTTCGTGTCCTTTAGAAAGCTTCGGTCTTTTGTGCCGCACATTATGCCAAGAATGCAGTGCTGTGGCATGTCACAGCAATTGGATCGTCAATGCTGGGTAATGAGCAGACGTAAAAGTTCTCATAATTATGATGGATTTACCCGCTATTGCTTTTGACGTAACTTTATTCCTTTAACAACAACAATGGCTTGCAAATTTTGATGCATAATTTCAACCGAGTCAAAAAGAGAGAGGGGAAGAGGAGGGAAGGGAGTGTAGGAATGTGTATCATAACGTAACCACAGGGTGGAGATTTTGTGGTCAGGTTTATCAACAATCACCTAATCTTCATCAGTTTGGCAGCCATCAATAAAACCTAACACAATATCACAAAATTGCAGGGATGCCATCCACTAAAGTTTTCAATCTCCCCATTGAAGGATGTAATTAAAAACGTGCTCATGTCTAAAGAATTTGACCAGCCATCTACATACACGAATCATGCGGAAGCCAGAGTATTCATGACCAGAAATAACAAGAGTAAGTTATCTGCAGTTTAATAACAATTTCTGGACAACTTTGACAAGGAACCAATACGGCGAGGCCCGCCCTGAATTCACGCTGGCCGAGATCTGCGGCTAAGCTCTGACCCCGGAACATACCAATTAAACACAGGCTTGGGATCAATTTCATTTCATTTCAAATACACATTTCTTCAATGGCTTCACCGTGCAATTATATTTTTTTAACAATTACATAATGTGTACTTGGCAGGCTGTCTGAGGGGATTGGAGCGGTCGGTAACGAGTTATAAGAGCTGACATAACACAGCCCCAGCTCTACATTGTCCACACAATACATGCCTTGACACTTGAACCTGATTCTCATGTCCTCACAGCCGCACAAACTGTCACATCTCAATAACTACCGTGACTCACTCATTCCACAAATGCTATCATTTCCAAAATTGGATTGACTGCTGTTTTCATAAGTAATGGATACGAGCAAAACGCCTGGTGCTGAGGCAGGCCTTTGCTGAAAACAGTCGACAACTGCAAGGATAATGTCTGCCTCTCGGAAGGTTCACTGCTCCAGAAAAAGCAGATTGGCAAGTCTTGTGCCACTTTTGTGAAAGCACATCATTTTCCAAAGTTTGGGCAGCCAATTTTCGGTATCGAACCCCGGCTCAGAAAATCCATGTATCGATCAGCATTTTGAGCAATAGCTAAGCAGAGCTTGAATCAGGCCCAATTGTTTCACAAGTGTAGTCATATGTCTGTGGGAATATCAGCCATTCTGCCATTCTGAAAGATATTGATCATGTGAGGAAAAGACGTGGTAACAGCCTGGCAAAAATAGCAACCCCAATAGAGGGCAGATCAGGGTTAGTTGGTGGCCTGGGCTGGCCCAGTCTCCCTCCACCACGTGGAGGAGGCAAATCCAATAAATTTGTTGGCAGTTATTGGTTTTAATCCCTGATCTCTTGCCTAGGTCCACGACATTCCTCTATCTTGACATTGACAATAATAGTTTTTGTCATGTACCATGGGCTATTGAACAAACTAAATCATATTGGTTTGTCGTTACCAATTTTGCACTGTTGCTTCAGCTTAGGAATCTCCGGACAGTCAAAGCAAAGTAAACAAGTCTTTATTAGGTGTTTCAGGTATAAATTCTGCATTCTGTTGTTGTTATTTTTTCCTCTCAAACCTATTTAAATATTGACTATAGTTTCATTAATGTTCTAAAAGAAACTTTTTCTACAAAAAGTGTAACCAGAAAAATCCAGTGCAATTTTCTTTTTAGATCACAAATCTGATCACACGTGTGAACAAAAAAAATGTAGAGATTTGATGGGTCAGATCAACATGGGCAGGCCATGAGTATCTTTATGAAGTTATTAGATAACAGAAGAGATTGCTGTGTTGAGTCTATTTCCCCAATATCTTTGCCTTCCCACAGCCCTGTAATCCAATTTCCACTTACCCCATGGTAATTACACAATGTGAACTCGAAACATGAACAGGGGATGCGTGTGAGTGAGGAACAGGCTCTGCCTTCCTGGAGTAACTTGCCCTGGCTCAAGGCACTCCCAACCAGCTCACGGAGGCAGGGGGCACAGACCCAGTGGGGCGTTAACATTACAATGTGCCATAACAATGGATACCTCAAGCCTCAATTAAACACTAATCAAGTAACGCTGTTTCGCTACAAAATAATTGAAAGTTTAATGAGAAATGTTTTCCTCTATTTAATTTAGTGTCGCATCATGTTATAAGGAGGAAGAGATAGCGGCGAGAATGGGCTGGCCAAATTTATAGTAACAGATTCCAAGGGCAATATTGGAGGTAGGACATAAAGGGGTTGGCAAGGCTGTGGGTCAGTGGGGGAGTACCCCTGTCTTAAGCAGTTACTTGAATGACACGCACACTGCCCCTAAGCCATAAAGATTAGCCATCTTCAGTCTGTCACCAATAGCTTTATGTTCCTAACATTTCCAGATGGGACATAAACCCTTACACTAGACTGCTTTGTACAGTCATTAAAACCAGTAATAGAAATTAAAGTGTTTTATCTGGAACAATAACACCTCTGACAATGTCAACAATTTCAGTGCAGAGAAGAAGAAGTGATACAGGCTGGCAGAAAATAGGGGCAAGGAAAACCTGGATGATTTCTCTGACTATAAATGAGGGCTGAGGGGAAAGTCTTAAGCACCTGGACCATTTGCAGCCGTCCTGCCAGCCATGCTTGCTCATTCTGCAATAGGCTTAACAAATGCACAAACACCTGCTTAACTCTCTGGTCAGTGGCCAGACTGTCACCAGCTCAACACTTAACAAACTCTCCAATTTTCACACTCGGCTGATCCGACAAAATGCCATTGCCAAACAAAGGGTTTTGTCAAAATGCGCTTACCCTTTCTCAACCACATAAGAATGACGGCTTAACACAGGGGGAGCCAGAGGCACAATTGCCGAACCTGAGTACACACATCTTACAAAGTAGCTGTTTAAAGCTAGTAAATAGCAGGACTGCGGCTTGGTCTGGCAGGCTGGTGCCACCCTGGAGAGAGCGACAAGGGATCAGCGACTGTGAGCACACACAGCAAAACACCGAACACAATAGACTCACTCACAAATCATCTGCCTGACAATACAGCCAGCAGATGAACAGGGAGGAAATCTTGCATATTGTGACAGTAGATCTGGAATAATGACTAATGTAAAGGTCACTGTTGATTGGCTGGTACAGTAGTGACGAGGGGGGTGCTTGCTGCCGTGCCAGTGGGGCTTGAGCTGGCTGTAGTAGGCTGGGTATTATTAGCTATAGAGAGGCCATGTGACAGGGCTGGCAAGTCTGGCTCCCCAGTTCATAGCCTTCCCCCATACAGCCAATGCCACATGGTTCTGTTCCACAGCAGACTCAATCCAATCGCTAGACTAGCAACAGCCAACCATAACACTACAGACAGTCAGTTGTCGTTGGCCCACAGTTGCTTAGCCAGCAAGCACAGCCATCTCTCCTGGCAGACACTGGCCAGTGTTCATCCAGCAGCAGTAGCAGAAGCAAGCTAGCCCATGACCGTGCAGTAATTAAAGAGGACTTGGGTGCTGTTTGAAGGTAGATTGGGGGTGAGAGCGGGACCCCATGGCTGGCTGTCCCAATGAAGAGTTCTGCTGTTAGTTGGTGTACTACCGTGGCTCTGTCTCTCACTGGATCTCCTACCCATGGATTTACTGGCTCTTTCTGTGATATTGGTAGCATTTTGCTTCCAGTGCACTTGGCAGGAGGTTTCCTCATGGGCTGACAGAGACAGTTGGAACTACCTCTCTTGTAAGTACCCCCAGTTTAGGAGCTGTCCCCTCTTCCCTTGTCACTCTACCTTAGATAAATGCGCCCAAGGGGTGAGATCTTCTAGAAGGGCTTCAAGCGAATTCATGTTATTCATATCCCCTCCAAATCATCCCTAAAGCAAAATCCTCTGTCTATCTGTGCGCGTTGCAATGCGAGTTTATAATAGCCATTACTGTTATGAATGTCAATCAGATTAAAGAACTGGGAAATAGACTAGAATTAGCAGGGTTTTTAATGTGAACAAGGTTGTTTTTTTAGGGTTTTTTTTTTAGTTTTTCACCTATTGAACATTGATGCAGACGATCACTGATAACCATCACGGTGGTAAGAGTAAATGCTTCTCTTACATCCCTCTTCAGGAGCCTTAATTCCTCCCAAACAAGATTGATCATTTCACCTCGAGGATTTTACCAACACACCCCTGAACAAGCGTTTTCCCCCCGGCTTCACAATGCCCATCTCTCCAGTTTAATTAGTGCTGTTCAGGTCAGTGTATTCCGCTGACTCATACAGCAGGTGAATTTACACATAGACCCCTGCAACTGTGCAGACTTTACTCTATAGCAGACATGCCGTACACCTTTCACTGGGCTATCTATAATGCAGTTGCAGTCAATCTCACTATGTATAAGACCCTTGTAATCTGCTTTTACTATTAAATCTCTCCGTAGACATGATATTCAACCATGTCTTGAATTTACTCAGGACCCTTGGAACCATGCTATTTTTGCTGTGCACCTTTCTGACACGACTGACAAATGTGTACACCTTGTGTTAGCTATTACACTGGCCTTCCCCAATCCTTGGAGGCCACCGTCTACATGTAATACCCCCATAATCTACTTTACTTTTATTAGCAGGCTAATCTCTCCCTGGACACTGTATTTAACTATTCCTTGAACATGTCCCCAAAGGCGTCTCACTTCAGTCCCACATAAATAGCCAATTCTCTCGCCTCTTTCCCCTCACCAGGTCGCTTCAGCACAAATCCTAATCCAGTTTCGCTCAGCCGTGTTGGCTATTACAGTGTCAATAAATACAATTCTAACATTTTCTGTACTTTCATATGTCAGCTAGATATAATCACAATTTATTCCAAACTTCAAGAAAATGTGTTACACTATTTGTTAAGGATTCAGCCATTGTAGTATTTGTAGCCTGTGCTCCTAGTCTCTGATTACCGCAAATACATGCAATAACTGGAATTATATGTATATATAAAACGCCTGTTGCAAAATGAGTTACGACCGAAAGATATAAATTTACAGTTTGCATGCATGTATGTTTAAAAATAGAGAACTCTTGTGTGCTGCACTGAAAACCGAATAAATAAATAAGAATATTGCACTACATGTATCAGATGAATATTTCTAAAAAAAAAAAATGACCGACAAAAGAAAAACAAATATATTCAAACAAAAAATTCAATCTACATGATTATCAAATTTTTGTCACTAAAAACACTGCCTTCAATGTATTTTATTTACATCATCGTAGTAAATACTGCCTCAGTGGTTGAGTCTTATACACAGCGTAGTTGAGCAGGTGCAAGTAGTGTCCAATGGACTGGCACACCTAGTGACTAAAACGTCAATATATACTCTCTGTGTATGGTTGCTTGAAAAATAAACATACACATGTGGCTTCATGTTTTCTCTGATGTGAAGAGAGTATACAGTTGCATGTTCCGCAGACAATTTGCAAATGAGTTTAGTTTTTACCTTGATTTCTCTAGAGAATGCAGGACAGATATGTAATCCATCAATAAGTGACTGTTCAGCAGTCAGCCATGAAACAGGTGTTAATACAGTCATTGCTGGATTAACTCAAAGAGACTCAATGGGATATCCCCTAAACCACAGACTCCTTTACCATCAACTAGGTAGGGAGGTGGTCCACCGGATGTACCCTCCCTCGTGGCTTAATTGGATAAAGAGAAACTGCAGGGCGTTTTCTTGTGTGTGAAGCTCTGCTTTGAATAGGGTGGGACTGGGTGGAGCCACGAAAATAGTAAGGTGTGAACAAAGATGTGAGAACCTTCATGCCTTTCAGCAGTTCATGTACAATCCCTACGGAAGGTAGTTTTTAACTAAATGCAGTAAAAGCATAACAGCTCAGAGCTTAATTAAGGAAACTGATAAAAAGTCACAAAAAGCACAATTAAAAAAGTTTCATCCATAAGTCCTAAAAGGTAACAAGTCAACATGAAGAAAATCCCTGCAAAGCATGATGTGTTCATTTGTTTTATCTATTTGAATTGGTGTATGAAAGAATATTTCACTTATACGTCGGCTGCTAGCATTAAGGTGAGAGAAAACCGCCCAGAGCCATCCGCAGGTTGATGGCAGACCTTCCCACGTACGGCCAGAGAGGAACACAGCGTCATTTGCATCAAATTGCTGTACAATGTCTGTGATATACATGTATCTACAGCTATATCATACTGTATTACAACTGTGTGGCTGAATTTTTTCATGTATGATACAAAATGTACAAAGTTACCCTACTTTATACAGCACCCTGAGCTAGTTTGCCTGCATAAAGAGTGGGCTGAAGAGTAATCCTTCAGAAAAAATTCATGACTGTTGGTTTTCTCGTTGGTTTTTTTGGGGGGGAGGTGGGGGATTGTTCCCACTACTATGCATGCATAACAGTAAGCTTCTGTCTAGGTCGTGTGTGCCTATAGCAGGCTGTGTCATCCTCTAGTATGTAACCATCCGCTGGCCAGTGGTCACACTGTGACCACTGTTGACCAGAGGATCACCACTGTCAGATGTAACTATCCAGTGTGACCATTATTACATCGGTCAGCTGTGATGACCACCTGTGGCTAGATGATGGGAGTTTGTGCACAGATGTCAGGATTCTGGGCCTGAGAGGCAAGAAGGGACTCCCACATCACCTACAGTCCCTCCTGGCTCCACTCCTATGACACGCTTCCTGTGTCTTGTCTCCCTCTCTCTCTCTCCCAAACCCCCTCATCCACTCCTCCCCTACCCCCAAGGCTTTGACACACTGGTCAGCTCCACAATGAGCAATCGCACCATGTCAGTCCCAAATCGGGATCGAGATATTGCACGTGCTGGTATTGATCTGTTGCAATCATCAATATTGTAGGAATTCAGCAATGTACATGCAAAAACTCTCCCAGATTAACCACTAATTGAATTGCCACTCTTACGTCACAGAAATAGGACAGTAATTGTATTTTTTGCTGAAATGAAACCATTCAGTGTCCTTGGGCATGGGTGTTCTCATCTCCTCTCAGATATCAAATACCAGAATTACTTCTATTTTTGTTGTTGTTGTTCTTTTCTTTTGCTCTCCCCTGTAAACTACAATAACAATCCTGTGAGCTTTCTAGTGCAGTCAAGGCCTCTCATGTAGCAGGAAGCTATGATCCATGCATGGCTTAATCATGTGGCCAGCTTCAAAGGAAAACACCGGGCAATCCGAGAGCGGCTGGCTTGAATACAACAGCAGTGCACAAGGCTCCCCTGCAGCGTCAAACTCCCATAACCAATTTACGCGCCATATTGTCACCTCTTCTCGAGTACTTACAGAATTAGCAAAAATAACAACTGGTCAGGAGGCCGTGTAATAGAATCCTAAGGTGAAATACTTGCAGAATGTCATTAGTGGGCAAGAAGCTGAGGGTAACGCTTTGGAGCAGTTTTGTGGGTAATGGCTGCAAGTCAAGTGTGGCCCGGAGGTAATGAGGTTAAGCTTCACTCCACATGGCCATGGGCAGGTATGATGACAGCATACAGGCCAACCCCATTCCAGCCTCTCAATATCAACCCAGAACCACTTCAGAGCACACTCTGTTACATCCAACAGCTTGTTCTGGCCATTAACTTAGCACCAGGCTCGGATTACCTGTTGATCTTGCTCCATTAATGACCGCACACCCACCCAACATGAACTGTTAATGTTTACATCACTCTAGTCCAAAGCAGAGAATGCCAGGGTCTGAAATTAACAAAATGTCATTATGGCCGAGTAAGTGCTTTCCAAAACCCATGAGCCAATAGCATTTTCCAGCTGTTGATCTTACAAACCAATTGACCGTTTTAACACCTCACTACTTTTTCTATATTCCTTGTCAGAGGAATCAATAGTCTCTGTTTTATAACATTAACTGTGAGAAAAACTCCTATCAAATTTGTTCTCTTGCTGCAAAGCGGACGACCTCTCACTTCAAAACGCTAACAAGTCCTGACTAGTATTATTACACATCCTAACACGTAAATCCAATTGATACTGCATAAACTACAAAGTTTTCATTTCCATTTACCGGTGGAAGCAAAGTCGAATTTTTGCCAGCATTCAATTTCAATCAGATGAAGCTAGCAGCTATTAAACTACACCTGTGCTGTGGGATTTATTTCACTCCAAAAACCAATGCCCTTATCTTATTCTCTTTACAAATACTGATATTTATCAAATAATGACAGAATAAAAACAGCAACATGAATTCAAGCTGTGCTCAATTTATTAAAGCAACCCATAACATATTACCAAAGTGTAGTGAATTCTTTCAACTGAACTGGAACATTTAGATGAATTAATTTGTATGAATCCACAAAGAGAATTATTTCCTAATCCCCCTGGAAATGAGGTTAAATTCTAAACCAATTGCATAGACATTTTAATCCTATTTACAGAATTAAATTAGTTATTTTGTGTTAAGCCATCCTAATGCAAATTTCCATGTGTGCATGTACATTGGTAGTGAAGACAGACCTGGGCTAAGGCAGACATATGACAGCCTGTCACAGCCAGAGCAATGGCATCAGAGATCAAACGTGAAATGTTAACAGAACCAGAAGGGCCAGAGGACCATGATTGAGTAGCGGGCTGACCATCTCTCAAGGCTTGACCATTTCATGCTGTGCTGATTTCTCTGATGCCACTGTGCACACTGGTCAGTCCGCTTGAGGCTCTGTAATTACAGGCTAGGAAAACTCACAGCTTAGCACTGGAAGTGGCCACAGTTGCTTTGGTCCCCAGGAATATCACGCTGATGCACATCTGGCCATATGTACACACACACTCCCTGTACCTCTGATTTAAAAAGCACAGCTGTTTACAAAGTTGCTGTTATAGATCGAGAGGCAGAGGCGGCATATGCACCTTCACCATTTCTCCTGCATTTTCAATTTTTGTCCAAATTAACCAGATGCGAATTTCAATTTAACCGAGCATTTTTTTCAAACCGCTGTTTATTTGTTTTTGGCAAATGTTTTTTCCTCCAATGTAACCGAAAGGAAGAGGAAAAAAAAACATTTTAATGGACTTGATGAAATAATTACAAGCTCAATGAAAATGTGATTTTAGGGTTGAGAGCACAGGACATGTGAGTAGGGGGGTATGTGGAGGGAGAGGAGGTGGAGAGGGTAGGGTGAGATGTGTGTCAGAGCCCAGAGCCTATTAGCAGATACACCAGCCCAAGGCCTACACTCAACAGCACAGAATCAATGTGGTTACGTTCGCTCAGCTTCTTCTTCATTTTTGAGAACTACCTTATTAGATTGTGCACGCTTTCCGGACGACTGAATAGTTGCATCTTGGAGAGGCTACTATAGTGTAAGGTGGGAGATTGACTGACCGCTGTGCCCAGTGTGTGGAGATGCTAAGAGAGATGGGTCAATCTGTCCATGGGGGGTGCAGGTTCTCAGGGCCTGGCTGTCATCTCACAACAATAAACCCTATAGAGATTCAGGACATAGCTGGCTAGGAATCCAACCCAAGGATTATAACACTGAAGGCTTTTAAAATACAGTGACCCTACACCACAGCCCACCAACACATATGCATGCAATGGAGAAAAAAAAATGTTCAGTTTCCCTCCTAAGTTTGCAAACATCTTCAACAGATTCATTTTCTCCTTTATTCAGAAGACCTGACCAGTCTGGAGTTCAACGGATAAAAAAAAATGTCGCCCCAAAAAAGAGGAATTGGAAATTAAAATCAAACAGAAGCCTGGCCTGCCTGACATCTCAGATTAGAGTGGCGTTTTTAATGAAGCTGAATCTCTCCTCAAAGCAATGTTTAATTTGAAATGAACAGATAAGACACAGCTAATATTTGCCTGGACATTTTTCTGCTATGAAGAACCGATACCCAATTTCATGGGTTATAACTGTGTTACATAAAGGGTTGAAAAAAGATGGAACGTTCAGTATCAAAGGTTGTTCTTCATGAGCACATCCGATGATACTCTACAGAAAGACACCGAGTAAAACATGTTCCAATTTTTGCACAAAAATCACTTACTCCATCCATTAAAAACTAACGTCAGTTTAAAGATCCACTGTTCTTCATTGGTGTAGCCAGTGAATCTAAAAAAAAAAATTATTCATTTCATTCTTTTAATAAGGAAATTTGACATGCTCGTCTGTTAACCTAAATTACACTTTGTAGTTCAGGTAGCAGATGAGACCAAGATGATAACAAAATTAAGGCAGATGGGATCACCACTACTGAAGTTAATTTCACAGAAAGTGGTGTGGAGATAAGAGGACAGATAGTATCTGGATTGTTAAGGTGGGCAGGTGCCCCTGTGTGGTGAGATCAGTGTCTAGGGACCGCAGGTCAGCTCACCTTTGATGTTAACATGTGGTGACAGTCCTACAGATCACACATCTGTCTACAGAACAATGGACACAAAAAACACTGCTTAAAGGATCTAGAACAAAGCTAGTATTCTCACCCCCCACCCCACCCGGCCTCTCCCCACACACATCCACACACATCCACACTCATCCAGGCTCTCCATCCCTCTGTCAAAGAGTGCATGCTGGAGACAGGTCATAAAAATCCTCCCCACCTTTTTTAATCTGCCTCTCCAGCTGTAGGGTGTTAACAGCTCCATTCTTCCTCTAATTAGTGGCTACTAGCTACTCAATCAGTGGACACTATTGTCTGCCTGTAGACATCTGTACAAATTATTATTAACATGTGTATTTTTTTTCTTTTCTTGTTTTATTAATTTTTTTTCCTTTTTATTTTTTGTATTTAGGCTTCTTTGCAATTTCATAGCCCGTTTTACAAATAACTCTTCAACCAAACACATCTAGACAGTATGTCCATCAATGGCTTCCAACGCCCATTTCCCATGAAGGATAATAAATGTGGTAGCAATTCATATATGCCCCATTAAAAAACCAGGCATTCGCAAAACAAATACACTAAGACTGCACAGTTTCAAAATTATTTGTTACTCTTGACAAAGACGTGAAAGGGGATAAACTACTTTCTCAATGATTCTTCACATTCATCAAGTGTCTTAAGGCTATGTTATAATAACTCTGAATGTCACAGTGTTGGAGACATGATGACAATGAAACTACCCATGCGTAAGGGCCTTTCACTCTTGGTCTGTTATTATGCATGCCTTTGTTTGGGAAATTCGGCTTTAATTGATGCTGTTCATAATCTTCATTCTTGAGCACATGGCACGTATTCGGTTTGCAGCCATAATTGCTGCCTGGCAAGGTTGAATTGCATGTCCCCGCCTGACTGAGAAGTCATCACGTAGGCTTGGAGCAGAAAGACATTCAAATATGGTTTAGGTGAACGGCTATCAATGCAGGGGAGACGTTCCTAGACTAAAACCTGTCAATGATCAAAGAAAGGATAGCCTATTTATCTGCAGCATAATACATGGTGTTTGTTACATCTTGCCGACAGCATGCCCCCATGTGCGCAGTCCCACATAAGCCACGGCCACTCTCTCTCGATCGTCCGAGAGCCATTTTTAACTGGAAGAAAACACGTCAGCGGAAGTGAATTTCCATAGCAACAATGCACCTCTGACTACGCAAAGAAAGAAAAAATGTTCTTTTCACAATTCTCACACTCACCGTTTTTACTAAAGGATCCTAGGCAAAAAGAGAGGTGGAGAATTCGTTTAAACGGTGAAGTTCAGTGATCTTCACTAGCACGTGTTGTGATCAGAGAGCAATCAGGGCTCAAGCGACCTTGATCAGTTGGCCAAGCCATTATTCTACTACAGTGGATACAGTGTCAACAAAACTAGAAATTAACTGTGCACAGTGAAGTCCTTAAAACAGCGGAGCAGCAGTCAAAGGCAATCGTCTGTCCTTTGAACCCTCTGTCAAAGAGTGGCGGTTTATGCCGTGCAGACAGCTTTGGCTTGAATCACTTGTCAGCCTCAGAAAGCAGCTATTTCTCTTATTTGATCATCTCTGCTACAGCATTTTGCAAATAACCAGTCTCAGGGTTAAAAAAGAATGACACAGGACTTCCCTGGTCAGTCTCACTCAGCTAATATTAAGCTGGGTACCAGCTCTGCCATATCTCTGAAAATTTACTTGAAAGAAAAGGCCTTTATCTCAATCCTCTCCTTTCTTTTTCTTTTGTGTCTTTTCGTTTTTCTTGGGAGATATATGTACCGAAAATCTTCAACACATATTATAAAAGTTTGATGCCAGCTTGGATGTGAAAAACATAGCACTGCATTTCCTTACCAGGCACAGAGTAAGGAGATAGAGCTATTTTATGGACAGCCACGTAAATAATACACAAGGTGGTAGGTAGTCTAGGTAGTTATGTTATGTGATTCACCAGCAAAATGGAGGGGAAAATGACCAGGGAAAAGCTTTCAGGCTGATTGAACAGGAAACATTTGTATGGCAGTCTGTCACAAAATAACACAACAAAGACATGTCCTTGATGGACGAGGCATTGCTGGATAACCACCGAGGAAGTTTTTACAGTGGATGCTTCGGGGCCACTTCTGACTCAGCTTCCATATAGCAACCTTGTCGACCAGTCACGGTACGTCCACCATCAGGTACCCACCAAAACCTAATCACACTAAGGTACAATCAGTCCTCCCACCACCCCACCCCCAGAAGAACACGGCTGAAACATCTACTGAAACAAAGAAATCAATGGGAAAAGGACAAGTGTGTGGGTTGTTTCCTGCAGATTTCCTCTTCCAGATTTACTACTGGTTTATAATTAAAGTGATCCCTAATATGCATCAAGGAACAACTGTCCAGCTCTTATGGTCAGTAAGTAATGGACAATGCCTCCTGGTGGAGTGGACCATTAATGGTTTAATGGCACCAAACAGCATCTGGTGGACAAATACTACGATATTACCACTTTACTAGTGGACAATATGCCTCGTATTTATTTACACATTTCATTTGGACTCTGGTGTAGTGTTAAAAGGGGAAAGTACATTTGCATACAAGAGTATTTAGCTTCATTTGTTCCAAATTAACAAAGCGATGGGTGCAGTGTGCAAAGAAAAGTATATTCGCTGAAAAAAGATAAAAAGTGATCAACATCTCCAAATACTTCCCATCCTAGAAAATTTAGATTTTGAAAATAAAATATTTTCACACTATTATATAAAATCAACAACATATAATATTAGCAGCACGATCACTAGAAAACATCTCTGAAACTCCTGCAACAGTCGAAAAATTCTCCCCACACTTTCCTACGTCTTGTTGCAGTATTTCCCCATGAGCTGG
This sequence comes from Acanthopleura granulata, assembly GCA_016165875.1. Classification (NCBI taxonomy): domain Eukaryota; kingdom Metazoa; phylum Mollusca; class Polyplacophora; order Chitonida; family Chitonidae; genus Acanthopleura; species Acanthopleura granulata. Next base: position 32,161,547 of record JABBOT010000001.1, on the reverse strand, counting down.
TTTCCTTTTTGACACGTAGAATTGACTAAGGCAGTTGGTATTCATTTAGGTTGTGAGCAGGTATACTATGGTCGTCATTAACAGGTATTTTGGCAACATGTTTTCTGAACTGGCAAAAAACATGCTGGCAATTTATTGTAGTGATGAGGGAAATGAGGAAAACAGAGAAATGTACCATGCCCTGAGGGTTATCTGTAGGTGCAGAGACATGATAATTAATGTGAGGGTAATGTTTAAGCTCAGCCATCAGAGAGCATGGTTTAGCCGACTGTTCATCACAGATGATGGCGGGGTACAGGTGCTGAAGCCAGACTGCAATCATCGCTACCCTTCAACTCCTTGCCCCAGTCTAATGTCATTAAGTCATGAAGCATTTTCCAAAAGTCAAGAGCCTGCAAGTATTCCACTGACAGGCACCCTTCACAACAGCTACAACCCTGACAAGGAACTACCTTCTTCTTTATTGGCGCAGCTTACAGAGGTTTGTCAGAGGAGGCCGCTTTTGAAGCAGATGTTGAAGTCCACAATAAACCTGTACAGGCTATTTCTTCTCCACTTCCTGTCCTTGGTCTTAAAAGACGCTAAATATACATTTAAGCACAGCCTCCACATGTAATGCATAAATAACCACCGAAACAGATGGAAATGAAAGAAAGCCTCTGTACTGTGACTAGAAGGAAAGCCTTTTTGTTTTTTTTTTATCTATAATGAAGGAGAAAGCCATATTAGCTTGTCAGCTTATAAGATAGTAGATAGTCTGTGGGTCCAACTAATGACATTAATGAAGTGGATAGAGTTAGGTTATGACAGTAACTAGCTCAGTGTCTGGCCAGCCGATGGTGAATTGTAACCGCTGTCAACCAGGAAAACCATGCAGAGTCAATATATTCAGACCATTTGCTAGAGAGTAGCTTTGTCCATAAACACAACATATATCTTCCCAAGTGGCTGTCAGGATATTAATTCTTGTTCTGATCCTGCCAACCACTGTACATCAAGTTCTGCTGTTATTTCTATCCAAGTGAAACAAAGAATTTAGTATTAAAAAATACTAGTAACATCAATTTTATCACATATGTTACATGTGGTTTACATGTCAGAGAAACAAAATAAGATAGACAAGAATTTTTTTAAGGAAAGAATAAGATGAAAATAAAAAAATCAGAGACATCTCTCACTGTCTTGTATTTTAGTTTGTCAGGCATTTGTATTATTGTGAAATCTGAAGCTAACAACTATTATACATCAACAATATTCTAATGCCACTCAATGATATTGAATTTTGCTCAGTCATATTGCAAGATGGGCACGCTTGCACTGACCATTTCTGCCATCAATACAGCCCAGGGCTTGTTTCAAATCAAGCAGGTAATTTTGAAAATCTACACCATAACCTTCAGATTACCATAGCAACAAGGTTGCTGTAATAAGGAGGTAGAATGAACACTGAGATCAAGTTCGGGCTCAGATGTGACCACGTCTAATTATTACCTCTGCCTGCCATTTGCTGCTTAATAATAACAATAAATTTGAGTTATTTTGGCATCATATCCATTTATCAAAAGGACTGCATTTTTAACAAGTTCCATTTTAGTTTATTCAAACTGCACATGAAAAACCTGATCATACATTAATTAAAATTACAAAAGAGATGCAAGTTTTGTTTCAATCTAGTTTTCTATCTAATACTTAGGATATTGTTACAAAAAAAATCATCTCATTAAAACAGAAAAATATTGATGGACTTATGACACTTAGCCCCTTTCATTTCTTGGTATTCAATAACTGAAAGTATTTCCTGGAAAGAAATGTCGCCGCACATTAATTTTTATAAAACTAGTGAGGTAACTAAAAACTTTGCCCATTCCTTCGGATGAATATATTCATCATCATTTTAGTCGCGGACTTTTAGATGTACTGAGTAATGCCGTTTCTAATACTTCCCTGTCAGCCAAGTTCTAATGATGGTACTTAATGGAAAGATCTACGCATCATTAATGTGAGCCACATCCTTTGTGTTCATTTGGCATTTTTATACACCTGGCCTTAGACTTTTTGTGAGGCAAACAAATATTTCTCCTGTCTCATATATCACACAAGGTCCAGTGTTTGGTGCTATGAAGCACCCTTTCGCAGAGCAGCTGCCCATAACTTATCACAAGCCAACTCAACAGGGCAGGGGTTGTCATTAGTTTAACGCATGTAATCTCTTCCTCGCTGCAATATGGAAGCTCAGGCAGAATGCAATAAGTCGCTACCATCTGTATTGTGAATGCAACGCGAAGATGAGCAAACAGTCTGGAAGACAGTGTTACAAACCCTTGTAGTTAGAATGATATGGCTTTTGTAAAAGAAGAGGAAAATGACTGTAATTGTCGAGTCATGTTTCAGTACTCCTTTTTCACAGTATACAACCAAAATACATATTAAATGGTCCTTTGACGACTGACTGAGTTCCTCTTGCTTATGATTTGGTAGGATACTAAAGCACTGATCCACAAAAAGCAGAGATGGTAAATTAGCAATAAACCTAGCTTATCTGCACACCTGTGTCTGTATCTTGGCAGTCCCTTTAAGCCCACGTGAGGCATTAGCCAGTCAATTACACGTACGCTTAAAAATAGGAGAATCGATAGATCTGGGTGTGAACCATTTTTACTCTCATATATAAGTATGGACGTATCACGGCTTCGTGAGACACTGTACCCAGTGGTCAATGATTTTTCTGTGAAAGACAAATATATGGCATCAGTGTCAGTTTGTTTGTTCACATGGAGAGTCTTTGATTGGCTGTCCTGGCTCAAAGCAGCAGCATTGCTTACAATGAATCTTTGACCCACTTGTGGCAGTAGGAAAGAACAGCCTTGGTCTTTGATTGTATACACCTAGTTGCTGTGAGTCCTGCCAATGTTACCATTGGCCATCTGTTGACAGTGCAGCTCCTGGCTCTGCCTCAAAGCCTTGCTACCCAGGAGTCATCTTGGTGGCATACATAAATATAGGCTTCAAGTAGTCCAGAAGCCTTTAGCTTAGCCACTTGATATATTATGGAGATAGCAGTTGGTGGTATCTAGGAATAGGCCTAAGACCTGGAGTGAAGTGGGCTCTCCTTAGCATACACAGAAGCTGTAGGCAATCCATATGGATCATCCAAACATGGCACAAATATCTCATTAACTATTGGAAGGGGGAAGATGTTTTAATTCAATGACAACATACAATTAGTGGTCATTCACAATGCAGGGCCCAGTCTGAAAGTGTTGATGGCAGAAAGAAATGGCAGAGAGTGAGAGAGAGAAAAGAGGGTAGAGTGGAGACGGAAGAAAAAACATTCTGATGCAAATTACTGGTTCTTCCCTGGATTATTCCACAAGGCAAGGGGGCTTGAATAATCCAGCATCTCTTGTTCTACTTCCAGCCACAAAATTATGCCACTGTGCAATGTGATTATAGCATCAGCAATTATAGATTTTCCTTACTGGGTTCCAGCCCAGCAGGCTGCATATGTGCAGCCTGTGTTTCCAATAGCTGCCGCTGGTCGTCAGCTGTCTATAGGAACATCTACTGCTTCTCCAGAGATGGTTTACAGCACGGCATTGTCTGGCCTACATCTCCATAAAACACACACCAGAACAAAGGAGGGACACCAGAAGAAAAAAAAAAATGCCCACCATTTCACCACCATGACAAAAAGTGCCCCAAATTAGATAGCAATCATTCTTTAAAGCCCTCTGATTGAATTTGAAGGGAAACTATGTGATTATTATGGCAGTGTGGACAGAGCAGAGCCCACAGTGAGGCTATCCTCTTCTACCCTGGCCTCTTAACTGCTATGATAAACTACTACGGTTACACGATCTTGCCAAGCAAGATGGGTGAAACTGCTTCTGAGGTGTAAACTTTAATTACTATAATCTAATTACATTAATTACATCCATTTCGCAAGAAAACACAATCAGCGATGCGCTCATGGGACAGATCAAGGAGAAACAAAAGAGCAAATGGCCAATTCCTCCAGTATCTACATTCATCAAAGCTAGCAACAGCTTCCCTGCTTCAGCAGTCAGGCCAATTTTCAAACTGATACATCTCATCTATCAGAGATTAGAGGTCTGTGGCAAGGAGACTAGAAATCAATTCAGAGCTCATTGGAGCATCGTGCCCCCCCCCGATAACAGTGACCATCTTGTATACATGGCTTTTCCTGGTCGCTATCTCCATGACTATCCCAAGCCAAACTCTCCTCTGACACACTCTCAACTCTGCAGTCTTTCTCTAAGCCATTTATCAAGCCATTTCCTTCTCATTTCCAATATCTACTCTATCATGGACTTAGCTGCAAGTCTATAGGGGCCTAAACGACAGGATCGGTGATGGAAGAAAACCGATAGGCTCAATCCTTCCCCCCACCTGTCCAAGAGAGAGTTGATTTACAGGTAGGAATCATTTCGTGTGCTATCAACTGATGGCTGAGTCTGGGTGGAAACCAGACAACACACCAGTAGACCTTGTGGAGTGGATAATCCAACAGATCATGTGGCAAAAGCCTTGGATTGTGGCTGGCTTCTCAGATGCGTGCCCCGCCCATTTCCTGCGGACACCTGTTGATTCAACCAACCCCTGGCGGTACTGTCACACACACAGTGCATACATGTGTCAGTATCTATTGTGTGTTATCATACAGGCATAAGATCAAGCAAGACTCCCCCCTCCCCACGCTCAACCAAACCAGTATCAAAGTGCATTTAGGCATAATTAGCCAATCAGTGGATTTCATGTCACCAGAGACATGAAATACGAATACTAAATGAGCTACCAGATTTTTATCAACAGGGTTCCATTTATTAATTGGGCCACATCTTTTGTTCCCGGGCAAGGCTGCCATGGGTTTATTCTCCAATGGGTAGCCGACTCAGACATGGGCCTTCTTTACAGACACCAGAAGTGCAATTTGTCGACATAAAAGGTTTTATCACAGGGCATGGGTGTTTGTTGACAAAGATTACTGGGATATGGCTGTCTAATGGCTATCAGCACATTTGCCACAGCTATATCAGTGCTTCTCTCACTCATTGTTCTCTGGCCAGGAGAAGATCCCTCTACATACTTCTGCCAGTCTTGTCATCCCCATTCACGGAATCTCCAATGGGCCCCCATCCAAACACTGTTGCCATGGCTGCATTTCCCAGCATTAATAATTCAAAGAAACTATGCCTCTTCTTTGTCTGCTTATTTGACCAGTCTGTCCTTCTTCAGGGCTTTCTACCCCCAGGATCTCTTGGAAAATTCCAAAATTTGTGCTCGGGCAACATAAAATATAGCCCAAGATGGAAACCCTAAGGGTGACTTTTTCTTGGCTCTAATCCCCATGGCCTCAAGACCAGCTGCAAGGACCCGTCCGAAATGCAAATGGAAGTTTTAATTTTGATCAAATATTTACTGTGCTGATCGATTAATGATGCAAGTATGGCACCCTTGAAGCAAACATGAGAAATACAAGCTTGGGGTATTGTCTAGGAGAAGAGCTTGGCCAGCACCCCACTGTCTCTGGGGGTGCACAATGGCCAAGGGAGGGAAAATCACTCTGCATAATAGGAATCAATTTCACAGTTACATAATTGACACATTTGAACAGGAGGACGAACCCAAACAGGGCGTCTTTGCCTTGTGTGTTCTGCCAGGTGTGGAGGATGCTTGGGTCAGCTTGGGACTGCTCTCTTTGTCCATGATCCCTCCACGCTGATAACCCTCCAACGTTTATCACCATTGTCTGCAAAATGAAATATCCTGACACGAAATAATGTGGAGATGGATAATAAACACAATTCCCAGGCCTCTTTGTGAAAACCCAGAAAAAGTAGTCCCTGGGTAAAGGCTCTTATCTGAGGGTAGTGAGAACAAGCATGCTCTGTGTCCCCACCCCCTACGCCATTCCAAGTCCATCAGGGTAATCAGCCCTAGATTTAAATAGCATTACAGCCAGCCTTTGTCATCAGCCACTGGAGAAATGAAAATATTCACAGAAGCTTGCCCATGACTGTAGTCAAATATTTTCTCTTCATGTTGGTTCCTGTGGTAGTGTTGGCCTTCAGTCATTAATACAGTTACCATTTCTGTTTGCTCACGCAGCCTGGTCAATTAAACTTACAAACTCTAGCTCTGATCTACCCCCTACTGGAGACATAGTTCTTTAATAGGTGTGCAACTTCCACGGGTTGTGTTCGCTTGGAAAACATTCACCCATAGTATCAGTGTGAATCTAAGGCAGTTCTCATCAACCTAAGTCAATACACGGATTCTCAGGGCTTTTCTCCATCAGTCCATTATACTTATTGATTTTTATTGTTACACACAATACTACACATAATGCTGGGAAAAAGCAACACCTTAAAATTGATCTGAAGCCTATAACTCCATAAAATAAACTTTTTTGGAAAATCAGCAATGGAAAACAGCAGCGGTGATATGATCCATACACAAATGGCTAGAACTTGAGACTGTTTATCTATTAAAAATTGGTCGTGTGAAAGTGCAATAAATACAAACAAGCTTGTAAGGGCATACACATGTACACATGAGTTGACAATTTGTGGAAAAGTTAATCTTACCATTCCTGGTGTAAAGGAACTGAGCAGAAGGAAATTATGAGAACATATATGTCAAGATCATTTCAGAATTACAGCCTTGACACCAAATCTAAGATCTGGGGTATGTTTATGGTATAATGTCCCATAAGCTAGTTACATGTATGGCATCTTGGTGAACGCATAAACCCAGAACTCCAAGTGACACTTATTGCCCTGTTACTGGTTGTAAGCCAGTTAACCATGCCTGTTGGCTGAATGTAACCCAGACTGCAGAGGGCTGGGTCTTCCTAGTGTGTGGCACTGGGTCAGGCTGTGGACAGATGCCCCAGCTCACGCCTACACCCGCCTATTACACCCTCCATTACACCAGGGCTGTGTTCCAGGAGCCAGCCAGGACCTTTGTGCTGTGTAACTTGACCTGCTGATAATGTACTGACAGATTATAGCATAACACCTCTGTTCTCTGCACTGATAAAATCATGAAAGAAAGCAATCCATCACAACCACCAAAGGTACCCCCACTACCTCCATGCCCTGGGCCAGACAAGGGGGGAGTGGGCCTCCTGTTACAGGCCTTGGGGTGCTGGACACAGAAGACACAGAGACTTGTGGTTTCTACTCAGACCCACAGAACCTTCCTCTTGACATGGTCATGTCAGCCCAACCAATTACACATCAGGGAAAATTAAGAGGAAGTAGGCAGCCGAAATTTCCCCAAGTTTCTATGGTAACTCACTTGCGTGATGTGAAGGAGATCAGGTGAAGGGAAGACAGAGAAGATATCATTATCTGTCTCTGTCCTTTCGGACCTAGCTAGGCCTTCTCCAAATCTTGCCATCACCGACAATGCAGGCCAAATGACAGGAATGCTGGATTTTACATGACAGGGGCTAAGAAATACCCAGCGACTTTAACGGACGATGTCTCAGATGACAACACACAATGATGATGCCGTAGCGTATGTAACTGTCATAACTATGAGTTTCTTCATGATGACAGTCTCTGTGTTATGTCATGTTTGTGACACCTGTCAACCAAGCCACCACAGAGTCGCTCTAGATGCACCTGCCTCTCACATTTGGACTATCTAGAGCATCCTAACAGTCTGTGTCGTGTTATGTGCTCGTCTTCTAGGTCTCAACCGCCCCTACTCTTACTGTCACTGGAGAATGCTACATAATTAAAGCTCCTCAGCCATAGTTCCAAAGCCAAGGGGGGTTTCGTCCCTGAAGGCAATGTATGACTTTGTCACCTCTAAGAATGGTCAACCCTTGGTATCCCATTATTCTCTGCCTCTTGTCCACCGACTCCTTTGTGGTCCACACAGAATCCCTGTAGATTATTAATTAACATCTACCTAAGTGGCGCACGTCAAACACTGATCACGACCCGGAAGAGGTATCATCTTTTCGTGTGGGGCAGGGACCCTTAAGACTTCCGTAGGCACAGACTTGGTCAGGGGGTCATCAATCTCCCCTCCCTGTAGATGGCAGTGTCCGTCATTAGCCAGCAACACCCGGTCTTCCCTGAACCTGGGTAAATAGTCCAGACACAATGCCCCATTCATCAGGCCAGCAAATCTCCAAGTCTTTGTCCCTTCTGTTTATCCCAGTGTTCAACGAGGAACCGTATTAATAACTCCTCCTCTCAACTTCTGCAGCAGTTTTCAGTCAATTAATAAAGAATTTGTTGGGCCAAAGTGTCATTATTTCTGGCTGACGTGGCAGGCTTCAAGGAAGGCCTGCAGTAAGTAAACAGGCCTGAAATCACTTGACATCCTGCCTGTCAGCGCCCATTCAGCCTCACAAGATAAATCATCGCTCTTTACAGCCAAATGCATTCGATAATACTGTTACAGGTGATTTAATGACAAAGAGCTACCTGGATGGAATATAAACTACTGTGGCATAATCACAGCCTTCAACTCAAAGGCAAAATCCTTGAAATTACTGCGATTAACCTGCACAACTGCAGGTGCAATAAATTTCATTCTGCTATTGCGAGAGCCAGCTGAGATTTTGGGGATGTAATAACGACCAGGGTTTGTGAAAGCTGAAAGGCTCAGTCAGCGTCCTGTTCTCACCATAAAGGCAGTCTACCCTCCTCTTCATCATTGCGAGACCAGCCACACCTAGCACTGCTTCAAGTCCAATCATTTGCATATCACTTGCTAATGACTATGGTAATTAGCAAGGAAAAGCCATCACAGTTTGCATCTGGCAATAGAAAGTATGGATTCCATCACTTTAATAAATGAAATTGAGCTAAAAGTAACATCAGTCACCAAAACCCGTGTAAAAACATCAATTTCCCTTTTGCTTCAATAGTTTATTCAATAAATCTTTCTTTTGTCCTAATGCAAACTGAAGCACTGCTTCAATTGAAATTTGCATCAAATTAGTATCCTTAAAGTAAATAAACTTGCCTCAGATAGGGCCCTGTACAACCCTGTCCCTGCTATGTGAGGTAAACATTTCCCCCAGGGGAGGGGCTGCATGTAGACAGTGTAACATTTAGTAAAGCTGCAAGGAAACATGATCAGCGTAATCTGGAGGTAATTGGCTAATAGTATATGGGGTGTGGGGTGTTAACTAGCCCAACCGTTGCCCTCCTCAACCCTCACAGACTGGGGTTACCAGTTAGGGATAACCATATGTTTGGCTGTCAATTAGCTGTCAGATACCCCAAACTGGTATGACCCACACAGCCATAGTGAATATCCAAGATAGGTATCAGGCCAGCAATTATCTGAGGAGTGGGATCAGGATGGGGTCATTTGACAACTCTATATCATCCAGTCTACATCTACCTTTATCACTGGCCCTAATCTCTCCCTACCATATCATTTTGTGTCTGACATTTAACTACTGGATACATAGATGCCAGAAATGGCTCCTACCCTCAGACAAGCATATATGTGCCATTTCGCCAGTGGTGTAAACTTTATCAAAAAAGCTCCCCTTTTGCTTGTACACCTGTACACTACTTGCTGAGGTTTCTGAAGTGAAACTAGTTCCATACTATATAATACATGTACAACAAATCTAACATAAATCACAGATCAGCATGCAGTGACTTCTGTATCACTTTCAGACTGAGTCAACAAAGTAACCTCTGATTCACTGTACCAAAACCATCACCCTATAATATGCACTTAACTTGATCAACAAACAAACACTTTTGGTTGATTTCTTCTTGCTTAAGGGAGTGTCCTGGGTCGTGAATAGTGTTATCCCCCAGAACTCTACTTGACCTTGTCCCCTAACCCTCATATATCCCGCCGGGTATTTACATTGTCGCCACACGATTCATACGATTCATACGACCAATGGAGCAAATCATAGCCTGAAATCGTTATCATGCCTTTTTGGCAGACGAAAGTAATATATGCCAGGAATCAATGCCAAAGCAAACACAACATTTTTCAGGGTAAATTGTGTTAATTTCTGTAAAAGTGTGGGCTGAAGAGTTTCAGATGATGAAGTATTTGCGCTATGGTTCAGGCTACCTTTCCGCATCAACAAAGGCGACACATTTATGGTGACTTATGCCCTTAAAGTAATGAGTAACTGGGCACAAGAACTTCACGCTGCGTTGCCAATGTTCACTCTACACCTACTCCACCGTTCTTTTTAAACCTGCGTAATCACACGCCTGTATCAGGTTTGTCTAATATTTAATTTCTCTGCAACACTCAACCTCCCTGAATAATGGACGTAGTAAGATTGGCAGAAACCCTGGAAGTTGTGTAAAGAAACCGCTGGCAATGGAAGGAAATAGAGTAAACATGAGGAAAGCCTAATTATCCCATTGCCTTCTAGGTGCTGTTTGCCACCATAAATATCTCAGTGGAAACCGCGTCAGGTCAGAGTTTAGCGGTCAGTCAACTATTCACCCTCTGGTCAGCATATGATTGAAATTTAACTGTCTCAACACACCAGACACTGAATTATTCCAGTTTTTTCCTCCATGAGTAAATCCGCTCCAACATTTAGAAGTCCAAAGTTATGATAGCCTCCACTTCATTCACTAGTAGCCAATCTGACCAGATGTGCATAATTCAGAAAAAAACCAAGATAATTTATATTTACGGTATAGCTTGAATGAACACATATCCAAAATCTGAAGGGCGTCTTGAGACACAAAAATAGTTACAGCCACGACTTTGATATATCATTTTATTACAAGTGAAATTACTATCATTCATCGATACTGACATGGAATCCTTGAGTATTGGCAATAAAAATCAGTTCATTTGTATGTATGCCTCTCTGGGCTTTAGCAGCTATTTGACACAAGGCAAGCCCTGTGATAGATTGCAAAATTTATAATGCATGGTCAGCTTTTTGTGCCAAATTTATGAGTCATTCTGGTTTGTAAGATGGACCAGTGCGCACCAGTCTCTGGGTAGTACTTGACATGATTTGTCAGAGTAGCACCATCTATGTTTTGACAATACCACTGTGCTCTGTTCACAACCACTAGCTCAACATATCAATATTCTCCCCATTCTGCTTTTTTTTTCTTTTTTCTGCTGCAGTTGGTTGTCTATAAATCTGCATCAAAATCAGTAATACACAAAACTGTGGTCTCTGGGCAAATTGAAGCTATCAAACATTCCTGAGATACAACCCAGAACCTCAGTGGTGATAAGTCATCATTCCACATCAACCAATAACGTGTGTCAGCTTAAAAATGAGATGAAGAAAACACAAAAAAATTAACAAATAAAAACACTGCTAAGTGTCATCAGGAGAGGTTAATCAGCCTGCAATTTGACATTTTTGTGAGGAATAAGTTCTTTCAAAACAATTCTTTTCTTTTTCCTTTGAAATTACAGCACTGGCCAGGTTTGCGGATTATCTGAATTATTACTTAATTTTTTGCTAATTTTCACAAATATTTTTTTCAAATGTCTAAGCATTTAACCAGGAAAAATAAATGTAAAACTGACGTGTCAGTAGGAATTCTAATCAAATGATGTGCCTCACTGCTTTGTATGTCACATTTAAGGATACACAAAATCATCAATGTCTGTTCATGGCTATATAATTTAAATTATTTTAAGGCATTCTACTGATTGTTCAATTAGGGGTCAGACATGTAATCACACCTTCTGAAGGCTGCAGTCTCATTAACAGCTACTATTTCACTCTGATGTAATTACTTTATTTCACTCCGCTGACGAAAATGAAATTTGGCTGCACCTATATGTGCGAGACTTACACCGTCATCTTAATTACGTGGGTTGTGGGTAGATTGGGGTCAAAACAGGGCAGAACTTCCCTGCCAGGAAATGCTGAACTGATTTAATGGACCTAACTTTACCCCTCCCTACACTTGACCCCTCTCTGGCTGGGACATGATGTTTCACAGACCATATACCAGTTTGATTATGTTCTTTAGGAGATTCTTCTCTGACCAAGACCAGAATCCTCCGGCAATTAACACAACTGGCATTTTGACCCTTGTGATCTTGGCGAGCGAACAGGCCAGGAAAACTCTGCAGATAAGCACAAATCCACCTATGTTTCATTTCCCGTGATGACAACGGCCAAACTGAACAAGTGACTCGGAGTTTTGTTCCGGCTTGTTCTCAATGCGGTGCTGGCCAAGGCGCTGTGCCAACATAATCCACACTGTCCATGTTCAACGGTGTGCTTCCACCAGCCAAAACCTTTTATCCGGCATTCCAAACCTCATACAATCCAATTACATTAGCTGTCTCTACCCAACACACTTCATCATTTTTATCCTGTATCCCGCTTTTCTTTTTTTTTTTTTTTTGTTTTTTTGTTTTTTTCCCTGACAGTCTATATTTATTGGATATCTCTTGGCAATGTTACTTATAATTTACGACTGTCCTGGTTTAACATCTTACTGGAACAACCCATTCTGGCAACCTGTCCCTGATCGATGGAAACCCTGGTTCTCGTGGTCTGGTCCTAACAGAACACACAGCAGGCAGGGTTGCACTGCAAGCCAAAAACAAGTAAGTATCCTGGTAATGAGACTGTTAAAAGCTGCTCAGTGGAGGGATACCTGTACTTGGGCTGCTCAGAGGTTTGACAGTTAGACGTGTGCCTGTAAAAACAGAGGCAGGTAGTGGAAGAGAACTCGTGGATTGACTGGGGGTGGTACAGGAAGTCCTGCCCGTCTGGGAAATTGCCACATGACAGCTCATTCTACTTTTAGGGGAACTTGACATTTTTTTTTTTCTACCAGTTTCTTTTTTTTTTTTTTTCTTTTTTGCCATTTAATGGAAGTACATTCTGACAGCAAGTTAAGGATATACATGCTCAAGTACACATAGAATATTTGTGACTCCTGCAGTCTCTTGTTACATTATCCACAGCGGGAGCTTTTCTTATGTGTCCAAACAAAACTCAGCAACATTTTTATTAGAGTATTTCTCTTATTTAAAACATTTAAGTACATTCTAGGTCATTCAGGCTAAGGAATCTTCGAGGAGGCCCTATCAGTACAACTAAACATCGAAAGAACATTAGGAATTCTAGATTCAAGACTGGTGGTATTAGGTAAACTTGCTCTGCACTCGAAGTTTCAATGGTCTTACATTCAGACAATGATGGCATTAAAATCTATTAAAGTCCTCAACATTTAATACATACTTGTAATAAGACTTAAAATTTCTATCAACATTACTCAGGAACTGAATCACAATGGTCTTTCCGTTACAATTAGTCTGACTCACCTGTCCATCTTAACTGTCACTACATTTTAATGCGCGGGGAAAACCTACCTTTTGAAAAATAAAATTCCCAGGCTGAATAACAGGATTTATCCCTCTCATACAAATGTACTTAATGAAATTGGGACAACTACAACCTTAGAGAATAAACCAGTTCTCCACCTGATCACACAGCTTAAAATTATCAACAAATGAAGGAATATAGCAATCTGTAACCTGATCTGGCCTTATCAAGCAGCAATTCTGAAGAATCTCAAGAAACGGTTACATCAGCATGAATCAATGACTAGGCTAGGAATAGAGGGGTATGATCATCATAGACGATCACATGGTAAACAAGGCTGGGTAAACAGGCAGCAGTTGGTACACCTGTATAGTGGGTGGGGAGGGCAGAGGGTAGGGAGAGAGAGCAGCTGTCTAGGGATGGGGAGGCTGATAATAGACGCAGTCCAGGGATATACAACAGGTGAAGGAAAAAAAAAACACTAACAAATCGCACATTGTAGGGAGCCAGATAAACGAAAAACATCCCAGAACACAGGTTTTCTCTGCCACTACAACAATGCGATGTGGTGTTTTTGCTGCAGAAGAAATGCCAATGTGTCCTGTCCAAGCTGCCGGCCACATGCCAGTCTAATCTAAGCCAGTGGTCTGCCACCGCCAGTCTGCTACTGCCAAGTCACCTTCCACTATCCCCTCCTCCCTCACCCTCCTATATCTCCAAGAGCAGACCCATCCGTCAACCTGTCCCTGATCCTGTACCCCACAACCACTGTCTGCATACTGATCTCCATCTACGCAACATTTTACGGTCTCCCAACTTCCCTCTCACATATTCTACTGTATAATATATTACCTCAATTTTCCCTTGTATGTTTCAATATCAGAAATCAGTAATCAGGATTCTGCTACTTGATGTTCTTATTCAACACTCCCTAATCAAACTTGCGTGGGTCAAGTCTGATTAGCCATCCAAGCTCACATTACATCAGCTCCACAATGGAAAGCTGGAATCAAGATATTGACAGTTTAAAGAACAATACATATACATGTAGAATATCATCTTCATTTAATGTAGACGCAGTGCTTGCTATTTCAATCCTTATTTTGGACATTCTCAAAGGTAATGTCTTTGGTAACTATTTGTAAGCATCAAGTTTATGTTTCTCAAATTTGAAAACATGGGACTTTAATATTAAGTTCCAAAGATTTATCCATGGGAGGATACACATATTTCAAAAATCAACCACTTCTTACATAATAAGTCTACATTGTTTTTTATCTGCAACAGTTTATGACAGCCATTTCACACTATATAGAACCAACAGCAGGTAAACCTATATACCAATGCCCAATTTAAAAATGCAAAACATGTTTGGTTGGTTTCCACATATAAAGTAAAAAAAAGATAATACAACAGCTAAAACAACATTGGCTAGATTAGTAACTTTCTGTTATCACTGGAAAGAACAACTTCATGGCAAAACCACTCCCAGATCTTGTCTCTACGTTGGTGCTAAATGTTATTTCCAAGCCACACTGTTATACTTCAAGTTGAAACTGGTTTAGAAACCAGAGAAGATAACGTGGAGAAAGAGTAGGTGTTAAAACGTAACTACAGCTCGAATAGCTGTTAATGATGACATACCTCACTACAAGACAGTGTTACAACCTGACTTCCATGCCCCTGGCCCATTTGCTAAATTCTACGTAATGAAAACATGTTATTTTAAGCTTTCAAAATATTTGTAGGCAAGCCGAAAAAAAAAACTTTCTTCTGCAGCTAATGAAGTGAAAGTAGTAAAGAAGTGTTGGCAGGAGAAACCAGCATTGGCTATAATGTTAACTGGAAAGCCAGAAGCGGCCTGGGTATGAGAAAACCAGATGTCCTATCTGCTGTTTGCATCTCCATTTGTTGCCTAGTAAAGCTGTAATCCTCTCATTAAAGTTGTCACAGCTAAGACAGGCTGGGCTAGAAAAGAAAATACCTCCATCACAGAAGAATTCTTCACATCCTTCAGTCCTGTTTATAGGGCGCTGGTCCCGAGCTCAGATCGGACAATGGCAGTATCTTACAGACCATCTCCTCAGTCCTTCCTGTTTTTTCAACCTTTGATCAGGCGATTGAGCCATGACAAGTAACACAGTTATGCAAGCCCTTTCTGTGTTTATTTTAGCTAAAATGTCTTGAGAAAAATTTTTCAGAGTGTTGCTAGCTGACTTGGCTGTGAAGACAGATTCACACGTAAGGCTTACATGTATAAGTGTTCACATCAAACTACAGTTACACAGTATCTGAATCCTGGTACCCACATTTATTCCCTTGATAATTGCTGACAACTGAAATACCCTGTCTGTGGTCTGACACATTCTTCACCTAAGTAAAGGCCCCTTTGGTCCACTGAGCTTCACAAACGGCAGAAAGAAAGAAATATCAAATAGCTCATTTTTCTTTTCCACTGAATGTCAATGTCCTGTGCTCTGCTTGCATTTCTCCCCTATTTTGCACCTCATAATTGGCCATCCCTTTGAATACAAGATAAAAGAAACCGATAATTGGTGTTTTCCTGAAGTTGACAGACTACTGTCTACATGGATTACTTAGTCGTTATTCTAATTGGCAGAACTATATTATAGTTGAATGTGACCACTGTATAAGCCAGCATCAGAGGCTTGCTTCCCATTTCCGCGCACATGCCCAGAGCCTGATTATCACAGACTGGCACTGTCTTTTTCCTCACAATAATAGCTGACCAGTCAGGAAATCCTGTCATTATGTACACAAAAAGCCTTTTTGTCATCCAATAATTAGTTGAAGATAAAGACTGTAAATGGCAAGGACATGATGTTCTCTGCTCCAAAAGACTTGTTGAACAATTTGGTGTGGGCTGTTTATACAAGACAACTAGCCTCGTCTCCTGTGATTTATTACAACACACACGTATATGCTTACATCTATAAGTGTGCCAAGCTCTGATTAATGGTCCTCATTCATCGTTAAAAGGTGTGTTAATCAATGACTAAAATATCCATGGCACACTGCTGAGGGACTGACATTAACATTGCTGAGCCTGAGAGTAACTCAAATGCATTCTTTGTAGTCCTATTGCTCTCAGGCAAAATAGTTTGCACTGCTAGGTTTGATATTAACTCAAATTATGATATCTCAGGCAAGATACACATGCAATACATGTAGCAAATGTAGTTTCCTATTAATGTTTGTGTTTAACTCCTCTGTTTTTGAGTCCCGTAGCCAATGTATGGGGGGGGGGGGTCCTACAGGCACTAACTAGGGCCAGGACCCTTCATTATTATCTTATCAGGGTTCTAATGAACACCCTGACCACTCAGCACCTTTCCTGAGGATTCAATTCCCTCCTAACATCGGCCATTGTTCCACACACATATCGGAATTCTACAAACTGCAGATATGGAATTAGGCATGATGCTAGCCAGCTGGAGTTGGCAGGTTTCAGTCTGAAGTTGTGACCCTGCCCTAGATCAGTATTGTACAGGAATGTCACTGTTGATGTGTAGGTGTCCCTTATTAACAATGTCCTAGGGCCTCCCTCCATGCCTGTTGGATAGGCTCAGCTCTCAGATTTACCCACATTCACAGAGACTTGGCTATTATGTGTAGGGGACAAGTATGAGATGGGGCCAGCAGGTGGTTGTGTCAGCCTCAATGCTAGATCCTGTGTCCTGGAGACCCTATAACCTCTGGGGGAGGTGTGCATTCAGCCTTTAGACCAGACAACCATATTAATATGGCTACAATATCGCCTATCACTTCAAGTCTATTGTAGGAAAACAGGGAAGGTTTTATCACTGGACAATGTGGTATTGTACTACTCCTGGGGAGCTTTTGTGACAGCCAGAGACATCGCTGATCATCTTGGTCTTGTCACCAGCCACGGGAGGCGGGTTTGCTCATATCATCACCGGTTTAGCATGTGCTACTGTCGCGATTAAGCAGGCCACAGATCTTCCCATGTTGACAAATCCAGCTCCAGTCTGCTTCAAACATGGCTGACAACAGGCTTAGATAAGCATGGAATGTCTCCACCGGTAAACCACCATCATTCTGTTGAGTAATGACTTGTTTCAGTACCATTTTGGCCTCATGCTCCTTCACCAACACAACCAACCTACTTTTGTCACAAAGAAGTGCCATATTTGACCTAAAACCATGGGATAATAAAGGGGGCAAAACAATTTTTGTGCAGAAAGAATTTCAGCCTACCTTCCCAACAAACCTAAAAAATCTTTTCATGATAAATAGAACTCTCAAAATCAAAGAAAATGAGTAGGCTTAGACATGAACAAAATTTCAGGTCACTTACACAATAGCTATGGACCAGTTTTCAGCCAGGAAACCCACCTACTTTACACAAAACTATAAAAATACTTGGTAACAGTATTGGCCATTAATGTTTTGTCCACTGGCTGAAGTGGCATGGCCAGGGGATGACTGCTGTTTCCCTTGCCATCAATTTACCTGGGTCGTTTAGCATGATTACAGAGCCGTAAATACTCCCTAGATTCTCACTGGTGAATAACCTCAGTGCAGTTAGTACATCTCTGTCCACATGTGGCGATGAATACCAGGCTGATGACCAGTGGTCAACTGTCATCTCTGACATAAGTCTCCACACACCCCCAGGGAAAAGGAAAAGCTGGCGCAGAATCTGCAATATGCTCTCACTTGGCTTCACAATTAATAGCACACGAGTACATATTTGACGGCTGGCCACTATTAGTATGCAAGTCTCTTCTGTCCATGTCATTTTCTTCTGGGACAGTCGATGAAGTAATTATAGCGACTGCCACTGGGCAGGCCAGTTGGAACATTAGCTTCTCTCTGATTACACCATGTACTAGGTTGTCAGGAGGATGCCTAAGCCAAAGCCAGTCCCAACAAAATACCATATTTCATGGCTACTTTAATGCTGGCTTATCTCTCTCCCATGCACCAGTAATTCTGCCAGGAGCTAGGTTTGGATCGTAGCATCAATCCCGACAATAAACACTCCCTTTCAGTCCACAAATAATGCTTTTTGTACTGCCTAAGTGACTTTAAGGAGACTGCTAAATAAAGCTTGTTGGAGCATTTTAATGACGGAAGATTCGTATTGATCCTTCTTTCTAATACCCATTTTTTTTTTTTTTTTTTTTTTGGTCACAGCTTTTTTTCGGTATGGCAACATATTGCGTTTACTGCTGTACAACAGCAATATTTTCCTCCACAAACCATATTTAATGCTTCATCTGCCTAATGGAACAAGCAACAACACATCCTGGTGAGGAAAAAACTTGCCATAAATGTGCTGAAAATATGACTTTCTAATGAAACTGAAGAAACTAACACCTCATCGACAGATAGAAAGGTTTTACATGTCATTTATTTTCCCATTTATGGATGATTACCAGCCATAAAAAGAAAATTAAGCCTGGCACTTTCATTGAGATTTATTTGCAAACTGTAATTCTGTACACGTAAATGCATATGACAATTCTAAAAACAAAAAACAATTGTACCTATTTTTATAGATAAATGTTCTTGGAAAACAGCCGTGTTTTCATACAAGTAAACCCCATACATGTCGTACAGTCAGTCCACTATGGTGTATATGTATCTGTTTACAATTCAGCTCTATTTACAAGCATGTATAAAATGAACTGAAGTGCAAATGACAGTTTTACATCAACATCATAACCGATGCCATAGCTCTCCAAGCTACATGTAGTCATAGGTCATCCCCCGACCTGCCTACCCACCCCCCTGTTCACAAAATCCCTCTCCCCCTCTACCATGACGACCTATGGAGGCAAATTCTGCCTGTACAATTGACTTTTTTCTCGGGGCCTGTCATAATCAATGGCGAGCTGAGCACAGTGAGAAATCATTGACTGAGACTGGCAGATCATAGATCTCTCTCCAATCCCCATTCCATCATAAAGCATAATTAAAACTGATGGCAACTGTTTTCCGTTAGCTGAGATCAGTTTAGATGCTTATCTTCTCAGACACATGAATAACCCTCTAAATCCCCCCACTGGACAAATATTAAATTTCAAAGCCTCATTACAGGAAAATTCCATGCTGAGTTCCTGCAATTCTGTCCTTGAGATTCCATGATCGGGGATCATCCATGCCTGAGTGAAGACTAATCACAGCCCCTGGTAGATGCCCAGTACCTGTGGAATGGAGACTGAGTCTTGGCCATCAGTGTTAAGCCTGACCAGGGCTCATCACTCCACAGCGAAACAGGTGTTGACTTTCCAACACCAACAAAAACCATTTGGTGCACAGAGGAGGACTTTTAATTTACAGGCAGCTCAGGCCGTTTGTCCCTCGGTGGCTGATTTGACTTTGTCATTGATAAACTACAAACAGTTTCTCCATCTAATTTGTTCCCTTGGCTCCGACCATTGCACTGGCTTTTTTTGGATGATTTGAGCCTTAAAGAGGATATTTGGTTGGTTGGAGTTCCTCCATGCGGATGTGCAATCACTAACGACCTACACGCAAAAAGAGAGCACAGTGTGCCACTGCCTTATTTAGAAAAATATATTCCCTGAATATTTGTTTCAATCATTTCAATTTTATTGACATCTACACATCAACCTCATTTTGCACGTATCCATTTCCAAGAGGAAAAAAAGCGCAAGAATCCCTGTATCATTTCAGATCACATAAACACTTTCCACTGCATGGATTTAGTTCCCAATATAGAACTGGCTTTTACAGCTTTGGTGCGGAGTATAAAGTGTTGGGTATGGGTTAACCTTTCCATTGCTTCTCAGGGGCCGTTCATCCATCAGGAAGTTGGGTCGGGTTAGCAGGCAGCCATCGCTGACCACTGGCTGAGTTAGGAGAGCCATACATTTGTAAACGCTTAGTTAAACGCCATTTTGCTCCCGGCGCCACATGCTCCATTCTGATTCTGCTGTTTGCCCAGTGAAGGGGCCGCCATAATTTCATCAGTTAGTGGCAATCTTACATGGTCCGTTTGGCGGTAATATGGTGGGTCCCTCTTGATTAGAGAGGACAGAGCTGAAGTGTATTGATAGAAGGTTAGGCTGGCGGAAGCCATGACCTGGCATGTGGTGGAGGATTAACCAGCTATAGCATTCTCCTCGCCTGATCCAAGTGTTACCGTCACAAACCAATTACAGATACCTGTATCGGTTAGCAGCAGTAAAGCTCCTACAGCCAGTCCAATAAGCCCACGTCACAGCCGTTGAAGGCTTCCTTACTATTTACAATCAATTCTGACTCGCTATTTAATTCACAATGCTTTTATCATGGGGAAGATCCAGCTTGATTCTTAGAAAGGGCAGCTACTAGTAAGGAACAGGTGACCTGGTGATACCTGTGGTATGCAGGTCAGACTCTAATTAGCAGAGAGGACACTGATGCCAGGTAACACCATGACAAAATAGTACACTGTAAAATGGTGTTGTATACATAGTTTACCATAATTTTACATGCATAGGTCTGTTTCTTCAGGGAACCATATCAACTTTAAAAGATTGTAATACAGCATATATGTTTGTCTGAAATGTAAGAACTGCTTTTATCAGTTGTAAGAAATTAACATCTTTATAAATGTATGGATCAGTGCGGTAAAACTTCTGAGTAGAACTTGAATGCACAGCAACAGACAGTGAAAATGCAGTTTAGACTTTACAGCTTAATTTCCATAATGACAGCTTTGAATGACAACATTGCACATTTTCAGAGTACGGGTATGTTTCCGAACAAATGATTGATTTGGAATCTTTTACCTCACATTAGCAACAGCCATATCATGATGATAACCTGTTCACAATTTTATTTTATCTAGTCTTTTAAGCAGAAAATGGCAACATTCTAAATGCAGACAAGAAAACAGAAATGGACGATGCAAAACCCGCAAAAAAAACAACAGCTAAAATCTGAAAATCGTGTGTTGCTGTTAAAACATGGAGGCAATTTCACATAAGAAAAAACTGCATCTTATGATATGAGCTGTTCCACAAAGACTTCTTATAATGGCTTGTCAAATTCTGTGAACACCTGCTTTTGATTTGCACGAATTGCAGTTCCTTGCATGGACCAGAAGCAAAAAGGTGATATAACGGAGACGGCTTCTCCTTCAGGAAGTAACTAGTACACGGTTGTCACTCTGAGAAAGGGTACACATGACAGTGATAGAGTGGGGAAAAACCAGGGGCTCCTGCACGCACTGATGATGTTTTTATTTTGACACATGTTTACTTGAAGAGGGCTGTTTGCATTCCTCTACAGAGTTGATGTGTAAAGCTGAGTGATTTACATGGAGTGGTACATTAACCAGCCATATTAGTATCTTATCTCTGAGATTCTCTGGGGCTTGGCCAGTCTGTCACCACCACACGTCTCCATGCTGACTCTCCACACCCAAAAAGTTCCCCTACCATTAGCACAGTCAGATTAGCATAACTGGTAAAGAGCAGGAATTATTGCACCTAATTCCCAATGACCCACACTGCATGTCATTCCCGCGTTCTGTATCCAATGAAATAGGCCTACATTTTGGAAACTGAGGATGGTTTGGAGTCGACCATCAACTCTTTTGCCACCCCCTAAAGCCTTCTTGTCCTACAGAGGTACACTTCAGAGCTATACTTGGCCCAAGCTGCCTGCACTGTAGCACCTGATTGACAATCCATTACCACACTTACGCTGATTCCCCTTAATGCAGTGTAGCAGAGAATAATTACAAGTATCCCTCCAAGGAACTCCACTCTAGCTACAGAATATCACAGTGTCAAACTGCTACCACTAACCAGCCCCCTTCAAATTGGCTTACAGCAGTTTACAGTGAATTGGGAAGATTTGCAATTCCATAGTCAGCACTGCTTTCATTTTGGCCAAGCCTTTTTCACCGTGCTTTCTGGCCAGCCCTCATGTGACTGTACTGACAGGCTAATTTGCCTCTTGCAGTCGGAGAATGAATTGAGGAATGGGAGTAGGGGGAAATGAGGCGAGGTTTTGGAAATGAAGTTCCTAACCATCCAATAGATTCAGCATGCTCAGCAAATAGCGCGGACAGTGAGTGCGCAGAGGTATGGCGTCGTTGGTCAAGTCATCAGTGTCACTGGTGTACCCGCGCAATCGGGACGCCTTCCAGGATGGCAAGTGCTCGCATCACAAACATGTCCTCCGCTTCAATGAACAGCAGATAGAGTTGTTTTACTTGGCACAGGAAAGAAATGCTGGAAATGCTCTGAACAAACACAAAACTTTTAGTCTGAAGAAAAAACGATCTCCACTTAAGCTGGCTTCCCAGGCTCCCAAGTAGGGGGTTTGCCAGTGGAAACATTTTCAATCGGAAGGCTAAGAGAAGCGAGTTGCTGGGGTCGGACGAGAAATGTGATGTAAGCTTCACTAATCCCTCATTCCACCACCAAGTCTGCTTCATCATTAAACTTCTTTACACCATCGCTACGTGACAGATCAAAAGACTAAAGCTAGCTCACTGCCATTATAGCCACCATTTGGTGGTCTTCCCTGGTACTTCAGTAACAGTTTTAATCAAGCCCTATTGCCCTTTGTGCAGTAATCGGTATGTTAAGTCCTTCTGATGTATTCTATGGTCAACATATTAAGCCTTGCTACAAACTCAATATGCTGTGAGGCACAAATCAAAAACTGCCAGAGGTAAATATTTTTACATCTGACACCTTAATTCTCTTAGTACATCAATAAATCAATGGACTGCCCATTTATAGCTTGCAGTTCAAAATTTCTATGTTTGGACTGTAATACAAATGGTATATTATTTGCACTCTTAATGAAGGCATTTCCAGCCTTCATTACCCATTAGC
Organism: Acanthopleura granulata; assembly: GCA_016165875.1. Lineage (NCBI taxonomy): Eukaryota > Metazoa > Mollusca > Polyplacophora > Chitonida > Chitonidae > Acanthopleura > Acanthopleura granulata. The sequence continues at coordinate 32,138,393 of JABBOT010000001.1, read as the reverse complement.
ATGGGCAAAATTAGCTGTGCATATAAGAAAATCTTTTTGCTCTGTTCAAGTAAGAAGCCATATCACATACAGTTCACAAAACTACAGCCATCAAGCAAGCTTCAGTTGAAACAACAAGCATGCAGTATCTTGTTACACTAACAATTTCACTCTAATGGAAAAATGACAAAAATTCAATATTTACAAGGTTTAGATTTGAAAGGCACAGGTTGAAAACACAGGTCCACCATGTATCTACAACAAAATGCCTAAAGTATTTAGCTAACCAACTGCTTCAAATATTAAGCAAACAATCTGCTTTAAGTGTAAAGCTACTGTATCCATGTATGTAAGCAACTGCTTTAAAAGGTGATACTAATCAACTGACCTAAGTATTTAACTGTTCTAAATGTAGGCCAAACACAATCAATGCCTGTATCAAATACAGGAAGAAAGAAAACACAGGTCAACACAGGTGAGTGAAAGTGTTTTGCATCAAAGCTCATCTTGTACATATACTCTAAACTAAGACGAAAGAGTGGTTTCCCTGCCCACGTACATGCACACAAGTAAGTCTCCTGTGAACAACTCACAGTATGACCTACACGGCAGAACCTTTGAAGTCAGCCTAATTACTATGTGCATCAGGCTGATCTAGCGGTCGCGATCAGCGTCAGGCGACTGCAAAGGCATCTGTATGGGAAGAGATAGCACTGTGTTGTGCCTTCCAGGGACCTTTATACATGTATATAAAGACTCACAAAGAATAAATTAATCTTAATAATTCAAGGATTCCCCAAAACATTATTAGGCATAAAAGATTCAATATGGATAATCCAGATTAAAAGCACAGAGGAAAAGACTTCAAAGGATTAGCACCTGAATAATGTATCTCTACAGGTATACACATACTGGTAAAAACAATAAAGTCATCCAGATGCCTCAAGCAAAGTCTCTTTATTTTTTCACAGAGTATGTGCTATCAGACCGGAAAAAGAAACGTTTACACACAACATTTCCTTTACGCAAAAACAAACACAAGAAAAAACTGTAGCACAAGATGTAACCTTAATAATGTATATGTAGATGTAAGTGAATCAAATATGTATTATAACGGTCATCTACAAGAAAGCTTCTATAAAAATATACATATCTTCTGTGTTACAATGACACTTTGGCTTCCACAAAACTATACAAAGCTTCTGTACTACAATGCCACTTTGGCTTCCACAAATCTGTACATACCCTCTGTGTTACAATGCCACTTTGGCTTCCACAAATCTGTACATACCCTCTGTGTTACAATGCCACTTTGGCTTCCACAAAACTATACCTATCATCTGTGTTATAATCCCACAATGGCTTCCATAAAGCTGTACATATCTTCAGTAATACAACCCCTCTACGGCTTCCACAAAACTATACGTCTCCTGTGCTAAAACTACAGCTGTTTGTGGAAACTATGGTTATATTCAGTGTCACAACCACACTTCAGCTTTCCAGGAATTCTAAAAGTACACAATGCCTGTGTTGCAACCACATTTCTGTTTCCAGGAAATTATATATTATTCTTGTCTTACAACCACACAGGGAACTATTCACATCCTCTGTGTATGTGTTACAACCAAATTTGGGCTTTTCGGGAAACTATTATATCTTCTGAGTCACAACCATTTCAATTCAACACCAGTTAATCACATCAAGGAAACACCTTCCAACTTTATACTGCAATAAGTTCTGACATTTCGACAAAGTGTAGGCTTTTCTTCACAAACCTGAGACTATTCAAAGTATTGGCAAACCATTGAGACAATTACCAGCTTCATGATCATAGAGTTTAGGACAAGTTTCAAATAATACCTTAATGCTAAACCCAGCCTGGCGAAGTGAAATATGATGAAATACGTTCAAAGAGCCTGCATATCGTCCAAATGAGAGGAATCACGCAAACATGCCGTCACACATTCTTATGGAAACCATATTATCAGAAGGTTGATGCCGAGCGAGCGTCTCAGAGAGCATCTAATCAAGTGGTCGGTGCAGAAGGCCTGACTCTGGCACCACCATACCAGCCTCAATCCCTCAGGACAACCAGAGACAGAATTCAATATTTGAGTTTTGAATTAGTCATGCAGCCTACAGCTATGTTTACAACTGCAGCAGACTCCGTAAAAATTGTACCATATTGTTTTCTCAACTGCTCTCGTGCCAATGTGAAAAACATCTCTGTGTGCACTTAGTCAGCCCGTTTGAACTGTGGACCAAACCGAATAAGCAGAGTTCCATAGAAAATCTAAATGTTATCACACAGTTGGCTTTAGGGCACTGTTACAGCCTAGTAATAACCTGCCAAGGTGTATTGCGCTTGCACTCATAGCTACAGGCCAAACCTTCACAGCATTCAGCCGATAATTCCTACTTAATGTCCAAGTCTTGTTTCGGAATCTAACTGCCTGTATGATGTAATCACAAGCTCTAGAATGTGAGAAAAATATCTGTCTGCCAGTTTGTCTGTCTGTTTGTCTGTCAGTCTATGTGACATCAAAAGTCTATAACAACACATCCCATGACTTACATGCCATACTCCCTATAACCATTTACACAATCCTAAAAAAATCAAAACAATATGTTGGATTCTCGCACATCATTTCACTTTTGGTCAGAATCTGGTCATCATGGTTACCGGCTTTGAGGCCCACCTGAGAAACTATTACATATTCTTGCAGCTATATTGAGGATGGGACATTTTATGGCAGTTCAATTTTCTATAATAGCTCAATTCATTTAGTGTTGAAAGGAATTCAACAAATGGACTGAAGCAGATCAGCATTATTCAGGTGTTGATATAAATTTATCAAATGACGATCAAATTAGTTTTATGGATCAATACTTGTTACTGCCGTCCAAAAAAAAAAAAACACGACAGCATTGGCTTGTCATCCCGATTATACACATAACAGGTTTGATAAGAGCAAGCAAGCCTCAACATTTGTACCTCCCTTCCAGCACCATAAGGTACAACAGATTCAGCTGTTACTATTATTATGGAAATTTATCTTATCTGGATGATATTTACATATTGGTATCTCCAGGAACTGTTTTTGGACATTATGCATTTATGAATCTGTATTAGAAATATCTCCATTAAGCAAACAGCACTGAAAGTTGAGCTTGTTTTCTATAAAAATAAATCGCCAGTTACAGCTGATCAAATAACTATTCTGTGTAGGCCGTGTAGACAATGGACATTTGAATATGGCTGGAAGGCAACTCCAACAAATTTGGTATTAACAAAATGGTGGGGGTATTCCAGGCTGTTAAGTGTTTCAGGTATTCCTGTATGCATTACATTATGCCCCAACTGAGCTCACTGCGAGATATATATGCTAATGAGTTGTGAGTGCTGGGAGGCAGTAACAGAGAGAGGGGTGTGATCACAGCTAACATGTAGCAGTCAGAAGTTGGCAGAATTATGACTTCACAAACCATGCGTTCAGCCGTCTACAAAACCCAGATGGGAGCTTAGTCCAATGGAGTGTTGTAATCTGACTTCAGCACACACGATTAATATGCGTGACATCTTCAATGTTCCAGCCTCCACCTGCACTAGTATCATGGCTACACACATTGACAAGCCAGCAATGGGGATGGCAGAATCTCTAGTCACCCCAACCAAAACCAGGAAAATATTGGATGGGGAGAGAGAGAGATGGAGAGAGTGAAAGAGAGAAGAGAGGGAGAGTTGACGATCAAATGTTCAGGGATGGAAACAAAATCAATATGATATTGCATGTAATCAACCAGCATGTTATTTGTTGGTTGGCTTCTGTCAAACGCATCACGGTACTGTGAGGCCTTGGTCACGACATCGTCTAGTAACGTGTACCTCACACAAGCTTACACAAAGAGACCTTCTAACTGACCATATCATAGTGCTCTGGAGGTTTTGGCCTCAGCATTGTCTACAAAGATGTCACTTTGCCAGACATATGACAGCAAACTAATCGAGAATGCTGAAGAATCTTCCTTCTTTATGGAAACGGTACCTCCGCCATGGCTATACCCCATTTTGCAGAAGCATGCTTATTTTATTTTTAGAAATCTTACTTAAGGTTTCAAAGCAGTCTCTGTATAAAGGTTTTCCCAGCTACTTGTAAATCTGACCTGTCATTCAGTTGATGGGTTGATCGTTATATAAGTTCGGTCTGCAGAGACTTCAAGTAATAGATTTTGCAGTTACAGTCCTATTACCTCAATTGATCTTCCACGCCAACGATTTTTACATTCTGCCTGACAAAAACTGATACACCTCCGTCTACAAATCATAATAAAAGCGGGGATAAAAAGAGTATAAGTTGCTATCATATATAATAAGTGTCACTTTAAGGAGCAAAGGTGGTATTGATTGTGGCAAAACGAGCTGAGTGATTACCACTATACCACAGGCTAGACAAGCCACAGGCCTGTCTCTGAACACACACCCCCCTTCCCCTTCACAAATAAACGAGGGGAACAAATGTCTGAGACAGCCTGGGATGCTGGGAGCGAATGTGGCAAAGTCAAAAATGCTAAACTATTTAGGATGCTTTACACATTTGGCAAGATCCTCAGACGCTGGAGGAGGTTGTATTTATAACTCCCAAACTACAAGTAATTGCAGGTCATTGTTAGTCATTACCTCCCTTGTTTTATGAAGAGTGATGGTGGATGTCAACAACTGTCTGATGTAGTGCAACCAAATCAATTATCATTGGCTTCTTTTCAGACTGCATGGAACTTTACAAGAAAGACCTGCCCTAGACAATTTGTTACATGAAAGCAAAGAGAAACTCTATGGTTCAAGACTCAGTAGTAAAAGCCATGCACACACAATACTTTACATCCCATCAAGGACTAAACCATTCATTCTATTCATGGCTTTATTTGAAGATGGTGATTTATAATATACCTCAAAAACTAGCTACATGTATATGTAAGACAATACTACTGTATGAGAAGCTTCCAAAACAAGATATTCAAAGGATATTGGGGGCCTCCATGGCTCAGTCAGTTAGCATAATGACTGAAGTCTCCCACCAATGCAGTCGCTGTGAGTTCAAGCCCAGCTGATGACTGGCTTCCTCTCCGCCCATACTTGGGAAGGTCTGCCAGCAACCTGCGGACGGTCATGGGTTTTCCCCGGGCTCTGCCTGGTTTCCTCCCACAATAAATCTGGCCGCCATCGTATAAGTGAAATATTCTTGAGTACGGCTCAAAACATCAATCAAACAGGTAAATAAATCAAGGGATATTAACAAAATACCAGACAGCTTGTATTTATAACCACAAGATATGAAAGGTTGAAAAGTGGTGATGAGCAACTATGGAGGAAAAATCATCATTTAAAACATACATTAATTCTTCTAATTATTGAGACACCTGGTCTGCCCTTTTCAAATAATATACATGCAACTGTCACAGAAATATATGCACACATATCGCTTTATCACATGGTTAGTCCATCTACTGAACGACATATCTATATACTTGCTGAAAAACTGGGAGAGAAAGAAAATTTTTTGCTTTCAGCACCACTGATACCTGTAACAAAAATAAAAAATTAGGGTTTTGATAAAATACTGGTGATAGTAGATTGGTGACTTCCACATAAATACTGGTGATAGTAGATTGGTGACTTCCACATAAATACTGGTGATAGTAGATTGGTGACTTCCACATAAATACTGGTGATAGTAGATTGGTGACTTCCACATAAACAATATATTTAGAAGTTCTGAACTTGCATTACAAGCCCCTAAATGGCTCATGGTTTGCCAATATAAAATTAATACATATGCAGTTGTAAAGTAATACTGAAAACTTTGTGTAATAAATTCAGGCAAAACATGTACTTTGGATACTCAATGGGAAAATGCAAAGTAATTCCATTTTTTAACTTCGATAAAAACATGTAGCTTTTGAACTTTGGTAATTTAGTCAAAAGAAAAGAGTTCAGACATCATATATTAATCAGTCAGGAAAAAACTACATGGCTTTGCTTCAATCACATAGGCATGTATTGTTGCAGTATCATCCACTATGACATTATCATACACACAGTATACACTGTGACAATATCATCCACGTGGTATACACTGTGACACAGTATCAACCAGATGGTATCATTACTATGACTGTACCATCCAAATGTTATCATCTCTGTGACAGTATCATCCCCATGTTATCATCACAGTGACAGTATCGTCCCCATGTTATCAACACTGACAGTATCATCCACATGGTATCATCATTGTGACAGTATCATACACATGTTATCATCAATGTGACAGTAACATCCACAAGGCATCATCACTGTGACAGTATCATCCCCATGTTATCATCACTGTGACAGTATCATCCCCATGTTATCCTCACTGTGACAGTAACATCCACAAGGTATCATCACTGTGACAGTATCATCCCCATGTTATCATCACTGTGACAGTAACATCCACAAAGTATCATCACTGTGACAGTAACATCCACAAGGTATCATCACTCTGACAGTATCAACAACCTGAGTCAGTATACATGTACGTACTGTTACCAACATACAATCGTGCACAAAACCATGTCTTCACCGATACATATGAAGGCATCTGTTCAAATTTTGCTTTGTTGACATGTACATGTGCTTGCCATCAATCATATGACAGGACATATTACAAAACTGTGATGACTATATGATGACAAACTGATAGATACCATAATGACACTAGGAATCAATGGATGACTAAGGCTCTTAACCAGTGATCAGTAGTAGGCCTACCTTAGCCATGCTGGGGTGCAAGGTATTGAATTCAGAGGGATGGAATCTGAACACTCATTCTATAAATGCCTTTCTAATTGACTCAGAGACTATATAATAACCAGATGGCGTGGCAAAGCTAACTTAGGCTTTTCTTATCTTCAATTTTCAGTGCGCTATGGAATATGGCACAAACCACCAACCACCATTATGGCCGCCCTGAGGGATGGATACGTTCGGAAAAATAATAACTGCAAAAGTAAGTATGCATCATCATGGTTTTCTCCCCAAAGCATCAAAACCAAAAGTCAATTTCGGCACTGCCTAGTGCAAAAGGTGTGAATGGAACAATCCAGTTCAAATACACTGAGAGGCTGGAGGTTTATTTAGGAAACAATAGACTGGAAAAAAAAAAGGAGGCAAATAAAAGCCCAGAATTGAAAGTCCAGTTTGCATAAGTGTCCGCATTGTAATAAGACAGAGTACAGTGACAGGGTGGCCAAAAAATGGGGAAGCCCCCAACCTGTCTGGTTCGACTCCCCACTGAACCCACACACATGTAGTAGTTTGAGGTGATGACAAATTATTGGCTGTCCCTGCAGGTCTTAGAATTCCAATCAATTTTACTTGTGATTCCATCTGCTGTAGGGAAAGACTGGCAGCAGGCTGACTCGCGCCTGTGGATTGCCTGATCACATCAATTCCAATCCAAATCCTATATACAGCCTGCTATCGTCTGGAGGCAAATAGTCCCAGCTTAGGCTGCTGAAAAAAAAAAGACAACCAACAGCGCCACATACTGGGACTCAAATAAATCTACAATAACAGATTTGTGTGGCCAGAGATGTAATTATGTTAGGGGGAAAAAAAGCTCGGCGATAACCTCCCCACCCTGGGCTGGCAGTGACGCAGCCTCCTATCAGTAGCCATCACACTCCTTGGTGAACAACCTTCCACTTATCACACCAACAAACGCGAACCTGACAGTTGTTTTTCAAAGTAAATTGATTCTTCCTGTGAACAAGTGATATCTGGAGATTTTTTTCATGAAACTGCTGCCCATCTTAATAGAAACACCTTTTGGAATAAAATTTGTCCAAAATTTAAAATTGCATGAAAGTGGAGAGCGAACTCAGGGTAAGATAGGACTTCTTCAAATCTTGATTCACATTTGTCTGGAATGACAAATCATCTGTAGAAAACTTTGCATCACAGGCCAGATATTTCTTTTCAAAACCTTAACTCTAATCAATCCTAAGAAAACTTTCACTTGCTTCTAGCTGGAAAAAAAAAGACAGATTTGTTGTTGAGGTAATTTGCATGGGTTGTACACGATTATACAAATACATCCACCTCAATGGCCAAACTGCCATCAAAGAAAAGCGTCTTTTCCAAATTGATATTTTTTAAGCTGCCTCGTGAAGTAATGCTGCAAGGAAATCCTGTTAACTGGAATCTGCTGTGTAAACGCAAGCAGTATCGAATGTAAACCACTCTATGGTCGGCCAGTTTGCAAGGTACCGTTCTGAGAACGCCCATTACAACAGTGACCCAAGAAAACTCAGCTGGGACATTCACAGTCTTTCACAAATCTCCACAAATCCGCAAACATTAGAAATCAATCAGCATGTTCCGCTAATCAGGAGATCATACTAACAGATGGTTTCGTTTGTTAAACTGCTGGATGCAACCAAGCAAGCTCTGCCTCCATGCAATGTCTGCAACCACGCCCCAATCACTCAATAACGATTGATAGGAAAATATGTTAAACTGTGATTTAATTCTACAAATTCTTCTGCTAATTAACACGTACCCAAACTCTCTTCTATTTTTGTCCTTGAAATTAAATCCATCACACAATTACACACTTCAAAAAAGTTTTGCTTGTGTCTATTTTTTTTTTTTTTTTTTTTCACTAGGACCTGGAACAGGCACGTCCTATAACATTTTCAGATATCTTCCCTGTTATTTAGAGCCAACTGCAAACATCATTGTTTTTATCCAACTCTCCAAATATCATAAAACATGCTTATGAACTTCAAAGACTTTTCACACTTCATGAAAAGTTTGGAGGTTCTTTACACAGCCAAGAGATTAAGAGTGGATAATGGTTTGATAATTACATTCACAGTACAAAAAAAAACTCGCTTAGCCCAGACTACAGAGATTCACATGCACTGCGAATAGCCAGCCCAGAGCCCTCTTAACACTGCTTCGATGTCCACCAGTTGTTTCCATGTGTTTAATTGACTCCCATTTTTCTACCATAAACTTAATCTCCTCTTGAACATGGATGCCAATATTAAACCAAACCTCCCTCTTTCATCTGTGCCAATCAAAAAGCGGCTAATGCTGTAGTGGGCGAAGATACAGTCCACCCCCACTGCTTCGCCACTGAACTGAACGAGGTCTGGCAAGCCCTTGTTTTATTAAACTTTGCCAACCCGCTGTCACTGTTTCCCCACAGCAGCTGTTGTTGTTGTAGAACAATGCAGTTGGGAAAACTCCTCAGAGAGAGTCATCAATGATTCCTGCTCATTTTGAACTTGGTAATTGCATGCCTAAGACATTGTTATCCTTGCTGAGGGAGCTGCCTGCACCCAAGCCTGGGTATGACTCACCCACTGAGGGCTGGGCAAAGGAGCTATATTCTCCCTCCCCTACAATCCTTCTTCAAAAACTGCCCTCTCCCCATGCTCAACCCTTCCCCTCTTTCACACCCAGCTTCAGTCCCTCTCCCCTCTCCCCGCCTCCTCTATCCTCCAAACACACATCCCCCTCATCCTGCTCCCATCGCTGATGCCAAAGTTTTCAATCAGACAGCAATATTCCAAATGTGTCTGTGAATTGCACGAAATCAAATCAGCGCCCGAGTCCGGCGCGGAGGTTTTTGTCCGGTCACGTATGTAGGTCTTTACATACTAAGCTGGGACAGGGTCTAACAAGAGAATAAAGCTTTGAAATCAAGTGGACTGTGTGTCAGAAAGAGGCTGGACAAGGCACTCTCTCGGTATCACACCCTCGCCAGACCACTTTAGGGGGATTAATAGTAATTATATTAATCAAACTACATGTGCAGCTTTTGTAGAGGAAGCATCACTTGTCGATCTTGTCAGATAAAGATGAATGCCATTTACATTAGCCACTTTCATCCTGTCCCAACTGCCTCCTGACTCAAAGAAGCCCCTGCCGCCTTGGCCATTATATGATGTCCCCCTCCCCTATCCCACATCCACCCCACTCGGACATCACAGCAACCCCCATTGGACTGGACACACCGCCTAGACGTGACCCCTCATCACTGATCATAAATGACATATCCCAAATGACACATAACTGCATTACCAGATTACAAACTTACTTACAGAGAGATTTATCTGGCGAGTTGGCTAGTCACTTAATCAACACCCACAACGAAATGATTTGGTCAGACAGAACATACCGACCGAATGGTAATTAAATGTTAAACGGCAATGGTGTCCACTTAAGAATACAGTATTCATAGTCACCATAATAATGTATAATGATGGTTCTTTCTTCTTGTTTACAGCTAGAAACCATATAGGCTTTTTGTACCACAGACATGGGGACACAATATCAATGCCAATCTATGACTCCAATGGCCGAATAGCAGGAATACAGTCTTCTGTAAGTATTTATTTATTTACTTTTTACATTGGACAAACTACATTGTCACACACCAATGAATAAGTCTTAGCTACAGACAGACCACAAATAGTGCTTTCATTCATTCATTTCATGCTTTCATTGACATAAAACCTGATGGTAAAGAAGGCATATTGACTATGAAAGAGAGCTATACATTTTTCTGTCTTTAATGGCCCCTTATCATCATAATATTTGTCTGTGTTTATGTGTAAAATGCATCAACAAGCAAAATAAATTTAACCTTGGTTGTTTGTTGGAAGAAAGAGCAGCTAATCATGTAGCTTTTAATCAAACTGGTGCATATTTCTTGATGCTCAAATTTCCGAGCAAGCCTACATTTTAGGAGAATCAAAACAAGAAAATATGGTTATTAATGTGAAAACTCGCATAATATTGCCCAGACTCTGCCAGCGTGACTATAGCCTCGGCCATATTTCTCAAATTAAATTACATTCCCATGTCATGGAAGCCATTGTCACCACCAGTAATTAGCTTTGCAGCCATTATTTTTACACGGAGAATTTGTCCACAACCGGGCCGGGTTGTGTCCCAGTTCAGCGATTAGATGGCAGCATTAGCACCTGATTGCATATCTCCCCTCTCTGCTGCTCATTCAATTTACAGTGTCTGATACCCCAACCATGTTATCAGTAACCTGGGGTAAGCGCTGTCCGCCTGGCTTCATAATAGCCACACACTTTAGCGCAGACTTGAAGACGCAATGATGCAATTATAACCTCACATTTAAAGGACAATAAGTGCCATAACTTTGTTCAGTGCCGTCTTCATTCTTATTTCTGACACCCCGACAAGCCTTTTGGGGAATTCCCCTTCTGCTGTGATTATGCCCATATGCCAACCAAAGACAGCCATTTCCATGCCAGGCCCTGCAATTTGGCCATCACCAGCCCTTGAAAATGCTCATTGCATGTGCCACTTTCTGCTGGCTGACCGTCCTTAGAGCCCCCAGCTAACAGATGCCTGACACCCACCGCATGAGATCACTCCTAACTTATTTATCTCTACAAAGTCTGTCTTAAACTCAACCTGAAGCTAGCAGTTAAACTACATGCATTCTTAACGAATTTCAAAAGTCCCCTGCTGCCATGGTCATCTTCAACATATAGTCTTCAAGATCAAATATCGTGAAATAATTCTATAAAACATTTTCAAAAGAAGTCTAAGTAGTCAAAAATTTGACTCCCTATGAATTTTGTTGGACAAATCATAAAAATTAAGTTTTCAATCCATTTTACATGTAGTCACTGACCACAAAATAATATAGCATAGCATCCAATCTCTTTTAAACTCTAACAAAAATTGAACGTCGGCTTACATCAATGAGAAAAAAAGACTGTTTTTCAGACACTGCCAATGTTCCTTGGCAGCAACAGAAATGTGTCAGTCATTATGGCCAATGGATACAGCCCAGGCCATGCTGTGTTTACTGGAGGTCAGAAGCTTTTTCCAATAGGTACACATAGAACAACAAGCAACCTGGTTATCTTGTGTGATCTTAGAAGATGCTGGCTAGCCAGTCCCATGTTATTGATGAAATCGGCACAGCAAACACTTGGCCAACTTCTATAACCTCCAGATGGGGTGGCAAGCCAAAGGCCTGGTGGATGCCAAGAGGGAACTCCAAACCCTGGCACAATAAGGCCTTCATGTTAGAACTGACAAACTGACTCCTGCACCAGCATCCAGCTCAAATAAACAGGAAAACCAAGGAAATCTAAAACAAGCAAATACAACTGGCACCGGGCTAAAAAAAAAAAACGTAAAGGAAAAGCAGCCCCTGATCCAATTTCAAAGTTTTTCAGTGTGTAAACAAAGACAATGTAATGTGTCCCATCAGGCCCATCCTGCTTGACTTCAGCTGCTTCCATGCTATCTGAAGATGATGAGGACAGACAATTTCCAGCGAGCAAACCAAAACGAAGTGAAGACGTTTTCCAAGGGGAAGTTGCAGGACAGACTGTTTGTTACTTCTGCTTGATCCTTGAAACAACTAGAGATGAAACCCAAACTAACTGTTTCTCAGATCAAATAAAGCCAACGTCAGGTGAAAAAAATACAATGTTATTATGTGCACATCTGTAAGCTGTGGGTGGCATATGCAAGCAAGCTATGTGGAGGGTGACGCACGTGAATTTGAAGGCCACAGGGTTGCTTATGCTGTGTGGCACAGGGGGAATATGTGACACACCTGTGAAGTTATGCCACCACTCTCAAAACAACTGCGCCAAAAACTCCTCTTCCAAAAACAGGCTCCTGAAGATCTCTGTTAACAAATTACATTTAATCATGAGCTGTCCAGACAAAGCTGGCATTCTTTGGACCAGACTAGAATTACCAAAACAGTGAAGAACCCACACTAATGAAGAGTAGGTCGCTAGTACAGTGTTCCAGCCCCCGCACAGGTCATTAGTGACCTGTCACAAATGCTCGGCCCATAGTCCAGGTGGGCAGATTACAGTCCGTTCTAACACAATGTCACATTCACTAATTGACAAAATGGTTGCCAAGCTGTCTGACCTGCTTAACCTATCCGAGAACATGTACCATAAGCCCCTTAGGGCTTTGTCTTATCAAATCTTCTGTTTCATCAATGTCAATCCCCATCGTGACAAACCCAACAATATGGAGAACCTTCAGAGTATTTTAGCTGGACGTAATTAGATTTACCAATAGCAGAATACCAAATTTCAGAATTTCCATATTCTAATCTTTTTCTTCATCTAAGATATCTGGACAAAAAAAATGTTTTTCAGATGATGTCATTCTGATGCATGCACACAATTAGAAGCATGTTTCTATTCTGAAGGTATAAAAAAAAATTATCCCGGTAGTAATGGAGTAAATCCTGTACAGGTATTACCATTTCTTGAAGCTTATTTTATCCTATTGTTACTTACTTTCAAAGTCAGGAATCATCCACTTCTTAATGAGCTTTTATTTTCTTGCAACCTATTAGCTCTTTTCTGATAGTGAACTGTGCCCCAATATTGTCTATGTATTACAGACAGTGAACATCAATTATTCAAACAGTGCTATGTGTAAAGGTTGTTTTTACATTCCTTGATGTATATTTGATGAAATCATATTTTTACATATACTAGCACTATTTAACAGGATTCATATTAATCCAATAAAAGGTATTTTTCCACAAATGAATATACAGAGAATAACTCTCAGTACATATAAAATAAACCAACATTCCATGTCCTACAAGCTTTCAGTACACTTGCAGAGTGTAGAGCAACACAGATAAGCACTAAACAGCAGACATACAGAGATCTAGCATGATCCACCATAATCAAACTGTTGTGTGATATTTGTCTGAACAGGAAGCCATTTATATTATCTTTTAACAAATGTTGAACAAACCCACATATGTGTGTAGAACTGTGGGCATGATCCCGAGGATATGGCAGTCTGTACGTACGAGGCACGCATGCACGCACACACGCAACAATCCCCATACATGCACAATTCCCATCAGGTACACAGCAATTAATATATCATATCGGAGGACTGAAAACAGTCACAGTGAACGCTCAACGAAATTCTGGCCAAGGAGTCAGATGATGCAAATCTTGCTACTAGCCCAGGTATAACACTCGTCCACGATATAATTAACCCTGTGTTATTGATGGGGCTTCCCTGGCCGGCCTTCTCGTTATTCGGTAGACATGAAATGAATTTTCACTAACCAGAGGTCGTTTGAATTAGACTGTTAGGGTACCAGATAGATCGTCCATGAGGCGCCAGAGCTACAGGCTGATATCATTACCTTATTCCCACCCCCCCAAAATATTTTCCTTATGGCTGACAACTGGCCAGTAAAGGGAGTTAATAAGGCAAAACGGGAAGGGGTTGGTGCACCAAAGCGCTTGGTTTTGCCCAATTTCCTGCGACAGCTCCGTATGTTGTCTTATTGAGGATGATGATGACTTTCACAGCTGTAGTTGGGAGAAATCTCTCTCTCTCTCTCTCTCTCTGAACAGACATGGCTGTCGTCTTTGCATAGCATATGGAGCTGAGAATTGCCAGTGATGGTTTTGACATGTATATAAACATGTATTTGTTTATTCCATACTTCACTTGCTTGAGCTAAGTGATTCATCTACACATAATGATATATACATATATATATATATGCATGTTCACACCTTTGCATATTCTGTATACATGCACATCTATGTACAGAAAACACACCTGGGCCATACACCAACATCAGCGCACTGTTAAATTTCTCTCCCAGGTGTTATACATGTATACATGTGTATTTCTACACAGTATCAGTACACCTTGGTTCCACCAACACACGGCCATGGTTGTTTCATGCTCATATATTGGTGACCCTGTGCCAGATGTTACATATACCTATACAATGCACATCCTGGACAATAGCACAGACATCCTGCAGTAATACACAGAGACAATGCTATGGGTCTTGCTGCCTGCTGACATACAGAGGTACCACAGACAAGCTGAGAGAGACAGTCAGGCAGGCTAGCTGGCTGGTAGGCTGGGGTGCTTGCTGGCTAGCTGGCTGTCTGTAGGTTGTCGACTTCACACATCAGTCCTATCTGGCTATTGATTGCAGTAATGCATTATCCCCCCCCCCCCATGAGGGATCTCAACAGAGAGAGTGTATGAAAACACACTTTAGAGCGATTCCTCATATCCCATACCTACATCCCCTTATAAAGAGAACAGTACGATAATGTTTCTCACGCAGTGGCCGCAACAGTTCAATAATTGAAGAGAATTGTAAATGGCAGTTAACCTGCAGGCTAGTGAGGTAGGACGAGGGGGAATATGGGACGTACTTCGACCCACTGAGGCCAGAGAGCACGATTATAACTGCCCGTCTGCACAGCCTGTACACACCAGCTCATAATGCAAATCACTGAGATGCCATTATCATTAGTGAATAGACTGGAACTCATGATTTATGTCACAATGGTCACCCTGCCAATTAGATGCTTCTATTTCATTCTCTTTCCCAACATCACCGATAATGATTGATAATTTAGTGCAAACGTCAACATGTGATTTCATAGGGTGAGACTAAACAGTTTGGGTCCATGGGTATGTTACATTTCTGTTCCATTCCCATAATCAGGTTAAAAAACTCTTCATACATACACAGGTTAATGAAAGAAAATTGCATTAGTTTCCACTACAACAAAAAACTGACACTTTTTTGACAATGACAAATTTCTTTTGCCTGTTCTTTTTTTTTTTAATTAATTTTTTTTTACAAATTGTATTACTGGTAAACAGAACATGCACTTGAAGGCAGATGGTTTATCGTCTGTTTTTGTAGCCTTTGCAGTTATCTTTCTCCAGTCTGAATTCACCCATAAGACAAGGACCTGACATGACCAACCTGAACATTTGGTTATAACTTCAATTCCAGATACCAGGGAATATGTGGGGTTACAATTCCCAAAACAAGACAATTTCCCTACCACCGCCGAACCTTATTCCTCCATTTTTACACGGCAGCCAGAACTCCCGGGGGATCCCGTGGTACACCCTCACAGGTACAGTAAATCTCTTACTTTTCCCAGTGACAACACATGTATATGCAATGTCTATAAAAAGGATAAAGTTTTCAATCCAATATCATTTTGCATTTCATTAAGTTGGCTTTTAAAGATGACTACGTGTATGACGTCCATGAGAATTTAATTTCAAAGACAATTAGCAAAGTAAACAGAAGTTTCTGGCATGGTTCTGCACAAAAAGCTTGCGAGTTGTTAGAAAAATTACTCTTGAATATCTGCTATTAATACTTAATGCATATGTATACATTTATACCCCTGCACCCCTCCCCCACCCACTGGCTCTGCCCAGTCTCCTCCTACCATAATGCTGGCCACCATCATAATCATACAAGTGAATTATTCTTGAGAACAGCATAAAGCTCCAATCAAATAAATAAATAAATACATTTACAAAACAAATAAATATATTTACAAACCACAGCTATTCCATGGAAATAATCCTATTTATTGTAACGCATACTGTATTCAGTTATTGTCACATGGTATTGACATTAAATGCTCCCTGAGTGTCTGGCTGTGTAAGACATAAACATCAGCTCTCAACCTGAGCAAAGCACTCACAGTTGTGAAAATCTGT
This sequence comes from Acanthopleura granulata, assembly GCA_016165875.1. NCBI lineage: Eukaryota > Metazoa > Mollusca > Polyplacophora > Chitonida > Chitonidae > Acanthopleura > Acanthopleura granulata. The sequence continues at coordinate 32,121,799 of JABBOT010000001.1, read as the reverse complement.
GTTGACAGAAGTCAGCATTTACACCAGCATTTATCATAGCCTGACACAGTCTTGACATGGCTTATAACTGATGTTTTTGTTTTCCAGCATATTTCAAACACCCGAGACTAATATGCAACCCGACAGATACAAAGGCCAGGCGTGGCAGAGGCCTGTTTATACAGATGGGTTTGAACGCAGAATCAGAGTATATGGAAATCCCTCTCCACTCTAAAGACTTGAGCCCCCACTGGGTGAAAGGAACGTGTATGCCCCAAATGGGTAAGCAGATACTAAGGTTAATTCTCTAAACTGGTCTATTTGTATTTTTACCCCCAGGGAATTCTTGACTTTTTCTGGCCTGAACTGTTTGTGTGGTCCAACGTTGCCATGCTGTAAGCTGGGAGTCTGAAAGGCCAGAAAAACAACCCCTAGGGTTGCACAGGAGTCTACAGCCACACTCTTGGCATCTAATAACATCAGCAATTGATACACTACTTGCAGGCCATCATTTCCCTTCCAAGTGAAGCTAGCTTGACACCACCCACTTACCCTCATTTAAGACTGCTGCCTGGTAACAGACTGGCAGACGAGACATATGACTTTGATCAAGTCTGACTCTCTTACCCACAGATGACAGCACAATTCACTGGGTCATTTCAAAACAACAACAAAAAAACACACACGCACACAATGAAGATGTAACAACACTATCAGGTAATTATTAGCAGTTTATGAAGATTTGCACCAAAGTTCCCCCCCTGGCCTATGTAACAGTGACATGTTCTTGGAGCTATTCCAGCAGGGGCCTATAGTCATAACCTCTCCACCTGACAGCTAGGATTTCTGGCAGTTCTTTGGAGGTTTAGTTCAGACATGTTGCTCATCTTGTTCAGCTGTTCTAGTAGTTCACAGCAGGCATCCAGTTGCTCTCTTTGATTGATTTTCTGTTTACAACTACTCTGACCCATGTTTTGGGGAATGTTTGGAGACATGAGGACACCCAGTGTATACCTTCTCATATCTCGGTTAAACTTCAGACTTAAAACATGGCCTGGCCAATTAAGACCAAGAGATACACAGCAATAGCCAGCTGTAAGGGCTGGAAGTTTTCAAACTATATAAGACAGAATATACCATGAGACCATCCTTTGCTGGCATCAGTATTTGGGGTCAAATATTTGATTTTCAAAGCTCTTGGGAGTGATGACCTCAGCAATAGCTTAAGGTCATCCAGTGTGTACTGAAGGTTGTGACATGCGTTAGATTTCATTTAAATCGCAATTAAACAGCATGAAAATGGTAAAAAATATGACAAACAATTACCTAAGTGCTGGAAATAAGGAATATTCGCATGTTATAAAAAGTCCTCTTTGTGATGACCAGAGCTCAAATGAAGGTCATCTTTTATGTTTTGAGATCCTAAAAAGGAGTGAAAATTCTGATGTTTGAAAATCCTCTCCACTTAGCCTAGGATCACTACTTCTCACTGTGCGTAGGGTCACCAGAAATGCATAATGGCTAATAAATCAAGTGTCATGTGCATGTACACTGTCATGATTAAAACGTATCATTCTCCTTTTTTCAACGTTAGCTCAACTAAATCTTAGAGAAAGGAAATATAACTGACAGTGAAAACAATAAAAGCACAATCAGCAATGAAGCCAATCAAGAGCATAACAAGATCAGGAAAGAAGAACGCACCAAGCGCTAACATCTTTCCAACCATGTTTGTAACATGACATGCAACGTAAAGGCATCCGTTTCAAGGAAAGCAAAAGCTACGAGCAACGGAAGACTGAAGACGTTAGAAAAAGTCCAATAGGCTGAGAGCCTGCTTAAAAGCTGGAGAAAGATTAGCCAGGGAGACAGAGCTGCAGCAGAAGTTAGCGTGATACGCTATATCTGGAGAATTAACACAGGATGCTTGTAACCAAACTTTTCTTTTGAAAACTCGAGACCCACAGAAAATAAAAGGTCACAAAAAAACCCTTTGGATCGAAGCTCTCTGGCATTTGGCTAATAAAAGTCATCTGAGAATGTTTCAACTTCCTCTCCATTGTGATACCATCATGTTAAATTTACTGAATTTAGGCTCGCGGTTGAACAATTTACAAGTTCTCTCTGCACCATACATAGATGTACAGCAAATCATTTCAAGCAAACATCTGAAAGCTCATAGGATGAGGCAAGGGGTGCTTCTCAAAATGATGTTCTAATTTTCAATATCAAGATTCTGGTGTATCTTAGTGCCTGCACACTACACGAGTCAGTATTTGTCATTACTTTGTTAATAATACAACCAGCAACATTATGACAGGAACTAGAATTGGTTCACATGTTAAAGCTAATTAAGTAAAACCTGGCCTGCAAGAGCTTTATGATTAGCACTAAATTATGCATGATGACAATGAAAATCAATTACCTACTATAATCAATCCTTGCATCTCTGGCCCAATACATGCACTCTCTGCACACAGAGCACTATGGGCCTACCAATGTAACCCGGTAGGACAACATGCACTACATTTGAAATGACAATCTCATACACCGCTACCCACAAATGCAGCTAAGTCTTAAAATTTTGCATATAATTTATGCTGTGATGTAAATTTAGAACAGGAATCATATAATCATGAAGGCATTTTAGAAGCTCTTGCAATGTTGCTACAGTTTTTGTTTGCTTTTTCTTTACAATATTTTTTCAAACATGAAGCTTTGAGTAATGTTGGTACTGTTTTGTTTGTTTTTATTTCTTTTCTATTTCTTTTTTTTTTTCAATCATGAACCTTGGTTAAAGATATTACTGAACATGGCACGATGAAATGAGCACAAATTGTGATTTCTGTCATTGCAGGCATGCACTACTTCATGAACCTGTCGCGGGACATGCCGTGTGAAAACCTGTACCCAGTGTTTCTGATGTACAACACCGAGGGGCAGCTGGGGGCCTTTGGATGGTCCTTCCAGGGCAATCCTTCACAACGAAATATTCCCGGAGACATGGGCTGGTTTAAACTTGAACCCACATTTTACCCTGTGAGTGTAAAACTATCACTGTCACACATACAGAACCCACATTTTACCCTGTGAGTGTAAAACTACCATTGTCACACACACAGAACCCACATTTTACCCTGTGAGTGTAAAACTATCACTGTCACACACACAGAACCCACATTTTACCCTATGAGAGTTGAACTATCACCCTCACATATATAGCTCGTGACAATATGGCGATATACCGCCATGGTGGCATTGAGCAATAATCCTTCATTCAAAAATATATGTATACATGTAGCTTGCAATCAGAGGTCAAAGAACATGTATTTGAATGTTGACGACTGAGTGCATCAATGTACATTTATACAATTTTGAGAATGAAATTGAGCACTTGTAAGAAAGAGTGTACATTGCAAGGATAAGTGTTTTGCAAATTGCAAGGATGAGTGTTTTGCAAATTGCAAGGATGAGTGTTTTGCAAATTGCAAGGAAGAGTGTTTTGCAAATTGCCAAATAATACAGATGAGTGTAGGCAGATTGTAAGGATGTGTGTAGGCATATGGGCAGGATGAGTTTAAGCATATTTTAATGGTGAGTGAAACAAGCTATGATGATGAGACTAAGAAGACTGGGTTAAATGATAAGTGTGTGCACACTGTGGTGTGGGGGTCACACTCATCCATACACACTGTGGTGTGGGGGTCACACTCATCCATACACACTGCTGTGTAGGGGCCACACTCATCCATACATACTGTGGTGTGGGGGTTACACTCATCCATACATACTGTGGTTTGGGGGTCACACTCACCCATACACACTGTGGTGTGGGGGTCACACTCACCCATACACACTGTGGTGTGGGGGTCACACTCACCCATACACACTGTGGTGTGGGGGTCACACTCACCCATACACACTGTGGTGTGGGGGTCACACTCATCCATACACACTGTGGTGTGGGGGTCACACTCATCCATACACACTGCTGTGTAGGGGTCACACTCATCCATACATACTGTGGTGTGGGGGTTACACTCATCCATACATACTGTGGTGTGGGGGTCACACTCACCCATACACACTGTGGTGTGGGGGTCACACTCATCCATACATACTGTGGTGTGGGGGTTACACTCACCCATACACACTGTATGGATGACTGTATTTATTTATTTATTTATTTGATTGGTGTTTTATGCCGTACTCAAGAATATTTCACTTATACGACGGCTGCCAGCATTATGGTGGGAGGAGACTGGACAGCGCCCGGAGGAAACACACAACCATCCGCAGGTTGCTGGCAGACCTTCTGACATACGGCCGGAGAGGAAGCCAGCATGAGCTGGACTTGAACTCACAGTGACCACAGTGGTGGGAGGCTTCTAGGTCACTGCACTGCGCTAGCAACCATCTGAGCCATGGAGCCCCCTGGATGAGTGTGAGCACACTGTATCAATGAGTGTAAGCACCTTGTATTAAAGGATAAGTGTGAGCACACTTTATGGATGAATGTAATCACATTGTATTAAAGGATGAGTGTAAGCACATTGTGATGTGGTTTGTAAGCATATTGTGAGGATGAGTGTAAGCACACTGTATTAAAGGATGATTGTGAGCACATTGTGATGTGGGGTGTAAACATACTGTATGGACGAATGTAAGCACACTGTGGCCGTAGGTGTAAGCACATTGTAAGAATGTGAGTAAGCAGACTGTTAGGGTTATGAGGATCAGTTCAAGTATTTTGCGATGAAAAATGTCTGATGTGAAATAGTGAGTAACCACAGTGTGGAAAAAATGGAGTATTGGTACAATGTCAGGTTAAGTTAAAGCATATTGTGAGAATATGAAGTGTAAGCACATGTCAAGCTAAGTGTAAGTACATTGTCGTGATAAGTGCAAGCCTCTTGTGAAGAAGACAGCAACCTCGCAATGAGGATAAGTGAAAAGCATACTGTGGGGGGTAAGTGTAAGCTCACTGTGAAGAGCGTATGCTCTGGATGAGCATAAGAACATTATGTGGATGTGTGTCAGGACATCAAGAGGATGATTGTCAGCACAAAGGGCATACACACACACTGCATGGATACCAAGAGAATGGATGAGTAGGCTGCGTGTGTTAGGGATACTGTAGGTATATATGTATGTAGACCAGCTCTCAAGGGATCAGCTAGCAGCTCACTAAGCCCCATCTCCTACCATCCATCAAAACTGTCTGATACTCCATCACTATAATAGACAAAATGGAGGATGGAGGGATAAGGTGGCAGAGACAGCTCTTTAGCATATAACAGACTGATGGTAGATAATAGGGGCCTGCCCGACTGCCACTGGACTGGTCATTTATAACCCCAACCCTCTGACACCGACCAGCAGACTGTATGATATATAGGTCTGTTACAATATGTTTGCCACACTCGGTTAACTCCTGAGGGTTGTAGTTTTGGTGATACCCTAGGGACCTCTTCATCAACCAAATTGAAAGACCTGTCAGAACTTTTCCCATATAATTGCAAAATATATTATCCGTTCAGAATTTATTAGTCCATATCAATACACAAATGACAGCAATGCAAGATTTTTCTGAAATGTGATCCCTAAACCTGTATTTATTTTTTCTAAAGAAATTAACGTGGAACATGAAACAACTTGCAGTGCAAGACTTCAGGTTTAATATCCTGCAGAAAAAATGACAGAAAGTCAGAAAATGCAATATGGAGTATCCCATAAACAGAAGGTGATTTTAAGATATCATATAACACATGTACAGTAAACAAACGTGACCAAAGTCACTCACTATGCATGATTACTAGAGTCCTGTTGATCTTAAAGAGGTCTTTTGAGGTGTGTTTGGGAGGTAGCATCGTATCCGAGTCATGGAAATATTCTGCTGAAAAAAAGTTTCTGCAAAATGTTATGATCTTTATTTTTCTCTCAAAACACACTTTTTTGTAAAACAAAAAAAAAACATGATATCTTTCAACTAATACAGCTTATCTTTTTTCTGTCTTTCAGTTTCTCTTTGGATCAACACAGCTACCAAAATGTATGCACTATGAGAAGTTCCGCGTGAGTGGGATGCACATTTGGCTGCGCGATCCCAACACGATGCTGTGCACAGCAGCCACGGTGCCCGTGACCACGCCTACCACCACGACTGTGGCCACCAGCCGGACACAGGCCACAGTGGACATTGCTATAGACAGCCAGGAGCCCATCTCACTCTCAGACTCTCTCACTCCTAGCCTTTGTGTGATAATGTTGACAATACTGATCATGTTGGTGTTATGATAATGTTGGATGAAGTGCTATAGCCTCTGGAAGGGGGAAGGACAGCTTCTTCCTTCAGATCTTGTATAGTATCGTGTTTCTGTCGGCCTAGTCTGCCTGACTGACGGACAAGGGAAGAGCATCTGGAAATTCAGGTTTTCCGCGTTGATTAGTTCCAATCTAGCTCGATGACATGACATGCGAGTGCTGATTTACAGACGGGCAAAGCGGCGCTACAACCTTACACCATTCCTGGGACGCCTGTACAGGTGTCGTGGTACAAGCTGAGGCCATAAATAACGGTGGTAATCAGCACAGCAGTCAGCCCTGAGGCGACCCGATGCTGACTGCTGCACAGAGGACACAGATCCTGCTGCATGTTGGATGGAGAGTTTCGCACCAGGCCACGATGCAGAAAGTATGCTTATTCAAACTGCGCATATATCTACACAACACACACACTCGCACACATATTTCAGCTGCCAGCTAGTAGCGAGCTCTACAACCCAGGGAAATTATTGCAATAATGGGTTTCCAGTGTATGTAGTTCCGTGACGGGTTGCCCCTTGAACGCATATCCACTTGAGGAGATGGATTCACAGGATTTCTCATGGAAGCCTGCAATCTTGTCTCTCCTTCCCTCTATCTCTCTCTCTCCATACGGATTGTTTCTAATACGAGATAAACAATGTATCCGTGAGGAGGTACTGTAAAAGATAGGAGACAAGAGACTGGTGTGACTGGTAAATCCCCGGATTGGACAGAGCTGACAGAGATGCCTCAGGAGGACCTAGCCCGCTTTACTTCTCCACACATATATACATGACAATCAATAGATAATGTGAACTATTTTATATCAGAGCATTGTGATATTGATTCTGCAGACAATGGCGTGTCCATCATCACGGGTATCTCCTGCCCCAGTGTTCACAGCACAAGTTCTGGTCAGGCATACTCTACACTCCACAATAATCAAAACCCTAAACCAGATAGAGATGGCAATCATCAATTAGCACTGAACATTAAGTCACAATACTAACAGTTGTCTGCAAACAATATTAATACCCTACCTTCTGTACAGTCATACTTACATATGAATACAAATATACATGTAATCTGAAACTATCTGAAATCACTGTGGAATAAAAATATGTCAGCGGGAGTAATAATGCAAAACCCAATTTGAAAATGTCCCACATGAAATCATGCTTGTGGTTGCTCTAATGCACAACCCCATTTGAAAATGTCCCACATAAAAAACCATGTTTGTGGTTGCTCTAATGTATAACCACATTTGAAACTATCCCACAAAAAACATGCTTGGGGTTGTTCTAATGTGCAACCCAGTTTGAAACTGTCCCACAATATAATGCACAGCTCTGTTTACTAAAAGTCACAGCATGGAACCCTTCTGGTGGGTGAATTCTAAAATGCCACTTGTTGATGGTTCTTGTGGCCTTCAAGAACCCTCCTTGAGAAGATCCCTGCATACAACCCTATTTGAGCCAGTGACAGAATCCATTTGAAACTGTCACGCCATACAAAACCCCCTCTGATGCTGTCACTGCATACAGGCTAATTTAAGTCTGTCAGAGTATATATCTCCTTGGTGAATGGACACGGCCTCCTAGTCCTGCCAGAGACAGTGAGTCTATGCTTGTCAGACGATACAACTCCCAGAGGCTCAATAACGCCCCGTATGCACCCATGTAGACAAATCATACCTAGTTCTGCTTGCCCACTCAGTTCACAAGAGCTTCAGGGAATACTAGAGTACGGAAAAATTAAAATCAAACTGAGGGATGTAATCAATAATGGTAAATGTCTGCAGCTCATCAACTTATTGCTGCCATGACAACGGAGGAAATGGAGTCAACGATGATGGTTTGTAGCCAGAGAGCGAAACATTACCAAAGAGACCTGAGCTCATCCATCTTGGGAGAGCAGAATCTAATGTCTTGCAATATTCAGTAGAAATACGACATATTGAATCTAGCATTTTGTAACACATTAGCATAACAGGCCTGTACCTTTATTCCCTCATCCCCCACCCCACCCCACCCCACATCTCGACCAACCGAAGAACAAAAAAACATCTGTTAAATGTACATTTATATCAGTGACAACAGGAGTTAACAACAAATACAGAATCCCTTGTGACTGCCCCAACTGGGATTTAAGTCAGATCGCAGAAAGCAGAATATCAATTTTTACTCTCGTCCCAAGCTTGAAGCATCCATCATTTTGGCTGACATTTTCCATTCAGCAAATCTTAACCGGCTTGAAATTTATCCCTCTCACCCACAGCCCCCAAAAAAACGCCATTGATATTCTCAGCACTCGAAACATATGAAGATATTTCCGTTATGCTGTCAGACTATGGGGTGGATGTGGATGGATGCCAGCTAGTGTGTAAATTAGCTGCCTTACACATGTACTTCTGCCTGTGGCCATTATCTCTTTTTTTCCCCCTCAAATCCACATGGTAAAGTTTCAAGATTTACAGCCCCACTTTACGAAATACACTCCTTTTAAAGCAGAACATCTTGTGATTGCGTCCATAACCTAGATTCCCTCAGATTCTCAGGTAGGTAAGAGAATGTCAATACTATGTAGAGGAATTAGCCCTTAATGACAGCTGGCCGTGCTACATGATAATGAGTTGAGACAGAAGGGACAAGATTATGAGAAGTGATGGGGTCTGCAGTACCACCGGCCAACAAGGCAACCTACACACTTAGCATGGAGCTCCATCAGCCAAGCTTGGCAGGCAAATTACTTATAGGGATTTCACCGAGGGCCTAAAATGGAGGGCGCTCCAACTGGAAACCTCAATTACACTGCTTGGACCAATGGCACCCTGTCAAGCTGACATCTTTAGCGCTGGTGCAATGCACCACCACAATCAATAAAACCCCTAAAACAATCTACCAACTTCGACCAGCACAACTCGTTATGTAGATTTCGGGGATATTTTTTACCCTTTTTACATTGTTATTTTTCTCTTTTTTTTTGTTTTTCTTTTGGTTTTTTGTTTTTGACTCGGCTATAACAAAAGGTGCCTATGCTATCATCCAACAAAGAAGAAAAGATGAAGAATGCCTCTGATGAACAGACCTGTTGAGGTCAGTGCGACATGTGCACATTACAATCAGCACGCAGTTGTGTAACGACAACATCATAGTGGTATTGTTTTATAATAACCTATTCTACTGTGTATTAACTTATACATCTTCAGTAAAAGAGACTCTAACTATGCACTTCTTACTGACTAATCTCCAATGTGCGGATGAACTACTGGCTGCAGTGCCTGGACTGCTAGATCTAGTGAATGTACTAATGGCTCTAGTACCTGGACCATTGGCTCCAGTGTCTGAACTAACAGCTCTAGTGCCTGGACTACTGGATCTTAGTGTCTGAACTACTGGTTCTAGCACCAGAACTCCTTCAGGGTAGGTCATCTTGGATAGGTGGACAGTGTGTCCCATGTTTAGAGCAGAACTATTGCCATCGGCTTGGAGATACAATGTACATATAGGGTGTTGAAACAATCAACAGGAGAAAGTGTTGGAAACCCGAGTCTGTGAACAAAACACAGAAAATTGAGTTTGTCAACAGAAATAACATATAAAATTGAATCAGTGAACAGAACTGAATCTGTGAACAGAACACAATAGCATGAGCCTGTAACCAGAACAGAGACAATCTGTGAAATGAAGATGGGAAAAGGAGTCTGTGAAGAGAACATGAAGGCTGACAGAGTTCTATACAGATCTGGCATCAGAAAACAGAAAACTGAGTCAGTAAACATAAGACAGAAAACTCAGTTTGTGAACAGAAGACAGAAAACTGAGTCTGTGAACAGATACTGAGTATTGAGTCAGTGATAGAAAGATTTGGAGGATATTCCATGATGAGAGAACTTCACTCCCTTACACAGGCAAAGTTGATACTTTGTGATCAGCGTTTTTCAAAAGTGCTTGTATTTCAAACCTTATGACATTGTAAATGTTTGTCTGATTACATATACTGCATGTACTACCCTAAGTAAGCGTGTGTGCTGCGTATAGCTGCTTTGTCCAGTCATTTCTCTCCCCTCCTGTATAAACCCTTACCCCCTTAGGCACATTATCTTCACACTACGTGCCTTCACTTTAGTACCATCTCTTAGTTCTGCATTTCACGCACCAAATTCACACACACTCGTGGACATTTTACGTAGACAGGTTTTATTCCTGCACACATTTATTTTTCTGTGGCACATGAAGAGAGACGAGTGGGTTACATAAGCTTGTGTGCTTTACATACACATATCAGCCGTCAGATGTTGTTTCTCAACACGACAACCATACAAGCACATAGTGTATATCTGTTGGTATGGTTCGTCAGCGTGTGCTGTGCAAAAGAGTTTTTGCATCTTCAAAGTTGATAAGAGCATAATTATTATATTGAAACAGATTTGTTTTATTATGTACAAAAAGTATTTAAAGCTGACTTAATATAAGGCTTATTTTATTTTAGTCACTGGGACAAAGACAGCATGTGTATATATATATATATCTGAGGTGTGACGTCCCAGTGCTGGTCTGTTTTCAGCCTGAATTGCTGGAGGATCTACTGATGGAAAGGGATGTACACCACACTGGCACGTATATTGATTTAGCCTCACCAGATCTGATTAATACTATCAGATAAAACCAGAATCAAAAATGTAATTGGTTTCACAGACTCCAACAGGCTTTTTTCATAATGCTTGCTGTAAATATTGCAATAAAAACTATTTTGTCATAAGTGCCGGCTGTCTTTATTTACTGCTGATGTGCCAAAAATGTAGGCAGCCCCTCTTCATCAGGCTGATGAGCTAAAACGTTGAGAATATTACATGTTTATGGCACCATATTGTACTTTAGTTATATGTGATTTAATTGCCTAGAAATCTAGAAATATAGCCACTTTTACCTACACCTCATGATAAATTGAACACAATAACAGTAACACCTGTGTATAACTGCCTCAAAATTTAGAGCCTAGCACTCAACTATCGACTTCAGCAATCATGGTAACAAACAAATATGTACATGTGCTAGTAAATAGGTAACCGTACCTGTAACTGATCAGAAGACAAACATTTCCGAACACTGCAGTAATACTAATGAGGAAATTAAGTCATATTTATTCACTTATTAATAACCACAAAGTATGCATACATGTATTGACATTGTTGTCTTCCTCTCCGGCCTGCATGTGGGAAGGTCTGCCAACAACCTGTGGATGGTCGTGGGTGGTTTCCTCCCACCAAAATGCTGGCCGCCATCATATAAGTCCAATATCCTAGAGTAAGGCATGAAACACCAATCAAATAAATAAATAAAATGTATTAATACTCGTCAATTACTTTCCTTATAACAACTTAATGAAAAAGATGTTTATAGGTCAATGATCAAAAGATCAGTGTTAGGGCTACACGTATCACCTGTCATTGGGCTAGGACCAAAGATACGATTAAGGGGAAGTAACTCTAAATTTCAATCTTTAGTCACATACATGTATGTGATGATACCCCCTGAAATCCCTTAGGGAATATTCTCCTATAAATGCTGATATGTTAATATAAAGGTCAGAAAAATCAAAGTAATCTTTATGGGATGTGCCATTTTGTCTTTACTAAGTGCTAATGATTGATTGTGCGGCTGACCAATGTATGCTTAACACTGGCAATCTGAAGCACACACTGTAAATGAACGATTGCATTTACAGGCCTTGCTAGGCAATCATAAAAAAAATAAAACTACTATAATAGGTTTTTCTTGTCAATAAAAACTACAAGGTTCATAAACTGGGCCTTTATACCTTTGGTTTAAAGTTTATACTTCTCCAAAGCAACAGAATACCTATACATGTATCAGAGAATGCAGGAGTTTTACCAACTACAATCAAGTTAAATTCAGAACTTATAGGGGAGCCTTTCATTCCAAAGTTCAAAGCTATGCACTCTGTTGTTCATTCCCACCTTCGTGATGATGTTTTGTGGGCAAGCTGGTAACCCATAATACATGTACATATGCAACAGAAGAGAACAATGGCCTGTGGACCTGAGTCACCACTGTACAGGAAAAATCAGCCCACTGGAATAAGTCACTTGCTCTGTGCTGCCTACTGAACTTCTGGGTTCAGTACGTACAGTTTTGGGGTATTATGGGTTGCATATTGGATTATGGATTGGTTATAATTTTCCATTATCTTTATCATTATCATTATCATTATCTTCTGGTCAATGGGAACCTTTTCCTCAGTAAAGTACATTTACGTGCAGACCTGTAATGAAGTATTCATGTATTACTAAAGAACACTGGTTTGTCCACCTTGGACAATAGTAGCCATGATGGAAGAATAAGTACCCCACTGACTGTGGCCACAATCACATTACAGGTGTGCTGGAGTGTCAGGTAATGAGTTGTACCTGCACTTACCTGTGGAGAGGACACGTTGTTTCCTGTAAGAGACAGGGGCCCGATTCCACAAAGCAAAGTCATAACCTTTGAACTCAGTTTTACAGGTTATTTGATATCACTGATTTTGAAATTTGTTTCCTTGTGTTTCATGTTCCATGCCATTTAAAATTTCAGTTAAGCATTAAAAGTTTTACTTAAGTGCAAAATTGCTTTTGTGGAATTTGACCCTGGTGTTTTATATGTGTGTTTTTTTTTCAAGACAATGAAGAGTGCTCTAATACATATATGTGCGAGGATTTGATTTTGAATAACTGATACCTGTTAACTCCCACATTTTCAAAATGAAATGAAGTGGTAAACCTGAAGTTCCCTCTCAACTTGGATACCTGGGAGTAACAACAATAGGCTGAAACATGAACTGTGTCTGTAAATGTGAGATATCATTACAAGTTATAAAAAGTAATGACACTGACATACATCAATACATATAAGCCACAAAATTCCCCCCAAGTCATGGACAAATGGGTCCAGGGCCATTGTATGTGTAGATTATCCTGTAAAGGGAGGTAAATCTAGCTTACCTTCTGCCTTGTGAGGCTGTTGTAGAGTTTCAGCTGGCATTGCTTACTTCCCTTGGGGGCCTCCCATGGGGGCTGCATTCTCTTTTCACGAGCTGTACAAAAGATGTAAAATGTTCCAGCTAAAGACAGTGATACACTTCATTAGTCTCAGGAAATTTTTAGGACAAGGTCTCCAAAACATTCTGGTTGCTAGATAATGCCTGTGAATGGATAAGACGATCTTGCAAGCTTAAGATAAGATGCTAGAGAGTGGACGATCCTACACATTTTGGGCAAAATTTTCCGGAGAAAACATCTTAATCCATCACAATTTTGTCAGGAAATGTAAGATCTTCCTTCTAGAGATACAATTTGTTCATAAGATGTAAAATCCTCCCTCTGAAGAAAATGAGTGATCTTCTCTCCAAAGAAAGTTGATTGTAGGATGTTAAAATTTCATCAAGAAAACAGTAGACAATCCTTCACATTTTGGGAAAACAATGTAAGAAGTCTCCTACACAGAGTAAGTAAATGATAACACACACTTTGGAATCAGAAACTCTGATAAGACAGTAGCTCTACTGGTTGGGACAAAATTATCACTGGGTCGATTATAAAATTATGTATGTATAACAGACAATGGACAATCAATACTGAAATCAATGTTACGAAACATGTGTCTTGATTCACTTGTACAAAGTTTTGCTGAAACTGGACAAAAACTGTAACAGCAGTAATATTTTTAATGAAACGTACGTTAACATCCACAAAATGGATGAACACACAGACTTACAGCCGATAATCAAAATGCAAAAATTGATACTACTACTAATATATCTTGAGTCTACACGTAAACCAATTTTTGTTGAAATCAAACAAAAACTGTAAGAGTAGCGGCATTTTGAAAGATATGTTAACATATACTGGATGAAATGAACTACAGACGCAGAGTCGATCATTGATATTAAAAATCAGAACAACAAACTACGCATCTTGATGTATAGTTTGTATGAAGATTCGTTGAATGCAGACAAAAACTGTAGGAGTAGTGTTTTGAAAATGCTAACATACTCTGGATGAACAGACAGACGGACAAACAACCCATCATCAAAAAATTGAAAATCAATGCTACGAAGTAGCTATCTTGATGTCTATACTTCACCCAAGTTTTGGTGAAATCGGATAAAAACTCTAGACGCCGGATTGACGCACTGACAGACAGACGGACAACTTCCTAGTAGGCTACATAGCTTCTCCTGATCTTCGATCAATAAAACTAAAAATGAAACACAAATTTGTGGGGATATCATTGATCCTATACACTTGCTCCACAACATCTGATATCCTCAGTGTGAAGAAAGTGGATGGTTATTAGATGGGAAATCTTCACTATGAAAACAGGGATAATCTTGTACAATTTGTTCTTAAAATCATCCATGTTGGAGGGGACAAGCACACCAGTAATGACCGAGGTGCCTCTCACTAATGCAGTCGCTATGAGCTTAAGTCTACCTCAGACTGGCTTCCTCTATGGCCTTGGGAAGACCCCCCCCCCCCAGCAACCTGCGGATGGTCATGGGTTTCCTCTCACCATTACGCTGCATAAGTGACATAAGTGACATAAGTGACATAAGTCAAATATTCTTGACTACGGTGTAAAACACAAATGAAATAAATAAATACATAAAATTATCCAATATTGATGTCACAAGCAAAACTATTTGAGGGCGTTTCAGGTAAGAAAAGTAATTGCTTTCATGATTGACTGGATTAAGTGACTGAATAATTGATTGATTAACTGATTTTTTTTTTAAACAGCACGAATAAAGGCAAAAGTTGAGCTCACACATTGCGATTTGTCCTATTATGACTAGAGAACAAACATTGTAATTTCATGCATCTTGTAGAATTTGACAAATTGTATCATGTAAATGACGCTTACAAAATGGGGTTTGTCCTATTTCCATTCAACCTGTCGAATTCAAGGAAGCGCAGTTGTAGAGACAATTTATCACTGTGAATGGCAGCTGAGTGGCAGAGTTGACTAGGGCACGTATGTATCAAGAAATTCACACTTCACGAACAAGAATCGGTTACATCATTATAAAGGCAGGCTACAACTGGATTAACAGAGAAGACGCAGAACACCAACAACAACATAAGCTTAACTCTTAATCCAGAATCACAAGTGATTAAAGTTAAGCACTTACACTGGAATCACTGGTGATCATGAACAAACATGTACCCCGAGAATCAGTGGCATCCACTCTCAAAACCTAAACTAGTGGCCCAGGTGATCCTCATTAAATGAACTCCTTAAACACCATGGGGGATCCAGGCCCAACATCTACACCAGTGAATCAAACTGAACATCTACACCGGTGATTGAAGTTGAACATCTACACTTGTGACCCAAGCTCAATATCTACACTGGTGATTCAAGCCCAACTTTTACACTGGTGATTCAAGTTCAACATCTACACTGGTCACTTAAGCTCAATATCTACGCTGGTGATTCAAGCTCAACATTTACACTGGTGACCCAAGCCCAACATCTACACTGGTGATTCAAGTTCAACATCTACACTGGTGATTCAAGCTCAACATTTACACTGGTGACCCAAGCTCAACATCTACACTGGTCACTTAAGCTCAATATCTACGCTGGTGATTCAAGCTCAACATTTACACTGGTGACCCAAGCCCAACATCTACACTGGTGATTCAAGCTCATCATGTACATTGGTGATTCAAAATAATCCTCTACACTGGTGACTCAATTTATTTATTTATTTATTTACTTCACTGGTGTTTTATGCCGTACTCAAGAATATTTCAATAATACGACGGCGGCCAGCATTATGGTGGGAGCAAACCGAGCAGGTCCCAGGGGACTGGTGACTCAAGCTCAACATCTACTCTGGTAATTCAAGCTAAACACCTACACCTTTGATTCAAGCTCAATATCTACACTGGTGAGTTGAGCTCAACATTTACACTTGTGATTCAAGCTCAACATCCACACTGCTGATTCAAGCTTAATATCTACACTACTGATTCAAGCTAAACACCTACACTGGTGATTCAAGCTGAATATCCACAGTGGTGTTCAGCTCAACATTAACACTGGTAATTCATGCTCAATACCTATACTGGTGATTCAAGCAGAACGTCTACACTGGTGATTCAAGTTAAACATCTACACTGTTGATTCAAGCTAAACACCTTCCCTGGTGATTCAAATTGAACATCTACATAACTGTCAATATTCATTTGATTCACATCAAATTCCAAAAATCACAGGGGATCCAAGCTTAACAACTACTCTATAAACCGTTCCTCACTGTCTGTCAAGAACATGCATTTGATCAATCATAATTAATATTGTTGCAAGCACATCAACCAGGGGCGTCTGTGGTCGAGGGGGTTAGCACGCAAACCAGGGTGTGAGTTTAAGTCCAGTACATGCTGGCTTCCTCTCCAGCCATACCTGTTAAGGTCTGCCAGCAATATGCAGATGGTCTTAGGTTTCCCCCAGGCTATGTCCCGTTTTCTCCCACCACAATGCCAGCAGCCATGAAAGTGAAATATCCTTAAGTATGGCGTAAAACACCAATCAAATAAATAAATACATCAACCAGATATCCCACCAACACCTTATAAGGGCTAGCAACTGAAAACAACAATCTCAACCACTTGGTGGTTCTGTCACATTACAGACATACATGTACATGTAGGCCCAAGACCAGGAATCAAA
Source organism: Acanthopleura granulata (assembly GCA_016165875.1). Classification (NCBI taxonomy): domain Eukaryota; kingdom Metazoa; phylum Mollusca; class Polyplacophora; order Chitonida; family Chitonidae; genus Acanthopleura; species Acanthopleura granulata. The sequence continues at coordinate 32,104,775 of JABBOT010000001.1, read as the reverse complement.
AGCTTAAATTTTTACCTCTGTCACTCTAAGTAGGTGGTGGGTGCTTACTACAGGACCACCCAACACAACTGATTTAATGACTTATTTGATTGTTTAATACCTCAACCAAGAATTTTTCTGGTTGTCAGTTTCACAGCTTCAGGAAGTGCTGAACCACTGCTCTTGGGTAAGTTACTGACAAAATTTCCCCAGTGTGACGTACAAATACACACCATACTGGTGAAAGACAAACAGTCTTACACAAACAAAAGATCATACAAACAGCCCCATAAGCTTCGTGGACTGTTTCTTCACTGTCACTTAGACGTACCACACATGTACCATTAATGAGAGCAAGGAGAGTAGAAATTCACTGTCCAAGGCCGGCGACAATTCAAATGGCATAAAATGCGTTGACTTGTCTTAAGTGCACTTCACTGACACTGGACATAATGAAAATTACTAATCTCAATGACACCACCCTCTGACACTGCAACACTAGACATTAACTCCATAGAAAACAATGATTTTTCAGGCTGATGTAACTGAGTCTTGTCCAACATTGATTATTCTTAGCCAGGTGATGCAACAATCCACATGTAAGCGAAATACGTAAGCACTGTGTTTTGAAATCCAGATACATGTTTCAATACTTCAGCAATCAGGGGTTGAAGTACTGAAAATTTTTATATACTCAAAGAATGACATTAAAATAATGTTCACTGCTAATAAGGAAAGAATAATACAGAGCAGTGATCGGTAAGCAATTAACATTAACAAGTACATATGCATAAGGAATACAGGCTAAAAAAGACACAAAACAATTTCACAAAAAATGAACAAAGCTGAAAAATCAAATCTTTCCATGAAACTTTTAAAATCACTGAATAAAAAAAAAAGACTCCTGTTACATCATTGAAAACCATATAATGTTAGGTTTCCAAGTGTCTTGTGGTCTCAAAGACTTGGTCCACATTGCAGCCATCCATGGTTTTGCATGAAGTTTGATTGAGAACACTTGCTTACCACTAACATGACATATTGTATTAGGAGCAGAGTTCATCAGTAACTCTCCAAAGGTCAATGGTTTACTCCAACCCCTCCACCTACATGCACATGCACTTCCACTAATAAAAGTGGCTGTCATCTCAAAAGTGAAACATGTTCAAGCCAGTACTTTAACAACATAAAATAATGAATACATTAATCCTGTTGAAATGTTCATCACAAAGAAACCACTCAAGAGAGACCAGTTCTTCTATTACAGATACTTGTTCCCCTAAGGGATATTACAGTTTAAATATCAGTTCTCCTGCATGACAAAATTGTTCTCTGCTTGCCTACAACAATATCAACAAATGCTATCCTCAGTGACTATAAATCACAACATTACAACTTATTTTAACTAAACATTCAATAACTTTTCATCCACTTTGCAAGAAGACCATTCAGAGGAGTCTGCAAGAAACTAATTATTATGTATTCAGACTCTCTGTCTTAGCCTGCAGTTACTTGATTCTTTGTGCATATTTGTTTCTTGAGTCCAGTGAGAGTAGATGAATTATGAAATAAAACTTGCAAATTACTTTACTTCACAGTTGGATTCTTCACTTAACTGTGAGATGCGGGCCCATTTTAAGAATCTTAGAAGTTCCAACACAGATCTATTTATTAACAAAGATAACATTTTGAGTGTATTACACATATCAAAGGCATATCTGCTGTGAAAGATTTTCCTGCTACTGTGTGCACAGTGGCCGGCTTGTATGCATCACAAGCTTATAATCACCTCAGCAGGGTGCCCTCTAACTGTTTTTAAACTAACTATGAATGCACATCAGCTGCATACTGTGTCAATGAATAAATGACACGGCTCCCTTATCCAACAGTCTCCAATATGATTTGCTAGTGTGCACTGGATTAGTTTTATTTGTTGATTAACATTTTTAACAATTGCTTAGATATTTTGTATTGCCACTTTGTTTGAACATGTGCATGTGGTGTATGTAAGAACATATGCTTCAAAAATGTAGAAACTCATTTTTTACAACATCACAATTCAATTCAATTCAGTAGTTAAATTTGCAAATTTTTACAAATTCAGCGTTTAAAAGACAGCATTTTAAAAACATTTTCAACCTCATACATACATGTACAATTTAACAATGATGGTAAATAAAATTTCATTGAAATCAGCAATTTCCAAGCTTTCCAAACATGTGAGGAATATAAAATTTTGCCTTCACCCAGTTTAGGTACACCTAGTAACAAACTGCCAGTCAGGGGAATGAGTGTATATCTCGCCGCTTTTTCAACGAGTGAGTTAATAGTCCTACATGTTAAATTAATTTACACAACAGTTCTCAGACGTCCCATGACACAAAAACAAACAACACATAAACACGAGTCCAACCCAACGTTTTGTTTCTAATCTTCTTGAATCTGTGTCAGTAATCACAAGAATAATACCATGACAGTACACGTCGGCTAAAACTTAACTGTAATGTCGTTATTAGGCAACGGTAGAAACGTTGTGCCCAGAGTTAAAAACTATCACGACTTACAGAAATCAAACCATAGGAAGGGTCAAAATTCCTCCTACCGCTGATATAAAAATAGAGGAAAAGAGATCGATTTCTTACCGAATCCCATAATGTAAATACAAGTGATGACACTTCCCGATTTGCTTGAAATATATGTGTGCAAGCTGTTTACTTGTTACCTGCCCTTTTGGTGAACTTTTTAAATGATTTTGAATTAACTTCATATCATTTAACAGTAGATTACACAGGATTTGCTCACCGTTACCTTGTGATTCCGTCATTTTCCTCACAGAACAAACCACTCTTCGCCACACAAGTACGACTTTGCCAGACTTCAGAAACGTTGTCCGCAACATCCAACTTCTATAAACTTTCTGGCGACGTGGTTTCGTCAGACCGCGTTATATTTGTGGCGAGTACTCGCCACACCATTGTGTCCTCAAACCAAAATGTAGCAAATGTTCTTCCATAAAACACGTCAGCAAATAAACAAAATTAGTATGGTGAAACTCAAATATCAAAATAAAGGTAAATTTTTATAATCAGGAGATTTTTTTTCTTCATTGTTTTTATTTAAATAGTTTTATAGTTTTGTGTCCATTTATAGCAGCCTCGTTTTCACAGTATAAATTTACTGGCGAAGAAAGGCATGACAAAATGAGTGTCCCTGCTTTTATCGACATTGATATCCCTCATCAGGTAAAAATCTGTGATTTTGGCGTTATTTTTTTATTCCGTGTTGGTCTAGTGGACTTGTTGAGTCTTGTTCACGTATGTTTTGTTCTGAACTAGCATAAACAATCTCAAAAACAACGTCATATGGGCCCGTTTCTTCGGCACGTGTCTTGCACTTCCACATACGCCTCACGGAAAGTGGAGCCTTCATGATGCCTTTACTGTGTCATATCGTATGACACATATGTCACACTATTTTTTGCATGTCTATGGCTTCATTTCTTGCAATTTGTTAATCTGAGGTAGCTGTTTATATTAGTTATCAGGGGGCTTAATGCCTGTACATTGAAAGTCTGCTTTTGTACATACACTAGTGTATACAAATATTTAGTTATTTGATTGGTGTTTAATGCTGTATTTAAGAATATTTCACTTATGCGATGGCGGCCAGCAAAATGGTTGGAAGAAACCAGGTACAAAACGGTGGGAGCCCACGACCATCTGCAGGCTGCTGGCAGACCTTGTCACATACGGCTGGAGAGGAAGCCAGCATGAGCTGGACTTGAACTCACAGCAACTGCATTGGTGGGAGGTTTCTGGGTCATTACGCTGCACTGGCGCACTAACTAACTGAGCCACAGAGGCCCTGGCCAAGTAAGCACTTTCCACTACCTTACAACACCATGGGAAGGTCCCATTGAACACTAATGGCGCAAACTTGGCCTCCTACCATCCGGCTTTCACCAGACCAGTTCGGCTCACAGTAATGTGATTACTTGGCTACTGAGGTCCCCCTAAACTAATATGACTGGTGTTCTGACACAGGGTCATAATTGCCATGGTTCCTTTCCGGCCATACGTGGGAAGGTCTACCAGCAACCTGCCGATGGTCATGGCTTTCTCCTGGGCTCTGCCTGGTTTCCTCCCACCATAATGCTGGCCGCATTCTTATAAGTGAAATATTCTTGAGTACAGCATATAACACCATGCAAAGAAATAAATAAATAATTGCCATGGATCCTTTCCTTTGCAAAAATTACCTACCTCTCAACAGAATGCGCCCAGGATATCACTCAAACCATTTGGTGCTGGAGTAAAGCCAAATAGCTAAGGAAGAGATCCCTGTCAGCCTTTTCTTCCACAATGACGAAATGCCGCTTCTATGAAGCGATGAAATCATTTGTTTTGGAAAAGTTTAATTTGTGATTACATCCAAGTCGCACATCACATATTACATGAATGTAGTACTAACTAGTAAGGCATCCACTAAACAGTGGACAGCATCCTCTACTTTATAATATTGTTGCTGTTAAATTTCAAGCGACAAGGTAAATGTCCGAGTTAAAAAAAAATTAAGAGTGAAGATATTTAGCCTGCTGCAAGGTAACTTTAAAATAAAAATTATGAAAAAGTAAATCTAATAACATTGTGTTGTATGCCTATACACTAAGACTGTATTTTAATCGTTTTTTGTTATGTTCAACAGACATCTGAGTTGCGAAGTTATCTGAAATCGCTTGGAGCAGAGATATCTGAAGAAAACACAGAGGCAGGCTTAGTGACAGACCTGAAGAATATCATAGAAGCTAGCACAGTGTGCTGGAAAGAAATCAAAGATGATACAGGTGGCGGTTTATTTGAAACACACCTGGCCTTCAGTAGACTATGCATAATACATACTCCATACAAAGATTACCGTAAATGTTCTATGATTGTGTGAAGGTCTTGAATGTTGTGGTTTTTGAATAAATGAATATTATAATGTTGGCAATAAACATTTCTGATGAAGAGGTGCCTGAAGTATGGACTTTTTTTTGTGACGTCTTCTTTGCAGATTATGTAACACTGTCAGATAACTATAATTTTAATTGAAGGTGTGTTTTCTGACCCCTCTCTGTTTTCATTTACAGATGTGGAGATGGTGTTTAATGGGATAATTTCTCTAATGGTTTTTGTGCCTGTGGAAAAGGAAGAGGAAGTCATAACGTTGTTCTGTGAAAAAGTAGGCAAGCCTCCACAAGGAGAAAAACGTTGTCACATCAGGATCAAATTGTAAGTACATTATTTACCTGTTAGTGCCTATGAATTTTCCCCCAAAAGTGGATTTTTAGAAGCTAAGATAATGAAAACATTTCTTTTTGTGCTGAAGGTTACATTTTTGAAGTAGAATATTGTCCTACCTTGCAAACAAACCTCAAAAGAGTAGAGCTCTCAGAAGGAGGATAAATAAGTGACTTTGTCAGGGATGAATATTTGGTCAAGCAAAGTGTATCAGCTATATACTTGTACATGAGCTGAAACTTTTTAATGCTTGTTTGCATTTTTACTTATCATTTAAAATTATTGATTGGTTTTTAACACTACAGTGACATTATTTTTGATGGGCTGTGGTGAGAACACAGTCCAGAACTTACTTTCTTTAGACTGTTTTTTTTTTTTCTTTTTTATATTTATAACCACGTAACATTTGGCTTTGACTTCATAGTACATGTAAATATGTAAACTGCAAAATGTTTTGGGTTTCTGTTTTATTTATGTTACTTACACATGTAGTTAAGTATACTGTAATATATGTTTTCTTCTGAGGTGTATTTCTTCGTTGTCTGTTGTAGATTGTTGAATCTTCTTGGAATTGATGAATCGTCACCAAACCGGTACACAGTTTACTGCAGTGTGGTGAGATTAGCTGGCCAATCGGATTTACTTCAGCTAGTACCCACAGACCTAGAGAAGGTGTGGTAATGTCTGCCTGACTTCATGTTTTTGAACCTCATGTCATCACAAGCCAGTTCCTCTAGTCCTTTATCACTGAAACCTCATCACCATTGTAGAATATTTTATCACAGGTTTTTTTTTTTAGACAAAATCTTTTATCGATCTCAGTATGAAAAGTACTAAAACTCTATTTTTTCTGTGTAGTCTGTAATTCCCCCAAATAACCTAGATACTCAATTTACACTCATTTCTCATCTGGGTAACAAGATGAGAAAGTGTCTATGAAAAATCTCTGTAATAAATTAAATAAAGATAGATTGAGGATATTGAACTGTGATATTGCAGATATTGTTTAAGGTGAAAATGTTTCCAACTTCCCTGTGAAATGTTCTCTTTATTCTTTATAGTTTGACAATATCATGATTTTGTGTATTTGAAAAAGTTAAGCACCGTTTTAAGGTGTTGATCTTCAATCTTGTGTATATATACATATACTCATGACTTCAGGCTTTGATAATCCAAGATGCAAGAGTAAGTGACCGTGGATATCCAAGGAGTCTGTAAACTTAGAGCCTGGCTCTGTATACCACCACAGACATCCCTGCCTTTTTCCATAAGAAGACATATAAGAAAAATTTATCTTGTCAGTTTGCCTTCCATCAATATGTCACAGTTTTTGTTCATTGTTTTCAGATCAAGCAGTGGATAGAGAAATGGGAGCTCAGCACACAAAAGGTCCAGCACTTGCTGAGGACGGTACATGGTGCATTTCAAGAAACCAGAATGAGGTCAGTAAATGAGCTGGCTTACAGTCTGAAACACCCAATGTAACCAGCATTTTATTGGGTCCTTTGGAAGCTGGACAGTGTGGGGTCTTTCCAGCCTAAAACGGTTCAGGGCTAAGCTGTGTAGTCTGTAGTCCATTCCTGCCTTTGTGGCTATGTTTTCTAGGCAAGCTGGTATCATATTAGAAATTACTCACACATTGCAAGAGAGCAGTGCTCAGTTTGGACCTGAGTCACCATTGTGTACAGAACAGTTTCACATTATTTCTATCTTCATTAACTCTGTTACTTCATTTCATTTCATGTTACTTTTCAGTGTATGTAATAATAGCTTTCTTTCAGTTTTTCATATACAAGAACTCAAATTAGAGTATTTTTTAAGTCGTCAGAAGTGTGACTCTAAGGTTCATGTAAGATATTAATCAGTGCGCATCTTGAAAACCTCATACCTGAGTACAGGCTGTGATAATACAAGATGCAAGACTAAATGGCTGTGGACATCCAAGGAGTTGGTGAACTCGGTGACCTGCCTCTATTTACCACCACAGACATCCCTACTTGTTTTGTCTACAGAACCTAATTATTCCTATCAGTTCACGAAATCATGTAACTATATCATCAGGAAGAGCAGTTAAGCTGTAATAATTGCTGTTTACATCTGAAATTCGTCATTGATTAGGAATCAATTTTTGCCACCAGTGAGAATGCCACAAAAGTGATGATAGAGCTGCTGGGGACCTACACAGAAGACAATGCCTCCCAAGCCAGAGATGACGCTCACAGGTAATAATTGTGCTCATTGAGTTTACTTGTTGCACATCTGGATCCATGGCTAAGACTTGGTTGAGTTTTACATGAACAGGGCGTGGGAGTCTGAGATCCTCTGTTCCCCTCCCTTTTCCATGAACACACCTGAACTGATACAAATCTGCATACAATCACACTACATTGAACCCAGTCAGTTGTGCCGTATTTTTCTGACAATCCATTCAAGATTTGGAATCAGTTTTGAATATGGTTGATGTAACTGTGTTGTAAATAAATTAGATCAGGCATAGGGTGTTTGCCATCTTATAGATGGTTTCTTTCAGGAATAGTCTTAAAATAATTTTGAAACTTCAGTCTTGATAATTTGTGAACTTAAAGGCAGTCACATGTCCTCATCATAGTTTTTTACATCGGATAATACATCATGTTAATCAGTGTAGGGCTTTGTTCAGACAAAAACTGAATGTAAATGGTTTGTCTATTGTTTCAGGTGTATAGTTACTTGTCTGGCAGACCCAAACACCTACTTGATGGACCATTTACTAACACTGAAACCGGTTAAATTCCTGGAAGGAGAGCTCATACATGATGTAGGTTCCCAGTTGTGGCATGTACAGGGCAGTTATATTTGTTTCCGTGCATTTCTTGAATCTTTAAACATATGCTTGTATACTTCCTTTATGCTTTTTGGACATTGCTTTCATTTATCTGTTTTTTGTAGTTTATGGTTTATTTTGATTCACCTCAACATTTTTCTTAGTGAAGTGTTAAAGTGCCGTTCTAATGAAAATGTTGGAATTTTGGCCTTTTTACTGGGTGCTCGGCATAATCAGAATAACGCAATGTGTTTTGGGAACGTGTCATCATAGGGAGTGTCTGATTATGTATGTTTCTGAATATACAGAGAAAAGTTTGTTTTTTTTTTTCTTTTTCAGCTTCTCACAATATTTGTCTCAGGAAAATTAACCCAGTACTTGCAGTTCTACAAAAACAACACAGATTTCGTCACATCACTTGGTAAGATTAAATTCTAGCATTTTTTTTTGTTTGCATCATCTTTTTATATCAAAAGTATATCATTCGGTTAAATAAAGTGAAAAATGGAACTGGAACAGTTCACCATAACATTCTACCACATAGTTAGCAGACAATTTTGTATTTCTTTATTGTAGTTTATTGTAGGTGATTTGGAATATTTCCTCAGCTTTAATAACTCTTATTGTTTTTTGCACATTTCTGAAACCTAACCTTAGCAGTGGCATATGGTGCTAACAAGGATTACCTGTAAAGCTTCCTGCTGTCCAGTCTTTCAGGCTTGATTCATGACAGGACAGGATAGGATATGCTGAATTCTCTCATCTTACAGACTTGTCACTCAAACAGAACCTAATGTGTTGAATTCTCTTCTCATGTTGGCTTGTGAACAGAACCTGATGTGTTGAATACTCTCCTTTTGTGGGCTTGTCTCGTGAACAGAACCTGGTGTGTTGAATTCTTTTCTCATGTAGGCTTGTAAACAGAAACTAATGTGTTGAATTCTGTCCTCCCTTGAACTTGTTTTATGAACAGAACCTGATGTGTTGAATTCTCTCCTCTTGCAGGCTTGTCTCACGAACAGAACCTGAAGAAAATGCGTTTGCTGACCTTTATGCAGTTGGCAGAAGGAAAGAAGGAAGTTGATTTTGAGCAGATTCAGAAAGAAATGGAGCTGAATGAAGATGATGTTGAAGACTTCATCATAGAAAGTTAGTACATGTACATATATATATATATATATATATATATAGCTGAAATGTTCCTGTGATTGCACCAGTGGGCTTCAGGAGAACAATTTAGTCCCCGATTAAACTTATTTCCTTCTTTAAATTCATAGATTTAGGCTGAGTGTAAGATCAGTAAATCAGTCAAATATTTCTTTTTTCCCTTGCTTAGCTAATGTGTTCAGTCCATTACTGGAACATTTGCTTTAAGATGCATGTTGGACAATGTAGGAGAGAAAGTTTCGGAAACTTTTGGTGGTGTCTTCCTTAAAAAAAAAAAAAAAAAAAAGGGTCACAAGAGATATTTCCTGGAATCTGTCACATTTTCATCTCCCTGCTGTAAAATTTTGATAAAAATTTGTGTGCAACTTCACTTAGTGGAAACCCAGGCAATCCACCCATACTCCTTGCCTGACTTGGGCATTAATGAATTTTGTGATTGGTTGTTGGGTTGTGCATGCATTAACTGCTTCGAATGTCGGGAATTTTGATAAAATATTATGTGCAGATTCATTATGACGCTCCTCAGATAAAGTTGGATAAAGTTTTCACGCTGAGATATAAAATTTCTGAATTATCTTGTTTTTTTTTCTCATTTCAGTTTTGAAAACCAAATCAGTACGAGCGAGAATTGACCAGACTCAGAAGAAAGTAATCATCAGTTACACAACACATCGTACATTTGGGAGACAGCACTGGCAGATGTTGCGACAGTGCCTGGAGGAATGGCATTCGAACTTAGAAACTGTGAAAAACAGCTTACAGACTCTAGCTATGATGCCCACTGGCCCTGCAGCACAGTGATTGGGCATATCTCCTCTTATTGTCAGTGCCACGAAAGTCATTAACTGGATTATCAGTGAGCTAACTTGGTTTACAAAGAAAATAAGACTGGAAACAATGGCACGAGAACTGCTGTTTGGACATGTACAGAAATACATGCACTTTGATCGCTGTCACTTTAAGTAAATCGTCACAAAATATCAGTTCACATAGTGATATTTGACATGGGAATTGCAGAATTAAGCAAAGTTGTAAACTAGCGTCAGGGACAAGTGACTTCAAGAAATCGTACCAAGTGAGTGATGATTTAGATGACTGGGTTTATATAAAGCTTGGCTCACACAACAGCTTCAAGATGGGAGTCCACTCAACTGTTCATAGGCAGTTGGTCCCAATCACTGATGGCCATACAACTTAATGATCGACAGGGTGGCTTGCACAAGTGCTTAGCAGCTGTCCCAACAGTCGTGTTGCGTCAAGTTGGGCCTTAAGCTCCCATGGATGCCAAGATGTAGTAAAAATATATTACTTCAGCAGTCTCATTTTAGAGTTGAATACTGTAGAGGATGAATACCAAATCTGCTAACATCAGATTTCCTATTTATTCAATACCTTCATTCAGAAACCGTTCACAGAATCTCACACAGATTCAACCTTTAATCTAGGGTGTGATTTTCATTAAGTGAAAATAAGTTGACTTGTCTTGGAAACTAATTAAATCCTTTTATCTTAATTTGCAGTGTTATTGGGGTTTTTTTTTTCTTTCTTTTATTATTTCTTTGCATGTACTGTATTCATATAAGGAGAAATTAGTTTCAGGATTAAATACTCAGGCAACAAATACATGAACATTCTCCTGGAAGATGACCAGCCCTTAACAAAGAGAGTACTACATGCATGCCCTAATCCAGCTCCAAGGGGTTTACCTGTGGCTACTCAGGTCACAGCATATCATTTGCTCCAGGTTTGTTACATTTTCCTCAACAAATAAGTAAAATATTTTTGAGTACCTCGTTAAACACCAATTATCAAAAATTCAAGATTGTGTTAAATGCTAAACAACAATTTAATAACACCAATGAAATAAACAAAGATGTGAATACAGTAACATGGCAAACTGTCTGGTCAATCATGGCACTTACCCTTATACGTTATGTTCATACTGTTTGTTGCTAACTCAATGACTTTTCCATTCTGTTACCCAACTCTTGCGAAATGGTGTCTCCTCTGTACACATTTTCATTTCCTCACATGATTCCCACAACCCAGCCCCATCCACTATCCCAGTGCCACACCTACATGCCTCATTCTAACAAACCATGTACCCCCATTACCTTGAAACCAACACAAACAGGAGCCTCAAAAGAAACATGCATTCTTCCAACACCACATCCACTCCCCTTATCCAGACACCATTCCTGTTCTCACTGAGGAAACACCAACCCCATTTGGATCAACTTCTCAGATTTTCTCTCACACTGCTAGCCTCACTGTGCACTCCCTCGTATGATCCTGACACCTATCGTCATCCAGAAACCACACCTGTTCCCTCTGACTGGACACCAAACCCATTTGCAACAACTTGCTCAGATTTTCCCACACTGGTATCCTTAGTATGCACTTCATATTATCCTGACAGCAAACATTATCATGAGTATACATGTAGAGCCGTCTGCATTATCCAGTCACATATCTATTCGAAATAAAGCCAAGTGTTGGTGTCATACCAGCTGATAATCTGTGCCAAAGTTGTGAATGGATGTTTTTTTTTCAAGCTGAAATAGTAAACGTATACAAAATATGTATTTACAACAATTGATTGACATCATCATCCGTAGAAACTGATTAACATTCTGGGTATACACGTTCAGCTTGTTTGCCCTAGACTGGGTACATAGCCGCTGAGGCTATTCCACACTGGTTCTTCTTGTTTCTGGACATGAACACGTAGCCTTGCATTCCCCATTCCTTCCCTGCAATGAGTCAGTGTGGTTAAAGTTCATGAATTATTTGAATAACCAAAACAGAATAGTTTCGACAAGTACGTGAATTTGTACACTGGTATATAGATAATATACGGAGAGCAAAGGCATGGTCAAGTGGTAAAAAGCGTTTACCTCCGTGACAGTATAACGACTTCTAACCACCAGCTGCAGCTTCTATTTTAGCCATGGATTACTCTGTTGTCAATGTTCATATTGACGATTTGGATAAAATTCCTCCTGACTCTGCCCGCTTTCCTCCCACCATAATGCTGGCCGCCGCCGTATAAGAGAAATGTTCTTGAGTAAGGCGTCAAACACCAATGAGATGAATAATTTTTTTATAAAAAGCAGTCATTGGCGTTGGTGGAGCCATGTGGACAATCCTAAGCTTGTTGAAGACCACTTAATATGGCAGGCAAACTGTCGTCATGTGGGAAATTCTGTCACAAACTTGTTAAAGATCAGTTCACCATGGGTTTCCCCGACTTCTAAAACTGACGACCATCGTAGGTGAACATTCAAGAATAGTTTCGAGCACGAAATAAATAAATGAAATAAAGCTGCTAGACATGAGCACCTGCTACGCGGGCTCACGTTGACTACAAATGTTCGCATTTCATGTACACAATGGAACAGGGCAAATGCTGGGCAGTTGGGCAGTTTACACATTGTCTATTGGTAGCCAAGTAATCTCATGGCATTTCCGCTGCGCTACAACGCAATGGGAAGGCCTCATACTTTGAGGCTGGCTGGAGGGCAAACGACGAAGGTAAGACCACCGCGTTTGTGGTTTCCTAGTTGTCGTGGGTCTGAACTGTCGTTACATGCCCGCTATGAGTACCGACAAGGCAGTGCGCAAGAGCTCTGGCTTACTACGCGATTTTGCAATGTTAGCCGCTGTGGCTTCGGTGCTGTCAAGGGTAATGAGTGCAAGAGCTTCGGAGCAACCTGGAGCTAGTGTATTGGTATGGTATATCAATTATTCAAGCTTGGAAAATCTCACGAAAAAGCATTCCTCCCATAGAGGCACTCACCCCAGCTATTCTTGCAAATCCAATACTCGTTACCAGAGCTGTCTGTCCCGTACCCCACGAGAAGTAAGGCGTGGTCTAGCCTGGTAGAACTACAGCTCGGATCGTCGTAGACACCAGCCCTGTACATCTGAAAGGAGGCGTGGCTCGCGTCTATGGCGACAACAACTGGGGTCTTGAGAACGGCCATCTGTAGATCAGTTTCATCTCCACTGCTTACATATCGACCCCCGTCCACCTGAATCACGGTGCAAATAGTATGGGGTCAGTGCGGAAAAGTTTGACCGAAGCATGTGATTATTTTAAACGTTTCTTGTATATATCATAAAGCTATGGGCGTTGAAACTGACATTCGTATACCAAGAATCAATCAAAATGGACGTCCCATTGCAATCACACGACCAATTTCCCAAACAACGTTGATAAAGGCGTTAAGCATTAATTAATCAGTCAATCAATGAAAACAACGTTCAACGCAAACCAAATGCAAAACAATTTAGGAAAAATTCGTGTTAGGAGAATAGCTCAGCGCGATAACCCGAAGCCTCCCACCAATGCTGTCGCTGTGAGTTCAAGTCCAGTTCATGCTGGCTTCCTCTACGGTCGTACTTGAGAAGGTCCAACAGCAACCTGCGGATGGCGGTGGGTTCCCACCGGGCTGTGCCAGGCTTCCGCCCACCGGGCTGTGCCAGGTTTCCTCCCACCGTAATGTTGTCGCCGTCGTATAAATGAAATATTCTTGAGTACGGCGTAAAACACCAATCAAATAAATAAATAAATATAAACCAGTATGGAACATGATTTGGATGCTGATTTGATCCATTCGCCTTGAACATTTCTTGCGTCTTTCCGTCGTCATTGAAACCCGCCGACTACTTCTGACATTTATTTATTTGATTGGTGTTTTACGCCGTACTCAAGAATATTTAGATTTCTTTTTTATTTAATTGAGTTAGACGCAACCTTCGTCAATGTTAAGAAGAGAAATCCCATAAGGCAGGTCAAATTTTTTTGTTTTATATACTTCCTTAGTTATTCAGTGGTTTGTGTTATTTGTCATTTTGGAAATTAGTCTTGCGATAATTGACCCGGAACGGCCATTTTGGTTGACGGCTGGTATACGAATGTCAATTTCCATGCCTAGGCACATTCGTATACCATTCGTAAACAATAAGAGACCATTTCTAATCGATAATCACAAGACCCCTTTGTAAAATAACCAGTTAAACACCTGTTCCCAAAGGAAAGTTGATCCCTTTATAAGTAGACAAGCCTATACTATGTTTGTAGCTGGGATGATGGTGTGCACTAGTATGTAGACAACCGTAACCTCAACGACGCAACTAGTAAGAATGCATTTTGTCCCTCAAAGACTGAAGAGGGGTTTCACGCGAGTAAAACGCAGTGTTACCTTTTGTTTTCGTCTTTCGATCTACAAAGTAGGTATCACCTACTTAAGTAAGACATAAGTAAGGCTACACTGATAACAAGATGTGGACTGTTTACATTCAGTAGAATGCCCTTTTGTCCTTTCGATAACCTGCAACCTTCCAGGTTCACTGGACGCTTGAGCTCATCTACCTGAATGATGTGGTGGTGACCGAATCTACATTCGAAAAATACTTATATACCTGACTAGTGACAGTTTTTTTGTTGTTTTTTTTTTTTTTTTGACAATTCGCACATGTAAACTGAAGCTGTGACCTGAATTATCGGCAATTTGCTCCCAAGATTCACACGAACAGGGATTCAAAACGTGCGATCTTCTGAACCGGATCTCCAGATTCTGAAGAGATGGGTTGAAGGGTCTTCTCCACGGGAAAGAAAACAAGTTGGTCTGAAGAGCCCATTGCTTTGAAACATAGCTGGCTTTGTTTTTGTCATGTGAAAATGGTGATCGGTACCCTTCACAACCAGTGAGAGACCCCAGAGAGTAAGACAGTTGTTCTACTGGACTGGACTGTATCCGGATGCCAAAAGGTCCGAAGTCTTACGGTGTGCAATTAAAAACAACATGCAGGCGCTTTTGGATTCAAGTCCATCTTCGACTTCCTCTCCGGTCGAACGCGGAGAAATCTGCCAGAAACCTGTGGATGGTCGTAGGTTTCCCCCGGGCTCTGCCCGGTTTTCTCTCAACATGGTGTTGGCAGCTGTCGTAGCCTATAAGTGAAATATTCTTGAGCACGGCGTCAATTTCCAATCAAACAAATATATAAATTTTCGAGCGGCTCTGATTTTTACTGGGTCGAAACTAGAAATACCCTACAGCCTGCTGCCTTCAATTGCATAAATTTAACAGAGCCCTACCGCTAACGTAGTTGTTATTCACACCATGGACGTACATAGCGATCAACTCCCCTACACCACCTTACTACCTGTAAACAAATGTAACAGGCAGGGGAGCATCTCGCATGTGAACAAGTCTAACATATCATATCACAACGAGTCTGATTCCGCCCATCTTCCGAGGTGACCATGTTCCGTTAAATCCGTTATTTGAGGGATTGCCTTTCTGCCGATTTAACGGATTATTCCGTTCCTGATTACGGATTACTTCGTTATCAAGAATGGACTTAACCAGGGGTATGTTTAATTAAGTTTATTGGGGAAGATCTGCCAGCAACCTGTGGATGGTTGTGGGTTTTCCCCGGACTCCGCCCGGTTTCCTCCCACCATAATGCCGGCCACCGTCGTATAAGAGAAATATTCTTGAGTACGGCGTAAAACACCAATCAAATGAATAAATAAATAATTAATTTCTTGGTGTATAGTTACCTGTCCGACTTGTTTACAGGTGGGGTGTTGACAGTCTGATTTGTGATAATCCTGGGCCAGACACAGCCCCCCGATCTTATGGACACAGTTAAACACCGGTCCAAGCATTTGGGTCCCGCAGCAGTCGGCGACCTCCTGGGCACTCAGATTCAACAATGGTCCCATGTGGATGGCTACATAACTCGACACAGCATCTGCGCGGGCGAGATCAAGACATGCATCAAATTTTAAATATACAGAGCTCTGGTTAGCACAAGACAGTAGCTAGATGTTGGATCAAATGTATTCTATATTCCTGGTTCCCACTCTTATTCCACAAATTACATTTGACATTGATACACTGATTCTCGACACTAAAAATGCAGATCAAATATTTATTCTGTTAGTGCATATTGTTATTCTGACTGTTCCCTAATTGATTGATTGACAAATTGATGTTCGAAGCCGTACTCAAGAATTTTTCAAATGTAGCGGAGGGAATCAAAATGCCCTTTCAGGGGTAAACCACCAACCTTCGCCGGGTATAAATCTACCTCTGTCCCGTCTAACTGAAATCATATGTGTGGCAAAAGTTTAATAAGGGCATTATGAAATTGCTCCCTGCATTCTTGGTATACATGTACACATATACCTCTTGTGGCGAAGGCAAGCACTGAGCCAATTAGTCCCTGATCGGTGACCGGCAAAACCACCCCCTCCTTCCGCCAATCGAATTCGGCTGGTGGGCGGGAATTTCGGCCTGAGTCAGGTATCCTGTTGTCCATGTTCCATGGTAGAGAAATCCTGGACCGGTTGGCAGGGGTCTGCATATATATAGTGATGTTGATTAACATTACAAATAACACACATACGTATACATACACACACATATATATGCAGGGGGCCTCCGTGGCTCAGCGCTATCGCAGCACAATGACCCGAAGCCTCCCACCAATGCGGTCGCTGTGAGTTCAAGGCCAGTTCATGCTGGCTTCCTCTCCAGCCGTACGTGCGGATGGTCGTGGGCTTCCCCCCGGGCTCTGCCCGGTTTCCTCCCACAGTAATGCTGGCCGCCGTCGTATAAGTGAAATATTCTTGATCACGGCGTAAAACACCAATCAAATAAATAAATATATATATATACAAATAACACACATAGTACATAGAACCCTCCTGATGTGTTCCCCTCTTCTATAATGCCACTGAAAGATGTTAAACTGTAATGTTGCCACATTTAAAACTAACAGCTATAACACGTGCACGGGAACTGTGCACCACATCTTAACAAAATGCACAGAATTCTCCATGAAGTTTATAAGGCCCCAGCACACCCTGTGGGCGCTACTGAGATGGACGGTTCAGAATAGTTGATAACTTTCAAGTTAGTCATGTCTATGTATTCATATATGCAGCGTGGGCCATGTACATCAAATACAGTACCAGACATCTTAACATAACGAGGTTATATGAATAACAATTTCTCTTTATTTTGAAGCGACGTTAGAAACGAGGTATAGATACTAATACCGTTTTCAAGCATAACCGTTAAAGCATTCAACCGTTTTCATTATGCTTGAAAACGGTATTAGTATCTACAGATCCATTCTCCGCTAAATGTCTATAATACCTTTTTTGCTGTCGCTGAGATCGACAGAAGATAAGCATACACTTGATAACGTGGATTTGTTCTTAAAACGTATTTTGACATGTCGTTTTACTTTTTTCATTAACATAAATGGTGTAGATCAACAATTATTTTGTAAAATCTCTTTTGAAAGCCCTTAATATGGAACACTTCTGTCGCCAGACATAGTGCACTGCAGAAAAATGATTGAAAGTCTTCATCAAGTGTGTTTATTTGATGTCCACAATGCAGTCGGTGGATGCAGACATACTTCCGATGGGCAACAAGCTTGTCGGAAATAAACTTGAGCTCGTTCAGAGTGCAAAAGCAAATGTTGCCAAATCACGAAACAGATGCGTTACAGGGAAATGATGCCACTAAATACAGCGAAGCCGACTCTTTTATCACACACCTGCATCGACATATTTTCCGTAAACGCATCTCCTGGATTCCGTAAACGCATTGGTGTGCCAGGTAGCCTAAACGTCTATTGCTTTTACTTAACCTCCTGTCATGCGATCAGGTTTTAGTTCACCAGATACGTTACCACCAGATATCTATATGCGTTACCAAAACATCTTACAACTTAATAAATTCAAATTTCCCGCCCTCTGCATCCCGTTTTCTAATGAAGCAAATGAGACTTCCTAGGTGACTTCATTTCCTGTCCGTCTGCCTAACATGCGGGGTTTCTACTGGATAACCCATGTGAATTCTTGCATCAGTCCATATATTATCGCCTCGTGACTGTGCCATCCAAACTTTTTTGATGTTGAAATCAATCTTACAGCTCAAAATAACGTTCCATACTTTCCATATTTCGCTGCATACAAACTTTACATATTAGCACATACTCGTGAAACACTGACGCTGTGTCCGATAACGTATCTGTTGTGTAACGGAACGTTGTCCAGTCACGTTTTATATGGCTGAAATGCGAAGGACGCCACAAAAAACAATAATATATCTTTTATAAATAATATTGTTTTAGGATCAAAATGGCGAAAACGAGGACCGAAATCCAAAACGTACACAGAAAAAGAAAGAGAAAAAATGATCAAAATTTCTCAGAGCTTCACAGAGTGCCTGCCGAGCAGTTACAACAAGTTACAAAAGCGTTGTGAGCATAACCGGCTATATTGTCTCAAGTAGACAACGTAAAGCTACTCAAATACAAAATCAACGCCCATCCAGCAAGGTGAATGAACACCTTCCTGCGCAATCAGACGACATCAGTAGCACAACTTCTTCTGAACCAACGAGCACTGCCACTCGGTCGTCAACATCTACGAGCCTAATTGTGTGACTTCCTCCTCTTGTGCGATCACCGCTAAACAGGAGACGAACAAATGCGCTCATTAAAGCCAGAACTGAGGTTAACACTTTATAACAAGAGCTCAAATCCAAAGAGAGAAAAGTAAAGTGATTCCAGAAAAGGTTCAAGCGGCTAATATCGCAGGTCCATACGATATTACACCTTATCAACCGAAGATCTGGAGTTGGTAACAAAAGCGGCAGAGGAAGGAGGACTTCAACGGCTTGATTAGATGAGCCCCTGTGTCAGCTGTTGTATCGCGACTGATATGTTACAGTCAAAGTCGAAAACATTAAAGTAGTTTATGTTGATATATTAACCAATATTATTATTTCCCATCAGAAGGACATAAGGCGATGTATGGACTTAGTTGACAATTTTGAACATATGCGTTACCATCCTGCCAACTCTGTTTCAGATGCGTGGGCAGTTATGTTGCATTATAGGTTATAGGAAAAACGTTCGTGGTTAAAATCAAATCTGCTTATGTTGCATTCTGAATATAGTTTGTGTTTAAAACTTCTGTGGGATTCAATAGAAACTTGTAGCCGACGTGTGTCGAAAATTTCATAAATACATGAGAAAATGAATACTCCTCCTGTCACTTGGCGTGAGTTGACCATAAAGCGGAAACTTACACTTTCTACATCTTTATTCGCTCGAAATAAATGTTGTGTTTCACATTATTTAAGTCTTCATTCAGTTCCAAAAATTAAACATAACTTATATTTGAAGTTCTCCAAAAGTGCACACGTAACGTGTCTGTTAGAGTTAAAAACAATGCCTGTACTATAAATACGACGCTGATACTCAGTTTTTACCACTGGAATCAACCACTTGTAACTCCTTTGCCTGGGGTATCAATCTAAGTGACAATTGCACCTAAAGCAAACTTGACGTTGTTAAATTTTTTAATATTGACAAATTTTTAAACACTCACGTAGTGAAGAATCAGTATATACCGAAACGCCGCTTCAAAATAAATGGAATTTGTTATCCATATAACCTCGTTATGTTATCCAATTCAAATTCCAAATGCCTCCCAAAGATGTTATACATCTTGTAACAGGTTCTCATCGGGAAATTAAATTTCCGTGTATAAATTCCTCCCGTATGATGAATGAAGTTTTCCATCTATTACATTCAAATGTCTAAGGAAGTATATCGTATATCTAAAGACATCCGTTTTCAATCCCAAACCATCCGCTGCCCCCCCCCCCCCCAAATAATCTAATTTTAACTTTTGGTTTTTGTTTTTCACATTATTCTTTAAGGCCACCGACTGACAATGCGCCAAATTCTGCGCCACCAATTGACCGGAGGCACATTGTGATCAATATTACGTCAGTAAAGTGGAGAGCTGAAAATGTCTTGCATAATTAGTGTTGACCTATTTTCAGCTGTTCGTTTACGATATCCTGTTCAAAATTTCACTGCCCAAAGCATTTCGTAACATTCGCCTTGACTTTCACCCAGGGCAAACCTGAGGGGCGAAAGGTTCCAACCTGCCCCGCCCCCCCCCTCTGCTCCGCCCCCCTCCCCGCCGTTCCAACGCCTATGTCACTCATTCATCAAATCTAATTTACATAAATTAAATCTAGTCCTTTAAATTATCTTTAACAGTATACTGGATTTCTCAGAAAATTTTAGATCTTTCATCGTTTAGCTAAAATGGCCAAAAGCTAAGAGTTCAAGAACCACGTTTAAACTCGCAAATGAGTCTCGAGCTCTAACTCAAACGTGAGATATTTTTCTGACATGATTAGCGTAAGTGGCACACATGCCTCAGGATAGCCCAACTAACCTGGTCTGCGAGACTGTTCAGACCCATCTGAAATGAGACCCCAGGCCTATTGTTGTGCTCCATAACCAAGGCGCGGTTGTACGACCAGGTCATTTTTCTCAGTGACTCTTCCTCTTCGGTGGCATAGCTTTTGTGGAATTGCCTTGTCCATAGCTTCCACTCCAAGTCGGTGCTCTGATCCAATGCCTGGCAGCACCAGACTGTTACACAACTTAATAAAAACAGCCTAATGTTAACCGAGGAAGACATGTTTTAAGTTTTACCCCAGACGTGTATATATATATATAGCTTTTATCCTGGTAGGCCTATACAGCGTCATGCATATATAAGCACGTGACTGGCGTATTGGAGTTTAAACGATAGTTTGCACGTGAATTACAAGTATCAAGATGTAAGTCAAAAGGTGTAAAAAGGTGCATTAAGGTGTGAAAAAAAAATCAATCCCTTTAATATGAATGGATGGATTTATAAATGGATTTATTCTTGTATACTTTCCGCATACATGGTTCGGAACAAGCAGTCACGGTCTGAGCATGAAAGTAACATAGTCTGATCAGTGCAGACAAACGGGCAACATGATTCTTGCTACATTTTGACATGAACTTCTCATGTAAACAAATTGTGATGATCAATCAATCATAAACTAAAAATTAAATAAAGAGATATCAAGAACTGTTTTCTTAACCACACGATCGAACGCTTAATTTTGTTTCTTGTGGGGTGTCCCGGGCCTACACGGTTTAGTCACGTGCTCGATGTTATGAATCAAGCTACACTGGTGACCATACGTACAGGATGGGTCCACTGGATGTTGGTCTACTGTCGTTTGCCTGCATTCCGTGCTACATGGTTGGACGTCAGCTGGGAAGTTTAGTAGTCTTACGCCACTTGCTTTCTTGGCTGATGTTATATCTTGCTAAAACAGGGCATTTCTGAAGACAAAATGCGCAGTGCATGACCAATGATCACAAGACAATCACCCCTGTTTTCAAAATAGATGCGGCCGGTTTCGAAGTGACATTTCTTCCATGATGGCCGCCGACGATGACTCGGAGCTGAAAAAGAGTAGTTCGTTACACCGTATGCTGTCTTCCATCGCTGCTGAGCGGTCTAGAGAACAGACTGGATCAAACAATGGTAAATTAGAACGTGTCTGCTACATTTTGTACAAATTGGCTTGGTCCTGTTCGATGCATTTGCATCGATTTGTTGGATGATACAACAACAACATTGCGAAACTAACAAGCACTCGATTCTTGTATGTATGGTGTTTTCTTGGGATTGTAGATTCTATAGAACATATATAATTGTAGTACGGGAAGGTATACAGATCTGACATGTACTGCGGTTGAATTCTTGAAATCATGTATTACCGAGACTAAAATGAATATCAATACGTGACGGAATCAAAACATTAGTTTTTTACTGTTTTGACACCGTGATAAATTTTACATAAACAAACTTTGCTTAGATTGGGCCTCGGAAGCGAATTAGTAATTCACCAAATTAATCACAAGCATTGGTGGTGAATGTGTTCGGAGTTTGTAGGTATTTGAAAGGGGTCATCACTCTATAGGTGTAACCAAATCTCTTCATGCACCTTGCACCTCCACTTGTTGCTGATTTCATTAAAAATTCAGGAGTCTCATGTGTTCTTACAGGTTGAGGTGAAACAGTAACACCCTGTAGGAGGAGTTGCAAACTATCGTGACAGAAGACAGGATTTTACAATATTTGGATAGTCAGCCTTATCGACATACACAAAATTACGTCTTTAGTCATGTTGCTTTGTGAGAGTACCCCGTTTGTCTCGCCTCAACCTGTGTGAACTCACAAGGCTCCTGAAAGCCACAAAAACTTTGTCTTTTTGCAATATTCTCTCCATAAACGGGCCTGAGTGTATAAATATAAAGAAATTTGTAAAGCCTCAGTTTATCATTGTCTGTGTATTGTTGGCCAACTTCTTAAATACACATTCTGGAATGCACAGATTCTCCAGTAAATTGATGTCACTAACGTACAAAAAGTCTCAGAATAAAGTGCTAAGTTGCAGATGAAGATACAGATTCTGGTCCTCCATGTTATATCCACATTATTAACTCTCTATTGGCTGCATGGAGGTCAGTCAGATGCCTGAGACAGTGAAGTTTGGGCACTTGGGTTTCTTCCATGCTTTATCACGGGGGCCTCTGTGGCTCAGTAGGTTAGCACGCTATCGCAGCACAATGACCCGAAGCCTCCCACCAATGCGGCCGCTGTCATATAAGTGAAATATTCTTGAGTGTGACGTAAAAACACCAATCAAATAAATAAATAAATCCATGCTTTATTATGGTATCTGTCATACTCATGTGAGTGAAAACTTCTTGAAAATATTGTTAAAGACTGACAAAATTTAAAGAACCCCCTCCCCCCCCCCCCAAAAAATGTTTTACTGAAATGAATCATAATGAGCTGCAGGTTTGAGATATGTTTTCCATTACCATTGCAGAAAAAGTGGATGGGTTTGAGGTGCTATCTGTGAGCAGTTTTTGGACAGATCTCTTTTCTCGCCACTTCTTGGAGCGTGAAGATGGCAAAGATGACAACAGAGATGATATGTTGTTTTATGTCAAAAAGATAGAAAATGGAAAGGGTAAAGGTCATTTGGTAGGTTTCATTTTCAGCGTCATGCCTTTTTCAATGTGAACTTCAGTTGTCGTCTTCATGTACACAAAAGTAAGTTGTGAGCATCCCTGGTGATCAAAAGAAGAAAGCCAAGGAGGAATGGGTTAAGGTGCTGGGTTAGGGTTCAAACCCAGTTTCCCACACTCTTTCTGAGCAGTCCAGCACTCCTTTGACACTCAAGTGGATGTTAACACGGTCTGTTTTTCATTGAGGGCCATTTGTCTTCCACCAAGACGATATTATTTATGTGTTTGCCACTTACGGTAAAGTCAGTAACTTGCAAGAGGGATTTTTTTTTTATTCCGACCATATCGTTTTGCTCCAATCATAAAACTGACCACCATTGTATAAATAAAAAATTCTTCACACATATTAAGGCATTAAGCAATAATGACAAATTAATTTACAAATCTTTTGTAATCAATAACCACATCTCACAGGCTGTTTGGTTATCAACCTTGGTTGTTTCCTGATAGGTTAAATCAGCACTAAAATATGAAATGTCAGCACGGTAAGTATGAACACTACTGAAAGCCTGGCTGTGGTTGAAGCACTGGTCTTTACATGTAATTATTCAGCAAGTAATTTTAGCAGTAAAAACAACAACTTTGTATTCTTTTGGCCATAGGACCCAGTTTGTGTCTGAACACTACTAAAGCACTAGCTATTTATGGCCAGTGTGAAAATGAAAGTCTCTGGAGTTAAGGGCATTCTGAATGTATGTCATTTAAAAAATCTAAGTTTATAACTTGTTTCTGTCTTTCTTATACATGTTAGGAGCAGGGTGGAGCCCAGCAAGTAACTAAGGGTGTAACTGCTGAACACAGTACACTTGAGGGGAATGTTCAGTCCCAGCTGTAGCTTTCCCTTTTGTAGTTTTCCCTTTCGTAGCTTTCCCTTTTGTAGCTTTCCCCTTTTGTATGAGCCTTCTTGGTTACCATAAGCACCTGGATGCAACCAAACATGTAGATTTGTTTGGGCAGTCTTCCTGGATGCAATCAGATATGTAGATTTGTTTGGGCAATCTTACATTCTTTGAAGACCACTTGTGTTACACCAATCCTCTGGCCTATCTTTACAGAACACTTAGAAAAAAAATGTAATTGCTAAAATGTATCACCCTCAGTCCACCCATAAAACTTCCTCCACCCTCCAAGTTGTTAGTATTCTAGTTAACGGCAATCAATCCGTTCTTAAATGCACATAGGTTCACAGGCTGAAAAATTACAGGCCACCCTGGAAAGGAAAGTTAAAAGTAATAACATAGACGAGTTTGTGTTTTTTTTCATTATGCCACAAACTAAAATCTCTAGTAGGATAAAAAGTGTCTCTGGTTTTAACAGGTTGACATAGAGGTGTACAGGAGACAGGACACAAAGAAACCAGAACTTACAGATAGTACTGTAAACTGGGAAGAGACAGTCTACTTGAATATTATACTTCATCAGGTAAGAGTAAATACCATTTTCTTGGTAGCCTGCTTTATTCATGACATCAACAAGACATCAGATTGCCTCATTTACATGTATTGATGACATTATAACACGTGGCTCAAGACACTCTGTATGTATTTCACCTGTCAGGAGCCGTTCTGCCTCATTATCCTTAATAAAACAGAATACAGAATAGAGATTCTCCAGAGAGAGTGATGTGTTGTAGAAATTAATTTCTGTTTGTTGGCTTACAATGTTCATTCTGTTTGCATTTTATTTTCTGACAGAAAGAATTGGTATATATGTTTTTCAGTTTGAGTACACAGCCACTGTTGCTATTTGTACAAGAACAAGCCTTAAAGAACTGCAAATACTTAAGAAATTTACACAGGTATGTAAGAGTGTTTCGTATATGTGTGTCAATTTTATCTGTACAGCTATTTGAACACTGTCAATCTAGATAGATGCAGAAATATGTAAACACTGTCTACACAGTGATGGAAAAAATATCTGTGCAAACCTGTAAACATTATCAGCACGTATAAGTACATGTTTTTTGAAGAGATGGGAGAACATTGTCTGTACAGGTATATACTGCATAGATTTGTGGACATAACGACATGGTCTTGTACAGTCATCTTTTTGACAAGTTAATACTCAGTGGGTCTAAAATATAGATTCAGTGGTGCATCCTTTTAAACTATGTCAGTGTTTAATGTCGAGTCATTTATTTTTGATTGATTGATTTATTTATCTGATAGGCATTTAATGATGTACTTAAAAAATATTTCACTTATATGATGGTGGCCGGCATTACGCTTGGAGGAAACTCATGCAAATCTGTAAGTTGCTGGCAGGCCTTCCCACGTACAATTGAAGAAGTAACCAGCATGAGCTGCATTGGTGAGAGGCACTGATGTCATTACACTGCAGTAGCGTGTTAATGCTCTTGGCCATGCAGGTCCCTCCTTTATTTTTGCTCACTCATGCTAACGAACCAAATGAAAATCTCATTGTATTGCATTGTTCCCATTGCAAAGTAGTCAGAAACACTTTGAATGGTGGCTTCTTTTTTCATTGTTTTGTGTGGCAAAAGGCAAGAAGGCAGAAGGAAATGGCAGGAGGAGTTAACATTATGGCTTTCTTTTTGTGAACAGAGGGTATACCCATCTCCAAGCAAACGTAGGATGGACAGCAAAGGAACAGAAGAGGAGATGGCTTATCCTAACATTTATTTTGCTGTAGATAATTTTGAAGAGGTAATATAATGGTTGTAGAATGTTATATTGTTCATTCAAAAGACGTAAAACAAAATGGAAATGAAAATGACACTATCTGTTGTTTCCCTTGACTCTTCAAAAAAGATTCATACAGTTAGTTATGTAGTGTGTAAAATTTTATTCCACTTTTTGTGTAAAGAAACTTAAATCTTCATGGTAATGCTCAGGTAATTAGTAGAGTAGATTGAGGAATAGCAAATGTTTATGTATACTTAACTTTGTGCACTACTTCCTTTTCCCAGATATTCAGTGAAATAATTGTGAGAGACAGTGAGATGGTTTGTGTAGAGCTTGTGGCATCAGACAGAGACGGTACATTACAGGGTGTTCTGTTCCTGGGATCAATACGTTACGAGGCCCTGAGAAATGTCTACGATGCTAGGGTGAGCCAAATGAGTTATTGGCTCGATATCATACAGAATTTTGCATTAACTTTTCTGTTGTATTTTTAGCTCTACTGTTCAAAGATCAGGAGAGGTTATGTATTAGCAAGTTGTCCAGCGTCTATCCATTTGTCTGTCTGTCTGGCGTCTGTTAACTTTTTCTTTAAAACACTACTCCTCCTGCAGTTTTTGTCCGGTTTCAACATAGCTTGGGTCAAGACGACATCGAGATACATAATTTGTAGTATCGATTTTCCATTTCAATGATTGGTTGTGCATTAGTCTGTCCATTCATCCACCATCTTAACATTTCTTTCAAAATGGTACTCCTGCAGTTTTTGTCCAATTTCAGTGAAACTTGGTTGAAGTGTAGACTAATCAAGGTACATAATTTTTGAAACTGATCTTTAATTCCGATGATCAATTGTTCATCAGCCCGTCTACTTATCCAGTATATGTGAACATATCTTTTAGAACATTGTAACTCCTTCTACAGGGTGTAACTGATTTCAGTGAGAATTGATTTAAGTCGTAGTATTGATTTTCCATTTTGATAATCGTTTGTCTGTCTTTCTAATCATACAACATATGTTAAAGTGAAAAATAGCACGTTCTAAGTTAAGTTTGCCAAAAAGGTTGCACGATATTATGTTCACTACAGAAAAGTATTTTTTCTAACAGCTACTACAACAGCAGAAACTGACAATGGATTGTGCTGCATCAACTGTCTAGGCTGTGACATAATTGTTACAAGCACGAAACACTCTTGTCACCTGAGACTGTAGTAAGCTGCTAGGATTGAGTTTGTAACTTAGGTATATATGTCAATATATACTATGAAATGATCAAGAATTTTACTACCAAAACAAGACAATGGTCTGGAAATATTTTGCAGTGTTGTTCACTCATGTACTTGTTATAATTAAATCATATAATATTAAAATAGTGTGCTGTCCCTATGTTATTACATGTTACATTGACAGACAACTTAGAACATGTACGTCACAGCTTATAAACAGCTGAAATCCACCCAGTTTTCGGATTGGTCATAAGCTTAAAGGCATGGATGCCCTCAGATCCCCAGTCGGCAGCACAATATTCCACACTTCAAACAAAGATAATTCAGCAACAAATTCCCTCAATTTCAAACAGTTTTTTACATTCAAGAGAGAACTGTATAATCTTTTTAATTAACAGTACAGCAGTCATGAGCTGTCCTTCAACATTTTTTTCAAAATGCTACTAATTACTGTTACAGTTTTTGTTCAATTTCAACAAAACTTGGTACAAGTGAATCTAGTTACATATTTCGTAGTATTGATTTTCAGTTTTGATTGTCCATTGTCCATTATACATACATACATGAATTGGCTCTGTGATAATTTTGTCCAGACCTGTAGAGCTGCTTTCTTATCAGAGACTCTGGTTGTGCTTAATAGTGGTGTTCACTGTGAATTAATTGAACATATAAATGGTGTTTACATTGTACTCGATCTTTCTTCACTTATAGCTGAACCAGCAAGATCTGGACTTGAACCTGTGACCTCATGATTGAGTGGCCAATAGACTGTGGAAATGACAGTACCTTTACCGACTGTACTGTTGAGAATACTCCACCAATATATTGAGATGTTTCATACATATGTTGTAAACTCTGAACCAAAACCAATTAGAAAACATTTGATCTAAATAAATATTTTTGCCATCAGATTTTGATTCTGTGTTCAGTAGGGCATGTGGCAGGAGAGAGTGCACCATGCATGCTTTTATTAACACAGATAAATCATATGTCGTCTACATTTCCATCGTTAGTAGTCAAGTTTTGCTCTCTGTTACAGGCTAGCTTGACATCCCGACTCGCACAGAACATGTCGCTGGGCTGGTTCAAGGGTCACAAGAGGGTAGAGTTCATGCGCATGAGAGGGCCACATGGAAAAGGTCATGCAGAGATGGCGGTCAGTCGTGTGAAAGGGTCAGGGCCAGAGACGCCAGATTTAGAAAACTTCCCTGTAGAAGACTTTGACGATCAGGTTAGAAAGCGAAAAATTTGTGAATAGCTTTGTGCAAAAAGAAAAGTAACTAACAGTATTTTAATACTGGTTTCAAATTTTCTTAAAAGCAGAGACCACAAATAATAATACCTTAGTTTTTTTTTTCCAGGAGGGAAGAAGCAGATCTTGAACGTCACAGTTTTATTTTCCTGATGTGCTTTGTAACTATTAATCTTCAATTCTTGGGATGTGTCGTATTACCAAAAGGGGAAACATGATGTCAAGTCATTTGTACCCCGTGTTCATCAGGTGTTTATGGCAAAATGGGGATCAAGTGATGTCACATTAAAAAACAAATGCGCTTTCTGGTTGTATATACACCTCATGCCAGACTGGTTAAAATGGACGGGTGGCAGCACTGTTTTCTCAGTGTGCCTGTTTTTGTTTACTTTTGATGTGAATCTTGGTTATACTTGACAGTGGAAATGGTATGCTTTTTGAACTTTGGGTGGGATATGTTATAAATGCATATATACATTTGGTGTAGTGTTGGCTTCAGAGTGACAGATAAGAACAGTTTTGAAACCCTTGTCAAAGTTAATCTACTTTGGTACTGTTTTCCATATTTTGCACAGAACCAGTATTCCTCTCGCCGTATGAGTGACCCCAGCAATAGCATAGGCTCCTATGTGCGTGGGGGCTTCCGTAGGGCTCTCAGCATGAAGAAGTCCCGATCTGAGACGGAAAATGTTGAAGGTATAACCAGTAATGGTTGTACTGAAGTGGAGGCTAATACAATATTTGAAGGTAGTGTGGTTGTCTACTGAACTGCCTCCGTTCACTCTCCTCGTGTCTTTGCCAGCCCTCACTCATCCCCCGCTCTTGTGTCACCAACCTCCAGTTAACCTGTGTCTTTACTGTGCGATGCACTTTGTCTGCTGTCTTATGTTGTAAATTCAAATGGCGGCTCGTCAAATCCAAATGTATTGAATGCCTCCAGTCATCTACTTTCATCATGATTTTAAGTAGTAATTAATCGCCGCATGGCTTCACACTTTATTGGATGCTGAAATATCCAAAGAACCCCAGAATCTGACAAGTACGGGTAACAGACTGTGAGAAGGCCTGTTATTTTCACTCTTTAGCTACAGAATATTTAACTCAGCTATTCAGGATTCTGCACCAGTAAGGTATCTTTAGAATATGATTCAGTGCTGACTTTAATGTGGCAACAGCTAATTAGAAAGCACTGAACAATGGTAAACGATCCCTTGAGAATGACTACCCATACCAGTGAGCATAGAACTGGAGCCTTGCTCTCCGGCTCTACATGGGAAGGTCTGCCAGCACCCTGCAGATGGTCTTGGGTTCCGTTGGGCTCTGCCCAGTTTCCTCCCACCGTAATGTTGGATGTTGTAAGTAAAATATTCTTGAGTAAGGTGTGAAAGACCAATCAAATAAATAAATAAATACATAATTCAAACTTTGCCAAGTTTGTTATGTTATAAAGTAATTAAACAAGCATGTTCTGTAAAATTATTTAAATGTAACATTTAATATTCCTGTTAATAGTTGTGGAGCAAAACTGAATTTTAACATGGACCATGTGATTATTTCCTTTAATGCTTCACTGCCAATGCATTCCTTCCTGCGATTGTTACCCTTGCGAGCAAAATACGGAACTTGTACAAGAAGATTTTCACGGAAGCAGATTTACCCTGCTGTTGGAGTATAAATGTAAATAGTGTTTTTAGAAGATATTTTTGAGAAGTTGATGAAATTTTTTTCTTTGGTGCCTAATTCATGGCTCTGTGAATTCTGTTTAATGGTAATCTGTGTATGTACATGTACATGTAATTTGTCTATCCATCTAGAACTAGCCTATGGGGAACATTACGATGGCTTCATTGGGAAGTCTTTTGGTCAAGCCTGGCACTGGTTCAAAGAAAGGCGACGCGCGGGAAGTGTGGCGTTACATGCCTACCTTACTTATGTCACATTGCCCTGGCATAGGATTATTGCAGGTACTCTACTTAATTTACATTTTTATTGGGATAGATGCTGAGTCGTGTTGTGATTTTGGAACCATGTTTGATCCAAAGTAAGATCTACACGCACAGCAAAGCTTTTAAAGACTAAAAAAATTTAGTCAAGTTGTCCCCCTTAGATCAGCCCACTCATAAGCATGTTGGGCATCTCAGAGAGTAAAGATGTGAAGTTACAAAATAAATAAAAAAGAAGGATATGTTCCTTTACCTTCACTGTACACTCACATTGAATGTTTTAAAAAAAGACACTTGTACTAATTTGTATGAATGATTAGCCCTAGTCTCACCTCCAGTTCAAGTTCCTGTTCACCAGATCTACTCTTTTAGCCAACAAAGATGTGATTGTAACAGGTATAGAAAGCTTCTGTTTTCTCCCATGTTAGACCATCTAGTGACCTACAAATCCATAACTTGACTTGTTCAAAATACTGGAAGAGAAATGTAACGTTTCGCTTTCATCAGGATTAATATCTCTCCCAATAATTAGAAGAATTAGGGTATAGGCAAAAAGAGTAATGCTGTAGACAATAAAAGCACACAAAAATTTATGCCTTTGCTTCAACATTGCAGACTTTTTTTCTGTTTTTGACTTGAAAATATGGTGGAATCCATAGTAAATTTCTGGGTATCACAAAGATACACATAGGCAAATCATACTGGAGTCCTTATTTCTCTTATTTTGCCAGAACCTGACAACAGAAGGGATTGTCATAAAATATAGCCAGATAATGAGAAATGAAAATGGTTATGTAGCCTCCTCCATTTTTCCAAAATATTATGACAGGAAACGGATCAAGTGTCGTAGGCCTGAAATGCACGGAATTTCCTGAATTCTTTGCAATAATACTCTACCAGGTAACATAGGGAATGCAAGGCTCAAATGTGTCGTGCACTTGAAACATGTATCTGGTTTATCCCCTGCATGATAAATATGTGCGTGGAGATGGGTTTGGTGAAGCATCCCTGTATAGTACATAGAGGATGTTGCATAATAATGGTTGAATATCATAAACATTGTTCAAGCGAGAGGCGGAACTAACCCATGAGACCCGAAGCCTTTCCCACCTTTCATGAGAACAACATTTATGGTATTCAACCTTCATCGTTCAGTATTCTATTTATTATTTATACTTTGACATTGTCAGGATTTTGTGCCTTTAGAGAAGTTTTAAACAATGTTTTTAGCTGCAGACCTTCAAAGACCTGTCAATAATGTGACGTTTTATACACGACGTCTAGTATGATGTCATGTCAGTTAACTAGACTTGTATTATGACATGATCCCAGTGAGCTCAGATTGGAACATCATATAAAAAAAGTCTTTCATTTTCAACTTCACTGCATCTGGGTGTGTGATATCAAAATGTAATGACAAAAGTGATACCTAACTAATGAAAACATCAGTGGGGGTGGAATTTCACTGATGTATAAATACTGAATAAATGTATGTAGTTTGACATGCTCAAAGTGACATCTCTGATGTTTTTTACTGCTTCAGATGTATTAGAAGTAAAGCAGCAACCAGTTCTGGACTTCAAACCTCACAGCTGAACTGAGACATAGTTTAGAAGGTTATGAAGTTTCACTCTGGAACAGACCACTGATCAACCACCACAGATTATTGATTCATCAGCTGAGTTGTTCTGTCTTAAGACTGCTGATGTGTGTCAGTCAGTCCATCTGTCTGTACGGCTAGTCTTCACCTGGATATAAACCAACTGTCATAGCTAACTTAATATCACACCAGAGATATTTTTGTATCACATGATCACAGATGAGGATTAAGGCATGAATCTGTGGGACATCGCTATGGTTACAGTGCAGATAACCAAAGATATACACAATGTATTTGTAATCTACACACACGGTCATTGTTATTGTATTTTGCAGACTCTATATTTACATATCACCATGTATTAGTGCATACAAGACCAACCTTTATATATGTGTGTATATATATAATGATTTACTGCTTGTTTTCAAAGACTTTTGCATTATGCTAAACTGTTTTATATTTATGGTTTCATGTTGCTGGTTTATTTATGAAATACATAGTCCTGATTGCAAAACTGCTACAAAATCCTCTCGCTGTTGACATGATATGTCTCTGCATTATTGAAGTGAGTTGTCTTTGTTTCAGTTACAATATACCTATTTGCGTATAAATCTGCAACGAATCTGTCATTCATTTACCAACACCTTTGTATTTCAGCTAAGAAAGTTTTTAGTGGATACATGCATTTACCTTGCAGCATTGGATTTTATATGTCTACGGTTGTTGCACATACACATCTGGTAATAGAGACTGTAAATGCCAGTCATAGATTGCCTGAACAAGATAGCACAAGATAGCCACATCTTCTGAGGATGCTTACCTTGCCAAAATTAACTTAAATAAAGTTACAGTTTTTGTACAGTATATTGAAAGGGACAGATGCTGAAGTATGTAAGCTCCACAGAATATATCAGAGTACCTGCCAGAATATATGCCCTAGTTATACCCGACCTCTCCTTCCAAAGTCAAGAATATGTACTTGCATTACATTTATTTAATGATATAATGTCAGTCCCTTGGTATGCTACATGTACTTGCTCATAACGCACGCTTTCCGAAACTGTGCATTTAATTGTCATATCTGCAGAGTTGATTGCTACTTGTGATGTGACAGGAATTGTGATTGGTAGAAGAAACGGCGAATGGCGTTCAAAATGGCGAATGTTGTGATGTGGTTGTGGGTGGTGAATGTGTTTTTTATATTAAATGGTTTCAGATTGTTTTAGACTAAAACTCATTCCTGTAAATAATGTGGATTTGCAATTGTATATACCATTTTGAATTGTTGCAATCAATAGCATAAAGCTTTAAGGTTCATGCGAGCGCTGGCTTAAGCTGTTAATCAAATTTAAATAAATACATGTAGAGGTGTTATTTATCATCACGTGGTTTTAGCTAAAATAATTTGCATTCTACCAAAACATTTGTGATCCTTGTTGTATTATTTTCTGATTTTTTTCCATGGGTTTATGGATGTGATAACTGAGTAATTAATTATTTTTTTCTCCCTGTTAACTGGGATTTACATAAGAACATTTTACAGTGGTGACAGCCATTGCGTACATTGTTTTCTACTCTTTGTCATTTGTGTGAGGTGGAATCCTGTAGTCATGATAACTCTTGAGAAAGTAGCAAGCACTTGTGCAAATATATCCCTCTTTAAATCCACTATGAGTTCACAACTGTTCCAAACTTTCTGTGGAGACAAAAGGCAGCATTTGTCATAAATATGTTCCTGTAATACTCTTGTTCTCTTATGTACATGCATTGGTCAAAATAGGACATACTGCGAGCCTTAGTAATGCTACTTGAATTGGGGAACCTTTCCCACTTAAAGTCATTCTGGTCCCAGTCTGTTGTTCAGTCCTGCCTTTGCCAAGATGTTTTGTCAGTAAACTGTAAACACAGTTCTCCTGTTATAACAAGAGAACAATGGCTAGTTCAGCAGCCATTTTGTGGAAAAAGATAACCAGTCAGGACTTAGATTTACATCACTCTTTGGGTCTTTGCCATGAATGTCAGTGCTTATATATTTTATTATCGTACAGTGAAGTATTACCTAAGTGTCATGAGAAGAATTACCTAGATGTCATGAGAAGAATTGCCTAGTTGTCATGAAAAGTATTGTCTAGGTGTCATGAGAAGTGTTGCCCAGTTGTCTGGAGAACAATAAATGACACATCTGTCACTTCATATTTGCATATGTAATCATTTCATTATTTTAATAATCACATCAGAACATCCGTATCTTTGTGTGTAGTCTTGATATGTAGTAATTAGATATGTATGTAACACTAGAAAAGAATTGTCCTGATTACTATTCTTTCTTTCTGTTGTTGATCGTTAATTTGCATACGTGTTCATTTTTAGCGTGCATATATTCTTATATTTACAAATCTGCTTGGATATAAAAAAAAATAACCAAAACCATTGACCTCACACATTTGCTGATATCATGATATGTCCTTATGTCCTATCCCTTTAAACCAGATTAAAGTGAAATCCCTTGTGTAGTTAAAAGTTTGACATCCGAACTGGAAACAAAAACAAGAATTGTGATCCTAAATCCAACCAGGTATATTTCCGTAATCAGTTCGTCATTCATTCTGGTTTATCTTAGGCCATTGTCACCCAATTTTATGGGATAAATAGAATTTAGATGGGGGTAAAGAGGTGTGTGATTACTTGGTGAATGGATTGATATTCAGATTTATTCCATAGGAAATACAGTCATTAGTGTGTTACCCTTTTCGTTGTGGACTTTAAAAATCTCAGCATTCTGAATATTGCTCACATGTACAGTCTACGTTCTGTCCATGTGTATGTGGTTACAGTTTATGCACTAAGTCAAGTTTAAGAAAATCTGTTGAATTTTCAATGAATGATAAAGTGTAGTGCTAGTCCCACCTCCACTGTTGCAGTGCTCCACCGCTGCTGTATACATTCCATGATTTTCTGCTAGGGGTAAAGTGCAGCATAATTAAGGTATTGTGTTCTGAAGATTAGTATCCATGCCACTGTCTCAGTGTCGTCAAATTAAATGTTATTGGGTCTTTGTTGTTTTGGGGGGTTTTTTTTCCCGAATTGTTATTGCTCTAGTATTTGGCCTTGTGGCTGTAAATAAACCTGAACTTAGCTGTGGTTGTTGCCTGGATAGACTACAGTGAGAAAAAGGGCAAAACCTAGTCATCAACGCATTGTTGGATAGAGGTTAAAGACTTTGAGAGTGAAGTTTAATTTACGAATCAAAACCTTACTTAGTTTATCTTGGCTTTTGGTCCACTTTTGTGTATCATATGTCTCAGTCTTTGGAATTTAGATCC
Source organism: Acanthopleura granulata (assembly GCA_016165875.1). Classification (NCBI taxonomy): domain Eukaryota; kingdom Metazoa; phylum Mollusca; class Polyplacophora; order Chitonida; family Chitonidae; genus Acanthopleura; species Acanthopleura granulata. The sequence goes on along the minus strand of JABBOT010000001.1, from coordinate 32,069,574 downwards.
ATTGTTTCATATAAAGTGTTTGAAAAAAAAAAAAGAAAACCATCAAGAAAAGAAATAAATATCATAAGGGCAAAGTCGTGCGTTTGTGTTCGTTTTATCCGTTTTGTTTAACAGTTTTTGTTTTGTTTTGTTTTTTCATAATTCGCTTATAGTTACTTTGAAGTGTTTGTGGGGCCAACCAGTTAAACACTGAATGCAGTTGCCCTAAAGCATGTTAAAAATTATAGCAGACGTATAATATGACACGACTTAGACGTGGGACGGAGAAATAACGAGTTAAAGTTTTAGTTATCGTAACCCATGTAACAGTAGGCCTAATTATGGTCGGTCCATAATCTTCGTTGCTTCCGAAAAATTTCAGCCTTAAGGCACTGGAATGGGGATATTTATCTGTCAAACGTTGCTGTACACTTCAGTCTCCCCGATTTCAACTACGCGTGTGAAATTGACCGCCGTCATACAAAGGAGTACAACATGAACCAGCAAGTCGATCAAATCCAGATAACTCATAACGCTCAATGTTAAAACTAATGACCATTTGTGGCTTTATTCTATCACAGGTCTGCTTTAAGTGTCGTAACTACGTGACGATTTACTCAATCATGGATGTAGGTGAGAATACTGCATTACAACCGATGAATGGAAATTTTCCACATATACGTAAAATGGCGAAAGTAGAGCACACAAGGCTTATCTGCAGCAATCCATTGGATAAAGGAACGTACGTTTTAAAGTAACTCAGGCTCTATCAGTCCATGAGCCAGAACCCGAAATTTTGGCCATCGGTTCCACCTGATGGGAATAATTCTCATGATGATTTTTGGAAGGGTATGCATCCTTAGAGTTAGAAAATACTAGTATGTGATAACCTTGCATCGGTGGTAGCTTTTCATGTGTTATCGACCTGCTTATAACCCTACCCTTAAAAGATCACAGCACATTTTTAGAATGTATGCATCATCTGAAAGAAAATTTCGTGCTGATTCCAAATATGGTTTTCATTTGGGGGAGGGGGTCTTTTTTTACAGTAATTAAAACGCAAATAAAGACTGATTTGCTATGATGGACCGCTCGCTGTGCTCTGATATACTTCAAAAAGTCCACCGTACCTCAATCTTTATTTCCTTTTTAATTACTGTAAAAAAATCCCCCCCCCCCAAAAAAAATGAAAAGCATATTTGGAATCAGCACGAAATTGATTTTCAGATGATACGCACATTCTAAAAATGTGCTCTGTTCTTTTAAATTAACTTTTTTGAAAAACAGCCAACACAAGGTGAAGTACCCAACTTCATCAATATTGTCATCAGCAAACCTTGAACATTGAAATTTGGCTAGCTTTTTGATGGTATCACTTGCTTTTCAGCAAGTTCAGACTGCTGAACATGCCTAGGTTAAAAGATTTGTCATTGATGATACTTAAACGTCATGGCCTTTTCCCTGGTAGAGAAACAATACCATCTTTAGAAAAACATTTTATTCTCTATCATTCTTGAAAAGTAAATGCAAGTTCTGGAACACACAAAATGTGTAAATTTATTTTGTGTATATTGCACAATAAGATCAGTATAGCCGTGATACCTTTCCCCTCCCCACCCCACACCCACCAGGGTAGAAATGCCTGATGCTACCATGGTGGTTACGTCTGTCTCTCCGTAAAACGGGGCCCCTATTGTTGCACACTGCAGTGTTGATGACTAAAATGCATGAGCTTGTCAAGCAGATGAAAACGCATGGATGTGGGCAATCCAGGCGGTCAGATTGTGGCAACAAGGCATTCATCTTTGAGTCAGACGATGGCGACAAAGAAGATGTGGATATTGAAGAACTTGATAATATTTTAATATGTACCGGTTCATGTTGAACATTTTAAATCGCTTAGTGCTTAATTAATTTGTGCATGTGATCACATAGATCTTAGAAACTGTAAAGAATCCGTCAGGTTCGTCAAAAACGAAATGTTTATCAGGAACACACTGGACCTAGGCAATTAATAGGTTTGCTGGTGTGGAACACAACATTTGTTTTGCTACTGTGTTATATTATGTCTCACATCAAGAGATTGTGTTTCATATTTGCATTTGACTTGCTCATCAGCTTACGAATGATTAACTATCTTACTACTGGCTAATAGGTTTCCATTGTCTAATACGGGTGTTAATTACATAAAAGGCCATATGTTTTGAAAAATTGCAAGAAAAAAATTAAAATATTGCCCATATACATGCCTTCAGTTACTTTTGTTTGATTCGGTGAAGGTACCTTCAATAAAAGGAGGGAAAGCATCATGACATTGACGAAACTCCATAAATCAAAGATTTTATTTGTATAAGTGTAAACTAGGTGTGGATCAAATTGAGATCGACAAATAATTCCCATCCATGCATGTAGCAACAGACTGGTAATAATATAGACGTGTAATAACAGAAATGTAATGATCGCCACATTATGCACTGCATGTGTAAAGTATAAAGTACCTTTTATTTGGTGGAAAATTCCAGATATTTCAGCGTTACATAAGTAATAAGAGGATACATAACAATTCCAATTACAGTTTTCGTTCGAAAACAATGGCAAAGTTTACGTTGAAGTTTACAACATGTATTCAGTACATCCAGATAAATTTTTGCACAAATATTTGTGTGCACGTAAATACCTGCCGTGTGATAACCGGAAGCGCGTGACACAGCATGCATATACTACGTAATTCAATGCATACACTTTGGGCAATGATATATATTTGAGCACATAACGTATATATGGATAAAAAGTCGATTTGAGAAAACACACACACACACACGTCATATTGGTCCTGTATCTGTTTTGCCTAGTAATTATGTTTAGGGTAGAGATAGTAGCCCAGCCTGTAGGCCCTACTTATAGATAACGGTAGCGCCGTGATATTCTTCCGTACGCCTGCTGTGATTAGACCCTGCCTTTGTGTCTTGACCTTGTACTAAAGTTTATTACTATTAACTGCATGTGGCGAATAGTACAGGGTCAAGCCACAGAGAAGTGCAAGGACTAGCCGTGATCCGGGGCGCCTGTCTCTTGGTAACTATGTCGCTGCTCAGACCTGGCCTACTTTGGGAATAACAGATAATGAAGTTTCTAAAGTCCACTCTTCTTCACAGAAGGGTTATCATAGACGATCAATATATACAAACACAGAGGTTGTGCAATGAGATGTATTATCGCACATGCATGAAAACATCTGGCGGCTTTTTACAGAATCTGAGACGACTCTCCGATGGGTCGAGAGTTGATTGAGACTTTGTGTCTCCGTAACTGCGTTTACAGGTAAGATAAATACTCAAAGTAATAATATGGACGCTAATTCAACCGTGACGCTGCACATTTTCTAAACGCCTACAGTAATTCCATGCATGGCAGACACGATATTATAATCAAATTAGCACATACATGCAAGTATGGTTTCTCCTGCCATTGGTTGGACGCTTACAAGCTTCAAGTTTTTACATGGCGGCCTCCATTTGTTATGCAATAGCATAAAATGGACTTCAGAGAGGATAAATTTATGCAACAAGGTCTCGAAAGTATATCCAAAAAAAAAACGTCGGTAAAATGGGGTAAAACAAGCCTGGGCACTGTTTTCATTTTATTATCTTTCCGTTTTTTCTTGTCAAAGTTCCATATCCAAGCGTGTAATATTGGACATATTACTTATATAGTTTTACGAGACGTTGGCAACATTTAAGCTTAATAGTCGCGAGAAGATGCAACGTGAGTACCAAGGAATCCTACACGGTGTTTAAATTGAAAGACAAAACATCAGAAACAAAGAAAGAGAGACGCAAAAAAACAAAACTGGACAATCGAAAATTTGGGGTGCAAGAAAATGACATTTCATGAATCTTTACAAGGGGCAATTTCGTCAAGTAGAATTATATTTGTATCAGAAGCCAATCGCCTTTAAACCCGAATGACGTCGGGGTCTCCTACTATTCTGCCCAACCATCATGGCGCTTGTTTTGTAAAGCCCTCGAAAAGCTCACATGGTCGAAAATGACATTGCGTATTTTACATGATGGGGTAAGCAGTTCCCACCATATAGAACGTGGAAAAGAACTTTTAGGTGATATCCCTCTAGCCAATGATAACACTCTGATGGATGAGCGAATGTTACAGCGTCCATCTAGTAGGTCTTTATTGGTAAACTCTGAATACAGCCGCACTGTTATTTTATACGCCTTATAAAACAACAAGTACTACCTCAAGAAGGCAGATTGAGTGAAAGAAAGCTTAAACAAGAGATATGGAAATTGACGTGTTTTCCAGACGACTGCCATTCGATGAATTGGGTGTGGCATTAAAGCGAATTCAACAAGTTAAAAGTTAAAGACGAACAACAACTCTCGCACATTTATTCGTGCTAAGGTCTTTCTGACCACTAACACCTGTCCTTGTCCCTATCAGGAAATTCCAATCTGGAATCATCTTTGACTGTTAATAAACGCATTCTTAACAACAACAATTGTTACCGACTCACATTTTAAATACACAACAAGACTAAGTCATGGTGCGTGGGGGTATGTAAGCTATTCCTTCTTAACACTTACATGAACAGTTAGAACAACACCCTAACTGAGATAATCTGACAAGAGGCTGGAATTCACTGTACGTGTGACCATTTGCCTTGATAATGATTTCTTGTTTGATTTCCAGCTACCTTGACACAGCTGGACTGTGACTTTGAACAGGACCTTTGTTAGTGGACACAGGCCCCAAAAGGTCAGGATGAGCTGAACTGGAACACCTTAAAGGAAGCGACAAGCACCCAGGGAAGTGGACCATCAAATGACCATACCACAGGAAGTATGTGTTCACAAAAGATACATCTGTAATCTGCTTCACCAGGAGGGTTGGATAAGAAAAATCGTCTTTAACTGATGTGACAAACTGCAAAAATGAGTCTGCAAGAGTGTGTACTTTACTATTAACAGAATGTTGTACATAATTTCAATGCACGTTTGCCCCGAAAGTGTGCTTTAAGAGGCAAATAAATGTCATCAAATATTACTTTTTGTGTTCACATTTATCATTGTCCAGTTAGATATGATGCTACATTTTAAACAAACCTAAAAAAAACCCTCAACTCTTAAAACAAGACAAAAAAGGCAAGTGAATTTTTGTGAGTTCTTTTTTTTTCTTAAACGTGTTAAGGTGACAGCTGACCTGGTTTTTCACTGGATATTTCATTGTTATCACGTGCAGTAGTTTTTTTGGCTTTCTTTCAGTAATATGTTTGTGGAGTTTTGGTGGCAATTAGTGACTGACAACGCTCCAATTGTCATTGGCTCAGTCTGATGTTTGTGGCAGATCACGTATATGCTGAACCATAAGGTGCATAGCTGAACGTTAAATGTGGAAACGTTGTCTGGAATCTTTTTTCAAATTCAGTGGTTTAAAGCGGATACTCCTATGGCAAACCGTTTCGGCCGTAGGGCATTTATTTAGGGTATCTTGAATTCATTTCAACATTCCTGGAAACCTTTTTCAGATATCTGAAATCCATTCTAAGATATCTAAAATAAATTATCATGCTGCACATATCACAAAAATCGCATGATTAGATCTGTACTTATTCTTAAGCAACAGTTACTGCAATATGTCCATTTTGGCACAGTTAGTGATATGTGTGGTTCTTTCACGTATATGTGCACTGTACTTTTATTTCGGGATATCTTAAAAAAGAATTTCAGATATTTGCAAAGCATATCTGAAAATGAATTCAAGATATCTTGAAATGTTTTCAAGACATCTGGAAGTGAATTAAAGATATCTGAATTAGGCCGAAACGGCATGCCATATATCCCACCTATGAAACTGCCCACTATTGTATAAGTGAGAAATCACTGAGCATGGCAATAAACAACAATCAAATAAAAGAATATGCAAATAATAGTGCTCTGAGTCCGACAGATTTTTAAAACTCTAATCACTCACCCCTACATGTTTTAGCCGGCGTTTACATCTATTTGGAGACCGCTGTTGAGGCAGAAAATGCTCGAGCTCAACTGATCAGCCCATCCATATCCCTGTCTGCCAATCAGACACGCTGTTTCTCATTTTGGTACCATATGTATGGGCCTAATGTAGGGGCACTCCACATCTATACCAAGTGTACCGCACAACCAGCCTTGTTGTGGACCAGGAAGGAATACCAGTCAACAAGCGGGTACAGGCAAGGGTGGATATATCAGCAATGAAGGCAACAAATCTTCAGGTATATATATATGTGTATATATATATAAAGGCTTACATGTGTTATTGAAATACCAGAAGGCAACATGCATTATATCTGTGTCCAAATAACCTTTAAAGAAGATTTATAATATTTATTTATTTATTTATTTATTTATTTATTTATTTGATTGGTGTACTCAAGAATATTTCACTTACACGACGGGGGCCAGCATTATGGTGGGAGCAAACCGGGCAGAGCCCGGGGAAAACCCACGACCATCCGCAGGCTGCTGGCAGACCTTCCCACGTACGGCCGGAGAGATTTATAATAAACAGATAAAATGAATTTATCCTTGAAATGAAAGTACTTGGAAAAAGTGTGTTAGAAATAATTTATTTGTTAAATCTCTTATTAATTTTAATCATCTCAGCCATGAAATGTTCAGCAAATTTAACAGATTAGATGACTTAAATATTATCATTTATAGGTTGCGATGGTAACCATAACATGAAAGAAATATGAAAGACATTTTCTGCTTTTATGGAATGGGCAAGAAGTCTTCGCCCATCTGCCATTGCCTTGTTAGAAAAAGAAATATGCTGGGAAGCAAATATTAATTATGAACATGTGGAGTTTGCTGTAACACATGTGTTTATAGGTCATACTGAAACTTCTCCTATTTTAGGTAATTTTGGAAGATGTTGTTGGTAATGGTTGGAAAGTTGATATTGGTATTGATGATATTACCCTTTCATGCCAGCCCTGCAAAGCTCCCTCCTCCACATAATTTATCAGTCGCTTAAACTAGTCACATGAATTTCATAATAATTACCAAAACCCAAATTCAGTCACAGACACGTTAGGATACTTCCTGCAGTTCCAGAGGAAAATTTAAGGCATTTTGCAAATGCTTATACGGCTGTAACCTTGGACCAGTGCTGATGACCAAGCGAGGCAGCAACAAGTTCCATTTTTAAAGTCTCAAACACTGTGTGAGATAGGACTTCCAAATTTTACACATTTATTCTCCTCATTTTCGATGACCAGATTATATCACGAACTTGGGCTTCCCACAGTCAGATTTTGTACAGTGTTTTCCATTCAGACTAAGTGTATCTTAAATATACTTTATAACATTCTTTGCACAAAAAGGAACGCATACACATGTATGCGTTTTATAAACACAGTACAGCTTCTACTTTTGATCAAACCGGAAGACAGATTTAACCTTTAGAGTACTTAGGTTCAACCCCAGAAATAAACTTACTTCGTTGCTCTTAGTTTCATCTCCTGCTGTGGTTCTCTCATCATACATATCTGGATGAAGCAGAGGCGGGTGCTGACTAATCTGGTGGGCTCTAGGGGTAAGGGTTTATCCTCTAGGTATGTCACCGCTGATGTGATTGGCATAAGAGATGAAAATTTATCGTATACTCAAGGTACCGAGCATGAGATCAACTTAGGTTAGGCTGTCATTGATGAGAAGAACTGATGTTATTACCATTGGTGGTGTTTTCATAAGCAAGCTTTTACTGGAAAAGGTATGCATTAAAAAACCTTCAGTATATGAGTGGTTGTTTTGACTTGATTGCACTGTTGTGTTTTTCAGGTGGGTCATACCTCTACCTCAGATCTAACTCCACCCAGAGCTCGGGGCTGTCCCGTGCCCGGCTGATCAGTCCCGATGTTCCTACCGGTAAGGGTTGTCTCACGTTCTGGTACCATATGTACCGCACCAGTTTGGACCGTCTCCATGTCAATGTACAGACCGGCCTGGCGCTCCCGCGAAAACCTGTGTGGACCAGAAAACATACTTATGGGACCAAGTGGAAACAAGCCTCGGTGGATCTATCAGCTAAACTCTTCTCCACGGTAATAATATATTAGACTACAACACAGAGAGAGAAAAAACCAGAGCAGCAGAGCGACAACACCGTGATAGTTAGCTATTAGTCACACGTTACCAGTGAAATCCGGCCTGTTATCAATTTACCTCAATTAGGGTTTCATTCTAACTGTTCATGTAAGTGTTTAAGAAGTAACAACTTGCATGCCTCCTAGCACCATGGCTTAAGAAGGATTAGGTATAAAAACTAGTGGCGTTAAATGCAATTTATTAGACGTCGGTGGTCTAGAATTGCACAAGTGCTGTGTTGCCATCACATTTACACACAACAACATGAAAACCCTAAAACATTCTACTCATCCCACCCAGTTATCGACACTGCAAAAACATAACTGCCAGTACAATTCTAGAGCAGCTGTTTTTGTTTCAAATATACATACTAGTATATGATTGAACCCACAATGTAGACACGATAAAGGCTAATATTTTACTCCAATATAGTTTTAAATAGCCTTTCCAAAGTTCTTAAGGGACTTTTTATGTATGAATATTAAAGCTGTAATCTTTCTGTTTGTTGTTTGATGTCAGGGCCTCTGTGGCTGAGTATTATAGGGTACAAGAGCAGAACATTGTCTCAGGAGCCTCTCACCAATGAGATCACTGTGAACTGAAGTCCAGCTCATGCTTTCGTGCATGTACAGGTCTGCCAGCAACCTGCTGATGGGCTTAAGTTTTCCCCGAGCTCTGTCCGGTTTTCTCCTACTGTAGTGCTAAGAGCTGTTGTATAAGTGAAATATTTTTAACTACGGTGTAAACTTCCAGTCAAATAAATAATTATATCGCTAATAACAAGACTAAGGAAGAATTAGGTAAAATTCTGACGAAAATTTAAATTTGGCTTTGTTTACATGAATTTAAGTGCCCATGTTGGCGTACTTAATGTGTACTCACCTGAAAGAACTGGACATAGTATTTATTAAAGGAAGATGACACATAACTTATGGCAAACGAATTTCTTCAATTATTGTTGGTGAAGTCTCGATGCAGCTCTCTGGCATCGCTTTCAAACCAACAATCACATTTCGAGAGGAGACGTTCAACAAGTCATTGAAGGCGAATCCATCAGTAATCAGAGTAACCATGAGCTCACTAACCGTCAACAGTTTAATGAATGCTAACTTGGCGAGGTCTGTTGACCATGCAGCATCCAAGTAGTGGAACACAGGGTATAAACAGAAATACTTCATGGAAAATCACCACAAAGCAGACGACCCAGGAAATGCTCTACTGTTCGGAATCCTTCAAACCACTGTAAATCAACAAATCAGACTTCAAAAACTGTTCAGAAAACTATTGGACGTCATTCAAATCCAAAGAAACCAACCTGGTCTTTGATTTGAAAATGAATTACGCAGCTGTATCAAAACGTTACCAGTAATAATTGAATGGGTTTCTCAGCTATAAATAATGTGTCATTTTAGTTTGTCACCACTTACACCAACTCCTATAATTGCCGCTCAGAGAAGGGTATCGTTTATTGGATAGCTGTATGTAGATGTGTTTGATGTCCTAAAGTTTAGGACAACCTTTAGTATTATGTTTTAATACTTGTATACAGTATAATGCTTCATGTTGACGTTCCTGTTGTAAATGTAGACGTACATACAAACTCAATTAAATGCTGGGTCTTCCGTGGCGGAGAGAGTTAGCGCGCCAGTACGGCGTAATGATCCTGGTGCCTCTCACCAATGCCCTCGCTATGAGTTCAGGTCTAGCTCACCCTGACTTCGTCTCCGGCTGTATGTAGGAAGGTCGGCCAACAACCTGCGGATAGTCGTGGGTTTCTCCCGGACTCTTCCCAGTTTCCTCCTACCATAATGTTAGTCGACGTCGTACAAGTAAAATATTCTTGAGTAAGGCGTAAAAACCAATGAAAATAGCTGAATTAATTAATTAAATGCCTAAAATCAAGTTCACTGGAAAGCAGAGAATAATAGAAATGTAAATGTGACACCATCGACAAATATAGCTCATGACGGTCACACATGTGGCAATGTTTAATATTACAGGCCTGCATGGCTGAGGTTAGCGTGGCAAAATACCCCCTGCTGGGGTCGATGGGCGTTCAAGTCCAGCTTATGCTGGCTTCCGCTCCGGCCATAGGTTTTCAACCATTGTTGGCTATACCATATACTGGTGTGTGTATTTTTGCGTTACTTGATGGTGTATCCAACAGAGGCCAAAACAGCAGGTGTAACCGGCCAAGCTACAGTCAATGAAACTCCACGGGAATAAGTATGCGGGAATAAGTATTGCACTGGAAGGTAACAGCCACAGGTCCCCCTCCCCTTCAAAAGTCAGTTTTCCAGACTTTCAGAATCGTTCCTCGTATCGTATCATCACAGAAATAATAAACATCAGGTTTGAGTTTCGAGTCCTTTCTTCTGTTTTCACATAATTATTGTCATTTTTAGGGGTTTATAGTATTGAACTGAAACTTGGCAGATGCATACTTTGCGACACAAGACATTCATGGCCATTTTTTGTTGTTGTTGTTCTAGGCCTACACTTGACAAAGCTATTATGCGGACAGCTCAAACCGACAGGGACACAATAGTTAAAAAATAATGGTTTCACGACAGTGCATGCTGGTAGTTAAAGAAACACATGGATATAGTTTCAGTCAAAAGCAAGATATGGTAAAAGCAATAGAGCTAGAGCAAAACAGTGAATATGACTCGTATGAAGAATATGTGGTACTGATTAATCCCTAAAACAATGAATTAGACCTTTTACAAATTAATACCTAGAGATCGGGTTTGTACCTTGTGGAAAATAATGACACACAGCTGCATGTTGCCGTTGTAATAGGGATGCACTGGAAGCAGAGTCAACCATGGTTTGCAAAGGCACAAAAGGCCTGACTTACTACCTGTGTCTCTAATTATTTTTTTTACACTATTTCTGTAAAACATTTCATGGCTATAATGTTTATAAATATTACACAATTCACCGTCTTTAACAGTATATAGATGTGGTCTGATTTCATCATTTGTGAAGTACAAACACTAGCTTCTAATTCAACAGTACCGGGACCATGCTGTGACTTTGGAAAAGGGGCTTATGGCTGGAGAATAACACTGATAAATTTGACTGGAAGATCAAAGGGCGCAAAGAACACATGACAATACATGGCGTATGTGATAAATAAATCAAGGCTGGAATTGTGAGAGGTTTTTCACGGAAGGTGACAAATCCTTGACCCCCGGATTCCACCTGTGGAGATATGATACGACCAAAACTGATATATTATACACGAACACAATTGTTGTTGGGATAACTGAGGCCATTGTTAAAATATGTGATGCATAAACAGAACCATTCAATGAAGAAAACTATACAAGTGGCTCTAAAATGTCCAAGAACACCAGGAATATCTTTGGATGGATGGTTAGAGTTTATTAGTTAATCTTGGCATGGATCCATTTTGGTATATGATATTTCTATGGGACCAGCGTTTCCTGTGAAGTGCTTGAAAAAACGTCATCAAGAAAATAAATAAATATCATATAATGCATACGTTTGTGTTTTCTTTATCATCCTTAATTTCAGGCTGATTTCATGACTCGCTTATACTGATTACATGGGCCTCCGTGGCTCAGTTGGTCAGCGCGCTGGCGCAGCGTGATGACCCAGAAGCCTCCCACCAATGCGGTCGCTGTGAGTTCAAATCCAGCTCATGCTACGTGGGAAGGTCTGCCAGCAACCTGAGGATGGCGGTGCGTTTTCCCCGGGCTTTGTGCGGTTTCCTCTCACCATAATGCTGGTCAGGAATGTTTGTGACTTCACCAGTTCTGAAGGGACCAACTGTCGCAAAGTGTTGTAAAAGCCATGCCAGATGTATCATATGGCTCTGCTTCCATTCGAATATATAACAAATGTAACACTTTTTTGCAATAAAACAACAGACTACATTGAAACATAGTGCGCACCATGTAAAGGCCATTTCATACTGATTCCAAATATGCTGTTCTTTATTTTCCGAAATTTTTTTACAGTGATCAAAATGAAAATGAAGATTAAGTTGCTATGATAAATATTTTATACCATATTAAACGGCTGAAGCTCAGTGACGTCTCAGACTCTTTTTATGCTGCTAAACCTACCGTAACTGTTACATTTCCATATTAAATACAGAGACAGATGTACAGATGTGCTACATATGTATTCACGTATAGAACGTAGACATATTGCAATCAGAGGATGTTTACCCGCAAAAATGCAATTCGTGACGTCACTGTGATTCAGGATGTTCAATATGGCCCAATAAGTCCACCTCAATCGTTATTTCTGTTTTATTCACTGGCAAAAAAACAAAAAATATAAAAAAGACCATATATGCAATCGGCACGAAATTTAGGTTTCACCACTAAGCTGATGCGTTTAAATGTCATCTATTCTATTACGACAATACGCACCGTACTGAACATAACTTCTGTATTTCACATGAAATTTAAAATATTTGAAATACTCGTTGCTGCCTCGCGTGGCGCTCAGCACTTGGAGCAAGAAAACAGCCTTGTGCGGCATGGACTCGGCCTGCCACACGGAAAGGCAATATGTATGTATAAAGATCCTAAGGATTCCTCGTCGTCATATAAGTGAAAAATTGTTGATCATGACGAACACCCTACACATACATACATACCTAAAACTTCATCCATAACTCATTTGCTTGACGGTAAAAGTTTCCTTGCTCTTAGAAAGTTCATCTTAGGGTTGCTTGAAAGGTGGGATGATATCCCATTGGCAAAATGGTAAGGTTCAGTTGGACCCTTATGACCAAATGTTCCCTTAAAATGTACTTTTTGTGGCATTTCTCTTTGGGCAAATACATTAATATGTGCCCATGCATCGTTTGGTTTTGAGGTACAGAGTGAAGGGAGGTGTTTTTTTTCTTTTTGTTTTTTGGTTTTTTTGCTCTTGGGTAAAGGAAAAGAAATAATCAGATCAATACACAATTACACACATACATCTTGATAGTTGCCCCCATGCTACTCTAACCAGGAGCTCTCACTTGAGTAAGACTCACAGCAATTTACTATTTTCGGCAAGTTCGGTGTTTATCAGTCATTTATGGACGTTGGGAAGCAGCATTTGATGGAGAGAAAAGGAATTAAATATTAAAATGCATTCTGCCCAGTCCTTACGTTCGTTGCTTTGTAATCATTTCAGCCTCGTGGGAATTAAGATCTCGTCCTTCCTTCCACGCCGACTTTGAAGAGGGACAGTTTTCACGGATACAGATCAAATCGCAAAAGAGAGAATTCAAATTGCAAGACAAATAGACCAAAAAAGTTGGTCAAACTGACTACGATATAGAGTCATATGGGAAACTCGTCCACTTCACCTTCTATCAATGTATTATTTCTTTCTCTTGTAATCGGCTGTGTACGGAACCGCGGAAGGGACATGGTTTTTTTTTAATTCTTTTTTTTCTTTGGACGTCGAAAAAAGAAAACCAAAAATTATTCTGGAAATTAATTTGCTCCGACTTAACCAATTAATCAATATGCTGATATTTGAAATAATAGTTTCTCATTGGCTACTAAGTCGGGGGAAATTAATTTGCCCCGAGTTAGTGAATTTAGTTTCATTATTCTCCTTGTTTTTTCGAAGGGCCAAACAAAAAGAGAATTTGTTTATTAAATTATATTTCACGGGGGAAATTATTTCCCCCATGTTACTAGTAATTTAATCAGAAATGCCCTTCCTTTGAATGCGGCATGCCCTCAGGTTCACTAAGGCGGGGGAAATTAATTTATCAGAATTATCAGCAGATAGTCAATTATGTCTGTTTCTGTTCTCTTGTAGATATTGATCCATCTATTACTCTGAATGCTTCAAGCAGAAAGGAAACGTGTTGCTTTCCCACTGTTTCCAAAATGCCTGTATTCATGCACATGCTATTTGTAAAACAGAATTTTAAACAATCCCGACCCCTCCGGAGGCCATTGTATGCCGTACGATCCTGCAATTGCATTAAACAATAACCAGATCCCTTTTAAATCTATAGGTTCTAGTTATTTTTCTGGTTAAGCTTTTTCTCCTCTTTCCTGTTTTGGTTATGCATTCTTCCCATGTTTGGTTATCGGTTCTGAGCAGAAGATCAAAGGGGAATTTTTCTTTATGCTGTTCTCTAATACTACATATATTGTATGTGACTTTTGGTAGCCTACCCAGATAACACACTCACGTCTGGCCGACGTCCAAATTTTGTCCATACAGTCGGTTTATCGTCGTTGACGGTTAATGATCCCCTCGCCGATGTTCGGGCGAGGTAAAATCCCTGACCATTACGGAATATGCGTTTTTTGTACCTTCCACGACGTCCAGTCGACGGCCAAAGAATGATCAAAATTGGATAGCTATGTATTGCCCGTGTCAAGGTGTCCAGCCGACATTCAAAACACGGCAAATAATGAACATCCATTTTCTAACCGTGCCACGACGCCAAGCCAGTGGCAAATTAATGACCAAAGAAGGACGTCCTCAGATTACCATTACCAGAATATCCTGCCGACGGCCAAAGGATGACCAAAACTGGTCATCCATATAGGTTTACTGCACCTATCTCGACATCTAGCCGATGGCCAATAAATGGCTAAAACTGGACATCCCTTTACTGCACGTATCACGATGTCCAGTCAGCGGCAAGTTCATGACCAAAGATGGACTTGCACATAGGCCTACTGCACATATCAGGAGGCCAATCGACCGTAAACTAATGTTCAGAAATGGGCATTTATGTATTTCCCCTGTCAAGACATTCAGCCGGTACCCAATACATGACAAAAACTGGACATCCATTTACTGTCCTTATCAAGACGTCCAACCAACCGAAAATTAATGTCCAAAGATGGAGGTCCGCATACTACATCTATCAGGACATCTTTATCGAGGTCAAATTAATGATCAAACATGGACATCCGTGTTTCGCCCCTGCTATGACACCCAAGCGGATGCCCAACAAATTACAGAAATGGATATATATTTACCGCCTATATCAAAACTTCCAGCCTATGGCAAACAAATGATCACATATGGACATTTGAATACTGTCCCTATCAGGACCTCCAACCAAGGGCAAATTACTTATTAACCGTATATATGCTTATAAGACGTCCATGCAGTTGGCGGCCATACAGGCATATTGCAGTAAACGGCCAAAAACGGACCCAGCCGACGCCATTGATCGATATATTAAAGATTACTTCCTAACTGAATATATTGTTTGAAATAAAAGTTTCACATAGTATGTATGGTACCCTAGAGTTATTTATGCACACTGGGCTTTTATTAACTTTTTATTAAACAGGAAAACAGGCAAGCGTAGTCAAAAAGATATTATTCAGTTTGAAGTCATAATTTGTAAGGTAGGTAAATGTAATTTTTTTACGTTTTGTTTTCTGCTCCTTTAAGATATTTTCTAATGGAACGCATGATATGCTGTAAAGATGGCGAATTTAACATCATTAACTAAGTGTAGAGACAGTATATCATTGTTCCAGAGCATTAGTCTCGAGCGTTGAGAAGTGTCATCGTCATTTTCCCTTGCACGAGTTGCCCTCATTGTTGAAAACACCTAAAACGGGCGTACAGCTGTAATGACGAGACCATGTGTTTGTAGCCATCCTTATAATTAACTTTGTATACATGCCTTCATCCCCTCCCCTTAATTCTCTGATGTAGGATATGTACAAATGTATGCATGGTCCATTTGTCTTCCAGTTTGGTCTGCTCAGACTTTATGGCGCCCCTGATGGGCATAGGTTGGCCTACACCGGGTATGCAGTGTAATTGTATAATTAGAACTCAATCGCCAGTGCTGAGTGCGGAGAGCGGAGGGCACAAATGGGGTGTTCATTAAATTAGCTTAGTAGCGGCAGGGCAAATTATATAACCAAGACATATACACTCCTGTAAACTTACCACTAGAGCTGTAAAGTAAACTTTTTAGGATTGCATGCGGGATTGAGCTAAACGAACAGGTTTCCGGATATAATAGAGAAAAAATGTTATGTAATATACTAAAGAACCGCTTAAGCCGTAATCAGTACATTTTAATATGTGACATTCCACAGCAATAAAGTGTACGAATATCAGAAAGTCACAGGATATTACTTTTGTATACGTCAAGAAAAAATGCTCCAATATCAGTTTTAAAATACAAAATTCATCCGTAAATTTGGAAAGCTTACGGATGAATTTTATATTTTAAAACATATTGGAGATAGAGATAATCTTCCTTCTTACAGACAGCCCATTCCTCTGTCTACTATTATATGTGTATCAACTGTCCCAGACTGCATACACTCAAGTCAAAAGAAAACACTTCCCAAGCTAAGGGTATCGAAGATACCTTCAAGAACTTAGATATAGGGAGACAGAAGCAATCATCGACAGCCTTGTAAGTCAATCAGTCATTTACCACACTTACAAAATTATCCACACTTTTCATTTTTTTATTCTCTCTTAAGAAAGAAGGCTGTTTGTAAATTCAAAACATAAGGTTGTTTGGTTCTGGAATAAAATAAAGTCTTCATAATACATTTTATAAATATCTACTGTTCACTCCTTTCGTGAAATATGGTGTTATTTGCCAAGCAGTAGGAATTCTGGCCTTACCACTGAAGTTGTATTTTTTTCCCTTTAATAACGGTGGTTTTACCTAACAGTCCTTCAGTCTACTAGATGCATGGAGGTGTATGACGCCCAGATTGTCAAATAAACGTCGGTTCAAAGTTGGTTACAAACGTGGGCGGGATAGCATTTACAGGATGTAGGCGCGACATCGACTATGCTACATCAGCCCAGCGTCGGGTGGAGGACGTCGGGCCGATGAGCAACAGGATTTTGGGCGGATGTTATGTTACGGACGTTGGTGGGATCGTCTGTATGGTATATAGGGCCAACGTCGGCAGGAGGACGTCGGGCCGATGAGCAACATGACGTTGGACCATACAGCCCACCGCGGGCCTACAGCAGATTTGTCCTTTACGGGACGTCGGCACGACGATTTTATGACGTTTTCGTGTTATGTGTGTAGGTTTTAAATCCAACTTATTCGTTTTAATTTTTGTCAAGCGTTTTCTCCTTTTATTTTATTTTTCTCCGTTTTCTGGTTTTATTATGTATTCTTTCTATGTTTTCTTATCGGTTATGTGCAAAGTTTGGATGGCTGCGTTTAAACATTTTAGAACACGAAAGACATTGTAATTCTCTCTCGGTGCTTGCGCGCCACTCGAAAAAGCGAGAGGTATGTTTTTGAAACTAATTCGACGGTATTCCTGTGCGTTGAATACCTGATCGCAATTCTCACCGCTGCATACAAAAGAGGATCTCTTAGCTTGCACATCTGCCTCTTCTTCGTTAGTAACATAAACACTAAGACCTGTTGTTAATGATGGCAGAGGATCGCTCGCCAGAGAAACCCGTATAGCTTGTGCCCTGCACACTTGTTCAACATCGTTTCGGTGGCCTAGTGGTTAGAGCATCCGCCTCGGAGTCGGCAGATCCGGGAACAGTCCCGAGTCGGGTCATAGCAAAGAAAAAAATGGTATTTGTTCAGCGCTCAGCACTGAGAGATCAGAGCAATGAAACCGACTGGTCAGTCTGGTGTCAGTATAATGTGACTGAGTGGGGTGTCATGTCTGATGTCTTAGGCATGATGTTCCGGTGGCTGCAGCACTTTGGCAGCGTGAACTCGACCTGCCACAAGAACACACAGTATGTATACATAATAAGTTATACTATATCTGAAGACATATAATGAACAATTCGACGTGAAACCTAAGCATACATACAAACATAAATACATGGGCCTACAACATACCTTATTCACCAAGGTCGGGAACCAGAATGGTAATTTGTGTGCAGCTGGTCAATGACGCTCAAAACGAAATTTGATTACGAAAACACCCGTCTAGTGGAGAATGCAAACGTAAACATGTAGGAAACCGTGCCGCAGTCGTGCAAGCAGGTATAGGAACTACAGCACGGCTCGCTGAAGTTCAAGGACTAACATTCACTCAACATACCGAAGTGACAAAGTGAAATAACCGATGTCGCTAACAGGCTTCCATGCAATTGGTTGTACCGGGTAAAAGAATGGTTATACACTCACCGGTTAAGCTTGCCTATCAATACAAGATATAAGTAGGGGAATGAAACAGTTCCACAGAAGCCTTCTTAAAGGACGACGGAAAGTAAGCCCTGCCGTCGAAAGTACTATTTACAGTTCAAAATATATATACAACTTCGAGGAAGGGCTATATATTCTGCAGAGATGTGGATGTATCGACGTTGCTTTTACGTTGATGTCGTCAGCGTTTCACCAATCACATGGCCAGGGCCCAATCCACTGCTAAGCAGTTTAGGGTATGACGCGTTAAGGTGCATTTTTACGAATCCATATTTTAGGGTTGTTCGAGTTAGGCTTGCAAGAAATCAACACAGTTACCTAATAAATCATTTTCTAACTTGAAAATAAACTGCTTACGCCAAATGGAAACGAATCGCAGTACAAAGGGCAATCTGTGAAGGAAAAGTTACAGTGAACACTTTCAGAGCATTTCTTTGCTGACGAGAGGTTTTCGCCGTCGAGGCTTACACAATTGATCATGTACGTCTCTTGAAATCTAGAAAGAGCGCGATACAGGTCACAGAGTTCGATGTATGGTCGTGTTCAAAACTTAGGACTTCGATTATAAATCCTAAAGTGTCCCAGGAAGGCGATCGGCGACCAATCGTAAGATCAATGGTGAGGTTGTAGCTACAAGTGGCACGGCCAATCGCCCTTGTTATATATACACGACCAACCATTCAACTGGAATTGCCTAGCATTGCATAGTGGTGCGATCATGTTCGACTGCTTAGTTGTAAGACCAGGCTCGTGTTCCACAAAGCTATCGTAGACTAAGCTGATCATAACTCCCATGACATCCCATGTTAAAGAGAGAGGTAACCATCAACTTAGCCTAAGATCGCTTTGTGGAACAGGATCCGGGTGAGACCTATGCTCGATTTCCTAATGAAGACTTGGAATCCCCAGTCAGAAGTTTTAAGCATAACCATCGAACTTGCTGCGACTGATCTTGCCCCGGTGATCACCCCAAGGTCTCTGGGGCCTTGCTTTCTATCACCTTTCCCACGATTCCAAGACTGTTTTCAGTCGTAAACTTAGGTCGCAATCTGGTCACCTTCCTGGTGTGGCCAGGCCTTCACTGGAGACCGTAGCAAACTTTGCCAGATGCTTGTACATCAATCAAATATCAACTAAGCGCACGATCCAGAAATCATACAATCCGTTGTGACCGTAAGACTGTAGGCCTAACTTACAGTGAAACCAGTGTGTGGAGAGGTATTCACCTTGCATAACTCCGATGTCACAATTAAAGAATTCTGATGAATCCAGTTATCAAGTAGTCGCTAGCGACCATTCATTATGCTTTGTACAAATCCCCACAACCAAATTTACTTGTCATACACCTTGGTTCAAACTGTGAAATACCACTAGCTATATAAATGTTGTTAATGCGTCATCGCGACAGTTGACCAATTCACAGGATCACAAAGCTGTCTTAGACTTTTAAAGTCTTTACTTCTGCCACTAGTCCCAGGCTTAAATTTGAATATAAATGCTAATTTTCACTTTTGTCAGGAACGTCGAGGACAATTCTTAGAACTGAAATAAAAAAAATGAGTCACAATTTAAGTGCAATAAACTATTTTAAAAATAACACTGTAAGACGGCTTCGTGATAATCCTGGGGCCTGACAGATACCACAACAATGTGATATGTGGACTATATCCTAACTTCACTTAGTTTCCATTGCCGCACCTAGGCATGTCGCTATTCACGAGACTATTATGACAATAGCGCTGTATTGCAGGTGCCCTTTTTAGACGTCATTAAACCGAGTGTCTAATTCTTAAATTGATAGTAGAAGTGTAGAACAATGCAAACAATTTCTGGCTTAGAATTACTCATAAACAATGAACTGTATGGACTGAACTAAATCATGCAACTTACACTCTTGCAATAAACTTTGACAAGTCATTTGGATATGCTGGATTTTATAGAGCAAATTGAACAGACTGAAGCACAGTGACGTCACACATTCCGTGCTACATTAATGCTTACGTTCTACGTGAATATACATGTAGTATAATATACCTTATCTGTTGTTAATGTGGAAATATAAAAAGCAGAAGCTGTTTAGTAGCTGAAAGGAATGTGTGACGCCACTGTCCTACAGCTTGTTTAATATATGATCCACCATACAATCGAAACATCTGACTGCGTTTAGTTTGGTGGAAAACAATATCTAAAAAATCAGTGAAAGTAATTTCAGATACAGAATTTTATGCTTTTCTCACTCATCATAGGTTTATTTTTGTGAGGCCTTTCCCTTTAATGGTACAGAAATGAAGGATAAGGAATGAGAAAGAAAACGTCGCGTATTTTATCCTTTACCCTCAACCCTACCTCATCCAGTACAACACACTGCTTATTGTTTATATCGAAAATTTTATTTGAATAAGTGTAAACTAAGATGTGGATCAAAGATCGATAAATAGCTCTCATCCAACAGACAGGTAATAATACAGACCAGTGTAACAACGCTATATTATACACAGTCTAAAAAGTGTATACTTATGTACTTTTAAGAACCTCCACAGATTTCATGGTTATAAAAACAATATGTAGGTATATAACAATTTGATGAATTTCGTTCTCGAACAACAGCGAAGGTTGCGCTGAAGTTGACAAAGTGCATGGAGTATCCAGCTGAATTTTCCCAAACCTGCTTGTGTAAATATCGCCGCGTAATTCAGTGACTGGGGAAAAGGTATATTTGCACCCATAACATACACAAAGATAAGAAGATTACTTCACAAAAACACATGATATTGGTCCTGTATATATTTTGCGTATTATAATTGTGTCTAGGGTATAGACAATAGCTCAGCCTCTATACAGATAACAGTAGCTGTGTTATCATCCCGTATACGTTTGCCGTGATCCGGTACGCCTCTCTCTTGGTACCTCCATCGCTGCGCAGAGCTGTACCTTGGGAACACCAGATAACGAACTATCAAAAGTCCACTCTTCTACACCAAAGGGTCAAAAGCTAACAAAGCTGTTGGAGACAATACACGAACATAACAACTTGATGTTTCGTATATACAAACACACAGATTGTGCAATATTGTGTATTATCGCGCATGCATGAAAACAGCTGACGGCTTTGTACAGAATCTGAGACGACTCTTCGATGGGTCGAGAGTTGATTTCGGCCTTGTGTCTGGTAGCTACGTTTGCAGGTAAGATACATATTCAAAGTAACAATTTGCGTGCGAATTCAACCGTGACGCTTCATATTTTCTATAATTGTTTATTGTATCAATTCCATCATGAAAGACGTGCGTAAGTGCATGTATATTATGAACAAATTAGCAGGTATACCATGCAAGTATAGCCTATATAGTGCTCTTGACATTCCTTGAAGAAATCAAAACGTTGATTTACAGAGCATACAACTCTTTCAGATCCCCGTCCCACGTGCTATGCACAGGAGTAACATTGGCTTCAGGGAGGATAATGTGAAAAATCTTTTGGTATAAGTTTGGGAGCTGTTTACGAATATTCAATATTCCCGCCAAAGCTCTCTATATACAATCGTATATATACAGGCCTAAGTACATTGGCTTTGTTAGTGATGATATGATTTTCCGAGACACAGGCAGTATGTGAGCTAAATCGTTGCGTGAACATGCCATGTAAGTAGCAAAGAAATCTGCGGATTTTTGGATTACAAGACGAAAACATCGAAACCAAAGCCATGAAAGACACAAAAACATGGACATAAGAAATATCAGAAGCAAGAAAATCATGTTTTATATAATTCTTAATTTGCGGCCAGAAGAAGGCAATAGAAAATCTCTAACACAACAAAATCACATTTCACGAACCTTTACAACTACAAGAAGATCATATTTTGTGAACCTTAACAGCTACAGGGGGCCTCCGTGGCTCAGTCGGTTAGCGCGCTATTGTAGCACAATGACCCGAAGTCTCCCACCAATGCGGACACTGTAAGTTCAAGACAAGCTCAAGCTGGCTTCCTCTCCGGCCGTACGTGGGAAGGTGTGCCAGCAACCTGCGGATGGACGTGGGTTTCCCCTGGGCTCTGCCCGGTTTGCTCCCACCAGAATGCTGGCCGCCGTCGTATAAGTGAAATTTTCTTGAGTACGGCGTAAAGCACCAATCAAATAAATAAAATAAAATTAACAGCTACACGACGATAAACCGACGCGAAACCGTAAAACTAAAAGTAATAAACAATTACTGACCGTGGTGCGTGACACCAGAGTCAAATTGCATTTATTGCATGCACCCCGTAGGAATCAGTAGGTGGTTTTTCAGATGGGTATTGCCAATGAATCAACAAATGAATAATTTCGCCTATGACTTTATTACATACATAGCACAGCTTGCATGAGCCATTATAACTTAACCCAGTACTTGTTTTGAGAAGTGGTTATCATTCATTGCGCAAAATTTTCCCCCAGATGTAGGCCTGGTCAATTGGGAATAGTGTTGTATCGTTTTTTGTTTTTTTTTAATGGCTGTAATAAAACAGCAAATACTACGTCCAGAAGGCGATTTGAATTAAAGAAAGCTTAAAAATGAAGTATGGCTCACCAGGCGGGCCACTATGCGCAGGAATACATGTACTTGTTGCCTGGATACTCTGACGTCAGTACACGTTTTTCCCCACTCTGCGGAATTACTACCACAAGCAGTCACATTTGAAGTAACTTTCTTTCGCCGTTTACACCAATATTGTATAGTGTGCGGAAGGGTTCGATATTAGGTCCACTTCTTTTTTAACATACATCAATGACATTGCTTTTTAAAGTTCACCCTATTCGCTGGTGACACAAATGCTTGTTTGTCCGCTCCGTCTGGCAACGAAGTCGTTCATATTCTCATGGAAGAACTGGACAAGATTTTACAATGGCTATGTGCCAACCGTTTCTCTCTTAATAAAACATAGACGAAAGTCTTGATCGTCACCCCTTCAAAGAAATGTCCTTCAACGCAACAAATCATAATCGACGGGGCTGTTCTAACTATAGTAAGCGAGCAGAAATTTGTCGGCCTTGTTTTCAACAACAAACCCTCGTGGCACTCCCACATTAGTTTACTGTGTAAGAAGGTATCTCAGAATATTGGAGCGATGAAACATGTCAGGAAACATGTTAACAAGAAGAGATTATGAATACTTTACTTTTCCTTGATCTTTCTCTAATTGAACTATTGAACAGCCACTGATTCAGCCTCAAATACGTGCGATGCGTGTCATTTCCTTTTCGCACAGCCTGGAACACACTTCCCATCTCTTTAAGCCCTTGCAGATCCTTCCGTTGACTAAATTAATGCTTTACCATCGTCTTCTGATCGTCCATAAAGCCATGCAGCACCAATATCTTTTACTCCATAATGTTTTGCAGTTTTTTACGCCACAATCTGCTATTCGTAACTAGTACACCTGAACCCAAAATCTGAATCTACAGAGACCTTTTTGTTTTCCGATTATTGCAGCACATTTTGTTAAGGTACGAGCACCAAGGGAATGGAATGATCTTCCTTATGATATAAAAAGCATCCAATCCATATCATTATTCAAATCCACTACACAAGAATATTTGTTGAGAGATTAACATTTTCTTTCATCATCCTCACGTGAATTGACCTCTACAATTTCTTTTGTCTGCCATTATTTATACTAAATATTCCAGGAACGTTTGTTTTGCGCAGACAGAGTCTTAATATGTTTAATCCTGCAGCAGTCCAACTATTTGTAATCTATGTAAGCATGTGTTCGAAATTATGCTTAATACATGAAATCACATCAAATCAGTCCACACAGTTTTTGCTGTCGGGATTACCTTTAAAAAGCCGAGAGTAAAAGGTTACTTAAATAATACTTACGATCATATTGCTACTGATATATATAAAATATGAAACTTTGAATCAAGGTATATAGACGTACATGTAGGCTACATAAGTACACTAAGTCTATGCATCTGCACAGAACATGAACATCAGCGACGAGAGGAAGACATACCAAGCATCAGGCAAAACTTCCTCGATTTTCAGTGACCATTTCTTTTTCTTTTTGCTATACGTCAGAGAAAGCCTTCAGAATGTTATAGACCCCCTAGGTTGTCTAGTGGTCATAGCGTCCGCGTCGATTTCGGGAGTTCCAGGTTCAAGGGCGAGTCGGGTCACACCAGATTTTAAAAATGGTACTTCTTACTGCCTCGCTTGGTGCTCCGCATTGCGAGGTTAGGGCAAAGAAACAGGACTGGTCGGCCTGGTGTTGGTATAAGGGGACTGGGTGTGGTGTCTTCGGCAAGATGTTCCACTGCCGGAAGCACTCTGGTGGCATCCGTTCGTCCTGCCACAAGAAGACACACCGGATGTATTTATGCACACACCCCATGGACTCCTCGTCGTCATATGACTGAAAACATTGTTAAGTACGACATCAAACCACAAGCACTCACTCACTCCGAATGTTCTAAAATGCGTTTGCACATTCGGGCCAGATCCAACTGGTGTGATAGCACATTACTTTCTCCATAAGAATTGTCTTATTCGTCTAAAGTACAATTGGAAAATAGTTAACTTATGTAACATCATCTCTGATGAATTCTCATGATCATTCTCATCAGTTTTAACGAAACTTCAGGTGTATGCTCAAAATAATGTGAAACTTTGTTTGAAACCGATTTTAGAAAATGCATTTTTTATTAGTTTAAAAGTTTTAAGAATAAATATAAAGTTTTTCTGGACGAATTTCTCTATTGTCTTTCATCTTAGGTACGCATGTTTTTTTACACTTAAAATGTTCGGCGCGAAGTCCAGCCCCGTGAGCCAATTTAGTTGTAAGCTAAATAAAAGCAATAAAACACTGTAAAACTGTGGTGTGGTTATAACTTGACGCCGGAACTGATTTATATAATATCTACTTCTGTTTCAATTGTTCTATGCACTGTTTTATAAGTGACACATGCAAGATGACCTGGCCTAGCTTGAACCCAGGTGTTATCCAGTACAACTGATAACGTAGGTCCAAGTTAGGCCTACCTGGGAAGAGCCTTGCCCACATATGTATATGTGAATGATTAGCGCTATCGCTTTTTTTTTCAGCTTATCGAACATTGGACTTATAGTTCGCAGACCTACAACCAGGCGGTAATCTTTTATTTTAAATTTAATCTTTTCTTTTATCTAAATTGAAGGCATATATATCCACGGGCAGAAGTAGGTTCATTCGTAGGCCATATGTAGGCCGTCTGTAGGCTCTTTTAGGACATATAAAAAATAACAGCACACTTCACATAAAGAATATAGGCCTATAAAGAAGAACATAGACCTACATGTAGGCCTATAGAAAGATCGATGTATATTTATAGACCCATCAATGTGTATAAACCGAATGGTCATTCTTGTTCCGGTAAAATGGAAGAATTGCCTACTGTGACTCTAAAATTTCATGAGTAGTCTAATACCTAAATGCTTACCGGTACCGATAGCATATGGTAGTTTTCCTATAAAGAGATTTATAAAACTAAGATTTATATGGCTATTGTGCGGAAACACTGGTGTCATGGGCCTAATCTGCTCAGTCACGCAAATTTGTTCTCATATTCCTTTCATGTTTTAATGGCCAAAGATGGAGCTATAACAGCCTGAAATAGGCTATCGCCGTCCTGGCTCCTCTTCGGAACTCTTCTGCGATTGAAGTACATAAACTGTCATTAAGTTGTCAATCCGAGACAGCGGCGGGAGGAGTGATGTTGTTTGCAGCGATGTTTGCTGTGGTATGAAGGCGTGATATTGCAGTCACTGTCGTTAGTAGGACAAGGACTCAGATGGATTACATCCCCAAACATGAAAGTGTCAAATTGTTTGCTTTTCCTTTTAGGTTACAAAATAGCCTTATCCACGCGTGCGCAGCGGTTAATAATGTAAGACTAGTAGGCCTACTAAATGATGTAAGTAGAAAGCGAGCAGACGACGTTGACGATAACAGAAGGAGATACAAGGAGAAACAATGGACAATATTCTAAGAACTATGTCAGATAGTAGCCGCAAATTATAGAATTTTAGAAACCGGAACAATGCAACCAGCGTACGGCGTAAATGGGTATGTATAAGTATGTACTTGGGTTTTAAGTCGTACTCTACAATTACTCAGTTATATAACGACGAAGAGCCCTTGCGTAAATCGTGAAAGTCGTTCACACATTGGACATACATTGTACTAAACGTTTTAACGGCCTTGTTATTTAGACACTATTCACTTCCTTGGGACCATTTCGCAAAGTATGCTTATAACCTTGTACCAGAATCATTTCAGGTTGGAACCCTGGTCTGCCTGGTCAAACTGATACAGGCCTGGCCTGGCAGCTACCTGTTAGCAGTCTTGAGTTATATGACTTTTTTTTTTTTATAGGAATGTAGCCAATGCTCCCTGACATGACCAGGCAATGCTTTATATGTACATCTGAACAACAACTGCAGAAGCCCAAAATATCTACTTACCTCTGTCAAGTTGAGGGGCTCTAATGCTAATTGAAGTCCATTTGACCTTGTTGATATGCTGACATTCAGCATACGTAGACTTTTGACAGCTGCCATACCTTCATCAGGGGGCCTCCATGGCTCAGTGGGTGAGCGCGCTAGTGCAGTGCAATGACCCAGAAGCCTCCCACCTATGCGGTCGCTGCGAGTTCAAGTTCAGCTCTTGCTGGCTTACTCTCCGTCCGTACGTGGGAAGGTCTGCCAGAAACCTGCGAGTGGTTGTGGGATTTCCTCCCACCATAAAACTGGCTGTCGTTGTATAAGTGAAATATTCTTGAGCACGGCGTAAAACAGCAATGAAATAAATAAATAAATAACACCTTCATCAGTGTGCAACCTTTTTGGTCATAAACAGCCACCCTGAAATTGTCACTTCAGCAATACAAGACCATCCTGTACTTCAGATATTGACATGTTCTCAACAAAAATAATTGGTACCTACCCACATTTTAAACATAAAATAAACCTTGTTTATTGAGATAATCTGACAAGAGGCTGGAATTCACTGTACGTTTGACCCTTTGCCTTGGTAATGATTTCTTGTATGATTTCCAGCTACCTTGGCACAGCTGGACTGTGACTTTGAACAGGACCTTTGTCAATGGACACAGGTTCCTAAAGGTCAGGATGAACTGGACTGGAATATCTTAAAGGGAGCGACGAGCACCCAGGGAACTGGACCATCAAATGACCATACCACAGGAAGTATGTATTTACTACATATACAATTACAATCTGCTTCACTAAGAACGTTAAATGAGAAGAAAAGTTCATTTTTTTTATAGATTATACTTTGAAAAATTGAAAAAATGAGTCTGCACCAGTTTGAACTTTCATATTAACAGAATCCTGCAAATAATGACAGTTGTACAGTTATAAGTGAAAAATTCTTGAGCATGGCATTAAACAACAATGAAATAAATGAAAATATAAATAATAGTGCTCTGAGTCAAAAAAATATTTAAAATTAACTTATCATTTGAAAAAAATTTCAGTACTCCTATATTATAGAACAGGAGTATCAGATATTTTTGAATTTCATTTATCTTCATAAACTCACTGAAATTCTGCCATGGTGGTGGCTTTATCTTATCTGTATATGTTTGTTTTTCTTTCTTTTTTTTTACCTTGTATTTGCAGAAAAGGAATAATGATGGTTTTGTAATGGTAAAGAGGTCACATTGTTGGTATGGTACAATACCCTAATCACTCACTCCATGTGTTTTAGCTGGTTTCTACATCTTTTTGGAGACCACTGTGAGGAATGAAAGTGCTCGAGCTCAACTGATCAGCCCATCCATATCCCTGTCTGCCAATCAGACACGCTGTTTCTCATTTTGGTACCATATGTATGGGCCTAATGTAGGGGCACTCAATATCTATACCAAGTCTGGGGCACAGCCAGCCCTGTTGTGGACCAGGAAGGGAACACAAGGCAACAAATGGATACAGGCAAGGGTGGATATATCAGCAACGAAGGCAACAAATCTTCAGGTATATATATGGGTTGACGTGTTATTGAAATACCAGAAGGCAACATGCATTATATCTGTGTCAAAATAACCTTTAAAGGAGATTTTTAATAAGAATATAAAATGAATTTATCCTTGAAATGAAAGGACTTGGAAAAAGTCATAAGAAATAAAGTTGTTAGAAATAATTTATTTGTTAAATCATATCTGTATAGCTGTTATTCATTCTATTCTGTTATTAATTTTAATCATCTCAGCAGTGAAATGTTCAGCAATTTAACAGATCAAATGGTTTAAATATTATTATTGTTTATATGTTGCCATGGTAACCATGAAAAACCATGAAAAAATATAAAAGACATTTTCTGCTTTTATGCAGTGGGCAAGAAGTCTTCATCCATCTGTCATTGCCTTGTTAGAAAAAGAACTATGTTGGGAAGCAAATCTTAATAATGAACGTCAGGAGTCTCCTGTAACACATGTGTTTATAGGTCATACTGAAACTTCTCCTATTTTAGGTAATTTTGGAAGGTGTTGTTGGTAATGGTTGGAAAGGTGATATTGGTATTGATGATATTACCCTTTCATCCCAGCCCTGCAAAACCCCAGGTAAGACTCCCTCCCCCACATAATTTATCACTTGCTCTCACTAGTCATGTAAATTTGATAACAATTAGTTTATATACCAACACTTAGCAGTACCGACCTATTAGTGTAGTTCCAGAAGGAAATGTACGACATTTTACAAATGCTTGTCCAGCTATAACTGCTGAAATACTCTGCTGTGCTGAATTACAAATCTTAGAGAAGTGGCAGTAAAAATGACCTGTAGAAATGATTTAATGATACAATCAGAACATATTTATCTAAAAAAAAATCCATGATAAGGATTTTTTTTTTTTTTGGAATGATTCTCTTGACTGACACTGGGCTTCATTTTACATCACCAGAAAATTGAACAATCTGATTAATGATTAGTATCTTCATGAACACTTCACATTATTCATTGCCTGTGCAATACAGTGTGCAGATATACTATCTTCAGTGTAAACACACATCTGAAGGCAGGATCATCTTACTTTCTGCAGCCACTGAGATTTCCCCGACGAACCCTGTTCCCGTGGCTATACAATGTGACTTCGAGGACAAGAAACTGTGTGGCTGGACGCTGGATAAGAATAGCGATCACGTGGACTGGAGGTGGCACGCTGGAGGGACATCAACGGGTGACACAGGACCTACTGCTGATCACACCTACAGGACAGCCAAAGGTATCAAAGATATCAACATAACACAACTCTCTGATAGAGTCAGAATTTTTTCTTTTTTTAAAAAACACAAGGGCCTTCTGCTGATCACACCTACAGGACAGCCAAAGGTATCAAAGATATCAACATAACACATCTCTCTGACAGAGTCAAATTTTTTTTCTTTAAAAATACAAGGTATTGTTTTCATTAGATGTGTTAGAACTGTAGTATTTAAAGCCTTTGAGACAATGAAGTCAACTTTTATTTCTCATTTCAACGTAATTAAGGAGAAATATTGCATTTATGTTGTCGTCCATCTGTAACAATATTTTTTGCATGATTTCTTGTGTACAAATTTAATTAAATTTCAAGTTTAGATTCTTTTGAGGACATTTTCTTGTTTGTGTTTTCGTCACTTTGTTGTCATCTTGGCTGTTCTGATTGATGAATTTCTGCCTATCCTCAGAAGCCCTGAATGAAAAACCAGGAAGTTAGTAACTTTGGTAGAATTTGGTGGATGTCTCTCTCTGCATTCACTGCTTTCATATCCTAACTACTGCATAAAATGGAAGAAAAAAAAAAGGTGGCCATGGAATTGTCGTTATGAAGGCCCTAACTGTCTGTTCATCTGTCTATAGTGGAATGCTTCAGGCCCATCGGAAGCTTCAAACTCTCCAGTTACCAGTTAACAGTGAGTTTATAGTCCTGCCTAAAAGGTGAGGGAATATCTGATATATGTATATACCTGTGGGAGACTAATATATAAACATATGAACCCTGTCTGCAGGTCATTACCTATACATCAAAACGTCTGTTGGGCTTACCAATTCTACTGCTCAGCTGATCTCCCCAACTTACCAAGGCAGCCAGACTCAGTGTTTTCAGTTCTGGTATAGCATGAATGGAGTCAATGTACAGACGTTGAACATCTACACGAAGACAGGCTCTGACCTGGGGCCAGCAGTGTGGAGCCTAAGTGGACACCAAGGGGACCAGTGGCAAACGGCACAGATCACGCTACCTAAAGGGGGAAACTTCCAGGTAATGACAGATTAGTGGCCACATGACCTTCAGATTCTGTTTATTTTATGAAGGCAACCTAGTGTAAATCACAGGTAATTTCATGAAATTGTTGACCCTAGCTGTTGAAAAATAAAGTGAAGGTATTTTGATTTACCATGTTTATTTATTTATTTATTTGATTGGTGTTTTACGCCGTACTCAAGAATATTTCACTTATACAACGGCAGCCAGCATTATGGTGGGAGCAAACCGGGCAGAGCCCAGGGAAAACCCACGACCATCAGTAAGTTGCTGGCAGACTTTCCCAAGTACGGCCAGAGAGGAAGCCAGCATGAGCTGGACTTGAACTCACAGTGACGGCATTGGTGGGAGGCTTCGGGTCATTGTGCTGAGATAGCACGCTAACCGGCTGAGCCACGGAGGCCCCCGATTTACCATGTGTTGTCTTAATAATGAAATGAAAGACATTTACCACATCAAATGTGAGCATTGACTGATTGGGTTAATTTAAATTAATGTTTTGTATGCTGTTCATCTTAAAATAACCGTCATTTCAAATTACAAACAAACAATGTGTAATTCAGTTTGATGTGACATAGAAATATGGATGTTGATTGGTCAGAAAGTAGAAAGCATAATGTGCTTATGGGACCTCCGAAATATTGCATGTACTGGTTTAGAAAACTGAGTCTATATTTTGGTACATGTATTTGTTATGAAAGCCCATTCTGAAGAGGTTGAAAACAGAGCCTGTGTTTTTGCATTTCTTGTGAAAAACCATTCTACAGAGGTTAGAGTGCCATTTCCAGAATTAACAATTGGGAGGACTGACCTTACATTGTCAGTAGCTGAATTCTAAGGTTTTGTTAAGGAGAGTATGATGTGTGCCTATGAATGGAGGGTTGAAGTCCAGCATTTTGTATCTTGGTGTTGTAGATTGTCATTGAAGGTATCAAAGGACATGGCCGAAAAGGTGACATAGCAATTGATGATGTGAGCCTTAACCCTGGAGCCTGTCCAGATCTAGGTATGGAGACTTTGAAGTATTGACTCCTCAACTGGAAATTAATTGTATTTATTTATTTATTTGATTGTTGTTTACCACAATACTCTTGAAGTTTTCGCTTATACAAAGGCATCAGTATTATGGTGGAAGAAACCTCACCACCCAAGGTAAACCATCAACTTTTGAAAAGGTACTGGTGATTTTTTACACATCATGTGATGTGAAAATGAATTCAGTGAATGTTAGCATAGCATAGCAATGAGCACAGTTGACCCCTTATTGTCACCAAGGCTCCACAAGCAATGAAAGCAAAAGTGATGTTAAGTGAAAGTAGCAGATATGACAAGATCATGTCAATAGCATTTCACAGATTGATGTTATTGACTACTAAACATCTGCAGTGTTAAGATAATCTGTAGTGCTTTTGTGTTATAATGTGGTGCCTTTGTATGGCTTGGACTGTCAGCCTGTTCTGACACACAAAATTTGGTGATCATGTCAGAGGGCCGGCTTGTCTTGATCTGTGGTGTGCGTTAGTCACCCTGTCATCTTCTAAGGGTAACGTGATCATTTGCCCCAAACAAATAGCTTAATTGAAACTTTGTTCATTGCGACTTTTTCCCATGAGGGATTGGATCATGGCCGAGTGTTTAAAGGTAATCCTCAGCACAGGTGCTCGCTGTTGTTCAGTGAATAGAGGGCATTATTTGATCTAAAATGGTCTTCTTTTTGTTAAAAAAGACTAGTGGCGGAGGAGATGTCAGTAGTTAAAGATGCTTAATGTAAATACAGATAAAAGTACATGTGACATCACCAGTGGAAGAGTGGCAGTCGCCAGGTTGTTTTTCCTATTCATTCACCAGCTAATCACGTCATTTATACACCTAAAAAATATCAGTATTTTTCAAGTCTGAGAGTGCAATTTGTCCAACATTTCAGATTAACGAGTAGTTGGGGAATTTATCAACACATCAGTGGGTGGTGTGAGTCTGAATAGTTAACAGTGGCATTAACTTGGGCAAAAGTTGAGTGAAATATGCGAGCTCCGAAATCTGGTTATATTAGGCTACACACAGCGTTATTCGCTCAGCGCACTTTGACCGTGATACCTCTTTGGAGATACTAAGTAGTGTTGCTATTTCATTTAGATTTATTAGCAAACTGTACTTCCATCAACTGGACCATCGATGAAGTATCGTGATGTTCACAAGGAAAACCAGCGTGCGGAGATTGCAGTGTTCACACTGAAGAGTCTCACAGTATTTAGGCCTGCCTCTCGGGCCTGCTGAATTAATCCAGGACCCAAGAGGCATAGCTACGGTTGACGATTAGCATCCTCATTTACAAAACATACTGCACAGTTTTTTCCCATTTAGGTCAATTTTTACAAGTTCATGTACGGGTGCTATGTTTTCAAAAACACTTGTATATAATAAAAGAAAGAAAACAAAACTTTACTGGACATTCATAGAGGCGACAATTTTCCTTCTAATGTACACATAAGGTTTATATTCTGTTATACTTGGGTATCCTGATTTTGAAAATTCATTTTACTGAGTGCAGTGATTAATATCTGTGGCTTAACTGTGTCCTTGTAAACATGGTAGTCTAGCATTGATTCTGTTCGGGCCACGGTTATTAGGCCTACTACAGACTGCTTTGAAGCTGGGAGGCTTGATTTTCATGAATCAGTTTGCTCTCAAATGAAAAAAACAGATGCACTGGAACTTTCTGAAATCACATTTCCCCAGAAATACACAAATGTAGTAAACAGCACCTACAACCTAAGTATTAACCAGGTGGTCTCTGCATGGATGGGATATACTGTCATCAGGGCTGTCATTAGGTTACCCTAGTCAGTGGGATAGACGACAGTCCAACTCAGAGAGTTGCAGCAAGGTTTGAATAGGTATGGCTCTGTATTTGTTGGAATAACTTGCAAAGCGCTTTCATTAACTTCATTATTTTCGTTAATATGTAAGCTTTCGTCTAAATCCTATATATCACTCCTGGAGGAATTCAGATCAGTTAAATCATTCATCTGATTTGGAGAGGGGATCAAGATGCCCTGTTATAGGTCTACCCATGTTAACAGCCACTGCATGCAGTGCTCTGGCTGATTAGCCAACCCCCCATACCCCCAGCTTACAAATCTCAGCATGCCCAACAAGACTTCATGACAAAATGAAACAGATTTCAGGGAGTAATTTACAAAACTGTATATGTATGACTTGTTTAAGCATAGTGAATACATTTGCTCCCCTATGTGTAAATTTAAAAAAAATAAACTAAAGATAACCTGTAAGTGTTAAGTGTTTCAGTGGCTAGGACAGGTGAGGTGTGAGTGCAATCCTGATCTGGGAGGGCTACAGGGATCTCATGGCATATGGGAGCGTGGGGACAGTGTGCAGTTGGCGGCACTTAAGTATCTATCTGTGCGGGCTAAACTTACATTGAAGGGCACAGATGTTCTTCAGCATGTGTGATTTTCCTTACTGGTTGGTGGTTTAAACTAGCCACTTTAGGTTTTCTTCACCCATCAAACTGACCGCCATGACTTTAGTGAGAAATTCTTCATTGTGATGTTAAGCAAACAGTCAAATGCATGTACATGTACCTTTAATGATGTGATTTTAGTTAAAACAAAATGTAACGTGAGGAATTCAAGTATTCCCTGACTATGTGATAAATGTCCTCTCAGCTGTTGGTATTTCACATTTTTGTCTGTCTGCCACAGGATCCTGCAACTTTGAGAGTGGATTTTGTACATGGGCTAATGACAAGTCTGGAGTAAATTTTGATTGGGTTCGGAAGACTGGGAGGACAGCTACTACTGGGACAGGTCCAGGTGCTGACCACACATTAAACAGCGGCGCAGGTAAAAGTGCCTCTGTAGGATCATAGTTATAAGTATTAGACTTTGATTTATTGATATAAAGCAGGGATTCAATCAGTTCAGGGCTCATTTCTGATGTTGATTTCAAAGCTTTGTCTAACTTGAGTTGGAATTTAAAATCTTGTCAAAATGCTTGGTTTTTTTGGTGGTGGAAGGGGAAATTTTTTGATGAACATTTATCTTCAGATAAGATTGACTTGGGGTTCAAGACTTTATTTTTAGGTCACAAAACTAAGCTCTGAAATTGTATTTGCAAATTTTCACTTAAGAACACCTTTGTGGAATTGGCCCCTGAGCTGGATCGTATTGAAAGGTACAATATGCAATTTCCACTGCTATGAATTTACATTACATATATGTCTTAAAATTATTGAGGTTTTAACAGTCACAAACAGTTACTTAGTAAAAACAAAAGACTGTGAACATTGCAGAAATAGAATCTCATACTTGGACAAGAATTTTGCAGTGATGTTTTTCTCCTTCAGGAACCTATGCTTACATAGAGTCCGACGGTCGTAAGCCTAATGACGTGGCTCGACTGGTCAGCACCACCCTCAGTCCGTTCTCTCGCGGGTGCTTCTCCTTCTGGTACCACATGTACGGTTCGGACATCAGTACTCTGGCCGTGATACTGACCCCAGTCTCAGGACCCCGTACCGTCCTCTGGCAGCTGTCAGGTCAGCAGCAGAACAATTGGCTGTCAGCATCCATACCTCTAGACAGCCACACCACCTCGAACACCTTCCAGGTAATTGTTAGGGGTTTTTCTAGCCAATTTCTTTATAGAAACTCAGTTTGAACAAATCCCAAAACTTCATATGTTTCATTAAAATATATCAAAGACAATACAAATTTTGTCTAGTAGTCATTTTTTTTATATTTCTCATAATGGTTACCCCGATAAGAAGTGGGCTAGAAAAAATAGTATTGATGGAAAGATTAATAAAACTCCACTTCTCACAGATCCAAAGTCCTGTATTTTGATGAAGAGTCACTAAAGACAAATTAAAGTTACATATGTGACAGAGACATGTGACCACCATATTCAAACATCTGTTATACATAACCCTCTAGCTCTCCCTTTCCAAATTCCCCCAGGATAGTTTCCTGTCCCTGTAATAGGAGCACCCATGAATTAAGCCCCTTGCATGAACAGAGAATTAACTGATATACCATGGTATGATCTCAAAGAGTATACAGAATAACACACATCCAGATTTGCAATATCCAGTGCCAACAGAGCAGTCATCACAGAGCATGCATTGGCCTTAACACTCGATTTATATCACTGACACTACGAAACATGATTGATTGTTCAACCCGAGTGATTCACTTGGGCTTGTTTGTGTTTGCCTTTGCCGCTAATGACCTGTAATTGCTGTGACGCTGAAAGACCGTGGCATGTTATGTAATTTCTGCACAATATTTGGTGTTGAAAGGTGGCAGTAATGAAAAGTTAGTGCTTGCACTGTGAGGAGCATGGAAAGCAGTACTTGAGCTGGGATATCATGGATTATTCAGCAAGATGTGTGCTGCCTTCCACAGCTAATCCACCAAGTGTCCTTGTGTCATAGCTGACAGTCCAGTGACCAATTAAGTTGCTTGCTTGAATCCATTTGGTAATGACTTAAGTGAAAGTCATAGATGAAATGGGGTTCAAATACTTATACACGTATCTCATCAGTAGGTACGTGAAAGCTAAAACTGGCTGTTTACTCCTGTTTTCTCA
Source organism: Acanthopleura granulata (assembly GCA_016165875.1). NCBI lineage: Eukaryota > Metazoa > Mollusca > Polyplacophora > Chitonida > Chitonidae > Acanthopleura > Acanthopleura granulata. The sequence goes on along the minus strand of JABBOT010000001.1, from coordinate 32,033,420 downwards.
TGTATCAGCCAGTTTGACAAACCCAGTGAGTATAGTGACTGAATTTGCTGCTGATGTCATTATTGCGTTGAAGCATCCCTCCAAGGTGGCTGCCAACAATTTGTCATTCTAACTCACCATGTGTAAATTGAAAAGTAGTCGAATAAATTGCCATCAAATTCTGATATAGATTATTCCAAGTTGATGTTCCTTGTTTTCAGATCAGGATAGAAGGAACAATTGGCAGTGGAGTCAAAGGGGACATAGCCATTGATGACTTGTCCTATACCTCCAGGAAATGTTCGTGTAAGTACTACTGATGCCAACTTTCATTACGCTTACTATATTGGCATCATTACTAATCTAGATGATCTTATGAAACACTTTATGCTGGCATAAAGATTTACAGCTCAGGCAAGGTAATGAAAGGAGAATGATGATATCTTCACAACAGTCAAAACATCCAAGTGTTAAATGTATTAAGATCTTCAAAATGCCTTTCTTTGGATTCCTTATCTATTCCATTCTCAGGAATTTAAACTTCTGACTTGGGCTGAAAAATGTTGGTCATAAGGACATCATCTTTGAAGTTCTCTGAAGACTAAGTTCGTAGACATTTGTTTGCAGAGACATGGATCTTACATCTGTGATTTCAGATTCTCCTGCCTCAGCGAGACCCCCCTCAATTACAACAGTAGCCACAACCACAACCACCATGGCCAAATCGCCAACAACAACGGCTCCCAAGGCAACCTCAAAGAAAACATCTTCCCAAGGTGTGGGCTTGAAAAACTTAACAAGAGACCTTCTCAACTGAAATAAGTGTGAAAATTTATAAACAGTATGTTAAAAGTGGCTCTTGGTTGAAAGCAAACACAGAATAAAATTTCCTAAGTTGCTTGAAGTTACCGCAGAGAAATCATTCCTTTGAAACTGTAACTTTATCTGCAAAGCCCCTGTATAATATAGACAAAGACAATATTGAACATTGTAGTTTTTTCCCCATTTGAAAGAATGTGGGACTTCAATAGGAATAATGGGAGTTCATTCCTTATCTAACCACAGGAAAGGCGGGAGCAACACTCTTAATTTATTAACTGTAGGAAACACACAGTTGATAGAACAGTACATGCAGATTGCTGTAAAGATTTGACTTGTATTTTTTGTCCATTAGCGTCCTCGCTAAAACCTGACTGTAACTTCGAGAAAGACTGGTGCTTGTGGACACAACTCACCAATGATAATTTTAACTGGACAAGGAAAAAGGGGTCTACCCACACAGAAAACACAGGGCCTAGTGCAGACCACACCACTGGAAGTAAGTGTACTTGTTCATATGACATACTCAGCTGCAAGACAAAACTCTTTCCAGTGGCTGCTGTCTGGTAATAGAGAGAGTGTCTGCCTCAAAAACAGTAGCATTGGGGTTCACCCCTGAATGAATACATACCTCTTAAGACTTTTTATTATTGGTAATCTTGGCACTATAGCTCTTGGTGCTCAGCATTAGAGGAATAGGCCAAGTACTGGTCGGCCCAGTGTCAGTATAATGTGACTGGTTGGGGCGTAGTGCCTGGTGTCTGCGGTATAGCTTTCCATTGAGACTGCACTATGAACATGTCAGTAGTAGGTCCGGCCTGTGACGTTAAACCCTCAATCAAACAAAACAGTTTTGGAACTCCTGTCACTTTAAACATTTTTGACTCCCTCATGTTCTTGGGACAAATGTTAGTGATATCCATAGAATAACTGTTTTTGTGCTCATTGGCAATTGACTGCATGCAATTGAAAGATATTTGTGAATGGTCAGTATACAGTTTTCAGGGATACTGAAAACAAAATATTCTGACATTTGAATTCATCCAAATTTGCAATTAAGAAAGAGAAAGAATCTCCTGAAGAATTCTTGACAATTACATATTTTATGTCAGTTCTGAAAACTACAGTTAAATTTTTGGTGAATGTTGGAGAGTTTATAGGATTGTTAGCCTTGTGACAGCGTGATAAATGGCAGATTTTTTTGTAACTTTGAATGGCGTTAATTATCGCAATTTGATGTAAAAAGAAACAAGATTGAAGCGAAAGTACAGCCATTTCTGCCTTCAAATGGGCTTTAATACTCTAATTCTTCTAATGTTTTGGGACATCTGGTCTGCTCTCTTTAACTAATATACATGTAATTCTAAAAAGAATACATATTTTTTTCACATATATTTAGTCCATCTGATGAACAGCATATCCATATCATTACATTTCCAAAAAAATTTCTGATAAATGTCATTTTTTTCTTTCAGCAGAACTAATATCTGTCCTGTCCCAAAAAGCAGAAGAATTAGGGTACATTCTCACTGCAAAAACTAACCCTTGCAAGATATGGCTGAAATACTGCCATTGTGATGTTCAACCTCAACCGTTCATGAATTCAGAAGCTAACTATTAGAAGCAGTATTTAACAAAATAATGCTTCAGTGATACAAGTCTCTTCTAGATTAAAAAGTGTCAAACAGGTGCAACATATTTAAAAAAAAAACAAGTTAAATTTAGGTCTGTTGAAATCAGTATAGAATTTCATATAATGTAATCAGTTTATTTTTTGCCAAAATTATGTTTCAATACTTTCAGAGGGCTACTACATCTACACTGAAGCCACATTGCACAGACCCAATGAAACTGCCCGAATTCAGAGTCCTATGCTGACGCCGAAGCCTGGGAGTGTCAACTGCCTGACGTTCTGGTACCACATGTACGGGGACCAGATCGGCTCGCTTAACCTCTACATCCAGTCTGGCCCTTCCATGGGAGATGCCTACTGGACACGCTCAGGTTCCAAGGGTAACCAGTGGAGGCAGGCTCAGGTGACCATATCACGTGCAACGCCCTTCTTTGTGAGTATTGTGCAGTTCAGTTGCTGTTAGTTTTAGGAGTAAAGCTCATTTCATAGTTTTACATCCTCCATTTACCTGCCAGGTCATGCAGGTGATAAGAATAACTTAGCTCACTAAGGAGGCTTGGTGTGAAAGGTTACTTAACCTAGAACTGTCTTGTGGGTGAACAGAATGATTCCATCTTATTTAAAATATAGCTTGGCTGTGGAGTGTGCTAAATGTAATGCCAAGTATGGCATCAAAGATGTCCAATTCAACATTGTGGACTTCTGCGCCTAGTCCACTTTGCTGGTAATGCCATAGTTAAAGTGAAACAATATTTTAGAAATATTAGGATATTTTCAACAAAGTACAATTATAATTAAACTGGTATATGTTGTTTTAAATGCATCTGTTTCCTGTTTGTTTTGATGTTAGATGTTATCATTATCAATGTTAACTGTTTCCATAACTGTTTCCTGGTTCCAGCACAATATGGCAGAAACACTTCCAGTTTGTGTCAGTAAACACTGTTAATTATTCATTTCTTAACACCTTGATTTGGAGGCGAAGATGTTAAAGTCTTTGCCTCCAAAGAAAGAGACATCTGAGTCAGATAGTAACTAACAAGAAAAAAAAATGCCTTGGTACTTTCTTCCCACAAGGGTTCAAGTGAAAGAGGATAGGCTGTGTGCTGGTTGATCCAGTGTCAGTACAGTGTGACTAGTTTGAGTGTAGTGTCTGGTGTCTTCAGCATGGTGTTCCAGGGAGGCAGCACTTTCAGTATGTCAGCATTGGAACTGGTCTGCCACAGGATAACACTGTTGTCACATGGCAAAAATAATGTTTACAGAGACTTTGAATCTTAAATAAGTATGCACAAATCTTGATTTCAGATGCCATAGTTTTTAGGCTATACACAGAGTTGTTGTTTGTTGGGTTGTCGTACTCTCACCAAACTGTTGACAGTGACATATCAGATTTAAAGAAATAAAAAGTTCAGACTCCCTGTGGCTTTATGGTAGTTTGTATTCTGAGTTAACCAAGGAAGATTATGGTGGAAGCTAGTGGCCTTTAGTACCTAATGTAATGAAGTCAGATTAGATTTGCTTGAAGAAGAGGGCCACACTGAACAGAGTTTGTGTTGTATTCCAGCTTGTGTTTGAGGGAGTGGGAGGGAATGGTTTCCGTGGTGACATAGGTCTAGATGACCTAACATGGAAAGCAGGAGCCTGCACAGGTAAGTTCTTTTGGAAGGACATCAGGGTGTTTTTTTTTTTTCTTAAGAGAAAATTGATAGCTTTATAGTATTTATCCTTGAATTAAATTTATCAGTATTTAAAGGTACAGTTGTCTTTAATTGAGTAGAATTCCCCCTTGAAATTGTTTCAGTTTGCCTTAGTCCTATGTCCCCTTTTTTTCTTTCCGTGTTCAACATATATTTTCAGGGAAACATATGAAAAACAAAAATATTGATCCATGCTCTGCTTTTCAAGTTTTAGGTTGCTGTCCATTCAGCTGATACATAATTTCTTTTTAAGGTCAGCACTTAACTTTTTGCAAATCACAACTAAATGAAAATGTTCTTGAAAATAAATTATTAAATGGCTTAAAATTCCAATTGTAAATATCTGTGTATAAGTTTCCATTTGAGTTCTATTTCTGACCACTTCAAATACATGTTTAAGGTGGACGGGTAACATCAAGTCTGGCATCGCGAAAGTGTGATTTTGAGAATAAAAATAACTGTGGCTACGTTCAAGAGAGAAAAAAGGACAATTTTGATTGGAAGAGATACATGGGTACAACTGGTACAGCTTTGACAGGGCCTGCTACAGATCATACATATGGTTCTGGCAAAGGTGGGTTACAGGCAGTGCCATGCTGCACAGTTCTCACAACTATACCTCTATTGAGAAGGTTTTGTGGGGATTCTTGCATTGATCAGCTGTATTCTGTATAAAATTGATTTTAAAGCAAGATGACACTTTTTCATATTCCTTTTTTGTTAGTTATTGACTTAAATGACTTGCAAGTTATAAGTTTATGTGCCCATATGTAGCTTTTTGTGATCACAACATTTTGAAAATATTCATAAATGTGATTTTGCATGTGCTGAAGTGAATCTAGGACAGTGCTGCAAAGGAAATTGTTTATGCCACATTTACCCCTTTAGGCAGTTTTATTAGGTCACAGTTTCTCTGTCAAATAAGGTGTTGGTTTGGTTTGTGGAAGTTAAAAAATATTTGCTGCTGTTTGCAAATTTTCTGGTGAAGATCATGAAATGGCTGAGAAACATGTACCAGATATTGCAATAATACATGTTTTTTTTTTGTTTTTTTGTTTTTTTTTTATCTTGTTTTATAGGCTATTACATGTACATTGACACCTCACCACCCAGAAAGAAGGGTAACAAGGCCTGGATCACCTCACCCGTTTTCAAAAACAAAGGAGCCGTATGCCTCCAGTTTTATTATCACATGTTTGGAGATGGTATCGGGACTCTGAATGTTTACGCACAGGTATGTCAAGATATAATGTGTATGCACATGCAGGTAGGTCAAAATTTAATGATTGCACCCATGCAAGCCAAAATGCAATGTTTGCACACAGGTAAGTCAAAGTGCATTGTTTTGGCAATGACAGAGTACGATTGTTATGCATGTCAAAGTTTAATATTAATTTACAAGTAGGTCAGAATGTAGTGTTTATGCACAGGTAGATCGAATTATGATGTTTTCTCATGAGTAGATCAGAATGTAATATTTTTCCTGGATGTAAGTCAAAGTCCAATGTTTGCATACAGATGAGTCAAAGTGCAATGGTTACGCAGACATAGCACAGCATGTAAGGTTTATGCACGTGTAGGTGTGTAACGATAATTGCAGTGAGATATATGTGAAGTGTTTATTGACAAGCAGGTCATAGGATACATGTGTAATGTTTAAAATTTGAAGATATAGGAGGGTTTTGGTGCAGTCTTTGAAGTTAACTATATTAAAGAAAGGAAAAGTCAGCTGGGAGTGCTGGAAATGTTTGGTTACTTTGCAGTCCATTCTGTTAATGTGTGCAGGGTTTATTACCTAAGTTTTCACAGGACATTCCTTCATTCTTTCACTTGTTGTCGACCTATGCTGTGAGAAAATCTGTTGTGCAAGTTACAGCCATGGTGCTACTTGCTAGCAAACCGGCCAAAGAAATAAATTCTTACCAAGTGTGATGCAGAATATTCTATCTGCATAAAATTAGTAGTGTATGAAGCAAATTTTGTTTGATATACCAGTTACAACTGAGTGGGACCTGTCTAATGAAAATGCAATTTTTACTGTACTGAAACAAGGTAAAAGGACGAAATGGCCGCCCAATCTTCACGATGACTGGGGATCAAGGGAACCAGTGGATTGTTGGACAAGTGACCATTCCCAAGAGCGCAGCCGTTAAGGGCTATAAAGTGAGTTACATTCTTCACAGAGGACATGCCTCGTCAAGGGTATTTAGATTTTATAAATTTACTTTATTGTATTAAGGACAGTAGCATCTCCCCAGTGTGGTTTGCTGTGAGTTTGAGTCCAGCTTGAACTCACTTCGAAGGTACAGTCTGCCAGCAACCTGTTAATGATCGTGGTTTTCCCCTGGCTCTGCCTGGTTTCCACCCGCCATAATGTTGTCCGTTGAATAAGTGAAATATTCATCCGTATGGTGTTAAGAACTGCAGGAACACAGGTTTCCTTGACCGAGTGTTTTGTGAACTAAGTGGCTTAGGAATTGGGCAGAATTGCTCTCATGCAAGTATATGTTTCTTTGGCCAAGTGAGATATGCATTGTGGGTAGACAGGTTTCTTTGGCCATTAATATGAGAACTGTGGAAAGACAGGCTTCTTTGGCCAAGCGGTTTAACAGCTGTAGTAAGACGATCAGAAAGGTTCACTAGTCCCAGAGAGACTTGGAAGGTTTTCTCCACCCTTAAACACTTGTCCACCTTAACAGAAATTCACTAAGGTTAATAAGCTGAATCACCAAAACTTTAATTTTTTAGAGCGGTTTCTTAAGTACTGCAAATGGTTAATATTATAGTTTTTATTAAATATGTAATATTAAAGTGTTGGATTTAAATGCACACTGGTAATTCATTTTTCTGCTGGTAGGTTTTGTTTGAAGGTATAGTCGGGACCAACAAGCGTGGAGATATTGCATTAGATGACATCAGCTTCATTGATGGACAGTGTAACTCACCTGGTATGTACATGATTTGGTTTCCAGGTTCATTATCTTTTAACCAGTTACAGTCATTTGACAAATATATTCGCACAGGTACTATTAAAGCTCATCTCTGCATTTTCAGCGTGTAGTACTAAGTGGTATAGAGTAATTAAATATGATCATGTTTTTCTCTGTTGATTTAAAGTAAACAACCTGAAATTTTGACAAATTAACATCTTAAAATACTATTTTTGGTGATAATATTTACATTTTTCCATTTTAACCTACCTTCCAAACAAGCCCCAAAACACCTTTCTAGAATCGATAGTATCTAATATGTTTGTGCTTGTCAGGAAACTGCGATTTTGACAGCGGCTTGTGTACTTGGACAAACATGAAAACGGGCGACAATTTTGATTGGATCCAGATGTCTGGGACGACGCCCACTAAAGGGACTGGTCCTTCTGTCGACCACACCCAGCAGAGTAAAGCAGGTAAATCTAGAGACAAGTGATCAACAACTGTAACTTCTAAATACCACAGTTCATCACAGCATTAGTATGTGCATGTGTTTGAATTAAGATGGCAGATTAATTTTGGCGTCACAGCAACATGTATTTAATCTGACTGAGGTGAAAGGTTGATTTACAATGCTTTTACCTCTTTTGAAGATTGCCTTTGAAACTGTTTTTAGGAAAATCACAAGAAGATGGGTTCAAGACATTAAAGCCAGCAATAGTGTAAATTTACATGATATAAACCAAGTGCTTATAAAGATTTGTGTTTTGCTTGGTTACTGTGAAGTGAAAGTTAAGATTTAAGCAGTCCAGCTGGTTCTACATAAATTACAAGGGTGATCACTTGTAACAGTGAAATGTATTATACATCATTCTTTGTTAAAATTATTCCATTTTTTTATTCCATTGTAGGAAAGTACATGTTTCTTGAAACTGATAAACCACGGAAAGCTGGAGAAGTAGCATTGTTGCTGAGTGAAGCGTTCGATCCGGTCTCTACCAGTGGACGTTGTGTCCACTTCTGGTACCACATGTATGGCTCTGGCATTGGCACACTGAGTATCATCATCAAAACTCAGGGTATGTGGAGTTATGCCCCTTCCTTTTGTAAACAGCCTCAGACTCCTATTACTTTTCCTTAGGCGAAAACGTTTAGGTTTGCAACCTGGCCCCAAACATGCCACGACCAATAAGCATTAGTGCATACTTTACCCAGCCTGTGAGAAAGTAGTCATCAAAATGTTGACCTTCAAACTCTGGAGCTTCCTATGCGGGAAGCAGGGAGGAATGCCTAGCAACATCAAGGGGATGTCACTTCTAGCCTCATCACTACCTGATACTTTGTGCCCTCTTGCCAAAAATTTCAGTCTTTCATGAGTAAAGCTCATTCCTGTAAATGGTTACACAATGTCCATTATTTTCATACCAAAGATGCACCTGTACACCAAAAAATACACAAAGTTACATTCATCCGCGTCAAAAAACGGAAGTGCTAATAGGGTACTGACTCCAAACTCGGGTAAACTGAGTGTCATCGTCAAAGTATGTGGAGTTCTAGTAATGCCTCTTTCCTATGTAGGCCTCTGGCATTGGCACACTAAGTGTCATTGTCAAAACTCATGGTACACTGTATGTGGAGTTATGCCCCTTCATTAAGTAGTGTTCTGGCATTGACACTCTTGATTTATTTATTGCTAAACTCAATAATTTTCCACGTATATAATGGCAATTGGCACTCCAAGTCTCATCAACAACACTTGGGGTATGTCAGTACAATATTACCTCTGGCTAGTCTGTCACTTACACTCACGTAGAGTGCATGCACCAGTAAGTTGTAAAGTGGAAAACTGAATGTTTAACTCAGTGTAAAACTATTTATATACTATGTAATTTTACATGGTTATGTCCATGTGAAATTGCTTGGCCTGAAGGGTTTATGGTCATTGATGTGCTCGTATACTTAAGCCACACATACACACATACATACATACACAATCATCAACTTTGAATCAGTGTTTGGATTGTATCTATAAATCTGTGAGTAACTAGAAAATTTTAAATTCTGAACTGTGGAAGTTTGTCTTTGTCTTTGACAACATGAACAGTGACACAGGTGTGTTTGTGTTTGATTGATTGTAGGATCTCCAGATGTCATAATATGGTCACTGACTGGGAAGCAGGTCAATAACTGGGTTAGTGGTCAGGCCCCGATTCAAGCTACGGGAAAGAGTTACCGTCTGGCCTTCCAAGGGACCGTTGGCAAAAATAACCATGGCGACATCTCCATTGATGACATAATTTTCTCAGAGTCAGTTTGTGGAGGTAAGGGGAAAGCATCTAGTAAACATGCCAGTTTTGCTGTTATCAACTTCTTCCTTTCTTCATACACAGTTAGTATATAAACAAGGAGAGCAGTGATATCTAGTTAAGGAAATTTACTTCCAGTTGCCTGCTTCTATTGCTTTCTTTAAAGGTGTACTGAAGGAGTCTTTGAACATGTATGTAACATACCAAAAGAGCTATAATTACAACTCTGGTCCGATATGAATTCCAGCTACATTAGAATTAAATCTAGTTTAACCCATGTCACTCAGACATGTGTAGGCATTGTAGATACGTCATCCTCAATCCTCGGTCATGTTGACAGTTGTCTTCATTTGTAAATTCTGGTTTGCTGCGACTATCAGTCCCTGGCCAGTGAGCTAGGGCTACCAGTACTGCTGTGGGTTCAGAGGTTTGTCAAGTATTTGGTGACTATCAGTGAGCTTGAGCTACCAGTATGGCCGTGGGTTCAGGAGTTTGTCAAGTATATGGTGACGACCAGTGAGCTTGAGCTAACAGTAATGGTATGGTTTCAGAGGTTTATCAAGTGTTTGGTGACGACCAATGAGCTTGAGCTACTAGTACTGCTGTGGGTTCAGAGATTTGTCAAGTGTTTGGTGACCACCAACGAGCTTGAGCTACCAGTATGGCTGTGGGTTCAGAGATTTGTCAAATGTTTGGTGACTATCAGTGAGCTTGAGCTACCAGTATGGCTGTGGGTTCAGAGGTTTGTCAAGTATTTGGTGACTATTAGTGAGCTTGAACTACCAGTATAGCCTTGGGTTCAGATGGTTTGTCAAGTGTTTGGTGACGACCAATGAGCTTGAGCTACCAGTACTGCTGTGGGTTCAGATGGTTTGTCAGGTGTATGGTGACAACCAGTGAACTTGAGCTACCAGTACGACTGTAGGTTCAGAGATTTGTAAAGTATTTGTTGACAACCAATGAACTTGAGCTACCAGTATGGCTGTGGGTTTCGAAGTTTGTGAAGTATTCGGTGACGACCTGTTAATCTGACCACTGTCACATGAGTGAGCAGTCTTGATTTGATTTGATTGGTGGTTTATGCCGTATTCAAGAATATTTCACTTATACAACGGTGACTAGCATTATGGTGGGAGGAAACTGGGCAGTAACCCATGACCATCTGCAGGTTGCTGGCAGAACTTCCCACGTACAGCCGGAGATGAAGCCAGCATCAGCTGGACTTGAACTCACAGCGACAGCATTGGTGGGAGGCTTCTTGGACATTACGCTGCATTAGCATGCTAACCAACTAAGCCACGGAGGCCCCTGAACAACTGTGAGCGCAGCATTAAACACCAGTCAAAATAAACAAAAAAACAACGTAAAACATCAGTTATTCCTGTGGCTTCCACAAGAAAATCAGGGAACAGCATGGGTCATACATAGTTAGTGTGGTCTGTACAAATGGTCCTTAGTGATATTATTCATTTCAGGAAGGTTTTAAGGCATGTTGTACTATATTTAATTGGTTTTAATGATATTTTGATGTTTCTGCAACTTTGTCACAGTACTGACATGGTCACACGTAGATCATGCATATATACTACACCAGCAATGATTCCTTCACTGACATTTCACCAAAATAGCCTGACAGATTCCATTTGATGAGTTATATCTGATATATCGCAAACTTCCTGTGTGTTTTCTATTTGCATTTGAATTGACGTTTACTTACATGTACCAAAGCAGTATACTCCTGTCAGTTTAGTTACGTGCTATTTAGGTGACTTATGCTCTAGATATTATGAACTAAATAATGGTAAAGCAATGACTAGTGCTTCTGAAGCTGGCGTTGAGTGATTGTTCCTGATGACAAGGGCTGATTTGTGATTGTGGTGATAACCCCCTGTTGAGTATATGAACAGTTACAGACCTTTGTGACAGCTCACAGCAAAGTGAGCAAACATTACACGTTCACCTGCTCAATGCAGCAACCTTCTTAATATGTTCAGCACACACAACAGTGATCAGAGACCAGAGACTTTATCATAACAGCTTATCAGTGAGGGAAGAGACTTAACTGATTAGATCTGGTGGACAAAGTCTGACCAGACCCCTTTGATGGTGGTTTGTCTATCGTGTCCTGCCTGTTGTAATGAAACTGTGCCATATATATTCTATATAACAGGAGCTTGTGTTCTTTGCCAGTACTTTGTAATGAAATTAAATTTTACCTTTTGGCATTAATTAAGTGTATATGGTCGAGAACTTGATGTGATATAAATTTTGCACTTCAGTTTCATTACAGTGGTGTCCAGACAATCTATATTTTTATTGCATTTGTCTGAAATTGAAATAAGGAGAAAACAAATTCTGCATAAGCTGTATATCCCTAAAAGTTGTAGTAGAAAGGAGATTGTCACAATCTAGGCTATTGCATGGATGTATGTTCCGATAATTGTAATGTATTACCATAGTTATTTGGTTTTCTTTAGTTTTGTAATTGTGTGGGTAAACTAGCTGAAAAAGCAAAATTTAAACATCATTAACATTGAAAACTTATGTTTGGAATTCAGTTTTATAAGTTAGCTGTCTAGAAAAAACAGAAACCTTGAATGTACATGGAGTGTCTGGTCAATTACAGCCCTGAGTTCAAATCTGACTTATTCCATTTTCTTTCTAACTTACCCAAAGTTGACCTAGCAGTCACAATAACTACAAAATGCCAGTTCTTTTTGGAATTTATTATTAATTATAGGACTAGCATAACTGATAGAATATATTATTAGACTTTCATTGTGGCAGCCATGTATGTTGATTAATTGTTTACCGAGAACTTAGGTTGTAATTCATCTACAGGTTTATTTTTCATTCTTTTTCTTCAACACTGTTATCTCATTTGATTCTTATTCTAATTTATCTAAAATGTATGTAAAATTTACTTAAAATTTATATATGTGTGCGATTCTTTAGTAAAAATTTACAAGAGGAAAAATAGTCGGGTATGGTAAGATTTATTTAATTTATTTATTTGATTGGTGTTTTACGTTATACTCAAGAATATTTCAATTATACGATGGCGGTCAGCATTATGGTTGGAGGAAACCGGTCAGAGTGTGTGGTAAGAGAGACTGCTTATATTTACAGTTAGCCCTAGTCAGGCGGTTCCAAAAGTAACGACTACCACCACACTAACACCGACCCTGGCCCCACGAGTGACCATGCCTCCCACCACCCCCAAGCCTGGACCATTCAACTGTAACTTTGATGTGGATCTGTGCGGCTGGCGGCAAGACACCAAGGATCAGTTTGATTGGACGAAAGTCCAGGGGAGGTCTGTGCCACCTGGAACTGGGCCAGCCCAAGATCACACCTCAGGAGGTAATTACTGCAGTAACTGTTATCGTAGGGAGTTACTTTGTTCTTTGTTGTAGTTCACAGAATTAACCTTGGGCATATTTAGTCTCGTCCGCCGATGACTCTCAGAAAGACATAATTCATAGTACTGCATGTAAATACCTGTTGTTTTAGCTTTATGAAAGGCACTCGTATAAATGAGGAAAATTAACCATATTTAGAGTGCACATGGTTGCAGGTTCAATTCATTTTCTACCTGGATTGATTTAAATCAGTATCCTTAGCACTTTGGATTTATATGTGTCTGAGCCTGCTTGTTAAACTGATGTGCATTTTTTGGTTGTACATCAAGCTGATTTAGCGATAATACATGTAATTATCATTTTTATGGTCAAGAATGCACAGAGATGTGGGATCAAAGTTTAGCATTTTGATTATCAGGCCAATGCAATTTACATGCAACTCCACCGATAAACTTGACGACAGTAGCATAAATCTAATATCCTTGAGTACTTGCGATAAAACACCAGTCATTATAATAAATCAAGAACAAAAGGATTCTTTTCTCTTAAATTTTCCAAAATTTTTTTCAAGAATTTGGATAGTTGTTAGAGTGACTACAAACAAGTGTGGCACCCACCTGTGTGTCAGTCTCTCTGGTATGTGATATGTGTAAAGGTGTCTCTGATTAGACTGACCTTGTGACCTAGCTGATGTTACATAACCCTGCTCTGCTGCACTGTTTGTTGACCCCACAGTGGACAGTGCCTAATCCCTCTGTGCTCACCTGCACAGCTAATCACAGGTAAAGTTAGAGATAGTGACTGATTCCCTTATCATGATGGGGTGTATATAAAACCTGCAGCTGGTGTCTCTCTCACATCATACCTGTGGGACACACCTGGATGAAGCAGAGGCCGGTGCTGACTGTCTGGTGGCCGCGAGGGGTGAGGGTTTTTGTTCCAGAGTTATGATCACTTGTGTGATTCAAATCTGCTGATAGACATAGCACTTTGTTTGTGTCTGTGCCATTTGCTTTTGGTTGGTGTTTTGTAATTGTTGCATGTCACTCTATGTTTGAATCTCAGGTAGTTCGACAAACTTTAGAGAGATATATACTTGTGAATAAGAAGTGAATAACTCCTATGGATCAATCAGTAATTCTTTAAGATGTTTCTGTGTTTCTTGTAATTTTATACTGCATGCATGCTTTTCAACAGATTTCTGGGAAAAATATGCCTAAAAGTGTTCAGCACATCAGTCCTGTAAAAACACCCTAAATGTGTGGATGGATCATGTCACATTCTCCATTAATAGTGTTATACATCACAGTACTGTTTGGTTTTCAGGAGGTTGGTACCTCTACCTCAAGCCTAGCTCCACCCTGAAGGGGCTGTCCCACGCCCGATTGGTCAGCCCCGATGTTCCGGCAGGCCAGAATTGTCTCAAATTCTGGTACCACATGTATGGCACCAGTGTGGACCGCCTCCAGGTCTATGTACAGACTGGCCTGGCACTTCCAAAAAAGCCGGTGTGGATTAGGAAGGGCACCCAGGGAAACAAGTGGAAGCAAGCCTTGGTGGACGTTTCAGCTAAAGTCCCGTTCAATGTAAGATATTCAACTCATTTCATTTCCAGTTGTCATCTGTGTAGAACTTAGCTGCCATAATAATTAAATGTTTGTGCAACTTTCATTCAACCAAATCAATTCTAACTAAGGTATTGTAGATAATGGAGAATGCAGAAGGTTACCAATGGTTGTTGTTACTATATTGACCATTTTCCTGTTGTAACTCTTATTTTATGTGGGTTGTACTGGTTAGTGTGGTGTAACTAGTTCTTTATGTTATTAAATCTTGAAATTGTTATCATTGAAGGAAATCATCAGATTCCTAGTTCACTGATAAATAGATCCATGAAATAACTGTGTGAAATTCTGAATATTTTTTTCAGTTATCATATATTACATGTAGTTTTATGGCATGTCTTTTTTTCTTTATTGCAGATTGTATTTGATGGTGGTAGAAGAAACACGTCCAAGGGTGACATAGCTCTGGATGATGTTTCCATATCAGCTGGAAAATGTCTGGAATGTAAGTTGCCTGTTCTGCATTTTGAGGCTTAGTTCCAATAAATGTCATTGGGCTGAAATCCTGGATATAGTTGAGTCATTTACTTCAGTGAATGCTTTGTGATTTGCGTCTACCTTGGATTATGAAGGCCAGTATGTGTTATCCAAGCTCACCTCACATCGACCTAAATTTCCAGAATAGTCCTCTCGACTTTCACAGAAGTCCCTACCTGTCTAAATAAGCCATTATTTTCATGCTAATTGAAGGGTGAAAACTAGCACAGTCAAATCCTGACTAAATCCTATTCGGCACTTGTCTGCTGTAAAGGACAGTTTTCTTTGAAAGACAGTGTGCAATTAAATATGTGTGTGTTTGAGTGTCAGGAGGAAAAGAATCCTGAGTTGCTTTGAATGTGGAAGATTTTCCAGGCTTGTTAAGAAATGCAGAAGTATTCATGTGCATTTACATAATACAATCTTAAATCCTGATTTGAATTCAATAAATCACTCTCGCTTGAATTATTGTTGGTGTGGTAGTTTAAGCTTTGGTGAATGATAATTTGAATTGTGATGTTTACTCTGCAGTAAGCTCAAGTTGTGACTTTGAGGAGCCCACATTGTGTGGATTCTCCAGGGTTGCCAGTAATAAGTTTGACTGGCATTGGGCTAAGGGCTCCACTGGTACTGCGGATACAGGACCCACTAACGACCACACCTATGGAACAGATTCAGGTAATCCAAGAAATGAAACCAATGGTTTTGCCAGATTTCACTAAGCCAGTTTTGACATAAGTCCTGGTTAAACATTTTATGCAGATGATCGGCTAGTGTTCCAGATCATTCAATTAGTGATAGATTAATCTGAACATAATGCTTGCATTATTAATGATGTTGTTGACCAAAATCCAACTTTTAACAGTATGGTAATGTTCCTACCTGAAGAGATTTGATCTGGAAAAGGGCAATAATTTTTACAATCAGTGGCTGTTAAGCATCAAAAATTTGTCATCCAGAAAGTACATTGAACATCTTCTTAATATTAACTCATGAAACTAAAATTGTTCGTTCGTAAATTTTAAGAAGAGTTCTTACGCATGTGTTGCCTTGTATCATTCAGGCTACTACATGTACGTCGAGTCATCTGCAAGGAAGAAAGGGGACGTAACTCGGCTAGTGTCCCCAGTGTACACTGGTCAAACTCAGCCTAAATGTCTGCAGTTCTGGTATCACATGTATGGAAAGGACACCGGCACACTTAATGTCTACCTGGTCCGCTCCGGTGCAAAAGGCAAGCCTGTGTGGACGAAGACAGGTGAGTGGAACAAGGGAAGATGATATTGAGTATTGATAGCAACGCATGTTCTAATCAGGTCATCTATGACGTCCCCTTATGTTAAAGATTTGATGCAGTACTCTGATGATTTGCTCACTATTAATTTCACTCTTGGATATTTCATTTATTACTTTGATTGAAAAATAAGGTCACACAAGGCATTTGTTCAAACATGGCCTTTGAGTGGGAATTACTAGAATCTCACTGTTCGTAGGGCCTTGTTGATGAAAAGCATATGTGTATGTTTGTGCAGTGTGATGTTTGTTTAACACCACCAGTGTGATGTGCATCTACATGTATGTACCTAACCAAAGGTCAGTGGTTTATGTCGGGCTTGCTGGTTTCCTCCAGCCAAATATCTTACTTCTATCATAGAACTGACAGAACTTTGAGCATTGTATTAAACAGCTGTGAGATAAATAAATATTTAAATATGATGAAAATCATGTTTTGGGTTGATGAAGTTTGTATGGATTGATTTACCTTTTGGCATGTTGCCAGGTAACCAGGGTAACCTGTGGTATGTAGCGTCCACTCCTGTCCCAAAGGTGATCAGTAGCAAACCATACCAGGTGATGTTTGAGGGAATTGTGGGTACTGGCATGAAGGGAGACATGGCCATTGATGATTACAGCATTGTGGATGGGGAGTGCCAAACAGAAGGTAATAAAATACTGTGTTCGACCTAAAATTTCGTCCAGGACGAAGTTAATGATTCTGAGAGCTCTTTTGGTCGTACAAAGGTGTTTTGAATTTTGTTAGGGAGGCAGGAAAAGTGGAAACAATGTAAATTTTCAGTCCCAGGAGTTATATTTTATGACCTTACTTTGCCTCTGAAAATGGACATAGAGAATGTGCCTTAGGGTGGATACATTGCAGTCATGTTCCCCGTAATGTGAAGTTTATCATTGCGGGTATCTTGTGTATGGGGGAGGAATGGTTATGCTTTAATTTGGAATATTTGAAAAATGTAAGGAAATAATATAGCTACATCTTATGTAAGTTGAAGATTATAAAGGTATATCAGTTTTGTATGAGAGGCTTGTGGTTATATTTTTATTTGGAAGCATGTGAAATAGGGCAAGAACCAATGTTTGAAGGGGATGTTTTTACTGCATATTGCAGCACAGTGCAAGAAATTTATATTTTCATTCATAAATATATACAAGATAATGTTTCTGTTTGCAGGAAGTTGTAACTTTGAGTCTGGGCTTTGTACTTGGACAAATGACCAAACTGACCAGTTTGACTGGACGCTGGGTAGTGGGAAGACTAAGACAGGAGGTACAGGCCCCTCGAGTGACCACACCACACAAGGCACATCAGGTGAAGTGTCCAGTAAATTTACAGGTTGCAAAGCTAGAACATAGTGAATGTACATGTATCCTTCTACATTTAAGTTTTCAAAAGCACAATGAAAAAAATGATGAACTCTAAAATTTAAAGCATGTCAAATACATATATGTATCAATCTGTGTTTTTGTCATCCCGCAGGGACTTACATTTACATAGAGGCCTCTAACCCCAGGAAGCCAGGTGACCGTGCCCGACTGGTCAGTGAAAGTCTGCCGTCTAAGTCCACAAAGAGATGTCTGCACTTCTTCTACAACATGTACGGAAAGACTGTGGGCACTCTGCGAGTGTGGGCCCTACCCCAGCTCGGCCCTAGCCTACCCCTGTGGGAACTGTCTGGCAATCAAGGGGCTGGCTGGAAGAAAGGGCGTGTCAGCATCCCAACAATCTCCTCCTCCTTCAGGGTATGGATGAGGCCATTATTAAATAATAACGTAACGTAACTCAACCAACCCGCCAAGCAAATTCCCTATTCCTGTAACACTATCATTGTTATCAGAGATTACACCTATTCCCTATTCTTGTTTATATTGGGATTTTGATAGCAGCTTTATTTTTAATTTTTATCCCAATGTCAATCTGGAATAAAGAAAAGAATTCTGATTGACTGTATTTCTGTGATAGGGTCAGATTATGCTCAATGTTCAGTGAGTTTATTTAGGATGGTTTAAGTAGGAATCATAATCTTTGTCACAAGCAGAATTTAATGTTAGGTAACTCCAAGAGTAGACATTTAAGATGGAATCTGAGAACGTAATAACACAGGACACAGTGAGAAAATAAGATAATCCAGCAAGATTTCACCTCTTTCCATGATGCTAATATATATTTTGGGACCATTCTTGAAAGTTGGCCTGTAAACTGCCTTGTCCAGTATTGGGGGCTACATGTTATTTTACTATATTTAAAAGGTAATGCATACCAAGTCTTCTCAAGCTGTCTTCTTTCTGTGTTATCAGATATGTGTATCTTATTGACTTCACAGCTTCAGTTTGAAGGGATTAGGGGAGGCAACTGGAGTGGTGACATAGCCTTAGATGACATAACTCTTGACAATGCTACATCCTGCAGTTGTAAGTTTCCTATACTTTCAGAAGAGTGAGGACTTAATTTGATGTATTCCAAATGTAACAAATATCTATAAACTTTAGCAGAAAATTATTGCTCTTTAAGGGCAGTGTGTAACTTATGTATCAAACACACTTTTCTTTAAATATGTGTGAAACAAGAGACCTCATCAATCTACTCCTGAGCCAGCAAGCATTTTTGAGAGCAGGATGTTTTATTCACAGTAACTCCAAGTAATGCTAAAGCCACAGTGACGGCTGCAACAACCCAAACCACAACTATTGCCACAACAACACCTACCCCGAAACACACCACAAAGACAACAAAATCGACAGTACGGACAACTGTGACCACAACTAAAGCCACACCCAAGCCCACAGGTAAGCTTATTGTGTCACCATTTCAAAATAGTCATAACTTATTGTAAATTGAAAAAAATCAAGGTTAAATATTCTGTATAGAGACTACAGAAAATACTGTCATGTTTTTTTTATGCAACTGCCATCGTTACCAGAAACCTAACCCAATGTTGTGAGTACAAGTGTGATGCGAGTCAGTTGTTACACTGGTTTCAATATAGTTGTCCACTGTTGAGACTTCAATATATCTAATATAATGTCAGTTGCTTTCAACCCACTAGTTAATTGACAAAATTTTTAAAATTGAGTTTGAATCAGAATTTTTCAGTGGTTTCCAAATAGTAGTTTGATTGTCAGAAGTTTGTCATAAACATGTTTTTACTAATACTGGTGTTAAAAGTAGCCCCAATTACATGTATGTGTTGCCATGTTGTAAAGAGTTTAGTGTAAACCTGAGTTTATCTGTGTGTTTGTGTGTGACTGCAGGAGGACCAGGGCTACCCTGTACCTTTGAGTATGACCTGTGTGGCTGGGGCCCTGACAGTAAGGACAAGATTCACTGGAGGAGACAGAAGGGTCCCACAACCACCTCAAACACAGGACCCTCAGCTGACCACACCTCAGGCAGTAAGTAAACAGTAACTACTGGAGGCTGATGGATTTAATGAGATCAGTTTGGCGCTCTAATTTCTGCACTATGGATACATTTTGCCTATTAACATCGCCTAGTAATGCACCTGTGGGTGGTATTGAACTTGAAAGTGCACCGTCCAGAGTTATGTCCCTTTCCAGGAGAAAACACTCCTCTGCCTGTAACATAGACCCTTGCCAAAATGATCTACAAGGTTTTGTGAAGATAATTTAAGTAGTAGGAGACAAAATTCAGATGAGAAGGACTTTGTTTTGAAAGTTAAATTATAAGTCAGCTTCAGCTATTCACGCAGTCAAAATTGAGAAAAAAAATAAAAACAGTAAAGTAATGTCTCTCTGTTATGATTGATGGTGTTTTATTATCATAGTGGAAACTATCAATGGGTGTATTAGTTATCTTTCAATTTGCTCTGCTGTTATTGTCAAAATGGAAGAGAGGTAGACTAGTTGTTTGCCCACTGTTTTATTCATTATGAAGATGTGTGCAAGAATCATATGTCTCTGGATGCCATTGAGTAAGTGCTGTTCTTGGTAATTTTGGAATTAGGGAGGTTGTCACGGCTGAGTGGTTAAAAGGCATGTCTTTCAGTTGCTAGTACACAGGGCATGTGTTCAATCCCAGCATTGGACAGGACTTGAAGAGTCCGTTGCTCTCGTGCTAATGTGGCTCTTTGTGTGGTCTAACACTCATTGAAGACAACTTGTCCTACCTATTTGTACATCACATATAGAAAAATTTGTTACGAATTTGTCAAAGGTTGATGGTTTTACCCTGGACTTCCTGTTTCCTCTAGTTATAATACTGACCACTACCATATAAGCAAAACATTCTTAAGTACATGTGTGGCATTATACAACAACCAAATCAAATCAAATCATAAACCAGGCTGCTTTATGTGGAGTTTCTTTAATACATATGTAAAACACTGATCAAATAAATTAGAAAATATACTCAAAAACAGAAGACCCTGATGGGAAAATGTATGTTTTTGTGAACAGAGGGTTACTACATGTACATTGAGGCCTCCCAGATCACCAAGAAGGGAGAGGAGGGGAAGCTGATCAGCCCCAGCGTATCCCTCAATGGAGAGAGCAAGTGCTTTTCTTTTTGGTACCACATGTACGGGAAAGATGTGGCTGCCCTGAATGTCTACTTCAAAGTCAACGGGAAACTTGGGAAACCGGTCTTCATCAAGAAGGGTAACCAAGGGAACAAGTGGAAGTTTGCTCAGCTGACAGTGACAGGGTCATCCAAGCTCCAGGTAAGATTCTGTTGGGGGCGTAAAATCATCTTTTCCTCTGATATTATTAGGTCAGTGCAATTTTCATAGTAGAGCCAGATACACCTGGCCTTGTCACTATGACAGTATTAATCGAAGTTGTCGTTGTAGGATAAGAGTGGAGAATCTTTGTCAACTTAAAGTAACTTAGATGTAAGTTGTGTATCCTCATGTGGGTAAACTGGACACGTAGTTTTCGTGTTTTACAAGAAAACAATGGTCAAATAATATTGAGCCCAAGTCAATACTTCATGAGAAAAAATACGTCATGAAGGAAGTTTGTTAGAGAAAACAGTGTGAGCTCGTCACCAATGGATTATCCATTCATATGGTCTCATTGTGCCTGTGTTATTGTTTGTGGCTTCTCAGATTGTCCTGGGTGGTGTTCAAGGGAAAAGCGCAAAAGCAGACATAGGTGTGGATGATGTGAATATTGTAGACGGACCCTGTACAGGTGAGGGCATATAGCGGAGGTTTAGCCTGAGGGTTGCTCTTTGACATAAGAGTTGGAATGAATGAACAAACAAGGAAATAAATGATTATGGCATAATACCACTTCGGCAGCTCTGCAGCTATATATATCTTTATGTTCGCCATGATGGAGTGATAACAACATGTAAAAGTGAAAGCCAGACTAAAACCTCTCTGCAAGCAAGCCAATAGTGAGCCGACAGCTGACCAGTGGTTCGCCTGTTGTATGCCGGTGGAATGATGTTTAGATATCAATCAGCTGATAACCACATATGTGCATCCTATAGATAGCCAGACCAGATCAGTGGTATAGAAGGAATGGCAGGAATTTGCTGCAAAAGGGCTAGTGAATGATCCAAATGAGAGCTTAATGCAATGTCAGCAGTATTTCAACCATATCTTGGGTACATGTGGTGGTAGTGAACAATTCATCGGTTACTGCATAACTTCCCTTTGACAGAATTGCAACCATATTGTGACAAGAGAAGCTAGTGAGCTAGCAGCATGTTGCTGTTTAGTCCAATATAGAATCTTCAAATGCTACCATTTCTCTGAATGTTACTTGTTTCTCTATTCAAAAAAAAACACCAAAATGTATCAATATTTTCAGACACAACTGCTGCCCCAAGTGTAACCGGTATCACAGCATCAACAACGACGACGACAAGGCGTGTCATCAGCTTCTGTGATTTTGAAGACCAAAAATACTGTAATTATAAGCAGTCTGTGAAAGATAATTTTGACTGGAAGCATCGGAAAAATGGAACAGGTACTGCTCATACTGGGCCCTCAGCTGATCACACCCTGGGAACAGCAAATGGTAAGGCTAGGGGGTAATCTCCTTGAGACTCCTGTCTCTCTAGGTAACTCCCTAAAGTCTACTCTAATTTGGCATCAGTCTTTAGTCTAAACATTACTGGTCTAAATTTGTAATTTCGAGAGGCAAGAAAGAAGATGTAGAATCATTTACATTTCCAAGTCATTTTATTTCATGGAACACAAATTTCTCAAGTGTTACTGTAAACTTTAATTGAGTGTTAAAGATTGAACAGTTGTCTGTCTTTTCAGGGTACTACATGTTCATTGATGCATCATCCCCCCAGAAACCCAACAACAAAGCCAGGCTAATCTCCCCTGCCTACAAGACAGGGGGCAGCACCTGTCTACAGTTTTACTACAGCATGTATGGCAAACAAGTGAATACCCTGAAGGTATATGCCATGAGCGGGAATTCCCTTGGGCCTGCAATTTGGTCAAAGTCGAAAAACCAGGGAAATCATTGGAACCTGGCTCAAGTCACAGTAAAGAAAACGACCCAAGTCAAGGTGTGTTGTGGTAGCTAGGATATGAAAAGATGATCTGCGTAAAACTTTTTGTGCATTTAGAAAAGGTGTATAATGGCACTTTAGGGTAAGT
The DNA here is from genome assembly GCA_016165875.1 of Acanthopleura granulata. Lineage (NCBI taxonomy): Eukaryota > Metazoa > Mollusca > Polyplacophora > Chitonida > Chitonidae > Acanthopleura > Acanthopleura granulata. The sequence goes on along the minus strand of JABBOT010000001.1, from coordinate 32,010,712 downwards.
GTCTGTTAAAACTGTTGTGGGTTGAAGAACAGATTTGTGTTGTGTCCATTTTTCCTTCTCACCCTCTATCCATGTTTAATTGTAACCCATCTGTCCACCACAGTCAATGTTTCAAGTTATCATGTACATTGTCCAAATATTCATCAAACAAAATTTCCTTGTATGGGACTGAGCTTTTCTTTTTGTGTGGGTGTCTTTCTGCGAAGACACCCACAGTGGCTTTGTGCCCAGTGGCTTTTCTTTGAATGCACTGTTTCCAAGGTATCTTGAAAACTGTTTGGTTTTTCTGCAACTGTTATTGTTTTTTTGCTGATTTTCAGATTGTATTTGAGGGAATTGTTGGTAAAGGCATTCAGGGGGATATAGCCATTGATGATGTGACACTCACCCAGGGTAACTGTTTGAGACCAGGTAGGGACCAGTTTAATCTGATTCATTTTAAGTCCCATCATATTTTTCTAATTCACATTTTTTTTTTTTTTTACATACGGTTTGATTTGGAATAAAATTTTTTAGATTTTCAACAAAGTGTGCCATGCTTGTATATCGCATTTCTTATACTTGAGAAGTCTGTGTCCTTGGTTCCAGTTTTTCATCCCTTTATTCATGGAGTGTTCTTTCCTCACAGGCTCATGTGATTTTGAAAACGACCTCTGCTCCTGGAGTCAAGTAGATGATGGAAGTGGAGATGATTTTGATTGGGTATCTCATAAAGGGAAAACTTCCACATCAGGCACAGGGCCAAGCATGGATCACACATTGAATTCCACTTCTGGTATGTTCAAATTTTCAACTTGTTTTACTCTTGATATATCCTAAGGCCACTCTTAAGAAACTGTTTCCTGGGCGTAGCCCGATCCTATGAGAAAAAATACAGTTGGTTGGTAGGGAATTTTTTTTTTTTTTATTCGGTTCTTGAAAAATATAGGGATTTTGAAGAAATTAAGATGGAGAGAAAGGAACAAACTTTCATCAAAATATCAATAAAAACTTTTGAATAGACCCTTTTTTGGTTAGGTTATGCCAAGCGGACATATTTATAAGAATGACCTAATTCTTGTAATTTACGGCCATCAGGTCTGCTCATTTTAGCCAATGTGCATGTAATTATAACAGGAATACAAAATTTCCTTTTTCTCACATGGTCAGGCCATTTAATGAACAAAATATATATGTCTTTACTTTTCCAGAAAAAAAAAAACTGAGGGAGAAATGTAATTTTTTGCTTTCAGTGCAATATAGATATCAATCTAATGGTGATTATTTTTCATGAGTAATTTTGAATAAACATTTCTCCTCTTCTCAGGCACATACATGTTCATAGAGGCCAACAAACCTCAGACCCCTGGTCAAAGGGCTCAGTTAATGAGCGAGTCCCTCACAGCCACTGGCAAATCTGCAAGCTGCTTCCAATTTTGGTACCACATGTATGGGGCCAACATCGGGAAACTGAGGATATACCTATCCCAGAATGCATCAGCAAACACTTTGATGTGGCAGCTGAGTGGTAACCAAGGAAACAAGTGGCTTCTGGCACGGTTCCCATTTCGCTCTACTCAGGATTACAATGTAAGAACGTCTAAATATGTGGTAGATTTGTGAAGCGAAAGTTACATTGTGAACTGCGAAAGAGATGTCATATGAAGTTATCTCTGCATAGTTTTCAGAGGGAAAGCCATCTCATAAGCTGTTTCCATATTTTATTGAATTGTTCCTTAGCTTTTACTCGTATCTGTTCCTAGAACCTGCCTGGGCTTTTTGTCCGTTTTCCAGCTAGTTGTTATTTATTTTCAAACACATTTTCCAGCTAACTTTTGCTAAAATATTTTCAGTAACATTTTCTAGCCAGCGTAATTTTACTTATTTATATTAAAAGCTAACCGTTCCATTTTCTCTGACTTACAGTTGATCATTGAAGGATCTGTAGGTTCTGGGGTGTCAGGTGACATAGCCATTGATGACACACTTCTGAAGCGGGGTAACTGTGGGATATACCCTGCCAAGGCCCGCCCCCCTAACCAGAAGACAACCACCCCAGCCACTACAGCCACCCCTAAACTCACCGTCCCCCCTACGTCCAGTGAGTTCAGACCAAAGCATTCTCGACTGTGACATTAAGCAACAATCAAAAAACAAGTATAATATAAAGAAGAAAGGTTTTTTCATATTGTTCAATATGATGTGAAACTTATTAAGTTTCTGATATTTGAAGCATGTGGAAAAAATGCCATGTATTGGCAGAATGACTGGAAACCAATTTTAGGGAGCAATCTTTAGAATAGTTATGAAATTTAGACTTAAGTCTTGAAGATAAGTAATTTTAGCCAATTACCTCAAATGACCTAAAATTTCGTCCATGACTAAGATGCATTTTTTCCCTGATTCTGTGAGTTCTGTTGATTTTAGAAAGTTGATTTGAGGTTTGGAAGGTTGGATGATACCCTACTTGAAAAATGTTTCATCACCAGCAAATAATATTTTATGACATTTATTGGCCTCTAAAGATGCAATTTTTGGATGAACTTTTAGGTCATTTGCAGTATGTTGAGTTGTGACGAGCAAGACAGACATCGAGGCATGTTAATGAAGATATGTCTGTATGCATATATGTGTGACTGTTAAAATGCTACCACTACATGTATGCAGTTCAAAGCACTTGGAACATCAGTTAAAGTGATTTTGTGTTCCTTTCAGCTGTAGGCACTGTGGACTGTAACTTTGAGAGTAATCTGTGTGGCTGGACACAGGCCACAGATGACCGGTTTAACTGGACAAGGTTTAAAGGCAGCACAGACACTGTAAGCACAGGACCACGAATGGACCACACCACTGGACGTAAGTTAAATCATACCCTCTCTCATTTTGTTGTTCAAAAAGCAACATAAATCTGTGTTAGTTGGTGTCATGCATGTTTTGATTCTCGGAAATCTGTAGTATCCTAGTGGGGTTTTTCAGCATACCATTTCTTTGCTGTATGTTTTAGTGCTTTATCGTGGTGAAATTTCTTTTTGTACCGACTTGATGTAGTGATGTCTTCAACAGAATAATATACGTTCTGAATTGTTTCTGAAGGATGTCTATCTTGAAGCATAGCTTTTGTGAAATTTTAAAACTTCATTCTAATGGTTAGTCCTGGACAAAGTAAATTTTAACCTGTACCCAAGTCTTTATAATTTGAAGTTTCCAGAGCCCAGAAAAAGCCCTGTAATCAAGTTAAGGATTAAAATCACAATTAAGATTTTTCACTTTCCCATCATTTTTTGTTGTAGATGGTTATTACGTGTTCATGGAGGCATCCAAGCCCCAGAAGACTGGTGACAACGCCAAGCTCATCAGCCCTACGTTGGAACCTGCTGGCGGACGCTGCCTGGAGTTCTGGTATCACATGTTTGGTGCCCATGTTGGCATGCTCAATGTATACTTACAGACAGGAGCTGCCTTAGCTGCGCCAGTGTGGAAGCGAGTGGGCACCCAGGGAGACAAATGGATTAAAGCATCTGTCAATGTTAACAGAACTGTTCAGTATAAGGTGCGTGCTACGGTTATTTGTTTGATTGTTGTTGAATGCAGTATTCAAGTATTTCACTGGTATACAGTGGTGGTCAGTTTTGCGAGTGGAGGATACCAGAGTGCTAGGGCAGACCTAACTGGTACGTAACTGATCAACTTTCCTATAATGTTGGCTGACAAGTGGTGCACAGTAGATGTTAGACTGCATAAATTCTCATTTTCACCAAGGCCCGACTGGCAGTTAGAGCTAGCAGTCTAAGTTGCCATGTTCTAGGCTTGTTGGGTTTGTGACACTCAGACCATCTGGTTTATTGCGTAGCTGTTTATTCCACCTCTGTTTGATCTGTTAAAGTTCACAGTTATAATGCCCTAAATCTAACATTTTTTTTTGGCCTAGGGCAAGTGTTTAATGCAGGAATGCCTCATTTAGTTGTACTAGTTCTTATATACATACATGTATGTAGACTGATAAAATCATGCTCAAAATTCGATTCGTTCGAGAGTATAAGGAGAGAAATTGTATTGTGACATCATTGGACGTAACTTCATGTTTATGGTCCATTCTGTCCATTGAAAGCAAGCATGAAGAACTTATACAAAAAATATTTCTACTTTTCAGATTGTGTTTGAGGGTGTGATTGGTGAGGGTTACTTGGGTGACATTGGCCTGGATGACATCACATTGAAGCCTGGTGCCTGTGCCAGTCTGACTACACCAGCACCCTCGGGACCCCCCAGTTTGACCCTCACCTGTAACTTTGAGCAAAGTGACATTTGTGACTTTGTGCAGGACAAGACGGACCAGTTTGATTGGTTGTACAGTATGGGTCGAACGCAGACCTTTTATACTGGGCCTTCAGCTGATCACACCTACGGGACCAAAGCAGGTAAACTAAGATTAGGAGAGGATTATCTGTTTAAGGATGGTTGTTCAGAAATTATCTGTTCAGTAGTACTATCATAAACTTAAAAACATCATTTCAGTGTACATCATTGTAAATTAAAGAAAAAATCATATTTGTTGCATCATTGGTGAAAGCCTTTACACTTTCGTTTATCTTTGTTAAAGCTGGTTTTGATCTAAGCAAATAATCAGGTTTTGAGTTACGTCATTGCTACAACACAGGGATGTCACATTCCTAAATGATGTTGCCGTGTTTCGGCATGGTAGGATCACTTGTCTATCCTTCAGCCTGGCATGGCTCAGATGTTTAGCGCTGCTAGTGCAGGGTAATGACCCAGAAACCTCTCCCCAATGCGGTCTCCGTGAGTTCAAATCCAGCTCATGCTATCTTTACATGAGAAGGTCTGTTCGTGGGTTTTCCCCAGGCTTTGCTCGGTTTCCTCCCATCCTAATGCTGTCCGCCATCGTATAAGTAAAACTTTCTTGAGTATGGCGTAAAACACCAATCAAATAAATGAATAAATTTAACACGGCAGGTTATGTGTTCAAAAGAATCTATAATAAGAGTTTCGTTTTTCTGGCCCAAAATCATATCCAGCATCAATGGAGAACACATTTTATGCTTTATGCATTCATTTTTGAAAAGGTTTCAATGTTCTATGTACCAGCTCATGTTAAATTTTGCAAATTTACCCTACCGTGCAGTAAACCAGCGACATCACACCACAAAGGGACATCACTCTGTTGTTGTAACATCGCATATTGAAAGCTGCATATTAGATTTGATAGCCCTGATAGACCAGTGTTGGCGTTTGCAGGCCATTACATGTATGTTGAGAGCTCGTCTCCAAGGGTGGTGGGCGATGTCACCAGACTTCTCTCACCTCTCATACAGAACAGAACACAGGGCCAGTGTTTGCAATTCTGGTATCACATGTATGGCAAATCCATTGGCTCTCTCAGTGTGAAGGTAAAGGACTCTGTTAAGTTATGTCTTCATTTACTCCATAGACTTTTTATGGTCTGATTTTTCTTTACTGAAAACTAACATTTGCATAAAGCATGGCTAATATTGAACTGCAGGCAAATGTACATTTGCAGACCAAAGAAGTAATACAGATTTCTTTTAAATTACATTCACTCTTGAGAATTCTCAAGAATTTGTCAGTTAATTGTATGAATGATTTATTGTGCATTAGAAATGATTCCTTGGGAATTTAGATGAATTTTTTTAGTATGACTCAGTTATTTCCTAAGCCGAAGTTGTATAACACAAATTGGATGTAAGTGCTCTTCTTTGTGTCACACAGCTGAAGGTGAATGGCACCTTGGGGAATCCCTTGTGGACATTATCTGGTAACCAAGGCAATGCTTGGAGAGTGGAACAGGTGACGCTACCTCGGGCATCTGTCTCTAAACCTTTCCAGGTAAGACATTTCATGTAACACGGCACTAGTTAAATTAATGTACGCACTTTTGTTGGTTTGTACAGAAACTGTTACAAGGTTCCCTGTTTTTATTACTGCCTAGAACATTAATGTTGATGAAAGTGGCTGTCTTGGATTCTGGATCTTTGTGGGTTCAAGTTCAGCTCATGCTGGATTCCTGTCAGGTGGTATGTGGGAAGGTGTGGCAGTCAGCCTCAGTGAGCTTCTCCCAGTGATCTGGCTGGTTTCTTACCATTTTAATGCTGCCTGCTGTAGTATAAATGAATACGTAAATTCTGAATTCCTTAATGAAAGCAAAAAAATACAAATGACAGTTCTCCTGTGTTAATATGGGTCAGATTACAAGTGTAATGAAATCCCACATTTGAGAATACACTGTTTGTTGACGGTGAGAAGGTGAATATCCTAATTGTTCTTTCTGCATGTAGCTTAACATTTGACATTGACTGTATGTATAGGTGGTGTTTGAGGGGGTGATTGGCCTGGGAATCAAGGGAGACATTGCCCTGGATGATTACCAGGTAACAGATGGGGAGTGTGCTGCCCCAGGTAAGTACAAGTTTCTTACAACATGATTGATAAAGAGATTTACCTGCATGGCTGCAGTATCTTGCTTTGTCTATAAAACACCATATATTATTTTTCCTAAAGTTTTGAAGAAATGGAATTAGAATCAGTGCACATTACGTTGTTAATGTACCTATGACATATATTTATTGGAGCTATGTGGTAGGTAACAGAAGGCACCTATAAGAGGAAAAGTGCAACATGGTTTACAATAGATATGACATACTATGGTACCTAAAAAGAGTACTGTGATCAAAGTGGAATTATTTTTTTGTTTATTTATTTGGTTGGTGTTTTACGCTGTACACAAGCATATTTCACTTATGCTATGGCAGCCAGCATTATGGTGGGAGGCATAAGCCTAGGGAAACCCACTTATGATTATGATGTTAACCCCCTTGGCCACATAGGTCCCCCAAGGTTGATTTAGTTGACACCCAACTGTTTGTATAACTATCAGGAAAGTGTGTACTTTGTTTTTCTTTTCATGATATTGCTATGATATGGTTATAATCTTCCTGACAGGCACCTGTGACTTTGAGACTGGCCCATGTACCTGGAGAAATGTGGAGACAGGGGACGTGTTTGATTGGATTAACCACTCTGGGGGCACGACCACAAAAAATACCGGCCCGTCCACCGACCACACCTTCCTCAACAATAAAGGTGCTCATTAAAACTTATATATCACCATGATCATGTCATCACAGGAGTTGTCAGTCACTGCAAATGTTCTGAATGGCTAACAAATCTGTTAATAATGACATTGCTGATTTCATAGTAATGTAATGACATTAATGTAACTGGGCCGGTTTATCCAGTTAATGATGCTCCCACAGTATTGGTATATACTGCTGGAGGTGACATCAATGTAGTTCATGGATTTGCTCAAATAAGTAGGTATTTTCCTGATTCTGCAACCTCAGAGTACTCAAGATTATTCACTTACATGACAGCGGCCAGCATTATGGTGGGAGGAAACCCACAACTGTCCGCAGGTTACCGCCAGACACTAATCCAGTCACTGGTTGTGTTGCTCTTCCCAGGTAAATACATGTACGTAGAGGCTTCACCCCCAAGGAACCCAGGAGAGACCTGCTGGCTGGTCAGTGAGATGTTTACCCCGACCACTGGGCGATGTATTGACTTCTGGGTGCACATGAACGGCAAGGACATTGGCACCCTGAATGTCTATCTAAATGACATGTCCGGTAGCAAGCAGCTTATTTGGGGACTTTCTGGTGACCATGGTGACAAGTGGATTAATGGACGAGCGCCAATCAAATCTTTACGCTCCTATCAGGTAAGATCAGTTTTGTCTGCTTGTGTATTAAGAAACTAAAGCTGTTAATGGTAATTTGCCATTTCATAACAGTGCGGCTAAGAAACTATTTGAACATCTAGTAACAGACAAGAGGCAACTGAAGTTTAGCTTGTCTTGATGATTAAGGAATTGTTTATCATAATCGAAGGCTACAAGTACATTCAATAATTCTAACGATTTTCTTGGGTAAATTTGAAGTGTTTATACTTTCCTTAAACCCATTTACATCTATCTTTGCAGATACATTTTCGTTAGACATAGTTTTAGTGTTTGCTCTGGCAGCAACCTGCAGATAGTTGTGGGTTTCCCCCCTATCTGTGCTTGGTTTCCTACCACAATAATGTTGGCTGCTATCTTAAAAGTGAAATAGACTTGTGTTCAGTGTAAAGCACCAATGAATTAATAAATAAATATGCATATTAGATGTTTCTGCTATAACACCAGCCTATCATGTTTTTACTTGTAGATCATCCTGGAGGGTGTGATAGGTAATGGACTAGCTGGGGACCTGGCCATTGATGATATCACCTTTCCAGACTCAACCTGTGGAGGTAGGTGTCACCAAGACTCTTGCGTCTCTCGCAGGTTACATCTGCACCATCATTTTATGTCCACTGAGACCATTATCAAGTCCGTGATATTTGAAAACCCAGTAATGTATATTGTAAATCAGCAAAAACTTCACAGAAAAAAGGTGCATTATCAGAGGTCCAAAAACCGGCAGTTAGCACCAGTGTATTGTGAACCTCATTGCACTGTTAGAAATAGTACTTTTGTGTAACTTTGTGTTCTCCTGGTTTTAAACAAAATAGCAAACGCCATGGAAATATCAAAAGGAAATTCACATTTTAATCTATGATATTGTAAAGCATACTGTAAATATAGTCTGTTCAGATTTTATCTATTCAGTCAGAAGTTTCCGTTGTACTTTTAAGCGTTTTTAATCCTATGTTATAATGTGTAACTGTTATACTCTTTACCACATGGTGATATTTGTATTTACGTGGTACCTGACAGTGTCTCCAGGAGATGCTAAACCACCAGGTGTAACCGGCCCCACCACAGCCAGTACCACCCAGCCCTCAACTCCAGGTGAGTAAAGGGGTCCAGCTACATGTACAGCGCACAAGACATTCTTATTAGGTTTGCATTCGTTCACTTCTAAACGGTGTATGCTGAAACCATGAATATACTTGCTGAATATAATGTATATAATAATGAATACCACTTGTAGAATACAACAAGAAAATAATCCTATGTTATAGGATTGAAAAATGAATACTTGTACAAAAAGTTAAACACATGTTGTTCTTATACGAAACCAACGGTTTGACCAATGTATCTCTTGGTTCTTATTCCACAGTGCCTGGTCCATTTAACTGTGACTTTGAACATGGGGCTTGTGGTTGGGCTCAGGATAAGACTGATCAATTTGACTGGAAGATTAATCACGGCCAGACCGGTACCAAGGACACTGGACCCAGGGTTGACCACACTACACGACGTATGTAAACAAACAACTGAAGACTTGGTATGATAGAGTTTCCCCTAAAGGTGGCAAATGCATGACCATTGTTAGTTGTGTTTGAATCAAGTTCATCCATGGCTGAGCTGTAAGCCTTTAACTTTCATGGATTTTTCTCAGATTTGGTGTCTCCAAGGTCCACAGATTTCCTATAAACCTGATTGTTGTCACACACAAGTAACATATTCCTGAGTGTGGTTCTAAATCCCAATATGATGAATAAATGAATATATTAATGATGCCAGAGCCCCTAAACTCATCTCTAACTCTGTTTCATACAATCAGCTCTGGCCACCTTTATGGCCTCTCGATAACATAGCATGTACATTGGTGTAGTCATTTAATCTTCTGTGTCTGATGATTAAACAAGTGCAAATGGATCGTAAACAATGCTGTAGGAATAGACTGTTGATGTGTGATAATATTTGAATGGACACACTTGTAAATAATGATAAGGGCTTCCAGTCTAGTGTGCAAGTTAAGTTAATACAACAGACTCTATACTTTTCTAAACCTTTGCCATTTTCAGCAAATTCTTCTGTTCATGTCGCAAGTTTTTATTTAAAATTTTATATTGGACACTCCAAGTCAGAAATAAAATCATCATTATTATTACATGTTTGAGTATGCAGATTATAATTAATCCTGACTCTTTCCAGATGGCAGTTACATCTTCATTGACACTTCCTCTCCTCGGAAAAAGGGTGACAAAGCCCGGTTGGTCGGCCCACCTCAGCGCCCTTTTGGCACCTCCTGTGTTCAGTTCTGGTACTTCATGTTTGGGGAGCATGTGGACACATTGAACGTCTTCATCCAGACAAAACCCAACTTGGAAAGTCCAATATGGACAAAAAAAGGCAACAAAGGAAACAAGTGGCGGAAGGCACAGATTGATGTCAAGTCTAAAGTTCTGTACAATGTAAGGCAACCAACTTCTCTTTTGGGGGCTGGTAGCCACTGTTAAGATTTTCCGTGGCTTTTTACTGATTGGTAATCAAACATTTGGTGAAGTTGCTATTTACTAGCAACATGAACGTGTTGACTTAGAAATAAACATGAATTGATGAAGTTACTGGCTCCATCTGGCCATGAAGAGTGGAGGTTGGCTCAAGGTACCCTGGTGTCCTTCTTCAATAAACCTGACTTGTTGTGTATGAGTAAATAATTCTTTTGTACTGAGCTCAACAAAGAAGAAATAAACAAACAAATGAACACTGTTTGGTTAATTACTGGAATGAACTGATGAATGTTTTATGGTTTAATGACCAGACTGTGATCACACTAATATTAATATGAAATTCTGAGCAAAACTGGCTTGTTAAGCCCAATTTGGAACGTTATGTGTACATTTGTGTCAAGATTTTTTAGCTTTCTACAATAAGGTGATAATTTGTATGCTTTTTGTTGTTCCTCCCAAAGGTGGTGATTGAGGCAATAGTTGGAGGAGGTATCCGTGGCGACATTGCCATTGACGACATCTCCATTACAAATGGACCCTGCCTTCAAGGTGAGTGTGTTGTGTGTGGTGGTGCACTTGATAGGATGGTCTGTCACATAGCATTTGTCCCTGGTTCAACTAGGGAGGAATGCAAAGATAATCCATATGTTTCAATGACAGGTTATTAATGAGTCTATAATCGCAAGCATTGTCATCTAGAGGTTTTTTTGAATTCGGCTTCAAGTGTTTTTGCTGATCAGTGTACATGGATAGTGTGTCAATTCTAATAGCATACAACGGATTACAACATGGAAGGTAAAATGACATTGTGATCTTTGGCAAATGGTCACATGTAGCCATTGAAATGTGGCCTCTTGTTAGTTTACCTCAGTTAGGCTTTGCTCTAACTGTTCATGCAAATTTAATGCTTCAAATTTAGCACCCTGGCTTAAGCAGAATTAGGGGAAAAAAAAAATACTGTCATGTTAATTGCAATTAATTAAATGTCACTGAAAGCTGACATTTAGTTGAAAATCTTGTACTGTTGTACTTTACAGTGGAACCTACCCCTGGGCAAGCTATCGGTGTGAAGTGTGATTTTGAGGCGGACGATTTGTGTGGCTTTATGCAGCTGAAAACCCAGGATAAATTTGATTGGACAAGAACAACTGGACAAACTGGTTCCAAACGTACAGGTCCAAACAATGACCATACCTACAACACAGACAAGGGTGCGTCTCCACTGCTTTGTTGATGATGCTTATACTTCTCTGCTGTACAAGTGTTTTCCTTCTCTAGGATTTCATTTTCTGGATATAGTACATATTGTAGTAATGAAGATCGACCAAAAGCGCATGGTCTCTGCTGAATGTATTTTCAGACAGTGCAAATCCAGTACCTCTCTTTTCCCATTTTTGGGACGCCTGGTATGATCTTTTTAGCCATTGAACATTGAATTCTACAGAAATACATGGTTTAGTTTTTCTCACATGCTTACTCCATCTAATGAGCAGCATATCTAGATCTTTACATTTCCTAAAAAACTATGAGAGAAATATAATTTTTGTTTGGCTACCAGTAATAATTGTCCGACAAATTGGAGGAATTACAGTAGCACTCATAAAACTTGTACCAGTACCTCTTTATTTAATAGCGTCCAATTGTTTCGACACAAATGAATGGTGGAAAAATTTTTGTTCTTAAGTGTTTTGCTTGTTTTAGGCCATTACATGTACATCGAGGTCTCCAAGCCGAGGGTAGCTGGTGACAATGCTGTCTTGGCCTCACCACTTTACTCCACAAGCCAGTTCCCAGCTTGCCTCCAGTTCTGGTACCACATGTACGGCTCAGGGATAGGCATCCTTAATGTGCGGGTTGGCACCGGCACGGCTCTGGGGAACGTAGTGTGGACCAAGTCGGGTAACCAGGCCAACAAGTGGCTGAGAGGGGAAGCACCATTAGCTGCCAACACCGCTAACTTCCAGATACAGTGGGAAGGTGTTCGAGGGAAGAGCGTTACCGGTGACATTGCTATTGATGACATTACCATCCTGAATGGGACATGCACTGGAAAGCCAGGTAGGAAACAAAAGTTTCAAGTTGAATCTATTTTGTAAAAAAGTAAAAAAAAAGTGAAGTTTGTGAAAAAGGACAAATGCTGTAAGATTTCTGCCTTAATAATAATTCTCTGGAGTGGTGCCTTCTTGGAATTTTAAAGAACAAGTATTTGCCCTTTCATTTGCCATGAGATTCCTCCATTAATTTTCTGCACAAGTACGTGTGATTATGTGGGTCATATATTGCCTTTGAAGAGTCATATGCTAATACAAGTACTTGAGATTGTAAGTCACCTATAGTGCCTTCAGTCATGGAGTTGTGTAATACCACTATTACATATGATTGTAAGTCACTTATAGTGCCTTCAGTCATAGACTCGTATAATACCACGATTACATATGTTTGTAAGTCACCAAAAGTGCCTCCAGTCTGGGTCTCGTATACTACCACAGTTACATGTGAGTCATCTGTTGCCTTCAAAGACTCACCTGTTACTATGATTGCAAATCACCTTCTTGTCTCCTAAGTCTTGTTGGGAATTTTGTATCATATATTCAGTTGGATGTACAATATATTGATGCCTTGTTTTTCTCTGTGTATTTTTAGGCTTCTGTGACTTTGAACAGTCAGACACATGTGGATGGACAAACTTACAGACAGATGATTTTGACTGGATAATTGGTAGCTCCACAACTGACAGCCCTGGCACAGGGCCATATAATGATCACACCAAAAAAACAGCAGATGGTAATAACTAATTCCTTTCTATAGAGAGCTTAAAAATCATTTTAACACTTTTTTTGTTCAAATTTCTTGAAGCCAGCTCAGGTTGAATTTAAGGAAAGGGTATAGAATGTATTCACAGTTTCATCGTTTACGTCATTGAGATTTTGTAACTTGTCAGGAATTACGTATTGAAGATAAATTCGGTCAGTGTGGGATCAAGCTAGAATTAGAACTGAGCGAGTGAGTTATGAAGGGAAAGACTGAAAACTATGTGTTACTCTGCAAAAGGTTAATATAGTTATTTCAGTTGAAGTTACATATTTTCCAACATGTCATTTATATGCTGTAGACTTGAGTGTCAAATGAATTACTCTACTTCACCTGAAGTTTGGTGATTGAAATGTACTTTCAGAACTACTTAATATGTGGGAAGGTCTGTCAGCAACCTGCGAATGGTCTTGGGTTTCCCCCGGGCTCTGCCTGGTTTCCTCACTCCATTATGCTGGTTGCAGTCGTATAAGTGAAATATTCATTAGTATGGCATAAAACACCAATCATTCAAATAAATAAATAAATCAGTACTACATAAAGGGCTTAAAATGATAAGTTTTGATACTGACACTTAAGCTTTTCCCAAAAAAAACTCTTAATAGGCTCCTTGAACTGGAGAAATAGATCAACATCAACTGAAATAGAACACTTGAAAAAGAAAATGAATTTTAGGTGAAATATAGTATGAAGGTTGTTACCTTTCTCTTAATCAGGAAAGTATTTGTACATCGAGTCTTCTGCTCCAAGACGCAAGGGCGATGTAGCTCAGCTGGAGAGCGAGACATTGAAGGCTGGTCAAATCCAGTGTCTTCACTTCTGGTACCACATGCAAGACGTAGGGATAGGGGTTCTCCGGGTAAGGCAGAAAACAACAGCGGACAAAGGGCCCGGTGTCATACTGTGGGAGCTCTCAACACACCAGGCTTACTCATGGATGGAAGGAACAGTGCCTGTCACGAGCGATAAGCCCTTCCAGGTGAGTCGTTGTACACAGGTACCTGTATATTTTCATGAGCTGTCAGTCACATGTTCAGAAGTCATTTCCAACCGTAGGTGAATAAAGTAGTGGTCATGTATTTGAGACGGTCAAATTATTTGTAACATCTACAATAAATGCAAATGCCAGCATATAAAAATTTAGTCTTTGTAAGCAATTTACATATTGGTCTTGCATCTAAGCCAATACATTCTAGTGAGAACAGTGCTTCTGTGGGTCAATCAATGATAGAATTTGACCTAACCATAATACATTACTCTTTGATCTAGGGTTAATAAGAACAGGTTCCTTTCTGACAGAAATCCTGACTAGGAAGTAGGATTTAAAATATTTCTTGTGTATATCCTTCAGTACATGATAATCCAGTGTGAAGTTATACTCATTTTTAATTTAGCCCATGTTACATAGGTGGCACTGTTGATCATTATGGGATATGAATGAAAAAAAGAGACCTGGACAATTTTCCCATTATAATTGTTTGATTGGTGTTTTCTGTCATACTCAAGAATATTTCACTTATAGGAGGGCAGCCAGGATTATGGTGGGAGGAAAATGGGCAGAGCACAAGGGAAACCTGCAACCACAGGTTTGCTGTCATAAATTCCCACGTAGGATTGGAGAGAAAGCCAGCCAGAGCTGGACTTGAACCCACAGCAACTGCTTTGTTGAGAGGCTCCTGGGTCATTGCACTGCACTAGTATGGTGAGCACTGCAAGGCTAGGACTGAAATGCCTTTTTTCTAACTGTAGGACAATATCTTTGTCAGCTGATATGAATATGTGTGTTTGACCCCTGTTTTGCCTGGTACCAGATCATACTGGAGGGTGTAAGAGGCTTAAACTCAGCTGGGGATATCTCACTGGACGACATCAGCCTAGTGGTCAGTCAGGACTGTGCGGTTAGTCCCAGTAAGGCAGTACCCATGACCTCTACCACCACCCACGCCCCCACAGCCACTCCGGCCAGCACCACCCGTGAGTATCCCATATTCACTGTGTAGCCAGTGGTTGCAGTAAACTCGCTGTTAGCTAAGATGTTAAATATACGCAGTTCCTAGATGAACACATGCAAATTTGCAATATATGGATCTGTAACATTATGGAAACAAGCAAATGGTTTGGTGTTCAAGGGAATCACTAATTTTGAAAGGCACAATGTCAGAAATTTATTTGACGGAATTCAGATGTATTGAACAGGTCTGACTTTCTTTCATTCCACCGTCACATATGTTTATTTATTTGATTGGTGTTTTACGCCGTACTTAAGAATATTTCATGTATATAACGGCACCCAGCATTATGGTGGGAGTAAACCGAGTAGAACTCAGGGAGAAACCACGACCATCTGCAGGTTGCCGGCAGACCTTCCCACATATGGCCGGAGAGGAAGCCAGCATGAGCTGGACGAACTTACAGGGACAACATTGGTGGGAGGCTCAGGGTCATTACGCTACGCTATCACGTTAACCAGTTGAGTCACATATGTTAGGATATCTTAGGTTTCATTTGCATATTCTCTGCAGATATCACATAATTTTACCAGATTGGTAGTGGAAACGTCATATTTGCTGACAGTGTGTTTTGCTCATAGAACAGGTCCTGAAAATGTAGTCATGAAAGTAAATTATGGATCAGTATTGATATGAAATCTCTTTGTTCACAGTTACATTATTCAATTGCAACTTTGATCAAGACCTCTGTGGATGGACACAGTCAAAGACAGACAAGTTTGACTGGTCGAGATGGAAAGGCTTGACCACCTCCCCTTTAACTGGGCCAGATTTTGACCACACTTCTAAAGGTAACTTAATTCAGACTCACGGAAGGAAACTTTTCTTGTATGCCCATGTAGGATACTCTGCACTAACCATAGTTATAGTAATCATGCAAAATTGCAACTTACTTCTTTTTTAAGTGGTGTATTAGATCTTACTTCAAGAATATTTCATGGACGTTATGGCGGATCATTATTTATGGATAGATGGAAACATGGCCTCAGTATGCTTCTCTATGTTTGGTTCAACACGAGCCCACCACTTTGCCCCCCTCCCCTCATATAAATAAGTTAAGATTTAGAGGCACTTTGTTGTACATATTAGCCTAGCATAAAGTGAACTAAATGTATGGACTGAAATTCCATTTATTATGTATGGTAATGAGACAGGTATGAAAAATGTAGGCCTTTTTACATAACATTAAGTATATGTTGAAGCAACTTTATTCAGAAATTTGTAAAAATATTAGTCATGTAATGATTAATCACACGTCTTTGTTTGAAAAGATGATTGAATTGTCTGAATTTCTTCCTGTATTCCTCGTGAGTGATTCTTGGATGTCTTGTTCACAGATGGTTACTACCTCTACATTGAGAGCACTGGTCCCAAAAATGGAGACACAGCTCAACTGGTCAGCCCTAAGATAAACGGAGCGGCCAAACTGTGCTTCATCTTCTGGTACCACATGTATGGGGATCATGTGGACACACTCAGCATTTACCTGGCCAAGGGCAATTCTCTTGGGGATCCTGTGTGGACAAAGAATGGCACTCATGGCAACAAATGGCTGATGGGAAGAGTACAAATAAATGGCGGCTCAGCTTCCTCGTCTGTAACAAATGTTAGTACACGTTTTTCCAACAAAGGAATTTTTTTTTTTACAGAGACAGCATTTTGTGTGATTAACAGGTGTTAATGTATTGTTTGAGAAAGAAAGCGATATTACCAGAAAAATTTTAAATTGGGACACACCTGTCATGGTTTGGAGTTTTACTTGGTGCTGACTGCTGTCCTAAAACATCTTTGTTGCTTCTGCTGTTCAGGTGGTGGTAGAAGGACGCAGAGGACAGGGATTTAGGGGAGACATCGCAATTGATGACGTCAGTTTGACGGCAGGTGCTTGTAATAAGGGTAAGTCTTTTGTAATGAATTTAAATACCACATCTTTATTTCAACACTTTTGATACTATTTGTTAACATGCTCCTTAACAAAAGTTGCATAATACTTGTAGATTTGGTGATTTTTTCGTTGTTAAATTGTTGTTGGCTTAAAAATAATGCTAAAATTCAGTGATAAATTTTCCTTCTTTTGTTTTAAATTTTCAGTAACACCCAAACCATCCAATCCAGACAGCACTTCTACCACCCTGACCTCTATGTTTGACTGTGACTTTGAAAGCCCAGATATTTGTGGCTACATGCAAAGTTCCACGGATAACTTCAACTGGACACGCCAGAGTCACAGCACCTTGTCTGTGGGCACAGGCCCATCTGTGGATCACACCACTGGCACAAAACAAGGTGTGTTAATTCGCTGCAAGGATTTCAAAACAGTCACAGTTTTGACTGTTGAAAATAAAATGAATGATTCCAATACTTTGTTACCAGGGGACTGCCCTGTTATGCCTAATTTTTCAATGCTTACATGCTAGACAGTCGTGTTGGTTTCAAATTAATTTCTTCCACAGCCCCTTTTTTACCCTTATTTCCTCGCATAAGTCATTGAAAGTTGAGTTTGTTCAAAGGGCAACATGCTGCAGGTAAGTTACATGTTTTTAGAAGGAACATCATTTGTTGCCTGTTACTTCTAGTTACATGTACATGTTTGCAAAGATGACAACACTGGTCCCTTGTTTCAGGTAGTTACATGTTGTGAAAGGAATGTTATCATTTGTTGCCTGTTACAGGTTCATCTTGGCAAAAGATACCTGTATCAACTGTGTTACATCACTTGTTTCATGTTACAGGTAGTTACATGTTTGTGGAGGCTTCCCCGCCCCGTAAACCAGGGGAAAGGGCCCGCATTGCCACACCCGTCTCCACTAAGGCGTCCGGGCAGTGTCTGCAGTTCTGGTATCACATGTATGGGAAGGACATGGGCACGCTACAGGTGCACAGTGTGGATAACCGAACCAGAACCACCAGCAAGCTGCTGTGGACCAAGTCTGGAGACCAGGGCAGAATATGGGCACTTGAACATGTTCCTCTACCCAAGATCCCAGCACAGATGGTGAGTACAGCATTCACTGTGTTTCAGCCAAACATTTAGCCTGTAAAAATGTACCTTCATAAGTACATAAAGGCCAAAGCAATGATACTTTCGATCCCAACACTTAGTATTTCTGATAATAAATTAATCAAACTTCACTCTACAGTGGCCTTATAATTGATGGCTGACTAAATCAGAATCAAGTAAAATGTGTCTCTTAAACAAGCTTAAATTAATTGAAATACAATATTTTTTTTATTTATTTATTTGTGTGTATTCTGGTGTGATTACTGCGGTCTAGATGCTGATCCTCTGCGTTTTTAAATCAATTATTTTTTTTGTATCTAGTTTCTAAGGCAACAGTTGTGATGCATCAGTTTTTCTGTCCATGCTTCAGATTGTATTTGAAGCCATCTTAGGGAAGGGCTCTCTTAGTGACATGGCAATTGATGATGTCAAGTTGCTCCCAGCATGTCCATCTCCAGGTGGGTTGAAGTTTATAACCCTGTACATTTAACCAGGTGAAGCACTTTTAATTCCCAATATTATTAAACACAGGTGTATCTTGTTGTTGAACAAGCTTCAAGTTAACATGGCAAAAATGTTTAGGATTTACGTAAAAGTATTTATGTGCTGTCATTAAAAGCATGCAGATACTGTATAATTTTTGCAGCCTTTTGTTTTGTTGAAATTCAAAACAAAATTTGTGACGTTATGGGAATTGATCTTTTACACCTTGATAGACTTTGATGTAGATTGTTATGCAGATGTAAGCTCTGCTGTGCTGTGTGACTGACGGTGAGGATCAACTATGGGTGTGTCAGTTGTCAGCTGTCATGATGCCTTCTTGTCACGTTCAACAGGAAGCCATTGTGTCAGTTGATGATTGGCTGCTGAATCTCATCAGATCATCAGGTTGACAGATCATGTGTGCTCATTTGGAAATTAGTAATAAACTGAATTTGAAGTTTCAAGCAAACTGATGTGTCCAGGGCTGACTTGGTGAAATTAGTTTATGTTACAGGATAAAACTCATACCTCACCATTTCTTATGATTCTGAATTCTTGAAGGCCTTGAAGAGTTTCTTTGCAAATTCTTCAATCATTGTTCTTTAAATACAGACATTATCATTACTATGAAATCAGGTTATTTACATGAATAGAGAAGTCTTGAATCACTGGATTCCATTGATGACTTTAACATCGCTTAATAATAATCACTCATTCCTAATACAGTTAAAACATTTATTGAATTCAATCGTATAATACAATGGCAGTTTTGTGGTTTGTCAGGTGCTTGTACCTTTGAGACAGGCTTGTGCTCCTGGACTAACGCTCAGCAGGGTGATGAGTATGACTGGGTGCTTCATACCGGAGCCACCATCACTGGCGACACAGGGCCCAGCTCCGACCACACCTATGGCAACAAGACAGGTATACATGGGGTCAGAGGACATTCCACATGGGGTCAGGGGAGATTCCTGACCAATTTATTTTGTGAGGTTGGAAAATTAAATACCCGTGTTATTTTTGACTTATTTAAAAGAGAATGATTTGATATTTGGATAATGTTCTCAAGCTGATTCACACCTGTTTTCAGTTTGTTAATAAACTAAGGATTTCATAAGATCAGAAAACCTTTTGTCAGAATCTTGACAATGTTGTCTTAACATGTATCATTAAAGTCCCTCCTAAACAACCTTTTGTTTTCTGGCAGCTATGTTGTCATGGCATTTTACTGTCATTTTATTTTGCTTTATGTTCAATTTAATGGGTGTAATTTACTTTTAATGGTTCTATATTGGAGTACTTACTTTATTCTACTGCTTAATACACCATTTTGTGCAGTATTTATCCATGGACTGTATCTGTTGTTGGCAGGTCATTACATGTATGTGGAGAGCTCCAGTCCTCGTAAGCAGGGAGACAGAGCTAAGCTTGTCTCCCAGTCCTTTCCTCCAACGGGACGCACAGGACGCTGCCTTCACTTCTGGTTTCACATGTACGGTGCCTCCATTGGCACGCTTAGAATCTCTGTGCTACAGGTACAACATCAAAACTTCTTTTTGGCAGCGGAGGCATTTATGGTTTAATGATATGGTTATAAGATGTAAAATAGTAGCTTTCATATTCATAAAACACATTTATTAGTTGGCTTGTCAACTTGACAAATGTCTTCATTGTGGCGCATTACCTGTTTCTTGTTTTTAAATGAAAAAAAAGCATGTAAAGTATAATGTTATAAGCTCAGGTTGTGAACTCAGGTTGAGTGATTTGTACTTGTATTACAAGAGATTTATATTTTTGCTGATTGATTGCTGTGCTTTTAATCAGCTACTGTGTAGATATTATAATCTGTTTATGTATCTGTAAATGATGTTTTATTCATTTTGGCCATCAGAAGCAGACCAATAACACAGTAGTGTGGGAATTGTCAGGAGACCAGGGGAACAAATGGCTTAGTGGCCAGCTCCCATTCTACAGCGCAACGGACTATACCCTGGTTCTGGAGGCAGTCCATGGCGGAGGATTTAAGGGTGACATTGGACTGGACGATATATCACTGACAGTTGGCCAGTGTCAGAGTAAGTTAGCTATTTTTTTTGATTGTCCTACAGCTCTGCCCAAGCTAATGTCATCAACGCACTATTAGAATTTGTTTACGTTTGGCTATAGTACTGTGAAAGAAATAATTGTTTCCTTGTGCGAATATCAGTTTTTTTTTAATCCACTAATAAGCATTTTAGTGTTTTGCAAAAAGCAGTGAATCTCCAAATGCTATGTATTTTAAGTACAGTAACTGTTTTCATTACAAAATTTATCATTCTGCTGCCAGTATTCTTTAAGCTTCATATGCTTGTCATTGAGCTTATCCCTTCCTGCTTTTACAGGTATTTGCTTCTGTATTTTAGTAACACCTGCCTTTTTACCTAGCTTGAAATCCAGGAAGAGTTGCATTGTATCTTCCGTGTTGTGATGGTGAATGAGAGTGGCGTTTGCTTGTGGTGGTTTTGTTGGTCAGCTGTCACGATGCCTTCTTGTTTAGAGACAGAGAAGTCTTTGTGACAACTGAACAACAGGCCGCTGATTTCAGGTCCATGCTTTCGCGCACATATAATAACCCCCCTGCCAGAGCATGATGGGAGACGAGACGGAAAGCTCAAAGCCTGGTAGGATTTGTTTTTCTACGACAAAAGCTGATCATATTTCTTTTTTTTTTAAACAATAGTCGAGTTCATTTTCTTCTTTTGAATTTATGAACGCATGATAAAAAGTATGTGATGCATTTGTATGTGAAAAATAAAGGAATGTTTCTTTCCTGTGCCAGCTGTATGTATCATTATACTGCTTTTTATTACTTGCTTTCCATATACTCCTATGCATTCCCTGCTTGTTTGCTTTTTGAGTAATAAACATTTGGCATTTGCAAGGCAGCAACGACCAGGCTTGCTTTTTGTGTCAGTACATACAATGTGTGTCTTTCATTTAGACCTTATTAACTGTGGCCCAGGGACCACAAAGCTGTTTTAAGCTTATAATCTCACCTTGAAAACAATTTATAGCACATAAATCAAGACTTACTTTACCTAAGGACTTTTTGTTTTAATATTAAGGACTATCTTAGAGAGTTTTTTTTTGGCTTCAGACAATTGAACATTAGCATTCAAGGCCAATTTCTTAAACGATGCCTCAAGTTAAGATTAAGTCTAACTTAAGTTTAAAACAGCTTTGTGATCCTGGGAACTGAAGAATTATGCCTCATGTTAGAGTTTTTCATCCAGGTTGTGATATCTGCCAAGCACTACCTGAAATTAAATGGTATTCTCAAACCCTTTCACATCTGAACCTGATTAAGTCCTATGAGACCATGTGGTCGAATGGCATAGATGCCACCTGTTCAAATCCTGGTTTTGCTGGTTATCTGTGGCCTAACATCAGGTTCTGCCCGCCTGGTTTTCCTCCAGTCATGAAATTGGCCACTGTCGTGCAAGTGAAAAGCTGTTAGAATACGATGTGTTTCGTGTTGCGTGTGTCAGCTGTGGTAGTGAGTCCTTAGGTTAAAAGGGCTTCCTCTGAACCAACAGTTGTTGATGATATTCTTTTCTTGGGGCTTGACCATATGTGTAGTTTTGAAGGAGAAGTGATACACACCAACAAACCGTCAGTCGTACCACACAGGGTACAACGTTCTCCAAAATATGGCTTCTCACATTGGCCATTTTGCCCAAGCCTCCACTGTAGAGTTGTCGCCAATGCAGAGCTGTCCCCCTTGCACAGTTGTACCACCTGTAGAGTTGGATATATTTCATTGCATTAAACGCTGCTGAAAGAAGTAAAAAATTCAAGTTTCCTTGGAACTCAAAGTGATTTGTGTGAGAACAGCCAAAGTTTGAAAGATCTTGTAAAAGGTACCTTGAATGGACACAGTATTGAGATATACTGCCAGAAATGCACAAAAGAAATTTGAGTTGACCAGTTAGAGAAGTGTGAAGTGTGTTGCTCTCGTAATGCATGCAAAAATACCCCCTATTATAATGTATTGTTCAGCAGAGTTGGCAATATGGTTCATGGCCCTCTAAACACGGAAGCATGTCTTGTAACTAAAAAATGAAGCAGTGCCTTTTATGTACTGGAATGCCGGTTTTGATTATTCACGATGACTCATCATGCTGAAAACACTGGTATTGTTATTTTTGTGAATTGAGGGCACACTTGTTTTATGAGAAGCAAAATTTGCTTTGTGGAGTTAGAACCCTAGTACACAGGAGTCAAAAATGCAGGAAACTACATTAGTTACTGTGCTGTTCAGCAAAGCCAGAAGTGGATATGTGCACAATACACTGTGTCATTAATTCTGAAGAAATACATCACACCAACATTAACCACGAACACTGGCTATATTTTTATAAAACATCTGATGGTGAAAGTGATGGGGGAAAATATTTGATGGTGAAGGTAGCAGACAAAATATCTGACAGGGAAGGTGTCAGGGAATATATTTTCTGGTGAAGGTGTAAGTAAAACGTTTGATGATGATAGAAAAATGTCTAATAAGGCAGGTGTCAGGGCAAACATCAGATGGTGAATGTGGCAGGGAAAATATATGATGGTGAAGGTCCCATGGAAATCATCTGATGGTGAAGGTGTCAGGGAAAACATCTGATGATGAAGGTGCCATGGAAAATATATAATGGTAAAGGTGTGAGGGAAAACATCTGATGATGAAGTTCGCAGGGGTAACACCTGATGATGAAGGTTCCAGGGAAAAAATTTGATGGTGAGGTTGCCTAGGAAACATCTGATGGTGAAGATGGCAGGGAAAATTCTGGTGGTGAAGGTGTCAGGGAAAACATATGATGGTGAAGGTGTCAGGGAAAAAGTCTGTTGGCAAAGATATCAAGGAAAACATTTGGTGGTGAAGGCGTCAGGGAAAACATCTGATGGTGAAGGTGTCAGGGAAAATGTCTGTTGGCAAAGATGTCAGGGAAAACATCTGATGATGAAGGGGCCAGGGAAAATATGTGACATTGAAGGTGCCTAGAAAACTGTCTGATGGTAAAGGTGCCAGGAAAAGCATCTGATGGAGAAGGTGCCAGGGATAACATCTGATGGTGAAGGTGTCATGGGAAACAGCTGATGGTGTGAGAGTCAGGGAAACATCTGATGGAGAAGGTGCCAGGGATAACATCTGATGGTGAAGGTGTCAGGGGAAACATCTGATGGTGTAGGTGTCAGGGAAACATCTGATGGTGAAGGTGCTAGGGATAACATCTGATGGTGAAGGTGTTAGGGGAAACATCTGATGGTGAAGGTGGCCTGGAAATCTTTGGAAGGTGAAGGTGTCAGAGAAAATGTCTGATAAGGAAGGCGTCAGGGAAAGCATCTGATGGTGAAGGTGCCAGAGAAAATATCTGATGATAAAGGTGTGGCAGAAAACATCTGAGGGTGAAGATGTCACTGAAAATGTCTGAGAGGGAAAGTACAAAACATCTAATGGTGAAGGTGACAGAGAAAACATGTGATGGTGAAGGTTACAGGGAAAAATCTGATGGCGAAGATGACGGAAAACATCTGATGGTAAAGGTGTCGCAGAAAACATCTGATGGTGAAGGTGAAAGGGAAAACGTCTGATGGTGAAGGTGTAGCAGAAAACATCTGATGTTGAAGGTGACAGGAAAAGCATCTAATAGAGAAGGTGCCAGGGAAAACATCTAATGGTGAAGATGTCGCTGAAAACATCTGATGGTGAAGGTGACAGAAAACAGCAGACGGTGTGGGGAAATATCCGATTGTAGAGGTAGCAGGAAAATATCTTATGGTTAAGGTGCCAGGGAAAACAACTGATAGTGATGGTGACAGGAAAAGTATTTCATTGGGAAGGTGACAGGGAAAATACCAGATGAGAGAAACTGTTTCTATTGATTCATTATTTTTGTCTCTCTGAACTTTAATATTCTATGAACCTATCCACTATGTATCCCTCCAAGTAGCTGTGCTAACATTATGTACTGTGATCCAAACACCATATTAGTGATGAAACACATCAGAGGCATATCCTCACTGTCTTGTGGACCCTTGACTATTCACACCTGTCTGTCTGTGTGTATCTGCAGTAACCCCACCAGAGGCAGAGCCAGGTACAGGACCAGTCCTGACCACACCTACTACAACCTCCACGAGCACTGCACCCACAGCAGGTAAGAGCTGGGCTCAGTGTGAAAGTGTGACCATGGAAAAATAGTTGTGGATTAGTTTAAACAAAAGACATCTGAATCAGTATCTAATTTTGTTTGACTGTATTTTGAAATCTTGAAATCTTATTGCCAAAGTTGCAATTATTATAATAGGAACAGCAATTCCAAAAATGACGATGAAAAACAGAAACAAACAAAAGTTTCTTTTGTTTGGAATAGGGTGAAAGCTCAAATAATTGACACAGTGGATATCCATGTATATACAAGATACAAGTGAGGGAATTTATGTTTCATGTATATGTATGTATGGATCTTAATTCTTGATTCTGTTGCAGCTCCATCTCAGTATGACTGTAACTTTGAGCAGGACCTATGTAGCTGGCGCCAGGTTACTGACGACCAGTTTGATTGGATACGTCAAAATGCTGACACAGAAACACCTGGGACTGGACCCTCGTTTGACCACACTCAAGGCACTGGTCAGTGGAAATAGGGAGATCATTTTGTATCTGTTGTGATCCTACATTTGGTAAAATAGCTGTCTATAAATCAACTGAAGCAGACCTTTTGTTTAATACATAGGCATGTAAATGTGGGGTTCATATGAATTTTACTTTAAATTGAACCTGGGTGCTGCGGTAATTTACAGTTGATGTAATTGACAAAAGTGATCAGTATGCTGTAATGATGTGCCCATGTAGAAAATTAAGTAATGGCAAAACTGGCTAATATCTGTGTTTACTTTTGTGCAACAGATGAGGGCTACTATGTGTACATCGATGCCTCTTTTCCGCGGAAGCTGAACGACACAGCCCGTCTCATCAGCGCAGTGATCAACCCTCCCACTGAGAAATGCCTGACGTTCTGGTACCACATGTTCGGGACTCACGTCAACACACTGAACCTGTACCTAAAGATCCGTGGGAACCTGGGCACACCCGTGTGGGTGAAGTCACGGACACAAGGTAACATGTGGCTACCGGCGTCTGTTAACCTGGCCGTGTCCAGCCCTTCCCAGCTGGTGTTTGAGGCGGTAAGGGGCACGGACTACCGCGGGGACATTGGGCTGGATGACATTAGACTGACGGATGGGAAGTGTCCGCCAGAGTTGGCAGCGGCCTGCACCTTTGAAGACCTCTGTGGATATACTCAGGATGGAACCGATGTGTTCGATTGGACGCAAGCTTCAGGAAAGACCTCCTCCAACAAAACAGGCCCAGCCAATGACCACACCTATGGCACATCTTCTGGTAATTGTTTCTGTTTATTCTTCCTTAGCTTTGTGATACTGAACAAGCTAAGTTTTTTCAGATGTTTGAGGTTGGCCTCCACTGTGCGTGCTGAGTTCAAGGTCAACAGGTGTTACATGAAGAAGCGTTTTAGGGGACATCTGTATTTTAAAATTTACTGTGCATGTGAATCTGTATGGTGGAGACATGGTTTTCATTTATTTTCAGTGATAAAACCTTTCCCCCCACTATTAATTCAGGTCCAAGTTATGTAGTCTATTGTTCATTCATGCTCTTGTGGTAATGATTTGTGGGCAAACTATGGTACTCATGTTTGAGGACAGTCAGTTTGTCGTGGGCTCCGAGGCACCATTGCTTGGGAAAATGTACCTCAATAACCAGCTTTTTTGCATGTGAGCTGCCAGGATTTGGTGGCATAAGGTAGCAAGTCATTAGGTTTCTCATTTATACGATAAATTGTACTTTAGTCTTTAAAAATTCTGGGCATAACCTGACCCTTTCATAATAAAGAAGGTTGTTTGGTAGGTATTTTTTTTTTAATTCTAGCTGATGAATTTTACAGAAATTAACATTGAAAATTTAAACGAAATACTTCCTGTCAAAGCCCTAATTAAAGCATTAGGTACTTTTTGGGAGGGTTAGTCTCAGTGAGCATATATTTTATCATGATGATGTTTATTAATCAGGGAAGTACATGTACATCGAGGCTTCCAAACCTCGCAAGCCCGGAGACAAAGCCCGCCTGCTAAGCCCTGTGAACCAGGCTACCTCTGGGGCCTGTCTGCAGTTCTGGTACCACATGTACGGCTCCAGCATCGGCCAGCTCTCTGTCTACATCAAGACACAGGACCTTCTGGGCGTACCTGCCTGGAAACTCGCTGGTAACCAAGGTAACAGATGGCAGCTGGCCCAGGTGACCATCACAAGTCCATCTACCTGGCAGGTGAGAGTCTCAGCGATTTGTCTGAAAGATTAAAATAAATGCAATTAACTTTATTTAGGACATTAAATACAGCAGGTGTGATGTTGATAGACTGGAAAAAGATCAGTTTAACAGAAGTGATTGAATGATCAGTTTATTGAAAAAGTTAGATGTTTTTATTTTTTTAGTTCAAACTTAAAATCGTCAGCTACAGGTTAAATTAAAGAATGCATTCAGCTGTGGTCATTGTTATCCCGTAATTACTACTAAAAGTCACGTATTACACAGACATTTCAATGAGCTCTTTTAATAACATTTTAATCTCTGCTCAGGCATGGCACTACAGTGAAGCAGCTGCAGTAGATGTATACTGACATTGGAACTGGATGCATGCATAAATTCTTTAAAGCCAAACAGAGCAAATGTTGGTTTTGTCTTCAAACCTTGCCTGTGCATCTGATGAGATACTTGTGTAGAGACACATGCACATCATCACAACTTAATCTTGACTCTTCCTTACCTGGCTGTATCCAGGCTGTGTTTGAAGGTACCACAGTTAAAGGTGTTCAAGGGGATATTGCTATTGATGACGTGAAGCTCCTTTCTGGAGCATGCCAGGCACCGGGAGACTGTAATTTTGAACAAGGGATGTGTACCTGGATGCAATACAGCAAACTCTACAAGGGAGATGATTTTGATTGGATGCGAGCTAAAGGCAGCACCCCAAGCACGTACACTGGACCTGTTTATGATCACACCAGAGGGGACTCTGACGGTAAGTTTGAGCACGTTGTAGAAGAGTTTACAGGAAGTATGGACACTGTATAGACAAAGTTATCTGTAATGCAGTGCTGAAGTCTTGATAGCAGCTGGGATGTTAAGTTTATGTGTGGTATAATCAAAACGTTATAAAATTAGTGACACATTTTAATGAAAACATTTTCATATTATTTCATCCAGTTGAAAAATAATTAGCTTGTATATGATTTATGAACTATTAAGAAGTAACATGTCTGATCTTCAAGTGAGGACATTTTGGGAGCAAGATGACAAATCTTAGGTAAGGTGTGCGATTACCAATCAGGAGCTCTCAAGGTTTTGTCTGAATCCCAGCCTTAGACAGGGAATTGGCTGATCTTGATGTTGGTCACAGTGTAAATCTTGCATTTATGTCACCTGCAACAGTAACATATCTCTTATTTACACAATGCTTGTCATAATCTGTGTATGATTCGTCCTCAGGCTACTACATGTTCATTGAGGCATCTGTACCGCGAGTCCATGGGGACACGGCCAGACTCATAAGCTCTGCATTCCCACCTACTAAAACTACGCGCTGCTTTCATTTCTGGTACAACATGGATGGCGTAGGAGTTGGTGAGAGTTTGCTCATTATCTGGCTGCTCAGAAGTGTACTGTTGTATGTTTATGGTGTGAGTTGCTGGTAAGCGGGATCTGTATCTTATATAATGCAGTTTGATTGTAGAACTTAAGTGCAGACTACCATGTTCGCATATGTAAGTGGCGCACTTTGTCTGCAATATTTCTGAACCGTAGAGTGTCATAGATCGACAGTTACAAACTTACGACCGAAGATCGTCATAGAGTACATTACTTAAATTGTTTATTTTAAAGTAGAAACAACAGACCATTGAGATGGACATAAGTTCAATTAAGTTTTAATGAATAAAACCATTGGTGTGTGTATTATAAATCAAAAGTTGTTCCCTCAGTTTGGTAACCATGTATTTCTTGAAAGATCATTACTTCGATTAAGGAAATGGAAATCATCCCCATTAACTGAAGTGAAGTCAGGTTTATTTTTGAATTTTTGTCTGAAATTTCTGATCATTTCTGGATTGATAGTCTATTCTTGTGTCAGTTTATTGTTACAAGGTGTTGACTGGTGAGTATGTTTTGTAGGGTCTTTAAGTGTTTTCTTGAGGGAGGAAGTCAGCAATAAAACCAGAGTGTTATGGAGGCTGTCTGGAAACCAGGGTACTGGTTGGTTTAATGCCCAATTAGCCTTCAGCAGCAGTACTAAATACAAGGTAAGAAACTAACAAGCACCTTTTTTGTCTTTTTTCTTCTTCTTTGTGTACGAAAGATTTGGACTCTTGCCCGTCAATCACTAAAACAGAAAAGATGCAAATATAAATCCAGCCTCATGGGAAATTTATAGATTCCTCTGCTCTCAATGCTTCTGGGGCAATAAGCTGTTGACAACACCAGTTAATCCATTTTCACATTCCGATATTTGTTGAACACCCCTTGTCTTCTATCAGTATGATGTGCATATCTGTACATCCCACACGAGAAAGTTCCTCAGTAACTTACCAAGGTTGATAGTTTATGCTACACAGTCTGGTTTCCTTCACCTCACAAAACTGATCACCTTCATATAAAATGAAAAAATTCTAGTGTATGGCATAAAGCAAGTAATTGCAGTACATGTAGTACAACAAGTCAAACAGGTAAAACCCCCAAAATGTAGGTCATATTTTGCTGACATTTGCATGTATATATAAGCCAGAATGTTATGTTAGAAATGTTATTAGGAGTGGATTGTTGTTAGATTTGTGTTGCAGGTCATATGAAGCCATCATGTTTATTTTGCTGTAAGTGAGCCTTTGAACACCAGCCATGGGCTAGATGAGTTCAAATCCAGCTCTGGTTATTCATGAAGATAAGGATAAAATAGCTCTTTGTATAAATTCATGCATGTGTTAATAAATTGATAAATCAGTTCATTAAAGCCATTTCAGTGTAGTTTTATGAAATGCCTCTTCTATGGTTTCTCTTTCTTAGTTGTACTTGGAGGGAGTCCGTGGTGTCAGTAATTTCGGTGACATTGCTGTTGACGACTTGACATTCTCTGACTCCTCATGCGGTTGTAAGTACTTGTATATGAATATCTGTGTTTACTATTCTGTGCTGCTGCTGTATTGCGTAAAACTCTTGGTCTCATGAAGATTTTGCATGAAGCACTTTTCAGTAACCTGTGTGATCCGTGTATATATTAAGATGGTTCATGGAGAATGCTTGGCTGCTGATGGTTAAGCTTTTTCCTAAGTGGTCTTCTTTAAACTTTGTGATCTGTAACTGACACAGTATTGTGTCACTGCAGGTGTATATAGATGTCCCAATGTCAGGTGGCTGTACATTTAGATGTACGTACAGATATCATATACTTACTGTACATGTCCCACCGTTATGTTTATGGTATATTCAGATATGTTATGTACTCCTTATGTATTTACCAATATGATCTGTACACTTCATACAGAGGTACCGTGTATTTGTTACAGATGTGCCAGCATCTGCCAACCCATCTCAGCAGACATCAACTACTGGTTCATCCACCATCACACCTACACCATTTGGTAAGTTTTACATCTTTCTAAGAGAAGTGAGGTGTTTGGAATATTGACTGTATACATCAAATAATGATATCAAGATCTAGCAAATTGCTGAGTGTATATGCTGCATGAGGTATGTATGTGAGAGACTTTCCTCACCATTGCTTATGATATTCAGACATGATTGAGTCATCTATAGAGGCAGCAAACTTATAGTGTATTAGTGGATGCAGTGGAGTTTGAAACTATAGCAGATGATACTTTTTGTGCAAGTATTTGTCTGAGCTTTCCTTGACAGTTCAGTTTTCTACAGATATTGTAACATCAACTTTGTAACTGATATAATGTTGAATATGACAAAAAAAAAAAAAGAAGACATAGACATGCATGTAATAAGACTTTATGTTTTGGGATGGGATGGCCAGGTTTTTTCATTGAAGTCACTTACTGAATTGCAAGACCTATCATCCTCATTTTAGTTTGCAATCTTCCATTCTGTTTTTAGTGTCACAGGGAGTGAACGATTGTGACTTTGAGAAGGATCTTTGTGGATGGAGTCAAGCCAAGGGAGACAACTTCGATTGGACTCGGGCTCAGAGTCCACAAGGTACCATACAAACTGGGCCTACGTTTGACCACACCACAGCTAAAAGTGAGTACTGGTCTATCACACTTCCATGTCACTTGGTACATGAATCGTAAATATAAATTTTATACTAAAGTAACAGACTGAAACTAGCAGAAGCAGATATCTGAGTGTTAATTACTGTGAACCTTTAGGCTTAACAAGTGCTATTAATCCATTTAGTATCATAGTAATAAACTTCACTTTGGAAGTTTTATGATTTGAACCACTGTAAATTTTCATCCTTTTCAACCACTAAAGCGGCTGTTTCAGTTTTTTAGTGGATTTTATGCATACAGTGATGATGAAAATGATGCTAAAAATGATTTGTTTCTGTGATAAAAGATGTGAGCTTCAAATTATTTCTCTCCAACCCATAGTTCTGTCAGAATGTTTCAAAATATTGGTTGCAGAGGTGGTTGAAAAGGTTGAACAGTTAGGTTAGATTCATTAAAATTTGAACATTTGCTTTCTGTCGGTCTTAGTGATGTTGACTGGATTGTTGTCTCCCGCTGTATGATTGTACCTGTTTACCTGTTGTAGGAGATGGCTGGTACATGTACATCCCTCAGTCTGTCCCCAAGCAGCCTAACTCTACTGGTCAGCTCGTGTCCGGTCTGATCAGTGAGGGTCAGGCCTACTGTCTCCAGTTCTACTACCACATGTACGGCTTTAACATCAACAAGCTCAATGTCAGGATCAAGGTGGGTGAAACGAAATGCTCCTGGTTACATTTATACAACACATACAACTCTTGACCAAAACACTAATGGTGGCAAAATTATTGTTTCTCTTGATAGGTCATTCAGTGTTGGGTGATATCATGAAAGGTTTTGTAAACTGTTGTATTGATTTCATTGAATGAAAACCATATCATCCTAAACATGAGTGTTATCTTTTTATTTTTATGACGATTTTTATAATAATTTGTATGTGATGTCATTTTGCATTAAAGTTTTGAAAGCTTTGAGTAGTCAGTTTTGTGACCATTTCTCGATATATAGACAGTGAAAGTTTTTCCAGATGCAATATCACCATATCAGAGTCACAGGCATTTGATTATTTCTTTTACTTGGAAAGACAAGTGTCCACACACAGATGTTTTGATTGTATCACATTGTCAGTATATTCTGTGGTTGTGTGTCATGTCATTGTCTTAACATGTGACACAGCACTGTAAGTACAATGGCATTCAGACCATTGCCCATCATTTTGGTCTGATCAGTGAAGCTGATGTGCAGCAAACAAAGTACTACTCTGCCAAATCTCTTACTTCATTGTGTTGAAGAGGAAATAAAACTGTAGATGTTTATTTCACTGGCTTTCAGACGGGTGACACTCTATCCCCTGCGCTATACAGTAAATCAGGAACCCAGTCCAGTGATTGGCAGATGGGCAGTATTCAGCTGGCCAGTCAGAGCAGCCAGTACCAGATTATCTTTGAGGCAGTCGAGGGTCCTGACTATCAAGGGGACATCAGTCTGGATGATATCAAAGTCATCCCCGGCAATTGCCCTGATATCAGTAAGAACAGTTACAAGTATTCGGGACATTTAACTACTTATTGATATCCTTAAAGTTATGTTTAAGGCCCTTATTGGTAAAAAAAAGGCTCTTTATTTTTATTATTGCATAGGTTGTAGATGTGAGAATAATGCCTTCATCTTTAAATTGAAGTGATTGTTTTTAAGAGAAACTGTTTCCTCTACCTAAGATAACAATCCTTAAGATTTCCAAAACAGCTTTTGGTCATGAAATTCTGGAAAAAATACATTGCTTTGTTCAGTTTAAGGCGTTTATGTTTTAAATGATGCGATCATTGTGATGTCTTGGATGGAATACTTTAAGGAGAAGAATTTGATGTATTTCCTGCAGCATCTGTGCAGTGCACATTTGAACTGACTGACCTCTGTGGTTGGGAACAGATGTCTGATGATAACTTTGACTGGAAACTGAAGAGTGGAGCAACTCTTACAGAGAAAACTGGACCTAAGAGTGACCATACTGATGGAACAGCGAACGGTAGGCTTACACACTGATGTAAAAGCCAGCAGTAAGCTTACGCACTGATTGAACAGCTAACACCTGAACACTCATGGAACAGCTGATGGTAAACTGATAAAACAGCTAGCAGTAGGCTCAGAAACTGATGAAACAGCTGATGGTAAGTTTGCACATTAGTGGAACAGCTAATGGTAAGCTTACATACTGATGGAAGAGATGATGGTAAGCTGGCACACTGATGGAACAACATGGAACAGATGATGGTAAGCTTACAAACTGATGGAACAGCTGATGGTAAGTTTACACACTGATGGAACAGCTGATGGTAAGCTTGTACATTGATGGAACAGCTGATGTCAAACATGCACACCGATGGAACAGTTGATGGTAAGGTTGCACACTGTTGGACAGATAAAGGGTAAGCTTGCACGCTGATGGAACAGCTCATGGTAGGCTTGCACACTAATGGAACAGCTTATGGTAAGCTTGCATGTTGATTGGACAGCTGATGGTAACATTGCACACTGATGGAACAGTTGATGGTAGGCTTGCACACTGATGGAACAGCTGATGGTAAGCTTACACACTGAAGATTTGCCCACTGAAAGTTACATACAGTCAGCTGTATATACACATGTGAAATCTTCCAGAAGGCAGAAGCGAGTTGTGATGCATCATATCATGGTAACAAAGCTGTCACAGGGACTGAGTAGTAAGTGACATCCTTAGCTGCCAGCACACACAAATCATTATTGCCTCCAGTGATTTGTCAGTACATGTAAATGTCTTCACTATCACTTGATTTCTTCACACTTACTGTGAGTCCGTCAACCAAACCTTTCAAACTTCAGTTTTGTACCTGATGTTCACATCTGTTCACCACACAGGTCACTACCTGTACATTGAGACAAGTTTACCCAGGACGAAGGGCGACCTTGCCCGTCTGGGCTCTCCCCTGATGGCGCAGACCCACCCCCAGTGCCTGAGCTTCTACTACAGCATGTACGGTGACCAGGTGGGCAGCCTCAACCTGTACCTGAGGGTGAACGGGGTGCTGTCCCTGAACCCAGTGTGGACTAGGTCAGGCAATCAGGGAGAGGCATGGGTCAAGGGGCAGACAACCATACAGGCTGCAGCTCCCTACCAGGTAAATTAACACAATCAGCCACTTAAACCTTTCTGTATACTTCTATGCGTACATGTAAAACTTGGCGAACTTATTGACCCAAGTGTGTGTAGGCATTTCCTTTTCAACAAGTTCTACTCTCGAATGGATGCTTGCAGTGCAATTCAGTAATGGACCACGCAATGTGATTTAATTTGTTAAAGCTTGCAACGATGAAGCAAGGCGCATGCATTATTTATCAGACTAGTCATAACAAATCTCTTGTGGGGCATACATTAAACACTATTAACTCTTTACATGATATGTCTTGTTAACTCAATGTTACCTGAATAATTGTATTTGAGGAAAAGAAAAACGAACAAAAATGTACGTGGCTTCATCCCAGTTTCATCAAGATGCTGTTGTAGATGTGAATGTATGGCTTTGATGCCAGAAATCATTATTTGTCATGTAATTTGGCATTGTCTTGGTTTTGTTTTATTAACTCCCAAAGCACACATGTAAATTTATGGTTCTGATGTTACAGGCTGTGTTTGAGGCTGTTGTTGGGGATGGTCGCTATGGTGACATAGCTATAGATGATGTGGAAGTCATGGACGGAGCATGCCCTCTGACAGGTAATTACCTCCCATCACTTTTACAAAGCAAATATTTCTATCAGGAAAATTTATTATTCAGGCTGAATGCAGGTTAACTAAAATTTGATATTATTTCAAATAAGGTATCTAAAACATACCTAGAGCTTCTGTGTTTTGTATATAACTTACATGAATTCTAAAAAATGCTAAATGACAGATTTGAAAATAAAAATGGTATTATAAAACTTTACCGTAACTTTGAGAAACCATATTTCAACTGCCTTTTTTTTTGTTGTAAGGTGGCTGTGACTTCGAGCGAAATTTGTGTACATGGACAAACCCTAAAAAGGTGGACAAGTTTGATTGGGTGATTGGAGCTGGAAGTACAAAGACATTGCTGACTGGACCCAGCATAGACCACACCATGGGAACAAGCAAAGGTAGCCTCTTCTATTTGCAGGCATGGCAGATGGGAAAATTTTATATTGTTTACTAGGGACAAGTTAATCTTCCTTAACATATAATTACAGGACATTATATTTTCCTCCTCAACATGTGTTTACAACTCACTATATTTTCCTCCTTTCCGTGTGCGACGATGTTTGCCTCTTTTCCATGTCTTCACAGGTCACTGAGTTGTTCCTCTTTTTCATGTGTTTACAGGTCACTATGTGTTTATTGATGCCTCTGCACCAAGAAACCCAAAAGACAAGGCATGGCTCCAGAGTTCAAAGCTTGACCCCTCGGCCACCCGATGTCTCACATTCTGGTATTTCATGTATGGAGCTGATGTCGGGGCTCTCAGAGTCCTTCTGCAAGACTCTGCCACCAAGACCACATATACCCTCTGGGAGCTTTACGGTGACCGTGGCAACCAGTGGTTCAATGGCCGCCTTCCTGTCATGGACCCTAAACCTCACTATGTTAGTGGACAAACTGTTTGTGTGATGCACAGTATTTTCTTTTGCCATTATGCGAACTAGCTTATCTTTTGTTAAATGATCTGTGGATATATTTTGCTTCAGGAAATGTTACAAAGCTGGCAGGACTGAACAAAGTTTTAGTGCTAGTGACAAAAGGATTAATTCCCATCAGAATTTTAATGGCCCAGGTGTTGCCCTCTCTCTCTCTGGTCAGCTGTTTGTCCTTGTCCAATGCAGTCTGCATGTTCAAATGCAGCAGTTCATATTGCCGTGGATTTAAGGCATGAGGTTTGTTTTGATCGGATGAGATGGTTCCTGTTTTTGTCCACCATGTCTGGTAATTATTCCTGAGTTGATGTCAAACACTGATTAAATCCATCAGTAAATATGTTTTTAAAAAGGGATTAAATAAGTGCTCTAAATTTTGGGTTTGTGTAATTTCTAGGTGATATTTGAGGCTGAGAGAGGACAGGGAGAGAAGAGTGATATTGCCCTTGATGACATCTCCTTTACAGACAGCTACTGCACATGTATGTAAAGTTTTACTGTCTTTCTGTACCGTGTTCCAATTTTGGTAAAGATCCCAAAACCGGATACCATTCATTATTGTCATTTATACATCAATATGTTCATCTGTATGTATTCAAACCCTAAAGTCAGTACTTTGTAGCATCATTCAGATGATTTTTTATACCTTTCTTATAATGAAAATGTATTTATTTCCTGTGACATGTGTATGTTTCGGTTTACCAGTTTTGACACTTTTTGAATCCTGACATATAAATAATTAAACACCCATTTCAACTTCACCAGTGTATCCCACTGAGGCCACTTCGGACACTCTGCCGCCATTTTTCAGCACACAGACTCTCTTCTCCCCAACGACACTTCCTCCAGGTAATCAATGGTAGACACATCCTTGGTGACCCATGTCACACAAGATTTGTATTAGGTCACTGTAACCCAGCATGGTTTGGAACGTAATATATCAAGTACAGGATAAAGGGTTTGGTTCTCCCCAGTTTATACAAACATTGATGGACTGGAAGGTCTGGAAATAAAATCATCATGTCTGTTTGAAGTTTTCAGACAACATTTTAGCATTCACAATGACTAGGCAGTATCTTAGTCACCATTAATTATGTCTAAGGGCCTCAAAATTACCAGTATTCCTGAGAATAACGTGATTTGCCAACAGTTGGTCAGAAAAAATAGCATTTACAAATATGACTGGTAGAGGTGTCATGTAAGGTGTCTTGCAAGTATGGAGGATTGATTCCCACACATAGGCCTATTGTCCAACCATCCCTTACAATGCGAATTCCCATTCTGTTCTCATTGAAAGCAGTTGTGATGCCATTAGTCTCACCGAAAGATTGATATTAAATAACCATTATGTGGGACATCCGGTTGTCCTATTTGCAGCAGTGTTGTTTATGATTGTTTGGGTGTCTGTTCTTCAGTGACAGTTTGGAAGGATCTGTTGTGGCCTGCCTGCTTGGTAGAGACACTTAACTGACACATTTGATATTATATAGAAAAATTTTTGCTTGACATACACATTTTAATTTTTCTTAAATAAGAGAAATCGACATATTTGCAATTTTAAAAACAGTGCAGCAGTCTTCCTTTGGGTTATCATACTACAACAATAATTTACCTTTTCCTGATCTTCAGTTGAAAATATGTATTTTCTCAATAAAGACATTTTTTTTTTACTGTACATTCGTAAGAAATTGTAAAATACAATGTATGATATATAAATACTTCCTAGTATTGTTTATTTTATTTCTGAACGCTGTAGTTCACAACGTCTTCCTTTCTTAGCTGAATACCGCCTTCATATAAGTGAAATATTCTTGAGTAGAGCGTTAAACAATAAGCATTCATTCATTCATTCTTAGTTGAATTATTGAAGTTTTAATTACTATTCGAGTGCTGTTTTATTTTTGTGCCTCTCACTGTGAATAAAACGTGTGCCATGTCCATTGTGCAGTACCTTCCCAGTACGACTGTAACTTTGACAAAGGCCTGTGTTCCTGGTATCAAGAAACCACTGACAACTTTGACTGGACACTGACCAACATCTCCACCGTTTCCCAGAACGGCGGGCCAGCTAGTGACCACACAACAGGGTCAGGTATGTTTTAAGTGATGTCGTTACATTTAGATGAAAGGTGTTCTGTTGTGAATTAAAAAATCATGATTCAGAAGAGAAAAAAAGAAAAAAGACACGAGAAAGGTATTGTTGCTTGGTCTGTTCATGTATGGCTTTAATGTGTGAGGTATCATTACAAATGAAGATGACGTGTTTTAATGTGTGAGGTGTCATTACAAGTGAAGATGACGCGTTTTAATGAATGCTTTCTTCAGTGGCTTGCTGTCATATTTATTTACTTTGCCATTGTTTGATGATGTGCAGTACATGTGGATAACTTTTGGAAAAAAAATCAACAGGGTGGTGTCATTGAAATATTTATAAACATGTGCAAAAATAAATACACAGCTGGTGTAACAACTTTCACCTGATTCTGTGCTTGGAATGTGTGAATGACTTTGCTAAATTATATTATAAGCATTATCAACTGCTAGTATAAACCTGGCATTAAATTTGTTTGACAGGGTTCTATGTGTACATCAATGCACAGCCTCCACGAGTTCCGAATGACACAGCTCAGCTTGTGTCTGCGAACATCACAGCTAACACAGGGGCGTGTCTACGCTTCTGGTACCACATGTACGGTGCCCGTGTCAACACTCTCAATGTCTACGTCATGACGCCCGCAGGAATTGGCACACCTGTGTGGAAGAGAACAGGAACTCAGGGCAACAAGTGGAAGCAAGCAGAAGTCAACATACAATCACTTCAGCAATTCCAGGTTGGCAGACAGTCCCTCAGTTTACCAAAGAGATTGATAGTACCGATCTATTAGAATATTGGGAAACTTTACTATCTAGTAGAAAAGTAATTGCTCTTAATTCTTAGACATTTTTAGCTGCTTAAAGCTGCTCCCCTAGCTGACCTGTGTGTCCATTGGTCCCTCTGTCGGCCTCTCAGTTGATCTGTGAGACAGTTTGTCCGTCTGTCTGTTGGCCAACAGGTAAAATGTTTTGCTCTAGTGCAAGACAACATTGACTTATTGCAGGATGTCTCAGCATTTGTGAATTAGTGTATGTTACTATTATGAGAGAAAGACAGAAGACATTTCAGAACATAGATTCCCTCTGCAGACGAGAAAACAAATTGACAATAGATAAATGTCACTACAACAATCAGATTGCTTGGTCCCCTAATCAAGAGGAGAGCCATCTGTTAGACGTGGTCAGATAGCCCTGTTTTGATAATTCTGATGTCCTCTGATCGGCCTACATGTAGATGTTTGTCACCTGTAAAAATACCGCATCATTGGAAGCATTAGAGCCACAGGTGGTGTATAATGAAGACAGCGAAATATGTGTGATAGATACTTTCTCATAACTGTGTATAAAGCCGTGCAAGTATAGATCATGACTCATCATCACAGAGTGAACAAAATGTGTGATCCTAGTCCATCATAGTATCACACCAGTTCAGTGAGGCGGCAGTTGCAGCGCTCAGTGGTAATGTAGAATATGAGGAGAAAACTGATGAAAGATCTTCTTTTTTGCAGCTGGTGTTTGAGGCAGTAAGGGGTATAACTTGGGAAGGCAACATTGCCTTGGATGACATTACCTACTCCACCCAACCTTGTCCTTATGCTTCAGGTATGTATAACCATACTAAATGATATGTGTGTCTCTGCCCATGAAGAATTGTCTGTTTGTTGTTTATTATTGGTATATTAGCTGATCAGTTTTTGCATACTTGGTAGCATGTCATTGTTTATTTAGTAGAGGCAGTATATGTACATTTGTCCCAGACTACAATGTTTAAATAATGAATGTGTCAACACAAGTTTAGATAAATTTTTGTATTTTGCTTTGCTTGTGTTTTTATTTAGTCTTCTGTGAATAAATAGCGCTTGGAAGCAAGTTGGGGCCGAGTAGTTAAATGCTTGCTTGTTCAGTCACTAGATAACATCCGACTTGGGTTGCTTGCCAGTCTTGGACATGAAGGTCTCAAGACCCCCCCTGCTTTATCCATTCTTTCTATTGTACTTGACAACAATAAGTTGTCAGCAACACTTTATGTGCAGTCTTACATGAAGTTCTCTTGAGATAACTTGACTTCAACCAGTTGCCTTCTTTGTATTTATGATACAGGTTTATTAATTGGACTATGACATTTGAAATCATTAACATTGTTTAATTCTAATATTTGGTCCTTTCCAACAGCCCAGAACTGTGACTTTGAGGGTAGTAAGCTGTGTGGGTTTATGCAGGACAAGGGAGACGATAAGTTTGACTGGAGCTGGTCCAACGGTGGGACCATCTCCTCAGGCACAGGGCCACCCAATGACCACACTTATGGGTCCAAAACAGGTGATAATAAACAACCATAAATCTGATCTGTTTAGAGCACATCTGTCAAAGTTGCAGAAAAGCTTATTAATTTTGTAAATAGTGATAAAAATAAAAGTTATCAATGTCAAAAAGAAGTTGAAGCTTTTTCGTAGACCCTTAAATTGCATGACTTTATTGCATACTAGCAAACATGTATTTATACATTTCTTGTTTTGGGGTCTTATAGCTTATCCTTACCTCGATGTTTGACTTGACTCTTGATATCAGTGTGTCTCTGATTTGATCTGAAGACTATTGGGTTTTAAATAAGGTAGTCATTGAACCTGTTAAAAATAGAAACACTGGCTGTTTTTAATTACGTAAAGTTGGGAGTAGGGTCATGGTTTAGTGGTTAAGGTGTTTGCTTTTAATACACTATTACACACGGGACATGGGTTCAAACCCAGCCTTTGACATGAAATTTGTAGATTCTCTAGCTCGGACTGTTTATGAGATCCAAGGGACCTTCAACAGTAGACAATATTCCTGTGTTTGTTTGCCAACCACTTTAATATGATGTGTGCGGATCTGTACCTCATAGGTGGGAAAGATCATCAGTAACTTTCCGAATTTCGGTGGTTTATACCAGGCACCCTGGTTTTCTCCATCCATGACAGTCACCACGATCTTATAAATGTAAGTGACAAATTCTTGAGCATGGTGTTAATGAAAAAATTTCAGCTGTGAAAGAAATTAATAAAATCCTGAAAACTTTGCTTGCAGGTCATTACGTGTTCATTGATGCGAGTGATCCCCGAGTTGCCGGGGACAATGCCTTCCTTGTGAGCCCTCTCTTCCCACCAGCTCTGGGCAGATGTCTGGAGTTCTTTTACTACATGTATGGCAGTGATGTTGGAACACTCAACGTATACCAGACAACCCTCACGCAAAACAGCAAAATCTGGACCAAAACTGGCGATCAAGGAAAAGGGTGGTTCCATGCTTTTGCACCACTCAAAAGCCAAGGCAATTTTACCATCTCCTTTGAAGGCATTACTGGTAATGGTTTCCGTGGAGATATAGCTTTAGACGATTTGAAGATAAAGAGGGAGTCCTGTCCAACAAAAGGTTTGTCAAGGTCCATTTAGGAGACCATTGTGAAGTAGAATGGTTTGTGTTCTTAAGCTGTTACAGATGGTGTTTCTTTACATGCTGTGAAATCAATGTGCCATAGTGACAGCATTTGGGAAGTGAAGGAAATTTTTACTTCTGGAAACACTTGTTAAAGAGTTTTAACAAGACAAACAGATAAAACATGCAGCTCTCATGGTATAATATAGCATCAAGAGCAAATTTTATACCAGTGCAAAGTAAAGTTCTTGTTATACTTGTTTGTGACTCTGTACACAGTTTCAGTGGGTAGATTCATGGTGAACTGAGATATGTTTTAGAGCATTTAATGCTCTTGATCTGCCCAATGTTGTCATTGTCAGGAGGCTGCGATTTTGAACATGGTCTGTGTTCTTGGACTAACAATCAGCGAGGGGACAAGTTTGATTGGGTGATAGCTCAAGGGACCACCTCCACCCAGTTTACCGGACCATCTTATGACCACACAATTCAAACTGATCAAGGTACGTAAGAATCCCAGAAGATTTGGATTAGATTTGCTGGTAACTACTGGCAAGACTATATTAGAGATGTTTAAAACTTTTTAGTGTTTATTTGTTAGTTGTGAAACCCAATTTG
The DNA here is from genome assembly GCA_016165875.1 of Acanthopleura granulata. Lineage (NCBI taxonomy): Eukaryota > Metazoa > Mollusca > Polyplacophora > Chitonida > Chitonidae > Acanthopleura > Acanthopleura granulata. The sequence goes on along the minus strand of JABBOT010000001.1, from coordinate 31,969,029 downwards.
TTCATTGTTAACTTTTAATCTAACAGATTTTACCTCTGCACTTACTGTACATTTTGCCTTGCTCTGAAAGGTCTGTTGATTCTTTTTTTTGAAAGATGTTTAATTTGAAGTTTATTTGGAAAGTAGGATGATAGTCCTATTGAAAACTTGTCTGCAAGAGTGTAATACTTTATGACCTTAATTTGCCTCCAAAAAATGCACTATTTTTGGGAATGTATATGTTTGGCAAATTATTGCACAAGGTTTGTTTTCATCCTTGTGTACATACATGTAGCACTGCAAGCTAAAATTTCACATCAGGTTGTCTCACTTTTAGATTTATTTATTTATTTGATTGGTGTTTTACACCGTACTCAAGAATGCTTCACTTATACGATGGCAGCCAGCCTTATGGTGGAAGGAAACCGGGCAGAGCCACAGAGAAACCCACGACCGTCCAAAGGTTACTGGCAGACGTAAGGCCAGAGAGGAAGCCAGTATGAGCTGGTCTTGAACTCACAGGGACTGCATTGGTGGGAGGTTTCTAGGTCATTATGCTGCGCTAACCAACTGAGCCATGGACGCCCCCCACTTTTAGAATTTACATGGGTAAATCCTTACAAACCTTATTTGTTCCCCTTGGCAGGACATTACCTGCTGATGGAAGCAGACACGGCCAGTAGTTATGGCGCCACCTGCCAGGTATCCAGCCAGGTGTTTCCAGCCACATCCAGCGGCTGTTTCCGATTCTGGTTCTACATGTACGGCTCGGGGGTGGGAACATTACGGGTGCTTCTGATGATCCCAGGGGCCAGGTACACTATACTGTGGACCCTGCGAGGTGACCAGGGGGACCAGTGGCTGTACGGACAGGCCCCCATCAACAGCAAGGGAAAGAGCTTTATTGTAAGCACTCTACTAACATTCATGTTCTTCTCGAATTAGACAGGATTAGGCCCATTTTATGTATGAATTGCCTTTTCCTCAAGTTCTTCAAATACTCCTGGAGATGCTTCATGTCAATAAGCAGAAAAGCTATACATATATGAATACAGCCATAATGTATGAGCAAATGTTTGTTTGAATATCTCTTTATCCAGTACTAAAGGCAAGATTTCAATAAAAGTTAAGAGAAGCAGCATAATCAAAGATGAGATACCAAAGAGGATTTTATCTCCAGGGTGTCATAGTTTATTAATAAATATGGCAAGGTGTCTTAAAACTGAAAAGAAAAAAAAATATAATGGTTATCCCTGCAGTCGTATCTTTTATATATATATATTTTACATCAATGCAAGTATGCGATAAGTCATGGTAGTTAAGCACTATATCCATGTATAACAGATCACAGTGGAGGGACGGCGGGGAAGCTCTGCAGTAGGGGACATTGCTATAGATGACTTGTCCTTTACGAACGATCTCTGTGGAGGTGAGAATTGGTTTTATTCGTACATTTTAACAAGTGTGTTGCATAGCCTGTTGGGACTATGTCACGGGCGGGTCATGGCTGAGTGGTTAGGAAGGTTGCCTAACACAGGAGATGCAGATTCATTCCTGGACGTCAACAGGAAGTTGCAGATTCCTCTTCTGTAAGTGTTCATTGGCCTTGGTCACCATAAGCAGTTGACAACACTCGAAGTCATTTGTGCAGTGTATAGTTCACGTGTACATATTTAACACAGATGCGCTCCTTTGGAATCAGAATAGATATAAGGGAAACTGATTTGATGTGTTATATCATTATGGGGATGTATCAGTAGCATTTGACGGAGAGTCGCTGTGTGTTTTAATCAGCGAAGTGGGTCAGTAAACTGTACACAAGGCAGGACCTTTTAACTGTCTGTTCTGACACGTAGGTTATTACCCTGTGAAGGCTTTATCACCTGTGCCAGAGTGTGTCTATCACTGTCCATCAACACTGTTACCTACTGCGCTGTCTTGAGGGTTGACCCTGTGATAACGGTTAGCTGATGATGTGCACTGTGATAGCTTACATATCTGTATGTGTCCCAGACGTCTTACTTGTTTAGACATTACAGGTTATGGTGAATTCTCAGAAATACTTTTCTCCACTGAAAGTTTGTTCTTGATCATTTTAAAATACAGGTGCATATAGTAGTAAATAATTTAAAAAATGACTTTCTTTGGACATCCATCTTTAAGTGAACTACTTGTCCTTTACCACTGGTGTTTCAGGTTCAAATCCAGCTATTGTTGGATTGGTGGCAGGTTCAAATCAGGCATTTTTTCAGATACCGGATGAAGTGTGGTGGGTTTGTCCAGAGTGTACCTGGTTTTCTCCATCCCAAAACCTCACAACTATCATATTAGGGACATTTTTTGAGTTTAGTGTAAAACATATAAAAAAAAAATAAATAAATGACATATATCCATATTTATGGATATTTTCATCTCTGTGGTGTGTATTCCTTGTGAAAAAAAATAATATTATATTTGAAAGAAACTGGTATGTTATGGAATTTGTGTATAGGCATATATCCTAATCAATCCAGTAAGTTACCTGTGTAACAGATGAACTTCATGTTTTAGTTAAGTGTACTTTTCACAACAGATGTGATTTACCTGTTAATTCTCTGTTGTAGTCCTGCCTCAGAAAGCGCGCCCAGGGTACAGACCATCCACCTCTACCATTACCACCACTGTAACCACCCCGAGGATAACAGAACAGACCCCAGGTGAGTGTCTCCTAGCTAGCCATCCTGAAGCTGCTTCTCACATGAATTTCAGGTCATTGCTGTGTCATGTAAAATACCTGTGTGACTACAAGTGACACTAGAAGTGCTATAGATTTAGAAATTGGCCTTTGGCATATTAAAATATTGAAAAATTTAGATAATTATATTCCCCAATACTTCTCCCGTTTAGCTAGTACAAATCATTTTACCTGAGCTGCTCTGGTATTGGTGGCTTGTAAAAACATGTATTTAATCTAGACTCTGAGGGGGTACTAAAACCCCCACTGCAGCTGTGCATGTACATTGCAGGTACATGTAGTCCCTGTTATCAGCTTGAGCACTTCTAGGTATAACTTAAGATTACAGTCTATAATCTTTTATCAAGTGAAGAGGATGGTCTGAAGTACATCTATAAGATATCAGCATGTTGCCTTACACCAGGGCGTTAAGCGTTGTGCTCTCTCTGTGCACAGTATGTGTAGTTTGTGAGGAATACGGTGATTATGATGGGACACATACAGGAACCCCTGTGCTATCCCCTACCCTGGGGTACTGGGCCAACACTGAGGACAGAGATGGGTGGGGTTCCACCCCTACCACGGCCATTAACATCCTCACCACACATGGTACTATGTATTCCATAATGTGACTGAGAACACAGTAATTGAATTTTGTTTTGACCGCTTTGCTTTTGTTTATTTCTGCGTAAATAGGAGGGCAAGTGAATAGGGTTGCATGGGTGTGAGGGTTTCGGTAAGCGTTTCTTCTGCATGCAGGCACTGAAAGGTATTAAATTAGGTCTAAACTGAATTTGTAGTATGTTTTTGACTTGTGTTGTTGTTTTAGATTTGTGTTGCTGTTGATGTTGTTCTTCTAGCACCCACCCAGTATGACTGTAACTTTGAGAGTGGCCTGTGCTCCTGGACTCAGGATAAGGCAGATGACTTTGACTGGGATAGAACCCAAGGCCCCACCAGCAGCAAGTCTACAGGACCCACCAATGACCACACCTATGGAAATAGTAAGGATAGTCGTATTATGGAATAAGGATGGCTAGTTTGTTGCAAGGCCACATGAGACCTTGGTTCGGTGCCATTCTCGGACAGGAAATTATCCAGATTCTCCTGTTTCTCTTGTTGTTGGAGCCTTGGTTGCAGGAAACAGAGGAATATGCTTAATAAAGTTAAAAAATTGCCTTTATAACTTGCCAAAGATCAGTTGTTTATTCAGTGTCATCTCGTTTTCCTCCACTAGTAATCTATATACTGAAGTCTGTCGTGTGAGTGAAAAATTATTACTGGTAAGTATGGTCTTTAGCGACAATAAGAAGTCAAATCAGTAAAAAAAAAGTGGCTTATTTTCTAATACAGATCATCAGAGTAATGGTAGTGTTCTAAATGATGCTGCTTACTCTCCAGTCTGACGTCGGAAGGCCTGCCAGCAACCTGCCCATGGGTGAGGGGTTCCGTCAGGCTCTGCACGGTTTTCTCCCATCATAATGCTGGCCACAGTGGTGCAAGTGAAATATTTTTGAATGTAGTATAAAATGTATGATTTATCCCAATTAAGTCAACTAGAAAAATGGATTATTGTCAGAGTGATTGAAAACGTGTCATGCATTTTGCCAGATTCTGGGTGGTACATGTTCATCGAGACCTCCCCACCACGCTTGCCCTACGACAAGGCCCGTCTGATAAGCCAGCTAATTAATGACGGGATGACACGCTGCCTTAGCTTCTGGTACCACATGTATGGGGCACACATCAACCAGCTGAATGTCTACCTAATGACCTCGGATGGACGAGGTGACCCTGTGTGGACAAAATCAGGCACCCAGGGTGATACCTGGCATAAGGGTTCTCTCACCATACAGTCTGAAGCCACCTATCAGGTGAGCCAGGGTGGAAGCTTTGAAAGTTTATATGTCTTGGTTGTGTTACACATATATGTCATTATACTGAGATGGAAATACTGCATGCAGTCTTTGGACTCTGAGATTACATAATGCCTTAACCAACACAAGGAGTTACAGTTTAGCTCTGCTTAGATATGAGATTTTGCCCATGAAGTCAGTAGCTGAGGTGAGACTGCAAATACTGATATGTACTATGTGTAATTTTTCAATTTTTAAAACCTAGCGTGATATTAAAACCACTAGGCCACAGATGCCCAGCTATATGTAAATTAGTGCCCTTCAGGTTTAAGCAGCTGTTTTCGTAAGGGCCTGTTGGCTGTTTATATGTTTTATATGAATGTACTTCTGCTTTCAAAACGAGTTTTTGTCTACCAGCTGTATTAGAAAAAATGAACAATGTCTTGAAAGTGCCACTTGCTGAATTTCAAATTTTGTATGCACGGAATCACTTCTAATTTATCACTGAATTTGAATTCAGCCTGTTTAATTTATCTCCACCTTAACACATGTGTATTAAGAGGAGATGTTGTCATTGTGTCTCAGGTTGTATTTGAGGCTGTTCGAGGTTTGAGTTTGGAAGGTGACATAGGATTGGATGACATTAGAATCTCTTCGGGATCCTGTACCTCATCAGGTTTGCTTACCTCAGTTTACGTAGTGACCAATATGAAACCATTGTTAATTGTGTAGATAATGCAAAGTTAAATGTTCAAATGTTAATCATCATGATGATACATGTGAACAGTTCTACCTAATTTTGATTTATTCTCTGTTATTTGTACTATGAATATGCTAACGTGGATATAATTTTGAGTAAGCACCAGTAATGATAGATTATGAGTCATGAGAGATATTTAGGTAATGTGATTTTTTTTTCTTTTTTTAGTGTATTTATCTGGTAATCCTGAAACACAGTCAAATCAAATAAATGCTAAAATAAAAAATGAAAGAAAGAAACACAATTAAAAGACAGATTCATCATTTTCTTTATTGAGTAAAATAAACACTGCAGTGTATTTTATTAGCTAATAGGGAGGGAGTGTGGTAGTTGTGCAGTCTTATGTATAGTTTTCAGTAGAATATACTTAGATTTATGTGAGTTATGATGATTTATAGATCAGACTTTGGATCCATTTTCAGCTAAAACCGTCATCGATTGTGACTTTGAGTCTCAGTCCATCTGTAACTACAATGTAGATAAGGGCAACACACCAGGTTGGGCGTGGCATTCAGGACCCACACTCTTTTCCAAAACTGGTCCAAAGTATGACCACACACTTAACTCGAAGGACGGCCATTACGTGTATGTGGCTGCCAGACTATCATCCAAAATGGTCAAGTTCAAATCCCATCTGACCAGTCCTATGGCTGCTCGTACTTCTGATGCACAGTGCTTGCAGTTCTACTACCACATGTACGGGAAAGACGTGGGCTGGCTTAACATCTACCTCCTGAATGCTAGTCAGACTGTGGCAGATGGTCAGCTTGGCAGTCCACTGTGGTCAAGGGCCTTTAACCAAGGGAACCAGTGGCTTGAAGGGCAGGTCACTCTGCACCCTCCGCAGAGCTTTAAGGTATGTCCAGGGAAGTTGTTTACTGCCACCTAGTCTGTTTAAGGTATATATTGTTGTGTAATGATTCATTGAAAACTAAAGTCTAAATTACAGTGTTCTACATTTAAGCTTAGCCTGGATACTCACTGTACTATATTTACATTCATTTAATATTTAAGCCTTTTTCAAATAGCTTTTTGCTTGATTCTTATTGATTCACACACCTTAAATGGCCAGTTAAGAGTTTTTTGAGAAGTTTGATTAATTTCTTGTCAGAGAAACTTCATCATCAAATCAATTCAGGCCTTCTAAATGTACATTTTTATAGGCCAAACTTTCTGTGAAATGCAAAAATTTTGCAAAATGTAATATTTAGTCTTGTAGGCTGTTAAACGCAAATTCTCTCATGAAAGACATTTTTGAAAACAGCTAACTACTGTCTGAATCTTTGATATTTGATTAAGAGCAGTCAGCCTCTACTTAAGTCAGCAATTAATAACTTGAGAAACTGATGGATGTTTTCTTGGTGTAACTAACTACACTGTATACTCTATACCGGAGGTTCTATGTTCATGTTTGTCTGTTGCCTTGCATTAGGTTGTCTTTGAAGGCGTGTATGGATTAGGACACTTTGGCGATATTGCCCTTGATGATGTGAACCTGAAAGATAAGGCATGTTCAAAACCAGGTAATATATAGTACCATGTATATATTGGTTTCACCACAAGGTGCCGGCTCAGCGATGTCAAAAAAGGATATGATAGTTAATGGTATACCCCTCATAGGATGCCACTTTAAGTCTCAGTTACTTGAATGCTAATAAGGACTTAATATTGCGTCTGGAAAGATTAAGCAAATCATATGCACAAGTAAGTAATTAACTGAAAGTTAAATTGTGAAATGTTTTGTATTGGACAGAAACACATGCTATACTTATACTGTCAATTTGAAAATAGCATCTACCTATTAATTACTCCACTAGCCGTACGTGGGAAGGTCTGCCAGCAACCTGCGGATGGTCTTGGGTTTTCCCCGGGCTCTGCCTGGCTTCCTCCCACCATAATGCTGGCAGCTAAATTATAATTGAATATTCTTGAGTATAGCATAAAACGCCAATCAAAGAAATAAATAATATTAATTACTCACCTGTATTTGTGTACTCTCCAGGCTTTTGTGATTTTGAGACTGGTCTGTGCACCTGGACAAATCAGGCTGGTGATGACTTTGACTGGGTCAGAGGTCACGGGTCAGAGGTCGCTTCATACCACGGTCCCAGTGCGGACCACACACTGGGCTCTAAAGATGGGTCATATATGTTTGTGAGGCCTGGCAAACCACAGAAAGCAGGCAATGTAGCTGTATTGGGCAGCACAGTGTTCCCACCCAGTAACCAATCCGTCTGCATGAGCTTCTGGTATCATATGTACGGTGCTGACATAGGTACGCTGACCATCTATGTGAGGACAGATGTGACCAATAATCAGTCACGATCCACCAGGTGGAGCCTTGACGGCGACGCTGGCAGTGATTGGCTAAATGGACAGGTACCCATTGGACAGCAGTTCACACAGAATCCTTACCAGGTATAAACTTTACTCATTTTACAGGCGTAACTAGGTGTGACCAGGTGATCTATGAGCTTCTGGCTTGTCTGAGTTGGACAACACTTTATACCACTTTGAGCATAATTGTTACTGGGATTAACTTTGAAGTGAATTGATATATTGCAGAGTGTGTCCGTATAAAACATCATTGCGATATTTCGTGCATCAATGTCAGTTTGAAAAGCCATGCGTCTCTTTAATGCTTTCCTTCTAGTGCAAAAATCCAAACATATATTTTGTGCATGTGTTTTTAGTGTGGAAACTAGAACTAAATGGACATTTTGGGATCCTTTAGGTATAGATACACTCTGTATATAATGACACAATTAATTATTCAAATTACATCAAGGAATGCCCTATGGCAGAATGAACCAATATTAGTTGTAGAATTAATCTGAAGCACAGCGTAAGCACAAAATGGTGTTCCTGTTACAGGTGATGTTTGAGGCTGTTCTATCTTCTGGACCTGTGGGTGACATCTCCGTGGATGATGTGACCTTCACAGCTGGAGACTGTCAAGTTGTTCCTGACTACGCTGACATCACAGATTCAGGTGTGCCACTATTAAACAAATGACGATTACATTTAACAATTCTATTCTCAGGTGTATGTCTTGATATGCATGTGATTGATGCCATTAACTTGATAACTTCAAATGTGATTTTGATTCGAGACCACAGCCATCCGGGCACTTTAAGGGGGGCCTCTGTTGCTCGGTTGGTTTACGTAATGACCCAGAAGCCTTCCACCAATGCGGTCACTGTGAGTTCAAGTCTGGTTTCCTCTCTGGCTATACATGGAAAGGTCTGCCAGCAACCTGCAGATGGTCATGGGTTTCCCTCTTGGCTCTGCCCGGTTTCCTCCCATTATAATCCTCACTGCAGTCGCAGTGAAATATTATTAAGTAAATAAATAAATGCGGGCACTTCATACGCTTGAGGCAGCCGGTAGTAATCAACAAGGTGAAAAAAACATGGGAAGGCATAGGAAAATGAACAACACTGGACAATATTCTGAGAACTACAGTCTATAATAATCAGAAATTACAGTATGTTTTACTTCAGAACAATCTGCATAGCAAGTGTAAATTAAGAATGTTAATAATGTCAGCCTAGTTTTGGACTTACGAAGCCATGAAACAGAGTTCCCTATTAACTTCCATCTGATTTTGACAATGTTTCCACCGCCGTGTCTGCACGAAAAAAGCATGTTGGCGCAAGTAAAACAGCTAATGCCCAGATGTCCGTGGTCTTGAATAAAACAAGAAGTTGTTCATCCACAAGAAACATCTTGCTTTGTGTACTTCCTCACTACCTTCAAACTGCCACTCATATTATTGCAGTGTACACAGTTCAATCTGCTCTAAATCATGGTCTCAAGCACTGCTAGTTCATCCTTCTGTGTTCAACTCAAGTAAACTATAAGTAATCTAGAAGTGAAATTTCACTACTGTAATTCTTCAACCTTTTGCGCATGTTAGTGAGATGTACATGTATATTCAGGCATATCCTGAGACCGTTATTCTGTGTAGATTGATAAAGTTCTACTTTTTGTTAAGCCCCTGCATTGTGCAGTCCAACCAATGTAGTTTTGCCTCCAAATTCAAATTCAAAAGGTGCATGGATTTCAGTGAAAGTTGCTTTTTCATGTGTCAATAGATTGAGGAATTAGGGTGACTTTAACCTTTATTTGGTATTGATCATGTTAATGACAGACATTACAGTGTATTTACTTAACTAAGATTCTCCTTTCTTGAACAGCCTCAACCTATGCTGAATGTGACTTTGAGGCAGATTTATGTGCCTGGACCAAGGTTGCCTCCCCTTCCTCAGCCTACGTCTGGGGACGTTATAATGGCAGCACACCGACTAAGGCAACAGGCCCATTGACAGGACATGGCGGTGATGGTATGGATGAAAAATCTGTTGAGCAACCTCTTAAGCCAAAGTGCAAACAAAAATGTAGACAAAATTTTATTAAATATGAAAGCACTTTGAATGCTCACTTTTCTTTACAGATACTACGTTGATTAAAATTTGGTTTGTTTGATGTTTTAATTTTGAAAACTGCTGTTCATTTCTGTTAGATGATGTTTCTTTGTTTCTGAAACAGATTTTAGCAATAAGTGACCAGACCGACTCTCTGAAGTTGTTACAGGTTTTTTTTTATTATCAGTGTTAATTCCCTGCCTTTTCCAGTAGCCAGGATAAAATATATAAACAATTCTCTGCAGACCGACCCTGTTGTTTCCAATAGGATCGAGCTACCCCCAACAGTGAATTTGGCCTTCGATGGTCTTCTAATTTTCTAAAAAATTATACATTTTTTGATATACGAATTTATGTGTGTGACAATCCAGGATTCTATGCGTATGTGGAGAGCTCCTCAAAGGGAAAGTCCGGCGATACAGCTGCCATACAAACACCTGTCCTAGCGGCACCGTCCGCTGCTGGGAGCTGCCTGTCCTTCTGGTACCACATGTATGGCCCCACCATTGGGCAGTTGAATGTGTACATCAGCACTGCTGGAGAGAAGACTTTACATTGGCGTAAGGCCGGCACTCAGGCCAACAAGTGGATGTTTGGACAGTTTACCATCCAGTCTCTCAACGATTACCAGGTATCAGATGCTCTGGGGTATTAGTAGTTTTAGTCAGTATGTTTTCATTGTTTGTGAAGTTACTGAAATTTGCCCTCACTGTAATGCTCATCGAAAATCACCTGGATTGCTGGATACTGGACACTTTGATCACCCCATGTGTTAAGTTTAACAGCATGTGGGCCATTGGTGACAGTAAGCGTTGGGATATGCTCGTGGGTCTTTTTGTGCAATCTAATGTTCACTGAAGACCACTAATCATCTACCAATGTGGCATTCATGTATGTTGGAAAAGGTGATGGCTTACCCTGGACAGACAGATTTCTTCCGTCCCTAAATCTGACTACTATGGTATAAATGAGGAATTCTTGAGTATGACATTAAACAACATTCAAATAAAATTTAATAAATAAATAAATTTTAAAAAATGGTATCATAGCTGGTGAACTTTGTTGTTAGCAGTTCACAGATGGGGTCCCAAATATCATGCTGAGAAATTTAAGGTATTACGGCTGATGAGCTGTGCAGGTTCTGACAGCTGTTGTGTTTCATCGCAGATAACTGTGGAAGCCGTGATGGCCAAGGGACACCTGGGCGATGTGGCTATAGATGAAATCTACCTGGACACAGTACCCTGTCCTGCTACCAGTGAGTTAACATGCCTTGTTAGAAAGACTCTGTAGACAGCATGTCGAATTGTCCTGTGTGCTTGATTTTCCAGGCATTTCCATCAGCTGTATCTTTTCACCGGATTTCTTAATTCTTCAAGCCCAGTTTCTGTCATTGTGGTTTTATTTTCTTTTGGGGCTTATAGCCTATTATATCTAACCTATTCAGTTAAAACTGAAGGAATGTGTTTTACAATGTGTTTTGCATTGTGATGCTTAGAGATGTTTGTTGTATAAATCAAAGATAGAACAACATGAAGCATTATAAAACTTTCTTTAGCACTTAATATCCTTTTGAATTAAATTGTAATGTAACTTCTGTGCCGCAAAACGAATCAGTCCCTGGTTCGGTCTGCATACACTGTACTCGATTATTCTGTAATGTGACAGAGACCTGCAGCTTTGAGGTGGATTACTGTGGCTGGACCCAGGATACGAGCCAGCCTCTCAACTGGACCCGACAGGTGGCCAATCTGACACAGCCTCAGCAGGGACCCCCTGAAGACTACACCACACACACCGCTCAAGGTAAACCTTGTCGGACTTGAAGAATCACAATGTTACATATTGCACACGTGGCTCAATGTAATACCTCTAGTATTCAAGGTGTTCTTTACCTAAAGGTCTGTCTATGACCTTATACACTCCTGTGTCCTTCAAAAAGGGAAAGTTCTTTAGTGCGGTCAAAAAAAGGAAATCAAATGACAGCATACTTTAACACAACTAAATCACATTATCTAACCATCAGTTGTGAGTACAGATGAAATACAATTACAGAAATCATAAAATAAAGTATCCATTATCGACATATATGCAATGTGTCATGTGACAGTTCTTCAGAAACATGCTCCTCTTTCAAATATAGGTAAATATCCTGTTTGTATCCTCCCACAGGTTATTTCATCTCTCTAACACTGGGCGCCTCCACCCACCTGGGTGACGTCACACAACTGACCAGTCCTGCCTTCCCACCTACCTCCACCGTAGGAGAATGCTTCCAGTTTTACTACTATGTATCTGGACCGACTACTGGTATTGTACGGGTGAACAGTCGATTTGTGGGAGGGTCTGAAGGAGACGACATCAGCTCTCTGGACACTCATGTCCTCAACCAGTGGCGCTTTGCTCAGATCTCTATCCACAGCCCCACTGACAGTTACCAGGTATTATAATGGGAGGACTGGGGATAGGGACAGTTACAAATGTTAAAATTATCATATTAAAATACTAGATCTACTGTGTTTCTCCCAATAATTACCCTGTAAAAAGGCTTCTTTCGGGAGTATATAAAGGCCTTAAAGTGATACTTTTGATGCCAAATTTTAAGTTTCCCTGATAAGAAATTAATCAGACTTCACAAAAAAAATTCCTAACGTAACCCTGCATTGTAAACAAGTTTTACTTCTGAAACATATATCCTCCCTAGAGTTAGTCCATTTATTTTAGGGGATCAATAAATATTTGATTGATTGATTAATGGAGATCAATGCTGTCAGTTCTTCCTCTTTCTAGAGGAAACTGATGTCAATGTACACATGGATGCTTCTTATTCTAATACACTAACTCTTTCCCTTTCATTTACGTAGGCCCTCACCTGTTCTGCTTACCCTGCAGAGTCTGTGGAACTTTTCTTCTTCTGTATATTTGAAACATATAAGTTGTATATATACACATGGTACATATATATTTCTCCTCTTTTTCTTCAGATTGTGATAGATGGCATTGCTGGCAGGTCCCCAGGCGGTTCCATTTCCCTGGATGACCTGTACCTTAACCCCGCCCCTTGCCCTCCACCAGGGTTCTGTGATTTTGAGTCTGGACTGTGCGGCTACATGAACTCAGTTGATGATGATTTTGATTGGCTGAGAGGATCGAGTGTAACACCATCTGTCTTCACGGGCCCTAAGATTGACCACACAACAAACTCAGATGCAGGTACATTCACCTTAATTTCTGTCAGACTTCATTAATTTGTTTTTAATGCCTGTGTAAATGAACTGCCCAATATAAGAAAATATTCATTATTTTTTAATGTCATTAATATTGCCTTGCAAATTTGTCCTCAAGGATTACGTGAACACAGAGTCCTATATAATTTTTTTTATTTTTTGAAGTTTTTGAATACATGTACCTGTAGGTGTGGTAGACAGCTATATGTGAATACAGGCCTTTGATGTTTTGCAAAAGTTTGATATTTTGAAAATATGAATAATAATGTTGACAGTTTGATAAAACACCATTTTAGATTTTGGAAATATGGAAATATGCAGGTACTTGTGAAAAAGTCTTGGAATGTGGATAAATGTTATTGTTGACTGATTTATTATGCTACATAATATACATTTTAGCACTGATAACATTATCTTTTAATAGTGTAATCTAACTATTGTCCAAAGTGCTCCACAAGAATACGTGTATGTTTTGTGTGTCTGTAGGATCATACATGTTCATTGAGTCCAGCACTAAAGGGCTGAAGCCTGGATCCAAGGCGTGGTTGGTATCTGAATCCCTGCCCCCGTCAACAGGCGCCTGCTTGACATTCTGGTATCATATGTACGGGGCAGGTGAGTGCATCAGATGGGACAGGCTAAACTTGCAATAGTTTGTGATGTACCAGTACTTGATTTTATTTGATGCACTGAGGAATTTTTAAATGTTTCTCCATGCATCTCTTCAGATCTTCATGGAAGAGTTATTTCAGTTAACATATATTGGGCTTTATGCAGATTTATTTCAGATTTGCGACATGTTGTACCAAGTTGACATAGATGCATGTCAGTCAATTCAGCCAGGCAGAGCTTCCCTTTACACTCTACCAATTGCAAATTTATCTGTGTCCTGGTTTCTTCCATCCATAAACCAAATATATCAGTGTCATAGAAGTGAAAAATTCTTTATGTGGCCTTACATCTCAGTGGAATAAAGAGACAAAGAAATATTTTTTGTTTTAAATCAGGAAAAAGAGCAACATTTCTTTTATATATGAAATACAGACATTCTCAATTGCTTTTTGCGTAATGCCCTGTTTACATGAAGGGGAGTTTTTTTTTTTTTAGGCACTGGAAGTTTTGCTGTACATCTCATAAGTCTTGTAAAATCTACAAACACAACACTGTTTTCTGTATCTGGTAACCATGGCAACGTGTGGCTGAATGGAATGGTGAATGTGACGAGTATCAACGAGTACAAGATTGTATTTGAGGCTGTCAGAGGGAGTAACGCCACCAGCGACATTGGCCTAGATGACATTGCGATAGCTCCTGGCCTCTGCTCCTTGCAGATGACTTCCACCCCACCCACAGCCAAGGCCACCCCTACCCCAGGTAAGATTAGTGAGAAGTCAGGTGTGTACAAACATAGGTGTTTTAGGGATACTAGTACCTGGCTGGTAGTAGCAAATAATATAGTACTGGGTTTTATGGTCAACCCGTAAAAATAGACCCTTAAAAGTCAGAAGTCTGTCTTGAGTTGTATATCAGATTACATGCACAGAATGAGTCATACATAGGATGTACAATAACATTGAAGAGTTTGGGGACAATCTGAGATTTAGCTCAGCTCTATGTGTTTTTTTTTTTTCAAGGTTTTTGACAGTATCATCATAAACTTAAATGCATGAAATTTATCAAAGTGTAGCCAAAAAAATGCTTGTGGACACCAAAAACATCTGTGTTGCTTATGTTAGTGCTCATGAACTCCCACCTGTCTTTGACCATGATAGCATAATAAAGAGTTAATTATGCAAAATTACCAATCACTGAACATTAGTAATGCATATTTTCATTTTTTTTCCTCACCATTGTAAGAAAATCTGAATTATGTCCCTTGTTTCCATCAGTGGCAGGGGAACCAGTTGTCTTTCCATTTGTGCTCTAAATGACTATCTTCCTATTACAGGTGGCTGGATCATTTGATGATCCATAATTTTTGTAAATTAACAGTGTTTTGCAATGATTTCAGCCACAACGTTTGCCTGTGATTTTGAGAATGGCTTGTGCAACTGGAAGCAGGATACCTCTGACAAGTTTGATTGGTCAGTTAGCAATAACAAAGGTGCCATCAGGACTCTCCCCAAGTACGACCATACAACGGATTCCAACAATGGTAAGATACAATAATCAGGAGAAAATAAGATCTGAATACCGATCCATGAGAATCATTATAATTAATGCACCATGGGATTGCTAGAGAGTATCCACACAAGTTCTGGTCAGAGATTCAGCTTTGGTTTATGTCATCATTAAGCCCCCTGCTCCAGTGACTGGTTCACAGAGTTGTAGCGCTGACTTTTTGCGCCTGTCACTGCCTTGATCAATGAGGTTGCGTGTGTTCAAATCCAGCTCTTGCTGCTTTGACTGCAGCTTGAAGTCTGGAGGCTTTTCAGACAGCTGGTGAAAGGCATTAATTTACCCTGTGCTATCAGTTTTCCTCCCACTATTCTTGAGTACAACACTAAACCCCAATCAGATAAATAAATAGTGAAATAAATTTGTGTCCATCTGAGATGGCTAAAAGCATTTCACTGATTCTCAGATCTTCATTGTTCCACTTAAGGTCACTATATCTACGGGAGGACGACCGGTTCTTCTAACAGTACTGCTCGTTTGCTAAGCCCCCCACTGTACACCCCTGGGGAGTCCTGCCTGACCTTCTGGTACTACATGAGTGGGCAGGACGTGGATACTCTCAATGTCTACCTCCAGCAGGGCTCTCGTGGGGACCCAGTGTTCACTCGTGATACGGCTAAGGGGGCACAGTGGAATTACGCTCAGATAGCACTACCCCAACAGTCAGGAGCTCAGGTAACACCTGTCATCATATTGTTGTATTCCATAAAGCAGGGAAAGTCAGAAAGGCTCACCTGGTTATGCTTGTCAACAGGTTACCTATGGGGCCTTCAAAATCTTGAAAACCGTGGAGTTTGAAAGTAACTTTTGTGGGGGTTTCCCGGGTGTGAGGTGTTTTAGTTGAAATTGAATCTGCAGAACCGGCCTTGGCTGCTGCTTATAGCATGCTGACATTCTCTGTGGGAAATCTGTTTTCCAAAATCTTTGAAATTGCTTAATGTACAATTTAGAATATGTATATATGTCAGAAACCGAAAGCTCAAGCACTGGAGGTCATTTTACATTGCTTTAAGCTGATCTAAGGGTAGTTATGCCAATTGTCTATAAACTTTGAATTTTGAACCTGGAAAAGCCTTGAAAAAGCCTGAAAATCTTTAAAGTGTGCAAACCCTGCATTGATATTTATTTACCTTACATGATAATTTTAGATAGTAAGCAAAAACAAAATAAAAGTGTTCTATATCTCTGAAATAAATTTGTGCGTGTTGCTTTAATACAAGGCAGACACTCTAAACCAGTTGGACATCCTGGTACATTTTATTGATATTGGTTGATTCTATTTTTGATGTAGTGTATTCTACAAGGTTACAGTTTGTTTCCATGTACATGTGTATATTGGATGTATGTGTTTTATCATTCCTTCTGACCTTTCTAACCAGCCAGTCTTGACCGGCTCAGTTAAGAACACTGAGGTCATTTGTTCAGCTTTGGCTGTGGCACACATCAGGAGGTTTGTCAGATATCTGCCAGGTTTCTCCCACCGATTAACTTGCCTGCTGCTGTTCATGTAAAAGTTAAATTGTATTAGTTTGTGCGGTAAAACACAAGTCAAGTAAATGAGTAATGATTTCTTGCAGATTGTGTTGGAATCTAGCGCTAATAAGAACTACCGAGCTGGAGTTGTCGCAATTGATGACATCAGTGTCATATTGGACAATTGCCCTGCCATGAGTAAGTGTTAACGTTAACCTGGAGTGTGACCATTTACAAGTACAGAAGTGAGCAGATATCCTGAACAAAGATAATAAGTGTGTAATCTACACTCGGTTTACAGTTTAAATGACTGTTATCATGGCCTTGAATATGAATTTTCTACATGTGGAAAGTTAACAGCAGTTTCTGTTTCTGAGGCCAAAGAGGCAGTAATTGCCTGTGACTGTTTTCAGGTATGTGTGACTTTGAGGAGGACACACTGTGTGGTTACCAACAGGACCAGCAGGATGATGCTGATTGGATCAGAACATCACATGACAACAATGGACCCGTCAATGATCATACATATGGAAGCACATTAGGTACCTACATGTACATGATTCACATTGGGAAATTTGTACTGAACAATTAATTATTACCTATGCCCAACTGACGATCTCATTGCTATTGGTGATTTTGAATTTAAATGTGGGCTCTTGTTTCAGTATTCAAGTCTGTTCTAAAATACTGTTCCCTGTTTTGTTCCCTTGTTCATATCTGCTCTGAAATGCTTTTCTTTGTAGTGTTCCCTTGTTCATATGTGGCCTAACACACTTGACATCTGTTCTAGCCTTTTGTTACTCAGTCTTTCATAATGTTCATGTTTTTTTTTATCATACTGCTCCCCATTTTGGTCCCTTCTGCTCTAAAATTCTGTTCTCTATTTTACTCTGAATTACCACACATATTTCCTATGATATCTCCTATATTTTCCCTTGTTTTTATTTGCTCCAGCTGACCGTTCCCTATTTTCCTCTTGTTCTCTGAAATATTATTCCTCATACTATTTCCTCGTTCACATCTGTTTTAGCAGACAGTTGCCTATTGTAATCACTAGTTCTCGTGTGCAGGTCACTACCTCCTGTTGGACCCCTCCACAGTGGAGGATGAACAAGTCGCCCGTGTGTACAGCCCAGTGTATGCCTCAGAAGCCACCCAGTGTCTCACATTCTTCTATCGCCTGAGAGGAGAGGACATTGGCACTCTGAATGTGTATGTGTACAGCAGTGGTCAGCGGGGAAAAGCCTTGTGGTCAGTGTATGGTGATCAGCTGGACATCTGGAACAAGGGTAGTGTGACAGTCAGCAGTGCTGACCCATATCAGGTGAGAGACTTCTGAGAGCCAACCCTGTGTGTTGTTAGATGTCCTACTCTGGGCTTATAATAATGTCTGTCATCAACAGACTCCTTGATGGAACACATTATTCCACCGCATACCATCTTTTTCTGTTAGCAATGCTAAATTACACTCTCCTGCAAGGTGTGATGTCTGTCTGTGATATTTGGCTTCAGTACGCTTCTTTTATCTGTGTCAGGTGTTCATTGTAATCACAGTTCATTTGTAGAATGGTTTATTTTAAACTTTTTAGATTATTTTTGGCTTTTGTTCCCAGGATATGAAATTGTATTTGGTTTGTTTTAACTTGAATTTGATTAAATTTTGGAGTTTTAACTTAATAATGTTAATTTTAACATTTAATATACAATGGACTCAATCACTGTGAGTTCAAGTCTCGCTCATGCTGGCTTCATCGTCAGCCAGACGGGGGAAGGTCCACCAGCAACACGTGGATGGTCATGGGTTTATCCCGGCTTTGCCCTGTTTTCTCTCACCATGACGCTGGCCACCGTCATATAAGTGAAATATTTTTGAGTACGGCAGAAAACACCAATCCAATAAATTTAATAAATGTAGTGCTCTCTTTCCCTCTAAATAACTGTTTAGGTTGAGTTTGAGGCTGTACGAGGCCCTGCAGAGGAAGGAGTTATTGCCCTTGATGACATTTTGCTGACTGAGGGTGAATGCCCACCTGTGGGGACATGTGACTTTGAAATCAACTTGTGTGGATGGTCGCAGAGTAAAAATGACAAGTTTGACTGGGAAAGGCTGCATGGGACCAGTCCTACACTTAACACAGGTCCCCGGACTGACCACACCCTGGGTAATGCAGAGGGTGAGTACTTCATGGAAATACATAGAAAAACTGTCACATTTATGGAAAATGACCAGAAATTTTGCCTCAATAAAGCTCATTTTTAGAAGCAAGTAAAATGTCATGAATTATTAATTTTTGAAGCTGAACCTTAAATTTTGCCACTAGTTTACTGATCTACCTTAAATCACTTTCCTGAATCATGCAAAATGAGCAACTTTATGTGACGTGTTCTGAAGGCATTCCCAGATGTTCATTGTTTCAGCAAATGTCGTGTCCCTCTGTGTATTTACTTGATTGGTGTATTACGCCATACTCAAGAATATTTCACAAATACGACAGCAATTAGCATTATGATGGGAGGAAACTAGGCAGGGCCTGGGGGAAACCCACAACCATCCACATGTTCCTAGCGGACCTTCCCACATACGGGCTCCCTGTCTCTGTATTCCCAGCCTTACATCATATTGACTTGTCAGTACCTCACACATATTTTCGTACATTGTATTGCCTTCTCCCTCTGCCCAGGTACCTACATGCTGCTGGAGTCCAGTTCTCCGCAGCGTCCAAATGACACAGCCGTTCTGGTATCAGAGGTTATCTCCCTTGATCAGTCCAACCAAGGGTTCTGCTTCAGGTTTTGGTATAATATGTTTGGTGCTGATGTGGGCTCGCTGGCTGTGTACATTAAGTACAAGGACATTGACCGACAGAAGGTCTGGAGTAAGGTGGGCTCGGACTTCCTTGCCTGGTACCAAGGAGAAGCTAATATCGCCACTCCAATCGATTCCTTTGTGGTAAGATTCAAACTGGCTCATCTTATTAACTGTACCTGAAAAGTTTTATTTCTTTCTTCTGATGAGTTTCTGATGTATTATGTCCCAGTAATACATGCTGCCAAAGCCATGCACCTGCATCATTACTTGGTCAGTATTTTGATTTATTACTATATCCTTTTTCTTTTGTTTAAAGCAACCATACTCTAATACTCGGGAATATTTCTCTTATATATCTTAGTACAGTAGGGTTTAATGATGAAGGAAACCAAGATGAAATAGTAGGAAACTTTTGCCAAGTACATGACAAACCTCTTAGCATATAACTAAAGCCAGGCCAGAGGTACTTATTTCTTTTAATTGATGTCCAGCACTTGTGCGCATAAAGAAATTTTTAATTCTTGAGTATGGCGTAACCTGCAAATGTAGTTTCCGGTAGCCCAACTGACCAGTATTAAAATTCTAATACAAGAGGACATTCTGAGAATCTTTTTGATCTGTTTGAATGTCTGTAGGCCATTTGTTGTCCAGGGCATATCTCACAAATGCCTTTATCTTTGACAAATTAATTTAATGTAATACATGAATAGTATACTCCAAAAGACAACACTCATTTTGTTTCCATTAGCATTTTATTTGCCATCATAATTAAGAAAACTAAACTTCATGCCAAACATTACATATAAACATACAAGAGTGGTGACCAAAACCACAAAATACAAACCAAATGCTAAATCAACTTAGGATGTAGAATATGATACAGGAGATTTACACAGGAAAATGACACAATAGTCAGACATTAAATACTATTAAGGTTGTATTGGCTTTAAGACCATGGGTAAGAGGTAAATATTACACATATATTACAAATTATACATATGGGTCACCATACATGTACCTTTGGTGACTTTTGTCTTCATATATACACTGCTCGTTATGTCTCGTTATTTTGTTTCTTCTTAAAGTCTACGTGTGTGTAATATTGTATTACATAAATGATAGTTACAGCTGCCTTTTAGATAAATTGTGCTTTAAATTTGTAGTGAATATTGTTTGTCATTTGTCCAGATAATGGTGGAGGGAACTGTTGGGAATGGAGTCAGAGGTGATATAGCTGTGGATGACTTCGCTTTGGATTTTACTGGCTGTACTGAACCAGGTAACCTAATTGTCTTTTACTATTCTGTACTGTTGTAACTCATTTAACAGCAATTAACATTATGACTGTAATAACTGTGGTAGCATCCATGAGGGGTCGTCCACTTAAATCGATCGCATTCGCTTGAGTTTCTTTCCTTGAGAAAAATTACTACACCCTTTGTTTGCCCATCAGTTTAAACGAATCAAACAAATCCCTAAGCAGTCCACTACCGAGTAGTGATACAGCTGAACAATGTTGTGCACTTGGTTGGTAAAAAGCAATAGTGCAAATCTACACTAGAAGAAATAAATCTGAAGCAACAGCAACAGCAGTGATTTCACTCGTGAAAGAAAACTCAAAATGCGTAGAATGTGTTTTACGCGTATAGCCATTAACATGTACATATCTTGACGATATTCCCAAGCCTAGGTATCTGGTCGGAAATGTACATTGGAGACCCATACTGCACATGCTTACAGGCATGCCACGCTCCCGTCAGCTGTACGGGTTTTGTACCGGCTGACGTTGAGTGCCCTGTGCTGAATTCTTGTTTGTGTAATGTTAAAAAGGTGAATTGCCCATGTGACTGGATGTTGTCTGAGCCGTCAGGTGTTTGGGACCCCTGTTGATCAAGCCCTGCTTCCAGTGAATCAAAAGCTTTCAATAAATAAAAACAAAGTGTCAACATGTACTCAAACCAAGTTTCGGTGAAAACAAATCTGCAGGTTGAAATTCACAGTAGGCGTTCGTCATTCACTAAAAACATAAGTATGGTGACCCGCAACTGCCAAAGATTAGGAAAAGATGCTTAGGAAATGTCAGCAGGATGCATACAAGCTGTCAACTTCCAGCTATTGTCTGAAGTCTAAAATAAATACTCTAATCAAGCGTTTCGTTAGGTGTTTGTTATTTGCTAATAATTGCTGAAGTCAGTATTTGTAGTGGTTGTTTTGCTGTCTGATTTTTGTGACCATATACATTGTTGGGCCATGTTTGCCTAACTTTCGCCTTGCTGAAAAAGGATGTCAGGAAGATACTTTATGCTAGTTTAATCCAGATGTGATAGAATTGATTGAGGCTCCTTAATTTATCGGAGCTGAGGGAACATAATTTTTTTTTTTTACTTTTTACATGGCACGTCATACTGCATAATTCGCAACCTTGAGCCTAAATTTACCATCATTATTATGTTAACAAATATCCGTGTGAATAAGGCAGAAATGAAGCAGTTATGGTGTTGTGTAAGGAAATGAGGAGACCTACCAGAGCCTCACATGTCACTAAGCAACAGGTGCCAAGTCTGGTGGGCTGTCCAGAAATAAGATCTTTCATCTTTTCCGTTTAAAAGTCTAGCCGCTCGAACTTTGTTGTCAACTGAGTGAAAATTGTTTATTCATTTTGTCAAATCCCACCCCCTTTCAAAGCAACACTTATCACCAAACCTGCCCAGAGATTGATAAATTCTCGCAGCGTTAGATTTGTAAAGTAGGCCTTCAGATTGTTATGATAAAAGTGTAAAGCTCCAGACATCTTCGTGAATCATGCACATGTACTGCATGAATGTACAACTGACATTTTTCTTGAAATACTCCAAGATATAAATTAATAGCTATCTTTGTTAATGAAGTCTAGTTTTATGTTGAAAGAGTTTGTAAAATTTGATGATTTTCGGTGAATTGATGAAAGAGTGTGAAGCTGTATACCCACCCTCCCCATCCTTGAGAATGGACTGTCAGGTTGATGCCCCACCAAGGTAGACATGTGGCCAGTATAGGGGAATTCAAGTCGGCAACCTATACATGTACTTGTATAGATGGGCAGTAGTATTAATGATGAAACGGCAACCAGAGATGAAGAAATTTGAAACCCTCAGGTCGATATGCCTATTTAATGTGGTGGGGGCATTTCCCTATAAATCCGGCCACATAATCAGTTGACTTCTTGGACAGACAGGTATAACATTTTGTTGAACCAAGTCACTGAAAGGTAAGACAGTTTTCGGAACTGAATACTGATTCGTATCTTAATGAAATTAATTTTAGTTTGGTATTTATTTTACTCTGTAGTCAAAAATTAATTTGATTATAATGACAGCTGGGCACTACCCTCTTCTGACAGTTCTGATCAGTGAACCGTGTCGTTGTATTGCGACACACCCCGCTGTGCCCAGGGAACTGCTTTCGCTGGGGCAGCTGTCACCATGGCTGTTTCAAATAATCAGCTGTAAGGAAAAAAACGAATGAACTCAACACCATTCATTTGACTATTCGTTCGTTTTACTTGTTGAAACCAAACCTGAAGCAAATGATTTAGGGTGATGGTCCCTAAGTTACATGTAACTACTGGCTCTGATCAATAAATTTTAAAGCATGAGACTCTCAATGTGTTATATTTGAAAGCTATTCAAGATTTTTCTTCTTTGATTCAAGTAAATGCTTGGCAGAAGTATTTTTGTTCAAACCCAGTCAACTATAGGGATCTGGCCTTCACATTGTTTCAGAGGGTCCACATTTTGTAAGCTGTGGAGATCCAGGAAGAAACAAGGTCCCCTCAACCCAATTTTGTGACTTCAAAGTTGACTGTCCAAATGCTCAAGATGAAGAAAATTGTGGTAAGTATATAATGTTTCGTTTAGAATGAATTTTTTTTTGTTATTGATTGTGGACAACTGATGTGAAGAATTTTTAATCTTCATATACATATATATTTTTGATCATTTTATCCAAGTTTGTCTGTAAAAAAATACATTTAACATTTATTTTAAGCTCAACTAAGTCTAAGTTTGGTTGTATTTCACTTGTTTTATGGAATTACAAAAAATACCAATGAATGAAGTGGAAAGAAAAAAGCGAGATTTACAGTTGTGGAATAATGTTTGTCCCTTATCTGAGTTTACTCTCAGCTTTCATAAGAGTGTGCATATCACTTCATCTGTCCATCAGCCTGTACTGACTGAGTGTGTCACTTCAAGTGGCCATCAGTCTCACCTGTGTCAGTGTGTCGCCTCACCTTCATCAGTCTCACCTGTGTCAGTGTGTCGCCTCACCTTCATCAGTCTGTGTCGCCTCACCTTCATCAGTCTCACCTGTGTCAGTGTGTCGCCTCACCTTCATTAGTCTCACCTGTGTCAGTGTGTCGCCTCACCTTCATCAGTCTCACCTGTGTTAGTGTGTCGCCTCACCTTCATCAGTCTCACTTGTCTCAGTGTGTCACTCTTATGTCAGTGTCTCATTTCACATGTCCACACATCTCACCTGTGTCAATGTGTCACTTATTACATGTTGACTCATTTTATATGTGTCAGCCATTTTACCTTTGTCAGTGTGACACTTAACCTGTTCATCGATCTACGTGTGTCACCTTGCCTGTTCATCACCCTCACCTGTGTTAGTATGTAATTTCCCCTGTCCATCAGTTTCATTTGTGCCAGTGTGACACCTCATCTGTCCTTCCGTGTCTCCTGTGTTACTGTGTTATTTCCCCTGTCCATCAGTTTCATTTGTGCCAGTGTGACACCTAATCTGTCCATCGGTGTTACCTGTGTTACTGTGTCATTTTCCCCGTACATCAGTTTCATTTGTGCCAGTGTGACACCTCATCTGTCCTTCAGTGTCTCCTGTGTTACTGTGTTATTTCCCTTGTCCATCAGTCTCATTTCTGCCAGTGTGACACCTCATCTGTCCATCAGTGTACCCTGTGTCACTTCACCAGTCCATCAACCTCACCTGTGTCAGTGTATCACTTTACCTGTCTCTCTCTCTTAGGGGATTGTGACTTTGAGGATGGACTGTGTACCTGGGAAGATCAGAGCACGGGCAGCTTCAAGTGGACTAGAGCTAGAAACCAGACTGTTCTATCCAACACAGGACCAGCATTTGATCATACATTAGGAGGAGCTACAGGTGAAGGCAATCTTCATTTTGTGCTTTAAAACTTATTTGGCCTACATTGATCTCAACCAAATCTGAAAACTGTTAATTCCTTTCTCCGTGTTGCTTTGTCCATCTTTTACTTGATAGGAAATGTTATTTTCACTTAAACCGCTATTAAACTCATTTTATTTTAAACACACTATAAACTTTCCTCTCTTCAGTGTATGTATTAGTTAACATTTTCTGTCTCATTGGTCTGAAAAGTCAGTTGGTGATATTTACATCAACAAATAGCATTGGAGAGATCTTCATTCTCAAGGTGTACTTTACCAGTTTCTTGTACCATTAAAGTTTGGTGATAGCTTAGTTTGACCACGGGTCCGTCATCTGTTGGGTACATGTGCTTGTGTTCTATGCAGGTTACTACCTGTTCCTGGACACCAACACTGGCAAGAGTACTTTTAGCAGTTTTGCAGAACTCATAGGCAACCCACTTCAACCCTGCAGCTCAACCTGCCAGCTTCAGTTCTGGTATCACATGTACGGGAAAGGTAAATGCTTTCAGTGACTCAATAGCACACACTGCAAGAGCAGAGTAGTTGAAACACCATCATTATAAGCAAGAGATCAAAGTTAAATCCAATATCACTTTTTTTTTTAAATACGTGCATATGTGCCCACAACTCAGCAACAGTTAGTTCTTATTCTGCTTGACAAAGATATTTGAAACAATTAGAATGGCTCACAGATGTATGAGGATATATTTCATGTAATGCAAAATCCCGCTTCTGAATGTGAATTTACTTCAAAATGATAGGGCTGACATGTGAGCACCAGTCTATCTGATAACCCCATAAATCTTGTTCTAATGCGTGATTTCTGCGTACATGAATTTCACGCCGATGTGTGTCTTCACTTTTTTAGTACTTGTGAGATGATAAAGGTCATGTATTGCAACTGGTCTTTTTATCATTGCAAATCATAAATGAACTGTTGAATGTCATAGTGAGGGATATAGATGTTATACTTGTAGTTGTCTTTTTATCAGCCTCCTTTTGCATCATGTTTGACTGTAGGAATTGGTTACTTGAGCGTGGTTATTTGGGAGAGTGGTCGAGCCACAACTGTTTGGGAACTCCGCACTGACGGTGGAAATATCTGGAGGCAGGCCACAGTGGATATTGGCAGGATCTCAACTGTTTTTGAGGTTGGTGGAAGCTTTCTGTACATCATCATTACACAGATACTCTATCTGTTTATGGGTAAAGAGATTAAACTTGAGATGCACTTCAGAGACCATGGGCAAACATGGATGAACATTTCCCACTTGGCGTATCATTGAAAGGTGAAAATAAAATGATACCTGACTTTACTTATAAGACTGCATAATGAAAGAAGCTTTTTTCTTTCAAATTAACAGAGGTTCTGCTTTCTTATTTTGCCATTTCTAAAGATGCTATATACTGAGGATCCCTACATTCATATGTTTTTGAATTATTCATGTAAATTATTTTTATTATATGTCTTCAACATGGGCACAATATTACTGATATTGGCAACCTCTGTATTACATATCTTACTGAAATACATGTAGTATTTCTTCATTATACGTAAGTCAAATTTTACAAGTATATGCACATGTAGGATGTTAGGTCATTGCTTCCAGGTAAACATTCACATTTCCATGGAAATCAGATGGACTGCCTTCTGATATAACTCTAAGCTTGTCGTGATGTCATCTATGAGATGTTGGTAATGCTACAAATCTTCCTCTTGGTTTCAGGTGGGCATCCGGGGAAGACGTACCTTCAGTGTTTTGGGGGACATAGCCATTGATGATTTCCAGTTCATCAACTGCAACTTTCCACGTGAGTTTTGAAGAGTTAGTTTTGTTTTTTTTTTGGTTTGAATATTTTACCCCGTACTCAAGAACATTTCACTGATACAACAACAGCCAGCATTACAATGGGAGGAAAGCTCAGTGTAAGTGTTAGTTATTAGGTAACTGAGCTTTTCACACAGATTATAAATTCATGTGTACAATGTATGTGAATCTGTGGACAGTGATAGCCAACCCCAAATCACATGATACTGACCCATACAGAAATTTTATAGCCAACCAGAATTTGTCTTTTGATTGTCTTTAGTGCCCTACGAAATGGCAGCTCCATTAGTGGTGTCTTGATATGACAGGATGAAAAATATCTAAGGAGTTCACTGAATTAGGACAGCTGTGTGGGAGAATCATATAGTGAAGTCAAATAATCCCAGGAACAGAAAAATGACACTCTGATGAGTTATAGCTTACTTATTCACCTTTTGTCCCTAGTAAACTGACAGGTAGTCAAGGTCTTGACCCGTGTCTGTGGTGTTTTCTTTCGCTAGCGGTCCAGCAGACGTGCCTGCCCAGTCAGTTCCAGTGTGACAGGAAGTCATGTGTGCCCCAGGAGACCGTTTGTGACTTCAGTGATGACTGCGGTGATAACTCTGATGAGAAGTCCTGTGGTAAGGTCCAGTAGCATCATGTGAAATGAGGAAGAAAGAGCATGAAAACAACAATAAGGTTTATGTGTAGAGGAAGCTGAAGTGTAAACCACCGCCTTTCACAATTTCCCTGCAAACCTCCTGACATACTGCCACAGTAAGAGCTGGGTACAGGCCAGCCACCTGATTGGGCAAACACAGATCAGCTTACCAAGGACATTGGTCATTGGTTATGAGCATATCGTTGACTGTCCAAGCAGTCATAACAGTAAGACTGTTAGCTCAATTAAAACATCAGATAAAGTTAGTAGAATGCGTATTTCAGATTTTGTTCAGCAAGGCTGAATTCAAGCCTGTAATCTGGTCACATTTCACTTGGCTTAGACTAAAACATTTCATTTAGCAGACTTCACTGTGCTTTAGTGTGAATGAAATGAGTTTTGATTTTATCCTGGTAAATATTAGAACCTTTTGCCCATCTTGTTTCAGATGTTTATCCTGCTCGCTGTGATTTTGAAGATAGTCTGTGTGACTGGTCACAAGATAAATCAGACAATTTCGATTGGTCAAGAAAGAGCGGCAAAACAATCACGTCAGGGACGGGTCCTTCACGAGACCACTCTAGAGGAACCGTTACAGGTAACCACAAAAACCGTTGGTTTCAGGATTAGCAAATTTTCTGCATGGATATATTTTGCAGTACAGCAATGTGTAGTGCAAGAACGACAGTGAAAAAACCTTCCTGAAGCTAATGGTGGAGTTGTCTAATTGCGTTGTCTCTATTTTCAGTTCAAGGGCAGGGGGTGGGTAGGTGGGTCTGGGGCGTAATGACAAGCCGATGGTTTTGTGGTTAGCAACATTCTGCATATCATGTGTAACCGGAGCAGCCTTCCAATGCTTATATTATTATTAGTTCGAGGGAATGTCCCTCTGACCCACACAAAATATTTTTCAACCATTACATATGATAGAAATATTTTGCTGCCCATATAATCTCAAGCTTATAACAGATTGAGTTCTTTAGTGGTAGTTTTAAAGATGCCTTAGTCTCAGTCGCTCTCTTCATCCTGGCCTTGATCACACTTTGGCATCCTATATTTCTTCGGATAACTTAGTTGTGGTAAGATATTAACACTGAATAACAGTTGATGCTGCAACAGGTGGTTCGTGCTATGAATACCTGTATCTTTTTGATTACATCAGTAGTGTTAAACTTTATGCCACCAAAGCATAGATTTAGCGAGAATTTGAAATCAGGATGTCTCATTTGCACTTTTCCCTTTTTGAGAGTGTAGGGTGGCTCGAAGACAAGAAGACACCCCTCTAGCTGCCTAACTAAACCTATACCACAAATTATATGTGATGTTTGCTGTATGGCTGTGTTACAGGCCATTACCTCTACATTGAGTCCTCCTTCCCCAGGAAAAAGGGAGACAAAGCCCGATTGGTCAGTCCTACCTTCTCGCCCAGCTCAGCCAGCCGAAAAAGAAGAGCTACTTCTTCCATCTGTATGGTAAAAAATCACATTTCTTGTCATGTCATTTTCTTGAAGTTTCTGTGAACTATCTGGTGTTCTTGTCTTCAAAGATGTTAAAGTCAACTTTTCTCATTATCAGATAAACACATTATGGGGATCCTTCCCCACCTGCCAAAAGTAATTTGAGCCAATGTTCAGACCTGCCCTTGTGGTGTGGACTGTTAACATAATGCTCATTTGTTACAAGAAAAATAATGGTCAATACAGCTTGGACCTGAGTTATCATTATAGCAGAAAAGGTACACCATTGTTAAGGATTGAATACAGCCGTAGCAGTGTTTGTTTGTCACCCGATATGGGTGAACGTTGATTCATACCTCGTCAAATCCATCAAATGCGTATTCGAGGAATTTGACAAGTTATGAAACAATCTGGTTACAAGACAAAAATCAAGACGAAGATGTTAGAGCCTATTCTACCCCACAAACTGAATGCGGAAGAACTGGCTTATTTTATGCTGCCGATCTCTTTTACTCCCTCTACCAAGGTCATGAATTTTAGACCAATCAACAATAAGCTTATGCCACTGCATTTGATATAGATATTTTAAGGACGTCATGTGTATGACGTCATGTGATATTGTTGCATGTGTTGTGACGTCATACGTCTGAGCTCAGATCGGAAGATCATGAAACAAAATGTTTCTTTTCCCGACATCATGGCATTTGAGTGTGAAACAGTAAATATGTAATTACAAAACTAATATGCATAAATAATGTGAAATTACGCTTTCATCACTCAAGACAATTCTCATATTTCACCTCTATATAAATTATATAAACAATAATAGCAAATTGACAAAGGATACAAGTTCACATCCTTTTGTTTGTGGAAATAAACAACACGACAAGGTATTATTCAGGGAGGTAAATGTACCAGCCAGTGTTGGTGTTGCATGACACACTCGATGTTTTGAAAGGTTATCTCTGTTTAATATGTATATTTGCACACAGTGGGATAGAATAATGTGTTAGCTAAATAAGGGTCTCCAGAGAACTAAAAAGGCAGTAGATACTCGCCCAGTGTAAAGCCTGTGTCTGGATTTACCCCCACAGGTGCGCTTGTTCTACCACATGTATGGATCCACCATTGGGTCTCTCAATGTCTACACCAGGACTTCCATCAACGGACCATTGAAGAAAATCTGGTCAAGAGTGGGCAATGTGGGGGACTACTACGAGAGAGCAGACATCCAGATCTTTGAGGCACAGCCTTTTCAGGTAAGAACATGTCCAACAGCTGGAACAGGTATTGAAGTAAATGTATCCACGTACTCTACATTCATAGTATACATGTATATGTCAGGTGGGGCCTCCATGGCAGAGAAGGTTAGCACATCAACGCAGTGTAATGACCCTCACCCCTCACCAGGTGTCTCTCCCCAGTGGGGTCATTGTAAGTTCAAGTCCATTTCATCCTGGCCTCCTCTCCCGGGAATGTCTGCCAGCAGACTGCGGATGGTCATAGGTTTCCCCTTGGCTTTGCATTGTTCCTTCCACCATAATGCTGGCCGCTGTCATATAAGTGAAATATTCTCAAGATAAAACAGCTCTCAAAGTTGATAAATAAATCTTAGATATTAGGTGACGTGAGAGTGTGTAAATCTGTTCTGACAACGACCGAAATCCATAGTAGAACATGTTTTCAGCAGGAGTTAATTACATGCTTTGCTTTTCCTCTTGACTGTGTGTTTTTTTAAGTGTATTTTTCACTTAAGTGGAAACCTCTATTAAGGAACACAAATATGTAGTAGGTTGTAAACTGTACATGTATCTGAGTGCACATTTGAAAATGAAATAAAATCAACTTCATTGCATTGTTTTCATATTGCAGGTTGTAATTGAGGGTGTGGTTGGTGGTAGCCATGGTGACATGGCTGTGGATGATCTCTCTATGACACCTGAATGCAAAGTTATGACTGGTACTGAAACAGGCTGTATTGTTACCAAAATATTGATCTTGTTGAAATTACGACAGATTTATCTCAACCCAACAGTTTGCCAGGCGTACCCAATTTCAAATTCCTAAGGTCCACAAATAAGCGATTATGTTTGATATTTTCAAATAAATCATTTAAATTCTTGTGGAATTGGGTCCCTGGAGTAATTATATTTTCCCTGGTGATCTTGCAATTGCACTGGGACATTTCACATTTCTCTTTCAAGGGTACAAATACTGAGGTACATGTATTGTAAAAGTATTTTATAAATCATCCATTTTTCCACCTGTTTATTAGCAGTCCGTAAACTTTTGCTTTTTTTGTATGGCCAGATACGAGTTATTAAAATACGATATTAAACATTAAGCTGTCCTGACAGGTAAGCGAACTGTTACGCCACAGCTGAAGAGATTTAGGAGACATCAGTCCATAACTCAGTTTGTCCACTATTCTGTCTTTCTGCACAGCTCCCCTGCCCTCTGGCTCTCCTCCCCCCTCAACCACACCGAGTGTCTGTGGGGGTGGCTATCAGTGTTCTGATGGGGCCTGTATCAACCAGACCCAGGTGTGTGACTTCAGACAAGATTGCACTGACGGAGGAGATGAGATCAACTGTGGTAAGGCAGCAGAAATATAGAATACAGTTGATTGGAAAAGAATCATTCACGAAAGATTTTTAAATACAGAAGTTACACTAACTGACCAAAATTTTCTTCAAAAATGCATTTTTAAGAGGCAAATAAATGTTATGAGGTATTACTTTTGATGCTGAAAGTTACATTTTTTTAGGAGGATCTGAAAACAAATCTGAAAATGCCTTACTAATGGAATAGAATTCTTAGGTTAACTTAGTTATGAGCGAAATGCTTGGTAATATATCATATTTTGTGCTTTGTGCTGTCTTCAAATATATACATGTGCAAGTATTTAGATATATTTCTACACTTTGACAAATGTAATAAGGGAGTGTCACTTGTACAGATGCTTGTGAAGTATATCAGAACAGATGTGACTTGAAATGCACTGAATTCATCCGTAAATTTTCATGTATTTTGAAATGTTTTTTTGTATATTTGTATATGTATGTATGTTTGTCTTCAACTTTTTTACAATGCTATTGAAGCGGCCCTGTTCTTGATAACAGGTAGCTGTTCATTTGAGGGATCTCAGTGCGGCTGGACTGATGTCAGCAGTGGGAAGTATGAGTTTCACCTGTATAATGGTGTGTCACCTGGTCGTTATGGTCCTGCCACTGACCACACACTGGGCACCAACACCGGTCAGTTTTAGTACCTCATTCTATGATATCTAAACAGTGGTTTTACTGCGTTCAAGGATTATGTCAAAAAACTGTGTGCAAATGTTTTTTCAATTAGTAAAGAATTGACATCTCAAATTCATTTTGCTGCTACTTTACCACTTTCTTAATTTATTAAGAGCGTGATTTAATCTGCATACAGCAAATCTTACATTGCCATCATGGTGGTGTAAAGCAAACGCAATGATAAAAAATATGTTTCCTTTATTCTGCATGTTTTGACCATATATGTAGGTGGCCTGGGTGGCATAAACAGGAACTTGAGCGTTTGGCCAACATGAAACTAGGTTGTAATGAATGAACGAATGAATGATTGTGGCTTAACACCACATCGGCAATATCTCAGCCATGGCGAGAGGTCATGGCGAGAGGTTGTAATGAATTCATGCATAATGTATGATGTATTTTGAAATTTAATTATTGTCCTGTTAATGTTGTAAACTTCTCTGTATGGTAACCTGGGATAATCTGGATGTTGCAGGTCATTACATGGTGGTGGAGGGCTCCAGTGGGGTGTTCTCATCACGTGCCCTCATGGAGACACCAGTCTTACAAGCCACAGCAGCAAGTTGCAGGATGGAATTCTTCTACCATATTTATGGTGCAGGAGGTATGAAACAGGTTATTTAACCCTTGTATACCTGTAAGGTAGGGGTTGTGAACAGTCAAATCAGTTACCAGTATCCATGTCAACTCCTGTAAACCTTTGATCTGTCAGACAGCATGAGAGTGCAGCTTGTGAACAGCCAAGTCAGTTACCCTTGTTAACACCTGTAAACCTTTGATCTGTCAAGTAGCTTGAGAATGTGGCTTGTGAACACTCAGATCAGTTCCCCATGTTAATACCTGTAAATCTTTGATATCTCAGGTAACTTGAGAGTACGGCTTGTGAACAGCCTGAATCCACAGGACAGGACCTACCTCTTTGCCCTAACTGGTAACCAAGGCAAGTTATGGAAGCGGGCCACAGTTGACATTGGAGAGTTAAATGCTGGATACAAGGTAAAAAAGCCAAGTAAAACCAAACTGAACAAACAAATCAGTTGCTGCTGTTTAAAATGTGAAACCTTATGACATCTGTGCTTGCATGTTAGCTCAAGGAAATGAGCAAAGTGCTAATTGGGTGGAATATCATATCTGGTGTCTTAGGCATGACATTTCATTCAGGAAACTCGCAATAAATACTTTACATCTGATGTTCAGCTGCTACAAGTAGAGACTTTGGGGAGATGAAATTAAAAGAAAAGAAAACTCTCAGATAAGTTAAGCTTGAAGTCCTGTGTTCATTTTTCATTTTTTATTATTTCTTAAGAAACCACAACACTCCAGATATAAAAAATAAAAGCGAAAGTTTACAAAAAAATGCGCAAGGTCTTGGATACCACCAATTTAAACCTTAAAACTTCTGTTTTGTTTGTGAGAGTCAACATTGTTCGAGAGATTTCTTTTGGTGAAACCCCAGAGTAAGCAATCAATGAATGTTAAGAGTAAATACATATCAAAAACATGATACATGTAATTTTGATGAGTGCTCCGGATGTTATGGAGTCAAATGACAAGATAATCGCTATTGTGGAATAGAATGAACCAGAAGGTAAATAAATTAATAACATGATAAGCTATTTTATAACAATCCAAGTTGGATTCAAGCTATGTAAACCTGTAGCCTGACACTAACAGTCACCGGTTTCCTTACAGATTTTTTTTTCATGTTGTCTTCAGGTTCAGTTTGAGGCAATGCCAGGCAGAAGCAGTTTCTTGGGACCCAGTGCCCAAGATACGGACATGGCCGTTGATGACATCAAATTCTTGGATTGTGACCCAGACGCTATTTACAATGACACCAGTAAGTGCCCTGGTCTTCATATTGTGCCTGGAAACTACATGTACATACAGACCAATGTGATACGTCCTCTATGTGTTAAGTGTTCTCAGTCATACAGGAACAAACTTATTAAATACATCTTCATCTGTATTAAAACTTAGAGTTAGTTGATATATTTGGATTGACTGCTTGCCTGAACTGCTTGGAGCATATGAGAACTCTCAGTTTTGATCAGCCCTAAAGGCAGAAACATCTTTCTAAACTGAAGTTGAATAGTTGGTCTAAAACAGATGTACGTCGGCTACTAAAATATGCTTTATGCTTATAGACATGAATTGTACGTTTGAGACTGGTTTGTGCGGCTTCTTCCAAGAGACCAGAGATGATTTTGACTGGATAAGAACAAACATCAGCTCCCCCACCCCAGGAACTGGCCCTGACAGGGATCACACAACTGGCACAGGTAAAGGCTGCTCCCTCCTCTGCTTCATACTTGTGGTTTCTTATTCTTAGGAGATATACAAAAGAAAATGTTCTAGTCAATGAGGTATTACGTAAACTACAAAAATAATAAGTACATCTTAAAAATCAAATCAATTCATAATTTGGTGTATGCAACAGCATTTGTTACACGTGCATTTTTAATGGGGCTAACTGTATTTTGTGCCACTTTTAATGTTGTGTTGACAAAGACATTTGTTTGAGTACCCGGCCTTCTCCTAGGTTTCTGTGTCTACATGGAGACCTCTAACCCACGTCATGCTGGAGAGGTCACAGGGTTATCATCTGGGTTACAACCTCCCACCCCGAAAGAAGGAATCTGTTTGACATTCTGGTACCACATGTATGGGGCCTACGTGAACACCCTGAATGTGTATGTACAAGACGGACCCCGGAAAAAGACCCTGGTATGGACAAAGGCCGATACACAGGGTAACGTGTGGAGGAAAGCCCAGAGGACACTGCATAGTGTCATCCCATATCAGGTAAACCTAACAGCAGTGTTATCCCATACCGGGTAAACCCTATAGTAGTGTTATCCTACACCAGGTAAACCTAGCAGCAGTGTTAACCCGTACCAGGTACACCTAGCAGTGGTGTTATCCCATACCAGGTAAACCTAGCAGTAATGTTATCCTACACCAGGTAAACCCAGCAGTAATGTTATCCCATATCAGGTAAACCTAGCAGTAGTGTTATCTCGTACCAGGTAAACCTAACAGTAGTGTTATCCCTTACCAGGTAAACCTTGCAGTGGTGTTATCCCTTACCAGGTAAACCTAGCAGTAGTGTTATCCCATACCGGGTAAACCCTATAGTAGTGTTATCCTACACCAGGTAAACCTAGCAGTAGTGTTATCCCTTACCAGGTAAACCTAGCAGTAGTGTTATCCCTTACCAGGTAAACCTAGCAGTAGTGTTATTCCATACCGGGTAAACCCTATAGTAGTGTTATCCTACACCAGGTAAACCTAGCAGCAGTGTTAACCCGTACCAGGTACACCTAGCAGTAGTGTTATCTCGTACAAGGTAAACCTAGAAGTAGTGTTATCTCGTACCAGGTAAACCTAACAGTAGTGTTATCCCTTACCAGGTAAACCTAGCAGCAGTGTT
The DNA here is from genome assembly GCA_016165875.1 of Acanthopleura granulata. Lineage (NCBI taxonomy): Eukaryota > Metazoa > Mollusca > Polyplacophora > Chitonida > Chitonidae > Acanthopleura > Acanthopleura granulata. The sequence continues at coordinate 31,933,757 of JABBOT010000001.1, read as the reverse complement.
AACCCGTACCAGGTACACCTAGCAGTGGTGTTATCCCATACCAGGTAAACCTAGCAGTAGTGTTATCTCGTACCAGGTAAACCTAACAGTAGTGTTATCCCTTACCAGGTAAACCTTGCAGTGGTGTTGTCCCGTACCAGGTAAACCTAACAGTAGTGTTATCCCATATCAGGTAAACCTAGCAGTAGTGTTATCCCTTACCAGGTAAACCTAGCAGTAGTGTTATCCCTTACCAGGTAAACCTAACAGTAGTGTTATCCCTTACCAGGTAAACCTAGCAGTAGTGTTATCTCGTACCAGGTAAACCTAACAGTAGTGTTATCCCTTACCAGGTAAACCTAGCAGTAGTGTTATCTCGTACCAGGTAAACCTAACAGTAGTGTTATCCCTTACCAGGTAAACCTAGCAGTAGTGTTATCCCTTACCAGGTAAACCTAGCAGTAGTGTTATCTCGTACCAGGTAAACCTAACCACCAGGTAAACCTAACAGTAGTGTTATCCCTTACCAGGTAAACCTAGCAGTAGTGTTATCTCGTACCAGGTAAACCTAACAGTAGTGTTATCCCTTACCAGGTAAACCTAGCAGTAGTGTTATCTCGTACCAGGTAAACCTAACAGTAGTGTTATCCCTTACCAGGTAAACCTTGCAGTGGTGTTATCCCTTACCAGGTAAACCTAGCAGTAGTGTTATCCCTTACCAGGTAAACCTAACAGTAGTGTTATCCCTTACCAGGTAAACCTTGCAGTGGTGTTATCCCTTTTCAGAAAAAAAGAGAGGAGAGAAAGATGTTTTAATGTGATACACATGCCAACAGATTACAAAAAAAAATCATTAGCAAAAAGAACATATTCCAGACGAAATAAGCAAATTTTTGTTTGAAGGAAGCAAAATATATTCAACTTTTCTTGGCTGTATTTACCTGTTTTTTTCAGTGTACCACTGTGATGGTGTACATATACTGTTCTGTTGTAGCTTGTGTTTGAGGGTGTGGTGGGCTACAGCTGGCTAGGAGATATTGCCCTGGATGACATTGTGGTTACAAACGGCCCATGTCCACCCCAGAGTAAGTCATTTGTAATGCTGTTTTTACACCTTAGGTCCATCAGCCTGGACCTATATCTAACACTAAACATTACAAGCACTCCCCTGAGACTGTTAATTATAGAGGTAATATTAATGCAAAATTTTACCTTTTTTAAAGGAGAAGGAAACATAAAAGAGATGTCAAAATCAAATGACAGAACATGAAAATTTATTTGCAGATATAGTCTTTAATATTTGTTTTGATTTTCTCTGTCAGGAGAAAAGAGTATTTGAAAGTATTTTCGTATGGTGGTTATTTGAGACCACTTCTCGATATATATTATCTTTGCATAATGTTATAAATTGCAGAAAGAAATTTTCACGCGCTTTCATCTGATGTTGACATTGTGTTTATGTTTTCTTCTCCTATAATATAGCTGTATGATTTTTAGGTAGGTTTTCTGTAGTAGCAAGACTGTGTTGTTGACAAAATATTTAAAATTTTATTGAAGTTCACATTTCTTGTTTTGCAGGGTTGTGTGACTTTGAGGTAGATTTCTGTGACTTCACACAGGACACAGGTGATGACTTTGATTGGACGATCAACAGAGGCAGCACTGGCACATTTGGCACAGGACCTGTGGCCGACCACACCACAGAGTACAGTAAAGGTGGGCAGATGTACTTCTCTGGTTATTAAACAAGGTTTCTGATTAAAGTTAACTGCTGTGTAAAATGCATTTTGATTTTCTAAAAAGTATCACTCAAGAGTGTGTGGGGTTAATAAAATGAAACATATGGAAATGTGATATTTACTACCCGGCTGCTTTATGGTGTAAGGCTTCATTGAATACGGTGAAAAATTATAAGCAGTATTTCAAAATACCCTGATCAGTCACCATATAACATCATATTCGATTATCAGATGACGCAATGACACACAGAAGTATCTTGTTACTACAGCGGCACTCACATTTAATTACAGGAGCAAACAGCAAAGATGCTTGCACTGTCAACACAACCAATTGTATTAATTGCTGTATTTCTCCTGAAGTTTAGTTTTTTCGAGTGACATATTTTGCTTGATTCTGAATGATTTGTTCACCCTATATCGCCATTTTCTGTGAAGTTTGATAAATTTTTTATCACAAAAACTTAGACGATGTCATCCAATATGCCATTTTATGGCTTTCTTGTGTTTCTGTTGTGCAATTTTCCAGGTCAAACTTTAGGCAAAACACAGTACTCTTAATTTTAATTTAAATTACATAGAACTTATATATGGATACAATTTGAAGGCTAGATGTATGAGAATTGTACTAGTATTGATGTGACCTCCTTTTCCACCAGGGCACTATGCTTACGTAGAATCCTCTAGAGAAGTTCCTGGCGATGTTGCGAGACTGACTAGTGCTATCTATGAGCCATCAAACAAACCAGAGTGTGTGGAATTCTGGTATCACATGTACGGAGCCAACATAGGTCAGCTGAATGTGTACAAGATGGTGAACGGTCAGAGGTACAGCATGTTTACCAAGAAAGGAAACCAGGCAGACATGTGGATTCAGGGATCATTCATGGTCAATGAGACTCTGCCATGGCAGGTAAGAGGCTGGCTCATGCTCCTCTTCTTTCAGGACTAGTTTGTTCAGAATCCTGCTGTCTCTGCCTCCAGGGCCTACAGGTTCAGAATATTGTCCTACATTCAGGGTGGGGGTGGGAGTGAAGAGAAGGAGAGCTCAGAACTGTCGCAGCTTTTCATCCAGGGCAAGATGGTTCAAAATCTTACTGGCTCTACCTCAAGGACATTGGGTTTCATAACCCTGATGGCTCTAGAGAATATTGCTCTGTGTCCAGGTGGTTGGGATGGAGGCAAGGAGAGCACAGGCACCCTATGCCCTTCCAGAGGATAGGGGCTCAGAACCCAACTGGCTCTACAGAATATTGCTCTGTGTCTGGGTGGTTGGGATGGAGGCGAGGAGAGCACAGGCACCCTATGCCCATCCAAGGGATAGGAGCTCAGAACCCTTCCGGCTCTACATCTATCCAGGTGCAGGGATGCTGAGACAAATCCTTTTCGTTCTTGACAAACATCCTATCAATTCATTATCAGGTATCTATTTATGTACACTTATGGTTCTGATGATTACAAAACCAATGTCAAACAGAGATTGTCTCAATAATAATATTATATAAGTGTACAATGATCACAAAACCATTGTTCAACAGAAACTGTGATGTCCAGTGCATTTATGTTCCATACCGATTTTTTGTTGTTTCTGTAGCTTGTATTTGAGGGTGTAACATCCAGCGGCGTTCAAGGTGACATTGCCATTGATGACATTCAGGTCATACCAGGAATCTGTCCTCAGCCGGGGTCCTGTGACTTCGAACATGGCTTCTGTGGCTTTAGTAATGGTCACGGACGGGATAATTTTGACTGGCTCAGAACAACAGGGGGAACGTCTTCTCCAGACACAGGGCCAGTTGTGGATCACAGCACAAACAGTGACCAAGGTTTTTTTCAAACAAAGAGATGTTAATTCTAGGAGGGAGTCATCCCAGTGGGAATGTAGCTTGCATTTCTAACACTGGGCCAAATGGAAATTATCTTTGGTAGTTCTTGAAGATAGCAAGTATTTTGTGACTATTTACACCCACTGTAATTGCCCAAGTTTTACAAACTTCCTAAGGCAATAACAATTTAAATTGTTGTCTTAGCGATGGAATAAATCTTTTTTTCAATCTTGAAAACAAGGAAAACCATAAAGACTTTGGACAGTCATAAAAGGTGAAAAGGGTGATTTTCAGTTTTATGTTTTTCCAATATTTGGTTCTTTACTTTTGGTGTTGAATGACCCATAAACACAAAATAAAACTGGTGTGGTATAAGTTTACTTTTTTCATAACTTTTTTCAGAAAACAATATTTCTTAACAATAAGACAATGCGACGACCCAGGACATGCCATGCATTTATCAGGATGTTAATGATAATCATTCTGGCAGCATGATATATGGTCGCTACAAGACAAGAACAGTCAGGGCCCAGTCACGGTTTTAGTAATGAATGAAATGTGTGGCATTCGGAGTCAGTGCATGTTTTACGCTGTTGCCTCTTTCACTGCAGGGTTTTACTTGTATGTGGAGGCCTCGGGGAGGAACAAGGGTGAGAGGGCGTGGCTGTACAGTGAATACTTGCCCCCTACCACCGGGTCGTGCCTGAACTTCTGGTATCACATGTATGGCGCAGGTATGTACAATTTTAGTGTGTCATTCAATTCTGCATGTATGTCAGATCATGTATGTCAAACATGAAAAAAGTTCATGAATTAGTATCACGTATATACTGCCCATGTTATTGATACAGTAAAGTGCCTATGATAAGTTGGTATTACAGTGATGAAAGGTTAATTTCTTTTTATACTTTGAACAAATTGTTTCGGTTGCTGAAAGGTTTGTTTGGTTGTGTACAAATCAGGTGTAAAAATTGATGCAAATCTGAGATTAGATGGATAGTATGACATGTAGCTGTCTGCTCACCAGATATCGGCAGTCTCCGAGTGTACCAGCCCGACCCTGCAAGGACAAGACTCTTATGGAACATGACAGGGGACCAGGGCAATGGTTGGAAACTGGCACAGATCTTCCTAGACAGCCCTATCTCTTACCAGGTACAGTCAAACATACCTGTCACATACACCATAGACAGGTAAATACAGACATACCTGGAGGTTTCTGTGGCAGGCACAGTGACCCAGGAACCTCTCATCAGTGCAGTGGTGAGAGTTCCAGCTCATATTCTTGTGTACAGTGTGACTTTAATAGATCAGACACACCTATCATAGGCAGCTCCATCACATACTGGGTACACCCAAACATATCTGTTACACCCACCCACAAACAGCTCCATCTCTTCCCAGGTACCACCAAATATTCCTGTCACACAGACAGCCCTATCTCTTGTTAGGTGCACCCAGGCATACTACTGGAGGAAATGCTCCAAGATTGATCAAGCTGCTGTACATTTATGTAGGTTAGCAGTAGGTACAAAAATGCTGGTCAAACTCAGGTATTTATACATAACAAGGCCGTTCTTGTCTCGTGCAGCTCACATTTGATGGAGAAATTGGTGATGGTTTCCATGGAGACATAGCATTGGACGACATCAGGCTGACCCCTGGAGATTGTGTCAACTTCACCATGATAACAACAACAACACCAATGCCAATTTCCTCTCAGACATTCCGTAAGATCTACTGATATTCCTGTGTTGAACTCTATAGCCAGATTAAGCCAAGTTCTATCATGAAAGTACCAATTTGTTTTTGTGTTTTGTTCTATGTTTAGCCAATATTAAAGAACAGTAAAAGGCTTGTGTTTAATAGATTTTTATATTCATTGTTCATATGTTCATTTTCATCCTTCGTACATTTTAGATAATGTGAAGTGGTTGACTGATTTATGTACAAAATCTTCTCTTTTTTTTTTCTCCAGCACCTATGGTATTCAACTGTGACTTTGAACAGAATACACTATGCACTTGGCAGCAGGACAGTACAGATCAGTTTGACTGGACACTGCAGAAAGGGAAGACAAGCTCTAAGAACACAGGCCCCAAGTTTGACCACACCACGGACACAAACAAGGGTATGTAAACTTGTGTGGTGTATGATTATTTTACTTCAATAAAAAAAAGCTGTTAGTTATATATTGTGAAAGGGGAAGGCAATACAAAAAAGTTACGGTGAGTAAAAAGGCAACCATTATGAAAACTGTATGTAAATATACCTTCTCTGATTTTTTTTCAGACTTTTTTGCACTAAATTATATGCAGCCAAATGTTTTGATTGTATGGTGGATTTTTGTGGGCCATATCGATAATGTGTGTCAACAGTGACATCACACCAACTTTTCTATTGCTAACTTCGGTGTCATATTAGCGTTTCCATGTACAGGCACACATTACATGAGTACAGTTCACAGGATCTTTATTCAAAGCTGAACATGAAAGTGTACAAAAAGGTTTGTGATATCACTGTTGACACACAATATCAATATGGACTATAAAACCCACAATAAAATTTGACTGCAATTTGTTTGGTGTTAAAAAACCACGGAACGTATTTTCAGATAATTATTTATGTGGTCTTTTTTCCTTACCATAACTTCATTTTTGGGGGATATTTCCCTTGAAGAAATGCACTTTTAATTGAAACAACCATTGTAACAAAATACATGCACAAAAACAATACCTTGCAGTTAACACGTTATTTTGCAGTTTATGTAAGGGAAAATCAGTGCACAAAATGGGCTCTAGCTTCATGTTTCCCACATGTGCATAATTCTAGGGTACTATGTGTACACGGAAGCCAGTCATCGTACAGCCAACGACACAGCACGCCTGATCAGCCAGAGTATGATGGTGGACAACATGGGCAAATGTGTGAAGTTCTGGTACCACATGTATGGAAGACATGTCAGCCAACTGAATGTCTACGCTAAACTGGGTGAGACATTTGTCATTAAACATTCACGTATGGGTATTGGAGCTTTGATACACACACAGGCATTTTATGGATGTTGACCATATGGTGGCAGAACTTATATTATAATGAAAATTAGCTGAAGCAAATGGTGTCAATTCAGTTCCAGCCTCATAGAATTTTTGACATTCCCCTGCCTTGACTGTTCTGACAGCATTGGTGACAGTAGGTCAACAAACAGCAGTTGACAGGAGGTTTGGGTAGTGTTATAATAGGAGGTTTGCTGGACACTGTGGATTAAAATGTGGAAATGTTCATGACATATGGAAAAATTCATCAGGTACTTGTCAGGCTGGGGATTTTATCTGGACGGCATCATCAACCTGGGATTCCTCCATGCATAAACCTAGACGCTGGCAAAATGATACACCCTAAAGCTCTACAAATCTTAAACTCTAATCTGTCAGTCTTCATTTTACATTCTAGTAATATAAAATACCAATCTGCCATTTTGTTGTTGTGTTTTTGCATGTATCTTCAGTCATTTTGAATCATTTCTGCAGGAGACTCTCTTAGTTACCCTGTTTGGAAAAGAGTCGGTAACCAAGGGAACAATTGGAAATACGGCAGCGTCTACCTGACACCTGATACTGTGCCTGTGTTGACCAATGGGAACACTGCACCTGACAAGGCAACAATCTCGGTGAGGACAGGCTACATATAATCTTAAAAGAAAAGACAACACTAGACGAATTGTATATATGTTTTGACAAAGAATCCCATTCATACTTCAAAAAATGTGACTTTTTATTTTTTTGATGTAGGATAACTAAGATATTGCAGTTCAAAGTAAGCATGAAAGCCTACGTAGGGAAAATGGAACGAACTGCAATGCTCTCAATTTTAACCAATCAAGGGCGAGATATTTCTCCCACCCGAGAATGCATCTGCTTTTGCTGTGATGTCACCCTCACTGAGTTCACTCTTTTGCCACATAGCAGTAGTGTTAAATTAGCTGTTTTCTTTCTGATTACAAAGTAATTCTGATACACGTTAAAGCTATTTTCAGTGAGAAAGTTGTAGTGGAAGACGTCTGGGGGTATTTCCCAAGGTCTCAACTGGGAGGCCACAATGCGTGGCCTTCGATTGTAACAATAAAGTGGACCATACTTCTCACTCAAAGCTCTGCACCTGCCCATCCATGACAGTATATGGTGTAGATTCTCTGCACCTGCCCATACATCTGACAGTATATTATACAGTAGTTCTAACAACTCTGCACCTGCCCATCCATCCATGACAGTATATGGTGCAGTAACTCTAACAAATGTGAACCTGGCCCTCCATCTGTGGCAGTATATGGTACAGTTGCTCTGCACCTTCCCATCCGTGACAGTATATGGTACAGTTGCTCTGCACCTGCCCATCCATCTGACAGTATATGATACAGTAGTTCTAACAATTCTGCACCTGTCCATCCATCCTTGACAGTATACGATACAGTAGCTCTAACAACTGTGCACCGGCCCATCCATCCATGATAGTATATGGTACAGTAACTAAGCACCTGGCTATCCCTCTGTGACAGTATAGGGTACAGTAGCTCTGCACCTGCCCATCCATCTGACATTATATGGTACAGTAGCTCCAACAGCTCTGTACCTGCCCATCAATCTGTGACAGTATATGGTACAGTAGCTCTACCAACTCCACGCCTGCCCTTCCATCTGTGACACAGGAGCCGTAACAACTCTGCACATGCCCAGCCATCTGTGATAGTATATAGTACAGTAGCTCTAACAACTCTGAACCTGGCCCTCCATCTGTGACAGTATATGGCACAGTAGCTCTAACAACTGCCATAGCATCCATCCGTGGCAGTATATGGTAATGTGACTTTGACAACTCTGTATTTGTCCATTAACAGCTCTAAGTTGGTACAATAGTTCTGACAACTCTGGCACTCAGTCTTTCTGTGCTACTACATGGTATTGTAGGTGTGGCTCTAGTTTACCTGCATGTGCCAGTACATTTCATGTGTACAGTATTAATATAAACATAGGGCTCCAACAACAGGGTTCATGAATATACCCTAATTCTATTAGCCATCAGTACTGCTAAACACCAAAACTAAAATTTTCTCGCAATTTTTTGTGAAAAGTAAAAATAGGGATATGTTGTTCATCAGATGGACTAACTGTATGAGAAGATAGAGACTGTGTATTGTTGTTATGATTACATGTATAAGGGTTAAAAAAAGGCAGACCAGATGTCCCAAAAATGAGAAAAATTAAGGTAATACTGTGTTTCTAACCTTCTAACCTTGAATGAATATGGTGCTTGGGATATACATTGTGTTGTCTGGTATCATTGACCCCTTTTGTTTAATGGTAACATTAGCCATCTTTCTTGTTGCTTGCTAACCCCATGTTTCTGTGTCTGGGTGGGTCAGGTGGTGTTTGAGGGTGTAATCGGGGCTGGTGCCGCTGGGGACATCGGTTTAGATGACATCGCCGTTAACGATGGCCCATGTCCCAACACATGTGAGTTTGTAGCAAGGAGTTGCCTTTCCTAATTTTACATATGTTGTTCAGTAGAGTGACCGTCAGTATGTAAAATTTTAATTTTACTGATGATGCAGTGTTTCAGCTGTAGTGGTGTTTGTATTATACAGTAACCATTTTTTTCAAAAAGGTCTGCCAGCAACCTGCAGATAGTCCTGGGTTTTACCCCGGGCTCTGCCCGGTTTCCTTTCACCATAACGCTGGCCGCCGTTGTTTAAGTGAAATATTCTGACTACGGCTTAAAACCTCAATCAAATAAATCAATCAAAAAGAGTGAGAATACCTGAAAGGGTAAGCCTTATTATCAGTGTCATCATTTTAATTTTACAAGGGTAATGTGAATATTCAAGTAGTTGTTTAGTTTCTAAACTGACTCTGAAGTAAATGTATGTGTATAAAAAAGATGCGAACTACAAAATGCTTTCATTTGTGCATTGCTCCTCTCTTTAAACCTGTCAGTGATTTATTTTTCTTTTTTCACAGACTTCTGTGACTTTGAGGCTACAGATTTATGTGGGTATCAACAAGACACGACTGACACATTTGATTGGACAAGAAGCTCCGGCCAGACAAAGTCAGCTGGTACGGGCCCAAAGTATGATCACACGTATGGCACAGCTGTAGGTAAGTGAACAAATCAAGTGGCATTTGTCTATACTTAATGAGTATTGTGTTCATGTCTGAAAATCTGAGGAGAAATTTTCAGTTAGTTCAAAAGTGCACTCTGCAAAGGTTCTTTGCATTCAACAGGTACGATGTGCACTTAACAAATGCTGTGTGCTCTCAACAAATGCTGCATGCACTCAACTAATGTTGTACGCATGCATTCAACAAGTGCTGTGTGCACCTACCAAATTACCGAACACTGTGAGCATTCAGCCAACTCTCCGTGCACTTAACAAAAGGGTTCTCATGGAAACCTTCCCCCATGCATTCAGAAGTGTGCTAAAGATGGGGTTCTTTTATTGATTTTCATTTTACAAGCAAATCAACTGAAGTCTGAAAAAAAAAAACTGTCCTCTAAGTACATATACAAGTGATTGATAGTAGTAGATTATGCATAAAAATTAGTGACTTCACTGAGACTATTGATTGTACATGATATGTAAGCATGTTTTTTTTTTTGTTGTTGTTGTAGCAGTTGCCACTATCAGGAACAGAATTTCTTCGCAGACTTGCGAGCAGTTTTTAAAAATTCTTTCTTTTTGTATAGGATATTACATGTACATCGAGACATCTCTACCACGTAGGAAGGGAGACAGAGCGCGTTTGATCAGCTCGACATACAAACCCACCACTGGCAGTTGTCTGCAGTTCTACTACTACATGACAGGCATGTTGATGGGATCACTGAACATTTATGCGAGGAAGGATGGAAAGCTGGGTCAGCCAATCTGGAGCCGGTCTGGGACCCAACCAGATAGATGGTGGATTGGCCAGGCAACTATTAACAGTGACTTGAACTTTGAGGTGAGGGATACTGAACATGGCTGCGTTAATATGGAAGTTTCGAGTTGGGATGTTGCAACATTAAGAGTGACTTCCCTGTGTGACTTACGTCACAGCTTTATGGGATGGTGGGCCAAATCATTACCATGACATGTAACATATTCTTATGTGTGCAAAAATGAAAATTATCCTCAAAACATGTCTTTAATTTCCTAACTTGCTGACCTTGCAGTCCCTTAAAGGGAAAGGCGAAATAAAAATAAAAGTTATGGTGAGTGAAAAGACCATTAAAAACTGTACCTGAAAATATCTGAATCTTTTAGATTGTTTTCCAGTCACTTAAATGCTGCCAAATGTTTTGATTGTATGGTGGGTTTTATGGACCATATTGATAATGTGATTCACCAGTTACACGACACCTACTTTTCTCTCCCCCTAAAGCAAAAATTTGTCATAAGTCATATTCCTTTTTAACTCACTGGCAGACATTAAAGGAGTATACTTCTCAAGAACTTTATTCAAAGCTAAACGTGTACAAAGTTTAGTGATGTCACTGTTGAACCATGTTACCAATATGGTCTGTAAAACCCACCGTGCAATCAAAACATCTGAACTGCACTTTATGTGGTAAAAGAAAATCTAAAAAATTCAGTGAGGGTATTTTCAGATATAGTTTTTATGGTCTTTTCACTCACATGACTTTGTTTTTAAGTGATCTTTTCAATGTAAATAAATATCTCAGGTGAAAAGAGTCTTCAGTTGTGGATTATACATACCCTCTTGTTTTGTTTTTGTTTGTTGTAGCACTTGTAAATTGTGTTACAGTGTCATTCAGTCCAGCTATTATAGAATTAATGTATTCTTTTTTTTTTTTTTTGTTTTCCTGTGAAGATCGTATTCGAAGGTGTTCGTGGCCTCAGTGGAGTCAGTGATATTGCTATCGATGACATCCAGCTTTTGAAAGGCTCCTGTCCAGACCCTGGAAGTTGTGACTTTGAGTCCAATTTCTGTGCTTTCGTCAACGATGAAAAAGGAGATGACTTTGATTGGTTGAGGCACCATGGTGGGACAGGGACTAAAAACACTGGGCCCACAGCTGATCACACATTAGGAAACAAAGAAGGTATGGTATTGCTCTCTAGATGCTAGGTGACCTTTCACTTTGGTGAAATCATTCTCTGATTTTTATATACGTAGTACAACACTTGTATCTGTATTTAATGTGGAAACATAACAGTTACAGAATGGTTAGCGGCAAAAAAGAATCTGATATTCCTGTGCTTCATTATGGTCCCAAAAGTCCACCATGGCACCTTAAACATTATTTCTGTTTTAATCACTGTAAAAAAGGACCAAAAAGTAATGAAGACCATGTTTGGAATCAACAGGAAATTGCCTTTCAGATGCTGTGTACTTTTTAAAAATGTGGTTTGCTCTTTTAGGCATTAGTGTGAAGTTCTTGATATTAGAAGGAAAAAATGGGGCACAAAAAATGTACACAGAAAAAAAGGAAATGGAAAAGTGTTATTTGTCACATCATGATAAAAGTTATCAAATAAAATAAGTATGAATCAACTGAAAAGTGAATCCACCACTTATAATATAATGAGACAAATGGTCTGCATTTCTGTTGTCCAGGTTATTATGTGTATGTAGAAGCATCAGCCCCTCAGCATCCAGGCAACAGAGCAGTACTGCGGTCAGAGATCTTCAGCCCAGGACAGGACAGATGTCTGTCCTTCTGGTACCACATGTTTGGTGCCAAGATGGGCACACTGAGTGTCTACATCGATGAGACAGGTGCTCCAGATTTAAGGCAACTGTTTGAGTTCACAGGTGCACAGGGCAACAAGTGGCAACAGCAACAGGTGACGATCAACGGACAAAGCGACTTCTCTGTGGTGTTTGAAGGGATCATAGGTTCTGGGCTGGCCAGTGACATGGCCCTTGACGATATCCAGACAACCGCCGGTCCGTGCGCTGCGCCCTCGGCCACACCCACCCAGTTTGATTGCGGCCAGGGACATTCTGTTAGTCTGGACAAAGTCTGCGACTTCATGCCAAACTGCCCCAATGGTGAAGACGAGATTGGATGTGGCAACTGCACTTTCCAAGCAGGCCAGTGTGGATGGAAGGACCTCAGTAAGGGCTCGTTTGCCTGGACTTCTGGTAGGAATGGTACAGCTACGTCCAACACAGGCCCATCTACCGACCACACACTCAGCACAGTTAAAGGCATCTATATGTATGTGGAGGGGAACTATGGCAAGCTCAACAGCATGGCAGCATTTGTCAGCCCAGTGCTACATCAGTCCTCGTCTACCTGCCAGCTGAGATTTTACTACCACATGTATGGTCAATCTGTTGGATCGTTATCAGTTGTCGTACGAACAGGATACAGACTCACCACTAAGTTCAGAAAATCTGGCAATCAAGGCAACAAGTGGAATTTGGGTGTGGTCAACATTGGGAGAATCAGTCGAGATTTTCAGATTATCATACAAGCAAAACGATCTTTCTCCGTGTTTGGAGACATAGCCATAGATGATGTGAGTGTAGTGAACTGCGCCTTTCCACCCGTGCAGACTAGCTGTTTGACTGCTCAGTTCCGGTGTGACAACGGCGCCTGCGTGGACCTGCTCCGGGTCTGTGACTTTGTGGACGACTGCGGGGATGGAAGTGACGAGGCGAACTGCTCTATGTACGTGTCTCGCTGTGACTTTGAGCAGTCGCTGTGTGACTGGACCCAAGACTCAAAGGACAAGTACAATTGGGCGCGTATAGCTGGAGCCACAAAAACCCCGCTGACCGGTCCTACCCATGACCACTCCGTTGGGCTGGTCACAGGCCATTACATTTACGCTGAGTCATCCTATCCTCACAAGAAAGGTGACACAGCCAGGATAATTAGTCCGGTGTGGCAGCCAGCCATCAAGTCGGACAACTGTGTGTTCAGCTTCTATTACCACATGTACGGAGAAAAAACAGGCAGTTTGAATGTGTATACGAGAGTGCAGAATGGAGGGTACCTAACCAAAGTGTGGAGCAAATCTGGCAACATTGGGGACAGCTGGAGTAAAGCCACTGTGACCTTGACCAGCAAGAGCAACTTCCAGGTTCTGGTGGAAGCCGTAAGGGGAGACAGTTACCATGGTGACATCGCTTTGGATGACACCACCTTCTCCACAGGCTGTAAGAATACAACAGGTGTAACATTGGCAACACCCATCACACCGGCCACATCTGCACTGCCAAGCTATGAACCATGTGGGGAACAGTCCTTTTTCTGTAAGGATGTGACAAGGGCATGTATACCCAAAGAAAAGGTGTGTGACTTCCATCCAGATTGTCAAGGCGGCAGCGATGAAACCAACTGTGGGCCATGTGACTTTGAAACTGATCAGTGTGCATGGGACGATGTGAGCACTGGCAGGTATGACTGGTCCCGCCACCAGGGGGCTACACCCAGTAAGCAGACCGGACCTAAAGCCGACCACACGAAAGGCAACTCTAATGGTTATTACATGTATGTGGAAGGTGGTAATGGGGAGTTCTTCACAACTGCTGTTTTGCGCAGTCCAGTCCTGTCAAACTCATCTGGCAACTGTGAAATGTACTTCTGGTATAACATGAATGGCAAAAATGTTGGTACTATTCTGGTGACTGCAATTGTAAATGGACAGAAATCTGTTTTGTGGAGAAAGACGGGAAATCAAGGTACCAAGTGGGTTAAAGGAACAGTTTACATTGGAGAAAAGCTGGGAAGCTTGACGGGCAGTTTTAACCTGCAAATCGAGGTCCTACCAAAAAGAGGGTTTTCAGCATCCAAGACAGATGATGTTGCTATTGATGACATTTCTTTTGCAAACTGCAATCCTAATTTCCTTCCTCCAAATGTCACATGTGATTTTGAAACAGATTTGTGTAACTGGAATCAAGCATTAGATGATAGTTTTGATTGGACAAGGATAAACCGATCAACAAAAACAGTCAGAACCGGTCCAACCTCTGATCATACAACTGGGTCAGGTTTCTTCATCTACATTGAGACCTCAAAACCAAGAAAACAGGGAGACATAGCTCGCTTGGACTCTGATCCCTTACCACCCACACAACCAGAAGGTTCTTGTGTGTCCTTTTGGTACTACATGTTTGGCTCTGACATCGGAAAACTGGACATCTACCTTGAGAATGCACAGAACAGGACATTGTTTTGGTCCAAGACAGGAACCCAGCTCGATGGCTGGATGCAGGCACAGAGATCTGTCATCTCTACTGTGGAGTATCGTTTGTCTATAGAAGGAGTAGTAGGCAAAGGAATTTATGGAGATATTGGCCTTGATGATATCATGGTTAAGCCTGGCAAATGCCCAGGAACTGACACATGTGGCTTTGAGGAAGACTTTTGTCAGTGGAAACAGTCAACACAGGATGATCTTGACTGGAAGCGAGGTCGTAATGGCTCAGTCACAACTGGATCAGGACCGTCAGTGGATCATACTTTTGGCTCAGATTCTGCCTATTACGCTTACTTTGATACATCATCACACACTCTGAGCAATCAGAGGGCCCTTCTAGAAAGTGCCACCTTACCAGCTAAAACAAAGGGCTGCTTCTTGTTCTGGTACCACATGTCAGGTGCAGCCATTGGCAGTTTGACTGTGTACAAGTCTGTTGGCTCAGGATTCCCGACCAGCTTGGACTCACGATCAGGGGACCACGGTAACATCTGGAGGCTGGCTAAGGTCAATTTAACCCCAGCCCCACAACCCTACTCCATTGTCCTGGAGGCCAAGAAAGGTGCCGGCAGCAAGGGAGACATGGCTGTGGATGACTTCTACTTGTCTGACAGACCATGTCCACAAGATGCCATCTGTGACTTTGAGCAAGATATGTGTGGCTGGACCAATGATTTAGCCAATGATGATTTTGATTGGTTGCGTGATAGAGGTGGCACTCAAAGCCATAATACAGGTCCTTCAGTTGACCACACAACCAGCACAGGAAGTGGGTTTTACATGTACATTGAGGCATCACACAGGAAACGCGGTGCTAAAGCCTGGCTTGTCAGTGACTATGTACATGTAGCACCTGGAAAAGGCAGTAATGGCTGCTTTACCTTTTGGTACAACATGAACGGAGCTGGAGTGGGTTCTCTGAACTTGTATACCAGAGTGAAAACAAACTCGCCGGTACTCAAGTGGTCATTAGGAGGGAATCAGGGCAATGTGTGGTCAAGGGCTCAAGTCCCTATCCACAGCAAGGATGAGTTTGTGTTTATTTTTGAAGGTGTATATGGAGCAAACTACACCAGTGACATAGCTCTCGACGATGTCACATACAAGCAAGGCAACTGCTCGACCCCTGTGACGGTAACAACACCAGAACCGCCAACGGTTCCCACCACTAGCAAGCCAACAATATACGACTGCACGTTTGAGAAAGGCTTCTGCAGATGGACCCAAGACACTAAGGACAGCTTTGATTGGTCAAGATCTAGTGGAAGTGTACTTGGGAGAACGCCACCTTTTGATCATACCTTACACAACAACAAAGGTCATTTTGCACAGATTTCTTCTTCAGGCCATGCAGCGAATGACTCGGCCAGATTGATCAGTCCACTGGTAAATGGCAGAGGGGGTTTCTGTGTGAAATTCTGGTACCGGATGTATGGTCCACATATTAACCGTTTGTCCCTGTATACACGAGCAAAGGGAGGCTCCCAGCGTGACGACCGGATCTGGACCCGCGTAGGAGACCAAGGGCTGGACTGGAAGCATGCTCAGGTATACATCAAGATGACGGGGTCTTATCAAGCCGTGATTGAAGGACAGGTGGGCACTAACTTTGATGGAAGCATTGCCATTGATGACATCTCAGCTAACAGTGGCGACTGCCCAACTTCAGGTGTGTGTGACTTTGAGGACGGGCTCTGTGGTTACACGGAGGACTTGAGTGATAAGACATACTGGATTCTGCAGAGTGGAAATGGCACTAGAGGCCCTCATAGTGATCACACATTGAGAACAGCAGAGGGTAGCTATATGCTCCTTCCATACAATAAGGTACGTCAGAAAGCCCGACTTGACAGCCCACCTCAACCCCCGACCACTGGCTCCTGTCTCCAGTTCTGGTACTACATGCCAGCGGCCGGTGTGTTCCGGGTGTACACCAGGACAGGGGATAAACTAGGGAGACCAGTGTGGACGACAAAGGGAGCTCAAGGTCAGGACTGGCATATAGAGCAGATTAACATTCAGTCTCCTCTCAAATTCAGGGTAACATTTGAGGGTAAGACAACAACTGATATAGCCATTGATGACATAGCTTACAAGCCCGCGCCATGTTTACCGACTGGCAGTTGTGACTTTGAACTCGACATCTGTACATGGCACAATGTACAAAGCGGAGATGACTTTGACTGGGAGCGCATGAGCGGCTCAACTGCCACAAGAAACACCGGACCCAGGACTGACCACACTCTGAACAACACCTATGGTACATACATCTACATGGAATCGTCCCCTCCACAGCAACCAGGCGACAAAGCCTGGCTTCAGTCGTCAGTGTTTGATACAGCCGCAAGGTGTATCTCGTTCTGGTACCATATGAATGGCAGGTCACAAGGCAGCTTATCACTGAAGCTGCTACAGTTCGGATCTCCAGGCTCTGTCAGTGTACCCCAGACATTGTGGACGAAATCTGGTCAACAGAGTGACCAGTGGCTGCAGGCTAACCTCACGGTGGCTAATGTGTCCAGCAGCTACCGCTTTGTGTTTGAGGGTGTGGTGGGAAGTGGCACTCAGTCTGACATTGGTCTTGATGACATAATGGTATCGACAGGAGCTTGTAAACATGTGTCCAAGCCATCATGCGCATATACATGCCCAGGAGATGGCCTGTGTTTGACTGACACTCAAGTGTGTGATTTTATCAGTGATTGCTTAGATGGCAGTGATGAGACAAGCTGTGGTTACAACTGTAACTTTGATGACGAAACATGTCAGTGGAATAACACATACAGTGGATCATTTGTGTGGAAAAGATTCCGCGGTGCCACTGCTGACAAGAATACCGGACCTACTGTGGACCACACCAAAAACAGCGCTAATGGATACTACCTGTACGTTGACGCCAGTAAAGGTTTATCTGCATCTACAGCCAACTTCAAGAGTCCTGTTCTAAAACAGGCATCGTCTCTGTGCCAGCTTAGCTTCTGGTACCACATGTATGGCGCTGGCATCGGAAAGCTGGCCGTGTTCTACCAGGAGGAGGTGAGGAGGACGGAGCTATGGATGCGGCAGGGTGATCAGGGAAAGAGGTGGAACCATGCTGTTGTGCCCATCAGCAGGGTCACAGCACCATTCACTTTGGTCATCTCGGCAACCCGAACATTCAACACTCTGGGGGACATTGCCATTGATGATATTGAGTTCCAAGGGTGTGCCCTTCCGCAGCCACAAGACAGCTGCAAGTCTAGCCAGTCACAGTGTGACAACAAGGCTTGTATTGATGTAAGTCGTAAGTGTGATTATACAGATGATTGTGGAGATGGGTCTGATGAATCTCCAGTCATCTGTGCCAATGACAAGTACATCGGCTGCACATTTGAAGATAGTGGACTCTGCATTTGGAACCAGATGACTGATGATGACTTTGACTGGACCCTGACTCATGGCTTGTCGGGAACAATTGGCTCAAGTCCCTCGAGAGATCATACACTGAACACAGCTACAGGTCGCTATCTGGTGATGGATGCTCGGCTTCCACATCGTCAAGGACAGAAGGCTCGTTTGGTCAGCAGCACCTTCACTGTGGTTCAGGGATCCCAGTGCACCATGAGGATATACTACCATATGTATGGTGCCGACGTGGCATCTCTGACAATCTACACACGCGTTAGCATCAACGGCAAACTCTCCAAGGTGTGGCAGAAGACCGGACAAGTGGGAGCCTTTTTTGACCGAGCAGAGATTACTTTGAGTTCCTCTGACCCATTTCAGATTGTCATAGAAGGTGTTGTAGGGAAGACATACCTAAGTGACATTGCCATTGATGACGTGTCCTTCACCCCGGGCTGCACCCAGTACAGCGGAGCTATCCCTACAGTTTTACCACAGTCCACCCCATCAACAACACCCAACCCCTGTGGCCCCTCCTCATGGCAGTGCAGTGACAAGACTCGCTGTATCAACTCCACCATGAAGTGTGACTTTGTGGAGGACTGCTCTGATGGAAGTGATGAAGAGAACTGTGGAACTTGTAACTTTGAGACGTCTCAGTGTGGCTGGGAGGACAACAGCGCAGGTATTTATAAGTGGGAGAGGCACCAGGGGTCCACACCTTCTCCTGTGTCAGGCCCTACCATGGGATATGATGAAACTAAATGGTACATGTTTGTTGATTCTACGAAAGGCGCTGTTTATGGCAGAGCAGAATTGGTGTCACCACCCCTGGGATCCATCAGTGCTGGTTGCGAAGTTCGTTTTGGCTATCATAAGAAGGGTGACAGGAAAGGAATAATGAGGCTTTATGCTGTGCCTCCAGGGATCAGCCCCACCAGTTTGCAGAAGAGAACTTTGCTGTGGACAGCATTTGGCGATCAAGGAGACTCATGGAAGTCTGCTTCAGTAGGCGTGGGAAAATACCCTCAAGGCATGAGGCTTGTTTTTGAGGCCATTCACATTCAATCTGCAGGAGACATGGCCATTGACGAGGTGCTTTTTGCTGGATGTGGCCGACAGATGCCATCAACATGTAATGACTCTCAGTTTTCCTGTAAGATTGGGACATGTGTGGACAAATCTCTGGTCTGTGACTTCCAGGATGATTGCGATGATCAAACTGATGAAAAGAACTGCGATAGCTACATGGAAAGATGTGACTTCGAGTCAGGTTTTTGTCACTGGACTCAGGAGGATGAGGATGACTTTGACTGGAAGCGTGGACAGGGCAACACTCAGGCCAGTGGATCAGCACTCGATCGAGACCATACCTACAACAACCAATCCGGCTCCTTCATCTACATCAATAATCCTGCACCCAAGAAAAGTGGGGATGTTCGAGCCCGTCTGAACAGTGTTGTGTTTCAGCCAGCTCACTCTGGAGACTGTCAGATGAGATTCTTCTATCACATTGTTGGCCCTCATGATAAAGGTGTCAGTGTATCGATGAGAACAGAAGACGGAGGGGAGCTGGTGCAGCTTTGGACAATCCAACAGACCAATTCCGATGAGTGGAAGCGCCAGACTTTGGACCTGATTTCCAGCAAGAACTTCCAGGTTGTCATAGAAGGTGTAAGAGGGGAGTTGTATGAAGGGGACATAGCAATTGATGACATCTCCTTCACTCCAAGCTGTAAGGTAGCCCTGAGGGCGACTCTGCCCCCTGCGTCCCTGGTGACTGTCACACCTTCAGTCTGTGGACCAAACAAACGCCAGTGTGCCAATGGGGAGTGCCGACCATCGTCAGACTTCTGTAACTTCAGGCCAGATTGTTCTGACAAGTCCGACGAAGCAATGTGTCCATCAACATGCAACTTCGAATCTGGAGATTTTTGTCATTGGACCAATCCAACTGTTGGTGATGATTACGACTGGAAGATTTCAAGTGGAGGTACTGTGGCCCAGAGCACTGGTCCATCTAAGGACCACACCCTGGGGACTGGGGAAGGGCATTACGTGATCATCAGCCCACCTTCTTCTACAGATGCTCAGAGCAAGGCTCGACTCTTCAGCCCACTGTTCATGCAAGCTGGATTGTCGTGTAACGTGTCATTCTGGTACCATGCATACGGTAAGAGTGCAGGTCAGGTCAATGCTTACCTGAGATCAGGGGGCAGAGAGAGCCAGGTGTTTAGCGCTTCAACTTCCCCCTTGGATGTCTGGAGGCAGGCTCAGATTCCACTCCCCCAGTGCGCCTCTGAGTTCCAGGTGATCATTGAGGGTGTTCTTCGATCTGTCTCTCCAGGTGACATTGCCATTGATGATATCATGTTTCAGGATTGTGACTATGATCTGCCTCCTGCCAAATGTCTGTTGGGGCAGTATAGCTGTGCCAGTGGACACTGCGTTCCTGAGGACCTCCTGTGCGACTATCAGACAGACTGCTGTGATGGATCAGACGAGGCAGACAAAACATGCGTGCTGTATTACCAGTGTGACTTTGAAAAGGATACCTGTGGCTGGACCCAGAACAAAGATGATCAATTTGACTGGACGTTTAGCAGGAAACCAGTCTCCATTTTTAACCCCACTCTTCACCAGGACCACACCACAGGGTCTGTTGAGGGTAGGTACTTATGGATGGACGCCTCCTCCCCTAGGGTTCAGAATGACACCACCCGCCTGACATTATCCCTGCCCAAGCCCTCAGGAACCTGTGCTCTCAGACTATGGTACAGGATATATGGACATCACGCTGGAGCTCTAAACATCTACACAATAGGATTTGGCAGCCAAGAGAAGCTGGTGAGCTCCATAGAGGGCAACCAGGGAAAGACATGGCAGAGACTTGAGGTGAACCTTCAGAGCACGACGGCTTTCCAGGTGATCCTAGAGGGTGTGGTGGGAGTGGGCTGGATAGCCGAGGTAGCCATTGACGATGTCTCTTTCACCCCTGGTTGTGGTTTGCCCCATACGATTAGCTCAAAGACCACGGCCACCCCCACCACCACAGGTAACTGTTTGCCTAACCAGTTTGAATGTGGGGACCACACCTGTATAGACAACACCAAGAAGTGCAACTTCCAGGTTGACTGTGCAGACGGCTCTGACGAAAGAGGCTGTCCATTCCTGTGTGACTTTGAGAAAGATAGCTGTGGCTGGGAGGAGACTGTGGTGGACAAACTGGACTGGACAAGGGGCAGCGGAGGGACAGCTGAGGATGGTGAAGGGCCGACTTACGATGACACATTGCAGACGTCCAGTGGACATTACATGTATGTGAAGAATTTGAACCCCGGATTGATGAATGGAAAAACAGCAGAAATGAAGAGTCCTGTGTACATCACTGCCAATGCAGACTGCAAGGTTCAGTTTGCGTACTACATTTACGGGTCAAGTCTGGTCACCCTCTCCCTGTACCTGCAGACTGACCAGGAGAAGAGCAACCTGTGGAAGAGCTCTAGCTACCAGAGCAAATCCTGGAACACCATCACTGTCGGCATAGGCAGGAGAGCCACTTTCTTCACACTGCTCTTCAAAAAAGAGTACACCGTGTTGTTCGATGCTGAGGTAGCCGTGGATGACATCAAATTCATTGACTGTGCTCTCAACCCTCCATTGGATTCCTGCCCCGCAAGCAAATTCCACTGTACAACATCAAAGGCGTGTATTGACAAGATCCGCATGTGCGACCTGGTGGACAACTGTGGGGACAACTCTGATGAGGCAGCGTCCACTTGTGCCGGCTACAAGCAGTATAACTTTGAGTCTGGGATCGGGGACCTCACCCAGGGGCAGAACGGAGTGGACGACAATTTCGACTGGGTCAGGAACCAGGGCAGAACTGCCACGCTGAACACGGGGCCCTCCGTAGACCACACCCTGGGTACGAACGACGGATATTACATGTACATCGAGACGTCTCGGCCTCAGAGGTACAACCAGAAAGCCTGGCTTCTCACCCCACGGATCTTTGCCACCCAGAACTCAGACTGCCAGCTAAGGTTCTACTACCATATGTTTGGCCAGCATGTCAACGAGCTGAATGTCTACTACCGCCTGTATAACAGCGGACCACCCACCAAGCAGGTGTTGAACTGGGCGGGCTCACAAGGTGATTACTGGATTCTGGCAGAGATCCCTCTTAAGATAGACGCAAATTTCCAACTGATCATCGAGGCCAAGGTTGGGGACAGTTTCCAAGGTGACATTGCCATCGATGATGTGAGTTTCACCCCTGGCTGTAAGTTTGGTGCTCCAGCACTGCCAACACCGCCCACCATAACAACAGCAACCCCATCCTCAACAACCACTCATCCTAATAAGTGTGACACTAAAACACAGTTCAACTGTCGCTCAGATGGCCTTTGTATAGGCCTGGAGAAGAGGTGTGACTTCCATCCAGACTGTGCTGACAAGACGGATGAGTTTGCATGCAGTAAGTACTCTTAACTGGTATTTCATTGCCTGTCCGTTTAAGGTGACGATGAAAGTCAAGAAGGAAGACTCCTTGCATTTCCTGTCTGATTTGTCAGACATATCCTGAGTTGGTTTTCTCCTTTCTACAATGATGAATGCTGCAAACTGACTTTTGCAAACTGCATATTGGAACTTCTTTGAACAAATATGAAACACGATTGGAAAGAAAGAAAATGTTGTTGATTATCAAGATAATCTTACTGTTCTTGGAAAGCAAATGTATTATTGTTGGATTTAGTGCTTTTATCTTGGTGGGGTAACACTTCAGTCTTGAATGTTCAAGTTTGTCTAAATCTTGATATAAAAAAACTCCTATGGCCTATCTAGACCAGTGGTCAAGAGTATTTGAGGTTTATCCTGCCATAGACCTGGCCACAGTGATATGAGTTCTTGAAATGTTCTTAACCGATGCCTGGGTTTTGAAAATAAAGAATGTAAATATTTGCCTGTGGATGTAGAAAATTCCTACAGATCTTTTTATTTTTCCACTGACTTACAAATGCCAGCCATAAACCTACCAGGAATGCAGTGTATCGAAGGTCAGAGCATTGATCGATGGAGATTTTTAATTTCACGTACTCTTTTCAAAATTCAATCCCTGCTTGAATACATCTTATAATAGGCATCAAAACAGTAAGTAATGTTTGATATTTCTTCACCCCTCCAGCCCTCCCACAGTGTTCCTTCACAAATGGTGACACGTGTGGATGG
Source organism: Acanthopleura granulata (assembly GCA_016165875.1). Classification (NCBI taxonomy): domain Eukaryota; kingdom Metazoa; phylum Mollusca; class Polyplacophora; order Chitonida; family Chitonidae; genus Acanthopleura; species Acanthopleura granulata. The sequence continues at coordinate 31,910,382 of JABBOT010000001.1, read as the reverse complement.
CAGATTAACAGCACAAAGTCCAACAATCCAGACCAGGTTTACCGCTGGCAAGCTGACCAGGGTCGCACTAAGAAGGACACAGATAACAGGCCATTGCGCGACCACACCAAGGGCTCCACGTCTGGGTGGTACCTGTGGGCAGACAGCTCCCCTGGGGCACGTCACGACACTACGGAGCTGGTCTCCACCCAGATCGGCCAGACGGGCCCTCACTGCGCACTCAGGATGTGGTACTATATGAACGGGCAGAGCACAGGTGAGCTCCACGTGTACATCGTCACGGGAAGCAAGAAAACACAGGTGTGGATGGAGTCCGGTAACCTAGGTGACACCTGGAACCAGGCCTTGGTGTATGTGGGCAGTCAGAACCTCGCCCAGCTGGTCATTCAAGCCAACCGTGGGTGGACGTACCGCGGAGATATCGCCATTGATGACCTGGCGTTCGTGAACTGTGACGTGCCACAGGTGCCTCCTGATGGATGTAAGGTGGCTGAGCATCACTGTGCCAATGATGTCTGTATTGACCCCTCCCTGGTCTGTGACTACGCCAATGACTGTGGCGATTACTCGGATGAAGATGTGAGTACAGATTCTATTATTTGAACCATATAGCATTTGTGATTTGTAACTAATATGAAGATGTTACTTACATGCGTATATGTCACAGCCAATAGGAGTTACAGTATACATCATTGGCACTTCCTGGAGCCATGCACATGGTGAGCACTCTTAATAAGCTCAAGTTTGTTGCATTTGATAAAGAACTTGTGATTGGCCGTTGACCTGATATTTAGATGTCTCTATTGATCAAACCTTTGGACATACGTACAAATACTTTGTCTTTATATACATACACCACTCGTGCACCTGTCTGTAGTCATAAGTGGCAAATTCTTGTAGCAAGGCATAGAAAAACCAATCTAAGAAGTGAATATATACACATAAGTACATGTATCATACAGATTGTCACCAAAAAATGTACTCACCCTTTGATTGCCCATTACTCATATATTTTTGGTTTCTGTTTCAGGTGCAACTAACCCTAAATAATGGCAGACGTACAACTAACTGACTGTCATTAGACTTGTATCTATATCAGTAAACACCTACATCAAAACAACATACGACTAACTGACTGTCATTAGACTTGTATCTATGTCAGTAAACACCTACATCAAAACAACACACTGTTTTGATGTAGGTGTTTACTGACATAGATACAAGTCTAATGACAGTCAGTTAGTCGTACGTCTGCCATTATTTAGGGTCAGTTGCACCTGAAACAAAATACTGTTTTGATGTAGGTGTTCACTGACATAGATACAAATCTGATGACAGTTAGTTGTACATCTGCCATTATTTAGGGTTAGTTGCACCTGAAACAAACTACTGTTCTGATGTAGGTGTTTACTGATATATATACAAGTCTTATGACAATCAGTTAATTGTACATCTGTCACTATTTAGGGTTAGTTGCACCTGAAACAAAATACTGTTTTGATGTAGGTGTTTACTGATATAGATACAAGTCTTATGACAGTCAGTTAATTGTACGTCTGCCATTATTTAGGGTTAGTTGCATCTGAAACAAAAATAAAAAATATATGAGTAATGGGTAGTCAAGGGATGAACACATTTTTTGGGACATCCTCTGTATGTGTACAGTTATGTGTAAAATTAAGTTAAGTACAGACCACGTGTGTAAATTACAATTCATTGTAGTTGAATACAAATCGAATACCTCAGATTCCCCTTCAAAATTCTCAAAAGAAAAAAAATAACATCACAGATCAGGTAATGAACTCACTTGGGTACAGGTTTAACTATTAAATACTTGTATGTTTACTTACAGGAGAAGACCTGTGATTTCACATACATTAGGTGTAACTTTGAGAATGGCATTTGCAAAGAGTGGACCAATGAGGTGGATGATGATTTTGATTGGACACTGAGACAGGGAATAACGCGCACTGTGGGAACAGGGCCCTCCAGTGATCATACATATAGGATTCCAAGTGGTAAAGTTCTTCTTCGTAAACCATGCACATTCTGAGTTTCGTAGGTAAAATTTGAGTAGATTCTGACATCTTTTCAAAAATGTTCATCTCACTTGAACATATACAGTGCATGCGTGTGTCTGCAAAGTTATCCCGCACTTTGAAACTTAGTTTTTTGTGTTTAATATTGTCATCTAAAACAAGACGCTACCTTGAAATCAGGTGACAAAGGGTGTTCTCATTTTTGATTATCGATACCCACTATACAATACAGGCCACAGTGGTACAGTTTCTGGTTTAAAGCTCTCAGTGTTGTTTTGTTGATTCAGGTCATTTTCAGTGGAGACCTAAAACCACTTACATGTGCAGCTATTATTATAGTTCACTCCAATTGTGTGCATAAACTTTCATCAAATGAATGATGTATCTTGATTACAGATTTAAAATGCCTATAAAATAAGTAAAAAGTTAAAAATAATAAATTATAGCACTTGCTTTGAAGGCGTAATAAACTCTGTGGTGCCACTTGCATGTATAAACTTCACTTTCATCAGATGAATGATGTATCTTGAATACAGATCTAAAATATCTATGAAGTAACTGAAAGAACAGAAATTAAAATTAGCAAACTTATACCATTTACTTTGATGGTATGATGAACTCATGCAGTGCCACTATATTGTGTAAATTGACTGCTCATGCTTGTCTGTTTGTTAACATTTTGTATACATTGCCTGTTTCTCTAGGAAGTTATATATACATAGAGACATCTCGACCCAGAAAACCAGGTGATAAAGCAAGGCTTAACTCCTTTGCTGTCAAGGGGAACTCGAAGAACTGCAGGGTAAATACACAGAATATATCTTGTGTCGCTGTTGTGATACTTCACCGTAATGTTATGTAGCTCACAGCAAATTTATGTTATTCTTTGTTTTGGGTGAAAGGCTATAGAATGTTTGTTTTATGGTGCCATTGTATGTCTAATTAATTTGACAGTGTTGATAAATGATGTGCTAAGTTAATGCAGTGAGAAAAACAAATGAAGTGATACTGCTCTAAAAAACTGGATTCCATTTTGATTTATAACTTTGTAGTTCATGTGATTGATTTTGATTGCTTTAATCCTACATCTTGATTGTTATAACACACAGGGACAAGTATTTCTACTCAACAAACCTGCTAACAAACGTTTGTCTACATGTGTTTTGCAATGTGTGTGAGTCTTAATGTCTACAAGACTCTCTAACATTTGGCTTAACTCTTACTTTGTCAGCTCCGTTTCTGGTACCACATGAGGGGAAAGAGCATGGGTTCACTGTCAATCATGAAGAGATTCGGCTACTTCACCAATGGCCTCGTCCTTCTCAAAGTGCTCAACACCCAGCTGGATGACTTTTGGTACAGGGCTGACTTTGATCTGACCAACTCCGTGGCTCAGACTGGGGACTACCAGGTGAGGCAGTGGCAACAAGGGCTTCATGTCAGATACTCGAAAACCTCACTCTCATGAAATTAGGTTTATGGGCTGATGTATATGTTTTTCACTTCATTATAGGGGCTATGAATTTATTCTTGTTCTAAAAGAGAAATGACTGTGGATTTCCTCTGGATTTTCACTCCCGTGATGCTGTCGTCCAAGTGAAATGTTCCTGAGTGTGGCAGAAAACTCCAGTCATAAAATAAATATGAAAGGAGAGTAAGCTGTGGAGCATGGATACATGTCAGGGTAAATGTATAACTTAATTTGCTCCCCAGGAGTTGGAGGTGTCATGGGTTGGCAATGTTTGATATAATATATCACCTTGACATCCTTTACTTAGTTCATTGAGGTTGGAGAACCACGCATCTACAAATGTCTGGTTAGCTAAAGGTCTGCTACTGGTGAGCTAGTGATGAGCTGGTGGTAGTCACTGAGAGTCTCGATCCTGGTGAGCTAGTGATGAGCTGGTGGTGGCCACTGAGAGTCTCGATCCTGGTGAGCTAGTGATGAGCTGGTGGTGGCCACTGAGAGACTCGATCCTGGTGAGCTAGTGATGAGCTGGTGGTGGCCACTGAGAGTCTCGATCCTGGTGAGCTAGTGATGAGCTGGTGGTGGCCACTGAGAGTCTCGATCCTGGTGAGCTAGTGATGAGCTGGTGGTGGCCACTGAGAGTCTCGATCCTGGTGAGCTAGTGATGAGCTGGTGGTGGCCACTGAGAGTCTCGATCCTGGTGAGCTAGTGATGAGCTGGTGGTGGCCACTGAGAGTCTCGATCCTGGTGAGCTAGTGATGAGCTGGTGGTGGCCACTGAGAGTCTCGATCCTGGTGAGCTAGTGATGAGCTGGTGGTGGCCACTGAGAGTCTCGATCCTGGTGAGCTAGTGATGAGCTGGTGGTGGCCACTGAGAGTCTCGATCCTGGTGAGCTAGTGATGAGCTGGTGGTGGCCACTGAGAGTCTCGATCCTGGTGAGCTAGTGATGAGCTGGTGGTGGCCACTGAGAGTCTCGATCCTGGTGAGCTAGTGATGAGCTGGTGGTGGCCACTGAGAGTCTCGATCCTGGTGAGCTAGTGATGAGCTGGTGGTAGCCACTGAGAGTCTCGATCCTGGTGAGCTAGTGATGAGCTGGTGGTAGCCACTGAGAATCTCGATCCTGGTTAACGACTGAAAAAAACGAAAACAAGAAAAACATACCTGTTGTATTTCTTTACCTGTGTTTCTGTTAACATAAGTTATCATTTTATTAGCTGGTATGAATCAGTTGTAGGGAATCAGTTGTAACTGTTTGTCTGTCTGTTACAGGTGGTAATAGAAGGAACCCGCGGAAATGGTGACAGGGGTGACATTGCTATTGATGACATCTCCCTCACTCCGGGCTGTGAGAGGGGAGGTATGCTGAACATTTTATCATTTCTGAAGACTTTTATGATCGTATCATCTTTGACAATTGTTTCCACAATATTGCAATTTTTGTAGTCAGTGTTAGGTTCACTGGAATTGCTTTCTGCATCATAGTTTGAGAAGCGTCCCAGTATTAACTTAATGCTGTCTAGAACTGCACAAAAACTTTTTGTTAAATGTGGTTCGAAGATGATCTGTTGTTTACTGGAATGTCTGACCCGTTTTACAGGCTCTATCCCAGGGCAGCCCACCCCACCCTCCACCACACCTGACAGCTGTGGGGCAGACAGATTTTCCTGCTCTAACGGGAACTGTTACACGGAGGCTCAGCGATGTGACTTCTTTGACGACTGTGGTGATGGTGGCAGCGATGAGAGTAAATGTGGTAAGGAACATTGTGACTTGATGCACTGAGTACTTCTGAAATAAGTGAAATTTTTAGGAAGCATTAAGGTTGCAGAAAATTACGAGAGTTTCAACATCAAGGCATGATGGTGACGTCTTTTTGAGCCATAACATCATTGCTTTACACTGAGTGTGTACATTCAGTAAAATTATCCAGAAAAGATCGCTTTGATTTTCTGACTTACCTTGCAAATTTTCTTGGACATATATTTCAGGAAATAAATTTTGTCATTTATTGATAATTTTAATTTTTGTACATCCTCCCATTAAATTCCATTAATTAGCCCCACAGTGTAATAAACCGATGATGCCAGAACACAAAAGTATGAGACCTTAATGTTGTAATGTCTTAACTCATCTTGAAAGCCACATGCTGTTTTGTGGTGTGCCCAAGGCTGTTATCAAAGTTGTATATAGTCACATGTGTACAGCAGTCATCTTTGCCTTTCAGGGTCCAGCTGTGACTTTGAGTCTGGCCAGTGTGGCTGGCAGAACAGCCTGCGGGACAGTATGGACTGGGTGCGGCACAATGGCTCCACGCCCAGTAGAAACACAGGCCCCTCGGCGGATCACACCACTGGATCTTCTTCAGGTATGAACCCGGTGTTCAGAAATGGCAAGGAACAACTTATCTGGTGTGCTAAGCTTATGACTGAACAGGCCAGGTTCAATGCATCATGACAAAGATCATCAACTGGTCCTGAAATCATGATCGTGTGATCCAGTCTTAAGTCTTTGTGATTTATTTCTTGATATCTTTGGTGTTTTTCTGCTGTCCTGAAGATGACGCCACTAATGGATTATAGGTAGACTAAACTTGGCAGCGTTGCAAGCACCGAAGATTTAATGTGTCAAACTGTCAGGTATAACATCATAGCAAGGGCTTAGCCTATCTCCAGGTTTTAGATTTTAGGCCACCAAAGAACTAGGGTTTTATTTTGACCTGTGGGAACATTCTCCTTTTCTGTGAATCCTGTTTTATATTATGTTTGGTTTTTCTGTTGAAATTTCAGGGATATGCATGTAGCCTTGCTCTGTGCCTTTGTGCTTTATAATATTAAAAAAGTTTATTTGGTAGTTAAAATAGCACACAGCTGAAACATTCATTTCACCTGTCATATGATGATTACAGGTAACTACATGTACATTGAGACCAGTAGACCTGGTCAGGCAGGTGAGGCCGCCGTCCTAGAGAGTGGTGTGTACAAGTCAGCCACGCCCAGCTGCATCCTGTCCTTCTGGTACCACATGTATGGAACCACGATCGGCACGCTGTCTGTTGTGGTCAAGCGCTCGGATGGCACCTACTCCACCCTCTGGCAGCTCCGAGACAACCAGGGCAACAAGTGGATCAAGACGTCTGTCAACATCGGATCCCAGTCCAACTTTGCTGTTCAGTTCAAAGCCGTGCAGAAAAGTGGCTTCTATGGTGACATAGCCATAGATGATGTGCTCTTCCAGAACTGTGGTACAGGTCAGTACATTATACATAGGCACTTCAGCAGCAGCCAGGCTATTTCCCATCCAGTTTACCATTGATGGTAGAATCATTTATTCATATGGGAGCGGCTTTCTGATAACTTGTATGAAAATGCTTTTTGGCAAATATATCATCTCATGTGACAGCTTCACAAATATTAGCACATTTTCAGGGAGAAAAATCTCTTCACAAAATGGATTAAAGTTGGAATTGTAGGAGAAGGACAAAAAACAAGTGAAGTCTGATTTGGTTTGGTGTAGTCTGACTTTGCCTACATTCTAATATAGATTGAAGGCAAACAAGTATGTGAGTTGCAGTATGTTACTTGGCCTGCATTGATATGTAATACATGAAACATTTAACTCTTGATTTGTTTTGTGTGTGTCTTTAGTTACAGGTATTTTATATGAGTATCTATAGCACTTTTCATGTCTATGATAGATATATACATTTTAATGAATGAATGATCGGGGCTTAGTGCGATTTTCAGAGGATTTCAGATGTATCTAGGCAAGAACCAGGGAACAGCTATATGAAAATTTCATTTAATACTGTTATATGGCTGTAATTAATCTTTTATCCAGCAAACTTTCTGACAGCAATTGCTACCTATCTGGCCATGTTATTTATGTATCTATCTCTGTCACAAGGTACCCCAATCAAGTCATGCCCTACTGGACAGTTCCGATGTGCTGATCATCTACAGTGTATAGAAGAGCGTTACCTCTGTGATCATAACGCCGACTGTAACGATCATTCTGACGAAGACTCACACAACTGCAGTAAGTAATGGGGGCTACACGCATAGGCCAACATCTCATACACAACAATAACTGTGATACTAGATAACTAGATACCCAGCCAGTTGAGTAGAAGACCTCTGTAATTTCAATCATGTGTATTTGCAGAGCTCTTGGTTTATCTCTGCTTCCAGCTCTGTATTTCGTGAGATTAATATCCTTCAGGTGCTAATGTGTACGATGTTACCCATGCACATTTTTCAAGGTCATGCAGTAAAGAGGCAAAGCCAAGTTATTATATGATGTAATCTAGGCCTAGTCATAAGACTTATTTAGTGCAGACATCATGATCCAATGTAAGACATCTGGATCAAGCGCTAGCTGATGAAATATACATTTCTGATGGAGGTTTGTGAATATTTAGTAAACTTCATGCCCATTTATAACTGCTTGAGGTAGGAATGTTATTCTTCCTCTGAAAACATGTATATTATGCAGAAAAAGACACAACTGTTACATTCATTGACAACAAAACATATTTTGGTAAATACATGTTCACATATTGCCAGTTTTACTTTTAATGACAAAAACCTCACGTGATAAGAGAAATGATTTTCTTGTAGGCTACAACAAAGGAGACTGTAGTTTCCAGGACAGCAATTGGCTGAACTACTGTAGCTGGTCTCAGATACAAGACGACGATTCTGACTGGCTGTTAGGCTCCAAATCCCAGAAGACAGGCACTGGTCCCCCGTCAGACCATTCCTTCTCGACAACAGGTAAGGAAAGCAAATTGTTTATCTTACGATTCCAGATTTGTGATTATGCTATTTCTACATGTTATAACATGGCTTTTCTCTTTTTTTTTGCTTCAAAATGACTGATTTGTGGTTGAAATATGAGGGAAACGTACTGTACCTTCCCTGAAAATTCTCCCCAAAATTTCATTTAAGAGGCAGTAAATTGTGATAAAATATCACTTTTAGTACTGAAAAATTTTTCAATGCAGGATATCAAAGTATCTTTCAAGCGAAGCAGGAAACACCTGTCTGAGATTGGTGGAACTCTCAGAATAAGGCAAAATGAGTGGATGAAATATTAGGACATTTACAGTAATCTGGTTGATATTCTGAGGCACACCATGTCACATCCAAATGGTAGAGGTGTACTGGGTTATGTAGCTACATTACAAACTTCACATGCTGATACCTTAAGACTTAAGTCCGTTAACTCCATGAATAAATGGACTGTTGTTTCAGGTCACTACATCTACCTGGACAGCTCTAAGCTGGAGACGGGCTCTGTGGCTCGTGTGGCCACGCCCAGTTTCCCAGCAAGCTTTGGGGTCTGCTATCTTAGGTTCTGGTTCTACATGTATGGGGCGTATAACATCGGACCATTGAGGGTGAGATTTAAAGCTTCATTTAACTCTGTCATTGGGAATGCTTTCATTTTTTTTTTTTTTCTTTCATTTTTCACTGTAACCCAGAATGGTTTTCTTTTATAAAATAGTGTTACATACCTGTAGCTGTAACATACTTGTAGGTGTGAAGTTACCTGTATCATGCATGTAGCTGTAGGTTACCTGTAACATACAGTTAGCTGTTTGGTCTAGTGAGTTATGTAGCTACATTACAAACTTTGCAGGTTGATACCTTAAGACCATCAGTTGTCGCTTACATTCATCTGCAAGGTTATCAGTAACATACAGGTAGCTGATAGGTTGCCCGTATAACATACAGGTAGCTGATTGGTTGCCCGTATAACATACAGGTAGCTGATAGGTTGCCAGTATAACATACAGGTAACTGATAGGTTGCTGGTAAAACATACATGTAGCCGATAGGTTACACATATAAAGTTGTATAAACATACATGTAGAGCCACATGTAACTTCACAAGTCTGTAAAGTGACCTATATAAATATACATTTACATGTTACTGTGAGGATACGTGTATAAAGGCATACATGTACATGTAGCTGTGAGCTTACCTTTAACATACACATACCTGTGAGCTTACCTGTGACTGGTCAATGCCTGTGCCTCTCTGCCAGGTGTACACAAGGACGAAAGACGGTCACCTGCAGCTGATGTGGGTGATTAGCAGTAATCGGGGCCAGAAGTGGCAATATGAGAACCTCCTAGTGGGCAGCAGCCAGTCCTTCTCTGTGGTCTTTGAGGCTCAGGTCGGGGAACCAGGCATGTCAGACATTGCCCTCGATGACGTCAGCTTCACCCCCAGCTGTGCTACAGGCAGTCAGTATCTCACTTTACTCACATAAACTTTATACTGATTTGTGAAAGAGTGCACTTGGTTCCTTTCAGGATTTGCATGCTTTGATGGTTTGTAAAGGTAAATTGTAGGCTTACTACTATGGCATAATGTCTGGAATTTTGTTCTTTTTAGACCTATACGTATTTAACATCTTTTATACAATAAAATGAATAACATCCACATTCATTTCTGTGCAGTGAAATTGTCATGCTGTTATATATGTTCCTGGCACCTGGCATTCTGATGTTGCAGAAGCTGACGTTGTCCCAACCAAAGATGTGGTGAGCAGCTGTAACTGGAACCAGTTTTATTGCTTGCCCAAAGACGAGTGCTTCCCCAATAGCTGGAAATGTGACGGAATGGTGGACTGCCCAGATAAGTCAGATGAGCCTCACTCCTGCCCCCCAGTTGTCTCCCCTGTCACAGGTCAGCATACCAGCTGCTGTTTTCCGTTCACCTTGTCTAGAGTCTTGAAGTCTAACGTCTCCATTTCTTGCATTTGTTAGCTTTTCATAACTTTGCATTTTTGAAATTCATGTAACTGGATTTACTAAAGTTTAATTTTGGACTATTTATCTCACTTGAAATGCACTTGGAATATTGCCAGTGGACATTTTGGTACTGATAATTAAAAACTCGTGGGAGTGTATGTTGTCAGAAAAGACTTTAATATTCATAAGAAAACTCTTTGCAAGCTGTGGTATATTGTATTGTGATGATGGTAGATTTTTTGTATCTGATTAAATTTGGTCACGACTGTCAAATGGGCTAAAGTGCCTCTGTCAGATTACAGTGTGAAACCCTGCTCAAGGATATACACACTTGAGGTGTATTCTAACTCTCGTCGGATATTTAAACTTTAGTGTACATGTGCTGTGTATTTAATAGGAACCAAGCCGCATGTGACAACACATGCTGCGACTCCGCCACCGGTGGTGAATATATGTGGTCACGGGAGAACGTCCTGTCAAGACGGTAGTTGTCTGTCGGGTAACCTATACTGTGATGGGGTGCCCGACTGTCCCCATGGGGAGGATGAATATGGCTGCAGTAAGTCTGTTCACAACCTACGTTTGTATGTCATGTCACCTACAATGTAGAGTCTTGTTACATTTAAATTTGACTTTTCCACTGCTTTAAACGATTTTCATTCAGTTTCATTTCAATTATACAAAGAAAATATCAGCTAATCTTCCATGGAGGTTTGACTGTGTAAATGGCATGTAGATGTTTAATATTGGGATGAAAAAAAAAAACACAAGTGAATGGTTGAACACAGTCCTGACATGCTGTTGGTCTGCTATAAGTATGGTGTGATCCACTTCACATCCCATTTTGGCATCATAACCCATGGGTACTGTTGCTGTGACAGGGTTAGACTGTGTGGTAGGGAGTTACTACTGTGGGGCTAACGACATCTGTCTGGATAACTCCACCCGCTGTGACGGCAATGAGGATTGTACAGACGGATCAGATGAGGCTGGCTGCGCAGGTAAATTTAAGGGTTAGTGTATGTCAGGTTAGGGACCTCATTGGCGCAGGTGTTACGTGCATATAGATTCTTGAAAATTAGAATTGCTTTCATCATTACAGGGCTGTCCAGTACTTCGCCTGCTATACTGAGTGCCAAACAAATTGAAGGCAAAATTGTTGGTTTTGATTTGAAATTGAACCGCAGATCTGCTGTTTGTGAGGCAGACACTTTATCCACTATTTCACCAAAGATAATGATTCTCGGTGTTAGGATGGTTTGGAGCTAAGGTATGAGTGAAGAGTGGTGGGTTACTCTGGCCACTCTGATTTCCTCCAACCGTAAAACCAGTCTCCTTCATATAAATGAAATATTCTTAAGTATGGTGTTAAACAAGTGAGTGAGTAAGTGCTTGGGATTTGACGACTTAGTGAACAATTTTTCAGTCATATGACAACGAGTCCTTGTGTGTGCCTATACTGTTTCTCTTTGTGGAAGGGCGAATCCATGCCACCAAAGTGCTGCCGCCACTGGAACATCATGCCTCAGACACCAGACAGGACACCCACCCAGTCATATTATACTGAAACTGGGCTGACCAGTCGTCTTTCTTTGCTCTAACCTCACAGTGCTGAGCACTGAGCGAGGCAGCAACAAGTACAATATTTAAAGTCTTTGCTATGACCCAACCCAGGTTTGAGCCAGGATCTCCTGACCTTGAGGTGGACACTCTAACCAACAGGCCAGAGGCAGTCTGGTGTTAAATAAGGATAGATCTACAAATTGATGTGTCTAGTGATGCCCTCAAAAGATGTCGTATGGATTATCTCAAAGACTTGGTAGCAGCATCAAAAGCGAACCATTTTTTGTTTTGCTTTCTAGAGTGTAAAATATATTCTGGTACAATATTTCAGCTATTTAGTATAATATAACAAAGTGCTAATTCCCTTACTTACCAGTTTCTGGTTAGATTTGTCTACTAAATGTATACCATGGCATTAGTCTGCTTACTGAGCACAGTAAAATTTTCTTATTTCAGTCTGTTCACCAAACTACTGTAAGAACGGAGGCAGTTGTCTGACGTCTACACATGGACCTGTTTGTCAGTATGTATCCCCTACAGGGTCTAGTTCCAATAAAATCACCTCCGTGCATTATACACCCTGAGCTCTGTAGCTTGATCATTTTTTCTGGAAGCAAGACTTTGCCAAGTTGAATGAAATTGGCCAGTTTTCTTGATGCAAAATTCAGAAGTGCTGTGAATTTGGATACACGTAACAGTGTATATTGGGCAGTATATTGAAGCAAAATAGGATTCTTTCATTTTATGGTACTTTATCACTGATATTTCATCTTCATGTTTGTATTTATAAGATGTCAAATCAATGAATAGACTATTTCAGGCATGAAGGTTGGTGGTCTACTCAAGACAGCTCTGGTTTCCTCCACCTGTCAACCTGACTGAAGTCATGGAAGTGAAAATTCTGGAGAAGTGCTTTCAATAATAAAATAAATCAATTTCAGGTGCGGCACATCGTACACTGGACATCGGTGTCAGACAGCCTTACACAGTACACAAGGTCAGAGTGGACACCATACAGGAGGCGGTGAGTAAAACTGGCTGTCTCACCTGAATAGTGAAATCAAGATTTATTACCATAAATCTTTTTCACTGAAAGTAAGCAATGGTTCAACAGACCAAGGGCATGGCATTAAAGTCTCCTATAGTGATGATTAAAATAGTCTGAAAATAAGTTTGAAAATAGAGGTTATGGAGACGAATTATATATTTTTGTGACCTACATTTTGTTGGCAATGAAAAATAGACTTCTCCCGCCCAAAGGTAATTCTGGCCTAAGCTATGTAGTCTGTTGTTCATTTCTGCCTTTGTGATGATGTGCTGAGGGTAAATTCATAATGTTCATAATGCCTTTTCCTGTGCAATTGTGACTCGGATCGTCGATGGCTAATTAATCGACTTAGCCATCGACGATCCGAGTCACAATTGCACAGGAAAAGGCGACATATTATAACTACGTCCTTCGTAAAGTGTCTGTGGACTATTTCTCATATAGGATAATGATTCTTAATTTCATACGAGTAATTAGCATTTTATTTGATCTCTAGGAGCATGGCGGATAACTGTTGGTGTTGTACTTGGTCTTGTGGCATTCATTGGGATAGCAGTTGCAACAGCATTCTATGTCAGAAGACGCATACTACACATGTAAGCTGTGGATTGATGTTTGTTTGTACAGGCTGGAAGACAACCTGATCACATTTAGAACAATGGCTGGGGAGATTTGTGTTGCAGTCTAGTTGTCAATTTAGCTTCATATAGATTATTAGATTATATAGATTATATGAATTATTAGTTCTCTGTAGTTATATGTATAAGTACATGTATGCTGGACCCCTGACATCACTAGAAAGTGTTTTTGATCAAAATCGTTTTTAAAGAAAGAAAAATACTCCATAACAAAAAGTTTCCTTCCAAAAAAAAAATCATATGAAGTTGATAGGGCTAATTATCATCAGCTACCATTGAAAACTGTTTGGTGCAGAAGACACAGTTTTAAGCTCTTGTAAACCAACACATTGCCGGTCTTCTGTAGTTAGTTGAAATACCAGGGCTACTTATATTCACAGCAAGTGGGCCTTGATAATGTGATTCATCCATGTAAAATGTGTGACATGTCATGTCAGTGGACAGGCTAGGCTTGTTGTGAGCAAGCATTTGAAAACCTTTTCTGTATTTCACCTAAAATTTCTTCCAATAAAAAGTTTCTCATCATACCTAATTGCATTCTATGTATTCAAGGATCAAATTAATAAAACTGATTATTTTTATGTATTGGCTGTTCGACATTACAGAAGACAGTACGGTGTTGGTGGCTTAAGGACTGGATTGCACAACCCTGCATATGGCCCGAATCTACAAGAAATGACCGATGTAAGCCAATGTTGTGGTTGTATATTTGTAAATGCAAATATATTCATTACTGTGAATAAATGACCATGGTTGGTCGTGTAATAGAACTGCTCACTCTCTGTATTAGTAACCAATCATTCACCAGTGAGAGTGCTGGTTGAAAACCATCTTGGGCTGGTTTGGCTCCCCAAAACCACCAGGTTACTTCACATAAAGGCATAGCCAAGATAATTTTGAGCAAGAAACAAAAAAAAGCCCTACTCAGTAAAGAGGTAAATCACTATAAATCTGCATACCTTACAGTAATGGTTTATGTTAGGCTTTGTGTAATTGTGTAATATCAATTGAGTTCGGTAACTAAGGGCATATTTTGTGGTTGGAAGTGGTTAAGTGTGTAAGGGATTGGTGTGTGATTGGAACTGACCCAGACTGCTGTTCACAGTTTCAGATGAGTGATACTGTGGATGCTGATGTCAGCTTTGACTACAGTTCACCTTACCATCCAGTAAGTTTCTTTTCATATTGATCATCCCTTTGTACTCCTTTGACAGTGATGTGTTGTATGTATATTGAAGTATATTAAGCAGTATCCTTTTAAAAATAAGTATCTAATCCCTTTTTCATGTTTTTCACAGTCAATAATCTATATTCTGTTCTAGTCTTCATTTGCTATTGGTTTGTTTTGTTTTACAGGGCACAATGGACGCAACAAGTATAGAAAACCCTCTATACTCGGACTGTTGTCGATGAACCAAAATCCATGACAAAAGCTGTGATATCAAAACACATAACAATTACAATGACAAACTTTTTCAACATTATTTAATTTTGAAAATTTAATTTTTACATTCTTGTATTTAAGTATTATAAATAAACTGTTATATACAGACAATTTTTTGTGCAGTTTATGTGGTTAAAGTGACAATATTGAGACATTAACAGAACTGTGGTGTGGTATCCATCGGTACCTGAGACATTAACATAACTATGGTGTGGTATCCAGCGGTACCTGAGAGAACATTGTGAACAGATGGAATACACTACTGAAGTGGACTAACATTACGATGTACTAAACAAATCCTGTCTTGGCATACTCCTCAGCTAAGTTTAAAATTAAATAAATAAATAACTCATTATGTATTCTTTTCATAAAAAAACTATGTTCTTGGTGTTGAGCAGATGCATGCGAATCAAACTGTGAAATTCAGTAAAGTCTTCGTGGGTAAAGTTTTTCAGGTGGACTGGGTGTGTCTAGTGAGGGTTTGAGAGGGAGAATTTGGGTTGGAGGCAGATAGAGGGGAGAGACATCAGAGTCCACACCGTCACAGGTCATCCTACTTGGCTGGGGGGAGGTCTTCAGTGCAGCTGTATTGGACTGGCCCCGGTCAACCATCTCCAGGATGTCCAATGTCTCATGCTGAAAGTACCAATAGTATCATTTCATATTATATATACAAAAAAAAGGACGTCAAACATCGAAGATGGTTACTGAATTCTATTACGAAATTACCAACTAGGAAGATACACATGCAATGGACCCTTCAACAGCACTAACACACCTTTTCACAAGAAAAGTCTCTGACACCCAGGCCCATGCTCCTTATGGGCGTATACGTTGCTCTCTATGTTCGCCCATACTTCACAGTAATTTTTGTACAGAAATTTTGAGCTACACCAAGGTAACAGTGAAGAAACAGGAAGTGATGTCAAAAAACACAAAAACCTTTGTTTCTATTAGTAATTTATGGTTCTTTATCGGAAGTATGCACAAGGTGAATCCGATGGACGTATGAAACAATTTTACTGAAGACTGCTGACTATAGGTCGGTGTGAGGATATTAGTGGTGAAGGGAAGCCTAAACAAGCCTACATGTACGTGCATTTCATAAGCGCCAAAGGTCAAGTGTGTCTGCCGATGACAGCGATATAAAGCGAGCATGGAGAACGGCATATGCGCTGTATGACTTAGGCTTATTAAACAGTATGGCAGAGAGTGGTGAAAGTTGCATTTGTTACAGAAAAAAAAACCATTAGAAGAAGCATGTTGGAAGCAAAAACAATAAACACATGTTCACATATATACATTCTGCTACATGTCCTTTTCGTTTTTATCAGATAAGTTCATTTGGTTAGTGGGACTTTAAATCGCCATCAAGTGTTAATGCGGAGGATTTTCCATGTGTACTGTTCAAGAGAAAGTCTGACAAATAATACGGTACATCAACTAGCACCATGTAAAGTTAAGTAGGTGTTGATGAGGAAGCAGTTCTCACTGAAGCAGACACTCACCTGTAGCGGGTGATGATGACGTGATGCATCTGGCCATCTGTCCAACCAGTCCTTGTAACAATCCCCGTGGAACTGCGGCATGTACTCTGGGTGCTCATTCAGTTTGGTTATAACAGCCTGAAAAGGAGCACAGGGTCACCAACCATGCAAAAGTGTAACACATCAACATTATCGCATACTGCCCTTGGCGTTCAAAATATGATGCCTTATGAAAATTTGAGCTTTGAGCACACAGAGCTTTAAGACAAAATAATTTAGTTGGGTGGCTGGCGCTTACAGTTCTAGACAGTGAGGAATTGTCATAAATGTTCCAAGACGTGTGATGGAATAATGTGAGAGAAATCAGGATAATGGTTCTGTGTGGTGCACCCACTGCTCACTACTATAAACACACCTGTAGGATTGTAATATGGATATGCTGACAACCAACCGCTCTAGTTCAGTAACCACTATAAAGACTCTCACCAGCAAGTTAATGGTGCACCAGTGGAATGGCACCAGATCCAGTGAACCACTTCTTCACTAGAACCATTTCAAAGGTTCAAACAAGCAAACTACTGGGGCACTTGCAGCATGTTAACAGATCACTACCAAGAGAACTGTAGAAGTGTAAGGTGTGGATATTTAATCAGATTCCGAAAACCATAAGTCAAACAAACCAGACAACAAAGAAAAATGTTACCCCCAGGTTTTTCCCAGAATATAACGTCAAGAATAAACGGTGATGTAACTGTGGGTTAGGGCTGTTGTCATGTGGATATATCCTTGCTGGATAACTTACCTGTTGAGGTCCTGTGTCATTCCAAGCTTTATGCCCAAAGGAAGAGACAGTGGCTGAAGCAAATTGGGGCCTTGATGTCCCATGTAGAAGAGCGGGGTGCAGGCTGTGACAGTAATACCCAGAGGGCTGCGATGAACAGCTGACCACGTCCTGACTCAGCTCATTAAGCATGTCAGAGGTCACCTGCAAGGGAGGCAACCCATATCCAGCAGAAATATCCAAGTTTTGTTCAGGTCGTTCTGAACCAGTGGTATGGTGTGAGCGGGATGCGATCAGAGAGTCATTGTGGGACAGCAAACTTTTAGCATCAAAGTACTGGTTAATGTCTTGTGATTCTGTGAGAGGATTTGTGTCTGTAAGCATGGGCTGAGGATTGCAGTGAGATGAGATGTGAGGATGAGGTTCGCAGTAATAGTCACCTGTTTCCATGTTCACTGCAGCACACTGAGGTCCCTTATGCACAGCTGCGTTCCCTAAAAGGCAGAGCAGATCCAGATTTGCACAACTAAATTTTCAATCATTGCACTCATTTCACAAACACTTCTTTGATGCTTTTATGTCCCATTTGCCAACATACAATTACTACATGTTACAAAGTGGAACATCATGATTTGTTGGCTCCAGATGATTGTTATATTATACAGAATGGCGTATCATGTACTTTAACGTGACAGCGTGTCGATTTCCACTCTGCTGGGTACACCAGACAGAATGTCCATATGAAACTAATAATCGGTGAAACTGATTACAAGGGGCACAACTCACAACGGGATCAAAAATAAATTTGTGTAGCAAAGCTGAGCTTGGTACATTGCATTTGTCTCGCAGACGAGATCACTGGATGCTGCATCATGAAGTGCTGAACCCAACACGACATGGTTTTATCCAATGAGGGGAAGGGAAATGTATATAGGGTATAAAAGTATATACAACAGCTAACGTATATATTGATCTGACCATGGATGTATGGGATGGGTAATACCGCGTCTTTCTGTCAAGGTCGCATGTACAAATTCAGTTCTCAGTAATTTGGTTACACCCAGCCATCTGTCACAGGAGGTTTGTCAGGTACCTGACCAAATGCAAGTTTCTGCTCATGTCTGCAGAGCTATGTGACTGAGTAACTAAAGACAATGACTTACCACTCAACCACAACCTGCGCCTAAAATACCTTGTATGACAGGTTCCCATAACTATTCAGGAAGGCAAAACTTCTGTAAGATCCATATCATAGTACCTGCAGGGTGATCAGCTGTCAGAAGGCTCTGCATAAGGGATCTCTTCACCGTCGCAGACTTGACTGTTCCACGAAAGGGTCTTGACATGGGCGGGGTCTGGTTCTGGGAATTCTGGGAGCAGCTGTTACAGAAATCATAAACACATCTTATAAGGATTGCAAATGAGACCAAAACTCACAGAAAAATCTGTCACCCATTCCTCTTTTTGTTCTTCAGAGGTTTTGGTCGATTCATCTGCTGTCTACATTGCACATTCAAATTAATATCACATCATAACTATCAAGACTTTCACCGGAATTAAGAATTCCATGTATTTGCTACAGAGTGCTGAACTTTAGCCATTCCACCAAAACTGGTTTTGACAGCATGTAACACGTGCTTAAATTTGAAAAGGTCATTTATACCAACATTGACTTATACTGTATGGAAAAGGGCCATACAGTAACACAAATATAAATCACTTACTTTTGCTTTATTAATTTGCTTAGATCTTCTTGTAATTCTTGTAAATAGCCTGTTGGAAAACAATGCATTTCATGGTAAACATCACAGGAATGTCAGAATGTCAAAGAGGAGTCAATTTAACAAACCCTGAACATAAAGTCTAAAAAACACACCATTTGCAATGAGGCATATTAGAAAACTGATATATAATGCTGAAAAATAGATCATACTTATAGGGGACAAGTTGATTTAAAATAGGTTTATCAGAAACCCAACAGCTAGTCATGGCACCTAGTTTGACAAATTCATGCATTTGTATACTTATGATTAGTATTGCGAAATTTTAATTTTTCAGTTTCCTTATTACACTACACTACCGTAAGGTTATAGTGCAAAAAGGAGCAAACATGTAACTGCCACATTCAAACTTTTTTTTACGTTTTCTGAATAGCACCTAAGCTTTGAAAACTGATACCGTCAGTTCCGATCTGTTTCAGAATTCTTCGCCTCACATATATATATATATAACTTACTTGTGCCAGGAAACCATCGTGAGGTCTTAAGGTCAGACAATAGTGTCCTAGCTATGGTGTCCAGGGGTGGAGACTACAAAACAGGCATTCATAAATATCATTCTTCAAGAAATCATTTTGTGATAACATTTTATGTGGTGCACTGGCTGCAAAATTATTACCAATAACCTTACACATGTATATGTATTCTATAATTCTTGGCCTTGGAACATCGTCAAAGGCTACAAATCTCACAGCAGACACCCTTTATCACAGGCAAAATGCTCTGATGTAAATAGAACAGGCAAGGCTACTTATAAAACTGAATGTTGTTGAACAAATCAGTGTGTACAGATTCCTCCAGCCAGGTATTCCACAACAATGTCTTGTTAATTTTGGTGAAAGCCACTGTGACGTCATAATGGCATAATATGTAACCAGTGTAAGGGAGACAATTTGAAACTTTGTATTCCATTCTCAGTGAACAAGGCAACTGTGACCTAATGGTATCACAGAAAGATCAAGCATATGTACTAACAAATGCAAGACAGATGGTAGGTGAACAATGCCAGGCAGCAGTGTTAACTTTCACAGTAGAAATGTTCAAAGTTTACAAGCAGATCGGTACTATGAATGTTGCATCGTTCAAAACAGTTTTCTGATTTATTTCCAACAGCCACATTTGCGATTAGATATTCCTTCACACTGACATTAGTTGCCATATTTATCCTGGTAACCCTCAAGACAAGGTTTTGCCTGGTGTGTGTGACGTTGTAAGCCACATGCTATTTGGAATGACTACTTTGTATGCGTGTGAAAGTGTTCACATGATGACTATTTTTTTTTCTTATTATATGCTTATTACCTGCATTGTACACTGTAAGGAGGGTTACAGAATAGAAATAATGTAACTGTTGGGGTTGTCTATCAGCAGATTTACAGTCAATAAGGTGGATTAGGTTGTAGGCCTCAGGCTATGGCTTTGACCTAAAATAACATTCTTATCGATCTTATTGACTGTAAATCTGCCAACAGACACCTTCACCAGGAGCTTATTATCTGAATTTGAACTCTGAGACACAACACTTCATCTGAATTGAAGGAATAAAAGATGATCATAATAACTGTGACACTTACCTCAGGGAAATCCTCCGTTAATGGCATTGATACACAGGGGGTGGATTTGCAGGACACAGAAATGCTGAAATAATGATAAGTCAGTATAAAAAATGTGATGAAATTAATTGAGCAGTTTTGCAAATGTAGCAGTCTGATCACGTTTCAAACAACTGTCAAAAAACATTTTAGCTCAAGTAAAAATTACAAAATTACAAATTTAGAAGCCTAAAGTGGTACACTATCAATTTTGTAGTGTAGATAAACAATCAAAACTGACCAAATGTGAATTAATAAGCTAATTCACTAACCTGTGCATGTTTATCCCTGGAATGGATCCTGGAGTGACAACACAACTGCTCATCCCTTTGTCATCTGTCACTGCCTTCTCACATGCAGAGCTGTAAAATCATACATGTGTTTTTCACTTATTTGCTCCCATATAAATGAAATATTGTTTGGAGTCTTTACTTTGTGAATAGCAAAAATACCTGTCCAAACATACAAATGACTCAGTTGTTATTATTATTTCCCTTTCACATGAGTTCATTTATTTATTTGATTTGTGTTCAATGCCGTATTCCAGAATTTTTCACTTATACAATGACAGTCAGAATTATAGGTGGAGGAAACCAAAGTGTGAACCACTGATCTTCATTAAATAATGTACCTCACAACCCCTGCGCTCCTCAGTCAAAATATCAGGAGCTGGATTTGAACAAGCTACCCCATTGGCAGTTGCGGCGCCAGGTTTTTTTTCTCTTCTTTTAGAAACAAACAAGTCAGGTATAGCAGCAAAAACTGACAACGGCATTAAATATACCTGAGAAAATATTTATCTAATTAAAATATATATTATATAAATTAATCACTATGTCCCATTCTTCTGAAGCCACCCCATTACCTGACATGGTTGGTGTTTTCCTTGTCACTCAGCCATGACTGCTGGTTGTCCTGGCTTTCATCATCTGCACAACTGTCATTCAAAATGTTCTTCAAATCTTCTTCTGCTTTTTTTCTAACGGACTCTGGTGTGACTACTTTGATTGGACCTCGGACTAGGGGGCAAAATACATGGTGCAGCTTTTAACAACATCATTGTCTGTACATGAATTATTTACAATAGCATAATGTTTGATTCAGTATCCAATAATATTAATTCACAGTTTTTTTCTATATATGAATTGAATTACATAAAATATGCCATAAAGAATGTGTTCAAATGGAAAGACCATCTTATACATTGTTTTTAATCATTGCATATTAGTGAAATAAAGAAGTACCAACCAACATGACCATAGAAACATTTGTATTGCAGATCACACACAGCCTCGAACTATCTTTGAAAATTTCCTGTTAAAGGGGCACAAAACTTTTATAATTCTATCTGCTAGAAACAAATGTTTGTCTTCTTGATGTTTAACACTCTGTTCAAAATACCAGCTCCTTCAACACCCTAGATATAACACTCCAGCCAGCCTCAGTAAGGACAAAATCCCACTGAGGATTGAATGACCCTGGGTATCCCACCACATCACTGATCCTTTGATCAATTGGCCATTATAACCATGTCTGTAGACCTATATATAAATGAAAATTATCCAGAGTGCTCACATAACTAACTTCTTCACAAGTGGTATTACAAACAGTGCCCAGTGCATTCCTTGGACAAGGAATGGACAAAGTTAAATGACAGTGAGATAGTAGATACTGAACTAGAAATGCCCATGGAGGACATAATATACTTGGATTCAGTTAGTTCTACTTTAATGGGTAGCTGCTAAAGATATGAATATGGACTTAACACATGACATGTTGTTGGAATAAAATATATTTTCAGTAACGACAGTCATACATACTTCTGTTCACGGTAAAAGACTTCTTTCCTTTGCCGAAGAGCCCAAGCCGTGCCTGTAAAAACAAGAGAAAATGTGACAGGACAGTATAAAAGACAAAAAACATATATCAATGTATTCAATTAACTCTACTACCATTTTACTTTACTACGTCTACACATTTATAAAGGTGACCTCATCTTTCTTTATGAAGAGGAAAAAATAATTCTTGCCGTGTGACAAAAATATACACATCCAAAATATACTGAATTAACTTACAGTTAACCTACAGCCTGTGACAGCAGATAACTTCCGATCTGTTTGTCCAATGTCTGTATCCTTCTGCAAGCATAAATAAATTCTGATCATTATTAATCCATAAATTGTCAACCAGAAACACTTTGCACTTTTCAAGGAAAATACACTTTTCACGCTTTTCAAATTATGTTCACCTACCTAAAATAACCCTGAAAACTTTCAAGAAAAGTAACATATACAACAGGGACCGTTATATGTGCCAAGCCATTTGATGTTTCTTTTGCCCCTGTAGACAATTAGTCACTGATTGTGAATACATAAATTTGTGAGCTTGAACTTTGCTTCCTCTGGTTTACATGTGGTTGTATATCACACAGTTTGTCAGGAACCTGTTGAGATGTAGTGAAGGCACTAGTCAGCTTTCTTTGCCCACAAAACTAATTGCTATCATAACATTATTTCTATGATTACCTTTTGACAGTTTATAGCATAAAATATCAATCCTGTAAATAAAAAATTAATTAAATCAAAATATCTCACCATTATGACATTACGAGGTAATTTCAGATGTTGGATGCGTTTTTCTGTTCTGGTTCCCTGAAACATGACATAAGATGCAACTTACAGTATTTCAGTCCAAGTAATGGTTGTATTGGCATCATGCTAATATGGCTACACATTTTAAAGTTACATAATGCAACCTTATCTTTATACAGTCGTTTTTATATTATTGCTAAACAGCTTATCACAAAACCATATAAATATGACAACTGTCAGAGGAATGAACTAGGTACATTACACAGCTCTGACTAGACTTCACTTTAGGCCATCCTTAAGAAATTCTTTGTTGGGTGTAACCCAACCCTATCAGAAAAAGAAGGGGTGTTTGTTCAGGAATTGTGCCTTATTTTTTTTTATTCTGGCTATTCTGGTAAATCAGAAAATGGGGTTTTAAGAAAATTAACATTCTGGAAAAAAAAAACCAGCAACAACGTAAGGATCCTTTTGTGGAGGTTTTGTTAGATTACATCTCACAAATAGAAGTTTTATGATCGTAGAGAATGCAGATTTTCATATCATTCAGAGGTACACTTCTCTCCAACAAATGTGCAATGAAAATCTCAGGTGTATAAAATCATCATTGTCAGTAATACCTTGGATGCCATATTCCCTTTTGCTTTGTTCCTCTCTGAACGCCTCCTTTTTTTCTTAGCTTTTTCACTGAACTGTTTGGGGGAGTCACTGTCACTCATGCTTCTCAAAGTACTTCCTGGCCTACATGGTCTACCACAACGAATTATTGATACATGATCTGACTTCTCGTTTTCTTGTGGTTTGAAATGGGATTGAAATGCTGAAAATAATGAAGAAAATATTAAAATTACTCAAATATTTCAAAAGTAACGATTGATAAAATTATATTTTTTGTTAACATCTGAAGTTGGCCAACCTAACCAACATAATTTTGTCCCATAATAAAAATATGATTTATGAGCACGGATTACTATCCATGTTGCCCTTTGAGTGCAAATTTAAAAGGCGGAGAAATTATGTTTTCACCCATTCTTGTGATGAGTCATATTTGTTCACCTTCATTTCTGTACACAAACATTTATTACTGACATGAATCAGTCTGTCACATGTGGTATATAAACTAATCTTTAAATTACAACCTTTACATGTCTGTGAGACATCCACTTGTCCTGTTTACAACAGTGATACGACTTTTGATTAACAAAGATTTTGTCATTTCAGTGGAAAACAGATATTTCACTTACCTTTAAAAACAGAATCTCTAAATGCCCTTTTCTGTTCATATTCTAATACATGCAAATCCATGTACTTAAGCTGTTCCAATGAATTTGATTGTTTTCAAATCTATCTAACATATCTGGCAGGTCTGAAAAGTGAAACTCAATCAATATTACGCATTTAACGGTACCAAACTGAAAATCAAGGATGCAAAGTTTGGGAAAAGCATAGGCCTAAAGTTCCCAGGTAACACAAAACTGACAAGTTCAACTTGACACCAGTAGTGACAAAGTTTACAAAGTCCATGCCGTCTTGCATTTCACTATGCTTTGTATAACATACTTCACGTAATATTTTCGTAAATAATATGTATATGAGATATAGCACAATAAGGCAACGTGGTATATTTAAGGAAAGATATATAAATTTTTCTTCCAAAGTTTCGGCGTTGCCGGCTTTTGGCTCCTTTCTCAGTGCTCATTAATTTAATTTATGCAGCACGTCAATTTCGACAGACTGACCGATAGACAAAAGTTGAGTTAAAGAGCAACTTGTCACAGTGAAAAATGTGGAATTTACTCGGCACTAGCAAAGTGGCAGCAGTACCCATACATTTGCTTTAGAACGACAGATGCTCTGTGTGTCCATCGGCTACACTACAGAGCGCATCATCGTGATTTACTCACAACGCTGCGATTTACACACTAGTACTACCGCAAATATTTACCTTGGTTTTAAGAATACATGTAACTGCGATAAAAGCGCAATATATACCTTTAAGAAGCTAAAACTAGTCTTTCGATATCTACATCCATTTTGGACTCGAACATTCGTATCTGGCGCCCGCTGTCTGCTAGCATATATATATATATGTCACCTGGCTCAAGACACAGTTTCGGATAAAGCATTACGCACAAACACAACAAATATCAAAGACTATTTACAGGAAAAATAATTGTGTTTGTGCACGAATTGTTTAATTGTGGCTTCTCGTGTTTCAAAAAACACAAGAATGGTTTGGCGTTTTACGCAACTTCGGTTGAACTGTCAGGCGTCACCATGGTGACGTGCAATGCATGAAATGACAGGCAGTTGATAAATTCTTGATGACGGTTAAACTGTAGAGAGTTTTAAAAACCAGCTTTAGCGAATCGACATTTTATGTACGTTGTTGTACATTTCCCTTAGCTAGGCAGGCGTCTTTGCGTTGACATTTCCCTGGTAAATTATGGCATTTAATCTGTCACATTTATGCCACCTGTGTCTTTAGGACATCTGTTGTTGTTGTAAATGTATTTTTTTTTGGTTGATTTTCTAGTAACCGAAAAAATCTTGGCTGTGGCGATTGTGATACTTGGATTGAGACGGACGAGGCTTACCATTAAGCAAACAGCAATCCATGTACCAGATGCTGGGGCTGATTTATTAGCTATAGCTGTGGCATTTATTGAAACTTATTGAAATGTTTAGTGATACATATGTGGTATGTTTAAATTTATTTAAGATTGCTTTTTACAAAATGATTTGCAAAAATTAAAAGGTGTTATATTTTGATAGGTTTCCAAATGGCGCAGTGTGTGATCACAGCAAAGTACCCTCCCCACATCGACCCTACAAAAACACCTCTGGCATATGGAGACCGGGCTTTGCCAAGACTGGTATGATGATTAATGATTATTAATTGTCAAAATATTTCCTTTTTCACCTATGAAACAATTAACAGCTAGATTACCTTTTTAAAAATTACTTGCAGAGTAAACTCATAGTAGTCCATCTATAGCAAAGTGCATTTTTTTGTTGTTGTTGTTGTTGAAGATCCCTACATTAATTCCATGCTGCACAAAAAGTAGTAGAACCACAGTTGAGCAAGCAAGGAGAGATGCTTTTAAAAACAGCCTCATTTGTGACATGTTAGTGAATTCCAGCCAGATGTGTTTGTTTACTTAATTGGTGTAATTTGCAATTATAGACAAACCATTGCCTGTGACATATGTTGTAAAGGTTATTTAACAGAAGACATTGTGGTTACTGCTGTTATATATGCCTTGTGTGAAACAATTTCGTTTATTTGTGAATGTATGTGTTTGGGGCATTTGAGATTATTTAAGTTATGAATCCATCAGATCTGTGTCTCAAATTTGTGCACTTGCATGTATTTGTAAGACTGTATCTCCATGAAGCACCAGGTGTAATACATCCAACCCTGCCCGGTCACAATAATTAATAATATATCTTTGCATTGTTTTAGAACCGTGAATTACAAGATGAAAATCTCCTGACCCGTCAAAGAGCCGTGTTATCCTTGTGTGACTATCTTCATGACCCAGAGCACATAGCAGAGGCACTCAGAACAGGTAAGCCAACATGTTCCATTATACAAATGTATTATTCTGTTCACTAATTATTTAGGTACTACTTCACTTAATGTTTGTGGTAGCTCAAGCTAGACAACTTGTACATGTAAGTGATATGGCTTTATGTTTTTATTCCACTGACATTTTGTAATTAATGGTTCAGTTGGTTAGCGCACTAGCACAGCGTAATGGCCCAGAAGCCAGCCACCAACCTGGGTTACCCCAAGGACTTTGCCCAGTTTTGTCCCACCACAATGCTGGCTGCTGTCGTATAAGTGAAATATTCTAGAGTATGGCATAAAACTTCAATCAGAGAAATAAATAAATAAATAAATTGCATAATTAAAACAACTGGGGCCAACAGCAAGTAAAGAATTTACGTCTCAAACCTGACACACTGTATTGTTGTAGTATGGGTGAACCATGGGCTAGAAATGCAGCTATCACTGCATTTCAGGGTGTGGCCTTTACTTACAGCTGGGCAGAGATGTGACTGTCAAGACTTCCCTAAATGACCTAAAATTTCGCCCATGCCTGTTGCTCATTTTTCCATGTGCTGAGAGTTGTATTGATTTTAGAAAGGAGTCTTGAGGCTGGCTTGGTAGGTACATATAGGATGAAATATAGGATGAAATCCCACTGGAAAGCACCAGAAATAATTTTTTCATGACATTAATTTGCCTCTAACTTGCAATTTTGAGGGTGAAACTTGAGGCCATTTAGGCATATTTCATTGGTTTTCTTTGATGAACTTCCGTTTTTTTTTTAATACTCAGATTGTCTCAACAAGGCTTTTGTTACAGGTATAATTCAGAGCCTGAAAGCACTACTCTTTGACTCCGATGTAACAGTTCGACAGAAATCTACAGAGTGTTTGTACGTCATAGCAGGTATGTCAAAATTAAGGCCTTTCTTCAGTTAGTTTTGTTATCTTCATTTGTGTAAGAAAAAGGTTTCAAAATTTAGAATGTGTTCCTTGCACAGTATGTGTTTTCCTTTTTTCTTCTTTGCACAACAGTTTTATTAACATTTTTTAATTCTTTTTAATAATTTTCTATGTCTATTCGTTCCATTACAGGCCATGAGATTGGAAGAGAGGCCTTCCTTAAGTTCGATATTATTAGTCATCTGTCAATGCTCTTCGATGACTCTGAGGACATTGCAAGAAAAAATGCACACATGGCTATGGAGATGATCTCAGAAACGCCCATGGGTAAGTAGATCATTTTTACCTTGTTCATTCTAAATCACTGATGTGTTAGAGGCAACAAGGAGTGGACCAAAGCCTCTATAAGCTGTAAAAATTCCTCTGAGTGTACCTGTATGTATATTCTAAACACATATTCCATTTCACCGTTTTCAGGAGCATCAGGAATTGTAGGTGAAAACTTGATAGACAAGCTGGTGGACAAGTTACCCTCAGAGCATGATGAGATAAAGGTAAAGCATGTATTTGTAAAAGGCATATATGTACTTGACAAAGAATGTCAAACTCAGTATTGCTTCAATATTTAAATTCTCGTGTGTACTTTAAGCAAGCAAAAGTTAAACTAAATAACGCCACTATGTCATGAGTTCATCACCATGTAGGATCTGCATATCTAGAAATTAAGAGCAGACCCATTCATGTGCTGTGAAACTTCACAGGAACTGATCCTGGACACCTTACACTTCTGCATGCGTGTGGATACAAAGATGACTCTGATGAGTGGTGCCATGAAAGTGTTCACTGACCTCCTGACCCATACACTGCCCGCCATCAGAGCTAAAGCTGCCCGAGACATCATGGACTTGAGGTACATAATCTGTCACCATCAGCTGAACATATCTTACAGATGCATATTCTAGGAATTTTTGTGGGATTCTGATTTAAGTGGGTGTTTTGTTTTTTTGTTGTTGTTGTTTGCATAGTATACCATTTGTGCATGCACCAGTAACTCATGTTCAGTTACTGGATATGATTGAAGGGCAGTTTGACTGATGTGTCATTTATATTGATTAGTCTCCGGCAGATTGCCTCCCTTGAAGTCACTGTCCAAAATAGATAACATGTTTTTGAGAGCACTCTCTGGATAAGTGAGATATTTGAAAATGACAATAGCTCTAGTTTAAATGTAAACCTCAAAAAAGTTGATGATCTTCATCCTCGACACAAATGTGGTTGGTTGCATCTATCATGTTGATGAGCAGAGAAAACCTGTGAATTTAATGGAAAATTTGTCTCTCTAATTATGAAACTAGAGTGCCTTCTTGCTTCTGTGAGAGTGTTTCAGCAATATTCATTTTTAGAGAAACAAGAGGGTGTGTTTCATTCTACCTGTAAAATCAGGATATTACACAGTGTGAAATGCTATTTTCATTGGTGATAGGAAATTCTGATATTGTACTTATATATAAATAAATGTGTGCTTATACAAAAAATGTTCAATATTAGCTGATATTTGTAACACATCTGTACCTCTCTGCTTTCCTCAGTGTTCCTTTAGAAGGAAAGAACACGGCTGTTGAAGTGGAAGCTGTCAAAAAACTGGTGGCACTGCTCTCAGACTCGGATCCTGATGTCAGGGCTAATGCTGCTGGAGCTCTAGCTATGTGAGTATATACCACTGAGATTGAAATCACTGACTTCAGCTAATCCACAACTGAGCGCTAACTTAAGTCCCACTTGTTCTTGTCCACCAGTCATCCACCGGTATGCGCTTGTCTATACATCATATGTGGGAAAGTCGGGCAATTTTTCTCTGTAGTTTGGTGGTTTCCCTCACGTAGCATTCCTTCTTGCATCCATAAAACTAACCTCTATCATGTAAGAGAAAAATTCTGGATTAAATATTTTGCTCTGTTTACTTTTACAGGATAACGATCACAACCAAGGGCAAGTATACAGCAATAAGGGAAGAGGCTATTGGTGCTTTGGTGAAGCTCGTTGATGACTCAACCAGTGAAGTTCGCCTCAATGCACTGAAGGTAGGTGGGATCACCATAACCTGTTGGAACTTGGTTGAAAAAAACCAATAATTTTCAAATAACTTGAAAAAAAAAATACAATTACATGATGCATAACTTTGGTTCTTGCATCATCAGCCAGGGCCTTTATGGTCATGTGCTACATTTGTCACAAAGAATTGTTAGGTTACTTATAATGTCCATTATGTAATGCTCTGCTGATCTTAGAAAGGTGTTTTTAAAAAAAAGACAACAAAAATAGAGACATATATAGGCATAGGCATTTTTTTATGACGCTTTTTGACATTTTATGACATTTTTTTTAAATTGCCTTTTAATCTGGAATTCTTACAAGGCCATAGGATACGTCCTTTTAGAGAAACTGGAAACACGATGTCGTGTCTTCTGTACCCTACTCTCTTCAGTATTAGGGGCGAGACAATCCTTTGTGTGCGATTTCTTTATTGTTACAATCGAAGGCCACGCATTCTGGCCTCCTGGTTGAGATCTTGGGGAATAGCCCCCGACATATTCCACTTTCTCATTGGAAATGCCTTTCAAGTAATCAGAATTGTCTTGTAACCGCAAGGAAAACAGCTGATTTAACACTACTTCTAAATGGCAAAGTAGTGAACTAGGTACACATGATGTGACAGCGGAAACAGATGCCTTCTCGGTTGGTTAGAAATATCTCGCCCTTGATCAGCTAAAACTGAGAGAATGTCGGGCTGTTTGCCACATGGGCGTTTTTGCTTACTTTGAACTGCGATATCTTGGCTATCATACATCACTGAAACAGAAAGTGACGTTTTTTGAACTATGAATAGGATTCTTTATGGATACATATATTCATTTAGTCTGGTGTTGTCTTTTCTTTTAAGATCTGTTTGAAAGGTAGAATGATTGCCTATTGATAAAGTACCAGTTTCAGCATGTACAAAAATTCATTGTACAGCATTTTCAGGGCAAAGTTAGTATTAAATATATTATAGTATTAAATATAGCTCAGTTGCATTAGTGCTGATTACCAAATTCACTTTTCATTCCAGGCCCTAACATGTTTGTCTGAAGCCCCAGAAGGAAGAGAGGTGCTGCTCACACAAGTAGAAAAGGTAACTAACCCATAGTTACCAATCAAAGGATTAACCTCATAAATAGTTCAGAACAATCAAAAACATCTGATTATTCTTATGTGTAATCCCCATGTTATCAAAATGGAAACCTGCAAGTGGCCAGATCATCTTGTGGCTTTTGTACAAATTTCCTAACAGATGAGTAAGCCGAATCCTTGAAAGATCCAGTTTATCTGAATTTACTTCATTAAACTGAACTTTTAAATGTCTTTGTGTTGTTACTACTGGGAGGCTTTTTCAGCTGGATATTGCCCCAGAACTCCCTTTGCAACAGAGAGGTTATACAGGCTCTAATTTGTTTCTCTTCCATTCCAGATTAAAGCCCACCTTAACGATCATATTCCTGCTGTAGTGAAGGCAGCTACCATCGCTGTAAAAGTCATCACATGGAAACCATAATTAAGGGTGGAATTCCCTTTTCATCCTCTTAAAAACAGTACCAATCACAACCCTATATGAGGAGACACATTGTTTAGTTTCTTCAGTGGTGGGATAGTTACACTCCTTCATACAAATAACACATACCAACTTGTACATTATAAGTAAGAGGAGACCAAAAAGGGAGTTGTATGCATAAATAAGTAATTTAATGAGATCAATTGTACATGAAATGTATTTATATCGTAACATACCATGTGTATTGTAATCTACCGCTTGCATTCTGCAACTGTGAATAAACCACCTAAGCATGAGGATGCTCAAAGATGACTGGAATTCATTCATGTAGTTGACATAGAGCAGAGATCTGTAGGTTATATCACTTTTGCACTGTTGATAATTCATCAAGAGTTGTACTGGTTGTATGATTACTGCAGTATTGAGGTTTCGTCAGCAAACAACTAGAAGCGGGAACATGGAAGCAGATTTCTGTTGGTTATACAAATACTAAAGTGATGGTGTTTCTCCCACTAACAGCCTGAACTAGGAAAACACTTTGTTCTCTTGGTTATGCCATTATTGTAGTGTTGGTGCTTCATCCATAAACAACCTAAACCAGGAACACTTTAGCTGTATACTGTTCATTACCACAGTGTTGGTTCTTGGTTTATAATCAGAACCAGGGGCACATGCAAGCTCGTTCTGTTGGCTATACCATTACAGCAGTGGTGGGGTTTCATCCACAAAACAACTTCAACCAAGAACATGTAAGCATGCTTCTGTTGGTAATGACATTAATGCAGTGTTTGTGCTTCATCCACAACTAACTCAAACCACCAACACACAAGCTATTGGTTGGTTATACCATAGTTCAGTAGGTTATACCATGCCCCCAGTGTTTCTGTTCAACCACAAACTTCAACCAAGAATATGGAAGCATGGTTCTGTTGGTAATACCATTAATGCAGTGCTGGTATTACCATTTTTGCAGTGTTGGTACTTAATCCACAACTGACCTCGGCCAGCAACTTAAAATCACACTTCTGTTGGTTACACCATTACTGCAGTTTTGGCCTTTCATCCCCAAGGAGCCTCACCTAGGAACCAAGTTTTGCTGGTTATACCATTATGACAGTGGTGGTACTCAATCCACAAACAATTTGAACCAGGAGAAAATTAGTTCAGTTCTGCTGGTTATACCGTGGCTGTCTTATGAGGATTACAGTGTTGGTGTTTCCTCATCTGAATCAAACTCCACATCTTCATCTTTCACCCAGTTTCCACCTCTATCCTTCTTCCAGCCCGACCTGCATGGGGGAAAACAAGCATATTACATGTACATGTGTATCAGTATGAAAATGGCAACTTTTCTATACCTGCATCAATTCTTTTCAGCAATATATGTACAAGATATATGTGTTCACTGGAATTTTTAATAACTTTCCTAAAGTTAAATGCCAACTCACAGGTAGTACATGTATATGCAGATACTAAAGTATATCATGGTGGTATGTCCTTGTAGCAAGCCAATCTGAAAGGCCAGTATTTCCCTTGAAAAAGTGAAGAACAATTGCAATATTCAGGTCAAGACATCACCTGTGCATTTCTTCATGATGTTAAGGAAGCAGTATACATAGTGTACATCATCTATGCCAGCTTAATGCCTTGCCATACAGACTCTACCAGTAGTAATGATGTGGAGTCGTATGTGATTTATAGTAAATCCTATAGACTTCAATGTGAGTTTTCACACGCTTAGTGCAATACAAAGTAAAAAGTCTATAACAGTCTGGCCACACTGTGACAACTTTGGCAGAATCCCTACTCCACAATGACGTAACAATATGAACAGCCGCAGTTCATGCTGCGCACCACTATGCACGTCACAACAGAGCAGCCAAGGTCAAATTAGCACTCAGTCACAGACGAGTGCCCATCAACTGCTTTCAAAGTTTGAGGCCGAAGCGTGTTTCTACAAGATTAATAATGCAGCAAGATTTTAAAGTAACTTTTTCTACTTGGTATTTCAGTTTTCCCAACGTTTTTGCTTTGAGCTACTGTGAATGGAAATATTAATTGAACGCTTGAGTTTCAATAAAATGGATACTGAATGTGGTAAGCGTGCCGCCACTACATTAAGGCTTAAGCTGCTGAGTGAAAGTTATCATCCAGCACCTGCGTTCTGCAAGATATCATGACATTTTGAAGAACAAAACTGCGGTCATCCGAATTGCAAATGTCACTGATACCATCTCATGGATGATGGCAGGAGTACTGATCAGGTCTGACCAAGGTATGACTGGATGAGCACTGACCATGGATGATGGCAGGAGTACTGATCAGGTCTGACCAAGGTATGACTGGATGAGCACTGACCATGGATGATGGCAGGAGTACTGATCAGGTCTGACCAAGGTATGACTGGATGAGCCCGAGACAACGGTCTAAGGATGGTTTATATATTCTGATATGCGGGGACCACTGGCCACCCTTAGCCTGAGGGTTATGTGAACCCAATTTAGGTATATAGCTTGTAAAGAGCTACCTCCTCGTTTAAATCCCCTGCATGCGTGTTAGATTCTTCCTGAAAAAACATAAAGCACGACAATCCTGAAAGCTGAAATATTTACTTTCATTTTGCCAAAATTGCTACTTGCCTTTACATCACCATTCTCCTATAAGTCTTAACCGAAGTCAAAAACTGGGTCATATTTAGCAAGGTCTCCACACGCTGCCATGTTTTTAAAATATGTGTCAGCCAGGCGTGCTTGGACACCATCAGTTGACCTTTCCATGACATCATATCGTGAAATTTACATCCACACTAAACAAATCTACACCTTCAAATCAATTTACAATAAGGTCAACCACGGATGCACATGCGCAGGGAGCAACAAACAAGGTTTATTATGTCAAATTGTCTACAACTCATGTGAGCGTAAGTCACTAATGTAAACTATCTTGGTTTCACTCCTTGTAAAGGGTACAGAATGTGAAAAAATTTGGCAGAAAAACACGGAATGTCTTGGTGAACAGAGTTTACCTCAGTTTTACCCAGTTCATGCATGTCTTGGTTCATTTTGCACGAAATTTCATGGTGCAGAGTTTCTCTGAGCTAAGCTATTTTGTCATACCACTATTTTAACCTGCATAGCTCCTCGGTTATGATCTATGCCTAACCCCATATAAAAGATCACAGCCAAGATCCTTGGCTATGACAGGATGCGTGATATAAATCTTCCATGGGTTTGGGCAGAGTTTTTCCAATCATACTATCTTAAGTATATTTTTTTTTTAACATAACTCACCCATCTGTTTAAAAGCTGAATTTTCAAAAATAAAATCTACTTTTTGAATGAATGAATACATCTTAGCATCACATCAGCAGCATTTCAGCCACATCCTAGAGAGACCGTGTTTAAACCAGGAAAATGTGACCGCTTCTGAAAACTAGCTTTCCACACATGAAATATCAACGTTACTATTTTGGGGGAAGCTGAACAAATAAAACTAAAACTATCTTTTCAAAGCTCGCTTTCTACGCATAAAAATCCTGAACTATTTTTTTTGAAAGCTAGCATTTCAACCATAAAATCCAAACTGAATTTTGAAAGTTGGCAAAAAGACTCACTCTGTCAACCTAAGGTACTGTTCGGTCTTAAGCCTTGTCTCTGCTACTCTCCCTTCCTCAGCTGGTTTGGATTTCGTCCTTCCTTTGGTCTTAAAATTTTTACATTGTGCCGAGCTGGGCTCAGGAGGAGGGGGTGGTGGTAGAGGAGGTGAAGCTATTGTTCCCATGGAAACAGGATTTCCAGACAAAAATCGAGATTCTGTACGACTGAGATTATCAGTCCTGGTTATAAGGTTAGGATCTGATAACCTGCCACTCCCAGCAGCACCTTCTCTGCACTGCTCAGAGGCGACAGTCCTGGACATGTTCTTACTGATGTATGGACTGATTGTCTGTGAGCTGGGTTCTACATGGCCATCCCTGAACACCTCCTTGAGCCTCCGAGAGTGGATTAACGGACCAGAATCCTGATACAGGGCCTTGGAGTGACCAGGAAAGCAGGAAGTGGACGCTGTCCTAGGCTGGTCTTTAGTATTCTCGTTTTTCAGACAAAGGCGCACTTTTCTGTCGTAAGGCTTCATTTTCGAACGTTTGGACCTTGAATCGTAACAGCAAGCTCCAAGAAGGCCTGTTGATTGAGCTATCGGCTGCAAATCAAAACATACTACACTGTAGTAGCAACCAGAGTTTAGGTACATTTCACAGTGAGTAACAGACAATACAGTCAGTTTTGCTGTGAATTGAGTGAAGAATGAAAACCAATGTATCACAAAAAGGACATAATTCTTTAAATTTTTAAGTCATGTGACTCATTTTCACTAAGCTTCTCTTCTGGTGGCAGAGGCTATAAGCAGGCAAATTTTGATTCATGAACCAATCAATGTCTAAGAAACCTCTTGCAACACACAATGAGCTACCTGTACATGTATTTAAAACAAAATTTGGATCAAGCACCTCTTTTTTTCTTTTTTAGTTCAGACCTTTGATGGCTTACTTAGCTAAAGCCCTGTTCCTGTGCAATAAGCAATAAGACTGCGAGTTCAAATCCAGCCTTCATGGGATCAGCAGCAACTTCAAAAGAGGAGGATTCTCAAAGACAAGGTACATAGCAGAAGACGGCAAATTACTGTGGGGCACTCCAGTTTCCTCCACTCTAACCTGACAAACCCTTACTGGCAGAGGTAATAAATGGTTTCATGGGTTGAAGCCTTTCTGGCCAATGAGTTAGCATGACCCAGAAACCTGTCAATAATACAGTTGGTGCGTGCTCACGTTGGCTTCCTCTCCAGTGGGAAGGTCTGCCATCAACCTTGTTGTTGTGGGTTTCTTTCAGGCTCCCACCCATCATGTTATTCGTCGTCGTATATGTTAAATATTCATAAGTACAGCGTAAAACACCAATCAATCAAATAAATAAAAAAATAAACTACTGTCTCACTTACCATACCAATGTCTACAGTGCCATCTTTCACAAACTGGGCATGTTTTCTTTTCTGTACCAGAGCTGCCAAATCCTGCTTCTTTTGCTTATGGAAATGCACGCCTACAGAAAAAAAAAAGCACCAAAAAAAAAAAAAAGAGATCAGTTTCCGAGCTTAGTAAATTTCTATATTAACGGCTCTCAATTCTTACATCTACGAATCTAGAACTTGGTCCTGTTACCTTTGATATCCTCAAAGTGCCAAAGCCATATGCCTGAAAAACAGGCTTCTCATGATCTTAAAGTAATTCTGAATTCATGTCACCTCACTGTCTGTAAACATGGTAACTGATGAAGACCATGTCGTCATAAATCACTGCACATTATTTCACACACTTTCATTTTCAGACCACATAACACTGTTGCTATGACTGACTCGAATAATTATGCCAAACTGTAGATAATCTTTTTTTTACCATAGTTGCTGTAGGCCTAATTGCTTCCGGTAATTATCAAATGTTCATGACGGTTTTAATCCAGATGTCCCTAACATGATGTTTCTCCAGACAATGTCGAGTGCAGCCGACTCTGTTTGAAAATGGTGCTAAGACAGGTTCAGCTGACCTCGAGGTGCTAGTTGAATTTGAATTAATTGTGACTTAATTAAAGTCTTCATCACTAACAGTGTATGTAAAACTAGGTGATATGAAGTCAAAATAAATTTAAGATAAAAAGGAACTGTTGAGGACAGCACACTAGGGAAGACCAAATTCCAGGTTCCCAAATGGTAGGGAACAGATCTATTTCTGAAAGCAAGGCTGGGAAGAACAAAAAACGATTCCAGATCTAAAACACAGTATACTTACTTGCGAGGTGCTTCTTGCCTTGTCTATGGACAGCCAGCATATTAACTGTGTCAAACATAGGCCTATGGTTACAAACAGTACAGGCAAACCTGAGGGCACAGATAGGTTATGTTGGTGAACTTTACTGTGAGAAAAGATGAGTTTACAGTGAAAGGCAAGTAATCTCTTTAAATTCCAAATGTATGGCCATATTCAGAACATATAAATCTACTGATAGCAACATACACATTTACAAAATCATATTTTTCCAGTAGGATACAATCTATTGCCAACAAATCTCCATACATCTTCCAAGTGCATCAGAGCCCTCCAGATAATAACTACCTAAGTGATGTACGAAATTTTAGATCAAATACAGTACTTATCAAAAGAAACTAATTTCAGATGGTTTAAATCTTATGAAAGTCTGGGCTAAAAGAAAACTTTATGTTTACCTGCCATTGCTCATCAAAAATGCTTCGTCTTCTGGAATACTTTCTGCAAATAGCTCCTGCACTCTTCTCTTCTGTTTTTAATAACAAATATATTGAATGTCATATATAGATATATCCTTAAACTTGTCACACACATTCATCAATTGACAGAAAATTATAACCCTACACTATCAACTAAATGAACAGACCACATTTAAACACAGTATGCATCATCTAAAAGGCCATTTTGTGCTGATTCCAAATATGGTCTTTTATATTTTGGGGCATTTTTTTGGTGATTTAATAGTGATTGAGGTGCTACGGTGGAACTTTGGACCATAATTTGGACAGCCCAAAGCACAGTGATGTTACAGATCCTTTTTTGCTGCTAAACATGCTGTAGCTGTTATGTTTCCACACTGAACATAGGTACAGGTGTTGTCCTGCATACATCTTCACGTAGAATGTAGACATACAGCAATCATAAATTCTTTACCAGATAAAAAGAATCTGTGACGTCACTGTGCTTTCATTTGGTCCAAAAAGTAGCCCCTCAATATTTATTTCTGTTTTAATCACTGCCAAAAAATGCCAACAAATAATGAAGACCATATTTGGAATCAGCATGAAATGGCCTTTCAGATGATGCTTGCTTTCTTAAACCGTGGTCTGTTCTTTTAAGCTCCTACAGGTATAAAATACCTGTATGTAAAAAGAGATAAAGGTATGTATAATTGATTTGTAAGACATAGCGTTGGGTACCTTGTCAGATAAAATATCATAATACTTACTCGAAGATTTTCCAGCAGGTCTGGGTTGTCCCCATCTCTTTTAAAAGACATCTTCAATCTTCATCTTCAATCACAAAGTAGTATGTAGAACCATGTGTAATGTGTTCTAGACATTCAGATAAAAATAAAATTTTTCTTAATCTGAAAAAATAGAGTGTACAGATCAACAGCCAGAGGTAATATTTTAGTCATGTCACTGGAGGGATCTGTAGATCTACTTGAAATTTATATTTCAGTATGGTCAATGCACATTATTTGTGAATATATTAAAACCGGGGAAATACGAACTACAAATGTCATACCATCTCAAATGCAAGTATCTGGTATCTTGGAGAACCACTAAAATCTGAATAAACCATAGTTTGGCTGCAAAATCATAAATGTGGTACCCAGATTTTATTCAATTTTCATTTAACATCTTTTTCATACGTAAAGTTACCCTTACCATTACAAATACATGCCCAGAATTTGTAACACTTCCACATCTATATGCAAGTTTTGTGCCAGCAACCTGCAGATGGTCATGGGTCTCCCTCAGGCTCTGCTCAGTTCCCTCCCACCATAATGCCGGCCGCTGTCATGTAAGTGAAATATTCTGTGTAACAGTACTGGTATGGCGCAAAACACAAATTAAATAAATAAATAAATAAACTTCCACATCATGTAATGTAAAATACATCCACATGATGTAAAACACCAATCATATAAATAAATAAATATGCAGGCTTTGAAAATGTTAGCCTTTGTTCCGGAAGAAAAGAAGCTTGGTTACTGGTGCAGAATTTTGCAAATGAATTGGCTTATTTAAAAACTGGGGCCTTTATTTTTGAAAATAATTTCATGCTTGCAAGTGTAAGAGCCATGAGTACATGTTCATATATCAGTTGATGACTCTCTTTGAAAGCCACTCCCATAATTTTCCAACCCCCAAAACCGGGTTCATATTCAGTCAGGGTTGTAACCATTGCTTTCACTTTTGTGTTGCTTTAGAAAAATGTAGCTTTCCATAAAATATGTCATATAAAGATACACAGCGATTAATAATGACTATTCATCAGAACCATTTTTCCAGTAACATACAGTGCCTCTAACCCTGAAACAGAGTGGTAAGCTGTGTTGAAAGCTTCCATACGTCTGCATGAAAACTGGAACTTTTTTTTCAGTTTTTGTTTTTTTGTTTGTTTTGCTTTTTCTGGACACCTGATCTACATGTAACTGTTCAGTAATTCAAACAGTAGTTCAATAAACACAAATTATTGCCTTTGGAAAAAAGTACGTAGGAAGGTATTTTGAAAAGAAAGACTACAGCCTCGTGATCCATCTGGGGAAACCCAGCAGCAGTGGGCGTACATATGTATAATCCATATCGATTGGAAAATTCGAGCAATATTCCCCCTTCTCATGACGTGTTGTTGTTGTTGAACATTCGCTTTTTCCACACGTATCACATACATTCTTCCTTTAACATACTGTTACCAGGGTACTATCTATGTGGAATAGTCAGCTTTAATTTTACAAACCCCAGGTTTCACTATAATATTATCTTCATGAAAAATGAAGTGCATTTACATTCTTTCTATCTGAAATCGAAACAACTTTTCCGTCAGATGAATGTCAACGTGGTTGTAATATCGCGAGATTTCGTCACTGAACGAGAAACATCCGGGACACTTTGCGCGCAGGAATTGCGCAGACGAACTTCATTTGAGAGACATATATTCAGTTGGGATTGAGAGAAAATTTCTCCTCTGTGTGAGTATTTATGATCATCATATGGTATTGTTAGACAGCAGAAATATCCAAGAACTCTTTATGTGCATGTTGTCCAAAGATAATCTCAATGAAGCGTTTAGAACTGTAGTTAGAGGATAGACAACAGAGGGACAGCCAACCAGACGAGTTCGACCCCACTCCTCCATTTATCGCTGGAAGAATGCCAAGCCCAACTTATGACAGATGAAATATCATTTCCATTAAACTTTTTCGTGATATATGTCATGAGCTTAAGGGTTTGCGAATTGGTTGTACCTGATGACATTGTTATACAACTAACCGATCAGCGTAGTCTTTGAAGATGAATTATTTAGAAAAAAAAATGAAGAAAATGGCTCTGCTAATCATGGGATGTTCAGTTTTGAGGTCAGCGTTAATTTTGCAATCAGTTTATCAAGCATGCATCCTCCAGTGTTATTTATTCGACCACTGCAGATATTTATCAGCAGGGAAAATATTGCTGTAGAGCTGACTTCCTTGTTAATTCTAGTGTTAGAGGTCTGGTTTTGTTACGATTTTGTGTCAAATTTTGAACGCTAGAAAATGGAGATGAAGTAAATGTCTTATTTCAAAACTTCATGCGAAGTGATTATGTGTGAGGAAAGTTCAGTGCTAGCAAGCAATGCTTGGTTGTATGATTTCAAATTGCGGTTTTCCTGTCGTAGTAGTAATAGGGGCATTTGGGCATTGGGTGCGCCCTCCGACAGGATGCAGCTCAGATCATCCATATATCAAAACATCTACATCTAGTCCAGCTAGATAAACATCAGCATGCTATTGTAAAATTGATCAAAGATGAACACTTTGAAGTTACTGACTAAGTTGTCCACAGCCTTTTTAGAATTCACCCACCTATCTGAGTTGTAGTCCATTTATATGGACTCAGTGTGTTATTTTAAAACTCTTGACATTCATCGCAACTTTTAAAACTCTGACATTCATCGCAACATCACCTGAACTCAACAAAATCGCCACAGATTTCCAGACTTGAAGCCAGTGGACCAATGGGGCACTCCAACTCCCCTCTTTTGCCTACTTGTATGTCATTTTCTGGTTGAATCACGAATACCATCTTAATGGTAATTTAGTAATCTTAATTTACTACCCTTTCAGATGAAAGTAATTAAGGCGCTGTCTTTTGGTCACTTTAACTGTGACAATTAAAAATGTCCGAACAGCTTGCACACAAGCACGGAATTGCTGAGATCAATACCACCGCTTCGAGTTCCTAAATCTGCAGCAATTTTGTTGAGTTCGGGTGATGGACACAGTGTTATGATGATTGTCAGAATTTTAAAATAACACTGTCCATCTAGGTGGACTAGCTGAGTTGTGGCATTGGAAACATTCTAACAACTGATATTTTCACTTATGTGTAGCCTGAACTTCAGTCTTTATAATGCACATGAGAAGGACATTGTTTTTTTTTTTTTTAATTGCAGGTGAGGTTTGGAGTAGTTTCGCAATTGCTAACCACATTGAAACTAATTCCATTGTTCAGAAGTATGCATTGATTTTGTTAGGAAGGGATGTGGACGTGGCATTTTGATGAATGTAAAAAATTTAAAGTGATACACCAAAGCCATCTAGATGGACTGGTCTACATCTAGACCACAAATGAATTCTACACAATTTTTCATGTTTTTCGTGACTCTACAAGGCTTGCTTCTTGTACTTGTTGACACATCTGCCATGCAGAGATAGCAAATTCATAATGGTTTCACTGGATATACCAGTGAAAGAATTGGTTTCTCCCTACACCAGAAAGAAGAGGTGAACAAATCAGAAATATCTAAAAGTATAAAAGGCGATAAAAATAATGAATAAATATGAGCCTGAAACTGTCCTAAGCACCAACTCTAGTCAAACTTGGTGAAAGATTTTTAAAATTATACTTTTGATGGCACCATTTAGAGATGCCTAAGCGAACAAACATTTCAGATTTAAGACGTACAGATTCAAAGAGAAAGTGGCTCATGAATGAGGTCTGTGGGTAAGATAGTTTGTCAGAATTCAGTTGTCAAGTTTGACTCTGAGCCTGTGATATACTCACCATTTGGCAATGAAACTGAAGACATTTTATATGAAAATCCCCTCTCTTAATTATCTTTAAATGTTAGAATCTTAAAATCTTGTAACATCAATATAAACTTTTGGGGTGGAAGCTGCCATTATAAATATGAGGCTAAAGAACTCATTCTGATTATCTCTGGTGAAAATCTGACTGATTTTTGCAGTGATAAGCAGAATGCAGTGTTAATGAGGAATAAACAGGATTCTCTTATGTTGATAAATAAATCTTCTTTATTTCCATTTTTACCAGTTTGATTAGTGTTATATAATTTATTTGCAATGTCTGCTTAAACATTTAAAGAGGTCAGTCATGAGCCTGTGCTGGCCGCATTTATACAAGTGTAATATTCTTGTTTATGGCGTAAAACACCAATCAAATAAATAAATAAATAGATAAATGTTTAAAGATGTATTGTTCAAAATTGATTGCTGGTGGTTTTTGTTTTTCCTAGATTTGAAGTGGCCATCTGGAACATTGAATGTATGTCCCAATGTCAAAGCAAATATATAAGATCATATATTTATGGCATTATTCCAACCGAGTTCTTTGTTATCACAGTTCAGTTACACTGTACTAACCTTGGGCTGTTAGTCTACCCAAAGTTGCACTAGTCTGCCAAGCTTAGTTGAGCAATTATAATTTGGCTGACCTTTGAATCAGTAATGCCAGGACGAGTCAACAAGTAATTTTATAGCACTGAAAATAATTTTACTCTGTATATTTGCTTTGTTATGTTTTTTTTTCATATTGCTTGTGGTTTATGGCAATTCACTTCGTTCACTGATGGAGCATTGTGTCCATGTTTTGATTAAATATAAACTGCAGACAGGAATCAGGCTATTGCACTCGAGCGTGAAGCAAGCTCTGTGCGAGACATCCTTTTTGCTCAGAATGATGAGTAAGACCGCATATGTTGGCAATGTAGAACAGGAACTCTAAACATGAAGTCAGCAGTGTTGGCTGTAGTAGTTACATATATCCGCATGTCTCCAGTTGTCTCTGGTGGTCAGCTGCCCATGTAAAGGACCATTAAATTACATGAGAAAAACAAAATTCAAAATAGCTGTGGCATGCTGCAAAAATTATACACTTAAGCCTTTAATAAAAGAACTTCCCATGTTACAGTGTAAGATGACAAAAATTTGACGGATGCACGGAAAGAAAGCAATTCATAAATTCACAACTGTTGGCCTACTGAATATTGCTGAATAAGCTTACCTTTGTTGTCTGTAAACTGAATTTCTTATGAGAGACGATTTACTGCATAAGAGTACTCTTACTTTGCATTCCAGTGTACTTTGTGGAAATCAAAATTGTAAGATGTTGATGAGTTTACTTAGCACAGCAGAAAGCAGGTGCATATGCTGGGTTGCATCAGATGCAACATTTGTGTATCTTTAAGGATTTTATCGTGTTAAATTCTGTGACACAGCCTGAGCTAGCTGTTTGTATTATTGCTACAGTGTATACCATATATTATATCTGAGAAACATATCACTGGTTGACTTCAGTGATCAGGATAAATCTGCTTTGTTTACAGTTTGAAAGCAAGCAGTGCAAATAATGTAATTCATAAATTTCACATTTGTTATATACAGTTTCTACCTTTATACACTGCATTCTGGATAAGAAGAGCATATTCTAAGTTACTCCTGCGGTTTCTGTTCACACCAATGTCGCATTACCAAATATTACTATTAAAGTATTTGAATAATCATAATGGTAGCAATTAAAAACATGTACAATCCATCAGTCCTTCCCATGCATTTAGTCCTCTTCACACTGATCTTTGTTATATCAATACTTAGTACATGAAGTTTGAGTCTCCTTTTATTGATGTTATATATGTACATGTATTTTTATTGTAATGAGATGAAATGTTCTGTTGTTTTTGCACAGGAAACTTCTAGTTTGCTTTGTTCAAGCTGTACAACAAGATGTCAATCGGGGAAGAACAAGTTGAGGTGAGGGTCTTACCTTGTGACCTACATGAAAACATCTAGTACATTGTATGTGAAGCACCACAGACATAAACCACATCAGGGGTTTCCTTACCATTTTCGTTTTAGAAACTGAATTTGAAGAAATCAGAAAACTTATTGTTTTTTCGTCACCAGTATATCAAAAACTCAATATATTTCAATTTTCTGATAATTACCACAATGCAGAAGTGACTTGAAAAACCCCTACACATACATATAAGTGGGATTAATTCAAATTCTCGGCATTTGTAATTATTTCAACCATATATATGATAATGTTTCTAGTAGATTTAAGAAATAAGACTTCAAAGCACTTTTGCTTCGAGGACTTTGTGTCTGTGCATAGTGATAACATTCTTATAATAGACTTTTTAGGGGTTGTGTATTCAGAGTTGCCAATAGTTTTGAGCATGAATCAGTAGGGTTCCTAAGAGCTCGTGGTATCTTTGGAAACCTTTGAAGTTTGTAAATAATTTTGAGGGAAAATGCCTAAATTAGTAGTTCCTTGTCTTCAAAGTCCAACATAAGCATTTTCTTCATGAGAACTGCAGACATTTCTAGGATATGATGTGACCG
This sequence comes from Acanthopleura granulata, assembly GCA_016165875.1. Lineage (NCBI taxonomy): Eukaryota > Metazoa > Mollusca > Polyplacophora > Chitonida > Chitonidae > Acanthopleura > Acanthopleura granulata. The sequence goes on along the minus strand of JABBOT010000001.1, from coordinate 31,865,700 downwards.
GTGGGATGCACTTTTCAGTATGTTTTTACTGTTGTTCTGTTTGTAGTGCCCTCTGTGCATGGAACCATTGGAGATGGATGACATCAACTTTTTTCCTTGCACATGTGGATACCAGGTATGTATTTCAACAAAGGCATACCAGTTATCTGGCTTTTTATATAAAAAGTAATCATCAAATATATATGTTCGGAAAACTTAATGCTGTGTCACAAAATGAATGTGTTCTTGATGTGCAAAAGTTAACGACTATCCTTGCCATGGAATGGTGTGCCATACTTAATTTTTGTGCTATGTACAGTGTGTTCCCCATCTCAAATATTCATACACTTTTTAAAACCTTGATAATACATGAATTTATCTAGCCCAGTTTCCTGTACTACTGAGGCACCAGAATGGTTTTATTTTGTACGTAAACATAAATACATGTATGCTGGGCTGTCTGAGTACTAATTTGGCAAGCAGAGGTATGGCCTATTATACTATAGCAGTATGCAGGAGAAGTTAAATCCTTTTAAATTTTGATTTCCTATATTTTGTTTTAGATTTGCAGATTTTGTTGGCATAGAATAAGAACAGATGAAAATGGACTGTGCCCAGCTTGCAGAAAGGTAAGCCCAGTTGTTTATTCTCTGTGCAGGCTCATTTACACAAATTTTGTTTAATGACAACACTAAGGTGTTTTACGAACTGTTATATGGCCTTTTTAGGAAAGTCCTTGTAAACAAAGCTCTTGTGGGGAATGACGGGGGTTTATTTTCTCTGTCATCTGAGGAAAAGAAATATTTGCAGTTTTAACCAAAGGTATCCGAGATTTGATGGTGACACATAACCTGCATTGTATTAATAAAACTGCAACATGACAGATTTACTTTTTCGTCTTATGTCTTCTTCAAAGATAAGGGTTGTGTTTGTGAAATAATTTACTATCTGCTACCTTGATGGTAATGTATGACAATTACTGCTCAGCTGTGGATTTGACTACTGCTCTTGAAAGAATGAATACCATAGACTTCTTAAAAAGCCTGTAGACTTGTGGCAGCCAGTATGTTGAGGAAAAAAGACAAGTCACATCACGTTTTGTTTCATTTCTAAACTCACGCAGCAATACCAAGAAGACCCAGCAGAGTTCAAACCACTGACAGAAGATGAGTAAGTAGTAAAGTTGCTAAAGGTTGTTAGATATGCCACTGGTAATATTGATGTGAATTATGTATACCTTCAAAAGTGCACCATAACATCAGTGCCAAATCCAACTCAGCGTATGTGGCTAGATTTGGCCCTGCATGTAGGAACTGTTAAACAGTGACTCTTTTTTTTCAGATCAGATGTCATATTTAGCTTGAAAACCTAGATCCATGACCACTGAACAAAAACATTTAAAACTTCATGTGTGAATTTCCTGATTAGATTGTGGTTAGTGCAGGTCACCTCTTTTAAGTACGTAGTTGTGAGCATCTTCTCCAAAAGTACATACGCAGCAACAGTTGATTGTAATCTTTCTCATTACGGTAGCCCATTGCAGCCTATTACTACCATCCAAAGAGTTTTGAGTTATCATAGCTTTGTTTTATTTTCTCAGCTATTGGATGTGGCTAAAGAGAATAAGCACACTGTACAATTGTATTATTTGTGTAGGCTACAGAGGATAAAGAAGGAAAGGCGCCAGAAAGACTTGCAGAGAAAGCAGAAAGCTGCTGAAAACAGGAAACACCTGGCTAATGTTCGGTAAGCTTGATTCTGTGTCTGTCATCGTTACCATTATACCCTTTCTCCTCCATTCAGCAGCTGACATATTGATCAAGTTGTGCTCTGCAGGCCATGAATCATGGGTCAAATAAATATGTGAAAGGAAAAATGTAAAGCTGTCCAGTTGGTATTGATTTCTCCAAAGACTTAAGTCTTTTTGTATGTACAAGTAATGGGAGGAGACTAACAAGAATTAACTGTTTTCTTTATACTTTAATATTTATAGTATATTTATGTCTTGTACTAAGATTTACTGAATGATTTTGTGATCTGATTTAAGGGTGGTACAAAAAAATTTGGTGTTTGTGGTGGGACTGTCGCAGAGATTGGCAGAGGCTGATGTCCTAAAGAAGCACGAGTACTTTGGAAAGTTTGGTAAAATCCATAAAGTGGTCATCAATCAAAGTACTTCGTATGCTGGATCACAGGTACATGTATGTGTTCTCCAGAAAGACTTCTTTTTGTTTCCTTTTGTAAATGTTTAATTGATTTTTTTTTTTATCCCTTTCATTATTATTTTGACTTAACATTTTCATTGTATTTTGAATTCTGCAGTTTGAGGCAGTTTTTAAAACTGAACTTATTTGAATTTTATTTTCTGTTCAAGGTGGAAGCACTCTTTCATCATTTTCCTATTTTGTCATTTTGAAAGTGCAAACTATTTGTAGATAGAAATGCATTTCTGGTATTTGGTGTATGAATGGACAAATATCTCTTTTTTTATGATAACTCGGACCAAGTACTCATAACTTCATCGCCACTGTTCAGTGACCAGTGTGTAATTTTGTCTTATGTATCTTTCATGTATCACTTGTACATGAAAATTGTCAGATTCCTGCCTTGAGATCATTGCCTATTGTGAACGACTGTTTGTTACAGGGTCCAAGTGCTAGTGCTTACGTGACTTATCACAAACCTGAAGATGCTCTAAGGGCTATTCTAGCTGTTAACAATGTCCATATTGATGGGAGGACATTGAAGGCTTCCCTTGGAACAACTAAGTACTGCAGTCATTTCCTCCGAGGTGCTCAGTGCCCTAAGGGGGTAAGATATATGATTGTGTAGATTATTACCTCCTTTGTGGTTTCAAATAGATACTGAAGCGTATGTTTCTGCTGGACCTCATGTATATAACACAGGTTGTCTCTCTCTTACTACAAGTAATGTAAGTTCTTTTCTCCTAAAGTTTCTTTTTGAAGAAATAACAACATGAAAGAGATATAGTCCTGTAATGATATTTATTTTGCAGCTCAGTTAAAATACATGTACGTATAAGTATAGCAATCAGAAGAATCTTCAGTGATGAATGTGGTGGATTGAAAGTCTCCATATGTATGGTTTTATAGGACTGTATGTACCTGCATGAGCTGGGTGAAGAAGCAGCAAGTTTCACCAAAGAACAAATGCAGTTGGGGTAGGTAATTCTGATCATTTGAAATGTTCAATATTTTCACCGCTCTGCCCGAGAACAACACATGGCAGTTGTAATGAAAAAAAAAAAGTTGATCTTCTTTGCTTTACTTTTTTTTTTATAGAATCATAATCTGTGTCCATATTTTTAAATAAATTATATTGTTATCTTTCTTTCCAGGAAACATCAAGAGTATGAACAAAAACTTCTTGAGGGCTTTATGAATAACCAAAATTCGGCAAATAACCAACTGCATGTTACAGTGAAGTCGGGTAATTCCAAGTGAGTATTGATTTTGGCAACTTTATGCAATCCCAGCCATTACTTCTGGCAAGGTACATTGTAATACTGATTTATCATCATACTGAAGCCAATATCAATCTGATACTTTTGTGCCAGAATGCACAGCCTTTCTGGAGACCTCAACATTACCCACTTCATGGTTTGTTTTCAAGGGTGAGCTCCTTGTCTTAAAGATGACCACCATAGTATATGTAAAATATTATCGAACAGAGGATGAAACTTGGAGCAAAGAATAATCTAGTTCTGTGGCTCAGGTTGGAAAGTGCTTCACCCAATAAGCCTAGACACCATAGTGTTAGCCAGAATGAAAAGCTAGGGTGTCTCGTGTTAATCACTTATTAGGGACCTGGAAGCTCTGGTGTCTTGACAGATTTGTGGAACTTACATGTATAACATAGTGTTAGAAAAAATACATTTTACCAGTTGATATTTTTAATATTTTTTGACACATTTTGAAAGGGTTTCTCTACCTTTTTCATGAAACTGCAAATATCCAGTAACAAGGCTTGAAGTACTATGTTTTTTTAACAAAATACATTCACCAGCTAAAAATTATGCACAAAAGTTTATGTGTGTTAAATATATTTGATGGTGAAATACCTTTTATGAAATATCATGTTCCCTCAACTCTTTATGCATTCGTACAGCATCATGATTACAAACAAGTCACTATCTGTCATATATTTTTTATGTGTTTACCAAAGAGTTTTGAAAGCGATAATTATTACGTTAAACAACTGCATTTGATTTATGTTAAGGGTATCAAGGCATTTCATGTGAAAACAACTTCATCTGTTTCAAGGTCCTAAAATGTCATTTCCCCCGTATGAAAACTATGCTGCAGAAAATTAATTTGTAAATTTAGCTCATTTAAGTGCATCCGTATGATACATACTGTAGTAGGAAAGGAGGAACCAGACTTTTTACATACTCATTAAACAGGTACATGTACTGAATCGTTGTTTAATGTAATTAAATTTATAGTGGGCAAATTTAAATTTTTCTTGGGATGTAACTTCATTTACAGGTCTAATACTACCTAGACTTGTCTCCCTTGATGATTTTTTCTGTCAGTATGTGACAGAAATGAGTTTTCAGGCATTATCTTACGTAAATCAATTTGCAGAAATGCTAGAGATCCTCTGTGGATTTCTGTTAAATCAAATCGGCATGTCATGGCGAAGTTGTTGTTTATTGTAGATGAGGCCATGTAAAATCGGAAATGAAAGTACGGGTACTTAGAAGGCGAAACTGTAAACTCCTGAAGAATTTTACTTATTGTGTATTCTGCAGAAAGAAACTCCCTTAGATTTGCAGGTGAAAACGATTACATTGAAGTTTCGGGTTTGCCTAGACAGTTCACAGCTGACCTGTGACCGGCTCGATTTCACAAAGCACATGACTCAGTTTGCCCCTGTTTTATGACACGGCTGTTTTTGACCATATGAAATATGATACTACGACCCCAGTTTGATAGAATATGATGGTATATGTGAAAGTAAGCCATCCTGAAGGCAACTGTTTTAGTACAGTTCAGTGCAGTGCCCGTCTAAGTTCATCATCACCCGTCTCATCCTCGCAGGCATCACCCATCCCATCTCTCAAAGACTGGAAGACTATACTAGACACAACAGTGGATGCTTACATAAATATGTTGTTCATTGAGAATAAGAAAGACCAAGAAAATGTGCTAAGTCATTATTAGACCCTTGCAGCTCTTAAGTAACTTAGCATCATTTTGATAGGTTTGATAGTGTTAGAGCTGTGATCATTGTCGCTTTGTGTTTGTGGTTCTTTCACTGTTTGTGCCCCAAGTACAGATCGAGCTTGATTTTTGGCCGCCATCTTGAACCATCGGCTGTTCAAGCCACCACAAGTGCCAAACAATATGATAACAATGAATATTGTTTCAATATTGTATTGTATTGTATTGTATTATATTGTATGTGTTGTATATTTGACTGAATAGAGAAAATGTCTGTAGTGGTTTGGGGTCGATATCTACTGCCATTTTGCTGGAATACTCAGACCTGATCTCAGAGTGGCAGACAGGAGAGACTGACTTTTAGTTTTATTTTTAGGCCTGCCGAATCAAGCGACTCTTAAATCATTTTTCAAGGAATTTGAACGCTGATGTCATATTCTAGAATGATACTAATCCATACCCATGTGTACCTGCCATAAACAATGCAAATTAAAAAGTAAGTTTAGGTTTAAACTTGTTTTCAACGTGTCTGAAGTGACAGGGTGTAGGGCATGGCAAGAGAAAATTTATACAGCTCAGCATGTCTTATTATGATTATTATTATTATGATTTTGAGAGGTTTCTCTGGGTCATCTGATGTGGAATGGCGTATTCTTAACAATTCAAATGGGGTTGACAGTGTCCGACTACATGCAACAGGAATCTTTTGACTGCTCTCTATATAGGCTACTATGCCTCGCCTGATGCATAGATTGTATAAAAAGTACAGAAACTATATCTTGGCGGGATATCAGTGAAATTCCCCCTGGCATCTTTCTTAGGGTAGACATTCATATATGCATGTTGCTTAAAATGTTAAAGAGTTAGACTCAGTAAATTACAGTATATCAGTTAATTATACACAGACCTTATCTTACTGGGAAAAAAAAAATGTTTTTTATAACTTTCTTCCATGGAAACGATTGTGTCTTTTTGTTTGTCATGTTGGTTCCCATGAATGTGAAACAGAACCAAAGAGTTGTTGTCTCTTAGGCCAGTGCGGCTGAAATTCCCAGTCTGCAAACAATAGTTCGAGTGTTTATCACAATAATTAGTATTTGCATTCCTCATAAAGCGATTCTCAAACCTCCTAGCTTGCACAACAAACAGTTGATGAATATTAGGGTGAAAGTATGACAGATTGACTTTAGTGTCTTTGATCATAAACAAAGGCCAGGCAACAGAATTTTCTACAGGATTCTTACCTGAGCATTCATCATAGAATACATTTCAGTGCCTATAGGCTTTGTTTTTGTTTTTTTTGACGATTCATAGTATAGAGATTGTAGAGATACATTACTTGAATAACCCCGGCTTGAGCTACTCCCTTTCTCCGGCTCTCTGGTTTGTATACATGTACTATACCTGACCTTGTGTATGTTTGTTCATTGTTGCTTTTGTATTGGCCCTGATAAACCTGCTCTTCTATTGACAGGAAGAGGAACACATCACCTCTAACCTTACCCCAATCACACCAACAGCACAGTTCCCAGATAGAAAATGGTTCCCCTCCCAGTGACCCCACTCCCCCACCTACCAGCCAGCCACCTACACACATACAGACTGCTAGCAATTCCAGTCAGGATGCATGGCCGTCGTTACAGCCAGGAGGGAGCAAAGGGGAGCCCAGAGGGGAAAAGCCTGTACCTAGTGGTAATAAGATAGCTAACTCAGCTGTGACAAACCATAATCCTCGATCAGTCACGCCCACTGGCAACAGCAGAGCCCCTGGAAACCACAGGCACAAATCTTCATCCAGTGATACACAACAGCAGTAAGTCCCCATGCTCTCTCTCTCCCATCCACCTTTGCACTTGGCCGTTTCATGTGTAATGGTGCTTGATGCAAGGAAATGTATTCCTGTTCTTACGCAGTTTTGTTGTACTATTGTGATTGTGAACATGTTAGATCAAACTAATAGAACTTGGATATGTGAATAGTTCAAAATCAGCCGTCACCCTTTTCTGACAATTTAATTTCTGATGAATTAGTGGAATTTTCCTGTCAAATTTGTATGCATTTCCTTTTAATGCCGCTGTTTTTTTCTCTTTCTCTCCTTCAGTCCCGCAAACGACTCTGCAGTGACAACAGAGACGGAAGCACCTCGGCCCGTACCAGCACCTGTTCACAACTCCCCACACTCCCCAATACACATACCCCCACAGATTGGCCATACATATGACTCCATACCAGCCACAGCCAATCGACGATCACTGGTATTTGATAATAATAATACCGACAGTCTTTCCTTGTTCAGTGGCAATGGGTTTCCAACAGTGAGGACCCCCAAACCTCCAGCCCAGCCTCCAACCACAGGTGAGAACATACAGTCACATCCATGGAAATGTAATGGGGCACAATTTCCCACATAGTGGCAACTTGGGTTCAAGCTGAATGTAGCTCTCTTGCTGTGCATAAGAATTGGATGATTAGTTTCACCACAAATTGTCACAAAGCAGGAAATACACCTTAGACCTGAATTACATCAGGCAGGAAAGGTTCCCAATTGCATTGCAGTTAAAGATCTGTTCTTTAAAAGTCTTTGGTATAAAAGTTAAAAGTTGTGGAAAGTGCGCGGTGGTCAAAGAAAAAAAGGTGGTCATTGGTGAGATTATTTTATTAACAGCTCTTGCTGGAAACAGAATCTGGAGCTTCTATAGGTTCTAAAACCATGGAGGCTTCACTAACTACAAGGTAGTTGGTGTGGTATTAAATCATATGATACCAGAAAATGTTAGGGTAATGTTAATATTAGTTTGTGATCCTCTTCAGCTCCACAGGAGTCTCAGAATAAAAGCACTGATTTGTTTATGAAAATATGTTCAGCTATGCACAGTTCTCTGTAAATTTTTAGTGCCAGAAACTCTACCCAGCACAGTGATACCAGAAACAATTCCCGTCTCTACAACAACAGATTGGCAGGCTGCTTTCGGTTTTTCGTCAAAAACTAAAGATATTCAAGATGATGATCTAGGTTTGTACATATTGTTGTCTTTTCTTGAAGAATTTTAATACTTTTTTGTTTATTGCTTGTGGTTCTTGCTATTTCAAAGTAATCATTCTGACAAAAAGATTTAATTGAGATTTGAAACTGTTAAACCAATATTAAGATTTTCCTTAAATATGTTAAGAAAGGTTGTTCTTGGTGACTGGTAACCAGTGCACAATATTGTTAAATTACATGGTTATATGCTGTGTGGTTGTTCTTTTTTCTTCCCAGGCTTTGATCCTTGGGATGAATCTTCTAAAGCTTTAGCTGATCTAATGGAAAAAGAGAATGGACCAAATCTTGTAGGACACTCCAACAGTAATCCCAATATATCCCCCCGGCAGATGTCGGGCCAGCAGAATCACATGAACCAGCTATCCGGGGGACCCAGCATTCCCCCGGGTTTCTCTCTAAGCTACTTAAACCATCACCAGAACCCCTTACAACAACAGATGATGAGGCCAGGTTTGTTCCCTTATTGAGTCACTGGGTCACATTCTGCTTACCATTTTACTTGTAAGTTTGAGGATTTGTAGTCTGGCTTTAAAGGATCAAAACATACCCATCACATGAATTTGTCTGGAGTTAACTTTTCTTATTCACTGGACAATGCATGGTGTGAGTGTCTAATCTGTGTCATGGGCACATAGTGAGACAGAATTTCTTTATATCATATCCGTATAGGAAAGTACAAAGGCCTTTTTCCTAAACTGATGGCAGTATAGTATGTGTTTTCACAACCAGACTGGAAGTTTTCACAGCCAGACTAGAAGTTTTCGCATTTTGTTCTTGTGATCAAGTAATTCAGATCTGTCTTTCTTCTATTCCTGGTAGATTTGACTGGCAGCAGAATGATGGGGCTGATGAACTTCCCACGCTCCGGCATGGCCCCGATGCAAAACACTTACCAGGACAGAATGGCAGACAAGCCTTTACACAAAGATCCCATGCAGAATCATATGCAGGTGAGAAAGAGTTATCTCACATTCGAATGCATGCCCAGAGCCCTCACACAGAGTGGTCTAATTTGCGTAAGGTTTTGGCACCCAACCATGGACCAGTGACGTGGCATGTCATAATTACTTTCTCCTTGTATTGGAAATGACTCAACTTTTGAAATTTTCATGTATTTAACAATATGCAGGGAGAATCTGGGTTCCTTAGTCCCTCGTCATCTTGACATCCTTGACAATATCCTTGTAGGTGTAATGATAAATCAAATACAGGTTGCTTCTTGAATCCATATATATACTGTATAATCCACTGGTAAATGTTGATGAGTGGGGCATTAAACAACAATGAAATGAAATAAATAAAAGTTCATGTTACACAGCTGAAATTTTCCATTTATCAAATAACAGCAGGATGCCTTTAACATGAAAGATTGGCAGGATGGTTTACGTGCTCTTCTTCCAAACATCAACATCAGCTTTGGAGGTGCTCCTCAACAAAGCTCAGCACAGACAGCTCCTACACAGAAACAGACCCAGACTCAAACACAGAAAAGTGAGTGTATAGAGCAACATTTTGACAAGGAATTTGGCTACCTAGGCGGAAGAATTTTGTTCATTTGCTTGCGTGGTCTTTTTTATTTTTTATCAGTTTTATTTTATTTGCTTCATATGCTTTTTTTTGTGTTGAACAGCTGAACAGCTTTGTGATGTAAATAGTGGTTGGATACAATTTTTTGTCTGGCATTAGTTCTTTATGCGGCTTGAGTACTACTAGTTCATGATTGGATAATGTGTACAGGGAAATTCCGTGTTTCCAGTGCTTACAGCAGGGGTAGAGCTTTGTTCATGGATTAGCAGAATGGTAATTTCAACGTGGTGAATTGAATGTGGGTATTCCCCTGTGAACAGAAGAGGACTTCAACAGAAATAGATACACATGTATTTATGGCAAAAGCAGAAATTTTAAAAAGAACAAGTGGAATTTTTTTCCCCACCTTGTTTCCAGTTTGTCGGATAACTGCCTCTTCCTGTTGGCAGTATTATGGTGTTTCCGTATAGTTTTTCCCTTCCATGTGGTATTCTGTTTTCCTTGAGTGTTGTTTAAACCAGGAAGGTATAAACATACTATGGTAAATCTCCATAATCTGAAGAACTGAAGTCACACCTACTAGGCCTTTTGGAGGTGTTAAGAGGGCTTTTCTCTCTGTTTCTGTTATGTAACAGATTGGTCTTGTGGCAACACGCAACAGAAAAATACGTCGTGGATGGCCAATGACCCAGCAATAGTTACATCAGGAAGTATTCCAGATAGTGAGTAGTGTGCTCCTGACACTCCACAGCATACACACTGCCCCCCCCCATTTCCCCTGGTTAGACTGGTCCCAATCATTGCACACTCCCTCCATTTTCATTTCATCACTTTTTCTAGCTTCTGCACTTAACTATTTTCATCATTTCTCCGTCTGTGTGTTGTTAAATCTGATTCATTCAACATTGCTGTTTATATATTTGCGTAAATGAATACACCAGTGTGCAAACTAACTTACACATGGCCCTTGCTGGCATCTCCAGCTAAAGTGCTCTCCTCCCTGAATCTGATCGAAGTTTGACTACTGAGGGTCTCAGACCTGCTGATTTACCAACAGCTTTAGAGCTGGAGGTAGGGCTCTTAAGCTCAATATCAACTAAATAACTAAATGATTTCTTGTATATTTTTATTATCTGAATGGGTTTTATGGCATCGTAGTACATTTAGACGTGTATGTTATTGTATTAACTATATTATATGCAGTACAGATTGCCAGTTTGAATTTATCTGTATGTCATTTGATAACTAATATCTTTGCAGTTTCATTAAAATATGTACATGTAGATTTTTTAATTGAAAAGTTAATTGTGAGCAGATTCCACTCATTAACACTAGTTTGTGACTATTAATCTAGAGATCATCTCTTGTGTACTATTGCATTTCCCAGGAAAACTTTTATTGATGTTCTCAAGAGATATGTCCCTTTTTGTTGTCCTTGAAAATACAAGTTTTCAATGTTGTGAAAGTCCTTGTTACTAATGTGTTTCCTCTGGCTTTTGTGTTTTCAGAAAGTCCTCCTTACTGGCTGAAATCCATACATCACCTGACTGATTATGAGGCTCCTTCAAATAACCACAGACTTCCATTTGTGCAACAGTTTCCTTTTGGAGGTAATCATCTGTTTTCGTTTGCTTTTTTTTTTCATTGAGTGATTCTAAATATTTTTTGTATGTTTTGTGTATTTCTGATGGAGTGTTATTTTCAAGTCTTGTAATATGTGGTACTTCTGTTTTGATCTTAATCTCCTGAGCCAGTTTACTGAACTGAACAAAACAAAATTCCGAAAAAGGATGACTGTGTAGTTCTGAGTACAGGTATTTATTGGAGACTGTTGTGTTTAGGACCGACTTGGCCCCCACAGACAAGCAATCCCCCTCCTGGCTTCCAGACATTAAGACCCCCAACACAGCAGGCCGACTCTCACACAATTGCTGCTGAAAGTAAGTCCATTAGAATGATCAGTGTAATGCTTACCCAGTACTAGAATCATGGTTTTCTGCGGTACAAAGAACCACATTAGAACTGATTTCATAAACCTGTATGAATACAGCCATTCCAAATGTCTTGCAAAATTAGAAACTCTCGAAACATGGTTTCAGGTTGAAAGGATATAGCATAAGCTTTGAGCTACAGTGTCATGGCTTCCACTTTGCCTGTTCTTAAAACATGCTAAGTATTTGGTGCTATATACTTTTCTGCTAAAGTTTCCTGCCTTACACTGTATCTTATACATCACTTAAATTTACTTGAATTTAAATCATACACGTGAAGGATTCTTCACTATGACATATAATACCAATCATATAATTAAGGGTTGTCTGATATGGTGGTTAAAAATTTAAACGTTAAGATTCTGTTCCATATGATTTGGTCAATGAATATTAAATCTCTTTACCAAGGGAATCATGTAAATCCTTCATTATAAAAAGGCTCTACCATATACTATGACGATTTATGACCGAGGACCAATACCTCTGTGGTTACATAACTCACTGGCTGGGAGTGAGTTTGATCACAGCAGGCAAGCGGCAGATAGTTCTGAGAGCCTCTTCCGGTGACAGAGGACCCACCTGATCAAAGAGACTGCATAATTAAGCCGAGTTCCACACTAGAGACCAGCTATAGCTGTATGCTATATTACTTTTCGTATGTGACATGCGGCCTTTGAAATACATACAGGATTAGTGTTATACTGATGTGGCTTTCGTTATGTTGTTTCAAACAACAATCTACTTTCCTTGTTTCCGGTGGCACGGCAGAAAAATAACTTACCCGTCAGTTGAACTTGGTCATTACAGTAAGTTGTCTTCGTTTTCATCGTGTCATCAAGTATACTAATATACTGTGTTTATATAGCTGGTTGCATCGCTTGTAACTGTTGCATCTACCGGTACCGTAACAACAGGTAAGTTTGGTGAAAACACCCACTTTCCAGAGAGCCCGTTTTTCATCAATTACAGACACAGAAAGGTTCATTGACATTGTTAGACGTGTGCATAAAGCATCTGCTCTCTTGCGATTCGATGTTTACAGATAGTCCGAAGTCTAGGGGTGTTATTTTGAAATTGTGGCACTCATCGCAACCCCATCACCTATACGTATAGTCCATCACCTATACTGAAAAAAATTGCTGCAGATCTCCAAACTCGAAGTGGCACTTCAACCTACTTTTTTTGCCCCTTTCTGTCATTTCTGGGTGAATCTCAAGTCCAGTATTCTTAATTTACTTTCCTTACCAATAAAACTAATTAACTTGAAGCCTTGTGGTCCGATTAGCTGTGAGAACTTCAAGCGACTTGCCATTCCCAACCATTTTGAGAAGTCTAGTAAGCCACTCTTGGCCCAGAAATGTAAGGGTGTTCTAGTGTCAAAAACATCTTGAAAACTATTGTAGTTTCCACTTCAATCTTCATCATACAGCCCACATGGGCATAAAAAGTTTTCGTTTTTGTCAGTTTTAGATACGATTTTAGGTACGATTGCGCGGCCTACTAATACTATCTCGTGAATATATTTAGGCTTTTTCTGAACACATGCAAAACCATCCTTGTCCACTTCATACTTAGGAAGTCCCCATTTTTTTAGCTGTCTGCATCTTCACCATTTAAATCATTGTTTCAGAAATCTGCCCTGCAAACTGTCTGTTCTTGCCTGTACAGTTTTACGTTCAAAAATTAGCCACAGCGGAAGAGCAACTATTGCGGCCAGTGCATCAGTTTTCAAGCCATTTTCAGCCACGAAAGAAATTTTGGAAGAAAAGAGAAAAGCTACCACTTTAATCGGTTTTTTTTTTCACTAGTGACTGCTGTGGCCAGCTAATATTCAGCAGCAGGTCATTCACAGCATATCTCATATGGCAGCAATCCATATAACAACAGCCTCTACGAAGGCTTTTGCCGAATGCCAGCGCTATTTGAAACGGCTAACTATTTAATACAAAATCAGTTCATCAAAGAAAAGACTATCAGATATCGAGAAAAGGGGGTTGGAAATTCCTTGTGAGTATATCTTCTCGGGTAACAGGCTTTATACTGTGAGGATAGACGGCATGATTAACAGAGCTCGATTCTGCTGTGGTGCGACAGCAGAATCAACATTAAATGAAACAACAGCAACCACTACCCAAAGGCTCTTTTCAGAGCCAACAGTTATTCCGAAGCGGAATTTTCTTATCAAGCACATTCAGGTACAAATGTATATGACTGTATCTTCTAGCAATCAGCGGACTTCCGGAGATACCATGCTGGGCAAACCATAGCAAATGTTTTTATAGGTTATTACCAAGGCCAGAGACACCTGTACGAGGCATATGAAATGTGTGTTTGAAGCCTGCCAGCCGTCAGATATGTCATCGGGTTTTCTGTGGTTGTAAATCGTCATAGTGTACGATATGCATGACCAATTTTCTGTTCAGACTGGAAAATTTTTTCCATGAACAAGTTGAGATTACTTAAAGAGTTTCTATGATGTACGTAAATGAGATGTCCGTTCCCTTTTCTCTGTTTCAGGTCTTCAGTAGAGCTGACAGATGCAGTCCATAGAAGATGAGACACTTTTCAATTAGTCAAGCGTTTACCCTTATCTTGAATTTTTTCAGCCATTTAGTGGTGTTGTGTATGATGACAGAAGCATTCAGAAAGATTTGTATTCATGATATGGTGTACTCTTTAAGTTACCAACTATGTAACAACATACCCAAATAATCCAGATAGGTTAAACCAGTCTGAAAGCTGTGACAGTAATTAAATGATCATTTGAACAATGTGGTTGACGAGCCTGCCAGCTGAGAAGTTATGCAACAAAAGTGCTGATGAGACGATATGATACTTTGGAGGTGAGAGGACGAGAGACTAAGATTGCTATATGCTGATGTGGCTGTAAGCTTCTGTCATTCAGCACACACACTTTGTTTTACCAGAGTAGGCATATACAACTCTTTGCTTTCTATTGTGGCTAATTCCAGTTTCTGTATTTTGTGTGAAGTCAAATCACATTTCCTTGATATCCAGCTAGAATGCATGTGTCCCTGGACCATGTGGCATCAATCCTCTTCTGTCACCGTGTCAGTTATGACTCGATACTGTTCACTGGCAATCCATTCATCATCGCTCTGCTGTGGTAGTCTATTATGTTCATCGTTAGTAATAACTTCACAAAAGACTGATAAAGTTTGACTAATATTTTTTTTTTTAAAGTTATTTGAGAAATAGGCACTGGGCTGTTTTTCTGTATTCACTGGTGACACTGATATCAGGATTATGTTTTATTGAAATATTGTAGCAGTTTGATGCAAGTCTGCTGGTCTGTCCTTTACCATATAGTGTAACAACAGTATTCCTCTAATATTCACTGAATACTTCTGCTTTTATTGTGCTTATTTTCATCTGTATCTTGATCGAGAGGAATTGAGTAATTACGTAGGATGCATTGATTTCAGAGCAGGTTATGCCTAAAGGTGATAAAAACATTCTGTCGGTTTCCCATTGAGCACATAATATATCTTCTGTTGTTAAAGTGTGCAGAGGTGATTAGTGATGCACTGATGTGATATTACTTTCAAATCCACCACTTTTGATGTGCTTGCCACCTACACTGCTCGTAGTCCATATAAATGAGCAAGCCACATGGTCTTCTTCACACGTCTGGAATTATTTGTGAGGTAAACTTCTCCAGTAAAACTCTTTAACTATGAATTTGAATGTTACTTTGAATACCACTTTATAACCTGGAGCCGGTTGGAGTATATTAGGTGGGAGAGTCTTGATTGACCAGGACGTTATGAAGCTTATGAAATCTATGTTGGGGTTAAGAATCTGTGACAACAGGGACTGCCTGACACCAGAACAGATTCTGAACTATGTGCTAACCCTTTTATTTATGAAACTCTTTATTGAAAATCACATCGTAATGATGCTGTCTATAACATTACAGTGGTGGTCTTTAGCCAAATAAAAGCTACTGCCATGGCTACATGTTATCTCATTTTTTTCTTGTTTTGTTTATCTTAATGCACATTCGCAGACACGTTCTATGAAACAAAGGTACACGAGTGTGGCGATGGTTGGTGGTTCATATTGGTTTCCTGCACCTAAAAATCTAAAAAATGATATTTCAGATCATTCTGTTTTTAGAAACACATTTTCAGTCAGTTTGCCCGTCTGTTTATAGCATTATTGGTGTATGCTTGTTCTCTGTACCGCAACATTTTACCACAGCCCTTCCATGAAAGGCTAATAGTGGAGTTTGAACTCTTTTTACCTTCTGTGACAAACGAGTTCAAAGAGTTCAACTGTTGCATGTGACTTGTCAAAAATGTCAGGCAATTTTCTTCACTTTAATTTACTAATCACCTGTCTCGCTGTGTTAGGGAGGGACAAACCACCTCTCCTTTGTTGGGGAGCTTTTTAAATTAAAAAAACTTTCAGCTCCTCAGTTTTCCTTATGATACGTCTAGTCTTAACTTTTTCGAAGCTTATCTTAGATGCCCATGCTATAGCAAATGTAACCAGAAATAGTTGTCCAGCTTAATTCATAGGTCACATGGTACAGTAAGGCTTTTCTTACCTTTAGCAATAAATGAGTTCGAACACGAAACTCCCCTATAGCCAAAGATTCTACTCAACTCTGTATACGGACATTAGGCCAACTGGCACTTGGCCTATTCTACTATGAAGGAAGCAAGATCTGACTCCTGGACAAGAGACGGGACTCCAACCATGAGGTCAACAAGGTCTGGGTTCACTGCCGGGCTTGTGTTAGCCATGATCATTCATTCATTCACCGCCTTGGAATTTGTTGATTGCCTACCGTCCTTGTTGGTAGGGTTCCTTCCTGTTGTCAGTTAGTTTTGCCACCCACCAGCACTGAATGCAGGTATACATGACACATGGAAAAACTTTTCTTACACAAGGCGTTAATCTTTATTGCTAGGTGTTTGGCTGCGAGATACAAGATAATGAATTAGAACACCTTGGCCCGGACCCTTTCATCAATGCAGATCTTTGCCAGATGGCTTCCATCCTTGCCATGAACAGGGACGTTAATTCTTCCCATTTCAATTCTTGGGAACATTGATCTGCACACCATGAACTAATCTTAAGATGCCAAGTCTCACAGGAACGTTTGCCAGTAACATCCCAAAGGTCAGGTTTACCACCAGACACTCCCATTTCAGCCAAAACTTACAAATATGGCTTCCAATAAATGCCACATTAGCTTTCAGAAATATTAAGTAGAGAGAAGACATCTGAGTTTAATTTACTTTATTTAAAAACAATTACCTGTTAGTATAGACACTGTGAATAAACTTGATTTAGAAGGCATAGGCTACTTAACAAAATTTAGTGATTTACAAGAACGTTCGTTGTGACAAGCCCGATTTACATGTAGCTTGCCTGTTAGAATTGTCGGAAAATGATAGCATCTCCTGAAGAAAAATAAAGCCATACCTGTCACTTTACACACGGGCTGATGAATAAAAACATCATAACCCAGCAATCAAGAAATATCCCTCTGACTTGGAACACATATAACAACAAATACACATGTTTATAATACACATTATGCAGGTTAATAACAGGCTCGACACAGACCCTTTCCTCAACATTACCTCACTGTTCCTTCACCGCAAGATAAAAATTGATTCACAAAAGAATGGTTAAAATGGGCCTCATCATCAAATTGTACATTAATCTTGTCAATGGTTGGCAGTTCGTCAGAGGACAGAATTTACTAGCCAAATCCTTTCAGCTGAACACTATATACAAGTTGGTTTTAACAACAACAACCCTTCGTCATGTAAGAATCCGATTACCCTGCAAAGGGACATAAAAACAACTGCCTGCTTTTGTCTGCATGTTGGGTATTCTTCATTTCTCACCAGTGGCTCTCAAGTAATTTGTATGCCAGGTAGAAAGATTATTGCCAAGGTCCACATTCTAGACTCTTGCTGCTTTCTGTCCATTCCAGTCCCTCTAAGTGTTGATATCTGGGATTGATTTCTTTAATTCATTTAGTCCCCCTAAAAGTTGAAATTTTGATCATTTTGGACACCTAATTGATAGTATGTATTATGTCAGAATAAATCTACCCCTGATCTAAAAAAACTACTGTATCATAAGAACAGAAGTGGAGAAATTAGAGACAGGAAAACTGAAACAACTTCTTGGAAATGGCCGACTCAGATTCTACACATTGTTTTCTTTAGTCGCCATCTGCAGTCAAGTGTACTCCGCAGTAACATCCTTCCCACCAAGCAATCACATCAGGATGCTTAGCCCATCATCAATACATAGTTTATTCTTTCAACATAAATGAATAATAAACACTTTACTGCATCCTTACTCCTTCACAGCTAGCTATTTACTCCTGTATTTTATAACAGACAAATATGCCTATTTCTATCCCAGCAAAGGGTATGTTATGTAGTGCCCACGCTGTCTATTTACATATGTACAGGAAGTCAATGACTGTTGAAATATGGAGACATTAACAACATAAAGAACACAGTATACCATACCCATTTGTTCACCAGCAACACACACACAACACAGGGTCCATAATACACACTCCTTACCACATCCTGTAGGGAGTAAGTCAAGAGCATTTCTGAAATGATTGGGAACAATTGCAAGTATGTGCATTTAGCATTTTAAGACTGGCACCAATATACAACACATAATCTACATGTACTTTTTTTACAAAACCCATTCAACACAGGTAATGACAGCTTTGTACATAGGAGTTATAAAGAAAGCATAATGAAAATTTTCCACTATTTAACAATGAATTAGAATAACAATAAACACAATCAAATAACGATTGTAACAACACTTGTTCAAAATGAACTAAACACAACCACAAAAAGAAAATACTTATTTGAATATTAATTTCCTAGCAAAACCTGAGGCCACTTTCACCAAAGGTCGTACAATATTTTTTGTCTTAAACTTTATTGTACAACGTGATACAAGACAATTTACGACGTCGCCCGTTTTCACAAAGCATTTTTGTGAAAGAGACGTATACATGAGGTACGATATCTTTCATAATTGTTGTACTGTCCAAATTTTCGTACACATACAACATTTTGATGAAAGTGGTCCCTGACCCTTCACAGATGAGATACGTGCACCAAGCACTATTCATCAATTAAGTAAAGATGACAAATGAGCATACGTTTAAGGTGTTTAAGGTGACATAACAATAAAACAAATTTTTTTCTTTCCCATTTTGGACGTTTCATGAATCATGTACTTAGAAAGCCTGTTTTCATCAGAACTAATTTCTGTAAATGACATCAGGTGTGAAATACATACATTCACAGCCAGTTTTACCCACTAAGGAAAAGGCTTGGAAACTAATTTGTACTGTGACATGTTAGCTAAGGACAGAAATTCAACACAAAAGAAAAAGAAACATAAATTTCATGAATCCTTTAACCATCAACCAAATTGTCTGAAAATGTCAACTGCTACCAGAAACAATGAAGATCACCATAAATAAGTTCTTTTTTTTTCAGTATGAAATATTCAAACATAAAATGTTATAATTAAACCATATGATTTCTGTTGTCTACATCTTAAATATATGTATAACATGTTTTCTTGATGCCATCATGTAAAATCTTATACAAGTATTTACAAAAGTGTTTTATACAGTGTATATCTATAATGTATAAATTAATAGATTTCAATTTCACATTATCATTGTATTAGAAAAACTACATTTTCCATTATTGAAAACCTTTCAGTAATTGATACATGACTACAAAGGTAACACCGGGAAGCAATATGTATTTTATGACCGTCCTGTCATTACTATGCCACTTAACCACGTCTTTTCAACCATTCATATTCCTGTCCATGTGACATATATATAGACGAGGTGGACAGCTCTGACCAAACTTCGACTTAACTTTGTCTGATCATGAGCAGGGGACCGTGAAGCCAATATGTATTTTATGACCGTCCTGTCATTACTATGCCACTTAACCACGTCTTTTCAACCATTCATATTCCTGTCCATGTGACATATATATAGACGAGGTGGACAGCTCTGACCAAACTTCGACTTAACTTTGTCTGATCATGAGCAGGGGACCCTGGGGAGAGTCTTGGCCTCAAGTGGGGACACCTTTAACTGTGTTATTCCTGTCTGGGGACCCTTAGACAGCCTGTATTCCTTAAGGTATGGTCCCTACATCATTTCATTCTAAACAGGGAACAGGGGACTACTACACATCAGCCTTTTCCTTAACTGGAGGCCTATTGAGCTTAACACAAGCCAACCTGGACTGATTTATCCTTAAAACAGGATTAACCAAGGATGTCTTATCCTGAAAAAGGAACAAACAGGACTATCATATCCTTACAGGACTTCATGGACTGTCCTACCCTTAAAAAAGGAATCCATTAGAACTGATTAAAAGTGGATCAGCCAGGACTATTTTGCCCTTGATAACAAAACAAACTCAGTCATATGACACAATGTCAGTATCATAAACAAGTAGGAGATCCACCAACATTGAGGTATATTGCGTACTTCACTTGCCTTTTCTTGTCTTGTTGATGTAAATGTATTTACATGTATATTATAAATTTTCAAAACAAACTGAATTCCAATACAAACAAAAGTACACAATTTACTTTTCACAATTAAAACCATGGACTGGTGCAAGAAGTGATATAAAACAGTGAATGTTAAATATATTGAAGACAACTGAAGTCTACTTCACAACATACAAGTACTACAGGTTACCTAAACCAATCACTGCATTAATTTTTCTAAAACTACTACATATGTTACTCATGATAGATGTCAAAAGTTTTCCTCTAAAACCATAATAAACAAATAAGAATTTTAGTAAATTTATACATTCCTGCGTGATAATACATGCACAAAGATGCTGTTAGCAACGTGTTTCGTACATGAAAATTATGGTGTTATTTATGAAAAGCAGAAGAGAAATATCCACAAACAGCACTCACTTGCATAAAAATTATTCAACTTTCATAAATACATGATGCACCAATGAACATGCGTGCTCAATAAAAAAAAAAAAAAAAAAAAAAAAATCTGTGAGCCTTGAAATGTGAAAATATGATGTTGTTACATGAGACTATGTTTCCTTTAATGATGTAATGCTGATAAAAAGAAAGCAACATAAGCTTGCTCCAATCACCAGTGATAAAACTGAAGGCCGTGGTAACAAATTGTAAGGGAGGTAATCATGTTACAAGATCCTCCTCCAGCCATTGGCAGTGCTGGGATGATGGGCACTTCCCTCCACACTTGGAACATATTACTCCTTTCGGATTGTGCTTGTCACTCGAAAGTACCGGACAAATTTGAACACCAGTCCCATGATGAGATACCAAAGATTTCTGCCAATGTCTGACCGGGCAATCAATATTCTCCAGAGAGCGACGACTAGAACTGTGTTGAACGCATAACGGATGTTTCGGAGCCTTGAAAAAAAACCAAAAATAAAAAGTTTCAATTACTGAAGATAACCTGTGAAAACTCCCTAAAAACTTTATATTATCTGGTATTATCTGGCTTCCATCCTCAAACATGTTTCCAATACACCACCACTAAGGACATAAACATTACACATGAACTCGGACTGCTTAGCTGCCGTTCGACTAGCACAGAGATGTCTTCCAGTTCCATATGCAAACCATCTCTCATGGAGAAAATTGGCACCACAGATGGGAAAGCCACGTGTGTGTACATTATTGTATGCCCATCATTTAAACAGTTCCCCTAGCAGACTTTCCACTGGACACCACGCAGGTAATGAGAGACACACAAGATGGTACCAGACCATTTTACAGGCAGTTCATCCAGTTTCTTTGATGAAGCCCTCAGTGTAAATACCATATGAACCAATTCTAGACTACCCTAATTCTTCTGATTATTGGGACACCTAATCTACCCTTTTTAGCTAAAACAGATATAATTGTAACAGGTTAAGAAAGTTTTTTTTCTTTCCCCATGGTTAGACCATCATATCCACAGCTTTACTTTTTCAAAAACTGGAAGAGGAATGTATTGTTTTGCTTTCAGCATGAATAATATCTATCCAAGTAATTAGAAGAATTAGGGTATACATTACAGACATCACTATCATCATAATTTTCTTATTACAACAAAATTGCAAGATATGCCTCATTCAATTCATCAGATTTAACTTATACTCCAAACAAAAAAAAAAAAAGAGTAATAAAACGGAGAATTTCTCTCTTCTTCCCCCCACCCCAGCAAATCAAGGTAGGTTGGTAAAGATACAGGTGGTACGACTCACTTCCTGATGTGTGCTCGGGCAGCAGGGAGCCCAGCCATGTCCTCATTCAGGATGTACTGTTTGGTGCCCAGACAGTAGTTCTCTATGTAGGTCGGCCAGTGAAGGGCTCGAGGATCAAAGTAAAATGTCTGAAGGAAACAACCAACACACCTTAAATATCCAGCTACACTCACATATTTCAGCAATTCTAAGACTAAATTTCTAAATATAACTGAAAAGTGTATTACAATATGCAAAAGAGAGATAATATGTAAAGGACAGAAAATACCTGCATAGATATATTCATGAATGGGATGAAAAATTGTGCAAAAATAGTTCTTCTTTGGTTTGGTTGTCTGCTTGCTCTGGGTTAAATATCACTTTCAACAATACATGTTGTATTCAGGAAATTGCCTTGCACATGTAACTGGCCACTCTCAATGCTGACTTGTTCAGTGCCAGTGTGCTAGTGCTCACTAAAACACCAGCCAATTACCACAGCAACCTCTGCTTGCCCTGTTCTCTATCCCTAGCAAAGAAATACCTAGCGGGGGGCGTTTTCCAAACAGGGTGTAAGTTATGTCAAACCTAATCTACAGGACGACTCGTACTGTAGAGACACGTTACCAGTTAATATGGCGTAAGGTTACCATCCTTTTTACTACAGGCCCCAGATTAATTTTAGTTTTTCTTTGATTAGTGTAGAAACTGAACTGTGTCCTCCCTTTCAGGACTTGGTCATTGCAGCCAGTCAAACATATACTGTACCAACTCAAGAACGCCCATGCCCTAATGTCAGAAAGAAAGGGAGCATTAGCCCAGAAATTTTCATACCAATTGAACTGATGCCTGTAAGCTACCATAGCAGATGCCACTGTCCCCAGGAATATTCCATTTGCCCCTCTCACCTTTTTATCCTCAGCACTGAGCTGGTTTCGCAGCATGTCCAGGTTGTGGTAAGTCCACTCCCAGGAGTGAGTGGTGAAGTAATCCAGTGTGCCTATCGTCTTGTGCAGTTTATTGTATGTCTTCACCATCCTGAGGACCAACATTGGACATGGGATCTCACTTCATGTTTCTCACAACAAGTTATTTGTTACTTGTTATTATGCAGTATATAACATAATATTCAGAGATATGTCTGTGGAAATATCACACAGAGAAACAAGCATTCTGAAACAGCCACCATTCAGAAAAAGTACGGAAAACTGCAAAAAGTCAAAAAATGCAACAAATATGTCGAAACTGATCTTGAAGTTGTAACAGAGAAGCCATGTTTCAATTGAATAAAGTTATTTGTTTTGAAAAAATGTCTAGAACACTGTCAAAAGCAAAAAACAGGCCAAGCACGGCCATGTACAAAGTTTAAATTTGTTCAACAGTTTGGAAAAACTCTGACGAGGTGTCAACCAGGGGATTGTTTTAATCTTGTGTTAATGTGCACTACATAAGTGCAAACCCTGAGTTCAATGCATGCAGTATCTTTTTAAGATACCACCCCTAAAATTTTGCTCAACAGTGCTTTTCCTGCCGACGCCAACGCTCAGGGTATGACATGACTAAGTCATTTCATAAAAGTAAAACTGTTTAATGCTTAGCCGACTTTCAGTAGCCGGCCATGTGGCCACTCTGCATTTATCTGATTGGTTGAATCAATGAGGATAATTGTTAAATTAGCTTCAAAATATAAAAAAAACTAAATTACTATGTCTAAATATCAGAAAAGGATGTCAATGTCTTCTTCATTTTTGTTATTGGCAAAGCTTGTAAATAAAAAGAGCCATAACTCTAATCATATACAGCTGAAGCGAAACAACAACAACAGATGGGTTTCGGCAGATTGTGAGCTTTAAAAAGGCCTTCATGTGCTGAAAAAAGCGGATATATTCCTATTTTTCTCCAATCAAGTAATAAATTTTCAAAAACTGAACATATAACACTTTTAAATCCGAATTTGCTTACTCCTATCCACTGTGACTAAGGAAAATGACTAAGGCTTTCAGGATAACTTTCAAAATCTAAGACAAAAACTTTAGTTGATAGCCTAATATTTCCTTTGTGAAATGGGCTACACAGAATTGCTAGCGGGCTAAATGAGTTAGCTGTCTACGCTTAGGCTTTAGCCTTTTTGTGAAACAGATCCCTGTAGTCCCCCAGAGGAACTATTCTACTTGTTGTCAATTATAAAGAATGAGCAAAAAAAACACCACCAGACAGAAAAAATACAATGACGATAAGCGATCAACAAGAAGCAGACATGAAATCTGACCTTGGTTTTCTTCCAAGCAAGCTGTAGGCCAGGTCGACCATGTAGGCAGGTATCATGTGGCTCACAAAGATCCAATAGTCATGCAGGAAGCTGGGGAAAAACATTCCGAAAAACAAGATACAGGAAGAATAAAATGAAGTCTATCAACTGTTTGTAACAAAGTCTGACACTAAGAGAACAGACGATGACTTCTTTCTAAATTGCAAATAGCACAGTGAGAGAAGTTCAGCCACTGTGACACCATTCTTATGAAGGGCTAGAGAAATTCAATGAAATAATGCTTTATTAGAATTTATTTCATATTTTAGTTTGTTAAGCACTACACCCAAGAATTTATGACTGGAGAAAATCAGAGAGGCCACGATAAACCACCCCCTTTTGGCAAGCTCCTGACATATCTTCCCACCTGACGCCAAGAGAAGAAGAACCAAGATTGCGTATAAAACTTCTCTAAGGCAAAGTCAAGCTCTAAAACAAGATTTGCAGGGATTTTCTAGTGGTAACCACAACAAGAAATATCTGAAAAATGAGTTTTAGAGAAACTTTGAATTGAGTTTTGATAAAATAAATGAGTTTTAGATACATTTTACATACATTGGTGATGAAAGATATTGAGTTTTCTGATTTGTTCAATTGAGTTTCTATAAAAAAATTGACTAGAAAATCCCCTGGTCATCAGACATCGTTGAGAAATGATCTCCAAGTCTGCCTATTTCAAAGTATCAAAAGGTCTCAACCTGACCCTAGACTGAGCAGGAAATTTGTAAATCATAATAATTCCTCACTCAGAGCAAACTGTATATGTATGTACCTGTTATTTGTAAGGCACACATTGGGTCGTCTAAAGGCAGAGTCCAGGGGAATCCGCTTGAAGGAGTTCATGACAATCATTTCTGTGAAACAGAGGAGAGAAATATCATTATAAACATGTACAGAATTCCAAAAGAACATTAGATTCAAATTCTTTTATGATTTCAATCAGGCCTGAACATTTTGTTAACATGCGGAAATTTTGAAGAATTACAGAACATGCATCCCACAATGAACCCTTTTTCAAGGACTTTCCTTGTCTTGAAAACGTTTCAACAAAACTCAAGTACTGTAAAATTTAATCCAAAAAAGTGCACTTTTCGAAGTAAATAAATGTCATAAAATATAACATTTGGCTTTGAAACTTACATTTTTCAGGTAGGATATCATCCAACCTTCCACAAATTCAATCAATCTTCCTACAATCAATAAAACTCTCGGAATCAGGAAAAATCAGCAACTTGGTCATGGACGAAATTTTGGGTCATTTAGGGTACTCCAAGTACTTCCAGGATCAATGAAAAGGCTGCCTACGCGTGTCTGAAAGTCACTCACCCATCTCCCCCCATGTGAATGGGTTAACAGCTCCCGTGGTGGCGTGGTAGATGAGGGTAGATTTGGGTTTGGTCACGCCAGTGTACCACGCCACTGTGATCATCATGTTGATGGGGATATCCACGGGGACAATGTCAGCCACGGCGCTGTTCTCCGCCTTCATCGTCCTCAGCACGCCTTTACCTGTCTGTCACCACAGAAACACAGGTACATCATCAACTGACAAAAGAACAGCTATCAAATATTTCACAAGGCAATGAAATGGGGGAATGAAAATAAACAGATACTTGTGAGAGAGTCAGAAACAATCCTTTCTTTACAAAACAATTATCAAGGGATTCTAAGAACGCACTGAGATCTTTGTATACTTGGTTTCAAACACAATTTTATAGCTGGAAGGCATGCAGGCCGACGTGTTATCTCATAACACATTCATTTCTCTGGCAAGTAGATAACGTTCTTGTTTTGCGCAGTTGCACGCACTATCTGATGGGAAACAAAATACTTCACACAAAGTATGTACAATGTCACTGCTCTATCTCACTGATAAAATTTCTGCACTACATTATTGATATGATGGTAGTCCTATTAAAGAACCGGTGAAACAATGTCAGTGGTAAAACACTGCCCTTCGGCTGATATCTGGAAAAGCCCCTGACAAAGCTACAGCCAAAGTACTAAAGGCTGGATTCAAACTGTGGAATTCGCTTAGTGGCAGACTGGCTGCTCTCCTGCAAATGAATGAATTTACACCAGATCGGCACTATTCCAGCCATATCACAGCGAGAACTCTCCTGTCGGAACAACGACGTTACTGAATGGACCAGTAAAAGCGCTGGATTCCTGGAGTACATATTCGACAACTTGGCAGCAAGAATATCATATACCCATAGTCAGCTCATACATCTACTTACCGCTATGTAAATGCCACTGGCACCATTGTAATTGTCAATCCATCCCTGCAAACATAACATGAGTATTTCATCAACAAACCCCAATCTATGTAATACATACAGCTGTACTATATTTGTGTAGATTCAATACAAAAATGTTCAAATGTAAACATTACAGGATAAAGCCAAAAAAGTGCCCTTACAGAAAGATCAGAGCTTCTACCTTATATAATAACCAGCAAATAATTTGAGGACCTAATATTTATTTTACAGATATCCAAAAAAAAAGACCCTTAAGATTTCCTGTAATGTGTACATCACAGCATCAGTTCACATACGCAAAGTGACCAACTATACAATTTTATCTACTCAGAATATTCTACAGATGAAAGGGGATTTCCACTCACCTCTTCTTCAATAACAATATTTATTTATTTTATTTGATTGGTGTTTTATGCCGTACTCAAAAATATTTCACTTATACGCCGGCGACCAGTATTATGGTGGGAGGAAACCGACCAGAGCCTGGGGGAAACCCACGATCATCAAGAACAATATGCTACAGGGTTAAATCGAATGAAAAGTGTTTGACTCTTTCATGGTTAACCAATACAACTTGCTACACAAAGAGGTATTAACAAAGGCAGAAAAGAGGTAAGAAACAGCAGAAATAGTTTTCACATCCTTAACATTTTAATGGAAAGCAGTGGTGTATTTCACAGTCTATTGTCATCATTTGAGTTTTTTGAAGTTGCAGTTGCCATCTTGAAGGTTTCAACCGTGTGATAATTTCTTTCATGTGTAGGTATGCTGAAATATTTGATGGTTTCAAAACCTTTGAATCATCACCTGTTCATACTTGTTAGAGTGCAAAGACTTGACCACACCAAACGTTAATCAACAGTTTATTTTAGTCCTTGCATTCACTTCACATAGAAATTTATTTATTTTCCTGTTTGACGGTTGCTTGATGCCAAACTGTGAAGTCCACAATTTTGTCGCTTATACTATGGGTGTCAGGTTTTAGTCAGGGTGGAGCAAACCGGAGTGCCCTGGGCATAAAACCACCTAACACAAAAGAGTGATTACAAATTTCTCTAGAACATTGATAGTCATTCCTTTGTATTCATCAGGTAGCTGAAACTTTGTCTGAAATTTCACTATGTACATTTTTATTATTTGTAAGCTGAGCTTTGAGTACATGTAAGAAATTGCTTTAGCCCACTTCACCTTAATCGACACATTTTGTTTGATTCTACTCGCTTCATCCTCTTTATAGGGCCCCCTTTATAACATTTTTTGTGTGATGTTTGATTATGTCATACCAGAAAAACCGAAGTGTTGCACTCAAAAGTATAATTATAAGGCCTTCATGTGTTTCTAACATAGCATATTGGCTGGTAAAACTTTATGTGCAATACAGTATTTCTCCCGGACGCTGTGAATGAGTGTAAAGGAATGAGACTTACTGGGACTGGTTCCTTCCATGCAGCCCCTACAATTGAGGGTCGGATGATGGCCAGTGGTAGAGAAGCGCCCTCTGTGACCAGCAGGTGCTCTGCCAGCTGTTTGGTGTATGTGTACGTATTAGGCTTGTTACCCAGTAGCTTAGGGGTGATAGAGTTCAGCATGTCGTCATCCATCCACCTGAAGACATCAGTTACATGTACAGCTGATATGTTCACATTATCAGTCATGTGTAATGAAATGCAACTTTATTGTGAAGAATATTTTCATACCTCTTTCTTCTTCTCAAACATAGACAGAATAAGGGATGAAAATTCAACAGCACTGAAAATTTCGGTGTGTTGAGCAAAACACATCTTTGATATTTTGCCTTTATTTATTTATTTATTTTGTTGGTGTTTTACGCTGTGCTTAACAATATTTCACTCATATGGCGATGGCGGCCAGCATTATGGTGAGAGGAAAAGTGGGCAGAGCCCGGTGGAAACCCACAACCATCCACAGGTTGCTGGCCTTTGTTTATATAGATTGCACACGAAACTGCAAAGTATAAGCCATGTCCAGATTACATACAATGTCCGCACAGGTCATTCGAAATTTCATTTTTTCATGAAATTTTCACTGCTGAACAATTAACCCCAGTCAAACCCCCTCAAGTGCAAGCTTCAGATGGAGAGTGTATCATTTCATTGCTTCCTACATCTCTACTTTCCCAGAGGAAATGTACATGGTCCACTTACTCAAGAGAATCCAGTAGTTTGTGTGGGTGAACAGGGACTGGGTAGATCACTTCCTCTATAAACGGACGGTCACAGTTGGCGTAAGCAGTCGAAACATGTACAAATGACTGTGAGAAAAATAAAAAAAGAGGTAAGAAAAAACCTTGATCCAGTAATCAGGCAATGCTTGAAATTGGAGACATGTCACACAAGACGAAAACCTTGCTAACACTGACACTAAAGCTCCTTAACATATGTGAAAGGCTTTTTTCCAACTTTTTTTTGTGAATTACAATGAAATACAAAAATAAATGTACATATATCGTGAATGAAAGTCATGTCTTGAATAACATTCAGAAGGCGAATAAAGCATGTTTAAGCCATGAACCATACACGTGTATAGCTCATATGAGAGTAATTGGGAGGATAACAGCAGCTTTCTGTGCAAGTTTTGGAGAATCACTTGACAACTATTAAAATTTATTTTTAACAGGACTGATTTATTCAATGTGAAGTTTTCAAAGTGCCAATGCAAAGTCATGTCGCCTATCTACAGCGTAGCTGGGCTGCTTGCTTATCTGCCTACAATGGCAGCATTTGTGTACAGAAAAAAAACAATCAACAGGTTATTATTTAAGAGTTGTTTGACATTAAACTCGTTAGCATAATTTAAAAAATATTAACCTAATCTCTTCTAGTTAGCCTTTTTTGTTTTATGTCATGTCATTGTATCATGGAACCTGCATGTTACATGCTGTACTCAAGAAGTTTTCATTAACACAGTGCAAGTCAGGTTCGTGGATGAAAAATTCCTAAGAGGCAGGAGTAAACCACTGCTCTGCGACAGGTAGCTGACAAACCTTGTACTGTTAAAGCTGTAACAAAGCTGGTGATGACTGGACCTCACTGGTCAATCAACCGTGGAACACTTTGGCCCAGAGGAAACCTGGACAAGCAAATGAAGTTCTTGATGCAAGGAAGAACAAAACAGCTTCTTACCTCCAAATGTTTGAATTGCTTGCACAGTTTTATCATCTTTTGTACACCAATGACATTCAGCTCTAACGCCAACCTGTCGAAAAAAAGGAATCAAGTTTCTTTCAACAAACCCTTTATACCGTAAGAAAACTCTTGAGAACTTAGAAATTTTAATACAGTTTTCATAGGGTTTGCCCTATTCATTTAAAGTCTTAGTTTATGTTTAATCGAAATGCACCTAAAAAACAAACAAAAATTCCTATTTGAACTGTTCTATTAATGAAAAACACCGGACTCAATGATTCTCCATACTGACTTCTACATATTTTCCCTTGTCTTAAAACAGGTACTGTAGCTCAAAAATGAAGTACATGTACCACTATATTATGAAGTAGACTATCTACAGCTTAGATCTTGACAACATCCCTTTGGCATATTATATAAATCATCCTTCTCAATGTATTATGTATTCCTTCAAATGATTTAAAGTTTAAAGCACAAAGAATAGAAATATTTTCCCCTGAAATTACAGTAAACAGCTCCATGTACTTATTTTTCCTTGCTGAATGTGATGAAAGTTGTTTCAAAATAACATATGCCCAAGAATAAAAATATAAAATTTGGCACAATTTCTGTACTTCTGAAATCATCAGAGTAATTGTTTAGAGTTACACACTTTTCATTAATCCTTTCAATTTTTTGTTTCTTAGTTTGCTTGAAGTTTAATGTGTGCTGGCCTAAATGCTGACACATTTTCAGTTCTGTCTCACTACACAGCCATGCAAAACACACCAGCCATGTGGAACACATCAGACATCACACTCCACTCAGTCAGTAAGAGTGGGGGGTGGGGTGGGGGGTTGTTTATGCTTGATGGACCATCCGTGACAACCCATGGTGAGGACATACCTTACCACAGCAAACCAGCTTGCAGTGACATTGCGACAGATTGTTAAACCTGTCCCCAAAAATGGCCCAAAATTTCAGGCTAAAAATTGTGAAACAATTAAATATCAGAGAATATTATTTCTGTTGCTGAAATTTCTCTTTTTCCACTTGGATATCATTCTAAATTCCTAACAAAACTTGAAACACCTTTCTGACATGAACAGAACTCTCTGAATTAGGTGAAAGGCGCAAGTTAGTCCGGGGAGACATTTTAGGCCATTAACAATGACAAAACTGACTAGTGCCTAAAGCCTGGGGTTTGCTTCCACTCAGAAAACGAATCAGAGCTCAACATGATCTGCACTTCAGTGTGTTTAGTTTAACAATATGCTGAACTCTCAACCAGCTATTTCATTCAGAAGCACAGCAGAGATTGTTTCTTTTTTTTATTATAATTATTATTTTTTTTTCTCCACTGACAAGGCAGTAGTCAATTTTATTCGCAGAGGAAAGTAGAGTGCCAAGTGTAAATCTCCAACCAGAGTCGAGTATTGGCACAATATGGGTTCTTAGGCCATCCTTAAAAAAATTCTTTCTTGGGCATAACCTAACACTATCAGAAAAAGCCAGGTCGGATAGAAGGGAATTTTTTTCACTCTGGCTAATGAAGAAGTAATTTTAAAGAATGAACACAGAGAAAAAAATAAAAAAGCTAAATCAAAATGGCAACAAAATCTTTTGAGTCAGGCCCTTTTTTGGACAGTCAGTCACATCACCTTCACCAAACATATTTTTAAGGACAGCCTAAGCCTGTGAAAATTGTGTCCAGGTCATGGGCCCAAAATAAAAGTCGTGTTCCTGCAGCGATGTCATAAAACAGGTCTCTCCTTATGATCAAAACAGGGTTAGGATTAACAAGATACACTAAGCTACTGTGTGGTAAGGGATATAGTCAGCCTATGTATCCAGAACAAAGAAGTTCTAGTTTAAACTGGGGATACTATTACTGGGACACAAGTACTTCAGTGAAAAACTGGGACAGCTGATGTCGGTTAAGTTGAAGCTTGGTCTACATTTCATACAAACTCTATGATCACTGTTTTAGTGCATGTCAGATCCGAGTGATCCTTCACCTCAACGGCTCGTCAAATCTGACAGTGGCTGCGCTGTGGAAGACTATGTCTACTTCTTCCTTCAAAAGCTCGACATCGGATTGGTCGATCCCAATCTCTGGCTCTTGGATGTCTCCACCAATGGCAACAAGTTTCTCATGGAAATTTGGCTGCTCTTTCCGTAATCGGTCAAAAACCTGTTAAAAAAAAAAAAAAAAAAAAAAAAGACAGAATCATTCAAACTTCTTTATTTTGAGAGCAAAACAAGTGTCTAAAATTTAGCAAAGCAGTTTAACTCTGTGCTAACCAGAAATAGGTTTAATGGAAAGCAAGAGACAAACTGGTAACACTATATGGAGGAATGCACAAAGATCTAATAAATCAATAAACCATACCTGATATCTTTTTTATTTATTGGTGTTTAATTTTTCACTTTGTACGTGCACGACAGCAGGTTAGGTCAATGCCACGAGGCAATATCACTGATAAGTCTAATTGATTATTGCTCTTCTGGTGCATTCAAACAAAACTGAATGCTTTTTTAATTCTTATATTCTGTAATCTGAGGAAACAATATGAAAGTTCCTTCAATCTTTAGACATCCCTGTATAACTCCAGTAAATCAATGTTTTTGCATATGAAAGATTAAATTTTTCTGTGATTTATGTACCTTTTTAATTTGATTTTGGAGACATAGTTTGGGTTTGTAAATTTCAGGGATTCACACAATGTATAATTTTTTCGTATAATTCCCCCAGGATAGGCTTGTATAAATATCTTGCAAACATGTGAAAAAAACAGAAGAATTATCCGTATGACCAAATGCAAGTTTGTAAAGCAATTTAAAATTCAATTCAAGAAACACAAAATCCATTTCCTGACCAAAGGTATCCAAACTGGGTTTCATCTATAAAAGATCACCAAAAAGTGCACTTTTCAAGGCAAATGAAGTTGTTTACATTTATAAGTTATTTTAAAAATGTAATAAATGTAAATAGCTCTATAAATAATTTATATTACTTCTGATGCTGAAACATACTTTTTCAGTAGGGTATCATTCTATCTTTGAAACAAACATTAAAACACCTTTCTAATATCAACAGAATTCTAAGAATGAGTTCAGTAACTAAGTCATGGACAAAATTTTGGCCAAAAATATAGTACTGCATGATGTATTAAGTATGAGGAGGCAGGATTACAGATCTTAACACCTGTGCATAAATGAGTGAGGTTGGCCAAAGCTTCAAACATCTTTTACATACAGGGAATGCAACACAGAAAACCCACATGTCAAGGGCATATCCTGTGCTCATCACACAGGGAACGCACCACAGAAAACCTACATGTCAAGGGCATATCCTGTGCAGGGAACGCAACACAGAAAACCCACATGTCAAGGGCATATCCTGTGCTCATCACGTAGGGAACGCAACACAGAAAACCCACATGTCAAGGGCATATCCTGTGCTCATCACGCAGGGAACGCAACACAGAAAACCTGCATGTCCAGGGCATTTCCTGTGCTCATCACACAGGGAACGCACCACAGAAAACCCACATGTCAAGGGCATATCCTGTGCTCATCACACAGGGAACGCAACACAGAAAACCTACATGTCAAGGGCATATCCTGTGCTCATCACACAAGGAACGCACCACAGAAAACCTACATGTCAAGGGCATATCCTGTGCTCATCACACAGGGAACGCAACACAGAAAACCTACATGTCAAGGGCATATCCTGTGCTCATCATCAATTTGTGATACAGCAATAAATAACTCAGAGAAAAGAAATCAAGTGAAGGCACATACTCAGGGCAAAAATAAAAGCATGACTATTTTACTGTCCAGGCCTTCCCTCTCAAAATTGGCCAATTTAGCATGTTATTAATCAGAAATAACCTTAGAACTAACAGTTTTGGTAGTAAGCCTACAACTTATGTGCACATCATGAAAATCAAACCATTAATGACGCAATAACCATGTTAATTTCATATCCTCTTTGAAACCTTTTTTGAATTCTTCCCACTATCATTTTTATCATTTTTGAATTCACCTAACACATGGAGGGTAAAAATCAACATACATTATAAAAACACAGGACAACAGGAAACTTGCAGTCAAGTCATAAGAACTTCAGGGCTTCCGTATTAACATCACTGTAAGCTTGAGTTTTGATTTCTTCACAGCAGAAGATAGCAGGGTGGATGTGTGGGGTGTGGGGTGTGGGGTGTGTGGTGGTGGTGGTGGGGGGGGGTATGTGTTGTTGTTTCCTCTTACCTTACACTGTACCAAATCCTGTATTCTATTTTCCACATCCTGGCCTTTCTTCGGCCTCACCAGCAGATACATTCTCTTTATCCCTGTACAGCATCTCAGTAACTTCTCTATCAGCACTTTACCCAGGAAACCTGTGGCTCCAGTGATAAATATGGTCTTCCCGTCATAAAACTTCTTAACTGGGGACAGCTCTTCCATGGTATTAGTGTGTACAGTGCTCTGCAAAAAAAAAAAACCCCAAAATAATCCAGAATGAATAAATAAATGAATATAAAGCCATACAGATATAACACAGATCTTTACACGGAAACGAAACATACATTAAAGCCATCATGCTTTACTGTAAGTTCCAAGTGCTGATCAAATGGGTGAAATGGAGATACGCCGAAATTCATTGTAAAATCTGGGACTGATGTATACACTAGATAGAGAGATGTTTATGCATATTTTAACAGCAAAGGAATGCATACATGAAGCTATCAGTTACTGTACACACAGTTTCAAACAGCTGTTCTCCACCAATAGCTATGCATCCATTTTTGCCAATTAAAAAACACATGAGTAAACGATGAGCCACAATAGAGACATGATTCAGAAAGTAAAAAATGTACTAAAATCAATACTGGGAACAAAAGAAACGATCCAGGGTACATACACAATTTCACAACATGTCCCAGGATAACCTCAACTGGTGCTGATGAGACAGGGTCTTCAGTACTCAAGAGTAAGAAATCCCGTTGTCTTAACACCAAAACACTGATCTAAGTATATCAGATTATTTACATAAATCTGGCTGCCAGACAGCCCCACTTGCTCTGTTGGTGTTTAAATACACAGGGTAAAATGTCAGGGTGTTGTAGAGAGACGAGTCTGGTGCTGCAGTTAATCTGTTCAGGCTGAATCATCTCTGTCAGAATAGTCCGACCACAGCTGTCACGTACATATATATATATATGGGCAGATATACAGGACCTGGCTAATCAACTTCAGGGGTTCAATACTTATCACGATGACCGGTCGGCTATCAACTGGGTCCATGGGGCTTAGGGGTCACCTCACACGTATTACAGCACATCATCAGAGGGTCCAGAATTCAAGTATCACGTTAAATCTTTCTCGAACTATTCATTGTGCCGGGTGCATCACTCTCACCAGATCATTCACTCAGAAAATAATACTGGCATAAAGTGTACATATGACAGATAGGTGATCTTGCGCTTTATAAAGACATTCCACCTCCTGCATGTTGTCGTCATATCTGTGAGACATTCTTCAGATTATTGTAAACAATAATCTGGCACTAAAATGAACCAAATAAAAACTTTGCTTGAATTTGTTTGGCAATTAACTTCACTGCTGTGCTATTGCTGGAGTAATTGACCAATTAGCCAGCAGTGTATTAACATGTGCTCTGCTGCACTCCCAACTGCAAGAAAAGTTGCCCACAGAATGACGAATATGTGAATGGAGGCTACATGCATATCACATGGTCAGCACTGATTTAAATTTGATTGAAAAAAGTTTTAGCCCTAAAACACCATGGAATAAAGCACACTGGCATACATGCATTGTGCGATGACCATATTGAACAGCAACGTAGGACAATTAACTTCGTTATTAATGACATTATACTCTTGGTCATTTATTGCACACAGCCAGACCTGCACATGCTGTACGTCTATCCGTATGTAGGACACTAGGCTCGTCCCTCTACCAAGGAGGCCTCAAGGAGCCATTATAAAAGGTGTAACTCAAGCGACCCAGGCAAAATATATTCCTCATTTATGTGCATGAATATCCCACTTATACCTCGGGGGGTGGGTGGGTGGGAGATATGTGGAAACACCAAACTGTACCTGCTGTTCCAAGACAAGTAATATAGGTATATCATATACTTCACGATTCGTTCTTAAACATATTCAGTTAATACCTTTAGAATTGTAAATATTCTCTTCTCGAAGCTTAATCCTGCAGAAATTCTGATTATGTAAAACTTCTCAAATTTTAAGTCTCAGTGTTGTCGAAGTTGTAGTAACTGACTTAATGCAAACTTAGACGTGGTAGCAGGGCAACCAAAGAGCTCGCCTGTACGGCATAGATTCCAAATTCAGTAATTTACAGTATTTAATATGCACCCACAGTTTCAATGATGGAGCATCCTCCTCGTGTCATTATTCTCTACGTGCGTGCAAACACTGAACTCTACACATGCTGTATTTCTTAACATACCACCCCTCACATTTTGTTTAACACAGATTCTAATACACACCACACCAAGTCTGGAATTCGGTAATTTACGGTATTTAATATGCACACACAGAATCAACAATCGAATATTCCCCTCACATTATTGTGCTATACATGTGCGCCAACCCTGATTCCATTGAATGCAGTATTTTTTAAGATACCACCCCTAGCATTTTGTTTAACAGAGATTCTACTACACAGTACACCAAGTCAGGAATTCAGTAATTTACTTCATTTAAAATGCACACACAGAATCAACGATGGTAGTTCCCCCCCTCACATTACTGTGCTCTACATGTCTGCAAACCCTCGGTTCAATGCATGCAGTAAGAATCCACCCCTAACATTTTGTTTAACATTGTTTTCCCTGATTTTGAACGCTGATGTCAATACTGGCGCTCAGGGTATGACATAAGCTATGACTGTATGTAGTACAGGCATGCTAAAACGAAAACCCCCTGTATATATAACTTTTACATACTGCTATAGACGGGCAAGTTTTCACCGTCACTTCACATGGTATTCGCCTAACAATCACTATTCACACTGTTGTCAATGTTCCTCAGATCAAACAAACTTGAAACCCAATAAAGACACACCCTGACATCTCTGAGAGGCACAGGGATACCTGTAGCATGTACAGCCTGTGACGTGCAGATGTGACATGTACAGCCTGTGGCTGGTACAGCCTGCGGCATGTACAGCCTGTGACCTACAGCCTGTGGCAGGTACAGCCTGCGGCATGTACAGCCTGTGGTAGGTACAGCCTGCGGCATGTACAGCCTGCGGCATGTACAGCCTGTGGCAGGTACAGCCTGCGGCATGTACAGCCTGTGGCAGGTACAGCCTGTGGCAGGTACACCCTGTGGTAGGTACAGCCTGTGACATACAGCCTGTGGTAGGTACAGTCTGCGGCAAGTACACCGTGACATGTACAGCCTCCGGCACGTACACCGTGACATGTACAGCCTGTGACATACAGCCAGTGGTAGGCACAGCCTGTGGCAAGTACACCGTGACAGGTACAGCCTGTGGCACGTACACCGTGACAGGTACAGCCTGTGGCACGTACACCGTGACAGGTACAGCCTGTGGCACGTACACCGTGACATGTACAGCCTGTGGCACGTACACCGTGACATGTACATGTATATTATGACGTTACCATTACTACACAGTATAACCAGTTTCTATATGCCTCATCACTAATGCTTGTGGGCAAATTCAGGTTGATTGTAAAATGCTAAGTACTCAGAGTCCTCTGTCAATGAATATTACGATTTTGTCACCATCTAATTCATCAAGCCTTAAGCACTGAAAATCTGGCATGTTCTGCCTTACCTGTATAGCAAAAATGATATCTTCTATAAACCTTGAAACCTTATTGTCTTCTCTTAACATTTAATCAATATTACATTTATCTTGTTGGTCCTCATGTTGTTTACCTGTGCACCTATATTTTAAAGTGGCTAAAATAGAGAATTTCTAAATCAAGGTTTGTATATGCCTAGAATTAATGAAGCAGCTCTGCCTACTGTAAGCTTAAATATAATCGGCCATACGCTGTTCGCTGCGGCGTTCAAGCTCGCCCCAATGAACCTTAAATCAAAGTGCGGGATACATCACATCAAACTAGGCCCACTCACTATTGTCTGCCGACCGACATCAAAGGCCATCAGCCGTGCCGCCCTGCATATTAGTCCGCTGAAGACTAAATATGGTGCAAAAACAAAACAGAACCATGCTTACACCCAATATGGCAGCTGAAAGCAAAGTCGTTGACAGCATAATGAGATCTTTATGAGCGTTATTTATTGTAATTATCACGCAAGTGACGCATGTGCAATTTCATGGGATGAAATTAGGAGATCTTGTCTCTCATTTGGTGTACAGCAGAGGGAGGTTGGGCGATATTAGGCCAAATGTGCGCTCGACACTGATGTTAACTTCCACCATGGAGGTAAACTATTTTACCTCAATGCTTCCACTGCCTGCTGCTGGTTATTATGAGAAATCAATCCATCAGGGCATTACAACAGAGAATGGTGCAGTGGACACTAAACACTTGAACTGGAGTGAGGCCAAACTCAAGAATTTTTCACATACATATTGGGAATTAGTTTTGTGGGTGGAAAAAACCTGAGTGCCAAATGTGAACCATGCACCTTTAGCAAGTTGCTGACAAACTTTCCACTTGTGACATATATGCATATATGTCCACACCTTGTTACATAAATGTAAATATATCAGCATTTGAAAGTTGCATGTAATTTAAAATTAAATGAGAGAATACTTTCTTGAATGGTCAGGGCAATGTTGTTTTATAAATATTCAGGTGTATTGTAGCTTATAACATCTGTCTCATTCCCTACTGAGCATGTGCCACACTCAATGACTTTTGCAACAAATAATGCATTATGTGTCTGTATAAAATTCCACCCTAATCTCTTCATTCATATCAGTAAATAAAATAGTTTCTTTAATTACAATCTAAATGTTTTTGTTGCTTTACATACCAACAATACACTTACATGGCTGGCTAGCTGTTGTCACGGGTGGTTACTCTGCTAGCCAGGTGTCATTAATACATATGCTTATGAGTCTCAATCTAAGATGAACTGTTGAATGGGTATGTCACTAAAATAATATATGGGTTGTGTTTAATATTCATTAAAGATATTACTGTGTAAGAAATTTGTGTATGGCTGGGGAGTGAAAGGCGAGAACAGACTTAGTACCAATACTAGCTTTCAGATCTAATGCCAGTTCAAACATGCAGCCTATAACTTGTAAATATGTACATTTACCTGGGAATATTCTCTGAGTTGTATTTATCAGAGGAGATGTATACCAGAATGATATTTAGAAAATTTACCACTTTAAAGAAGCAGAATGCTTTACATGGAACAAGGTAAATACTTGTAGTTTCAGTCTGCGCATCACGTTGCTGTGTTGATATAGTGATCAACACTCGGCCATGTAAACATGACCTAATTCTGACACATGGTTTTTGGATTCAATCGCGTGATACTTTTCCCATTTTACTGATAAATTGACCTCTTTTAGGATAAATCAAAGTG
Source organism: Acanthopleura granulata (assembly GCA_016165875.1). NCBI lineage: Eukaryota > Metazoa > Mollusca > Polyplacophora > Chitonida > Chitonidae > Acanthopleura > Acanthopleura granulata. Next base: position 31,826,380 of record JABBOT010000001.1, on the reverse strand, counting down.
AGGATAAGCCAAAGGTAACATTATATAACCATCACTAGAGTTTACGTTTCGTCACCACACCCATATAGCAAAAACTATCAGAATTTTTAGGTTCAACTGGTTCATCAGGGTGATACAAGTGGGCTCAATATTGTTACTATTTATAGTACACGCAGATTGATATATGATGTTTTGGGGTGCCTTGTGGGACTACTTGTTTCTCCGCCAACAAAACACTTTCTGTATTATAATGAGTATATTTTTCTTATTGTGCCACTTTTGTGTGGAGAACTTTTTGTTACATCTCCTTTGGCCAAAATAACATGGATTCATTTCAATACCATGTCCACCCGCTCTCACCGGGACAAAAGTTCTTTTCTAAGCATCTTTCAGCGAACAGCGTACGACCTATAAGTAAATGAAGACAAATTGGGTCGAAAAATCATGTTCTTCTGAATTTATCTGTGATATGTTGAAACTCAAAAATACCAATTATTAGGCCAGCACATTTCTGAACCGTCACTGAAGAATGTGCAGAGGACCATTTCAAGCGAATGATGCAAACACTGGTTATATGTTCAATCTCTGTGACATATGGTGTCATAAATGCTTTTGCCGAGAATAGAATAAAATGTAAGTGTCTATTTTGCACTAACTTTGCTGAGCGACATCCTACATCCATATATGATGATGCTTATTACTTTTTGTGCATACATTAACTTTCTTAGGTCGGGTCGAAATGGACCTATTTGGAATATAAATTATTGCTTACAAACAGAAAATCACAAGATACTAAGAATGACATTTCCTGAAAGTGCATAAGTTGGCTATCAACCGGAAAGTACAAAAGGTTACGGTAGAACTGATTAAACTGAAAATTTACGATAATTCTCTGGCATAGTGTCTTTAAGCAAAGGACCAGCCTGAAAGTGAATCCTTTTAGAATCATTTTGCTTTGGAAATGTTGTGGTTTACAGTCGAATCTTTTCTTTTTCGATGGTTCTTTTTTGTAAATTTAAATATTACATATTTTTTGTAGCACAAAAGATCAAGATTTAAAGGGGATAATTTGCCCTATGGGAGTTGTTTAGCATGCTTTACGGAAGGAGCAGACAGTCTGTCAACAAGATTCATTTATGTATTTGATTGGTGTTTCATGCCATACTTAATAAATATCTGTAAAGATGACTGTCAGTGAAAACAGGGGAAAATGGTGGTACGATTTTTTTAAAAACGCTTTTAGCATCCAAACCCATATGCTGAGAAAAACCTTCTTGTTTTCTTCACACAATCAACACAAACAAAAGATACTGATGACCTTACCTTGATGTCACCTGAAGAGCCTATACTTAAATGTTTTTAGCACTTTTTCAAAAGTGTACATCTATGCCTCTATGACTACTGTATGTCAAAACTGATCTGACATTTGGTTTCGCAAAAATATGTTCAGCCAGGAAGCTTCTCATTTAAAATCTGAAGCTGCCAAGTGCCCTTGCCAAACATGTCGATATATATATTTTTTTTTAATGGGTGTTTTATGCCATACTCTAGAATATTTCACCTCTATGACGGAGGCCAACATTATGGTGGGGGGAAACCAGGCACAGCCCTGGAGAAACGCACGACCATCCACAGGTTGCTGGCGGACCTTGCCAGGTACAACCAAAGAGCCAAACATGTTGAGGCTGGGAGTACAGTGGGTCACTTTAATTATTACTACAGAGAATTTCAGGGCCACATTGCACTGCATATGCTACGCAGAAGTAGCATTATGCTGTAAATTCACACATGGAAAGGTGGGGAAAAAGTGTAAGTGTAACTGCAACATAGCTGCCTTACATGGCAACATTTGATGTATGTTCTTGGGCCATCCTTGTCCGAATAGAATATTGCCAATTCTAAGGTATGTGCAATTTTATTCAGTGAAAGATTAGGTCTTCGACGGAGAACCAGTTATCAGTCCCCTCACCATAAGGGCAACAGCCAGTGTGTTTTAAATTTAAATCTACAATTACTGATATCATAGGTATTTCGATTCTGACAACATGACCTAGTCACGTGATTCTTCACTGCTACTTGCCAATTAGATGGGCCAAACTATACTGTTGCCAGAGTGGAGGGCACACCCAAACGGAGTACATAAAAAAGATCAGGGGTGTAAGTACTTTATACTCTGCATAGAAACGCATGACAAGTTCAGCTGACGTTATTTATTTGTGCAACACTACATTTCAGTTTTTTGTGATCTTAAACCACTATACATTAGCGTAATCTGCTGTGGACACGATTTATTTTTTTGTAAAGGGTCAGCTTAAAGACACAATGATAGACCGGACAGGTATAAAGACCCGGCTTGAGAGGGGTCAGCCACACAAAAGTGACTGTAGCACATAAACTCCTGCCTGGATATCTTCCAAAGTAACACAGTGAAAAAGAGCACATTTCAAGCTATTGAGAAATATATGTTAAATAATTGCTTTACTTTCAGGTCTATTTAGTGGACCAGACTGACGAAGATCATGAACGAGATTGTTGCTCAGGATCCTTGTTTTTTGAGTCGTGCCCAAAACTGGTAGGGCAAACAGAGGAGATATTCCATCCAAAATGCCTTCTAAACCAGTATTCGTTCTTGTGTTTTACTTTCATCCAGTCCAAGAAATAAGCCCAAAATTACACTAAATCATGACACATTGTATATTTACGGATAGCTGATAATGTGCTCTTTTTATATCTGTTTCCACGACAGGTGTTGGCTAAGTGGATTCCGCCCTAATGTCACTTACATGCTGTCGTGCCCTCTTCAATTCAGTCTTTATACTTGCCTGGTCGATCATTCTTGTCCTTAGGCCAGCCCTTTCCTAAATAAGCTTTTGGTGCATGCAGAAATAGTTTTCTATTTGATCAACATGCACATGTAAATGCAGGGATTAACAAAACGCTATCTGCATGTTGAGAAGGCTACAGAGGGATTTAAACCCTGTGAGTAAAATTTTAAATTTAGTAACAAAAATTCACACACCCCTAGTTTTAATATAGACTTACCCTTCTCACCCCCTTGATAACTTTATAGTGTTTAAACTGTAATGCAGTACAACTACAACAAAGGAGGTCTATGACGTCACACAAAGTGTTATTACAAGCAAGAATGCAAAAACAACAACAAACTTTTAACATGATGGAAAAAAAAAACAAAATGAGCCAAACTAAAACATTTTACCCGACCTACTGATAGTTTAGATGTTCTTAAGTCACTGGGGTTACTATAGTCACAAGTAAATATTGTGTACACTTGTGTAATAAATACTGATCAGACGCAAGTCATGCCATCTGATCCTTCATGTTCCCCCTTCAGTCCAGGCATTTCTGTCTGAAGATACATTTCTAGACACACTTTCATATAAATGCGAAATGTGAATGTCTTTTTAATTTGGTGAGATGAGATACAAAAAATCATACGAAATTATCTCCCTGTGTTAATGGCCACTCCATCCCATCTGGAGATTTCCTTTGATGTTTACAGTCATTTCGTCAAACCGTTACGTACAGAATTTTCAGTGGTCATCAACAATTTTTATCTCTGTGCATTCTTTATTATCCGTTCTATTTGGCTGCACATGTTGATTGCTGTTTTTTCCTGTGTTTTATCTAAATTTATTTCATTTTTACAGTGACTGTTGTGGGCCGCTGGATCTGTGTGATAGGACTGACAATGCTGCCAACACATTTTAAGCCGGATTGGTCACAGAACAACCCAAGCTAACCCCCTTCGCTCTTGTGATATGCTTTGGTGATGAGGCAGGAGGTTTCCAAACTCATTTGTAACACTTTAAAACATCATACTAAAAAGTGGGTAATCCCCCTACTACCACGGAGGTAGGTGTGGTCGGGAAAGCATCGTATTGCGTGCTGTCTTACACTGAGCCTACATGTAAGTAGTCTTTTTTATTATCCTGGATGAGCTGTTAAGGTCATGCATGGCTTTACACGCCACTTACTCACTGCTATACAGTCACTGATGAACCGCCAACGTGTTGCAATCATGTTGTTGTTGTTGTTGTTTCAAGCATTTTAACGTGGCCCTGTCTGGGGGAGCAGATACTAAACACAAAAAGGCAGAACACATGTCATAAACAATCAGGCAATAAATCTGAGGGCAATGCAAGAAGACGTACCTATTGCAAGGCCGATCTGATCAACAATATATATCTTGATTTCACTCCTTTGGCGCCGATAAATGCAGAAACATGAAATATATGCACAATCGCCAGATAGTTTCTGGGGTCAAAGTTCATCGAACCGGTACCCAAGATTTCAGCAAACTGGATTGGCTGAAATCACAACTCCACACATCAGTGAAAATCCTTCCTAGGATCGTCAGGAGTAGATAAGTGTCGCACGTTGAGACTGGCTGTCGCTTACATCAATAAAACTACCAGACGGGTGGTGAACCATTCTTTTTTCACTCCGTATAAACAAACGCGTTATCTATGTATAGAGCTTGAAAATAATTTTGCAACTTTTGTCCAAACTTTAGGTAAAGACACTAGATATACAAGTGTCATGCTCTAGCATCGATTGGGGCAGATGTGAAAATATGCCCCAGGTAGGCTTATAAATATGCTTATAAATATAAAAAGTATAGTACCGTTACAATAAAATTGTTTGTTGAAACTGCCTTTAAAGTTGCAGGATAAAACACATGCAGGAAACGTATTTAAGGGCTTTCGAATACACATGTACTGCATGGTCGGAAGACAGTGTTTTACGGGTACCAGTGTCATTAAAGGTTGATTAAAATGAATATGTTTCCGAGGGTGATTTCCTTCACCACGGGTATTAGTTATTTATAATTAAATATGTAACATTTAACAACATGTATCTTAACCAGAGGATTGCATAATTTTGTTCCACTCTGACAACGTGACAAATGCTACAACTGTTGGGCGATATAAAGCATCTATTTATGCTCGCAACCACATCTTCTCCCAAGGAAATGAAGAGGAATTCGTATCAATATCCGTTTTCTACAAAATCTTGACAAGGCCGACACTAGGCCTATAGCTGGTCACATCTTACCACACAACTGCATACATATACGTGTATATATGTATACCTTATATAGGAGAAGGCTGACCAATAAAATTATCTCCACGAGAAGCCAGAGAGCCATGTTCATCCGTATTAGTATATAACTGCTATACACAGCCCAATGTATATACAAAACGGACTTAGCTTCTTTTACATGTAGTTCTGTATATTCACGACACCGAATACATCATTTATTAAACTGCCCTTGACCCCCCAAATCAAAATTATGCACATTCTGGAGATGAAAAAATGACTTCAATGCAATTCATTCCAGCTACACGTAGACATTCTGAACATTGGTAAGTCTATGGATTTTGCCTACATCACACCACTCATGTCAAACAAACGTGTTTACATTGATATAGTTCCTTTTTGTTCTTTGATGTGGCCTTAGGTCAGGGGGCTATACGGAGGGACATGCGGTAGTTTTCTACGTACCCTATCCTGCTTGATTACATTTACCCACGTAAAAAACTTAACCGAATAAGTAAATGCAACGTTCTTGAATGGAGTTCAAAAAGTAAATAATGTGATGTCGAAGACGGTTAATTTTTCGATTCAGACATAACGATGCGTTCTTATCGATCTCATGGCATGCAAAGTGCGAAATCGATGTCCCTACTTTCGGCATAACTTGCTTATTGTCCATGGTTGCATGAGAGATTTCGGCATTATGTAGAAGCAATATGTATATACATTGTCCATGTGGCACCCATGCCCTGACAAGTGTCTTCGTCTTAGGAATTCTATTGCATATGTACAGAGCAGTGTAAATCATGACCCACCAGTATATTTACTATTGATGACCTCTCCCATGGTAGCGATACTACATAATTTGTACATGCGCAGGAGATGTATTTTTTATTAAATAACGTACTTATGTCAAATGAAAAACAGTATAGAAAACTGTGTCCAGAAATATTCAATTTCTCTTTTTATAACATTTTGTGTACACACTTACAAGTGAAAGGAGACTGCAGAAAGCTATGTCCATATAAGAGCACCTTTACCCAGATTTTTTAATTTTTTAAAGTGGAATGAAATGTATGCATTCAAATATCTTAATTTAAATGTGCACGGGTTTATACGTTAACCATATTGCCGGTGCATGGCAGGTATACCCTGACACCTTTAATCATTTCTACTTTTATATTCACGTACATCATGTAGGCATCGTGATGTACTTTTTTAAAAATATAATCTAAAGTAATAAACTAAAGTATAATATAAAGTAATTTTTTTCATGGGTATAAGAACTATTCCCGTAAAATCTTTGTTTAGAGAGCATTGATAAAAATTGTTTGGGACCCCAGAGTACTTTTAATCACCAGCAATATAGTTTATAAATCAAACAAAAAAAAAAATTCATACATTTGAATGCATTTAAAGAAGTACAGTTGTCCTTCTGATGAACCTTGCTTCATTTTGTCAGTTTTTTTCCCACTTTATGTATATATCCTATGAAACCAATGGTATTTGTAACAGTTTCTTATCTACCGGTACTGGTTGTCTTTAGCCCGTGTTCATACATATAACAGTATATTTCTTTCTTTTCAGTCAAAGTATAACTACCGCTACACGAATATGTAATGGGATTACATGCAAACCCAGGCACGCAGTGAATATGGTAAGATAATGTAAAAAGCAATCGGCTGCTTAATGTTGTGCAGAATTATAATGAAAGCAAATTTATACCTATAATTTGGTGTACATATATAAATCCTCAGGTATAGGCCTACTAATCTGATATTTTCGCATTTTTAAAAATGAAAATTTCGACTTGCATGAATCACAATTTTTATGAATAGCTACGTTTACCACGCTTTTATTATATTCAGTACAAAACAGTCACCGTAAAAGCGTCTTTTTTATGTCTTCTTCGGGCTGAAATTTTCACCGTAAAATGCCGCCTCATCTTATCTTACTCGAGGGGGATTATACTTCATATATATGGTGGACGTATATACCCCACTGCACCAGGTTCTTCGAATTTCTTAAGTCACTTTACTTGTGTTCTTCCATCGTTTTCAGAAGTATATAAGACCAGAAATAAGCTTTCCTATTTTATCCCTCTTCTGGGGAACATCACTGGGGAAAAATCGGCCTTCTTGTCTCATATATGAACATCTTTTTAAAAATCCCGGTGGTTGCATATGTATGACGAAACGTTTTGTTACACAAGGAAATTTAGACCACATTTCGTTAACCCACGTTTTTAACTCCCAAATTTCTTATTTTTTTTCTCTCTTCATGGTACACTATTTTCCTATGCGTGGGGATACGATTAGTAAAGAAGCTATATAGCTGTGGCAAATCGAGATTCCGGGTCCACTTTAACATGATAACAAATCTTAAACCCATATTTCAAATAACTTTTTTTCAGACATCATGTTGTAAATGTTATTACACACTAAGCCGTCGTCATCGAGTGAAAAATATATTGGGGACGTTTTTTGAAAGCTACTTACGCCCTGATTTAAGAGGATATTGCAGTAGGCCTATATTTCCTGCCTAAGTTTGTCTTTTGTCAAAGTTATTTACTGCACCCAGGGAGATAAGTGACAGTGTTGGATAAATTTGACAAGAGCTGACTGAAACACCATTGACCAAGGTGTGGATTAAAATCACGGCTGGATATATGAAAAATTACAAGTCTATTTATGCACCCGATAAGATCTGTTTGTGAACGAGCATTGGTTCGGAAAACACGCTTGTTGGTGTGTTTTTGTTGGTGTAAGCGGTGGATAGCTCCAGGATTACGCATAGGTTTCTTAAAGCCGGTCTCAGTAAAATATACACTGATGGACTCCTCTAGCATCAAATACAATTAAAAATAATGATTCGGCTGAGATTAGGACGGAAAACAGAAAAGAGTTTTCAACTTGTCTGTCTTTTGTCACAAATAGTTTACATACAACTCACCAAAGGATTAATTAGTGACCCCAAACATGATAAAGCTGTCTTAAGATACAAACATATTAATAGCATAGATAAAAAAGTACAAGGTATATGAACCGTTTTCGGAAGTGCGTGTGTTACATTTTTTAAGACACCGTGGACCAAAAACAATATGATGTTCGCTGTACCAGCTTAGGGTGTCACTGAAACACGAGTTGAACAGGAATGGTCATGTTTGTGCAATTATTTCGTCTGACAGAACGTAGCCTTTACTCCTGACACTTTATTACTCATATCCTCACAGTCAGTGGGTTTTGGAAAGAAGAATTCGTGTGTAGGTGGCGATTTGTTTCTTGTTTTTGCAGATGGCATTTGACATCAGCCGATCGTGTTTGGGTTTTCCGCTAGTCAGAGAACAGACCACTCAGAGAGCGTGTATCACGCCATTAACTCAGGGGATACACCAAGAATTTTCAACTGTTCCCATGTAAACTACCATGTGGCTCTTCAGGGAGTGTTGCTAAAACTTGCAATTAGACTGTCTGCTGAATCTGTTCCCGTATTAACAAATGCAAAACTGGCTGGCAGCGTCAAGAAGTCATCTACGCAACTGAAATCGGGAGTAGCCCAAAATCCCAGTTGCCCTGATTCAGTTTAGTAATTTCACACATTGCAGTGCTGTGGTCAGAGGGGTTTAGATGCCCTCCCCCCTCGTGGCTATAATCGCCTGTGACTGTGATGGTACACAGTTTATCGGTAAGAGACAACACCCACAGGTGTCTACTGGCTGTAGCTGTAGCGTACATTAATGTAATGCTACAAATGTGTTTGTTAACAGTGACAGCTGTGGGGTTGATGTTTTTGTAGATGTTACATGAGGAGGGAAGGGGGATAGTCTGAAAAAGTCACGTTTGTGTCTGCCCACGGTTTGTTTACCCTTGCCTGTGTGGAGGCAGTCAGAGCAGGACATGTTCAGGTGTCCCCGCCCTGGTACAGAATTTAGTAACAGGTACACTGTGAGGTGGTGGTGATAGACTGAGCTGTGTGTCACCAGGCATCAGCGGAGAGTGAGGAGGCCCTGTTGAGCTATTAGAGGATTCTGTTGTTTGTTGTGTTGATAACTAAGTATTTACAAACAAGCTGGTTGTTTGGGGCTAACATATCATGGCTGAGAAAGTGGATGTGGATAATCCATGTGGAGAAATGTTACGGTCAAGCAGTTCACCCCTTCGTGGTAACCCTGATTATTGTCCACGTAAGTATACATGTATCTTTGTACAGTTGTTAAGAAATACTAAGACTCCAGTGAATACTACTGCTTTGGCTCCCATAATGTAAACCAAAGAGCTTTCACAAGTAATTAAGATGTGAAGTGACCGAATATTTCCTTTTGAGAAACACTTTCATTATCATATTCAAGAGCTGTACAATCCAGGTCAGTTTCAACTGCATGTAGTTGGGCTCTCCTGCAGATTAAAGGCATACATGTATGTCCAGTTATAGGTTGGAAATCTATTCTGTTCAAACTGTACATAAATGACGATAGGGTAAATCCATGCAGGTAATTTGGCATGGGTGTGAATAAGAGAAAGGTGACTTCCTGGATTTTTATATATCTGCTGTGATGTACTATATGTAACAGTAAGTCCACATCTGAGAGGGATTACTTTTTAGATCACAGCACTAGCACACCTGGGCAATGGCACAATACCGTAGATTAATATGTACGTTAAATCACGGTGTCATCTCGATTTATTTGAATTACATGGCTAGATTTGAAAATCGGTTTCCCCAAACATAACACCCGCTACCATTCGACAGAGCATATTGTGCCATAGACATTTTGTGTATCTATTTTTCATTTTTGTCAGCTTGTAAAAAATTCTGATTTTAATGGATGTGTTGACTATGGGGTTTAGTTTGTTGGTCTGACTGGAAAAGAGTTTACAAGACAATTATTACTGTTAACTGGCAAGTAGGTACTGGTGTTAGGTGTGGTACACTTATAATGATGTTCCCTTTTTCTCTCAGCTATGCCTTGGTTTGGGATGGACATTGGAGGTACATTGACCAAACTTGTTTACTTTGAGCCTCAAGATATTTCTGAGCACGAAGAGCAGCAAGAAGTCGAGACCTTGAAAACTATACGTAAATATTTAACTGGCAATGTAGCATATGGAAAAACTGGTATACGAGACGTCCATTTAGAGATGAAAAATCAAGTAATAGGTGGACGCTCAGGCTCCCTCCATTTTATACGATTCCCCACTTATGAGATGCCAGCTTTTGTTGAGTTGGCAAAATCCAAGAACTTCTCCAGTCTATCTGATACAATATGTGCTACAGGAGGAGGTGCTTTCAAATTTGAGGAGGATTTTAGAAGAGTGAGTATATCATTATATGCCCATGTCATCAGAATCGTGAAATACAAAGCTTTTCAGCTTTTTTTTTGTCTGAAAGCCAGGAAACGCTTTGTGATGATTGTGTTAATTTGTTCTATTATCTTATAGGTTGTATTAAATTCATAGGTAATTATATGTGTGTCAGACCTGAAACTTCATGGTTTTGGACAGTCCATAATTTGTTACAACATATCAGGGCTCATCTCCCTTTGGAAGGTCATAACATTATAGTGGTACTGGCTTGGTCAACAACTATTAAAGAAAAACACAACTCAAAGAGTTTGCCCCTGTGTTATTCAAAGGAACATATTGTTCACTGTTTACTGAAAACAGGATTTTCACATGGCCAGTAATGAAGCCAAAATTTGTGTTGGTATGCAGTTATACGGCCATGTCTAAGCCCTATTTTTGACCCGTTGCATTGCTTCAGTTTTCTTCTAGGTGATAGCTTATGTGCCCTGTTTTGATTACTTTGCCATTTGTATTGTAAATGCATGCAAAAGGTGATTTTTCTATAAAAAACTTTATTCAATGCCAATGTCTTCTTGCTTTTTAGGAGGTGATGCTTGAGCTGCATAAAATTGATGAACTGGACTGCCTGATAAAGGGTATCCACTACATAGACCGTTACAATCCGTTTGAATGTTACTATTGGAAGAGGCCCAATGAGCCAGAGAAGTGTGAGAAGGTACCATTTGACTTCCGTAACCCGTACCCGTACCTGGTGGTCAATATCGGGTCAGGGGTCAGTATACTGGCCGTCAACTCACCTGAGGACTACAAGAGAGTTAGTGGCACCAGGTAATTAGATCGACTGATTGAAACATTTAATTGATTTTGGTTGGTGCTTTGCAACTAATCAAGAGTATTTCACTTGACAATGCAATGACAATCAGGTTTATTGGAGAAGTAAATCAGACAGAGCCAGCTGGAACCACAACTTGCTTCCAAGTGAGAGGATGTCAGAAATGTGCAGGGTGATCAGTCTTTGTCATCTGACTTGGGACTTCTTGTCTCCATCTCCTGAAAAACTTATGTTTGGAGTGATTTGTCTCTCTTCATTTGGGCCGGGCCTGAGTTATCAGTTCTTGTCTGGTTTTGCCAGCATCCTGACAAACGTCATTATATAGTCACAGACAAAACAACAGACACAGCACTTGGACATATCAGCTGTGTTTTGTGAAATGCACAATCAGTAGATAGGAAGGACTTATACCTGGCTGTCCAGGCTTCTTTCATTAAACCAGGTACATCACCAGATCAGTTTTTCAATTTCAGCAACACGCCTTCTGTAGCACATTGGCTATTTTCTCCCTTGGTTATCATGGTTGTGTAGGAGAACACTTTTGACAGACCTGTTAGATTTCTCATGATTATTAAAAAATGTTTATGACGTTTTGTTTAAAGAGCTACATCAGTTTCAAATCTTATGACATTTTGAACAAAGCGTTTAATAGACGCGCCTTTCAATTATGACAGTTTTTCAACTTAATAAAATCTCTGTTCTAATTAAATCTTGTAGGATCATTAGGAGACAAAATTTTTCTATTGTTTCCACTTTGGTCTCAGTTCTGTTTAACCTGGAGTATCTGTTTAATGATTGGAATAAATACCTGCTATCTTTAAGTTTCAGGGTCTCTACCATCTTGATCTTGTAAAAGTACTTTTGATTGGTAGGTGACAGCATAACTGCTGTTGGTGCAGTGGGAGAACTCAAAAGTGGGTCAGGTCACTAAGTACTTTGTTAAGTGGGCTCACAGATTAAATTGACGTCATTAACAACTGTCTTTGTGTTTCAGTTTGGGAGGGGGGACATTCCTGGGACTCTGCTGTTTGTTGACTGGCTGTGAGACGTTTGAGGAGGCTATAGGGCTGGCCTCACAAGGGGACAGCACCAGGGTGGACAAACTCGTCAAGGACATCTACGGTGGAGATTATGAGAAGTTTGGCCTGAAGGGAGATGCTGTTGCTAGCAGGTACATTTCTTTCCTTGCTCTCTTCATGCTGTGTTGTAGAAGTTCATTAGATAAGACATATCTTGGTACACGTAATTTCACTTGTTAGTTCAGTGATCTTACGATGTAGTTTTGTGAGAAGAAAAAAACATTTCCCTTTCAGTTTTTATTTTCTTGTACTGTAAGTCAGTTTTTATGGCATTCTGACCTAGATAAAAATGTTTTGCCCAAAAAAGAAAAGTTACAGTTGAATGGTTTTACATTTAGGTTTTTTTTTCAAAAGCTTATATATAACTTCCTCTGAAAGATTGATTCTGTCTTTCAGCTTTGGTTATATGAACCTGAAGGAGAGGAGAGAGAATGTGAGCAAGTCTGACCTGGCCAAAGCTACCCTCATTACCATCACCAATAACATTGGCTCCCTGGCCAGGATGTGTGCTGTCACTCAGGTAACACTCAGCTCAGGTGTATGATAATAGAGAATGTGAGCAAGGCTGATCCTGCCAAAGCTACCCTCATTACCATCGCCAAAAACATTGGTTCCCTGGCCAGGATGTGTGCTGTCACTCAGGTAACACTCAGCTCAGTTGTATGATAATAGAGAATGTGAGCAAGGCTGATCCTGCCAAAGCTACCCTCATTACCAACACCTGGCTCCCTGGCCAGGAAGTGTGCTGTCACTCAGGTAACACTCAGCTCAGTTGTATGATAATAGAGAATGTGAGCAAGGCTGATCCTGCCAAAGCTACCCTCATTACCAACACCTGGCTCCCTGGCCAGGAAGTGTGCTGTCACTCAGGTAACACTCAGCTCAGTTGTGTGATAATAGAGAATGTGAGCAAGGCTGATCCTGCCAAAGCTACCCTCATTACCATCACCAATAATATAGGCTCCCTGACCAGGATGTGTCAACTCGCGTGTATGATAATAGATAATGTCAGCAAAGCTGATCCTGCAAAAGCTACCCTCATTGCCATCACCAATAACACTGGCTCCCTGGCCAGAATGTGTGCTGTCATTCAGGTAAAACTCCACTCAGGTGTATGATAATAGAGAATGTGGGCAAGGCTGATTCTGCCAAAGCTACCCTCATTACCATTACCACCACGAATAACATTGGTTCCCTGGCCAGGATGTGTGCTGTCACTCAGGTAACATTCAGCTCAGCTATGTGATAATAGAGAATGTGAGCAAGGCTGATCCTGCCAAAGCTACCCCCCGTTACCATCACCAATAACATTGGATCATCAGTAACCCGCCAGATATGATCTCCTGTTCCCATAAAACACTTCCATTGTTTAAAACTGATAATTACTGGATTCTGACGTTAAACAATAATCAAAGAATCAGTCTTGTGGGAGAATCTGTTAGGATCACTGTGTAGCCAGCGAGACCATTGGGTATTAGTTTTACAGGTTCATTTTCATTATGTGAAGCCACACACTCCGTGTATCGCTATGTGTTCATGACTCCGTTTTCTGCCTTGATCAGTCGACTAGGTGAATCCGTTCCAGACATAACTTGAAAAGCCGTCATCATTATCCACTCAGTTATTTACCTGTTTGGGTTGGCAAAGAATTTGTGCGTGTAGTAATTTCAAACGTGTCAATCAAATGTACTGAAAGTACGAGGAGTACTAGGTGACTGAGCCACGAAGGTAGAATAGACCATGTCGTGTTCAGCTTGTGTAGTGCAGCTCGATATAATAGAACACTAAAGTCTGCGAGGCCAAGGGAGGTTTAATTCAGAGTACAAAGGCACAGGTAAGTCTGGCCGTTTCACTCTGGTCTTATGTCTTCAATGACAGGCTGACTTGTTGAATGATAAAGAGGATTGATGTTCAATCTCCATGATTGAATGCTCCAAGAAGTATTTTGACATCACATCTTAATATCTATCTGTTTATGCTGGTTTTATTTCCATCCTTACAGGTGTGGAAAGTTCTTTGATTTCTAAGACTTTACCTGCCGTGTGCGCGGACGCATGTTGTTTTGCCTTTGCTGTCAATCAATTAGGGAAACTACTGTTTGATTGGGTAATACATTTACATTACTATTCATCATCCATTGGGTTGGGTGGATCAGTTATTTCTGCCTGTTTGATCAAGGCAGAAAGGCGAAGTGTCTGACTTGATAAAACAAAGATGGGTGAAGTCATGATTTATAACTTTGTCCTTTTTTATCAGGGTACATCAAAGAGAAATTAATATGCTTTTGTTGAATATATTCAGTCTTTTGAAGTCTGCTCTTAAGTTGAATATTTCGTGACAAGGAGATGTATGCCATACTCTGTGACTGGATATTGAGGAATTAAACTGTAGGGAGTTGTTACCATTTGTGAATCTATTGGTTATTTTTCTATGAGCATGGTACTGAGATGATTTGGTCACACATATACATGTAATTAAATATAAGAGTATATCACAATATGATTTTCTGCTTCCCAGAATATAGAGAGAGTGGTGTTTGTTGGCAACTTCCTCCGTGTCAACACAATCTCCATGAAGCTGTTGGCCTATGCAATGGAATTTTGGTCAAAAGGTGCTATGAAGGCTCTGTTTCTAGAACACGAGGTATGTTGCTGTGATTTTGGTGGTGTTTCTTTCTACAATACTTTCAGATTAATTAGCGAATATTCAGAATAGCTGGAGAAAGTCATCCTGCAGAAATGAATGCCGTCTTCTGCTCAGACCTTAGACAAGGGAATCGCCCAAGTTAGAATATACGATAATAAAAATATGTGACCAACCAATTTATTTATTTATTTATTTATTTGGTTGGTGTTTTATGCCGTACTCAAGAATATTTTACTTATATGACGGCGGCCAGCATTACGGTGGGAGGAAATCAGGCAGAGCAGGGGGAAACCCACAGCCAGCTGCAGGTTGCGGCCGGATAGGAAGTCAGCATAAGCTGAACTTGAACTCACAGCGACTGCATTGGTGGGTGTCTCCTGGGTCATTGGGCTTCACTAGCGTGCCAACCGACCGAGCCACGGAGTCTCCCGTGACCAATCAGTCCAACCACCAAGTAACAGAACAAGATTTCACCTGTCCTTTTTAACCCAAAGTGATGATTCAGCAGGTGTGAAGACATCGATCTTTGCTTTAGCCCAGGGCTGTTATACATGTATCAGTCAAATCCCAGTCAGGGTTTTTTTGTATGAAACATGCCAATTTTAGATTGATTGAGTTTTTTTTTTTTTTTTTTTTTTTTTTTCGGAAGACACAAGAAAACTCGTAGATTGCAATATCTTCAGATAACAGAGTGACATGTATTTTTAGCTCGCCTGTAAATCTGGCAAGCTTATGTCATACCCTGATATCAGCTTAGGTGTGCAGTAACTCTTACAACAAAGTTACTGTAAATGTTCATATGCTTTATGTATTGATTTCAGGTTTACATAAATATAGTAGAGCACATTATACTAGGGAGATGTTCAATTTTTGATGCCCCATATATGTATTGATTACCATAAATTACAGTGGTGCTGATATCAATTTCTCCAGTCAGAAGGGTATTACAAAAGAAATATAAGTACATGTATTATGCATTGTATAACAGTGCTTTTATCTGTTAAAAAATCTTGATATATTTCTAGAAAGAATGTTTTCGGAAATAATGGATGACGATGCCTTTTATTATGTAGGGCTATTTTGGTGCTATGGGATGTTTACAAGAGCTTATGAAGATGGAACACCATCACACAGCAGAGGAGTGTGCTGTCAACAGACCTGTGCAGGAGAGGGATTTACAACAGGTGCCCTCCACTTCATCCGTGCCATAGGTCAGGGGGTTTTGTAACCATGGGGACCACAAACCAATCAGGGACAAGTTTTATCATTTGGGTTCAATTGGTTGGAACCACTAGGCTACAGACATTGTACTGTGACGAGGCTGCACGTTACAGTTGAACAAAGTATTAAAGCAATCAGCGGAATGGCTAACAGGGAGTGAAGGCAAACAAGGGGGCTGTTGGCTTGCCGCTGCTAGAGAGGGCTGCCTGTTAAGGGCTGTGTATGGTGGTTTTGGAACTCTCTGACTGAAGAGCAGAGTGTCTTCCTCTGTGCTTCTTGATGTAGACAAAGCTGTATCCTATCACTCCTCGGTGTTGACATAGAACTTTTCTCTATATGCTCCTTCGTGTTGACTTTGGATGAGAAAACTGTCTTGATATTAGAGGTGTGGCTTTTGCATCTGACTACATTGGTGTCAAGAAACATGAGTGTAGCTCTTAGTAAAGCTCGTACATGTGGTAATTGTCAAGCAGCTTTTACTGTCTACTAAAATGGTACAAATTCAATGTGCAACATGTAGGTACAATCTGAAGACGGAGCGTGATTGTGACATTTCAGCTTTAATCTTCTCTTGCTAAAGGAAAAATTGATATGGCTATTCTGCAAGGTTGGTCAACTTGATTTCAGCCAAGTGTAGAGTTTGTAAGCTATATTAATGGTTCAACATACTGACTACTTGTGAAGAGGTTTTCACTGATGTACCACAGACTTGCCAGTGGTTACCATTGATATTGACTCTGAGAACGGTACGTGTATCATGGCTGACGGTAACCTTCATACATCGACAGAGCGGCTCTAGCTTTTTGTCGCTAAAAGCACTTCGTTACTAGCACTTTATAGTAATGAAACATGACATACATGTTTTACTACTTTTAGTAGCATTGTACCAGCTGTACCTTGATGTTAACTGATGCCTGATGCATAATTACTGCTGATTATTACAGAGGTATTTACACAGTCTTACTTTCTGCTTATAAGAAAAGACATTGTTAACTGTATTTTATGGCATTGATCTCTGTTGGTAAATTACAAGATGTTTTCCTTCAACACTGCCTAGAACCATGGCATGTCAGAACATCATCTTCACAGCCAGATATTTCACATTGTCGAAGTTTTAACAAGGGACCAGGAGGGTTTTCTAAAACTGTCAAGTGTATGTTATTTATTCTGACAAACTAGTGTGAATGAAGGGAATTGTGGATATACTTGTTTTCAAAACCTGTATATCTGTGAAGCATCATGCAGAGAGATTTGATTAGTAGTACTCCTAGTTACATGTAAATGTCACCCATTTTTACATTCATAACTGAGTGAAAAATATTGTTTGTTACTGAATACTTTTTGCATGGTGTTGGCTCAAAATGATATTCATGTACACAAAATGTAAACTTTTTATGTCGTTGTATGTTCGTCAGCATCTGCTTATATCATTGCTTTGGTGAATATTACAGGATCATTTCAGCTATTATCCACATCACTATGGGCATTCACTACATTATTGAAGTCATTCCTCTTGACAACTTTATGGAATTCTGACCATACCAAGTATATTACCAACTTCTTCTGAAGTTGTTGCTGTGGGTGACTTCATATGATTTTTTCCCTTACCAAGTGCATTAACAACTTTTGCTGGGGTTGTCATTACTTGCAACTTTGTAAGAATCCATATCATTTACAAGTACCAATATATTGTTCAATTCTTCTTAGGTCATTGATGTTGGCAACTCAGAGGATCCTGAGCATTTCCAGGTATATTGTTAAAGTTTGGGACTTCCCAGCATAATGCTGGCCACTGTTGTATAAGTGAAATGTTCTTGAGTACAGCATTCACGAATGAAATAAATAAAAAGGTAAAATAAAGTTTAGGAAGTTGTTGCTCCTTGTTAGCTAGTGGGCTAGTGTGGAGTGACAAAATAGGATTTGGTTCATGCATAACGTTATCATTGACTTCATCTAAAATGCCATCAATTGATTTCATGTTTTTGGATTTTTCATCTGTTTTTTTTTTTTTTTTTTAATTGTTTTTTCTTGGGTAAATCAATATGACATCCACAGTAATGGCCATAACGGTTATGTGTACTGGATATTGACATACTATGTTAGTATGTCAATTAACAGTAGTAGGTATTAGGAGGAGAAACTATTCTAAACATTTCCATTACATTTGTCTGTTTCAGATGTATATATGCAGTATGATATATGTGTATTTATTGTAATATGATGTCTGATAAGGAAATATTTACACAAGTAAATAACCAGGAAAAATAGCTTTGGAAAGACACTACCACACATGGTTAGCTCATTGCGTGTTCTGGCTTTGGGAGTTTTCTGCTGAATGCAATCTACATAATCCAAGCGATTCCACTCTTTCCTGTAAGTTTTATCCTAATGTGAAAATGAGTAAGCTCAAGATCAAGTATTATATGTGGTTTGTCTATCAATTGTAATAGTATTTTGATCAGTGTTTTACAGAAGATCACTTTGAGGTCTGTCATGAACAAGTAGCACCTCAACACTGAAGTCGAGCTGTCATTGAATGAACTAGAGAAGTTAGGGGCATTTTTGTATAAAAGAATGATTTTGCGAATGAACGCGTATTTTTATTCAGGCACACCCACACCTTTTGGTTGTGATCTTGCTTTCAGTTTCAGTTGTCACGTTTGATTCGAATTTGCTTTGATAGAGGAACAACTTAACATGCGCGATTTATTATTTAGTTTTAAATTCAGCCTTTCACTTCGTAATCTGTGAACTTACCTGCAAAGAAAGAAATGGCTGCAAGTATAGCGCATGTGTATGTGTACTTGGGGATGTCTGCATGAGGTGTTCTCATGTGTATGTGTACTTGGGGATGTCTGCATGAGGTGTTCTCATGTGTATGTGTACTTGGGGATGTCTGCATAAGTGTTCTCATGTGTATGTGTACTTGGAGATGTCTGGATAAGATGTTCTCATGTTTATGTGTACTTGGGGATGTCTGCATGAGGTGTTCTCATGTTTATGTGTACTTGGGGATGTCTGCATAAGATGTTCTCATGTTTATGTGTACTTGGGGATGTCTGCATGAGGTGTTCTCATGTTTATGTGTACTTGGGAATGTCTGCAGAAGGTGTTCTCATGTGTATGTGTACTTGGGGATGTCTGCATAAGTGTTCTCATGTGAATGTGTGCTTGGAGATGTCTGCATAAGATGTTCTCATGTTTATGTGTTCTTGGAGATGTCTGCATAAGGTTTTCCCATGTTTAATTCATGCAAGTTTGTAATACAGTTGCCGTCTGGATTATTTGAATTTATAATGAAGGGAATTTCATTTTATGCAGTCTGTCTCTGCATAGGCTAGTTTGTGATTGATATTTTTTAGGGGGTTCACAAAAAAAAAACAGTGTATCAGCATCGCAGCTATAATGTTTCAAAAGCTGTGAAAATGGTGAAAATGTGAATCGTGTAGAAGTTTTGTTTGGACTTGTACTTGTCCATATCTTCAAGATCTTTTTATTGTTGTTACATATATTATGTATAATATATGGGCCAAATACTGAATGTAATATGTAACTGACTGAAATTGTTCAGTTGAGGTCACCTTCTTTCAAATCGTTGTATTTGTGAGTAGTTTGTAGTGCAACTTAGATCTGAAAATCTTTAGTGCTATTTCTCATCCGATAGTAATACCAAGTAATGGACATGAAAGTGAGAAATGAGTGTTCACTGATTCATATGGCATATTTCGTATGGATGGGCCTTTTTATGTGGAGATACTGATGTAGTAAAAAAATACATGGGGTGGCGATGATGGAGGATTTGTCTTTTCTTTTCTTGTTGAACTATAGACAGAAATGGTGTTTAGTTCACTGGGACCCTTGTGTTTTTATTTGAGGCTACGTTCGTATGTTAAGTGATTCAGAAAATATTTTTTGATGAGATTTTGATTTTAGAGACCATGCAGGCATCTGCATGTTCATGTAGGCTACATATTTGACTTGTCATTTATGTTTGTTTTCTTACATTTTTTTACAGATTTAAAACAAAAACCATAATGTTTAAGCAATTGAATTAGTTGCTGATTTTCTCTTGTAATTTTGTGCAAAAAAGTGTCCGGTTCATGTGTATAATTTGTCATAGTTCAGATTGATTTGTTTTAATGATGTACAATGTCTTGTTTTGGTTTTTTGTGTTGGAAACAAGAAGATAAATATGACTGCCTGTGTCGCTGACCGATGTACATCCTTGATCTTATCCCCATAACTTCACAACCAGTTCCATTTTGATCTTAGTTTTGGGTCATTTCAAGATGTTTACACAATGTCCTACCAGCATGAATTATTTGATCGTAATGCAGGTTATATTACCTTGCACATAAAACAGACTTCTGCAGATGAGTTTGGTGAGTAGAGGGATTGCAGTGGAAAACTACTGTACTTTTACATATATATTTCTTTGGAGGAAGATCGTGCCATTTGTATACTTGGCTCCATTTTCAGATCGTTGTATTAGATCAATTTTTTTTATTTTTTATTTTTTTGTTAACTGGAAGTCTTGTTAAGTCAGGTCCTCTCCTTGTCACATCCAGTTCCGTACAGTTCAGTTTACAAGCAACTTGTGTAGATTTGTTAAGTTTCCTACAAAAGGCTTTATCCAAGTGGTACACCCTTCTGTTGTCTTTGATACATGACTGTTTCTATGTAGTCAGGCCTGTAAATCTAAGCACAACTATAGTGTACTGATGAGCAACACTTAATTAGCTCAGAAAGACATGATATTACACGACTTGCAACAAACTCGTTTAGGAGAAATGTCATCAAGTAATAATTATGCTCTAATTATTTGTCAATATCTGTAACTAACATTTAACTGACCAATAATATATGAGATTATGGCCAGTATAGATCCTAGGTTGTTGGACCAAACCTGTCTTTGGTTCATTTTGATCATGTGATATACATGTACCTTTGGTCAGCTAGTCCATTGAGCACATATGTGTGTGAATGAAAAGATATCTTGACTCAAAGAAATAATTCCGGCCATGCTTTCGGAGGAGTTGGATATCACAACATCCTTTCATGAATCTAACTGCATGTACCAAAGATCGCCATTATTTTTGCGATTTGTGCTTTAAAATCAGCCCATTTCCGTGTAAGCAAATATGTTTTATCAGTCATCTCATGGGATATTTATTTATTCATAAGAATTATTGAGTAAAATTAAACAGTGTTGATTCTTGAGTCAGGAAAGTATCTAATTACAGGAAGATAAATGGTGATACAATAACATGGGAAATGTGACAAAATATTGTGATACTACCACTGATAGTAGATAGTACAAAGAATGACTTTAATTGTTATGTATGAGCTTGGCAGGATATTTATTGTAAGGAAATTATTGTAGCTGTATGTACTTGGTAGGAAATTCCAATTCCTTTCTTAAAAACACACTGGCTAGGCCAAATCAGTGTTTAAATGAGTTCATAAGCAATTCAGTTCTCATTAAAAGGAAAAGCACTTTGGGAACTACATTTTTCCACGTCTGTGTAATTAGCATGGCCTGAAAATTAGTGGAAGATACTAGAACAGCCAATTAAAGGACATTTCTGTCAACTGATAGGGTCACTGACCAGGAAAGTTGGTTAACGTACACTTATAATTATGTGATAAATCACTGAGCAGTAATCTTTAACCAAAATGACTCAAACTGGGGTTTGAAACTTAAATTTTTAACCTCATTTTCTAAAGTGGGCATTTCATTACTTGGCAAATGAAGCCTAATACCAGCGAAACAGTGTAATAATATAGGCATAGCCAGCGGTAAGAAAAAGGGGTACGGTAAGTTTTCTCACATGTAAGTGGTGTCCCAAAACAGCTCACATCTATTATTGGACTCGTTTTATAAATGCTGTTGATATTAATTTATTAAGTAAGATCATGACGACTGACAGTCTGGCTTTTTGGGGGACAGTGTCACTTTGATATTTACATGAACACAGAGATTAATGTTCACCTTCCTGTCTAGACATCTAGGGTCCACTTGGGGAACTTTTTGGGGAATATTATAAGAAATATATATTTCTTTTTTTTAAGTTTTGTTACTTTCTCATTTCTCTTAGGTATGATACATCTTGTGGTTTATTGATGACAGTAGTAATCGATGTGGGGCAAATATATATATATATATACATACATATATTTATATATCAGGGAAGCTTTAGGAAGATAATATAACCTGTGGGAGGTAAGAGGATTTCAAGTTACACATTTGAACACATACCTTAGTCTTGGTTGGTTCTTCATGGGAGCACTTCTTCCCGGTTAAACATGTTCCCACCAAAAGATGGCCGAGATATTGCTGACTAGTTTTGGTTTCTTTGTTCTGAATGTTTGATTTATACTCTTTCAGCTCCATGTTTGGTTCTCGAGAGACCGTGCTGAATTTAGAAAACCCATTTTCAAACCTTGACTGCTCAGGTGAATGCTTCCGCCCATAAAACTGATCACCATTGTGTAACTGAAAAGTGAACTATTCTGGAGTACCGGTATGATTTTAACTAAGCAGCGGCTTCTGTGGCAGAGGGGATTAGTACACTAGTCCAGCGCACTGACCTAGGGGGCACACACTAATGTGGTCGTCCTGAGTTCAAATCCATCCTATGCTGGCTTCCAGTCTAGCCGTATGTGGAAAGGTCTGCCAGTAACCTGCAGAGGGTTGTGGGTTTCCTCTGGGCTCTGCTTGATTTCCTTCCACCAAAATGTTAGCCACCGTCATATAAATTAAATGTTCTTGGGTATGGCATAAAACACCAATGAAAGAAAGAAAGAAATAAATTAGCAAGCAAATGATTAATCAGATTCATGTGGTTGCTGTCATGTATTGCTCGTTCACCCACAAATTACAAATACCTTGTATTGTGACGTTGCATGTTGAACATCATATTATATCGAATGTTGCGAAACAACAAATTGCCCAACTTTTGCCGAAAACATTCCTAGTAATGCAGAGTTGACGGGAAAATAATACATGTGCAATGTATATGTGATGGTGAGAGATGAGAGCGGGAGATTTTTGATGGTCATGTTGTGGCTGAGGTATGGCTGTACATGTTGTCAGTATGACTGGTTGTAGTGGGACTAACGACCCACATGATGCTGAGGTATGGCTGTACATGTCGTCAGTTTGACTGGTTGTAGTGGGACTAACGACCCACATGACGCTGAGGTATGGCTGTACATGTTGTCAGTATGACTGGTTGTAGTGGGACTAACGACCCTCATGACGCTGAGGTATGGCTGTACATGTTGTCAGTTTGACTGGTTGTAGTGGGACTAACGACCCACATGACGCTGAGGTATGGCTGTACATGTCGTCAGTATGACTGGTTGTAGTGGGACTAACGACCCACATGACGCTGAGGTATGGCTGTACATGTCGTCAGTATGACTGGTTGTAGTGGGACTAACGACCCTCATGACGCTGAGGTATGGCTGTACATGTCGTCAGTATGACTGGTTGTAGTGGGACTAACGACCCACATGAGGCTGAGGTATGGCTGTACATGTCGTCAGTATGACTGGTTGTAGTGGGACTAACGACCCACATGACGCTGAGGTATGGCTGTACATGTCGTCAGTATGACTGGTTGTAGTGGGACTAACGACCCTCATGACGCTGAGGTATGGCTGTACATGTCGTCAGTTTGACTGGTTGTAGTGGGACTAACGACCCACATGAGGCTGAGGTATGGCTGTACATGTTGTCAGTTTGACTGGTTGTAGTGAGACTAACGACCCTCATGACGCTGAGGTATGGCTGTACATGTTGTCAGTTTGACTGGTTGTAGTGGGACTAATGACCCTCATGACGCTGAGGTATGGCTGTACATGTCGTCAGTTTGACTGGTTGTAGTGAGACTAACGACCCACATGATGCTGAGGTATGGCTGTACATGTTGTCAGTTTGACTGGTTGTAGTGGGACTAATGACCCTCATGACGCTGAGGTATGGCTGTACATGTCGTCAGTTTGACTGGTTGTAGTGGGACTAACGACCCTCATGACGCTGAGGTATGGCTGTACATGTTGTCAGTTTGGCTGTAGTGGGACTAACGACCCACATGAGGCTGAGGTATGGCTGTACATGTCGTCAGTTTGACTGGTTGTAGCGGGACTAACGACCCACATGAGGCTGAGGTATGGCTGTACATGTAGTGAATCATGGCTAAGCAAACAACTGTAACTGATAAATATACATACATTAAAGGAACCATCGATGCTTTAATCTGCCACAGTTTTTTAGTTTAGTTTCTGTACAAGATATTGCACATGCTATGAACTACCAATACCGCGATTGTTCACAAGGGAAGTGTCAAATGTGATGGTTTCCTCCATGCATGACATCTTCCAGGTTTCCTCCATTTATGAGAGCTTTCTGGTTTCCTGTATGTATGAGCATTGCCAGGTTTCCTCCACCCTTCAAGCTCATGAGCATCATCATGAAAGTGAAATATTCTTGAGTGCGTTGTAAAACACCACGGACATGAACCAAATAATCTGTGCCCTTCATACACTGGTGCTGGAAGAATCTATCTTTGGCATCAGTGAAGACTTTTCATGCCAGTTAGGAAGGCGATCCAGCAACTACTATCAAAGACTTGTTACTAATCAAAACATTGTCCTCTGGAGTATACAGAGTACATGTCACTATCATTTACTCTTTATGATGTGTTTCTATTATCTGGTTTGGGTTAGATATGAAGGTGTGGCCTGATATCAAAGAAGGTACTGGACAATGCCTGCAAATATGGTTTCACCTGGGCCCTGCTCAGTTTTCTTCAACGATAATAAATAAAAGTGTAGCCCAAGGAAAGAAGTTAAGGCTAAATATAAATAATCAACTCTGCATTACCGTATTTCACTTGAATTTAAACTTCTTTCAAGTGCCACATTTTGTTTGATTCTAACTGATTCATCCACTTTAATACAGGGTCACTGGAGATTTTGGTGAGGTTGGATTAATTTATTTATGTATTTGATTGATGTTTTACGCCGTGCTTAAGAATATTTCACTTATAAGATGGCGGCCGGCATTATGGTGGGAGGAGACCGGGGGAAACCCACGACATACGGCCAGAGAGGAATCCAGCATGAGCTGGGCTTGAACTCACAGCGACGGCATTGGTGGAAGGCTTGGGTCAATGCACTGCGTTAGCCCACTAACCGACTGAGCCATGGAGGCCCCATTGGATTAATAAAGATAAACTCAAATGTGATTTTCAGGTGTTTCTGAAAGTGCATTTATACAGGCCAAACATGAGGGAATGTACTACGTGATCTAAAATTTGGAAACTTGGGTGTGCCTGCCTGAGCCATCCCCAATAGAGAGTGAACATATCCTTCTGCTGGGGATTTACTGGTTCATATTGAAATACACTTCACAGCTCTCCTATTACCAGAATGATCATACACACAAGCAGCTGGGGACTGACATGTTCCTGAGTCAGAAAATTTGTTTGTTTCAATCAGGTGTTTAATGGCACTTTAAACATTATTTTGACGGTATCACAGAAGTATCTACCTGTAACGGATTTATTTGCCAGAAGGAATCAACAAACCGCTTGTCCTGAACATGAAATTTACAGGCCTATGGACTTGAAGTTGGATCAGCAGGAGCTATAGATTCAAGTCTCTGGCTTGACTGGAGTATGCGAAATTCCAGCACAAGCCTGAAAGTTCACACAAATGTGTCTGATTATAGTGGAACAGTCTCAGTGCCAGTGGCACAGTCGCATGAAGTGATTATTGATTAGAGTCAAAAATTGCTAACTTCAATATACATGTATAATGCTGAGCTTATGGTCCAGACAGTTCCGGGTTCAACACCTTTGTCTTGAATGTTTGCTAGGCATACTCAATTTCCTACGGTCCACAGATAATCACTGAAAATCAGATTTCATGTTTTGAGCGACTTATAACAGGTCATAATACTTTAATATGAAGCCGCTGTGAGCCTTCTGTCAGTTGAATGTTTTAATCAGCCATGGGCCATCATCTAAAGTTTTCATGATAAACATTAAGCCATAACCCAGGACCTACCTCAAATGTCAAACCAACCTGCTGATTCAGTTTACTAACAATGTGTCTATTTGCTATATCAGTGAAATCAAACACCTAAAAAAATATACATGGATTGTTACATAAATGCATGAATTCAACTTACTGTGCATGCCAAAAGATTAAAATTGATTCTACTATTAATACTGTCGGGCAAGGCAGTTATAAAACTGGTGTTCAAACACTGTCATAGGTTAATTTCGGTAAAAGCATTATAACAAAATTCTTGAACCAGACAGGCAAAATATTTTTTAAAAATATACAATTTGCACCCATTTCTGTATCTATTACATGCAGCCCATTTATTTAATTTGTGGTCTTGTTGTAACCGGTAAGACTTGTGTTACCTATGTCTTCACTCACAAAACACACAAGTACACAAAGCATTTACAAATGATAACTACCTGTTTATTTTTCACCCCAATCAGTACAGTGTGCCTGCTGGCTTGCTTTATGGAATGGTGTGTATCTCAATGGTTGAAAAGATGGCTGAATATTGTATAACTGGGTGAATAACATGGAAAATTTTCAATGGATACCATGTAACATTCACAATGGATATTATAAGTTATAAGTCTTATAAACAAATGTATAGAGGGTCTAACACTTTGTATGAATTATGATGAAGAAAAGCCAAGAATTCCACACTGTAATGAGCATAAATTAAAAGCAGCTAACATAAATACCTATTATGATCTGAGTCAGCTTTTATAAGTTCAGTATATAATATGCAAGAGTGGACGGTGATAGGAGATACTATTATTACTATTATTATACTAATATTATTCAACATAACCAAACGAGACTTTAAATGACATTAACAAAACAAAGCAAAACATAAGAGCTAATATCAATTTCCTCAGAATACAAAGTAAAAGAGTAAATACATGTTTGAAAAATCAAAAATAATGACTAGAGACATTGCTAAATGCAGGTGAACAATTCAGATCAGAAAAACTTCAAAGTGTTTAATCCTACTATGTTAAATGTATCACTTTCTTAAAAACTTGCCATCAGTTTAAGCAGAAAATTATACCAGTAATTAAAAAGCTTGCTAGTTGGCCTAATTTTAAAATACTTGCAGTTATACATACATGGAAACCATTCCATTCCTGTATCATGTACAAGAATAAACAAGTACTTGAACATACACTGCTACGTCATACAAACATGTCAAAATGCAATCATACATAGGCGATGAGATACAAAATAAATCAGCACTAAACAACTAAACAGATTTAAACTCCAACACTCTTACAAAACTTGATGGAATACAGGTATCAATAGGTGCATACACATAAATACCTCATAACATGTAATACTTGTACATAAGTAAGGCATACAAATATAATACATATATATAGGTCCATTTTCATTTGACTTCATTCCAAAATTTTCATCATTAAAAATAAGTTTTCTGCCATGTAGCCATATGACATAATGTCAAGGAATGTCTTTATACAAAGTTTTTTTGAAAGTGGCATACACTGGGTAGCGTTATATCAAACGGCGAATAAAAGAATTATACTTCATATAGTGTAAAATATCACAACAAACAGTTATAAAGATAAATACAAAGATCACTTTCTTCCTAATATTCAGACACAGTCTTTACAAAATAAGGGTTTAATATCACAGAAAATGTATTTAACAGAATGGATGGTCACACAAGTGTGGTTAGAGAAAAAACTTTCAGTAATACAGTCATGCAGTTTGCAAAATTTCAGAAAAACAGGAACTGTTTCATGGTAACATTTCCCCATTTATTACTTTACCATGACAAAGGGAATACTCATATTTTTAACCCCAGAAGAGGATCCATGATCTTCGCCTGATAAGGGGAGAGAACTACGCTATCAAGTGGGAAATGTTAGATTGCAAGAGAACAGAGCTTTGTTTCTTTTTGCTTGACACTTGCAACAAGAGCCTTTCTATAAAGTTATCCAAAAATATTTCAGTATCAAAAATATGTATCTGTAAAAACATTTTTTCCTGTTGCTACCCTTAACAAACCCTTCAATGCTACATTCTCTGTGTATCAAGATTTGTCTCCCTTGATCTGTAGCTTTCCCTTCATCCTGCTGAAGATGCCTCTGCTAGAGACTTTGTGGTAGTTGGTGTCATGTTGATACGCCAACTCCTGCAGGTCCTGACAACTCAACTCCCGAATTCTGTGACGCAGAATGTCATGAAGGTCATTGTCAAGGTCAAACTGATAGGTTTGGTCCTTGAACATTCGGATCTGATCTATCATTTGAGCCAGAGACCTGGAAAACACAAAACAGATAATTAAGTTCAGGAAATGTCATATTATCTTATTGATAGAAAAACTGCTTTAATGCTAGTCGGTTAATCTGAGCATGAAAAATACTTTATTAATACTTGTATCTGAACAATAGAACATGTCGCCTGTTTTCAGCTGGCTCAAGCAGCTCTGTGAGTGGCTCTATCTGTCTGCCTCTTGGCACACATTAACCAAGCTATGTCCTAGCTGTCATGGAATATGGCCTTGAATATGATGAACAGGTCAATTAAACAAATTACAATTCTATTCTGAATTATTGCTATTGACACCAGCAGGGAGAAGGACGGAGCAAAGTGCTTTGTCAAAGTTTTAACGTCACACGTTCTCTACAACATAAATTCCTGAAGAAAAAAGGTTGTTCTGACCCCACCCAAAGAAACAGACACTATTTGGAATTCAACACAGATTATTTTACTTGTCTTATGTCAATTTTATTATTTATCTATTTATTTGATTGATGGTTCGACATCAGCAGTCAGCATTATGGTGGGAGGAAACCGAGCAGAACCCGGGGGAAACCCACAACCATCTGCAGATTGTGGGTAGCCCTTCCCACGTAGGGCTAGAGAAGAAGCCAGCATGAGCTGGACTTGAACTCTCAGCCATCACAATGGTTCTGGGTCATTACACTGCATTAGCTCACTATCCCCATGGGCCATAGAGGCCCTCAATTTATTTTTCAATTTTATTTTTGTATTTGTTTTTGTGTCAGAATTCATCACAAGCACACATATACTAGTATAACTAATTCTCTCCTATAACCTATTATGGGATCTCAACTAACCTGAGTTTGGGCCACTTAAACATTCCGTTAGCCAATCGGAAACCACCAATTTCCAGCTGCTGGACGTGCATGAGGAACAGGAGGATGCTGGGAATGGTGGGGTGATCACGGAACTCCTTGTCCTCCACTAAGCAAAGGGGCTCATTCTTCAGCAACATCTGCAAACAAACACACATGAAGTACGCAGAATGTTAAAGACAACTTGGAAAAAGCAAACGCTTGGAATTATTAAAACAATAAGATCAGGTAAAGAGAATTTATATTTGATGTCAGTTAATTTGGTAATTAGATAATGTAGCTGATAAATGGTAATTCGTTAAAAAACTATAAAGGAAATGCAGGGACTTAGAATTGTTAACGCTTGAAGATGGCAATTTAATTTTATGTCTATTACTTTAAATTTGTGCAGCTGATAAGCAGTAACTGGCTAAAAACCATGAAGAAAAAGCAGAGACTCAGAATTGCTAACCCTATGACATCAACAAGGACAACCAATTTCATGATGGTTACTTCCACAATCGCATGCACTTCACTGACAGTGCCAGCCAGAATGGTCTCGATGAGGTCATTTATGATTACCCCTTATTAAAGGCAGATGAAGTAAATACTAACAACCAAAGAACCTGACAATCCTATCCACTGACTACAACCAAATAGTTCTTCCCTCAAGTCAAGTGTTCAGGCTCTTACTGGAAGAACAAACATCGAATGTGTCCATATATGGTAGACGTTTTAAGGTATTGGGATCTCCCATATTTAACACCAGCCAGGGTGCTTCTAAAATCTCTAACATTCTTTTCCAGAAGTCCTATACCTTGACAGAGGCCAGTTCTTCTTTAATACTGAAGCACTTTGAGGGCAGATTTTTCCAAACTGGCAGCTGACGAACAATCAGGTTTTCCAGGCCATCAGAGATAGCGACACATGTGGCGAAGTTCCTCATTTGCATACACATCTGAGCTGTATATATAAATTTGGTGAGCACCGAAAGCTGACTCTGCAAAAGACAATTTACACCCTGTTACAAGGCAGTTTGGGCAAGAAGAGGGTAGTCGTAGAAAATATATTTATACAAATTTGAATCCTGATTACAGGTTAGAAGCAGCTTTATGAGATTGTCATGGAGTGCAAATGAACAAATACCGTGAACACAGTAAAAGTTTGCATTTTTTGGACTATATAAGATGATTGTAGGGGTAAAATCAGGAGTCTATGATGAAAGCAGATCGGTGGAAACTTTGAAAAACAAGTGACCTGCCTTATTCATCAAATCTGACGTCAGCAATTTACCAAGCATAGAATGAGCAGATTTCAGTTAGATTTTCAGTAAGATCAAACAACGCATGAAGTGAACAGGAAAATAACTCCTCACTCAATATGTTTCTCACCCACTGTTTTAATGCATTTTTAAAACAACACTTGAAATGATTGTCGGTGGACACAGACTGATGTAATTATAGGTATACACCATCCTCCACCTCCCCACCCCCCATGCTATTTCTATGGATATCTACCTTGATGGAACTACAGCTGACGATCTCAGCGGCCACCCAGTGAGAGATCTCCTGGCCAATTTTGATAAGGCGCTGAAGGACAGGGGAGGAGCTGAATGACCCCTCAAACAGCCCTGTGTCATTCGGGTCACTGTCCTCTGACCACGCTCGACTCCTGCAGGTCAACAGCAGTAAGGTAAGTCAGTTATATACACCAATAGTTATATCATGAACTGATTGAACTGTTTGTTTAGCTAGAGGTGTGATATCACTTTCAATATTAGTTTGTAGTCTACAATTAGAAAACTCATCTAGTAACAGACACATTACACCCCTGTTTAACGTTCATATGTTTGGACTGGTCTTTTGTACAACAGACAAGAGTATTTCAAGCATGCATTTCACATCTAACAACTTCCTGATGGCATGAAATTGGAAAGCCAAGAATATTTAAGTGGACACGAAAGAAATATGTGAACAAATTATGCAGAAAAATTCTGAAAGCACCAAAAGTAGTTCCACTCTTTCTTCAACTTGTCAACTTGCATATCAAAATAAATAAAAAAAATTATGTTTGTTAAGTCTGTGCAGTAGCTATAAGCTCACCTGTTGGCTGAGGGTTTAGTCCCTCCCCCTGCTGCCATGGCAACACCAATACCCTGAGCTTTAGAGTTGAGGTATTGAACTGGGTGACATTTCTGGAACAGTGCCTGCACAAACAAAAGTTGGCCAATGAAACAAACTTTGAAAAGTGGTTTCAATTCATGATATTCACAACTTTTTTGTTGATTATTATTTAGCATACTGCACTGAAGAATTGTCATTCCTGTTTAGACAACAACAGATTGATACGCCGTTCATGCAGGATGCTGCTACTTTATGGCAAGGTACGGTCAATCAGTGAAAATTAACAAGGGTTTGCATATACAATAGCTGTAATTATTTAAAGAACAAATTAATTACAGAAAAAAAAAAAAACAAAAAAAAAACAATGGCTGTGTTTTGTTTACAAGTACATACATGAACACCCATGGTGCAGGTCACCATGTTATGCTGTAAAATACCTCCGTAAAGGTAAAAGGGACGCAACCCTATTGTTGTAATATTCAAACTTAGTAATTGTTCTAAAAAACCAAAAAACAAAGCATATTTGCTAACCTGCTGCATGAGGCAGAATTGTTCAGCAAGGCTCTGTGCTGAGTGGTCCGTGAGGGTGAAGGCGTCAGAGCGGCGGGCCACATGAGGGTAGAACATCTCCTCATGGGCCAAGTCTGACGGCCTGTTCTCCAAGATGGCCGTGGAGATCACTGCAGGGCTCGTCTTCATCGGGGATGACTTCATGATGGCCTTGAAGCCTGGCAGCTGAAGATTGACAGTCCAAGGAAATGTTAAAAGTCACCATGATAATTGAGACAAGACACCTGGTCTTCACTAAGAACCAGGAATACAATGTTCAGGTTTTCAAATATCACTTTTAATAGCAGGCCCACATTTTAAGAATTTACATTTTCCCAAATAAAGACTGCCCAAGTTAGATCAGCAGGGGAGGTTTCAGAATACACTTCATACTGAATTTATTCATCACTCTAGTTTACAATTTCCTTGTCGTTAGTTTCATCAATATTATCACACTTTTGACAACAATGTTTGCTAACAAGTTTTGGAAATCTTCACAGCTTTAACACTCTACATAATGTGCAACTGATGAATCGGACAATCAAGTTCATCCAACAACTGAAAGCCACAAAAATGGGTTTGAATGTTAAAATTTGTTTAGGCTTTGTAGGTGTCTTAAGCAAA
Organism: Acanthopleura granulata; assembly: GCA_016165875.1. Classification (NCBI taxonomy): domain Eukaryota; kingdom Metazoa; phylum Mollusca; class Polyplacophora; order Chitonida; family Chitonidae; genus Acanthopleura; species Acanthopleura granulata. The sequence goes on along the minus strand of JABBOT010000001.1, from coordinate 31,793,785 downwards.
TTCAGTACAAGTGTTGCATTTCACAAATTAAAGGAACGAAAAAAGAACAGAAACAGAATCAAAGTTTACACTGCAAAAATGTCACAAATTAAAGGAATGAAAAAAGAACAGAAACAGAATCACTGCAAAAATGAAGTGATTCTGGCAAGCAAATCAAAAAAATGAATTGTTGCAAATATTAACAACATCCTCACGCAAAACAATATCACAATCGTCTTCATGCTCAAACCAAAATGCAGCATTAATCATCAAAAAGTTCCAAACAATCAATGCATGCTTTGTAACTCTAGAAACATATCATTATGTTTACCTTATCTTTTTTAGATGATTGAGGCTAAAAAAAAACAAAAAACACATAAGACATAATTGTACAAATCTACAGCTCAAGACTGTGCCAAGTTGCTGCCCTCTACAAAATCTATCCTGTCATCACTACAACAGTAACAAACTGTCCTCTTGCAAAGGGATTAATACATGTCTCTGTCTCCTACTTTTGGCAGAATGCTTTCCTTTCTTTGTTCTTCAAACTTCAAACAGAAAGGCATGCGGTATATCCACCCTACCTTCCCCGGCAGATTTGCATCTACATAGAATAATTATTCTGGCGTTCATCTGAAGTCAGTTTTTTTAAGTGTCAATCAGTTTTGTTTCCATTATAATCTTATTACTACACCAGATTAGTGCAATATCTTGAACATCTCTGGCTAAAATGCTTGTTTAAATTTACTTGTTTACCACACTTGGTTCATCAGTTTACCACACTTGGGTTACCCATATGCAAAAAGTACATTCCTTCATACTGGAGATTTCAAAACTGAACAGGGCAAAACCTGGAGAAAACCACGCCTTGTTACTTGCTTTAACAAACTTTCTCACACATAAAAGCCAATAACAGGTCGGTGAGAATTGTTTTCAACAGGAATGTAAAATCTTTGTAAACGCTGTATGCGTTCATCATTATACCTTTTTCGGAGAGAAGCTGTTGTCTTGTCTCATCTGCAGGTCTATTTCATCTGTGACGATCGCCTCCGTGAAGGAGAGCTCCTTGTTGTTGCCATGGTTACAGTCTTGTAACAGCCCAAGTAGCGTAGCTCCATAACCCTCCGGGTAAGTCACCTGTAACAACATGACCAAGAATCAGTCAGTCAGGTTCTTTAGTTTGCTTTGACCTATGTTTCAGGTATTTTTCAATAAATCAGTGCAATAGCTGTACTTGTATAAATATGAATTGCAATTCAATGGTCAGTTTTGAGGGTAATTAATCTTGAAAGTATCTCACCATCACAAATATTCAATATGGCATGACACATATTTCACATAATGTAATTCAACTCCAAACCAAGCAAAGATTGGTATTATTTTGCTGAGAACCTCGATGATAATGTGTCAATTTCTCGGTGGTGTGTTTCTAATGGCCTTCAGTATATTTCAACGCTGATATTTGTGTTTTCAACACCAAACCAAACAAAGACAGGTACTATTTTCATAAGTACCTCACTGATAATGAACTCCTGTAGCTTATCGGTGAGCTCGCTGTCCTTCTCAAAGTCCACGGTGTAATACCCCTCCAGCCAGAAGTACAGCAGATCCACTGCCCGTAACATCACCTTCTCATTCATGTGATCAGACAGGTTTCTGAGAACACAGTTATACAGGACATATCATACTCTGGCATTTCTTACATACATGCATCCCTCAGCTAATTCTTATCACTACACAATCCCAATGAAGATAAGATGGGTGGTTATTAAAGGAATGATTATGTCTTATCAACACCTTTCATTGCAATATTGTAGCATAGTGAACAGTGATAATTTAATTGCCACATACGTGCAGGCAGAAAGATTTCATACAGCGTGCTTCGACTTCATATTTTTGGACCAGAGCTGTTAAAACTGGAAACTCCTGATGCCTTAAGTGTTATGTTAAGACTCATACACTAAATGTCTCTATTTACACTATAACTGTGAAATTGGCCTATGGACTCGTAAAAACCTAAAAATAATTCCTCAGTGTCCATCACTCCATTGACAGCAGTTTCATTTGTCTTACCTCTTAGCAGCCACATATTTGTTCATAAGAAAATCCAAAAGCTCATGCTGAGAAGTGAAATATCGGAAGGTGTACAGAAACTGGTGAACATAGCCATCTGCCAAGGCTGACCTGGAATATGCAAAAGCCAAAGAACACTAAACTCTTTTATCAGGACATTTATCCACTAATCAGCTGCCTTCAAAGATCAAAACTTTAGTCCAAGAGATAGGCAGGATTTATTCTTGTATCAGTGTACAGTATCTCTACTTTCACAGATACTTATCGGTTGTCACATATATATCTTCATTTTCTATAGTAACCCCATACATACAAGCAAGTAACACGTCAGATCTGTGGATAGCTGAAAAATCTCTAATGAGACTGAGCAGATTTAATATGTTCACCAAAAATTAGGCCAAAAAAGAAGCAAAAATTAGGCTATAACTGGGTTTGAACTCATGCCTACACTGTCATATATCACCAATACTGGTAATTTCATGGTAGACTTACATGGTGAAGAGGTAGGACATGAGGCCCTCTGGAGTCCCAGCATGGAGCACCCTAACATCCACGCTAGACACAGAGTCATGGTGGATTTGGAATTGTAACAGTGGGTTATCTGGTCTTGGAGACAAAGACAGGGCATCACTGGGTGCACAGGCCACAAGGGAGTATAACAATGATGGGGTGATGCCATGTAACTCTGATAGCAACATCTACACAACAAAACAAGCATGGATTTCACGGACTGATTTACACATGTACATGTTGATCTCATTTATTCGGCGCTTCTGTTCGAAGCTCTGTTAAAAGATCATTTTGCTAGAGAAATGACAAACACTGCTTTGCTTTAAGAGCATGTGGCCAATGACATCATAACGCACTTATATGATGTATACATTCCTTCCATATTTAAGAGCTTCAATTTTTAAGTTAGAAATGATGTTACCCTAAATCAGGCAATACACGGTGGTAAGGTTTCAGTGTCAATTGCAACTGACTGTTTAGTGTTCTTTTATGATTTTCCAGCACTTAAACAGAGTTTTAGGAGGTGTTATTACCATGAATCCAAATTACACCATAAAGGCAAAGAGTGTACAACACCACTGAGGCTTATGATTAGGGTGGCCGGCAAATCTGTATTACACATTATATGTTAATCTCTCCACATCTTCACGTACACATGTAGGTACTGACCTCCACATGACCCCAGGCTAGTTCCATAAACTTGAGTCTGACAGTCATGTCCTTGATGTCCTTGGATACCTGGGACAACATGCTCTTGTGATCGCCTGTAACACGATATCGAGACTTGAATGATGAAACTGTCTTGAGCACCAATTTGTTATCTCAGAAACAACTGAAGTTGTCAATTTACTTTTGTAATCGTCAAAATAATGCGTCAATTTTCAACGTCAAGATTCATATACGAGTTTAACCTGGAGATGGGTAAGGGTCACTTATTCAACAATATAAAAATTGCATGACCCAAGAACAAAATAATCATTTGAAGTTTCCATCTGTTTGAATTCATGTCTAGGAAAAATCTGGTCGAGGCTCAAGTCCATCCAAAAGGCTGACCGATGATATATATACTAAGTGAAAAATTATGTAGCACGCTGTTACACACAATTCAAATAAATTTTCTTCTGACAAAACAGCAAGCGATGGTGATCAAATATTTGTTTTTGACATTACTTGCATGTTTACATACCTTTGGAGGGTTTCCCACCATCTACAAGCTTCTTGTAAAATTTCTGCATTTTCTTTTTCGTTCTCCTTTCCATCATGACCTGCTGGTCGAGCTGAGATTTACGGTTCTCCAGATTTGACCGATTCTTGGGGTCCTGTGAAGTTTAAATCAAAGCACTTATGTTGCTTTCTTAGTTTTTAATTCTTCAGTTAAATCATTTAAAAATTTGCACCAAAGGTTGCAGGAAGAAACACATAGTAAACCTTTGTATCTATGTATGTATATATATACATGTGTATAACTCTGAACTAATTAATGCTTTGTGTATTTTTTTTTTCACTGGTGTGACTGCCGAGTGATTGTGATTGAATGGAGGGCCTCAGGGAAGATCAATACTGTCATATTGACTGAGTTTGTTACCCTCTGAAAATAAAGATATTATTATTATTATTATTAATCTTCCTTTCAAATTTCATTCATTTCACAATATATAGTTTCTTCTTGTGGCAGACTAGCTTCAGAACCTTTTAACAGAGCTCCCACACTACATCAACAGCACCAACAGAAGTACCTGATCAATCCTCTAACACGCTCAGCATCAAAACTGTAAATTTCCAAGAGAAAACTGGACAAATAGTCACATTTCCATTTTATTTTTACCTTGAAGAACTGAAAGTCTTAGTAAGTATGACGCATTCTTTGGCCAGTAAAATATTTCACCAGTGACACTGGCTTATCTGTTTCACATATACATATGAACACATACTACAATTCTTGATCTTGGAACTGATTTGTCTTTAATTGAAATTTGGGTGCTGATGATGACGTCTGCATCTTTATTTAAGACCTCTGCATTTTCAGTACTCCACACAGCACTCGATGGTGCTCAGTTTCCTAAATTTCTGGACAAAATTATTGAAACCAATCCTTAGCCTGAAAGGTGTGCCAAGAAAAAAACCAGTGTGTCCCAAGTAAACAGTGTGTCCCTAGTAAACCAGTGTGTCCCAAGTAAACTACAAGCAAACACTTTCCCTTTTTCCCTTTTCCAGCAGACTGACTTCAATTTACAAGCCACATTGATCGATAGAAGGCAAATATTCTCCGATAAACTTCATGTCAGAACTTCAGAACCCTGTCAGCACTGTAGATCCACCATCCCCCCCCCACCAAATCCCTGACATGTCTGCATATAAAATGGCTGACCAGTTTAATAATCAGGCTTACCAGCTCCTCTATGACATGTTGTAACTGAGGTGTCATACAGTACTGTAACTCTGCCATGTGGTACACCACATTCCCGCGATTCCGCCGCACCACATCCCCAACAAGATCAGACCTGGATGAGGACCCGGTACTTTTGTTCTGGGACAAGCTGTCTCCATTTATAGTCACAGATTTTTCCACCTTCGAGTCAGAATGAGCACTACGCGATGAACTAACGCTGCTCTTTCTCTGCCCATCTGGCTGACTTTCCACAAATACCTCGTTATTGTCTTGATAGGAGCTATTGTCTAATTCGTAACTTAACTGTTTCACAACGTTTCCTGTGTGAAAACTCTCTTGCCTTTCCAGACAGGCTGCTCTCCCTTGCTGCACCATGTTGTACGGGGTGGAGGTAAATTGTATTGGGAGTTCATCTGTCTCCTGACGACCCACTCCAAGGGAATATAAAATCGGGAGGTTTTCATCACCTGTCCCATTCTCTACAGGTTCTTTACTGGACTGCTTCCCAGCCCTGCTGAAATCCTCATTGCTCGACTTCTCGCTCAGTCTTGGCAGTGTTGGTGACATCTGCCCTCGAGCAGAGCTATTGGCAGAGCCTTGTCGAGAAGGAGTTGCCTCCCTTGATCTGGTTGAGGCGGAGGATTGAGAAATAACTTCTGTGTCTGCTCCAAGATGATTAGAGTCTGTGTGATTAGAGTCTGGATGGTTTGATCCCTGGGTAGAATTACTGTGATTCAGCGGTGACGACTGCAGGGAGGAGTTTTTACTTCTGTTATGCTGGTGCCGCTTCTTGTAGCGGCGTTTTCTCTCTGGGTTTTCTGAGGTGTCCGTTGAGTCAGACGTACAAGTGTCTCCACCCTGATTGTAGAGGTTACGGGACGGGTTAAACCTATGCAGGCCTCCCCTGGGGGTGGGGGAATAGCGATAACATGGCTCTCGTATCACCACTTCAGACCTGTTGTCTCCTGTATCCACGCTTGACTCTGACATTTTGTCCTCGCTATGACTCAGCGATAGTACAGGTTTGGCGATTCCTGTAGACTTTTGTCCACGTGGAGTACTAGCAGCAACATGGCTGCCAGAAACGTCCAACTGTTCCTGAGTCATGGATGTATCCTCATCAGGGACCATAGGTCTACAATAACCCAAAATAATGATAATAAATGAAATCATGATAATTTTGCACTCAAATATGGTTCAGAAGTTCAGAACATTCTCGATATGACACAGGCAGGGGGTATTTCTGCCTAAAATAATAAGACCACTCAATAAAACTGACATGTATACTTAATTTGGTACAAATGGGCGTGACTGACACCCAATTTAAGATCTTTGTCTATACAGCATATTCAATGTGTTTTGCATGATGTGGTATTTATTCCTTTATTTGATTGGTTTGAACGTTGTGCTCAAGAATTTTTCCACACTTTAGAAAGAAAAGTAATTAACATTATAAAAGAAACTTACAATGTACTTACAATTTACATTATAATGTTTTATACAATTTTGAGAAAAACATACCATTTTCAATCCTTTAAAAGTCAAAATTGGCACCAAAAAGCACCTTACTGCATTTGCATCCCAAGATTACAGTGTAACATTCAGCCAACAGCTAACTGTAGTTCATACCCTTTAGAGACAGAGGATTTTCTGTTGACTGTATTGTGGAGCTGTCTCAGATCATCTGGGTTCCAAATCAAATCATGGTACTTCTCTTCTATTGCACACTTGAATGTTTCCCACTTCAGACCAGCTAATGACGTAATATATTCAGCTGAAGTGTAAAAAATTAACAGTGGATATACTTTAGTTGAGAATTGCAATTTTTCTTCAGCAAGGAAGGCAACAACATTATACCTGACCCAAATCAAGGATGTCAAGCATTTTATGTATATGTAAGATCCATAGTGAGACTCCATCTCTTTTGCATCACTTAATCAAGATATTTTTGTTCTGTTCATATTTTCTTTCAGGGAGATTTGCGATATGTGTATAATGTGCCCTAGCATTGCATAATGGCTTCCTGGGCACAATAAATGACACAACACGCAGTCCTGGCATCTGCAACACCCAAGTCACAATGTATCAACAAAAGAGAACAAATCATAATTCATTGAGCTTGTTCTCTGACTAAATAGGAGACTATATATTCAAACAACAATGAACACGTGTAATTGACGAAAAAACTATCCGGATTATCAAGATTTTCCTTTGTTCTCTTTTCAACAAAACTGGCTGAGCACTCACCCATTACATAGTCTTCACCTCCTGTTTCAAAGCAACCATCATCAGCAAAGGCCTCTCGTAAAAGTGCCACAACCTTCTGTAGAATCTGTTGCTGTTTCATGGAGTCATGGCCCAGCAATCTGTCCATCAAGGTGGCATCTGTTTTAGGGTAGCCGTTGTAACCCTGGGAGGCGTTCACGCCGCCACTATTCACACCACTAACACCACTGTCCTTAGAGGGGGAGGGCGAGGAAGATTGCGAATCCGTTGGGGATACACGGTGTGCCCCACCCAACCTTGGAGCACCCCCTCCTGATATCGCTCCATTTGGTATAACACTAGTGTGGTTGTGAGAAATCCCATCATCGTTTCTAAGCTTCCTTGGATGTTGCAAAACTCCATACTGCCACAAGGGGGAGCTGCTATATGAATAACCATCCTCATCGACGGGGAGAGTGCACCCCGGTGGAATCTGTTCCCCATTTTGTATGTTATTAGATGTCAAATTTGGAATGCTACCAGTTCTGTGTCGATTAGAATGGTACCCCGGGCTATACTTAGGAATGTCTTCTTCGTTACCATAGCCCACCTGAGCAAGGTCATGCTCTGACTGAGCTTTGCGCAAGCTGCCTTCCCTGGTACTGGTGCTAAGTGGTCCATGCCTGGAGCTTTCCTTACTACGAGACTTACGGATCCTATCCCTTGATGTTCTTCCCAGGGTGTGAGAGTTCTGCCCATCAGACCTCACATGGGGAGATCCAGAACCGCTGGAGTCACCCCTGTAGGTCTGATGTCGGCCGCCCCTTCTTGGCAAAGTAGCGGGACTGTCAACGTCACTTCCTCTGGAATGGATAGGAGAGGGCATCATGCCAATGGGTACAAGCTGAAGCAAGCCTGTTCGTGGATCCTGCTGAAGCTGAAGTTGCACTGGATAATTTGTCATCATACTGCTGCTGGTTTGGACAGGCATTGTCACAGTTTGTCCTAGGAGCTGGTCCTGGTACTGTTGAGGTACGTCTAAACTCGGCAGCCTCATGTTTGGGGTCAGAGGGATATGCCCCGAAGTCTGGAAGCTGGAGTTGTGCGAATCCATCTGGGTCTGAGAGGGACTGTTGTGGGCAGAATATCCACTGGCCTGTAACAACTGGGCGATTGTAGCTGCCAGCATATTGAGTTGTGCCAATTGGCCTTGGTTCTGTAACAAGTGCGCTATGGTTTCCAGTGACACCTGGCTTGAAGACTTCTCCTCACTAACCTGCGTCTCTTCATTTTTCCGCGGTCTGGGTGGTTTCCTTGGAGGAGTGCGCCTTGCTGGTTCCGCACATCCTTCATTCTCTTTGTTCTGACTGCTCCGAGGCTTCATCAAGTTTTCCTTGAGTTCCTTCAGTTTTTTGACGACTTCTGTCTCTCTGCTACCAGAGTTACTTTCACCAGTTTTACGGTCATCCACTCTCTGCTGCACAGCTGAGGGTTTACCTGCAGGCTCAGAGGTGTCAGCCTGCTGGAGGATGATCGGTGTGAAATGCGTGGCACTAGACCTGTATTTGCTGGGTACCCGTTTGATACCCTTTTGAGAGGCATCCCCGCCTTGGACAGGCACTGGCTTGAAGGCTGATCCATTGCCTTTGGGACTGGCAAAGCCAGTGTTCAGACTGTTTAATGCAGTAGAAGGTGAGCTCTCCATTTCACTTCTGACACCAGGACTGGAATCCTTACATACATCATGTGATTTCTATATACAAAATGAAACAAATCTTCACTTAAAAAATGAAAGTAATTCTTATCATTTTGATAGACCTAAGATACATATGCAAGACATGGTAAAGCAAAGCAGAAAAATATGGTCAAGCTAGATAAGGCCACCCTGCAAAATTGATGAAAGGTTATTTGATCCTTGATTCATAGCTCACAAAACATCTTCACTGAAAGATTATTCTAATCACCAAAACACATATCTATAAATATTATACATACTTGGTTAGGTTCATTTGTTAATGAAAGCAATACAACAGATAACTTTTTAAAGATGTGTTTAAACAAATTTCGCTCAAAACCACAGGTACTACACATAAGGTATAGCTGCAGATGGGTCACTGAGACAACATTCATGTACATGTATGCATAAAAAACTACTGATATATGTTTGCACATGGAAGCATACATATATGTTGTATGTTTAATTGCGACCAACTACAGAGAGACATATGCATAGTGTGCAAATAATATTGACAAGAATGCTGGAAGTGCTGACAACAATTCATCACGGTTTCCATATTGCTAAGCAAGCAAATTACAAAGCACATTTCAACAACATCCAAAGCATCTGTTAGTTTGTAACTTCATGTTAGCGAGTGTACGTCTTTATCGCTTTAACTAGGACCACCACCTTATGCTGTTTCCCAAGCGAATTGAGGTTAAGCTGCCCCATTAATTCAGCTTGTTGTTGGGCAGCTCGGGTCTGGACCCCGCTCATAGACATCTCTAACTCAGCTTCCTGTCAACAATGTAACATTCTCAGTTTGATATTCATGCTTTATTATACTGGTCATCATGCGTCCTGTGCTAAAATAAACACAAACACACTGTGAGTACAAATACAGATACATGCATATACCATTTCACTATCCTCCCAAACAAATTACACATTTCCAAACATGCCCAAAATAGTCAGCAACAAAGTCACATGCAAACATACAATTTTCACCTGTCCCTCACAGCATGCAATGCACTGATATTCTTCACTGAGTTTCAAAATACATTACACACAAACACGATGCTCTCCATTCACCACATGCTTTCACATAATACATGAACATGAGCCATATATAGTAAACATCTATCTTTGGATAGCCTATCATAAAGTATTTATGCTTTTTTGCATGTCAGATCCTTACTTAAAAATAGAAGAATGCCTCTCGTTTTTCAGTTTTTACACTGGCATTTTCGCATTGAATCTAAACCAACAGAGCCAGAACAAAGGCACTTATATTCATTGTAAACACATGACAGGATATTTTTTGGACCCATGTCCATTAGTTTGGAGAAACTTTCCCAGACTGTCAACTATTATGATAAAGTGTATGTAATTCCTTGCTGAACCAGTGAAGCAGAGTGCATTAATTGGTGAGCTGAAAGCACATGAACCTGATTTATAATGTGTATTAAGCATGTGAATGTCGTGTATTTTCCTTGAAATAAATATAGTTTACAAAAGTGCAAAAAGCCAAAGTGCTTGAAGGCATTGTTCAAGGTGATATGCAGCCATTTATACAGTGCTGTGCATCAGCTACATGTAAGGTGTTTTTAACCTTGAAGTGAAGCTGTTTGTTTGACAAGAAAATGTACCAAATCACACAGATTAGAAAATTTACTATGTAACTACAGTATCAGAAAAATTCTCCTTTTACATGAAATGATTTGATCCTATAGGTTGAACTTTCTCATTTTTCAAGATTTTTGCAAGTGAAGTTTCTCTTTGTCAACTTTTAATGTACTTTAGAATAATGTGACTTATTTCTCTCAATGTAATATTAGTGACAAATATCAAGTACAGGAACAACTGATAATCCAAAAATTTCTGAATTTGGAAAATAATTGACATTTTTAAACTGCATGAATGTCCGCCATGAGAGTAGGCTGTTACCACATACCCTGAAATTTCCTAAAAAATTCAGTAATATATCTGACCTAAACACAAGCAATTCACTTCTGACACAATCACACAAAACTGGACAGTTTTCAATTTTAAAAACTGCAAACAATAATTTCACAAATGTATCATCAAACTGAAAATTAACACCTCTGTCAATTTGGTTGTGATGATTATCTACACAACTGAAATTAAAATATCCACGCAGAGGAATCATGAAAAAGACTTACACTCTCCATCATGGCAGTGGCTGTGTCCTGGAACATGAACTGGCAGATGGCACTGGATGGCACCTCACTCAGCTGCTCATGATCATCACAAATCTGAAACACATCAAACAGCCATGAGAGAAGAGTTTCAAACAACTTTCCAACATGTACAGTAATACTGTACACAGAGCACTCCATCACACATTTCTAGTTTGGCACATCCTGTACACACACGCAATTTCCTGTATTTGCAAAACTTTATGCACACTTCAACAGCAGATGCAGGAAATTCTGAAAATTTAAATACATTCACAGCAAATTTAACAGTAAATTTTCTACCCCATACACAACTCAAGCCTTGTAGTGCACCTCTTGCATCGACATCTGTCTCAAGAAATTAAAATGTATTCATCAGAGCTTCATACTCTCATTCAAGGACACTGTGCCATAATAAAGATATTATCAATGACATCATCTACCTTATTCATCTCATCACTGAAAATTACAGGTGTAGACAATGATGCAAAACTTATTTTAGACTCAATCAATGTGCATTCCCCTTGAGCACATAGCCCTGTATCCTTGTGTTACACCTGAAGATCTGGATAGCACACCTGTACCTTCAATAATAGGTACTTGCTCTCTACCTCGGGACAAAACTATCACAGGTACTACAATAAACAAGGTATATGTGTATATATTTAACCCCTGGTCTACCACGTGTGCCAAGTCTTTTTTACAGCACACTGATTTATAATTACACTGATTGAACATGAAATGTCTTCCACACCTCAGGTCATCTGTCAGACACCTCAGCATTGCACATATAACACATCTTAATTATCACTAATCACTTTTGACTTTTTTTATTATATACTATATGGATAATGTATCAAACTATACTTTCTATTACTGGTCATCAGAGCTTCGTTATAAATCAGCCGTGTAGTAGACATCATGTCTCTTGAAAATGGTGGCTAACTGCAGGATGAATGAACGACTCTTACTGGGACATATTCCTGAATGTCCACAACTGTTATTTATCTTGATCATAAATTGTCATTTCATAAGTTTATACCATTTTTTTTCTCCACAAACTGATAGTGCAGCAACTGGACACTAGAAAGATTCCTTCGGTTTCATAAACTTACAAAAACCATACACATGACCTGCAATTTGTTTGCTTGCTTGAAGTTTCACACAGTTTACAGCGAAATGACTCGCATCAGAACAATTTCAGTTCTGACACTGTTACAGTGCTGCCTCACCTGAGGACCAATGTGACAGGCACCTCACTGGAGGACCATGCGACAGGCACCTCACTGGAGGACCATGTGACAGGCACCTCACTGGAGGACCATGCGACAGGCACCTCACTGGAGGACCATGCGACAGGCACCTCACTGGACAACCATGTGACAGGTACCTCACTGGAGAACCATGTGACAGGCACCTCACTGGAGAACCATGCAACAGGCACCTCACTGGAGAACCATGCGACAAGCACCTCAGTGGAGGACCATGCGACAGGTACCTCAGTGGAGGACCATGTGACAGGCACCTCACTGGAGGACCAATGTGACAGGCACCTCACTAGAGGACCATGCGACAGGCACCTCACTGGAGGATCAATGTGACAAGCACCTCACTGGAGGACCATGCGACAGGCACCTCACTGGAGGATCAATGTGACAGGCACCTCACTGGAGGACCATGCAACAGGCACCTCACTGGAGGACCATGCGACATGCACCTCACTACAGGACCATGCGACAGGCACCTCACTGGAGGATAAATGTGACAGGCACCTCAGTGGAGGACCATGCAACAGGCACCTCACTGGAGGATCAATGTGACAGGCACCTCACTGGAGGACCATGCAACAGGCACCTCACTTGAGGACCATGCGACATGCACCTCACTACAGGACCATGCGACAGGCACCTCACTGGAGGATAAATGTGACAGGCACCTCAGTGGAGGACCATGCGACAGGCACCTCACTGGCGGATCAATGTGACAGGCACCTCAGTGGAGGACCATGCGACAAGCACCTCAGTGGAGGACCATGCGACCATGCCCGTCATAACACCCACTCGCAATAACAGTGTACATTTGTACTTGCAATGACAGACAACTGCTTCACCAGCACCTAGCCTTAAAATCATACGATCATCCAAATCAGAGAAAACCAGGAGACAAATTTTCAGCTTTATTTTTATTCCATTTTGGGATTTTTTCAGCGTTAGCTGGCCCATGCGATGCAAAATAAAACTGGTGACCCCTTAATACTCACCGCCAAAACTTCTGTTAATGGAGGTCGTTTGTCAAGGTCCTTGTTGAGCATGCCTTGTAGCAATGTTTCCATCTCCTGGCTCAGGTCTGACGAAGAGTCCGTTGTGGAAGACTTCATCCCGATGGCGCAGCGTAGTGTAATGGCCAGTCCATATAAACATGTCTGTAAACAAAAAGAACAGCGCACTGACCCTATTAGCACCTGTTAGCAGGATATCATCCCTGATGGTATACAAGTTTATGCATATGTATTACTGCACAGTGGATCAGAGAGATAGCAATCTGCGGGTTCAAATCTATCAGCCATGACTACATCAGGCATATGCTAATCTGCAGTTTTAATTACTCACTTTTTTAACGTGCCTGGAGTGGGACTTCTTTTCAAAGCGTAATGTGTGAATGATAGCTTACACTGAACTGATATATACACAACACATATAACGGTGTGTGAAGTCAAACAGCATAACAGTTCACTTCAGCATGCACTATATATGCTAACATGTCCATCTGGACAGGACAAAACACAGCTTCTGTCCTGTGATAGCAACGTTTCATTTACAAAGAAATGAAACCAACATTCATAGGCAGAGAATTTGAACTAAATACTTTCCGTTTTGGGAACACAACAATGCTTATGTAATTTAATTTTAAGTTTAGTTTTAAGATATTTGAAAACCCAATGGCAATTTACATGCATGTGATAACTGATCCTTAAAATGCCTATAAAAAATTGTACACATAACTAAATTAATATTTAAATGAGGTATACCTTAATTACAGATTTAATAATGTAGTCCTCTCCAATGGCAGGGAATCATGTGCAAAAACTAATGCTTGAACCAAATAGCCTATTTATGTGTCATTGGTACAGACACTGGTGTAAATTGGAGACACATTAAATAAGGGAGTATAGGATTGAACTCTATGTTTTAGTAGTTTATCTTCATGGATCAATGAAGCATTAGCTGAATGTACTAGCCAATTATTACATATTTTATACTGTTAATGTTTACAAGAACGAAACCACCTGGGCCCTAACTGTACAACTGAACTTTATTATGAAGTTTAAATGCCCGTGCCCAAAGCCCAAATAAAAAAAATGCATCTGTCAAAAAAACCATTAAATTAAAAAACTAAATAATATTAATATTTTATCAGAAAAATCTTGCACGTCGTTTACCCAGATGTTAAGCTTCTGTGACAGCTGAATTATTATCAAGGCTCTCTGAAAGAAATTAAAACTAGTATGTAGTTCATAAGTGCTGACCTTCTGAGAAAGTAGTCCCTTCTGTTGCAACTCTGGGGCCATGAACATGACTTCCAGTGGTTTGTCTTCTGGGATTGCCTTGAAAGACACAAATCCCTCCTCCCTTAGGATCAGGGTGTCTGGGGAAATGTAGGCTGCTGAAAGATGTTAACATAAGACTGATAAAATATCATGAAAGCTAAAAACCATGATTTTTGTAAAACAATAACATCTATTGGCTCCGACAGAACCATGTTTCGACTGCTTGGCAGAACCGTGTTTTATCTCCCTGACAAAACCGTCTTTTAGCTGCTTGAAAGAGTCATGTTTTGACTGCCTGACAGAACTAATCTTTTGGAATAAGAACCATGTTTAGGCAGAACCATGTTTTGCCTGCTTGTCAGAACCATGTTTTGTCTGCTGGGCAGAACCATGTTTTGTCTGCTGGGCAGAACCATCTTTCGACTGCTGACAGAACCATGCTTTAGTTGCTTGACAGGGCCATCTTTATGCCCCTAAACAAGGCCATTTTTGGCTGTTGACTGAAACATCGTAAGGATAATAAACAAGACCCTCTTCGCTTGCTGGAAAAGAATGTCTAGATGCTACTAAACAAGGACGCCTTTAGTTGTGATTTTGAATATAAACTTTAATGTTTGAAAAGATACTGTGAAAAGGGTCACACGTTACTTACTGAAAATCAGAACTTTCAATTCGTTGTTAATGTTTGAAAAGACACTGTGAAAAGGGTCACACGTTACTTACTGAAAATCAGAACTTTCAATTCGTTGTTAATGTTTGAAAAGACACTGTGAAAAGGGTCACACGTTACTTACTGAAAAACAGAACTTTCAATTCATTGTTAATGTTTGAAAAGACACTGTGAAAAGGGTCACACGTTACTTACTGAAAAGCAGAACTTTCAATTCCTTGTTAATGTTTGAAAAGACACTGTGAAAAGGGTCACACGTTACTTACTGAAAATCAGAACTTTCAATTCGTTGTTAATGTTTGAAAAGACACTGTGAAAAGGGTCACACGTTACTTACTGAAAAGCAGAACTTTCAATTCATTGTTAATGTTTGAAAAGACACTGTGAAAAGGGTCACACGTTACTTACTGAAAATCAGAACTTTCAATTCGTTGTTAATGTTTGAAAAGACACTGTGAAAAGGGTCACACGTTACTTACTGAAAAACAGAACTTTCAATTCATTGTTAATGTTTGAAAAGACACTGTGAAAAGGGTCACACGTTACTTACTGAAAATCAGAACTTTCAATTCGTTGTTAATGTTTGAAAAGACACTGTGAAAAGGGTCACACGTTACTTACTGAAAAACAGAACTTTCAATTCGTTGTTAATGTTTGAAAAGACACTGTGAAAAGGGTCACACGTTACTCACTGCAAAACAACTTTCTATGCATGGACATGAACATGAAGAGAGCTGCAGACTTTTTCACTTCGGTGTTACGAGGACTGCAGAAGGTAGATGATACACTGATAGGGTGAAAGTAAAAGCTACTCACGAAGTCTTTTCTTCAACTTTTGCAGAGCTTTGATGCTTTCTCTACAAACAGCCCATAACTCGGCTTCCTGTAGGAATCCCTTCCTTTTATCTAGTGCCTCTCCAAGAGTCACTCCCTGAAGAACATGCAGATCATTTTGTTTTCATCACACATTTATAAATATACACAAATAAATAACCATACATATAAACACAGCTACATTTCTGGTCTTGTGCCAAGAAGATCAATGTGAACATTTGCACCAAACCAACATGTACCCTGTCATTCTTGCCTAGTGCCTTGTCTACATGTAAGTCACCCCTGTACAAGACGGAGATGTGGTTTCATCAATTACAACTAATTAACACATGTACATGTCTACATCGTACATAGCCATGTTTCTTGACTACAGCGTCAAGACGATGTCACAATAAATTGAACAGTGAACATTACTTTGTCCTTCATGTTAGTGCTAGGCATTACATGTAAGTCACCCCTTGGAGCGGCCATAAATCTGATTTATTTGCATACAGGAAATACATATTAAATAAGGGAACATATTCATATACTCTACAATTTTCTACCAATTGGTTAGTGCCAAGAAAGGACAGAAATCCAACACATCAAAGGGTGTAAACATAAAGATATTAAACATCTTTCGGGGCTTTAATATATCCAACAAACAAACAAATACACAACAGTAAAATCCCTTCACCACACAAAAGTTTAATTAGAAGTTTTGCAACTAACCATTTTAATAACTCAAACACACAACAAAAAATGTGAATCTTGTGCATTTTAGGCGATTAGGGATAATGGCGATGCTGCACTAGTCATCCAAATACGGATGTCAATATCTACCATGATACTTGGACCTCATATATTTTCACAAGCCTTTAGCAGGAATACATATATCAGACACATACACAGAACCATCATTTCACGTGACAGAACACAATGCACTTAAAACCCCTTGGCCCTGAGCAAATGCACAATGTAACAAAAAGACACAAATTCCAGAAGATATTATGTACAATATCAGCCAATCATAAAATTGCACTTAAAACCCCCTGGCCCTAAGCAAGTTCACAACATAACAAAAAGATACAAATTCTAAAAGATATTATGTATAATATCAGCCATTCATAAAATTGTGTAGCTGTGGTGTAAGTTTGGTGAAGTTGACACAAACTGTTCAATAAGCAGAGGGTTTACAAGTCTTGTATAAAATTTAACTTGAAGGACTCCAATGACCTTGAAGAAAAAGGTCAAGGCTGCTGGAAAACAATTGGGGTGTACCTTGTGCTAAGCTGCAAGTATGGCGCATATTTGGTGAAAATGGGCTACACCGTTATAGTGATATCATGTTTACAAGCCTCTTATAAATTAAAAAAAAATGACCCTAATGACCTTGCAGAAAATGTCAAGGTTGCTGAAAATCAATAGGGTTCTTCCTCATAACCAAGTGTATGTGTGGTGTAAGTTTGGTGAACATCGGATATACCGTTCTAGAGATAGAGCATTTACGAGGATGTGTGCGGCCGGACGATGCCACCTGCTACTCCTTGGCCAAAATTGGCTGAGGGGTAAAAAACTACACGCCATACTCATGCAACAAGCATTTTTAGATTGGCCTTATTATAATGGAAACATGGACTGTCCTAGCACATATGGAGCTATCTCCATTTGTGTGGTCAACTGGGTTCACTGAAGATTAGCAGTAATTTGCAACAATGTATTAACATGCCAGGGCTCACTTTAACTGGACAAGGGAAATGGGTGAATGCAAGTTTGGAGGACCACCTGTATTATCACACAGGTCATTAGGCAATTGCCCAGGTGTCTTCCAAACTATAATGATTATGTTTAAAACTGAAGAAAACTAATCCAAAAATATGGCAGCCAGACAGTGCTGTCTAACGCATGCGATTTTCCTGATCTGAAATATTACGTAGACACATGTCGCAGCAGATTATGTTAATACAATGTAAGATAAAGCAATAAATAAACTTTCCAATATAATACATACACGCAGCTAAAAAAAAACAAGGTAACATCACAACTCGTACGCAACAAAAGCATGTCGATTTGAAGACTTGAAAATGCTGAACAACATGAATTCTTCAGATTTTCACTATCATGTCATTGTATACAAAAAATATTTTTGATTAAAATATGTTTAAAAACAGCATGTGTATATGGAGAGACACACATCAGAGAGCTTTGTTCACTGCTTACATTGTAAATGGGTGAGAATCAGAGAGATAAAGATGTAAATAGAACAAGACAACCACATTCCCATTTCCCCCTGGACATCTGGATCCTATGGGCATTTCCTGAAGAGCCAACCAGAGATAGTCTACGCCTGACCTCCATACAACAGAGTGGTTAACCACACATGGGACAAGAATACACATATGGCAAAACTGAATCGAACGTTCCCTAAATGGCCTAAAATTTAGACCAAAAAGAACATTTTTAGGCTCAAATTTAATGTTATAAAATATTACTTTTGGTGTTAAAGCTTAAATTTTTCCAACAGGAAATCATCCTAAGTACTGAACAAACCTTAACACACCTTTCTAAAGTCAATAGAAACCTCAGAATCAGGAAAAATGAGCAATTTAACCATGGAAGAAATTTTAGATCATTTATGGTAGATCGAGTATTCATCCAGACCAAGGTTCCGCGACGATCAAGTGCATTGCTGACACAATGTATGTCCCTGAGGAACAGGAAATGTGTGGTATTTAAGTGCCCTACATGCTTACATGTACAGTGCAAATAGAAAACATCCCAAGCATGAAAACGTGTTAATAAGCATGTACTCTCTTAAATTTTTCCTTTCTCATTTTTCTTTTTTTGGTAACATTCGTTCCAACTTAAACAAGACATATGTACACGCATACATGAAGCTCTAAGTTAATTCCAATTTTACATACTGCTGTGTGCCTAAATAGTATACATGAATATATGTAGTCCACAGCAACTTGATATCAAGGTACAACTCCTACAGATGTGCATGTACAGGTAATTTTATAACGTTTACTAATATAAGCAGCAAAATGAAATTAACTTCATGAAAAAAACATGTTCAAAGGCCTGTATATGGTCATCAAACACCGAAATAGTGCACTTATTATTGCTTTTTCACTTCAAGCTTCCTGAAATGAAATAAAAATGATGCCAAAATCAGATGTAAGAGCGTCAAAACTTATTTGCAAATATGGTCTTTAATATTTTTTTTTTTCAGGAGAAAAAGGTATTTGAAAATATTTGTTTGGTGGGGATTCGGGGCCAACTGTTAGTATTTATCGTCTTTGCATCAAAATGTTCTAATTAAGGATGCATGTCTAATAAATGTGTTTGAATGTAAATCAGTTGTTCATATTTAAACATATGCATTTAATCTGAATCATGATAATATTTATGAACATATTTAAAATATGAATATGATCCAAATCCAGGCTGAACACATTTGTTAGCTGCAAAGGACAAATTCCAGTGCAAAAATATTTATTAAAGATGTCCTACATCCTCATTTATAACATTTAGACACAAAGACTACATATACCAAAAGGCTGCAACCAAAGTGGCTTTTTCTCCTTAAAGAAAATTTAAAAAATACGGAAGACCGCATTAACAAGTAGCTCTTCACACCATTTCATCTGAATTTATGTAATTTTTACATTTTCTCCACCTTTAAATGAGCCCAGGGGTACAAACATATATACAAGTACACGTAAGTCACCACTTTACTGGTGACACTATAACAATTATCATCTATCTCCATTACAATAACAGAATGACACAAAAGAAAAAAAAACCTTCCTAATTGGCACACCTCTAGTATAGGCAGGTTTGCCAAAAATTCATCTATGGAACAATTAAGTAAGTTCATTAATGGTCCAGGTGCAAATGCTCACTAACTCATTAACCTTTTCGTGGTTGAAACACACGTAAGATCAGGTAAGCTGAGAAAAACATGCAGAAATCTATGTACAGTATATGTAACCAGCAATGAATGCCTGTTCATGTAAGTCAAGATACAAATGTACATGTGAATTCCCACATCTTATCGACGATATAAAGACTTAATGGAATGTATTTCTCACACCTACATGGAATCTATTTTCATCATAAAAATGTGCAGTTTTGACTATTTACTGATTCATAGCACACAAGTTTCAAGTTACTTCTTTACAACACAATGACGTGACTTTGTGAAATGATGTCAACTTTTTACGGCATGGTAGGATCAATTTCCTATCCTTTCACATGCAAGCTTTTGTGAAGAAAGTACAGTCAGAAGTTCATTTCTGTTGCCTCAAAATGATATTCAGCAAGGCTGGAAAACACATTTGGGAAATTTTACTTCATCATTTTTGATAAATGTTCAATATTGTACACACCAGCCCATGTGCAGATTGACCCTACTGTGCCAAAAAGCCGCGAAGTCACATCACGTCAGAAAGAGACATCAATTTGTTGTCATAATATCGCATCTCGAAACCTGCATATTGGCTTAACATCGTTCCAAAATCACAATGGACACTGGTATTATAGACTGTCGATCGTAACTAAATGAATGAATGATTATGGCTTAACGCGACATCGGCAATGCTATGGCCATATCGTGGCGAGCGTGCCAAAAAGAGATGGTGAGATAATAACCTGTAGGAAAACCAAAGATATCACACCATTATAAGCATTAAGGGCAAGAAATCAGAGGATGTGCAATATATAACTTTATTCATTTATTTATTATTCATTTTTGTTTAATGCCACTCAAGAATTTTTTGATTATGATCTGGGGGCCAGTTTCAATGTTACAGGAAACCTCAGTAAATCCTGGACTATTGCTGAGTTGGGGCCTCCATGGCTGAGTTGATTAGAGTGCTAGTGCAGCATAATGACCCAGAAGCCTCCCACCAGTGCGGTCGCTGTGAGTTCAAGCCCAGCTCATGCTGACTTCCTCTCTGGCTGTACGTGAGAAGGTCTGCCAGCAACCTGTGGACGGTCACGGGTTTTCCCAGGCTCTGGTTTCCCACTATTATGCTGGCCACTATCATATAAGTGAAATATTCTTGAGTACGGTGTAAAACACCAATAAAATCAGTAAATAAATAAACACTGCCGCATTACACTGGAAATATCTGTCGTGTTCATACACGTATTGTATGTCATTCATGTGAGACCATAAAAGGAGGTAGACCTGCGAACCACTTACTGAAGTTACTGTATTCCACCAAGTCCTCAAGAACGACAGAAGTAGCTGGTTGTATCTGTGCAATGGATATGACTGACACAGACTGGTACATGTATCAGTGTCCTACCAGTTTGGCTGCTATATTTAATGCCTTTTAATAATTAAGTTAGGAATTTTATGAGAAACTGGTGAGTTATGGTTATTTCCACTAGACTCTGCCTGGTTTCCTGAGTATACACTCTTAAACACTGGGCATCGTCATACACTTCGGGACCTAATCTATATGTATACATGCTTAATGAGAAACCGACAGCCGAATGATGAATGTCCAAATACTGACAAAAAAAATATGCTCTTTTAGGCAAGAATGGAATAAAATTAGATTTTTAAACCTTCCAAAGTGCCCTTTTGGCCTGTCAAGAAGGGTATGTATACCTGGCCTGCAACACCTATATTACCTAGGATATATGTGTGTAAGTGAAATACTCCTTTTAACACAAATCAAATAAAGGTATATTTCAATATTCTGCATTAGAATTGAATGAAAATCTCGTTTCAACAAATAAATCATAAAACACAACACTGAATTAGCATTAGACAAAACATTGAACATTAAGTAAAATAACTACAACGACTGACATAGAAAAACAATGATTCCAAAAAACTCAAATTCGAACCCTTAAAATGTCATCTGACAGATCACCATGAGACATAGGGAACAGTCCCAGGTACCAGTAATGCTAATTCCAAGGCATCACATTGTAGCCTTGTATAAGCTGAAAGGTTTGTTGGCTGTGATAAATGATTGTCAAGACAAACAATCCAGCATTTTATGTGTTTCAGGTGGCAAATAGGATGCATCATACCAGGAATAAGGCATAATAATGAAGTTCCTTGGTCAGTTTCACCCAAACCTCTGTAAATGTATAACTTTTATTTCAGAAATGAAGATATTCATTTTAGAAATGCCTGCATTAAACTGACAGGTGACTTCGAGCAATAAAAAGAATACCTTTTTGTAATGTGAAAGAGCATCATTTAGAGCGTTTTACGCACCTTTTAACTTTAACTCTGGAGAGAGAACTACATCTTGCAAACATGTGAAAATGTGTTTGAAGAACATAATATACTAGTATGGAAATTGACTTTAAAGCCACTTAGATGTACTGCTTATAATATCTTGGAGGCATAATTTACCTTCTACTGTTCAGCTGGGGAGTTGCAACAATATGGCCAAAAAATTGCTGTTGTGGCGCTAAACCAGAATCATTCATTAAGTTGAGGGTTACTTGCAGGTTCTCAGAAGCTTAATTTATGACCTTTGTACCGGCACTTGAATATGAAAAATATTGCTGTGGATCCATTTTTGAATTTGAAGCAGATACATGTGTGTAATTCAGTCCAATAAAACTTCTGCAATTCAGAGTGTGATTAAGGTACAGGTATAGAGTTTGTTTTAAATAAAATTACTTCCCTGGTAATAAAACTAGGTTTTCATGTGTCCTGGAGCAGATCTATTTTTTTCATCAAACATGATGATAAAAAATAGCTTAATTAGTAACAGAATGATATTATACATTAATGATAAAACATACAGAAAACAACAAGGAACATGTGGGTGTTAGTATACAGAGATCTTTTGGGTACCACAAGATTTATGCGATTTCTTATTTACTTTTCTGCATGAGTGAAAACAACAGAGATACATTATTAAACTATGGACAAGATACACCTGCTGTCCATTCACATCACAACAATTTGGTGCACTCGTGCAAATGTACCTGTCTAAACTGGCGAAATGCTCTCAATTTAGTCAGCTGGATAAAGAAACAAATAAAAAACCATCTTCTGTTGTTCCATACAAAATTGATATGTATGATCTATATGTTATTATTCTGTCTGGAGATTGTTTCAGACAGTGCATGTAAAGATGCTTTTAAGGTCCTTTATTAAATTACCGTAAATGCTACAATGTAAGTGTTTACTGAAACCCAGCACTCGCTAAACATGAACATAAATCTGGAATACATTTAAACTAAAGCTGTAAAAGCATAAAATACTTGACCTTCATTTCTGTATGCTTGGGATTTAAAAATATTACTAAATAATTTAATCCTTAAAAACTTTTAAATGAGTCAGACTTCTCATGTTTCGAGAGGTTGTTCTTTGGATATTATATCACAGATGTCCTTTGTTTGACATGGAACAATGAACCCTACATTTAAAAACTGAGTTAACAATAAGCTTTGTGAATGACAACAGACAAACAAATTACACACTGATGTACAGTGCAGGAATGTGCACTTTTAAAAAAAAAAACTAGGACCATTAATGTTCAAGGCATGAACAACTGTAATATAGAGAAATCTTTGAAAAACGAGTCTTACATGTAGCCGTAAACAAGGTTCTGAGTTCTAGTGTGTGTATCTTGAAATTGGTAGTCAAAACTGGCATGATCTACATACTTTAGAAAATTACAGGTATATGTACATGCATAAATCATAACTTTCAAAATATGATGTGACTGAGTAAGTGACAAATGGTATTAGCTTTTCAAAAAATGAGATAGAAAAATCATGAAAAGTATGATGTTCATTTATTTCCATGTACAAATCAGTGGTAGGGCCTAAAAATGATGACCTCCAACTTAAAACAGATTACAAATGCATGAAAGTACATGTTAGTGTAGGTATATATGTGTAATGTTCATTTCTGTCCTGAATGCTTCAAATTAAATACAAGTACATGAAAAAGTGAAGCAAATCATTACACTGACTGACACCATACTGCTGGTTCAATCATCTCGGGCTCTCTCAATTATATCTGCAGAATAAAAGAAAAAAAAAAGAAAAACAAAATTAATCAATGTAATAAATTAATATATGGACAGAATTAATTTATCATATCTCACCTGACTTTGGCTCATTTTTCTGTTGTTTTCCGTGTCACACAGGTAGAAATCACTTCCATTAAGTTCGAAAGAATCAGACATCAAGGAATCATCCTCTAAGACAAGGAGTCCTTTTGGGTGATAACCATTGACAGCGTACTCCTGGCATGTGTATGACCCTTCCCTACCCTTCTCAGCTATGCTGACCCTTCTCTCCACAGGTGTTTTCACCCAGTTTCTAATCACAGGTGTGCTTCCTGACGAGGTAGTTTTCCTGACCAGTTGATTGGAAGCTGCAGTGTATTGCTCCAGGAGGTCTGTGATACACTCACTGTTCCCCTGATTATCTCCCCTTTTCTGGTTCACCTTGTCAGAGCCAACTCCCTGAGCACCTGTATCATTAGCTACAGGTGTGATGTTGCTAGGGTTGGTCGAAGCCGAATATAAAATCCCATCCTGAGTCAGATTGGGGTCAACCAGTTCCTTATTGTTGTTGCTGTTCTTTCCCTGTCCCTTGCAGAAGACGTCGGCAAGTTCACTGTCTGAATCGTGGCTGTGTCCCTCACGGTTGTTCCAAACATGAAGTGGCACCCCATTCACATGGCCCTCAGCTAACTGGCTGTTGATCTCAGCCAGTGTCGGCCCCGTACTCTTGTGTGACGTTTCACTTTCTGAAAAATACACCAGTTGTCTCTGTGAATAAAGTGTCTGTATTTCACTTCCTAACACACATATGTGGATGGAACAATCAGAATTTTGTGAATATAGTTTTGTTTCAGCCCACACCTACACACTCCCCTGTCCTACCTGGCAGGTCAGACAGGACGTGCCTGAGTGCCTGTGTGGGGGATTTGACAGCTAGGAGCTGTAGGCCGCACGTGGTTTCCTGGTTTGCCGAACTGTCAGCGTGCATCGTCTGATCTACCCCAGATACATATCTAATACTGTAATAGTCACACACTACTACTACACACACCAGAGAGATAATCACAACACACACGGACTGCCATGTCATAGTAATATGCACATATCAACAGCCACATTCACACCACACTTGCATAGTCTCATGCATCCACACTGTCCATGTCCAATCAAGGCCCTGCTCATGCACAGATCTACAGCGTCAGGTGTGGTCAAGAAAATATTGCCTTTGCAAGTTTTAACGTAGTGTTAAGCATTAATAACGTGACTTCTCGAGGGTTATCATACGTTGGTTCAAATATCATCAAACGCCAGAATATACATGTTTATATACATGAAAATACATGTACCTGTTCAACTAATAAAATGCACTGCTTAGCAGGTACTGCACGGGAATACATCAGGTAAGTCATGAGAACATTAATAGTTACGATGAAAAGAAACACATTAAATACACTACGAAAGCTAAAAATCGGAAAATGATAAAAATATAGTGCATCATCTGGTACAGACAAAATAATACTGACTACAAGCTGTAAAAAAAAATCCAAACCCATACCAATTATATCAACTGTGGTAGGATCAATTAGCTAAGCAACCACTGAATATAAAATGAGCAAGTGAGTATGAAATGGTTAATCACTTAACATGCATATATGTATTATTTTAACACATGTACTTATATTTATACATGTTACTATATATACCAGGCCTGTATGGCTGTTAAGGCCATCATTGAAAATATGCCTGTTGCAAGTAACCTGACTGACCCTCCAAAAAAGGGTCGTATTCTAAAATTTTGATTCGGCTTCAGATGGAATTTCTTTTTTTATCTGTTATCTCCATATTAATTTCTTTGAAATCCTCATCTATTTCACTGGCAAGAATAAAAAAAATATATTTCCCTCATGAACAACCCTATTATTTGTCACAAGGGTTGTCTTACCAGCAAGTACAATTTTTTTAAGGATGGCCTTAAATCTGTGTGTATGGTTTCAACCATGCATTTAAGCAAGAGTGACAAAATTGCGTAGATCTGCACTAGTTTTCAACAAAACAGATTAACCTAGTCCTTTCAGTTATGGTCCATGTACTATACACTACTGACTGTATCTACCTTTACACACACAAATATACTAATGTCTACACAATGATACACTGTATGACACCCGTCAAAAGTATTACACTCCTGACAGGTAAATGAGTTATAAGCTGACAGGTAACTATGTGCAGGCTGGGATATTCGTCCTAGATACACGAAATATATGTGGTTGACACAACTTACCTCCCGCACTCTATCAACACTGTTTAGACATAATATTAGAAAACAATGTGTTTCATTGGCACATGTAGGATACCTTTAACAATGCCTTGACAGCCTACAAACATGGTCGAGAGACGAGGTATAAACAACTAGTGGCTTATATCGGGGATTTACAAGAGAAAATACAACAAAAACAAATGTCTGTAAATCAGGAAACAAAAGAGATTGAACAGAGTTGGTGAGCTGTGAATTAAGGTATTGTATCGTGTTTTATATTGAAGACACTGTAGCTCACCTTGACACTTTAGAAAGACAGCGAAAAGTAATTGACCAACTCCAGAGCTGAGTTGTCAACAAGACCGAGACATAACACAGTTTTGCCAATTAGTTATTAACACCAGCTCAAAGTCCTCAGGCCAAACACTGAACAATGTGCATAAAGGTTAGAGGCTTTTGATGTTTATGAGGCCAGGTGATTTACAAGTTCTTGTAAATCTGTGCCCAGATAACCAGGTGAACATGGCAGGTGAACATTCTACTGATCAACAACATTCAACAACTCTGGTCTACCGAACAGAATAACTCAATTTTTAAAATGGTCTTCATCACATGGTCAGCATATGGAAATGATTTCACTTCTTTCTAGCCAAAGCCACTATTAATGCATTATCCCCATATGGTTTAAACAAGATGAAAAAAGATAGCAGTATTAAGTACAATACATGATCACTATAACATACAACTGTTTTTTGGATTTCATAAAAAGTAGGTTTGGAAGTCCCAAGAATGTCTGCGAAGAGGACATAGATATAGATTAGCAGTTACAAAGACACTTAATCCTGGTCCTGTTGTGGCAAATAAAGGCTCCCACTATGTCTTAAGATATCATCTTAATTAGTTTTCATCTATTTATCTGATTAGTGTTTTACGCCGTACTCAGGAATGTTTCACTTAATTATACAACAGCAGCCAGCATTATCATGGTAAGAAACCGAGTGAAACCCAAGGCCCTCCGCAGGTAATGATGGCAGATTACCATGTACAGCCAGAGAAGAAATACAGCATCAACTGGACTTGAACTCGTAGTGACTGCATGGGTGAGAAGCTCCTGGGTCATTATGCTGCATTAGCCTGCTAACCCCACTGCTATGGAAGCCCCATCTGTCATCTGTAGTATAAAGCTATTGAACATGCACTACAGTTAGATGACATATACATATACCTGTTTGCCCCAACTTACTTCAACAAGGTTTACCTGAGGTATATTTGTGGGGGGTGTTGAGGTGTAGCATATGTGTCTACATCATAGATAACATAAAGAGCAGAGACAGTTCTTTGGTTTTCTTTATCCTAAATCTGTAAGACTGTGACTGTGGGAGAAAATTAATTTATATACCTTACCTGTGACTGGGAAGTTGGTATCTGTTATTGGATATACCTGCACTCAGCTATCGCTATCATAGCTGTACCTCTGTTGTTTTACGCCTTCATGCTGGATAGAACATGTCCAAGCTGACCTTAACACCTGTGGTCAAATCTCTCTGCAAATTGACCACACTGTCCTGGCTGACCACATTAATACTAACCACAGCACTGGCATATGGATATCTGGACACACTTAGACCACCTAAGATTTTTTGCACTTAAATTTTGACCAAGTCTGTAGTTAGAATATGAAAATGGGACAAACTGCACACAGTTCATAATTAGGCACAAAGAGAACATGCATATATACACGTGTAAGGCACTGTTTCCTAATCAGACAGATAGCATATATTTACATTTTAAATAATGATTTCCACAACTGGGAAATATCAATCAAGATTTCCTTTGTTGCAAAAAAGTGACATTTAATCAGACAGTCTAATGTCACATTTGCCTTATGAAATGTCTCTTATTAATGGCCGAGTAAATTACAAAAATATTTTTCTTATAATGGTAACTATTAAATAACACTCACTTCAGTTGGTGCTAACAAATCTTGGGGTTTAAAAAGTCACGTACATCTCCCATGAACACAACATGTAGAATACCCTCTGTTAAATGCATACACATATGTATGTCTACACAATGTACATGTGCTCTAGTTATTTACTGCACACACACACATATAACTTCAAATTTGCAAGTCAAATATTCTACCCAAGAAGAAACTACTGGTTTGGTAGTAGACAAAAGTAAATGTCTAACTGAGCACAGGCAGGTACTGTTTCAGGCAGACTATATGCATATTAATGCACACAACTCTACATCTACATGTAACTACACAATGTGCTGAATTCAGTCATATCAGATGAGTTAGTGTTTTTGACATGTATTATAATCTGCTCTTTTTTTGGTAAATTTTTGCCATATATTATAATCTGCTGTAATATACCACACCTGAAATGGCCACAAATTTCGACCTTCAAATAGAAGCCTAATGCAATTCTTGATTGATAAACATCAATAAGATGCAAAACCCTTTCATGTTTGAACAACTCAGTTTTATTGGCTGTGATTATTGTTGTTAGACCAGAATTAACAACTCTGAATCATGATGTTTTATTGTCTCCTGGTCATTTAGACTAATGAGGTACTGTGTTTAGCACACATAAACACACCTGGCTGCCCACACCTGTCATATTAAAAATAGCAGATCTCTGTTATAGATGACCTGATCTTTCTTATTCTGATCTACACTGATATCTAACTTTTACTGCACAAGGAAAGGTGCACCTGAACTTTATCCCAAGTTTAATGCCACTAACCCAAATTGAATATTTTCTGGTCATAAAATAACACTGTTTAAATTATAAATACACTTACATCCTAAATTTATTTTGCATTTGTTTTTACTAATTTGAATAACTGTATTTGACCTAAAAACTTGGTCCATGACTACATTACTCATTCCACTTGTTTCTAGGAGATCTGTTGATTTTAGAAAGGTGTTTTATTTGAGGTTTGTTTATAATGTACGGTGATATAAGTTTCAGCACCAAAAGTAATATTTAGGCTCTTTATCTGAGTCTAAAACACACTTTTGGACCAAATGTTTTGGTCACATACAATATTTGCATCTTTGTGGGGTAGGTTAACTGTGGATGCTGTTTAGACAAGCTAAGGTATACCAGAATGGGTAGCATCTAAAAAAACTGATAAACTTAATGAAATATTTCTTAACATGGTTTCAGAGAACATCATGTAAATACAAAAAACATTGGGGTACGGGTTTAATCCTAAAGTGATAATTTCAGGGACGGTGTCTGAGGGAAGGACAGTGCAAGTAAAGATTTTGAATGCCACACACTCTTCTAAATCATCTAACACCTTTAATCTTTCATTACCATAGATATATACTATTGATAATTAATATCAACAACATATATTCCACATGCATTTTACACATTAATATACACATGAATATGCAAAGTGATTGATATATAAGCTGAGCAAACCAGAAAATGTAGTTAATAAAACATCTACAAATCGAAAAAAAATAAATTAATCTGAAGTTTACACTTTTTGCAGTAATATTACAGCAAGTACGTGTCCATGAACAAGTATGTAAATGAGTTTCTTTCTTAATGGTCTAACACATGAGAATGACCATTACACTTCATTTAATGAAAAAGCTTAATTAAGGCTAAATTAGTGTTTCAATAGTCATCAAACATGAATCACTTAACCTATAGCTAACACTTTCAAACATTTATGGCCCACTATCTCCACGCTAAAACATAAAATAACATAGAAGTACTCATTCATTTCTAATCCATGATAACTTGATTGAGAAACATGTGAGATATATAGTCAACATAGCTTGTGCAATATGTATGCAGCTAGAGTGTGTAACAGGTGAAGCTGGAGTATGGCTGAATGTGTAGGTCGTCACCCCATGCTTGGTAGATGTGCATGTAGACAAGACTAGCAGCAGACAGGTAAATGTCAGGTGTCAAACCTAACACAGGTGACAATCTTCTTCATCACACAGCAAATGTGTAGATCATTAAATGTTGGAAAAGGAGTGCTGGACTCGTTTTAAAATGGAACAGCATGGGATGCTGGTCTGTATAGGCTGAATGAATCATAGCGCATGAAGCAGGCAAAGATGGAAGTTGCAAATATTAAATATGACCAGGTAAAAGGTCGTTGAGTAGGCAATCAAAATTGATGACAGTTACCAATCTGAACATTGAACTATGTAAGTACATATATTATGCAGCCACCATAATAAGAACCCCTGACTACCCCCACCCCCACCCCACTGCCTAAACCCTTTATCTTCCCTGCTCTATGAGCAATGTTTTTACAGTATAACCTGTACAACAGATATTAATATTTAGTGAGTAAATTCAGCTATAGACATACTGTGATATCAGTGCAGGTGAAATTAATATTCTGCACCCAGTTATAAAATAAAAGCTCTCCTACTTGGGTTCATTCTTCGTACATATGCTATAAATATACACTTACACACAAAAAATTACTGACAGTGTCCTAAAGACAGGTTTATAGATATCCATATTTATCCAACACCTGAATTGTGGTACACTATGAGTATAAACAGTGCAAACGTCTCTTGAACAAGTCTCAGTGCAAAGGTACAGCCTTCTGTAAACATTCTCAATACCTATGACCTGACTTGGCAAATCCCTCAATGAAAGACCTTTCGCTGAATAACTTGACAGTGATTTTGCCTGTGTGGCAGTTTAAAAGCCTTAAGGTGCAGCATTTACAAACAGCTAGCAGAGTAAGACAACAGCTGTTAACAATTACCAGAACTCCGATCACAGCAGTACTACACTATACTGACTTTTTAGTAGATCTCTAAGTTTTCAAAATTGTGTATGTACCGTTGTCCATAGTAGTTTTGCAGTTATTTTTACTGTGATGTACATTCTGTAGTGCAAGAACTTGCCCATGTAGTTTCCCAAGGGTATCTGGAATTAAACACATCTACTGAGGTTACCTCTTTTCAAATAATATCCACAATGTTTGTGAACAACAAATAAACATTTTTTCAATAAAGAATAAAACTGCTTTTTTTTATATCAAAGAGAGATTGCCAGTAGCTCATCTACATGTGGTTGTTGTCCCCTCATACCATAAGCTCAAAGACAAGCCAAACCTGTCGTATGTGTGAAAAGGATCACTGGAAGTTCTAGTTTAGATGTTACTATTGTTACTATAGTTCTCAGAACAGAACAGAAACAAACAGCACAACAATGAGTGATAACATACCTGTTTAACTTAACAGGAAATTTTGTAGAACGAATATGAAATCAAGTGTATCGTATATGAACCCATGTCAACTAAATGCAACTCTATTTGTCCACAAAATTTGCATGAAAAAATTCACTTTTCAGAGACAAAGAAAATCGAAAAAATTTCAGCACTTCTGGTGCTGAAACATTTAGATGAATACATTAAACATAAAGAATAACTCTCTCAGAATCAGGCAAAATGAGTAACTTAGCCATCTTGAAACAGTGTGACAAGACGAGATTTTACGGCATTTTGTATAACTAATATACATGTAACATCAACATTCCTTCCCTTCACCTTTACAAAAATGCATCTTGTTTGATCTTCCCAGTAAGACATGATACATATGCAGGTTCTTGTACTCACAAGTTCACAAGCATTCTATACCGTATCAAAGGGGTCCTACACAAAACACCTAAAATTTCTGAGATCATATTAACACATACTACAGGTAATCGACGTCAGTATCAAAATATGTGGATTCTGGAGCTGAGGTCACACTGCAATTTGTTCCAGTCTAATCTGATCTGGTTTGAACTATTCAAATCTGTTCCATGTAAATTAGTTCATGGAGAGTGTGTGGCAAGAATATGTAACTGTACACAAATACTCTACTTAGGTAGGGGCATTGTCCTTCCCTTGTTGCCACCAACAACCAAATTCCCAGTCCAAGGCCAGGTTTTCTGTTTAATTTTATAGTATGAAATTAAAATACTGAATCTTGCAGATCAGCCAAATGTAGAAGCCAGGATATTCCTACTTTGTGACATACATGTGCTTAGAAAATTACGTTTAAGTTTAAGAATTAACACTGTAATCAAAACATAAAAAACAGTTATGTCTTGTATCAAAGGAAACATACACTCTTTGACAATACTGTGAAACTTACCTGACCAGATATCTTTGGCTCTATAAATTACACAGTATCAGCCCAGGCAAAACCTAACTCTGTATGGAAACAGGTCTTAAAGACACTCACCTGCATACTGCCTGTGATGTCTCCATGCATGGCATTACTATACTCTCCAAGTGTACATCAACCTCAAACACTGCTCATACTGCTTTATGACAGGCCATTATTACAATATCAAACATGTGACAAACTGAATAGGTAATAAGGCACTTGTTAGCCTATAACTAGCTCTCTTCATTCATTTGTGCTGAACAACTGAGCTCCAACAATACCAGTCTATTCATGATTTTAATGAGATCAAGTATCTATTATGTAGCTGTTACAATCATGAATACTTTACAGGTAATAACGGTCACGATAAAAAAGTCACACACTTAATCAATTCTTATTGATTAAATTAAACAACATATTTTGCATGCTTCAATAGATGTCATCGCTAAAGTGAAGCCTGTTCACGAAAAGTCTGCAGGCACTCTCAATCACACCATATAAACACCAGCAGAGCACCCTTGCAGCAACAGCAAACAGCACTGTAGCACACTTGGATCAAATCTCAAATACACCACATAAACAGCAATGAAGCACACTTAGAGCAAATCTTCATTACTGCACATAAACAATGTTGAAGCACAATTAGAGCAAATTGCGATTACACCACATAAACAGTGCTAAAGCACAGCTGGTGCTAATCTCAATTACACAACATATCCTACACTGAAGCACATCTTGGAGCAAATCTCAATTACACCACATAAACAGCACTGAAGCACACTTGCAGCAAACCTCAATCACACCACACAAACAGTGTTGGAGCACACTTGCAGCAAACCTCGATCACACCACACAAACAGTGTTGGAGCACACTTGCAGCAAACTTTAATCACGCCACATAAATAACACTAGAGCACACTGTGAGACACTCTCAATTACACCACATTAAACTGTGTTGGCGCACACTTGAAGCAACTCTCCATTACATCCTAAAACAGTGCAGGGTGAAGCAGACTTGGAGGAACTATCAATTACACCAGCATGGAGTATACTTCTTCGGCCAGTCAGAACTATGACTTTAAACAGCCATTCTGAACTACCTGAAGAATACCCCAGCCCTAGCATACTCAAAGCACCACTGGAGGGTCTGTCCATTCAACAGACAACCAACAAGTAATTTGATACACTGTATCAAGAAAACTTAAGGTTGACAATAAACCATGACACTTTTTACAAGAAAAATTCAACCTGTCATAAATATGAGCCAACTGGTGAAAAAGACTCTTTTTGTATATATACCACCACTGCCTGGAAGTCTTAAAAACACTGAAACATATAAACAACAGTGAAAAATCTGGCCTCTCTCATTAGCACCAGAATTTAGCTTTGATCATAAAATTACTTCTTAACTGTAA
Source organism: Acanthopleura granulata (assembly GCA_016165875.1). Taxonomy (NCBI): domain Eukaryota; kingdom Metazoa; phylum Mollusca; class Polyplacophora; order Chitonida; family Chitonidae; genus Acanthopleura; species Acanthopleura granulata. The sequence continues at coordinate 31,759,849 of JABBOT010000001.1, read as the reverse complement.
TGCATACAAGTAGTATGGTGTGCAATATTTACATATCTGTAACTATTATATGGCACTAGTATCATCCTAAACAAACTATTCTTTGAATGTTTCTGTGAAGACTATATATTTCACATAAAGTAAACTGGCTGCTTCATGACTCCAATCTTACTACCAATAAATGTCTGAAATGGAGTAGTGTACGAACTAAAAACCTAGCATACTGAATGAAGAATGAATATAATCACATGGGAATAACTCAAAGAAACATTATGGCATAACAAGTTATTTCTATGACATCAACAGGAATGGCAAACTGCTTAACTTATACTTTGGCACATTAAGAAGCATGGCTGCACACATCAGAATTAAATGTTGTTAATGCAATAAAAATTTTCATCTAGATTGATTGGTTTAAAAAATGTTGATTGATTACTATTTCTCCACAAATGAATCTGTCTGGCTTTCTCTATTCTTTTCAATATTTATATACTATATTTCTTGCCAGTAAAAGTTAGCCCAAAAAGGTACAGCTCCAGAAAAACATTGAAACACATGCAAATGGATGAAATGTAGAACTCTTTTTCATTCCTGGCCTCTTTTCTTTGGTAAAGAAAGAAAACCGCACTATATTTAAATCTGTCAGTACTAAAAAATGTCCATTTAAGAACATACATATCATTGGATGGAATTTTCAGGACACAGTATATTGTGTAATGTCTGTCAATGTCTGTCAATGTCTGTCAATGCAGTGATGACTTGCAGAGCTTTTTGTGTTCACGTTCACATTAAGACTCCAAGACATCTTGGCATGTCAAAAGATTCAGACATTATTGTTTCTGTACACTGACCTTCGTCTGGTGACTTCATCTTGCAAATGGCAGCAACATCAGCGCAGATTTCCTGCGAGGACTCCTCACCCAGCATTCTGTCACAGTCTGTCAACACTGTGTTGGCAGAGGGTCGATCCCGCGGGTTGTCCGACGTCATCCGGCCCACCAATCGGCTGAGGCTGGCGCTCATCTTCCCTCGTTCCTGGGGTGAGCTGAGCTGGACGTTGTACTCAGCCCCATACAGCATTGTCATCCCCAGGGAGTAGAGGTGAGACTGTGGAGATCAAGAGGAGGGGGGGTGGGGTGAAGAATGTATGAGCTGCAGCCCTGAAACTGCTGCCCTATAGTAGCTCACAAATACCAGGTTAATGAGAGAAAAACAGGTTTACCTGGTCCCTATAGAATAGCTGGCTGGTCCACACACACAAACACCACTGACACAGCCTGCCAAACAACAGCCAGTCTCCCTCGTATTTAGCCTACCAAGACTTCTTTACAAAAAGGTAAAGTGAGTGCGAGATGTGTCCCAGGGTGACACGATAAACAGGCCAGTGTGGCCCCTTTCTCCCCAACCACCTCACCCTGTTACCCATCAGGTCAATCAGCTTAACGATACACTACTGCCATGCAGAAATGTGATACCTAGGTATCATTTACAAACTTTAAGTCGATATGTATCTATGGATAATATCATTGATATATTGCTAAAAGGTTTGGATCATTTTAAGCAGATCACGAAGAATTTTATCTATAACGGGGTAAACCAGAAGACGTGCCAGATTTGAATATTTGTGCGAATGTCTCCTTCTCACTTTTGGAATATTTTTAGGCTTAAGCTCGCCCATAAAAAAAAATTAGCAAAATCACACAACATCCAGACAAATTCATTTATTTATTTATTTCTTTGATTGGTATTTTCCACCATACCTAAGAATAATTCACTTATATAACTATGGCCAGCATTTGGGTAGGAGGAAACTGGGCAGAGCCCCAGGAAACACACGTTCCATCCACATGTTGCTGGTAGACCTTCCCACTTTGGGCCGAACAGGAAGCCAACATGAGCTGGACTTGAACTGAGAGCGACTGCACTAGTGGAAGGCACCTGGGTCATTACGCCATGCTGGTGTGCTAAAACTCTCAGCCACGGAGGCCCCTGCAGAAAAATGTTATCTACCATCAATTTACTTTGAGGCTAATTTTGCAAGGCTTTAAGGTGACATTACAAATTTATATATATTGTATTTATACAGGATAAGGCATCTTTGCATATTTGTACGTTTGCCGTTTGAGGACGTAATTTAGATTTCATCTCAGCGTCAATGATACACAATGGATCTGCATAAAATTTTAATCAAATAACTTAACACAAATCCATAATCTACCTCGGGATGTTCAGTCTCAGGCAAATGAAGTCCTGGTGAAGGTGTGTGTAGAAAGTAAAATTAAAACGTACATGTCCTATTCTTATATGCTGTCAATCAATGGTTAACAATGAACCATCCGAGTTTAAGTGAAATACTGCTGAGTATGGCATACAAACACCAATCCATGTAAAATGCTTCCTGTGCATTTCTTTTCTTTTTTTCTTTTTTGATAAAGGAAAAGAAAGAGGAATCAGTACATGTACATTGCTGCTATATAAATAACATAATGTCAACAACCATGAGACAACTGAGATTTTGCTAAACACTTCAGTGAAGCACACACAATTGATCTATGTCAACTGTGGGTAGAGCTTCCAGATATAGAACAATAAACCACACATGTAACTCTATGGAATGTTGCTATACCAGATTTAATAACATTTATTACACTTTTAGTCAGGGAAAGGACCACAAAAACCACTGGACCCACATGAATTGACAGAGGAAGTATGATTAAAAAAAGAAAGAAAACAATGGACACAATGGTTGGAACATATCCTGGGACAGTTATATTGTATGCCTATCTGCATAACCTACTTTGTACATGTAAATGTCTATAGATCTCACATTTTCAGCCGTTTTCAAACGAGGCAGCACATGAAATGTGGACATGATGTACACATGTAATTGAATGCCACGGAATATGCATGTCGCCTTTTCAAATGAAACTTTGCTGACCAGCTTGGATAATTTGAGAGAACTGCAAGCACTAAAACTCAGGATTGAATTACTTCATAAAAACATAGGAAAAGATTAACTGAACAGTCTGAGGATGTTTGTGAATACAGGAAGAGGTGTAGCAGACTGCAAGCTCACTGCTACAGCCAACACTGAGAGGGTAGCAGGACTATTTGTATGTACATGCACATCTAACGCTAACTGACACAATGCTAGGCTGGCTGCTGTATGCAGAGGGACTTGCACACCAAATCTTCAGGCAAATCCAGGTAAACCCACGGCTAATGAGAAAGATCTAGGCGGTATTTGAGTTTCATGATGTCGTCATGTATACAAGGGAGCTTGGCCAGTCTGGCAGTGCAGTGGCTGATAGAAACTCGAAGCTGCAGGGAAACAGCCTTCACACTTTAGTACAAAAACACCTAAATTATTTGATGTCATCCCAAGGAGAAATTGTATCATGGAATTCATGGTATACCTGATACCTGATAGTGAAATGGGTTGCGTGGTAGTATATGTTGAAATGTTTATTTTCTCTCGAGGTCAAACAGGACATGATTTGAAGACATTACGGTTGCGTGGTAGTATATGTTGAAATGTTTATTTTCTCTCGAGGTCAAACAGGACATGATTTGAAGACATTACGGTTTTCTATATCCAAAGGCCAGGGGTCTATCAGCCATTTTGGGCCACATTCCAAAACTTAAATTCTCTTGGTAAAATAAAATATATGAAACTGGACACAAAATTATAAAACATCAGTACAGAATCTGAAATTTTTAATGAGTTCATTTATATATATCATGGAGCTCAACCTGGAATACAATTTTAGAGTAAATGTCAAAAATCCTAACCATGTAAAGCAGACCATAGCACTCAACCATCTACAGCTACATGTAAGTAGCCATTCCCTGATAAACGTCAGTACAAAATCCAAAACTGTTATCAAGTTTATTTATATATTTTAGAGTGCAATCTGGAATAGAATTTTAGATTAATCTCAAAATCCTGACTTTGTAAAATGGACCCTAGCACTCTACCATTTACAGCTACACATTAGTAACAATTCCCTGGAATACACACTGTTAGTGCTATGCCGGGTAAAACACCAGAGGAAAACCCCCTCCTATCACCCCTCTCAATCCTGCTCCCTCTGTCTTTTTGTCCTGAGCTGCAGCTTGAATACAGAACTGCCAGTATAAATTACTGAAGGTTTTCCAAAGCAATCTGCTTCTGTTACACATCAAAAACGTTGGGTCCATCAGCCTAGATAAATAAATACACCCATGCTGTAATGAAGCCGCTGGCAGCAAACATTAGCTGATCGTAACCACTGAACTACTGTAACACTGGAGTCAAAGTCATTAAGGCCATGCCCATACTAATACAAAAACTGTTTGTCAACTGATGAGGGATATGGAAAACAGCTGGATATGCAAAAAATCCAACCATCCAATCTGGTAGATTTCTGGCATAATAGCTGTTATACTCAACATGTCAGATCCAAACTCTGGACTGTCCTTGCTAAAATCATCCAAGGGTGCAAAACAACAGCAGATTCAATTTCTCATCTAGCTTTATGCACAATCTCTCTCTACTGGAGTACTATATAATCATGACCATATCACCTAATGAACTCAATCATTCAAATTAGGTTACAGATATTATACTTACAGCCATTTGTTTATCAGATCCATCTTCTGTCTCTGGAGGTAAGAATAGAGGTTCTGGATCTGAATAAAAAGGAAGATTATTAAATGATAGACTCACAGGATTTTCACATAAAATTAATCTGCATATGGTTAACAAGGGAAGAATATCTACTGAAGGCAACTTTAAGAAAAGAAGACATCTTAAAATACCAGTTGGCTAAAATTAACCTAATCTCTGAAATGGTCTCTTACATTTCACAAGGTCACCTTGTGTCTCAAATACGGATTTCTCTTGAAGAGGACCTTTGTTTCCAGAAGGAAACCCATGACTGATTTGTTGTAAAGATGTACGTAAAACACTGCACCTCCAAAACAATGGGCACTCTTACTTGTCCATACAAGTTACACAGACATTTCTTGGAAAATTTTAGCATAGCATGCTAACAGATTTGGAGAATTGTGGCTTATAAACTATGAGGAATTTACCTGAATAATTTAAGGACACTGAAGGTCCTACCACCACTGCAACTAGAAAATCTTACGAATCAAAGATGGCCACGGCACAATGCACGCTTGCACTACTGTCATCTGACAGTCAGAAAGCTACATGTACAGGTGCAGTGGTCACAAATGTTAAAACAGTGCTTTCAGTACATGTATGAGTGCAAAAGGAAGTCAACTGAATTGACTTTAAGACTCCATGTCTCTTTGCCAAAGTTGTTATTGTAATATATATTTATATATATTGGCCATATTCCAACAAAGTCACATTAGGGCGTCACATTTCTGGTCTTAGCATGACAAATGTAAGCTTATATACTTAGCCAACAATGGCCATTCCAATACACAATATACGCAACATGAGATATATATGCAGTTGTACACAAATGTATGAAACTGTATGTACTAATTAACAGGGATGAAATATAAAGCTGGAATTGTACAAATGGGCAGGAATACTGTACGAGTGCAGTGCACATAATATTTGAATATTTAATATTTGAAACTACAACACACTATCTTCCCAACAAGAGTACATACTTTATTCAGGATGCCATCAAAGACATAAATTCACATTCTGGAAGTATAAATTACTTACAACAACGTTGTAACAGACCACTGGCTACCTTTAATTTCTCCCAGGTTAACAGCTCCTCAGTTTAACAGTAATACCCTATCAGTTAACTGATGTCTGGTAAGTGACCAACATGAACTGTGTATGTTGTCAATGAGATCAAACCTAGGGCAGCTTCAGAAATGCCAACTTCTACCTTTGACCGGGTGGAGCCTTCATTTTCATCAGTTTAAACCAGAATCTGACAGGATTCCCACAGAATCACTCTGTGAGAACCCACCAGAATCTAACCCAAACCTCGTACCACAAAACTGCTGCTCTCATAGACGGTCATAATGCTTTTTAAAAGCAAGTGGCTGTATTCCCATAGCTTGGTTTATGACAATGATGACAAAAACTATACTCCCAAATTCCTGTCATTTGTAATTTGTGTGTAGTGATCTCTGCCATGATCTTAGTGTCCATATAAACTAAGGTCAGCTGGTTGAAGGCAAATTTCTATATGACATAAATTTGCATTCATCTGACTGTTGTTTTGTGCTGTTGTTGAGATTTCATTTACTTTCAAGACACAGTGAATAGTTGGAGGGAAAACCCTAAACCTGGCCAGGCATCATGAGAAGACATACTGTACATCCCAATGTAAGGCTGCACCCCAAGCCAGCATGCACCACCTATAGAAGAACATCTATTACATGTATTTCAAGGATTGAATGTTTCACCAACTAATTACCCTGTCATACAAACCACAACCCAGGAAAGTGATTACAGACGGTCAGTGAAAAATCATGTGAAGTCATGTAAAATTAGTAATATCACATACATTTTATGTGACATGTCACCATCTCAGTACAGGGAGGTGATTAGTTGAATGAAATTACATAAATTATTGACGATTCCAACCTTTTCTTCTTTTTTTCATATACATGTACATGATGCTTTATCCATTTCATTGCAGCCTCAGGCTACTACTAGCTATACAGTTTGAACAGTGAATAAAAAACATTTGCTAAAAGACATTTACACTCTAACGTTCAAAAAAAAATATTTATTTTCATACTGATTTCAGATTATGATGACTTATAAATGTTAAAATATGCACATGTATACATTTCTGATCAAACTCCCATAATACACAACAATCTGAACACATCTATCCACCTGTAGAGGCCAAGTCCATTTATCTGGGTAGCTTCATAAACTGACAGAGACAGGTTACATGTACCAACAGTCTATCACTATTTTTTGTTATCATTTTTTTTTGTACATCTGCAGACATACCCTCAAGGCATTGTAGAAATCAATTAACTTACAGCCAGTCAACTGTATGTGATGTGTACATTTCTCCACCTTCAGCTGTGACTGGTACAACCCTAGGAGGGAGCCCATTCACAACTATATCACAGCATCTCCGAGACTTCACAAAGCTGTTATCTGATATGAACAAACACAGGGTGGAAAAAGTGATATCTGTGTTGATTTCTGATTGACCTTAAGTCAAATCTTGTTCCTCATCTTTGATGGCCTGATACCTTGGGACAATAAATCACACTACCGGTATACATGTATATTCAGCCCAGAAGACTAGATGACAGATATGTCATTCAGACGATGATTTCACCCACCACACCTCCACACAAGTACAGTAACAAATAAATCAAACAGACAGATACCAACAAACCAACAAAGGTTCTCTGGCTCTGCAGACCAGTTAATTAAATCTAACTATGTGTACATGGATTTCACTGTAAAATTAAATTCAAATGAGAAGATAAGGCATATAGTACATGGATGTGTATGGAAGATGCTTGGGAGTGGGAAGATATATGTTGGGAAGAATCAGGGACATCATCTTATGATATTTTTATTTAAAACACAGCACTCTGACACCAACAAATCACTTATCTTCAAAGGTTTACATATGCATTAACATTCTCAAAAGCTAAAAGTGAACTGTAGGATTAAGGGCTGGTCACAGAGATACATACTAAATCATACATACATAGGACAAACCATCCACAAGCTAAAATATATGTTCATGTGTGTCCACCAGTCTAAAAATGAAAAGTCTCTGATTAAAGTTTCTCCAGGATTATATACAAAATTTTAGCAAACTTCACCACAAAGGGAATCAGACTTCAAGGCTTTCCGGTTGGCTACTTCATATTACTGGACAAAATAACAGTGTCCATTCACACTAGACTAACCGGTTTTCACATCACTAACCGCTGAAAATCTGCTCTGAGAACTTCACCAATTGTGACATCCAAACATTAAATTGTTGAATACCATGGAATGCTTTGACTGAAAACAGACAAGAATCAATAGCCACCATTTGTTCAGTCATCCTTGAAGACTCAGGGATGAACATGACATACAAATATGAGTGCTCTCCCATCAGTTGCATATACAGGTGCCTGGAGTTGTCTCCCTTGATCCTCTTTGCGCAGTATACACGTTCAAATAAGTGACTTTTTAAACAGACTGTTTCATCTGAGAATGTTTTTACCACTGACTGTTCAACATTATAGAAACCTGACACTGTTTATTACACGGTCCTAATCATAAAAGTGATCCACTGATTTATAGACCATGCGTGGGAGGATTCGCCACCAACCTGCGGCTTCCTACCCACCATGAGGCTGGCAGCCGTAATATTCTTGAGTATATAAGTGAAATATTCTTGAGTATATATAAATAAATAAATAAATCATTCACACACACATGAAAATAAGCGTACATGATGAACTACACAGGTGTGACTCTTTCAACTTATGTCAAAGGTCAGGTTAAAAGAAGAATAAGTGAAGAGAAGGAGAAGACAGGTGAGTTTTATTGACTACACACATCCATCCATTTTGCACCTTATTCATGCAGATTTTGACTCGTGTTCTAAGACTTGCAACTGATAACACATACATGTCCCTATAACATACACAAAGAAACAAAACTAATGAACAAAGCTTACCTCTTTATTTGTGAAACGCATGAGAAATTTTTCAATACTACGTGTAATTTCTTGTTCGGCACATGCACATTATATTTCCACCTTAATGTAGTATAACCTGCCTATGTACAATGGTATACCCAATCCTGTGGTAAACAAACACAGCAGAAGTCTCTTATCTGTACCTGTACATTTACCTGAGCAGTTCAAACACAAGGGTCATGGCCTAATGGTTTGCTATGGGTACATTATCTCTGGGATCAATACCGACCACAAACAGCCTAAGATATCCAACACCCCTTGGACAGTTTCCAAATTTGTCCTTAATTTACTAATGCATGTGGTCTTTGGAAACATACAATGCACATGTGTATACTGACTGTTTTCCAATATCAGCCTTGGGATGGTTAACACATTCCTTCTCCATTAATTAAACATGTACAGCAATACAAAAAATATGTTGCTAAATAACACGCATGTAGATGTATAAACTTTAACATGTGAGTGTTTGGGTAGTGTATTTACAGGCAATAAATATTTACTTTGATTTGGAATGAATATATATCAATACCAGTGACATATGATACGTGCCTTGAAATGCCTGTAAGTTAATACATGTGGTACTTCATAATGGAAGCATTATGTCATCGAGCACAGACTGTAGATGTTCGTTGGGTGTTAATTCTTCCAAATTTCCAACAGCTATGTGAAATTGTAATTTACAAAGGCATGTAAAGACACAGAAACTAATATCACATACGCTTACTAGCGATATATGTTACAAAAAAAACTGCATTTTTTTCCCGTGTCTCACAAGGCAATGAAGTGTTTTAGGCAATAAAACCTTATTTATTATGAAATACTGTCACAAAATTTAAATGTATTTAATGAATGATAAACATGTATATACATGTACATGTAGGTGGATGCTCAGGACATGAGCACTGGTGTTGTATGTGAATATTTGTACAGCAAACATGTAGAACGCCTACATGTAGATGTTACATGCAATACAATGCACTAGACACACTTATGCATTAATGTAATTCTTACACCCCAAAAAAAAAAAAAAAAAAGGTCATTGACAATGCCATCAATATTAGGTATGCCTAAATTCAGCAGTTTATGATTAGGAATCATTGTTACTGCACTAATATAAATATCCTTTTGTAATATGCGCTAATATGTAGGCCGATAGGATCTTACTCTCTGTTATAAATATAGAAATGTCCTTGTGCAAGAGGTACATTTTCATCCAGTGCATTTTAATGATTCAAGGGCATTATGGTTAATGAACAGAAAATATTTTCCAATTAATAAAACTGTGCAATGCTATTATTTGTAATGCTTTATGGTAAATCCTGATAAGAAAGACTATAAATTACAGACCAGTATAGAGATTAGTGTGACGCTGAATAATATTAACAATTTTTTTTTTTACCTCACATGTGCTAGTCTACACCTTCTGGTGACAGATGAATATGAGCATGCATGATATATGTATGTATGATATCCCAGCGGCTGTACCAAAGGTCAGTCCTTCAGGTGCAATGAAGCAAGCCTGGGCGATACACAAGAGCAATTGTGGACATGCATACATATCTACACATATATCTCACATCAGTTCACTCATCTGCAGCTTTCATCAACTCATGCAGGTATTACTTGAGGCTACACCACTAAAATTATAGCATCCTGCTGGATTTACTGTTGAACATGTAATAAAAAGCTGCGTCACCAGGCTTAATTGTCACCTACACGAATGACGCCCATCCCATCATAGACTAATCAGGAAATTCCATAAAAAAAAGATTCATTTATGGGGGAAATACAACATGTATTAACAATTATCTGTGGTAAATGGGTAAGTTATTACGGCATGTGTGCTATATTATTAATATCATAATGGACAGTAATTTGCTCATCAGTTACAGTAATAATCTTACACAGATTACCTGTACATTTATCTGTATTTGTTTTCTTATTTGTTCATTTTTTTAGGACGAGGTTTATCTATTCTTTTCAACTCTATTTTGGATATACCACTTTAATGCTGGCCTATTTACAGTGCTGCCCCACTGAAATGCCAAGTTGAAGACACCAGATGTGACACTCAGCCAATGACCATGACCGATACTTGTCCTACCCTCTTGCGCTGACTGCCAACTTTTTAAGCATGTCCTGAGTTTTCTCTAGCCACTTGGCCATTGTAGTTTAAATGTCAAACTTTCCTCTAGCTTTATATATGTATGTAAGCATGAGTCATAGGCATCCACCCCAGCCCACAAACTCATGCTCAGTCAGCTGTTTCCACAGTGTATGGCACATTCTTGTCTTAAGAAATCTACCTACAGCTTTGATGTTCTCTTTGCATTTACACCGTGACTGTGCTTGTACCAGGAAGACAGGTGATGAAATGAACTACAGGAAAGAACACTTCACTTGACACTGAGGTGGCGAAGGACTTATCTGTAAAATCACTCATGTGTACAACAATATAAGTACGTGTGTTTAACACGGCAAAAGGTGTCTACTCCATGATACCCCACAGACAACAGTATCTCCCCCTGTGGCATTAGAGCCTGACAAAGCTTTTACCAACAGAATCGTATCCGGTTAATCGCCAAGAAAATGACAAAAGAGGCAAAATATCATGTCAGAAAAGTAAAGAGGTGTGAACCCCCCCACCTCCAAAAAGTGAAAACTGTTTCAGAATAGTAAGGAGTATAAAATGCTATGCAGAAGATTTATAATAAATTTGTGTAGATCCAAAATTTTATACATACTGATTTATTACAGGTATAAATTTTATGGGGTTTATGGAACTTGCACATCAATGGATAATCTCAGCCTCTGTGTGGTAAGCTGGTATTAATTTTCTTAAATAAGTGAAGCATGATGACGGTGAAGATAACTGAGTTTACCCATGTGACAGTAATACATAAACCTCACAGTAGAAACTTTGCTATAGTGTTAATAATAGGGGGGTTTCTAATTCGAACTCCTTTGTCTTAGAAGGTAAAAAGAGTTCAACAGCGTCATGTGACTGTCAAAAATGTCAGTCACTTTTGTTGATTTTAATTTACCGATCACCTGTCTTGCTTTGTTAGGGACGCACAAAGGATCTCTCCTTCAATCAGGAGCTACTTAAATTAAAAAACTTCCAGTTCTCCAATTTTCCCTATCATACGTCCAGTCAAAGTAACTTTTTTTCAAACTTTTCTTAGATGCCCATGATACAGTAAATGCAATCAGAAATATATGTAGTTGCCTAACATTTTTGACAGGTGACATGATACAGTAGGGCTTTTCTTACCTTCAGCTATGAAAGTGTTCAATCTCGAAACTCTATTGTTTCCAGCGATGCATCCATGTGTATTGACTTGTTCTGTTCTGTTGAATAAGTTAATCATGTAATACCTCAGTTGTATCTCAATGTATATGGAATTTAACAATGCCAAAAACTGTACCATTCTGTTACCTGTATTTGAAATACCTGCATTATTTTTTAAATATCATATATATATATATTGTATTTTCTTGAAAGCAGAAATAATGTTATGTAGGTAAATATGTGCATCTATGAAAGGGAGCCCTGAGCCAGAAAACTACAAAATCTAGATGTTCAATTAAGGCTATATCTCAGACATATAAAATCCATCTATACATGTATGTTTTTCAACTTGTTTTTCAAAGTCATGTTAGTTCATGTATAAATGTATCAATAACAAAACACTTTTTCTTTTTACCTCACGCTCTCTATAACAGCTTTTACAAGACCAGTCTTGTCTTTAACATTAAATAGAGAAGACCCACCTCATCTAATGATGGAGAAAAGCTTAACACAATGTTCAGGATTCAAATTCTTGTCACTACAGTGGAGGTTTATGCAAGGTCTTTACGGCTAGGTGGGTTGACACTGCCAGCAGGATATAGGACGGATAGAGGCCGGTGACACAGCCAGTCTGAGCTGTCTCAATGCATAACAATTCACCAGCAATACCTTTGTTCTATACTCACTCTGAATATTCACCACAAAACAGACAAGGAAAAATGACATAAAATAAGATAGAAAAAAGATATACCCCCAGAATAGCAGCATTACATACACAATGGATTATTGCATATAAATTAAAAATATTTGTCAGGGGTTTTTACTTTTCACATTTTATTCAGATGTTTCTGGCTTCAGTTAGCAATAACAAAAGCATAAATCTTTCCCTTTGTTTCTGCGGCCACCATGAAGGAGGCAGAAGAATGTTCATGCATTAACAATAGAATTGATGTGTACATGTAAATAATACACAATGTGTAGATGGGTACTGATTGGAGAGTTCATACCTGAGGCATAAGTCATTAACAAGGCTATCTCGAACTACTAATTTTTGGGACAGATATTAGTGCTGCCAAAAGCAAAAAATTATATTTCTCCCAATTTTTGGAGGGAAAAGTAAAGATACGGATCTGTTGTTTAGATGGACTAACCATGCAAGAAAAAAGAAATTGTGTATTCTTGTCACAATTACAAGTACATTAAGGGAGCAGACCAGATGTCCTAAAAATTAGAAGAATTAGGGTACTGCATACCTACACATCCATTCAGTCCTCATATACCACGGTGGCCAAGAGGTTTAATACAGCTTCAGCCTTGTTATAAGGATTATATTCAAATATATGCTGTGCGTAAGATTTTAAAATTGGCAATCTTGGTACTTTTCTGGCAGGACTCTCAAAGACACAGGCCAGACATTGCTCGTTCTGGTGCAGGTACACATATACTAAAAGTGGGTATACATGTTTAGCTTCTTCGGTTTGGTGCATCACTGAGATAGCACTATAAATAAATCTTTAATGGTAACCCTCCGCTACAAGGAGATATCATGACAAACCGGCCAATAAAGATGAGTGCAACAATATATCCCATGCCAAAAAAGAAAAAAAAAATCAGACCTGTTTAAGAACATGTCAGCTTATACAATCAATGAAACCATATTTTTTATCAAATGATTATCATTTCAGAAACTGAAGTCCATCAACTTATTTAAATTAAATTTTTAAATGTAAGCACAGCATCCCCAGGGTTCCAGTTGCTGAAAGTAACAGGGTTATTGTAGACCAGTTATATTTTGTCTCTATCACAGGTCTACATGAAAGTTCAGCATGAAAAGTATAGAGGCATTAAGTCCGTACTTACACTGTATGGCATCAGTGGAATTTGTAGTGATATACACGCAACTGGTTTAGGAGAAATTGTTCTAATTTTCAATTCATAATGATGGAGATTGACTGCTATTTCTTCAGGAGTACTCTGATATCATGCATGTGCTATTCACAAGCAACACGTCCAAAAGCTGTGATGTATGTAAGGTTACACATAAATATACTCCACAGGAATCTGACAAGATTATTACTACAGGTGTTAATGAATTATTCTCTCTTTATCTGGATTAGTTCAGCACACTGACCACACATGCATGTGATTTATATTAATTAACTCATCCCTGTGTATTAATTATACCCTGATCAGCTGCTTGTCATTGATTACTCCAGTGTTCATCAGTGGTATGTTTTATGCATCTGTACTCAGCTGATGTGTTTATCCAGGTTAACTCACATACACGTATTTGACTAAATGACTCGTCAAGGAAACCATCAATTCACAGTTTTTAGGAGTCAAACTGTTCTTCATGACGTGCTTTTTTGGATATCTTATTGCTTGAATGTATTGAAGCAAATGAGTTCCTGGGCTTTGGAGGGAAAAATGTCTGTATCATCAGCCATTTCTCCTCATTGTCTCCATACAGATGAGCCTCAAAAGTAAGAAATTTCAGTGCTACATGTATGATGTATTCAGAGTATGTGTCTTTTCATTCATCCTTTCCAGCCAATTTATAGACAAATATTTTCTGCACTGTATCAATTTATAATCTTGATGAAATCATTTCCTTCACACCAGCCAATAAAAACTTTTCAGTTTAAATCCTGAGAACAGTCGTTATGATAAAACTTGACTTGTATCAGACATGATGTGTTAGCATGTCAGACATCAGTTAGCTTTTCATGATACTTTTTGTCCAAAAACACCAGAAAACTTCTTCTCTAGGGTGTACGTGTATATCAGAAAGTCTCACGCTTAATGTCACTCATTCTTTGGTGACATCGAATGTCGCATCCCATTTCTGACACCGCCACGCTCTCTTTAGCAGGCCACTGTGTCATGCCATGAATCCAAACCGCAGACAATGTTTCTAAATCAAGTTTTGCAGACAATAGACATGTTCGTTCATCTGTTTGCAGCACGGACAAAAAACCAATGTCCTTTGTAGACCAGTTACATTTGGCCCAGTGATGAACTTGATTCATGTATACACCTGTAAATGTGATGAGAGTGTCAACGACACTATAAAGACACATCCCTCCAGTCCAACTTCAAAAATCATTGAAGTCTAACCACAATGGCAATAAGTTAATACATCTACATCAATAAAGACACTGTAAACACCTTTATTTCTGGTCAGGTAATCATAATGTCAAGTTTAAGTGCCTCCACCTATCATATCATTAGAGCCAATATACCCAAAAGGCTGGAATGCGACAGTTTAACCTTAAAATGAGAACAAAAAATTCAGCCAAAGTTGAGCACATCTAAGGCGTAGTCTGAAAATGTCTGTATCATCAGCATAAGAAAACATATGTCAGACCAAGCCAGAGGAGAGTTTGCACATTTACAAGATATATCTGTCAGTTCACCAGACCTAGATAGGGAAAACCCTTGTGTAAAAAGAAACAGAACAATGGCACAGGTTACTTAAGGGATTGGCAGCTAGATCTATCAAACACAGGCATGCTTGTCAATACACCTTTATAACCTTTTGCCACAAAAACAATGAAATGGATTCATTAATTTAGGTCTGGATGGATAAATAATCCCCTTGAATTCACTAATCATTCGATTATTCTAATTATAGGATTAAACTTAAGACAGCTCAGACAGGAAAATACCTACATGTAACTAGTGTAGAGTGCAGAGCAAATGATAATTAATGCAAGGTGTTTAATTAAAAACTCCGATTGGAATATTCTTCCTCGAATGATTTAAGTTCCTCCTGACATCAGTGAATATTTTAAGACAGCCTCTCTTTATAAATGTATGAATAATCTCTGGTCAAGATGGAATAAGTTTCTTAAATCAATGAAGCACTGTGATGGTGAAGATACCTTGGATCCATGTGTTTACCCATGTGATACTAACAAGTAAAGCACATCGCATTAACTATGCAATACTAGTGCTTGTGACAAATGATGCACCGATGTGCAATGAATTCAACACATATATATGTTAATGACATGGTACATGTACATGTACCTCTGTTTATACCTCTATTTGTACCTCTATGTGCAAGGAATTTAACGATGCCAAGTGAAATTTTATAAATATACACATCTGTTTTCACCTAGAAAATACTGGTAAAAATCATTTCACTGTGAATTGGGTCTTGCTGCTAATCATTTTAAAAATTCTTTTTCAAATAGAACAGTGCACAAATGGCAGATCTAACACTTGGGTTAAAAGTCAACATAATAGTATAATGTGACTGGATAGGGTGTCATGTCCAGTGTCTTTGGCATGACTTGCCAGTGACGATATCCAGCAATCTGGCAGCACAGACTTGCCCTGCCACAAGAAGACACAGTATACATACATTCTGAGGACTCCTTGTCACCATACAACTTAAAAATTGATGAGTAAGACATAAACCCCAAGCATACTCATATACTGTATGTATATATTGTATCAGCTTTCCTATAAACCTAAAACAGTTTAAGGGTTTTCCACTCTAACCATGCATGGTTAAGAAATGTGTTAGGCTGTCCTTTGGAAATTCTTTGCTTGGGGTAAACTAGCCTTTCAGAAAAAACAGGCCAGGTCATAATATGTATTCGTCTTTTTAGTCTTCCAAACATAGGAACTGTACATAAATTAACACTGAGAAAAAAAACAAAAAACAAAATGAACTATAACAAACCATTAACAATAACTTTTGAGTGGTTCTTTTTCAGGGCTTAGGTTACCCCTTATTTTTACTGATGACCTTCCTTTTTCTTTTTCAACCTGAAAAGCACATGCACACGTACATGCATGAAAAACATGTGCAGGCAGTGTAGAGAGTTGTATGTACAGGTAGTGTAGAGAGTTATATGTACAGGCAGTGTAGAGGGTTGCATGTACAGGCAGTGTAGAGAGTTGTATGTACAAATAGTGTAGAGGGTTACATGTACAAGCAGTGTAGAGAGTTGCATGTCGAGGCAGTGTAGAGGGTTGCATGTACAAGTAGTGTAGAGAGTTATATGTACAGGTAGTGTAGAGAGGTGCATGTATGGGCAGTGTAGAGAGTTGCATGTACAGGTAGTGTACAGAGGTGCATGTACAGGTAGTGTAGAGAGGTGCATGTACAAGCAGTGTAGAGAGTTGCATGTACAGGTAGTGTAGAGGGTTGCATGTACAAGCAGTGTAGAGAGTTGCATGTACAAGCAGTGTAGAGAGTTGCATGTACAGGCAGTGTAGAGGGTTGCATGTACAGGCAGTGTAGAGAGGTGCATGTACAGGTAGTGTAGAGGGTTGCATGTACAAGCAGTGTAGAGAGTTGCATGTACAAGCAGTGTAGAGAGTTGCATGTACAAGCAGTGTAGAGAGTTGCATGTACAGGTAGTGTAGAGAGGTGCATGTACAGGCAGTGTAGAGAGGTGCATGTACAGGTAGTGTAGAGGGTTGCATGTACAAGCAGTGTAGAGAGTTGCATGTACAAGCAGTGTAGAGAGTTGCATGTACAGGCAGTGTAGAGGGTTGCATGTACAGGCAGTTTAGAGAGTTATATGTACAGGTAGTGTAGAGAGTTGCATGTACGGGTAGTGTAGAGAGTTGCATGTACAGGTAGTGTACAGAGGTGCATGTACAGGTAGTGTAGAGAGGTGCATGTACAGACAGTGTAGAGGGTTGCATGTACAGGTAGTGTAGAGAGTTGTATGTACAGGCAGTGTAGAGAGGTGCATGTACAAGCAGTGTAGAGAGTTGTATGTACAGGCAGTGTAGAGGGTTGCATGTACAAGCAGTGTAGAGAGTTGCATGTACAAGCAGTTTAGAGAGTTGCATGTATAAGCAGTGTACAGGGTTGCATGTACAGGTAGTGTAGAGAGGTGCATGTACAGGTAGTGTAGAGAGTTGCATGTACAGGCAGTGTAGAGGGTTGCATGTACAGGCAGTTTAGAGAGTTGCATGTATAAGCAGTGTAGAGAGGTGCATGTACAGGTAGTGTACAGAGGTGCATGTACAGGTAGTGTAGAGAGTTGCATGTACAGGCAGTGTAGAGGGTTGCATGTACAGGCAGTGTAGAGAGTTGCATGTACAAGCAGTTTAGAGAGTTGCATGTACAGGTAGTGTAGAGAGTTGCATGTACAGGTAGTGTAGAGGGTTGCATGTACAAGCAGTGTAGAGAGTTGCATGTACAAGCAGTGTAGAGAGTTGCATGTACAAGCAGTGTAGAGAGTTGCATGTACAGGCAGTGTAGAGAGGTGCATGTACAGGTAGTGTAGAGGGTTGCATGTACAAGCAGTGTAGAGAGTTGCATGTACAAGCAGTGTAGAGAGTTGCATGTACAGGCAGTGTAGAGGGTTGCATGTACAGGCAGTTTAGAGAGTTATATGTACAGGTAGTGTAGAGAGTTGCATGTACGGGTAGTGTAGAGAGTTGCATGTACAGGTAGTGTACAGAGGTGCATGTACAGGTAGTGTAGAGAGGTGCATGTACAGACAGTGTAGAGGGTTGCATGTACAGGTAGTGTAGAGAGTTGTATGTACAGGCAGTGTAGAGAGGTGCATGTACGGGTAGTGTAGAGAGTTGTATGTACAGGCAGTGTAGAGGGTTGCATGTACAAGCAGTGTAGAGAGTTGCATGTACAAGCAGTTTAGAGAGTTGCATGTATAAGCAGTGTAGAGGGTTGCATGTACAGGTAGTGTAGAGAGGTGCATGTACAGGTAGTGTAGAGAGTTGCATGTACAGGCAGTGTAGAGGGTTGCATGTACAGGCAGTTTAGAGAGTTGCATGTATAAGCAGTGTAGAGAGGTGCATGTACAGGTAGTGTACAGAGGTGCATGTACAGGTAGTGTAGAGAGTTGCATGTACAGGCAGTGTAGAGGGTTGCATGTACAGGCAGTGTAGAGAGTTGCATGTACAAGCAGTTTAGAGAGTTGCATGTATAAGCAGTGTAGAGAGGTGCATGTACAGGTAGTGTACAGAGGTGCATGTAGAGGTAGTGTAGAGAGTTGCATGTACAGGCAGTGTAGAGGGTTGCATGTACAGGCAGTTTAGAGAGTTGTATGTACAGGCAGTGTAAAGAGGTGCATGTACAGGTAGTGTAGAGAGTTGCATGTACAGGCTGTGTAGAGAGTTGTATGTACAGGTAGTGTAGAGAGTTGCATGTATGGGCAGTGTAGAGAGTTGCATGTACAGGTAGTGTACAGAGGTGCATGTACAGGTAGTGTAGAGAGGTGCATGTACAGATAGTGTAGAGGGTTGCATGTACAGGCAGTGTAGAGAGTTGCATGTACAGGCTGTGTAGAGAGGTGCATGTACAGGTAGTGTAGAGAGGTGCATGTACAGGTAGTGTAGAGAGTTGTATGTACAGGTAGTGTAGAGAGGTGCATGTACAGGTAGTGTAGAGAGTTGCATGTACAGGCTGTGTAGAGAGTTATATGTACAGGTAGTATAGAGAGTTGCATGTATGGGCAGTGTAGAGAGTTGCATGTACAGGTAGTGTACAGAGGTGCATGTACAGGTAGTGTAGAGAGGTGCATGTACAGATAGTGTAGAGGGTTGCATGTACAGGCAGTGTAGAGAGTTGCATGTACAGGCTGTGTAGAGAGGTGCATGTACAGGTAGTGTAGAGAGGTGCATGTACAGGCAGTGTAGAGAGTTGTATGTACAGGTAGTGTAGAGAGTTGCATGTACAGGTAGTGTAGAGAGTTGCATGTACAGGCTGTGTAGAGAGTTGTATGTACAGGCAGTGTAGAGAGTTGTATGTACAGGTAGTGTAGAGAGGTGCATGTACAGGTAGTGTACAGAGGTGCATGTACAGGTAGTGTAGAGAGTTGTATGTACAGGTAGTGTAGAGAGTTCTATGTACAGGCAGTGTAGAGAGTTGCATGTATGGGCAGTGTAGAGAGGTGCATGTACAGGTAGTGTAGAGAGTTGTATGTACAGGCAGTGTAGAGAGTTGCATGTACAGGTAGTGTAGAGAGTTGCATGTATGGGCAGTGTAGAGAGGTGCATGTACAGGCTGTGTAGAGAGTTGCATGTACAGGTAGTGTAGAGAGGTGCATGTATGGGCAGTGTAGAGAGTTGTATGTACAGGTAGTGTAGAGAGTTGCATGTACAGGTAGTGTAGAGAGTTGCATGTACAGGCTGTGTAGAGAGGTGCATGTACAGGTAGTGTACAGAGGTGCATGTACAGGCAGTGTAGAGAGTTGTATGTACAGGTAGTGTAGAGAGTTGCATGTACAGGTAGTGTAGAGAGTTGCATGTACAGGCTGTGTAGAGAGTTGTATGTACAGGCAGTGTAGAGAGTTGTATGTACAGGTAGTGTAGAGAGGTGCATGTACAGGTAGTGTACAGAGGTGCATGTACAGGTAGTGTAGAGAGTTGTATGTACAGGTAGTGTAGAGAGTTCTGTGTACAGGCAGTGTAGAGAGTTGCATGTATGGGCAGTGTAGAGAGGTGCATGTACAGGTAGTGTAGAGAGTTGTATGTACAGGCAGTTTAGAGAGTTGCATGTACAGGTAGTGTAGAGAGTTGCATGTATGGGCAGTGTAGAGAGGTGCATGTACAGGCTGTGTAGAGAGTTGCATGTACAGGTAGTGTAGAGAGGTGCATGTATGGGCAGTGTAGAGAGTTGTATGTACAGGTAGTGTAGAGAGTTGCATGTACAGGTAGTGTAGAGAGTTGCATGTACAGGCTGTGTAGAGAGGTGCATGTACAGGTAGTGTAGAGAGGTGCATGTACAGGTAGTGTAGAGAGTTGCATGTACAGGCTGTGTAGAGAGTTGTATGTACAGGTAGTGTAGAGAGTTGTATGTCGAGGCAGTGTAGAGAGGTGCATGTATGGGCAGTGTAGAGAGTTGCATGTACAGGTAGTGTACAGAGGTGCATGTACAGGTAGTGTACAGAGGTGCATGTACAGATAGTGTAGAGGGTTGCATGTACAGGCAGTGTAGAGAGTTGCATGTACAGGTAGTGTACAGAGGTGCATGTACAGGTAGTGTAGAGAGTTGCATGTACAGATAGTGTAGAGGGTTGCATGTACAGGCAGTGTAGAGAGTTGCATGTACAGGCTGTGTAGAGAGGTGCATGTACAGGTAGTGTAGAGAGGTGCATGTACAGGTAGTGTAGAGAGTTGTATGTACAGGTAGTGTAGAGAGTTGCATGTACAGGTAGAGTAGAGAGTTGCATGTACAGGCAGTGTAGAGAGTTGTATGTACAGGTAGTGTACAGAGGTGCATGTACAGGTAGTGTAGAGAGGTGCATGTACAGGTAGTGTAGAGGGTTGCATGTACAGGCAGTGTAGAGAGTTGTATGTACAGGTAGTGTAGAGAGTTGCATGTACAGGTAGTGTAGAGAGTTGCATGTACAGGCTGTGTAGAGAGTTGTATGTACAGGCAGTGTAGAGAGTTGTATGTACAGGTAGTGTAGAGAGGTGCATGTACAGGTAGTGTACAGAGGTGCATGTACAGGTAGTGTAGAGAGTTGTATGTACAGGTAGTGTAGAGAGTTCTATGTACAGGCAGTGTAGAGAGTTGCATGTATGGGCAGTGTAGAGAGGTGCATGTACAGGTAGTGTAGAGAGTTGTATGTACAGGCAGTGTAGAGAGTTGCATGTACAGGTAGTGTAGAGAGTTGCATGTATGGGCAGTGTAGAGAGGTGCATGTACAGGCTGTGTAGAGAGTTGCATGTACAGGTAGTGTAGAGAGGTGCATGTATGGGCAGTGTAGAGAGTTGTATGTACAGGTAGTGTAGAGAGTTGCATGTACAGGTAGTGTAGAGAGTTGCATGTACAGGCTGTGTAGAGAGGTGCATGTACAGGTAGTGTACAGAGGTGCATGTACAGGTAGTGTAGAGAGTTGCATGTACAGGCTGTGTAGAGAGTTGTATGTACAGGTAGTGTAGAGAGTTGTATGTCGAGGCAGTGTAGAGAGGTGCATGTATGGGCAGTGTAGAGAGTTGCATGTACAGGTAGTGTACAGAGGTGCATGTACAGGTAGTGTACAGAGGTGCATGTACAGATAGTGTAGAGGGTTGCATGTACAGGCAGTGTAGAGAGTTGCATGTACAGGTAGTGTACAGAGGTGCATGTACAGGTAGTGTAGAGAGTTGCATGTACAGATAGTGTAGAGGGTTGCATGTACAGGCAGTGTAGAGAGTTGCATGTACAGGCTGTGTAGAGAGGTGCATGTACAGGTAGTGTAGAGAGGTGCATGTACAGGTAGTGTAGAGAGTTGTATGTACAGGTAGTGTAGAGAGTTGCATGTACAGGTAGAGTAGAGAGTTGCATGTACAGGCAGTGTAGAGAGTTGTATGTACAGGTAGTGTACAGAGGTGCATGTACAGGTAGTGTAGAGAGGTGCATGTACAGGTAGTGTAGAGAGTTGTATGTACAGGTAGTGTAGAGAGTTGTATGTACAGGTAGAGTAGAGAGTTGCATGTACAGGCAGTGTAGAGAGTTGCATGTACAGGTAGTGTAGAGAGGTGCATGTACAGGTAGTGTAGAGAGTTGCATGTACAGGTAGTGTAGAGAGTTGCATGTACAGGTAGTGTAGAGAGTTGCATGTACAGGCTGTGTAGAGAGTTGGATGTACAGGTAGAGTAGAGAGTTGCATGTACAGGCTGTGTAGAGAGTTGTATGTACAGGTAGTGTAGAGAGGTGTATGTACAGGTAGTGTAGAGAGGTGCATGTACAGGTAGTGTAGAGAGTTGCATGTACAGGTAGTGTAGAGAGGTGCATGTACAGGTAGTGTAGAGAGTTGTATGTACAGGCTGTGTAGAGAGGTGCATGTACAGGTAGTGTAGAGAGTTGTATGTACAGGCAGTGTAGAGAGTTGCATGTACAGGCAGTGTAGAGAGGTGCATGTACAGGTAGTGTAGAGAGTTGTATGTACATGTACAGTACAGCAGTGTAGAGAGGTGCATGTACAGGTAGTGTAGAGAGTTGCATGTACAGGCAGTGTAGAGAGGTGCATGTACAGGTAGTGTAGAGAGTTGTATGTACAGGCAGTGTAGAGAGTTGCATGTACAGGCAGTGTAGAGAGGTGCATGTACAGGTAGTGTAGAGAGTTGCATGTACAGGCAGTGTAGAGAGGTGCATGTACAGGTAGTGTAGAGAGTTGTATGTACAGGCAGTGTAGAGAGGTGCATGTACAGGTAGTGTAGAGAGGTGCATGTACAGGCAGTGTAGAGAGTTGCATGTACAGGCAGTGTAGAGAGGTGCATGTACAGGTAGTGTAGAGAGTTGTATGTACAGGCAGTGTAGAGAGTTGCATGTACAGGCAGTGTAGAGAGGTGCATGTACAGGTAGTGTAGAGAGTTGCATGTACAGGCAGTGTAGAGAGGTGCATGTACAGGTAGTGTAGAGAGTTGTATGTACAGGCAGTGTAGAGAGGTGCATGTACAGGTAGTGTAGAGAGGTGCATGTACAGGTAGTGTAGAGAGTTGCATGTACAGGCAGTGTAGAGAGGTGGATGTACGGGTAGTGTAGAGAGTTGCATGTACAGGCAGTGTAGAGAGGTGCATGTACGGGTAGTGTAGAGAGTTGTATGTACAGGCAGTGTAGAGAGGTGCATGTACAGGTAGTGTAGAGAGTTTTATGTACAGGTAGTGTAGAGAGTTGCATGTACAGGCAGTGTAGAGAGTTGCATGTACAGACAGTGTAGAGGGGTGCACATGTACACAAATGAGTAAGCCACACT
Organism: Acanthopleura granulata; assembly: GCA_016165875.1. Lineage (NCBI taxonomy): Eukaryota > Metazoa > Mollusca > Polyplacophora > Chitonida > Chitonidae > Acanthopleura > Acanthopleura granulata. The sequence continues at coordinate 31,736,246 of JABBOT010000001.1, read as the reverse complement.
TAACTTGACAAACCTTAACCTTACTCCAGATATGTACATGTAAACTAATAACACTCAGATATTGTTTACAAACATACACTGTAGATCAAACATTCATCAATCGGACTTTAAATCAAGTTTCTTTAAGCAGAAAATATAAAAACAAACATGTGAAACTGCCAGTGCAAAAATCTCAACTTTTAACTTTTTAACGAGAACGCCTGAACGTACTTCTTTTGTTTTTATACATGTATTAAATAAACTGGTCAAACAAGTTGATTTTTTCTTAGATTAACTGTTTCACATACATGTACAGATGTATGTAATCATGTGTAACAAACCACAAAAATACAATGCAGATTGTACGCTTTCGTGAATTTGCACCTGTAACTTAATAACCTAATATTAAGCGTGTACATTTTGATAGTGTTCCAGGTGAGAGAGCAAGATTTCAACAACAATTCCTGCAATGCTCATTTTCAAATGACATGTGCTTATCTAATCATCTGATCTATCCTAGATACTATTCACTATATGACCGTATTAAATGACATTACATTTATCATAGCTGTATGAAAGCCTCATATCAATCATAAACTTTTAAATTATGACATAACATGCATTCCAAAATGTCACATAGACAAAAACTTCTGAATATAACAAAATGAATTCTATGCACACTACATGTACATGTAAGTCCATGTGCGTACTTACATTTAAATATATAACATGGCAATAGTTTGCTGACTCAGAAAGCCATTTAATTTATTTGAAAGATGGATTTTACAGCAGTCTGAAAGGTAAGTTACCGATATAAGGGCTGATAAAGTCTAAGTGCTACATTGTTTCCTGAAGTTCCCCTCTGGGTCACCTTCGACTATTTTATGCCACTTAACAGAAATTCTCTTTTACAAAAATATATCTCCACTTTTTGTTCTAATGACTTTTACATTTTATTCCATTAACCTTATCTCAACCAGCTAGAAAGCCAGTGAGAATACAAATAACATTTCCTCCCATCACAATGGGAGATCACAATATCAGTGTAATATATTTGTATGTACATGTATACCCTGGAAAATACATGAACTATATGTAAATTATGTCCATTTCCTGTTACAATGTACAAGAGATTCTGGATCAACCTGTGAACAACCTTCCATCCTGAACCAGCCCCATCAAAGCCTGACAATTCTAACAGTAAACACTCTCTGCTGTCAATAGTCTGGAGAATTGAGAAACTAGATTGTTTGATACTTTGATTTTGGAATGCTGATTGCAGGGAGCAAGCCTATTCTTCATTAAGGTGCACTACTGACTTTTCTTGTTCGGACAGACCACATGACAAAGGAATTCTTGTTCAGTGTTGGAACATTACTGACCTGGCAGGATAATACAAGAAAAAGCCAATCTCATACCTAACTCCAATTCCTGTAACTAGTTAGTATCCATGCTATACCTAGAAAGAGAACTATCCTAAAAGAATGAGTTATACTCTAAAAGTCAGCTGCACCTTATATACTCAGAAAGTGAATATATAAGCTACTTGCATATCCAGAGAGTGAATACATAAGCTACTTGCATACCCAGAAAGTGAAATATACTCAGAAAGTGAATATATAAGCTACTTGCATACCCAGAGAGTGAGTTATACTCAGAAAGCAAGCTACATGTATATGTTTACTCAGAAGGTGGAATATACTCAAAAAGTAAGCATCATTTATATATCCAGAAAATGAGTTACCCTCAAGAAAGTGAGATATACTCAGAATGGAGATACGCTTTATGATTACCCCTAAACGACTACATGTACAAAGTGAAATACTGCTACAACATGGCTTTCCACACAAAACCATTCATTTCATTTCACATGCTGTCAAGCCTATTTTATTTTCAAAACATGAAGAAAACTTAACCTGCCTGGTTACAGGACTATATGTAACAGTGCAAAGTGATTTAAAACAGGTGTAGTGAAAGACCAGATCAATGAAGTGCACTTCAAGCCAACAGAAATGAATCTTAAGCATAGATCAACGTTAACTTAGGCTGGAAGCAACTGTTTTTTTGTGACCTAAACATGTCAAAGAGCCTTGGAGTATTGATCCGGAAGCAAACGGGAACATCCGATTTAGTCATCCAGATTTAGTTGATCTAAGCAGGCCTGGGATAACAAATGCTGACTTAGCAATAGCTCAGAACTAAGCATGTTCTGCATGTGCGTTTGGTTCAATTGTATCCAAATGCCATGATCTGCATCTGCTCACACCCTATTGGTGACTGTGGTACATAACATCAAACAAACTGAATCTGGCCAGACACTGCCATCAGCTCAAGATGGCAAGATTTTATGAATTTATTTCACACAAAACATTATTACAAGTAGGTTGACTTTTACTGAGCTGGAACAACATGTTTCTAAATGCAAGTAAGCTTACACTAGATTTAACAGAGACTGTATTTACATATTACACCAACCTTATACACACAAAATACAGCTATGGCGCAGTATTACTATAGTTACTGTGTAAATTAAGAGGCTGGTTTCCATATGTTTGATTCAAATACACTTAATGTACATGTAGGCAACACAGAAATTCGAACACGTACACGATGGCTGCAATACACGATCACTGAATGAAAGTGAATGCATGTCAAAACAAAAACCAGAGAAGCTAAATTCACGAAAACATAAAAACGATCATTAAGCTTGAGGTGTGACCTATAAAAGATAAATCATGCAGGCCGGCTCTCTAGTTCTTTCTTTAAGGCTGCTTGCACACATTTCTGTAGAAAAAAAAAATAGGGAAAAAAGTAAAAAGCAGAAAAACACCACACTTGTTTCCGGTTAGTCCACATTATCAGTGAGCACATACATGAGTGCTGCACGTAGTAACACACAACCACTTATCATACGAATGTCTAAATTTAACTGTTGTAACAGTAAGATGCCTTTGCAAGGTCTAACGTTAACTAAGATACTGATAACTGGAGGATCAATCCCAATGTCGGTTATAATACAACACGTACATGTACATGCATGCAAATCTGAAAGAGTTTTGCACGTTTGTGCAACAAACCATGTATATGTATCACAAGGAACTTAATATGAACTATACTTCCTTATGATTTAAAATTTGTCCCAATTAAGGTACAAAATTTTATTTATTTATTTATTTATTTGATTGTTGTTTTACGCCGTACTCAAGAATATTTCACTTGTGTGATGGCGGCAAGCATTATGGTGGGAAGAAACCGGGGTGATCCAGGGAAATCCATGGCCATCCGTTGTTGCTGGCAGATCTTCCCACGTGCGACAGCGTGAGCTAGGTTTGAACTCACCCCTTTGCCACGGAATCGCCTGCAAACTTTGAGATCTTAATTCTTTAATGTGAGCAACTGAACAAGGCGATATATTCCAGAATAGATCTACACATGAGCTAATTATTAACAGCCCTGAATTAGGTCAGCTGTTCTGCTGGTCGTTCGGTCAGGTTTTCAAATTTTTGTAACTTCCCTTTTTTTTTAAAACAAAGGCCTCATATCTCTTAACATTCATAAGCCATTCAAGTAGCGAGTGGTCTGAGTACCAGACAACATGAAATCCTACAATGATGATGTATCTTCTGCAAATGTGCATGTACAGGCACGTATTTTCTGACTGTGCCTTGACTTTGTACAGATACTAGTACTCCGTAATCATTGAGTCCTCAGCGTCCCTCCACCAGCAGGGACCACACAGACGTCTTCTACCAGACAGAGATACATCATAGTCAGGTAGAGCTCAAACCACAGGATTTGACACAGACAAGTATGACATCCATCAGGCTGAGCTAGCCTGTCTAAAGTACTATTACACCTACACATGGACACATATAAGCACACCTAAGATCTAGCCCCCCCCCCCGTCATATTTTCTTGACTGCCATTTGGCTCAAAAGATTAACTGTTACCTAAATATCTTTAATCACATAAACTATGTTAAACAAACAGAAAAAAAAAGAAAGAAACAACACTGCCCTTAGCTATAGGGGTACAGATCAGGCCATAAAACCAGTCTCAGCAACCATCCATCAAATAATTGGACACATTCAAATTCGACTTGAGCTGTAACAGACACTTTGACTTCAAAGGCTTCATTCTGTTCTGTATTGACTTAACTAATGTCTACACAGGTTTGTGAAGCATTTTATTTTATTTTTTCATCTTTTGTCCAACATTTATGTAAACTGACCAGCCGGTGAGACACAACAGTGTGGAGCCTCAAAAACATGTTAATCATGTTATGTACATATACATATACACATACAAGTTCAACATTTGTACCTATTCCACAGAATTCCTACTAAACAGATGTGCGTGGATGTTTGTGAGCAGCACGTATCATGTGCAAAGTTTTATTTGCATTTAAATAATACCCTCGTCTCAGATAATATATGCAAATCACAGAGTATAACTATCCACGCATGTAAGGTAATAGATTATGAATGTAGATGTAAAAATTCAGCCTGTGCAGCCAAGTGAAACTATATAATACAGATAAATGTCCATGGTCATAACTACCAGTCTACCTGCACATGTATATGTGTACATGTAAGTACTACAATGTGTGTACTTGTATGTACCAGTACTTCAGCTTGTCTGTACATGTGCAACATGCTTTAATTACAAGCACTAGTTGATACTTCACACATGACAACAGGTCAGATGTGATTTCGGACTATGACCTTCTTATTAACTCGTGTCAATAGAGCAATTATGAACACGTAAACTTTGATTTCTGGATAAGGTCAACGTATCAGTTAAATACATGTAGTTTCAAACTATGGAATAGTTACCTGGTGAAAGCAATCCCACTATGTAATACCTGAGCACTTATATCATACATATACAACTTCCTACTATGCTACACCTGTACAGGTACATGTTTAATCCATTTTGATCCTCATTTTCAGAGATAACATTCTTTCAAAATGGCAAGGGGCTAATTTAAAAACAGACTTTTCTCAGAGTGACTGTTATATAGTCTTGATCTAGACCAAATAACTGTCAAAGCTGATTCGTATCTTGGCAAAGAAAATCTCCCTTCAATGTTTTACCCAGCAGAACATGTTTAACCACAATAGTGATCTTCTACCTTGTTTGTACAGGTATAGGGCAAAAAACCAGACATATAATTCCGAACAATAAAATACGATGGTTGTTATAAAAACAGAGTGTCCACTTGAACATCCGTCAGTGGGGCATGATCATCATGAGGGAACAACAGACAAGCTGTCAACTTTTTGCTGTTTTGACACGAGTCAATGCCACAAGATAAGCTTTCTGACCGGAAAGGTGTGTTAACTACCCATCTCTTTCTCATTTTACCTCTCCTTGCTCTACCTGAACATGTTAAATATCTAATGCCACCAAATGTGTCATTAACTATTTATGACACACTGTACATGTATAGTGCAAACTCGTAAAATCAATAAAACTGTGCCAAAATACATATATGCTAGTGTACATGCTTGTGACCAAACATTTCATGCAACAATGTCACAGTTTTGTAATACATGTACATGTGATAATAATTTGTGAGGTACCAGGACAGGAATGCGAGAGGGAAGTGGTTTATGCCATTACCAGGACTACCCACAATTAAAATTCCTGGATGAGGCCTACACGTGCCTTTCAAAATTTATATCAATGGGTCCAAATACTCTTTAATTGGAGCACCATTAGTGAAAAATAATTTAAACAGGAAATACACGGAACTTAAACTGAATATCATATACACTATACATGCAGGTAACTGAATCAAAGAAAATACATGTAAGTGAATTAAGTAGTAAGAATACGAAGTAAAAAATAAAAAGGAAAGTTGCTTTATCCAGAATTTCCAAATTTAAATGAATGTATTTTAGCAGCATCAAACTACAGCATGGTTTTATGTTGCTTTGTCTGTCAGTTGGTCAAATACTGGGCATACTACCTGAAAACATGCAGCTATTGCACACTTGCGATTGTTTTCACACTAAACTTTAATACATACATGTAACAAATGCTTTTAAGTACATGTTGAACTGAATGACATTCTCTCATAAATGTCATGGTGCCAGCACAAGCCAGATTTGAATCCACAACCTGATCGATGAGAACCTACATGTACACATGTTCTAGGCATGTTGTTGGTCGGTAATCCACAGCAATATTTTTGTGCCACATGGACAAACCTTATAAAAAAATCTGGGAAAAAAATCTTAATTAACCATGTGCATTTCCAATTTATAAGAAACTTACCTGTGGAATCCAGGTAGAGAAAGCAAAGATTTCCTTGGGAATCAAATCCAATGGTTTCTGGTGTGATGGACACCGCCTGGAACATTTCCTCTGAGTCTTGGACATATTCCAGAAGCAGGCAGCACTCGCGACACAGTGCCCACAGCTCCTCCTCCTGAAGGCATTTGTCACGTACAGCGAGGATCTCGGACAGAGGTACTGTATCCTCAGGCTCCTCCACCATGAGGCAGTCTGAGGGAGTCGGGGAGGCCATGGTCACACCCCACCTTGATCCTCTCAAAGGGATCTTAGTGCAACGGACGGAATCACCAGGATAAATCCAAGGACTAGAGGCTTAGCACAGCTCTTGGTACATACACAATCAGTGAGAGAGTTTACTTGTGCCTCTTCATCACTCTCTCAGTCAAGAAGTTATAGACACATGCATGATACACAGCTTGGGTATCAGTCTTTACGTAGAATATAAATTCACCTTTGCCTTCACAAGCAACAGAGTGTTAAATTTTGATATTTAAAGTCACATGCCTGGAACATGCTATATCACTATCAAAAGAATCATACAGAAAACACAGGTTTGCCTTTACCTCCTTAATCAGCTGTCATCTGCTTGCATGTGACATGTAAACCTTGGGAGAAAAGATAACGTGCAAGCAAAGACGTCCCAGATGTAGTTAGTCCACAGAAAGGATTACATCCCAAAACAGGTGGTTTACATGTACCAGTAATTACGGCTGTTCCTTGATCTCATCAATCTTGGTGTGTCTCCAAATGCTCCGTAAGCTGTTTGACAACTTATAAATGTTTCCTCTCATTCACTAGTATGTATATCTGATATTGATGTTGATGTTGCAGAAGTAAGTCTGAGGTGGTGGCGGTCATTCGTAGTTTCCTTTTCAGCGTCTGGCGCATCAGTAGGAACAGCTCATTAACACAGGTTATATCACACTGTCCACACCTTCTTTACCTGGGCGGTTACCTGTAGGTTTATGACGACATGTACTGACTCCTGTCTTGAGCCAGCTTCTGACGGGTCTGCTCGATCCCCACCGTGGGGAGATTTCCAAGTCTCAGTCATGTGACAGCAGGGGTCTCACAACAGCCCGTTAATCTTCAGCTGTCCACCGTGTCTCATTCCTGCAAATGAAAGGGGAACAGCTATCAGCCACATGTGGAGTAAATCTTCTGTCAGGTCACAAGTGATCAAGTACAGCCCTTGGACAGACCAAAGAGCAGGCCGTTAATGAATGTTAAACAGGAGTTAGCAGGCAATAAGAGGTGCCCCTTGGGGGTCAGGGTGGGTCAGGGGAAACATGTCAAAGAGATTTAATATTGGCTTACATCCACATACTATGTATAACACATAAATGAACATTCTGGTTCAGAAACAAGCACATGTACAAAATATTTATGCACATACTCTATACATGTAATGTATGTAAACCTGAGGCAAAAGGAAAAAATAAAACTTATCATAGCATAATCAACATAATGTATAAAGCCCTCAAAGCATACACACTTGAGAGATAACTTCAAAAATACACACATGACGCCTCGACAAATTAACTGAGCTCTGTAAATAGCAAAGGGGCATGCAGGTTGTTCTCAAGGGGCCAGGTTACTGGGGGTCTAGTGGCAGGCGTGCATTTCTCCCCCAGTCTCTGGGGGAGTAATCAGCCTACCTGCAGGTTTAGGCCTGCTAATCAAGTTCCTGTCAGGTACAAAGACTTCCAAAAGTGAACGTCTTACCTGGACAAAGCAAGCTAAGGTAACATGTCACCATTGTTCCCATTACAATACCTGTGTGCTAAAACTGCACCCTCTTAATGCAGTAAATACACTTGTTTCTCAACCAGATCTAGAACGGTTTTTAATACCTCACCTACCAGCCCACACATATTTATTATACGGCTAATATATTATACATAAGCCTATATATGTCCACGACATTTTTTTTCCCCGTTCTACATCATATCTTATTTCTTTATGATAATATGACCTATTTTTTCTTGTATCATTTTTGTTCATGCAGTTAATCTCCAGTGATGTTAATCATGTTTGAATTCGTCACCACAACACTTCTGTGTATTTTCCATTAACTTGTGCCTTTACTGAGTAATGTAACAATGGGACAAATACGGACTTCCTCAACCTGAGTGAGTAATGTAACAACGGGACAAATACTCAGACTTCCTCTACCTGAGTGACAAAGAAGTCAGATTGTAGGCTACATACAGGCCTACATTAAAAACTTTAGGATTAGAACGTATTATATTTACATAAATTTATGATATACTACTAAATTTATTTATTTATTTATTTCGTTGGCGTTTCACGCCGTACTCAAGAATAATTCACTTATATGACAGCGGCCAGCATTATGGTGGGAGGAAACCGGGCAGAGCCTGGGGGAAACCCACGACCATCCACAGGTTTCCGGAAGATCTTCTCACATATGGCCGGAAAAGAAGCCAGCATGAGCTGGTCTTGAACTCACAGCGACCGCATTGGTGGGAGGCTTCGGGTCATTGTGCTGTGATAGCGCGCTAACTGACTGAGCCACGGAGGCCCCCTTATACTACTAAACATACCTTCAAATTTACATGCGCAAGTAACATACATGTACTATACATGATCTGTTAGGGTATGTACATGTATTTCTGATTTCAAAATGCAACATTTTTATAACGTGATGGTGTGTAATTTCTATACAGATGTGAACTTAATACTACACATGGTTGAATAATTATTGTTTATGGAAAGAAAATACCAAGAGAAAAGTCTTAAAAATTCAAACTTGTAAATCAATTAATAAAAATTTGAGCAAGCACAAATTAAACCAGAAATTAGGACATGCACTTGTAATAAACACTATCCAGCATTACTGTGAAATAGGATAATTGGTACATGAATGGTATGTATACATATATATAGTTGTAGACAAAAGTAAATTATGTCCAGGATTGTAATAATAAAATATCAAAACCTTATTGAGAAAACTGGTTTTGCTACATCTGTTTCATGGTAGCTCTTTAGACTTTATTGGAAATTCAAAACACAGACCTTTTTATAGGTCCAATTTGTGTTCCATAGCAGACAAACACATAACAATTTATTTTTCTACTGACGTTATATACATTCTGTTTTTTGACAAATCTTCAAGCCATTAAATTTGTCTCTTCAAATAATTCTTTGGAAAATGCATTATATGCATGCGGTTTTTAAATTAAACTCCCTTCTCTTCTAGACACGTGTGTGTGAAAACATTCACAAACACAGTGGCAATTTATTTCACCATCAAGCACACGAGCTTGGAGTTTTCAACACTGAAGTATATTATATACAATTTACCCATACACATACGGACAAGCATCCCATGAGTATAAAGAGAGAGAATACAATTTCAAAAGTCAAAATAATAATATGCCAATTCTTGAATTGTAATGCTAAAAAAAACAACCATTCTGAGCATTACAACGGTATGTTAATAGCGTCACAGTTGTATTAGGCTGTAGAATACACCTGCCTATGCCATCTTCGACATGCTGTGAAAGAAGAGCCTGTGTAATTCACATCCTCATCTCAATGAGTCCATGGAACCCTGCGACAGAGTTAACAACAGGGGACAGAGGATTGTCAAGCTCAGGCGGTGCTCAGCTAAGACTCAGACCCTTCGTTACTGGCACCATCTTCCCAGCTACCCTATATCCTCAGACATCACACATCTATGCTTATTACCTGTCTATGTTTGCTCAAGTTTTTTTCTCCACGTTCTTCAGGAGGACTTTCACAAATCAGGTCATGGAGTTACTGGAACACAACGCACACTTTTGTACATGTAGCATTGTCTCGCTAGGGTACAAGTGGACGGGCAAATATGTGTGAATACAAATTTCGTAAAGAAACATGGACACTAAATAAATGGCAGACAACTATTTCCTTATTTTATGCTGATACATGTATTTCGAAATCATATCATACACAAAAATAATTCAAAATAAAATTCAACACACAATGTCCACCTATACAACTAAATTACATGTATATATTTATATCTTCAAAAGTAGTGGGCTAAATTTACTGAACACATGATGTTTCTCAATTATCTGTCAATCATATAACAATAACCACTATCGGCATGTGACCCTGACTTTCAGTAACATGCAGCAATGCGGTGAAATAACACACACTGAATCATGTAATTAACTCCTTGCATGTTCAGAGATGTCCTAACACTTCTCCTAATATAGTGAACCACACTCATAAGTTTTCTCATTTAACCAACTGTACAAAAATGATCCTTTTGAAATTCAAATCATGCAAAATGAATTCAAATAAAATCAGACACACAATGAGCAATGTTGATGGATGCCAATGAAACCCTCTTTGAAGTTTACTCATAAATGACAGGTAGGGTAATTCAGTAAAACTTGTTATACAGGTCTGTGAAGGATGTCAATATCCATATCTTAATTACCAAGACAAGAGGTAAAAATGGCCTCACTGACAATCAAAGTGTGTCTTATCAATATCTTCATAATGTGGATATTAATTGCAAAATTATTAGTTACCTGACCTTGTAACTTCTTTACAAAACTAAACATTCCTCTGACGTTTGCAACTCAAAAAAGCCCCACTTCAACTCATGGAACATTTTTACATCAAACAAAACCATTTACATGTACTTTACATCAAACAAGCACCTGTCCCATAAGCTAATAATAGATTCTACATGTACATATCTGTAAATAATATAATTTATACATGTAGTTATACTAGCATATATCAATCTTAAACTATCTGTTAACGTATTATGTTGAGTTTAAAACCCAATAAATGTCCAAAAAATTAAACAAGTTCAATGGCTTTCATAAACCTATTGTCACTATAAATGTCTTTCATAAAAAATAAGTGAGAACTGGATGAGTAGGTATAAAACAAGTTCCTGCAGTTCTAAACTTTCATTTGTTTATTTGATTGTTGTTTAAAAACCACTTTCTAGAATTTTTCTCTTTTGCATGGTAGCAGTCAGCTGTATAGGCAGAGGAAACTGAAGTCCCCAGTGTAAACCACTGACCCCTGGCATTTTACCGACAAACTTTCCCACACCAATATGCACGGCATAAAGCGGTAGCAAGACATTCAAGTAGTCTTCAACAAACGTCAGGCTGTGCAAATGATCACATGAGAGTCACTGACCACTTAGTGTGACCTAGGCTCAATGAACAGAGTCAGCGTGAGAATCTGTGTATAGAATCTGAACAGAAATTTATAGAACAGTAAATATTGCACTTACCTGATAAGTGGTGATTGATACAGTCATTGGTGGTTAATACAGGAACTCTTACTTTACCACCTACCATCATGACCATGGTCAATTGATTGAGTAGGTATTAAATATTGGTTAATGATTCATACCTTTTACAAAGTGTATGATATACATAAGCACCTTGCCTACATGTACATCAGAACAAGTTGAGATTACAATCAACCCTCATTATCAACGTCATGTGACAAGGCGTGTATGTAATAGTGTCCGTAAGCAGCCGACAACTACGTTGTATCTTCCTTATTTTAGCACAGTGAATCATGTGAGACCAGTTTATTGCTGTGTCCAATGTGTCATGAGTTCCAGTGAAAATCTGAGTGTCGTAGGTCATGCATGTGCAGCAATACATGTAACTTTGGACTCAGGATACCTTAAGTCATCGTTACATGCCAAATGTTGGTGGTTTACTCCAGGCAATCAGGTTTCCTCCACAAATATTACCGACTGCCATATTTGTACAAAGGTATTATATACATAAAATTCATGAGCTGGGTACACCAAATAAATAAACAAATAAAAATATATATGTTCATCAGTCTAACAACATGTATGTTTATCAACACATGCAATTTCTTAAGCATGTGCTAACATCACATTCAAATTTATGCATAAACACAAACAACAGAACTGCACAATCCTAGCATGCTCAACAGTTTCATGTATAAACTGAAAAGGAGAAACTTACGCATGACAAAGACCTATGCATGACGCAGATCCGGCATGACAAGGACATTTACATTATTACATTTTCAACCAGATCTGTCATGAACACGTTTCAGAAATTAAGTATTCGAGGCCGCAAACATCCGGGCATAAGAGGTTTTACTCGCGCCAATATGATTTGCTCGCGCAGACACGGCGATGAAAACTTTGTCAAAATAACACGGAAATTAACAAGGGACTCTGCTTCATGGCCTTGTAAGCCCAAAACTAGGCTTCCTTAATTTTCATAATTTACCTATGCTATGTAGATCACTTTGTATAAAACATGTAAAACATACTATACTTTGAGGTTATTATCAGCTGTAGTTCTCAGAAAACTGGCCAGTATTCTTCATTTTCCTATCCCTTCCCATGTTATCTTTCACCGCATCATCTGCTGGTCTGCCTTAAGCAGGTAAAGTGTTCAAATTAAGAGCTCATGTACATGTAATAACAAGCCATTTCAAATCCAGAAGACTGCAAAAACCGACCACGGTTTAAGTATAAACTGAAACTTCAGCTCTCAATAGCTAGCCTATGAAACCTAAAGTTAACACCTAGCTTTAGTTAACTGTTTACAAGAATTTAACTACAGAATTATGATTTCTAGTCTTCATTAGTTTGATAGAACAATGCATATATGTGTCTACATGTAATACCGTACCAAAATTATGAAACCAAATTACTCAAAATCTCATCGATTTTCTCGCCTAATCACCCTTGCGTAAGTACTACGATTCGTACAGCAGGGCAATAAACTGATGAAAAATCTCATAAAATTATATACGAATTCTGAACTACAAGCATCTAAAGTATGGCAATTCAATATTCAATAACATTATACATGTAGACCACGTGTTGAAGTCCCAGAATTGCAGTATGCAAAGCGTTAATCATGTATGAACGACTACTCCATACACCGAAGAGTCAATGGGGCAAATAATAGAATTCCAGACCTAGTTAATCAGCTTATCCACTCAACGCACCTTAGTGAGGGCCAATATATAGATATCCACGTACATACTGTAGTTTACCAAGCATATATTGACATCAGTGCTTCAGTACCAGCGTGTCATCCAATGCCTGTGATATGGCCAGTCTGACCTGAAGGGAACAGGGAGGATTGGGGAAGGCAATCTGACTTGGAACCTACCAATTTCTGCAATACACAAACACAAGCCAGCGGTGAGCCTGCTGCCATTGCCACACTGAGGCACGAGCAGGTATACAGTGCACTTCAAGAGGCTGGCATTCAAAAGAGCTAGCAATCAATAATTGATTAAAGCCAACCAAGGTAGATGTACATGAACTGAACAGTTCCAGATAAGATGGTGTACATACAAACACAAAAGGCAAGTTAAGCCACTGGAGTGTTTGGCTGACTTAGATCATCAATCTACTGTAAACTTTGGTCCTCTGAGTACAAAGGTCTCGCCTAGGAAGTGAACCATGTAAAAGCCATTCAAAGTCCACAACTTCAACAAGCCTTAATCACTTCAGCTCCATGACGTTACCACTGACCAGGTACAAACCAGGTACAAACCAGATAAGCCAGGTTTGCCATGAATGTCCTCCATCGCCCAGGTTTGAGCAGCAGTATGGGAGAACAACACACTGATGAACTTGGGGTCAGTTTTGGGTCCAAAGGCCTCAGTCTGCAAAATGCAATAATTAACGTAATAAACAGGCTGAGGTCATGATGGTATGACCTCCAACGTTGGCCCAGTGGTTAAGTTTAGAATGCGGTATTCATATGATTCAGTTCTCTTCATATAATTCCCATCTATTGACTTCAAGCCAATGGGTGGTGACTTTCTGTCAAGGAAACAACCTCAGATTCTCTGCGGTATGCCAATGTCACATTGCATTGTGGTTACCTTTTTACAGAAAAATGACAGACAGCAGCAAGACGTTTCCTTCTTGAAACTCAACTGAATCTGCAACCTGAATCTATGCCATCACCCATAGCTGCCAAACATATCAAAGTAACCAAATGAGTCACACATGACTGATCAGGACATTTACATACAGTGTAACACTTGCCATCATTCCCCTGAATCATGCTAATTTTTACTAACATCGCTCCAGTTGCCATCAAACTGGTGGAATATACAACCATTTACTGGTGCGACACTTCTTGTAGTATGCATTAACAACTCAAAAAGAGACAAAACTCTTTATTTTAAATCAATTTAACTTTTTAAACATGAATCTTTCACCGCATATATTATTTAGTCTAAAATGTTTCACGGTTCAATATTTATGATGTGTTTTTCTATGCTAATATACTAATTCATTATACCTCTAACATGTACAGCTACACTGTATTATAGCACCTCACATACTGATCAAGTAAACCGCATTTGTCAAAAGGATTCTAAGCAGCTTATGTCTTACCTGTAGAAGGATCTAAATCCACATCTGTGAGATTTCGTGGAGACAGATTACTGTAGTAATCCAATCAACTCCGACTATGAAACACACTACATTTCTTTGATTAGTGGTGTGAGGCTAGCCGTCTGCATATCAAACTAGTGAACCATGAATTTTCCAATGAAGACACATCTCTCAAGTCTTCATTCAGGGCTAGCTGCACATATATTACATGTATCAATGAGGGATTATTGACACCCCATGATAATAATATATGATTTATAATCAAGTTAACTTATGGTTGGCAGATTTCAGCTGGCACTTCACCAAATGACAGTATCAGGATAATCAAAGTGTGCGGTGGAGTCATCAAAAGGAAGGCCGTCACTGTTCAACCTTTTCATAGATAACAAATATGTTTTCTAATATTGTATTCTTGTTATTAACCAACGTATCACACTCAGTGCTACCTGAAACGTATGATGTAGTCAGTTTCATTGATCACAAAGGCTAGTACATGTACCTAACTCAGTTATCACGGAAACATTATCAAGCTAACTTGCTGTCCCACAGGGAGAACACCAAACCAAACCTGAAAATAAGCCACCAATGATGAAGAAATACTATTTCCTTAAAAGAAAACACACAGAGGAAATAAACCATGACAAAGTTTAGTGGTGAAATCATCCTTCTTAATGCATTCAGTAACTACATTTTTCACATTTGCCCCCTCCAGGTGTTAAATCTGAATCAACAGGTGATCATAAAGGTAAACTGTACACAACCAGTCACTGATATACACATGTACCGGTGTTTAGCAAGGCTGTTTGAGGAATTTGTAAAAATGTCAGAAGCAGCAGCGTGAAGATAGCTGGCATTGTCCTGAAGTGAAAGGTTAGGACGGCAGCAGAGGTCAGGGAGCATACAGCATTCAGGACATGGCTGGATAATTCAGGCACTGAGCCTGAATAAATACAAGTGTATACAGGAGATCTTGGAGAACCCACATTTCTCATCAGGGGAAGGCTTCACACACACAGCTTAACACCTTCACTGTCTTTGTGACACTGTGCCAAAAATTAGCCTCAAACACACTGCCTAGTGTATTCAAGAACAAATGTCATAAAAACAATGAAATTGGTGACAGCAAATTTTCAGGAGAAAAAAAAGAATTCAAAAGATTGTTGAGTTAACAAAAGCAGGATACATGTACATGTAATGTACAGCATTCAATTTATTTCAGCTAATTAAATGAGAGCTTGTAAACATGATATGCTCCATAACACGCCAGCATCTTTAATACCATAATCGATTGGATCACCATTTTGTTTTTTGCTGTATATTTATTTGCTTGCCTCCTGTTTACTCACAATAAATATTTTACATTCCTCGAGGAGTTTAAAGAAAATAAGCAGGATTTTTCCAAGCCCATGAGGGAAAAACACAGATCTCACTAAAAACAAGAACTGGAGGATGGTGGAAACTACACCAGGCTTTACAAGAAAGAAGGTGAAGGGATTAGGAGATGAAGATGAGGGGAGAATATGTCAGTGATTCTTATAAGTGGCTGAGAGAGTAGGGTCAGGGCAAAGTTCCATGAGTGTGACGTCAGAAATTAGTAAGATGAAAATATTAGATTAGAGAGAATTAATTAAGATAAAAAGGTGAAAACAAGTCAGAGAGGATATAGGAAGAAACATGTCGCGACAAAGATAGAATCGATAAGACAATCTATCACTTATCAGACATAAGGGGGGGAGGAGTTTAGGAGGATACTACGTTAGCTGAGAACTGAGGTGGATAATGGGATAATAGGTCTGGTAAAAGGTGGTGATGGGTAGATCAGCTCACAGATGGGGTGAATGATATGAGACTAGGTCAGTGAGAGGGTGAAGGTGGGAAGCTCAGCTCACAGATGGGGTGAATGATAGGAGATTAGGTCAGTGAGAGGTTGAAGGTGGGAAGCTCAGCTCACAGATGGGGGGAATGATAGGAGATTAGGTCAGTGAGAGGGTGAAGGTGGGAAGCTCAGCTCACAGATGGGGTGAATGATAGGAGATTAGGTCAGTGAGAGGGTGAAGGTGGGAAGCTCAGCTCACAGATGGGGTGAATGATAGGAGATTAGGTCAGTGAGAGGGTGAAGGTGGGAAGCTCAGCTCACAGATGGGGTGATATGATAGGTCAGTCTCAGCTCAGATGGGGTGAAAGATAGGAGATTAGGTCAGTGAGAGGTTGAAGGTGGGAAGCTCAGCTCACAGATGGGGTGAATGATAGGAGATTAGGTCAGTGAGAGGGTGAAGGTGGGTAGATCAGCTCAGAGATGGGGTGAAAGATAGGAGATTAGGTCAGTGAGAGGTTGAAGGTGGATAGATCAGCTCAGAGATGGGGCGAATGATAGGAGATTAGGTCAGTGAGAGGTTGAAGGTGGATAGATCAGCTCACAGATGGGGGGAATGATAGGAGATTAGGTCAGTGAGAGGGTGAAGGTGGCGAGCTCTTTTTCATTTTCAACCATTAGTCTCAGGTGAAAGGTACCAGGTACTGGCACATGCAGGAAATTAGACATAAGACTGCATCGAACAACTTAGCCACAGTGAATGTTTGAGGAACCTATTCGTTTCCAGCTTTATTACTACAGTACTAACAGTATAAACAGGGTGGAAATATTGTATACATCTGTGTTTCATATTTCATGCTGCTGTGAAAATAAAAGAGGGCTTACAGTGACCTACTTGCCATGCCTTTGATGTACTTTGTACTGCTAGGATTATTTATCTGTGGGAAGCCCAAATGGCCACTTAAAGTACAAAACACAACACTTATAGTATGAATGTTCTGGCACGGTACAAACAGGTTGGTCCTTTTACTCCCCTGCATCAATAAGGTAGGGTGAACAGGGGTCATTTCTAAGGTGATATATGTTCATGTGGGTGAGTACATGTACATGTAAATGTGCTACTGCATGGTATTGTAAAACACCGAAAGAATTTTGCAATGAGATCACCCAGTGCCTAAGAGTTTCTGTGTTACAAATATACAAAAATAACTGCCACATGTTAATATGTCATGTACAGAACAAATCGCTGAAATCAGGACAAATCCAAAACACTTAGAACGGCACAAAACAGTAGTTTTTGTGCTAAAATAAGGTACTGTTCAGTCAGATTTTAAATGTTCTTCTACTGCAGTTGTTCAAAGTTAGAGTACTATGTACTATGTAATTAACTTCAGTGACTTGTCCTATTAAGGTATTAGTATGGTATTAGAACTTACTTACCTATTAAGCATTATTAGGCATGTACGACTTAACTTTGAAACAACTTGAACTTACTCCTAGTCATTAGTACATGATATACTGTTGCTCCATTAATTAAAACATTCATTGTGACATTGCAGAAGTGAACTACACTTGCCTGCTCTGAAAAACTTGAGTCTTTCTACATAATTTGGGGTTCATACTGGTTTCCTTTGAGATCGTTCGGATTATTTGGGGATCGGCTTGTCAGGGCGATACCCTTTTGAAATTGTCAGGACTCAAAACTACCTTGGCAGAAAACAGCTTCGTGAATCATTTTCTCGTAAACAAAGTTGCCTTATGGCACTATACTGTCAACACCATCTTTTGTGAAAAAAAAACGTCACGAGAAATATGACTTACGATATGCTTTCTGTCAGTGGCCCTTTTGGGTCACCTGTACTTCATTGAGTGATTTTATTAATTGTTAAATATGTTCCGGACCAGTTATAAAGATTCTTAAGAAGCTGATTCATTTCGTTCCAGAGTTTTCATATCCCACCTGTGGCAAACTTCGTTGCACTTCATCTAAACTCAACAGTGTGCGTGTGTTGCCACGCACTGTTAACAGTGTAAAACACTGGCACACGGGGACAGTGCCAAACATTTCGACACAGTAGCTATCACTTTCGGTCATTTTTCTAACTGTCATTTGACACACAAAATGTCCTCTAATAAGTCAAGCACGTACCTGTCGACTGTCTTACCAGATTACACATTAACAACGCCATTTACCTGAGCTGATATGTTAACCTGTTTTCATAAAATCCGCTTCTTCTTCCCTGACATGTTGAGACAGCTCATCCAGGGGAGATAACTCTCACGACTACCGTAACGGTAGTTGCCTTCGGCAGTTGTCTAACTAAAAATTCCGGATGTGTGTGACCGTTGATGCATGCTCCTCTGACGTAGCGTTTGTTTGGCGTCGGGATGTGTTGCTTCTTTAACAATACTACAGGAAATGAAAAATGTAGTCAACAAGAACACAGTGGGTTGTTTGTATTCCTATATCTTTTTTTCACAGCACAGGTCCGGTAAAAAAAGTGTTGAAAGCTTCGTCGAGTCATCCGTGCGCCTCATTCTGCGGGCGTGTCGTGGTTTCACTTAAATGTCGTGTGTAAATATATACATTCAAATTTCATGGCGTAGAGGATATATCATTGTTCTATTCACTGGCCAATAGCCCTATATGTTCAGTGCCCTCTTTTGACATGCATGCAACGGTTGCATGTATTCGGGGCCGATTCCACGAAGTTACTTCTGAATTTCTCACTTCAAAATTTATTGTACCCAGTCGTTTTTGATACTGAAAGTGGAAATTTTGACTCGTGATTAAATGTTATCGTAATACAAATATGTCAGAATTTCCCAGTACAAGAGAAAAACTAAGCATTTTGTCGAATTTTGACTGAAGTCAAAAATGACTTTGTGGCATCGGTCGAGTTTCACACTGCTGTAATATGTATGTTTACATTCTACCCTCAAAGAGATATACAAAAATAAATATTCCTGCTTCATGAAATTTCTGCAGATACTCCTGATTTGTTACTGTGTAATTAGGTGTTGAGGGAGTGTATGTGTGTACTGATTCATTTGAGTATTCCCTCAACACAACCTCTGATAAATCCGTTGCGGGATGAAGAACTGCATTTTATTTAATCTAATTTGTTGCAAGAAACTAATGGATTAATCCGTTAGATCAGCAAAAATGTAATCGGTAATCTCTCAAATAATGAATTTAACTGAGGCTTTTTTCCAGCGTGATTAGAATATTCCTCTTATTTGACAATGATGTGGTTTATGTATTAGTGGAGGAAACTGTATACCAGGTTCAAAGGAAACCATCACACAGTTCTGCCCATGTACCTGACAGAAGCCCTGACTTGAGGAGGATCCCAACACCAAAACCGTCTACCCTGAAAATTTTTTTTTTGTTAAAGCTGTTCTTTGAGGGATTAAGGAAAATCTGTTCCCGATAGCAGATAATTCCATTGCTGGCAATGAATGATTCTGTTCCTGATAACAAATTAATCCCTGATCTGAACTGAATTAATCAGTTGCCCCTCAAACAACCGATTTATTGCACCAATACAGTTTTGCTTGTATACCTACAGATGATTAAAGACTTTCTTTAAAACTTGTACCAGCCAAGTGCTTTGCCTTTTTTCGCTGGCTGCATAAATGGATGAAAGAAAAGTATAAACAGAAATTGTTTTAACTTACTCATGCATGATTAACTCACTTTTGTCCCATAACTCAATCTTATACACATGAGGGTATTCTGGTGGACAACTTAATGAATGATCATCAACTTTCCCAGAAATCAATTCCGCTTAATAAACTACACTGTATCCAGATTTTTTTTTTTTCAGATCGTTTACAGCTGGTTGGGAACTATAAGCCCCACTTTCGTTTCATTATTTGGTATACATCCTTTCCATCAAAAGAGAACACATATAGAAGAAAATCAAAAGTATTTAAATCGAAACTTTATCCGAGCACGCACATGGCAATTGGGCCACATGTATGTGTGCAGATAGAGCTTCGGTCATGGCTTCATCCACTGAAGATCCATGAGTAATATCCGTTTAAGTATAGCCGAAGGATTTGTATCATTTATTAGATAAAACAGATTCAGTGAGTAACAATTAAGGAACTTCCGCTAAAGCGAAACTTTGTACATGTAGCTTGAAATTCCCAACGACAAAATTTGACAACAGAAATGGAAAAAATAGGCAACACGACAATCCTACATCTGAAACACTCACAGAAACTCAGAGACACTTCTCTGAAAGCCAGTTTTGAACTGCAATACTCTGTGAAGCAGCTTTGAGATTATGAACACGTTTGTTTTTACGAAGTGAATTAGTGCGGATCAGGCGGTGTACCTTTGCCTGTGCATATATGTTATCAGACATTCCTTTCAATTACCGGTGCACAGTTTTTTTCTAAGGTTCATGGCACATGATTTGTACACGCTACATCCGGAGAACACTAAGTTGTATCTGACACAATCTGCATTTGTATGCATAATTATTATACCGACAGGTATTGCACAGAGACGTCGGCCGAAAGGCCCACAGATCTGGCAGCTGGCTGGCGACACCCTCTCTTTTATTGCCTAGATCTCTAAATCACAGGTCCTTATCACACAACATTGACATGGCTATGTTCCTCAATAATTTGCCTTCACACTGGTGTATAATACACTCATAGATGGTCAAGCGTTGGTACTCCAAAACAGCAACAAATCTCTTTTGATCATTGATCAGATACCAGACAAACTTTCCACAGAGTGACAAACGGAATTTTGTGTCACACATGCATGCCGTATCAACTGGTGGACTAAACGTAGTATTAAACAAATTAATGTAACACTGTGTGATCCGGTCCGTCAAGGCCACTGACAACAACTTATTGTCACCAAGCAACATGGCCATGAGACTGAGGGAATTTGCTGATTACCTGGTTTTAAGACTGGATTAAACCAGCATAATTCTTTTACCATCACACATTTTATAGAGGTATGTCACAATATTTTTCAATTCCTTTTTCATGATTGATGCATGCATTTATGAAAATAGTCTTTAATACATCTCATTCAAAACATATCATAGCATGTCATGCTCAACGACAGAAAAAAAAAACAAAACTGTGATCAAAAGCCAATATACACTTAGTTGAAATTTCCATGCAATCAACTTCAAGATAAAAGATCATGCTAGGAATTTTCATTTCACATGATCAGCCAAGTTATAAGGAACAAATATATTTTTTCTCTACAAACTTTCAACTTTTGCCTAACTCGACTGCTGCTACCATTTCATTCGTCAATAAGTGCTAATTTGGATAATGTTATAACAAGCAATATGTCTTAAGGATACTAGAACCTCTCAGGGGGAAAATTGGCCAATTTTTTTTGTTTCACATTCTTATACTCCGTTCTCTTATCTTTCCTTTGTTTTCACGATGAAAACCAAAGTCGAATTGTAAATACCTAAAATTTGACAAAAACTATAACCTGTTGTGAACCAGGGCAGTTGTGTTTTCTTTGTTCCCCCTGAGTAGGGGATTAGCTCACTTCAGGGGGTTACCCGCTATGAATAGACAGGCCTCTGGTAGATGTGTATTGTCTCCTGCTATAATCTGTGCATGGCTGCTTGTGAAGACTATCCTAGAAGACCCATTAACTAGAACAACAGCCTTAATCACCCCAGCAGGATGTCACTGTGGGGAGGGTTTTATAAACCCATTTTAGCAGGGTTTGCTCAGAAATACAAAGGTAAAACACCAATGTACGCCATGATGGAATAAGTTAACATTTAAAATTTAACGTAAGTAGGTGCATATGTTCACATTTTAACTGGAGGCAGGTCAATTTTAGATCACAATCAATTGGCAAACTAATTAATAAAAAGTTTTATCACACAGCATGCTTGTCCAGACATCTTGGTCTTTTTCTCTCTTTCTATTCTTCAGATGGCTGTGTGGTGAAATAGTTTCATTTCTCGCTTATTTTTCAACATAATGCTTTGAAACTTGGCCCACATGTAGCTAAATACCTAAGCTAAAAAACAACCACACTGTATTTTGATATCTTTTTTAGTTTTAATAATATTAGTAAAAGAACACCAAGTTTCAAAAATTTTTTTTAAACTTCTGAAAGTTTTAACGGATCACTCAGAACAATCTTAGAAGAATTTTAAAAATATGTAGGACTGTTTTTTGGTTTAAATAGTAAACTATCCACTTGAGCAAGAAACATTTTGAAAATTTCCAAAAAACCAGCAATTTGAAAAACCTCTAATTTTTTTTCAACTTTCACTTTATTTTGAATAATATTATAGTTAGGTAAAGTTTAAAAGTTCTTTTATGAAAATTTGTTCATAAGTTGTTTAGCTTTCAGAATAAATATACATATGGCTATATTTGATCAATATTTTAGGCTACATAAGGCAAAATGTAAAATTTTGCTCACAAGGGGTTCTAGTATCTTTAAACTTAAGTAGAAAATCTTCATGTTTACATCAATACATGTAACATACTCAAGAATTGTGCACTTATATGACGGTGGCCATTATCTTGCCTGGAGTAAACCAAGCTTTGGCAAATTAAGTTAACAAGCAAACTATGTCATTTGTGTGATGTCATGTTGGTGAGAGGCACGTGATACCCAGCAAATTTCGTACAACCACACCAGAGGGCACTGCCAACTGTTTATTGCTACCTGGGATGAATTATATTCGTCCCAGTTCTAACCAAGGCCCTGGCAATACTGGAAGCATTGGAATGGGACTGATTCATTATTTCAGCAAGCAATATGATCCCCCAAAACCTCTGCCATAATGAAAAAAATGAAAATTATATGCACATATAACAACACAGTGAACCATGACAGTATATCTGTTTATGTCCCAAGGGTTGAACCAAGTTCAGTTAGTTCAGAAAAGGATACTGTGCATATATGTAACTGTTCAATGTGTAAGTACTTTATCACAATTTGAAACCCTAAATGTTCAATTATTCTTTCCATAAAATCTTCTCGGGTTAATCAGCTAACAGTAAATGTGTTTTCAGCCAACTCTAGCACTCCCTGAAGGATCAAAACAACAAAATAGAACAAAATGTATTGTACTCTAATCAGTTTAATTAAACATTTTTTGTTAAATATGCAGCACTGTGACATGGGTTTTTAATGATAACACAATGTGAACAAATCCATGTAAAACTCATCCTTTCCTCATTCAAAATATGACTTGGTTGTCACATTTACTGTGTTGATACCAAGGCCCTCCGTTTTCCTGATGTTCATAGTTTGCTGTTTATCCTTCCTGTGAATGTGCAAAAAGATTCACTAGTCCTGATACACAAACAGCATAGACATTACAGAGGTAACTACATTATTTCTGTTCTCTAACTTGTATTTTAACAAAACTCCACACTCATTCAGCAAAAAGTTGTTGGTGCTTTACAAATGTTATTGAAATTATGTTTAGGAGAAAAAAAAAAGTATTTTTCTTTGAGAAGAGGGAACAACAAAATAAGATTGAACTGCTAATATTGGTAGGATTATTGATGCATGACATATTGAAAAAATACATTTGACACATGTTTCACTTTGACATTAAATAAAGAAATTAAGAAATTAAGAATAACAGTAATGTTTTACAAACCTCTGCTGTTCTCCATTATCCCAAGATTCCATAACTTGTGCACATACTTATTGTTAATATGGAGAGCTTTTAACACTTCCTTGTCTGTAATAGAAGCCAACATAGGATTAATGCAGCTAAGAAGTTCTTAATAAAATCATATACCCTAATGCTGAACACAATGATCACACATCAGTCAGTCAGCTCCAGCAGTTAGCACCATGTCAGACAGGAGCAGCATGCACCAAGTTTCAATCAGTGTCTGACAATATTTCCATTATAAATAAGTACCTTATCCACATGAGCAACATTTGCAGTCAGTCTTGTCATCCTTGTCCTTTTGCTCTTGGCATATGGTAGTACAAGGCCAAATTCAGCATACTGTGTCCGAGTGGAGGGGGGTGGGGGGTCTGGGGAGGGAGATTCAAATGAGGTAGCACCATGGATCAGTGTGTTCTACTAGCACTGATCCATTACACACAGACACTGTCTTGAGGTGACCGCAGGATCAGCACAATGGAACAGTGTGTTATAGTAGCACATATCCATGACACACAGACTCTGCCTTCATATGGCCACTGGATCAGCACAATGGATCAGTGTGTTATACTAGCACTGGTCCGTTACACACAGACACCGTCTTGAGATTACCACTGGATCAGCACAACAGATCAGTGTGTTATACTAGCACCTGTCCATTACACAGACACCGTCTTGAGATTACCACTGGATCAGCACAACGGATCAGTGTGTTATACTAGCACCTGTCCATTACACAGACACCGTCTTGAGATTACCACAGGATCAGCACAATGGATCAGTGTGTTATACTAGCACTGGTCCGTTACACACAGACACCATCTTGAGATGACCACAGGATCAGCACAATGGATCAGTGTGTTATACTAGCACCTGTCCATTACACAGACACTGTCTTGACATGACCAATGGATCAGTGTGTTATACTAGCACTGGTCTGTTACAGACAGACACGGCCTCAAGATGACCACAGCAATGTTTAATGTGATGTGAAATTTGAAGCAAACAAGTAGGCTATTTGTATCAAATCACCAGGCACAATTACTCATATCGACAAAGGCAAAGCAAGTCCTTTGTCTAAAGCGGTACAAAAGATATGGTCCAAGCAGTCAGAGACAAAGGACATGAGAAACTGTGCATTTGCCAAACACATTTAACCATTCAAATCATAATTTTGCTGATGAACAGATTGTTAAGTAACACATTTAACAAACCTCTGGATTTCCTGTATCCCTCTATAACAGGCCAGATAGTGTGAATTGGCACACTGAGGTTGATGTGGGGGTAACATGCTCCAGAGGAGATATCTCTGTGAAAACACAACAGTACATGTGCAACATTTACTCAACATTCAATAAATCTGGTCTCAAAATCTTCACACTCAGAAAAAAAAAGATAAAAAAATAAGAGAAAAAAAAACATAAAAAAGCACTAAGCTATTACAAAAAGGAAACAGAAAGAACATTTAATTAACGTAGGTCATTTTGTATTATACAATTACCAAGTAGCCCAAAGTTGAGATACACCTTTCTGCGAGTTTTAAAACAGCAATAATCATCAATTTTACAAATACGTATTTTTATTTCTAATTTTAATTTGACACCTTATTTACATAGCACTTAGATCAAGTGATTCATGCACTGTGAAAAAGCTGAAAGATTAAGTTTGACCTTTTAATATGTATTTTTATTTTTAATTTTAATCTGACACCCAATTTACGGTGTACTTAAGATCAAGTGATCTACTGAGAAAAGGTTTGAATACCAGTGCCTTTGTCAGTTCAGGCAGCACAATCTCCAATAATTTACACGAGGTGATATTACAGTATTATTTAGACTGTAACTGAATAGAAAAACTCACTTTGCATTACACACAACTATGGCCAGGAGGTGACCCATACCGTCAGTGACCACACCGCCACTCGCTCCTGCATGGATAGCACACGTCGTCTGTGGAAGTAAACATACCAGTTTATACAATACATAAGATTGTATCCTTTATTTTCTCACACAATCTGCATAATAAGGAATTATTAAAAGGATAGACCACATCTAAACAAAGTACGCCTCATCTAAAAGCCATTTCATGCTGTTTCCAAAGCTGGTGTTCATTATTTTTGGGATTTTTTTCACAGTGCTGAAAATGGAAATGAAGACTGGGGAGCTATGGTAGACTTCTTGGACCATAATGAAAATTGGCTCCACGTAGCTTTGAAGCTCTTTCACCCATTACATTTAGAACATGGAGCTACAGGAATAGGAAGTACAACTCTTCCAGTAAGTCTAGAGTTCTTGTATGCTGCATTCTCCATACACATAACAAGCATGCAACAAAAGTTCAGATACACAGCAACTTTAAAACCACAAACGCGCCGACTTTACCTTGGTCCTTCACACTCCTAGCGGCCTCAAAGAATGAAGCCCCCATGTTATCAATACCAGTTCGATACAATGATCGTTACACTCTCCATGACTCGGTAATCAAGCAGATGTGCAGTAGTGGCGAGACAGCGATTGGTGCATCGCTTCGGTTTTCTGCCGCATCATAACTGCACATCTGCAAGATAACTGAGATAGCGATCAGTGTGTTGCTTCAGTTTTCTACCTTATCACAACTGCACATCTGCACGACAACCTAGACAGTGATCGATGTGGCACTTCAGTTTTCTGCATCATCACAACTGCACATCTGCAAGATAACTGAGACAGCGAACAGTGTGTCGCTTCAGTTTTCTTAGTGATCACAATTGCACATCTGCACGATAACTGAGACAGCGATTGGTGCATCGCTTCAGTTTTCTTACTGATCACAACTGCACATCTGCACGATAACCTAGACAGCGATCGGTACGTCGCTTCAGTTTTCTGTCTCATCACAACTGCACATCTGCACAATAACTGAGTTGTGTCTTTGCCTCGGATTGATGTCGATAAAATGGGGCTTCGTTCTTTGGGGCTGGTCAGATGGTACAGAAAAAAAAAAAGAGACAAAAAGAAAAGAAACACAAAAATGACCCACCTGAATTAACACAGGTATATCGTTGAATTTGGTAATTTTGGAAATCACCCCTGATGTCACTGATGGAGTTAAACATCTGTCCTCATCAAATATAGCATGCCCTGTGACCTGTACATCCAGACCTGTGGACCACAGTAACATGCATTCAGGACATACCTCTCTACAGATCTAGACATGGGAGATAAATCCTGATACAGAATACACAACATTCGTCTATCAATCCACAATCAACTACCATTATTAATTTTTATCTACTTCAACGGTGTTTTACACCGTACCAGTAATATACCTTTAAGATGGCATTATGGTGGGAGGAAACCAAGCAGAGCCCGGAGGAAACCCACGACCATCTGCAGGTTGCTGGCAGACCTTCTCATGCAGTTATCAATAAGAGATAAAGTTACTAAAGTAATATCATATTAAACTACAAATTTAGAATGATGTGATCAACCAGGATCAAATGAAATAAATGTATGATAGTTACATGCTGTGGTCAAACCCTCCAAATCTATCCTAGAGACACACTTGCTAGTGACCACTTGGCAGCAATTTGATGAATCAATCTCTACAGACTACAGCCAAACAAGTGCTTAATTGAAGAAGTGTGGTTGGTTTAAAACCGTTGTTATGGTTGCATGATAATTTCATGGTTTTGATCACTGAAGTTGGAGGAAAGTGCTAAAACTGCGTAAATAAAAGGCAAAAAAAAAAATAAATAAAATAAAAAAGCATCAGAGCATCAGTCTTTTATATGATTGAAGGTTCTCACTCTACTCAAGAATGTTTCTTTTCGTCAGGAGAAGACTTATTTTTTTTATTTCACACTCTTATTCTACATTCTAAATCTGAATTGTAAATATATTAAATTTGACAAAAAGTATGACATGTTGTGAACCAATGCAGTTGTGTTTTCTTAGTTCACCCTAATTAGGGTGATTAGCTCACTTAAGGGGGTTACCTACTGTTAATAGACATGCTTCTCATTCATGTGTATTGCCTTTTGCTATGAACTACGTACGGTTGTTTGTGCAGACTACTCAAGCAGAGATAACTAAAACGACAGCCTAAATCACCCCGCAAGGGTGCCACTGGGGAAGGGGTTTATATACACATTCTAGGTTTGCTCAGAAATGTCATGATAAAATACCAATTTATGCTTTCATGGTATTATGATAAGTTTTAAACTGTAACATAAGAAGGTTGATTTGTTCACATCTTAACTAGATAGAGGACAACTCTTGCTTAAAATTAATTGGCAAATGAATTACTGATGAGTTTTATCACACATAATGCTCTTCCAAACATTTTGGTCTTTTTCTCCCTCTCTACTTTTGAGACAACTCTGTGGTGAAATGGTTTTATTTCTCACTAGATATTTAAAGGAAGAGGCAGCAAATAATGAACATTACTGTCAGAAGTTGTAAAAGCTCCTCTATTTTCATTATCCAAGTGCAAAACTTGGACTTCTCAAACAGTCGACCCAGTCTTTTGTCTTACATATATCTATGGCATTTTAACAAAAATATCAAACTTTTTCACTTTCTTACAAACACATGAGAAAGTTAGGGGAAAACGTTAATATATAGATATTTTTTACCTGGTTTCTTGGTGAAATAATGGAGCTATAATTCCTTCAACTTTGTCATGATGTACCTGCCCAGCGTTTTCCTGATGTGTCATACTATTGTAAGCACCACAGGGGCCAAAGGCGATCACAAAAAACATCAGATTTTATGCAATCCTACCTGAAAGCATGAAACTTTATCCTTTTTCTCTCCACCTTATACACTAGTATGTCTGAACAGGTCACATAATATTTTTTTTTTTTGTGTGTGTGTGTGAACTTTGGCATTAAACTTGATACGTTATGTTTTTAATTTGACAGAGACACAGGATATCTTTGACAACTACCTGTTCAACCTTTATTTGGACGAGTCTAAGTATCATATGGAATGTTGTTTAGAAACTTGCATGCTTCATTCGTTTTGGTTGAGATGCTGGCCTATGGTTTTCTGGATTAAACATTTTACTGATGTGATAAAATGTTATTTTTAAGACAGAGAAAAAGTGAAAAACTTAAAAATTTACTATTAGTCAAATGAAATAAGCTTAATGTCACATGTCAACTCCTGAATATTAATTTGTGAGCCTGTCATAATGTAGAAATCACAAAAATCCACTCTCGTATTAACATTTGTTCGCATTGAGAAAAAATACTTTGCTGCATTCTATACGTCACCGACTTTTCAATGGCCCTTTGATTGGCAAATGGTGGTATCGCCTCCAAGAATGGCTGCGTCATAATGGAAGGCATGTTTTCTATATAACTCATAAGTTTAAATGTGTTTTTCTAGCAACAAACATGACAGAAAAATTCGAATTTTACATCACTGATAAGCAAAGGTCTTGGGCTTTCTTTTAACACTGCATATTTATTTGCTGCCTCTTCCTTTAAGCTAAAAAACAGTCCCACAAATTTTTCATATCTTTTCTAGTTTTAAAGATATTGGTAAAAAGAACATCACATTTTCAAAAACTTTTGAAATTCCTGAAAGTTTTAACTCTAAATGATCACTCAGAACAATCTATGGTGAACATTAAAATCTGTGGGACCATTTTTTACTTTAAATAGTAAATTATCCAATTGGACAAGAAAATTTAGAAATTGGTGAAAACACAGCACTTTAAAAAACAGCTCTGATTTTTTTCAAACTTTCTCTTTATCTTGAATAATATTAAATTTTAAAAGCTGTTTTGAAATCAGCAATCAGAATATATACATGTATGGCCATATTTAATCTATAGTTTAGGCAACACAAGGCACAATGTGAAGTTTTCCTCACGAGGGCTCTAGTAACCTTAAGTACTCAACAAAAAATCCTGATCTGATCAAAGGCCAACGTTTGTACACACTGCTTGCAATCTTTCATTCCCTCACACTGATGTCTAAAGAGCCATCATGAAATCTAATGCCGGTACCCGGTACTCAGTTCTGGATTAAGTTATCTCCCATCAAGTGAACTCACCTTCAATGATTGTCTGAGCTGACAAAGGTTGTACCCTCATCCCATCTGGCACTGGTTCTCCAGTCTGAAGTACAGCCATGTCAAACTGCTGACCTGTTGGTGTGCAGAACAGAATATCTGCTCTGAACCATCTTCTTCTGTTTGGAAACTTAACCAAGACTGTGAAACAAACTGCATTTTTGTTAGATACAGATAGTGAATAATTTGTTCATGGAAATTCTTCATATGTCGTGTTACAACAACAATTAAAACCTAGTACTTCATAACCTTAATATCATAGAATCACTGATTACACAATTCATCACTGACTCAAATTTTGAAACAATAAAATGAACATGACTGATGTGCACTAAATGTGACGTCTACAGGACAGTCCCCGAACGATGAGGATTATCTCCCATTAGTCCGCACCTCTCCCAATATTTACAGTTACTCTTTAAATTCTAACTGAATGTGAAAATTTTTAAGGCCCAACTCATAAATAAAACTACCTAGTAAATTTCTGTATGAAGCTCTTGGTTATAAATAATAACTAATCTACAAAAATTTGCCATCAATGATATTTTTGAGGGTTAATGGATTACCTCCCCTTACTCTTCTGTTGCCTCTATCTGATACAACATTGATTGATATGTAACATCACTTAATACAACAATACAACTTTACAGCCTACCTATCTAATTAACAATGAGTAGTTGACTTTGATCTTCTTTGAACAAATGTTTGTCAATGTACAGAAAAAACACTATCTTAAATTTTCAATTAGTAAATGGAACACTGAAAATGCTGTAAACAGACATTGGATTTTTCACCAGTAGGTTCTTATCTGCTTTTGTTTTGTAATTATTTGACTATTTTTTCCACACATTAATACTGGTTCTGAGTGTATTTCCTATGGTAACCCAGCTGTCTTACCTACAGGTTTCGTCCCCCATTTGATCACATGACTACAGGTAAGAAGTAGTCTTAGTTGGCGGTCAATCAGCACACCTGAACCCCAGGTAGATCCACTCCTGATGAACACCACTGACTTATTTGCCAGACTAGCACCTGTACAGATAAACAAAATAATGTCCAACGTAAAATTACTCATGAAGGTAAAATATATCAGTTATAGTGGAACTCACATAATCACTGGCCGTCATGTCAGTCTAGCTGGTTATGAATGAATGAACTCCTGCTGTGACTGGTTTAGACTAATCAGCGTGCTTTCATATAATGTTATGTACTGTGTCCAACAGCCCGTAAACTTAAAGTTTCTGATGATTTGATAAGCCATGCAAGCAAGGATTGTGTGTTGTAAACAACTGCCCAGTGACCCTTGTAAAAAAAAAGACACGTTACCAAGCATGATTTCCCTCTTGTTGTGGGTTTGTGGGCTATAGTATTCAAAAAGAAAACCCTAAAGAGTCACCACATTGGCTTGAATTGGCTACTCTCCTACAGTTTAAACTTTTAAAAATCTGTATAAATAAAAGGTACAACAGAAACTCTGGGATTTAAGGTTTGCAAATTAGCAGGCTCCACTGTACAATGAACTAATAAGAAATCAACTCGTTGGATGATAAGCTTTAATAATATGTTATTAACAAAAATCATCAGAAATTATAACCTATACATTACTAGTGTTTTTGTGAAGAGGGCAAAAAAGGCCTAGCACAGACAGTTTTGCTAGCAACGTATCATAAACCTGATTCTGGTTCCGGGGAATGACTGAACAAGTGAGACAGTCTGGTTCTGGCGTGATCCAATTCACTATAAAAGTCGCAAGGATGAGGAACGAATTAAATTATCAAATATATAATGAATCTTTATCATGAAAAAGAACTCTAAATGTTTTACATGCAAAGTTGTACCAGTAGTCCAAATGCAAAAATTAAAATACATCAACCCAATGGTAGAGGTCTTACCTAGCTGTGATGAATCTGTTCCAGTTTTCACATGAGAGCTCGTTTTAAGTGATCTAAACCCTGATGAGAGAACATCTTCCATGTCATGTAGAACCTCTCTCAGAGAGCAGGCCAGGGCCAGGCCAATCAAGTCATTGCTTTTCCAACACAACGGTGACACAATAATTCCATACAAACACCTGGAAAACCAAATAAAGTAAATACTTTATGCATTCCAAGGATGGAAGAATAAAAAATACAAACTTGCAAAATTTGTTTTACTTTAGGGTAAAACTTACAAAACAGGCTTGAGGAATGCAAGACCTGATATATGCACCTTAAATAGTAACTAGTCCTGACCATCAACAAAACACTGGTAGATTCGGGGTATTAAGATATTGCCCAACTTTCTGCCTCAGGAAAATAAAGAGTGCACTTGACAACACAGGGGAAATAGGAAGTCTGAATCATGACATCCTGTACTAAGGCATATGACAAAAATGTGAGAAAATACATTATTTCTACCTTTTTGCAAGAAGAGAGCTTACAGCTGATTTACAGAAACCAAGGAATACACAATTTGTAATTTACTTGTTCTCATTGCCGTCTTGGACATAGAGGGCACCACCTTCACTCCCCGGAATGCATCTTGCATCTGTCAGTAAAAGCACACCATTGCTTCCTGCCACATTACTGATGACACCTTTACTGTAAGAATTCATGAATACTTCTGGACTCAAATCTCCAAATGGTGTGGCAACCACCTCAGACACGTCTCCTATTCTGCACTGGCGCAATTGTGGCAAAGGTAATGGTCCATCATCACAGATGAGAGGAATGTCCAAACCAATCAGAGCAAAGCATGGCAACATAGCCAGCATTGATTGGGCAAATTCATCGTTCAGTGCAGGATGTGATTGGTTGGCTGTTGTGTTATTCATATCACAGTTTTGTGGATAGTTTTCATTGAATTTCCAGCCTGCTTCCACGGGCATCAGGTGCTTCAAGGCTTCCTCAAATTTTCCACATTTGAAAACAGAAATAAGTCTTCCTCTATACCGAAGCAGCGACTTTCCATAACTGTCCTTGTTGACACTGCAATTCAGAAGATCTGTGAAGTAGGACCTTGGTCTTTTTGACACTGGTCGAAAGTCTGCATCAAAAGACTGCACTTTTTCACTTTCTTGAACTAAGACATCAACTGAAATCTGTTCATCATTGATAAGGAAATGATTATATTTCCTCAACCCAACAAGTATTTCAGAATGGTGATTTAAAAATGGGGCTATCAAAGAGCCATGAGTGATCAATAAGCCCTGGGATTCGTCAATTATAATGCCACTAATACTGTTTTCCAGGTTGGCTGGTTTCTTCCCAAAGACTACAGTTTTTTCTTGATTGTTCAGTTTTGCTCTCACGAGGCAAGGCCTCTTGAAGCGCTCTGTCCCATTCTTCATGGCTACAAGCAAGGCTTTGGTGGCTTAGAAATCATCTGCAATGAGTACAAGTACATTTCTATATATATATGATTGGCGTTTTGTGCTGTACTAAAGAATATTTCACTATGATGGGAGAAAATCGGGCAAAAACCCAGGGGAAACCCACGACTATCTGCAGGTTGCTGGCGGACCTTCTCATTGGCGATAAAGCTAATGCTAATGCGCTACCCCTCTCTACCACAGTGGCCAGGAGTATATATATATATATGTGAAAATGATTTATTCTGCCATTTATTTGACTGCTGTTTGAAGAATGTCAGAATGAGATTACATATGTACACACATATACTAATATATATGTACTTCTATATACATGTACAACTATAATATATTTTCACTGACTGACATTTGATGGTTTAACTTTCAAACAAAATTGTAGGAGGTAACATTACTTTATTTCGGATGTACACGAAATGCATGTTTAAAGTATAAAAAATCGTATGTTGATTATGCCAGATTTGAACTTGCACCACTCGCACTTAGTTGGTATAATATTTCTGGTACAAGATTTTTGTATGACTGTGGCATGCAACTGAGAGGTTGCACTTGATAAAGGGCCATTGCTGATGACAATAACGTCAAACAATCAGTGAATACTTTAAACAGTTTTCAACTGTCAAATGATGAGAAATATTTGCAAGTGTTATCCACTTACTTCTTGGAAATACTAGCTTCAGTTAGGAAAAACCTACAATAGAACAAATGAAAGTTTTCCCATGCTATTCCTCTCTCATAATTTTGACACCTCTGTTTATTTGTCTTTTATCAACGTACAACAAGTGTTTTCGTTTCCCCCGTCCATTTCGAATTGCCACGTTCAACGTACTTGTCACGCTCACGCTCAATGTTTACATTCCATAGCTCCGCCCACTTCCTGTTGATGACAAGCCAGGATACATGCATATTCATGAGCGTGGGTATGCATACAAATGACTGGCAAAACCAGTTTGGCGGATCCACAACTCAGTCCCTCCTCAAACCCCATTATTCAAGGTTTGCATGGGTTTTCCCCCGTCGATATTTGCAGTTACGAGGTAGCTAAGTTTTAAGGTCAAATCTTGCTGTTAAATGGCTTATACCTTGGCTAAAGTGGCTAAAATTTCTTTTGGCTTTCGATTAGCTTGCGTCATGAGAACATGTGCACCGGCTGAGTGCTTGAAAGTAGACCACGATGTCAAAACACGGTGCGCGGTACGGGTTGCGAGTTGCTGAGTTACATCGGGGGACTTCTCTGCGCTATTAACACGCCCCTATCGCAATATACTTCCTACAGCGACAGTCAATATTAAAATCAGGTCGGTTTCACTCCAGCAAACCACAAATACCCCGCTTTTGTTCAGCTTGCATGACCAGCACTAAATATGGCTAGCGTACCTGTCACTTACAGAAATCAGGCAACTGACGTCATCAATGGTTGTGTACTCTATTATAGTCTGTTAAGTGTCCAAAATACAACGAATTAGCGAGTTTTACCCTTGTAGATGTAGCATAAATGTCTGCCAGATGACACTTTCTGAATACAAGCCCCAGTACGCCCTTAACGTCAGCTGTGAAGCTGGAAATTTCAATAAAGTAGACCAATGACATCACTATGTCAAAGTTCAAACCTGCCCATTCCCCGCTAAATGTAAACCCCGAAGGCCATTGGCACGTTACATGACGGTGAGTGTTTTCTGAATATTATTTTGCTGATAAAATTTTCAGGGAAAACGTTGGGTACTAGGGCTAAATAACTAGTAACGGCCTAAATACCATCAATTGTTGTGCAGAAACTAGTGTAGAAGTGCATACGTGCTGCGTGTCATTCAGTAGGGTTGATTTGAAGCCAGCCGATGCACTAATGCATTGTCTGCTGTCATGTCTCGATTTGGCGCTACGAGGCTTTAAACTTCGCATTCGTTTTCCCAGGGTACTGAAAATACCTAAGGTCGCCTGAACTGCCAGCCTTTCTTGTCCAACCTATGTTGTCTATTTTCACTGTTTCGATCGACACGAAAGCACACAGCACAAATGAAACATAAGATAGATAACCTAATTAAACAGAATATTTGTCGGGGAGTTCGTGTGAATGTCGTTGAAGTTTTGGAAACCACATAGTGAGAGTATAATGCTGGAGACCTGTCCCAGTCAGCGGATTAAAAAAAACAACCCTTTAATCAAAATAAAACCACTCATCGTGCTGTGAGCGTTCGGATCCCAAGATCATACGGCCAGCTGTTACAATCGTTACAGGAGATAGTGGTGTATAGGAAGTTAAGGTTGAAATTAAATTTCTGGTGTCCGTAAGATTTGAAAACTTGACGTCCCTGTTATTTCCCAACAAGTAATGGCCAAAATGGCGAATGACTGGCGATATAAAGACCTGTACCATTGTGCTGTTTTATCAGTTTATTGACAAAGAGAAGTGCAATAATACTTGTGCTTACCACTACATTTATGACCAAGGTCACAAGTGACATTAGTTAGAATTTTCTAAACATCATCATAAATATCAAATAAAATATCTTGTTACCAGTTAAATATAAAGTCAGAGGCACTTACATATACACCTTCTTGTGTTGGTAGGTCTAATGTGGATGTACAACAACGAGCCTTGCTTACTGTTGTGAGGGTAAATGTGTCTTGAATGTAGTGGATCAGAAAATGAGTCTGTTTGGCAACAAATTTCTGAACACTAACGACCACTTATTAGGGTTAGTGGAAGCTTTTTCTACATGTATGATCAAAAACTGCATGGTTATCATTTCAGCTAGTGTTTACAACTTGAATTGCTTGATTCATTGTAGTGTTTGTGTTCACATCAAAAAAAAAACAAAAAACATTTGTGTAAAGCAATAAGTATACTTCTGAATAAAAGAGAGAAACTAACATTGGGACTGTTTATTGGCCTATTTCATGATTTTTTTTCTTGGACTGGCAATGTGATACATGGCTGCATTAACTTTCAAGTTGAAAAAAGATGAGTTTTCATGGGATGAAATTGATTGTTTGCAATTTTTACAAAGTAGTTAAACACTTACACGGTGTTCACCTAAAAGTCTTTATATACTGGTATGTTTACAAGAATACAACACATTGACTTGCATGTAATATTATTACTGCAATACTTGATAATTCTAAACAAATTACCTACTGGCATGTCTAGCAATCTTCATACACTGGCAGTCGTACCCAAAATCCTTTCAAATTATTAATTCTCAAGCAAACATTTGAGAGAAAAAAAAGGGAAAGGAGATTCATACCTGTATTGAAAAGTTGGGAAGATATCAGTGATCAAATTTATATGGTAATTGTCATCTGTATTTACTTAGTTTTACTTGCATGTATGACTTAATTTCAGATTTACTGTCAGATGAGATTTGAATAGTTTTCTCTTGTGTCTGTGTTTATCATTAAATGCTTTGAGGTGTGATTTGGGTTCAAACAATAGGTTCTGTTATGTGTTGTGAAAACAGTTTGTGTATTAAGCTCTGAATTTTGGGGGTATTACATGTGATGCTTAGTTACATTTCGACTCTACAAATGAGTGTCTTTTTTGTTTGTTTTTTTGTTTATGAAATATTTATTAATGTGTGCCCCACAGAAGTTTGGATTTGAAATGAATTCTTTAATGCTTCTTCCTAATAAAATTTAATGAATATAAATCTCTGAAAAATGACACCTGCTTGGTAATGATGTATGTAGGCATAATTTTTTTTCTGAATAACTGAATTGAACTGGTGTGAATGGACAAACTCGTCTGTCATTGAAACGTCTGGATAGAAAGTGTTTCTGTGGTCTGCATTAGCCCTTAGTATGTCAGTCTGAAGGGGCAGAGATCATCAATTTCATACAATCCTTTTCGTGCCAAAGTAGTTAAAGATATTTTATTTCATGTGCATATATATGTATAATATGTTAAACAGATCTTAAATCTTAAAAACTTAAAGATGGTGTGCTTTGTTTCAGATCCCTGAGTAATGACACCATGGAAGAAAACGAAGTGGCAGAGATACACCACAACTGACCTTGCCTCATGGGTAAGAAGCAGTGTACAGTATGTGCTCTGAACATGTACTTTCAACTAATCCTGAACACATTCCAACTATGGTTGTACAGAATTGGTTCAGTCATAACAGATTTTCTGTTGACAAACTGCCTTCCTGTACAGGTTAACGAGGCCAAACTCATTCATTTCTATATAGTTCTGAAAACAATACTTGATGAGAATTCCTTCCTAATAACCTAATGATGCATCATACTTTGAGTATAGCTCAGGGAATCCATGTCTTGCACACATTCACAGTCAAAGTTAAATATATATAATGTGTATTGTTGTGCATCAAGGCGCATCTGTTTCATTGTATCAGTACTGGTAGTGAAATATGTAGGCATGCAGAGCAATTAGTAATACCTATCTGTCAATGACCAAACCTTTAGTCACTGATAGTGACTTTATCATTTTCCTGTGTTGAAAGGAGATGTTTTTGTTATTGGTATATTTACTTTGACATGTTCAAATGCAAGGTTTTCAGTGTTCTCCAAAAATGCTTTAAAAGTCTGGCGTCCTTGTTCTCAGCACTGAAGTCTGATGGGGAATAAGCTAAGTTTTGTAGATTGTTACTGCTGTTGAATTAACTGCCGTTGTGGGTATTACATGTCAGGATGGTGGGATGGGGGGGGGGTAGGAAGAGGTACCCCATGTATATATATATTAGCAAATCAAGCTCTCTTTAGCTCAGCTGCGGAATCAATTTTTACGGGTTGAGTGAGAAAAAAATTGATGTACCAAAGCAGTTTAAGGGTCAA
Source organism: Acanthopleura granulata (assembly GCA_016165875.1). Lineage (NCBI taxonomy): Eukaryota > Metazoa > Mollusca > Polyplacophora > Chitonida > Chitonidae > Acanthopleura > Acanthopleura granulata. Next base: position 31,697,878 of record JABBOT010000001.1, on the reverse strand, counting down.
GGAAAGCAAAAAGCATGAGGTACCAATATAGTTTAAGGGTCAAGGAAAGCAAAAAACTTGAGGTACTAATGTAGTGTAAGGGTCGAGGAAAGCAAAATACTTGAGGTACTAATGTAGTTTAAGCATATTTCTGAACAGTTTTGTGTCCCAGTTGTAATCTTACCTTATTTTATGTTTCAGTTCCCAGTGAAATGGAGGATGGCCTGTGCTTACTAGATGTCATAGGGTAATGTCTTTCTCTGAAAATTGAATGATCTCACATGTTTTCTTGTTTCACAATGACAAAGTGTTAAAAAATGTTTTTTGGGCTCTTGACCATAAAGATGAACATTTTAAAACTACCAGATTTCTACCTGTGATATGGTTTCTGTTATGTCTCCTCATCTTTAATAAGGTGAAGTGTTGGGACTTCAGTACAACGGCAAGAGTACAAATAGCTCTACAAGTAGTGCCTAACTAAAATCATGGTAAAATGCTGACAGTAGAAACGATGTTTGTTACCTTACATATACTTGCTACAGGGACACATTTATTTCAAGATATGACCAAAATAATGTTGATAGTGATGTTTTTCCTTCCAAGCAATAAACCAATAATTGATGCTATTAACCATTCAAAACACTGAAGACCTGGAGTGTCACTGACATACTTTCAGTTATACAGGCCCCTAATCCAGGATCAGTTTTAAGACGGTGATGTTACCCACAGCTCTGTTTTGAGACAAGTAGATACACATGTGAATTTCAATTTTCATGCACTATTGCACTGATAATCCTTGAACATGTTAGTCATCAGACAATATTTCCACAGACAAAAGCCTCCCTGAAAACATTTTGATTACACTTTTAACTGGTTTCAGTGGCCCTAACAGATCTTTTACATACATACTTTTATATGTAAATGGTGCCAAATAACTTCAAATTCTCATTATATTTATGGAGTAATATTTAGAGTAGAAAATTGTAGTTGTCATACTGTAAAATGTCTGCTATGCTTTGACTAATCCGTACTTGTTTGTATGGCTCTGTTGTAGGGACCCTAACCTGTTAAATGAATTTCTCGATGCGGAGGGAGAGTCTGGGGCAACAGTGAGTTGAATTGTGCTTTCCTGAACTCTGTTATTGAGAAGCTTTTTATGTAGTGTCAGTCTAAAGGCAGTTTTGTATAATGGCACCTAGGGGTGACATTTTCGCCATATCTGACTGAAAAAATGGCGTGTACACGGTTGTTGAATATGTCTTTTTGCTTCACCTAATATTTGTATTTAATAATGTTAAAAAAAATTACTGACATACTCCTTGGCACCTAATCTTGCTTATGTCTACTCCTTTTGTGTACTGCACGGGAACCTCAATGGCTGAGGTGTTAGCATGCTAGTGTAGCACAGTTACTTAGGAGTCTCTCACCAAGCTTGTTACAGGCATCGAAAGTTGGCGTAAACGAAACGATCGTTCGTGCGTCTGAAGTGTAATTGTGCTGACCGATAAATCTGTTGCACTGATCTGTCCCCAGGGACGTCACCACAAATATAGTGCTAGAACTGAGCAGCGCTCAATGGATGTTATTAGAAACAAACCTTAGCGACCGTTTCAGTCTGCCTGGCCCCTTGAAGAGCCTAATTAACCTACACATAACATAGTTCATCTAGATGGCACCTCTTTAGCCCATTTCTTTGTCATTTTTGGGTTGAATCTCGAATCATATCTATCTAATTTACTACCTTTACTGATGAAGCTGTGTTGTGGTCACATCTGTAATGTCTGAGAGCACTTAGAACGTACCACACGCCTCACCATTCTGGCATGGAAAACATCTTGAAAACTTTGACATTTTCATTGTGAGTTCCGGTTTAGGACTTCGGGTTGCAATGAATGTCAGAATTTTAAAATAATAGCCTGATATCTGCATCGATGGACTACACACAATTGTGTCAATGCAGCCTTTGTATGATACATGTACGAGACACCATTGTCTCTGCATGTGTATTGTTTGGCAGGAATGTGAGGTGAATTAAAGTAATCTGTCAAAGTTTCCAATTTGGATCAATCTACCATGGATTGGACTTCAGTCATGTAATTTTTGAGTAACATAACATTGAAATGACACTGAACAAGAAATTTCTTTGTAAAGAGTTATCTGCGCGGTGAACAACATGTCGCTGGATTTAAATCACCGTACATTGATGGTTGGAATATGGCTTTGACACAGATTATCATCTGACATCATCATTTAGGTGAGCTCTACTTGAGAGCGGATTCTTCGACTTTTTCAGTCTGAGCAAAATGAAAGGCTTTGAAGAAGTTACAGTAAATGAAAGGAAAAAAACTACTAGTCAGTGGTAGATTTTGTTAGCCACAAGTTCACATAACCAATTTGCACGATCGATTGGTCTATTTTCGCGCCAAGGTGTAACTGAACGATCAGTCATACAAGGATGTTAAAAAAAAATCTGTAACCGATTTTTTGGTTACGTCAACCACCCAAATTTCATTGCCTGCTGTTACTGTGAGTTAAGCTGAGGTTTGGCTTCCTCTCCGGCCCATGTGGGAATGTCTGGCAGAAGTCTGCGGAGGGTTTCCCTGGGGGCTCTGCCTGGTTTCCTCCCATCATAATGCAGGCTATCATCATATAAGTAAAATGTTTTTTGGCTTGAAACACCAGTCAAGCAACTATATAAATACATACTGCATATTAATGTCACTTACTCTGTCTTACTGCCTTTCATAATTGTGCAGCCCATTTCCTATGGCCATATTTCATCCCAATTGCATTGTCCCATGTCTATTTTGTTTTGTTAACTAAGCTTTTTCTGCTAATTAGGTCTGCATGTAAAGTTTAACTCTTCAGAATATCATATTTTCTGACACACTGCATGTGCAGGTTTAGCATGAGCCTCATTATTGTATTTTAATTACAAAAGCACTGGTGGTGGTTCATGTTGTTTGGTCTTTAGATGGGCGTGAATGATGCATTAAAATTTGTCTGTGGGTGTGTCTCTCAGTCTGTTCGTCTGTTTAAATCCAGAACAATTTGATGTAGAGTGACCAATTATGGACGTGTGTAAAGCATGAAGGAAGCTTTATTGAAGTGGTACTTTCTGGTTTTTATTAAATTTTCTTTTAGAAGTTTATGGTTACAGTGTATGCCCCTTCCTAAACATACCAGAAGGTAGAGCGCCATTCTTGTATCCACAAGGTATTATACAGTATTTGGGTTTGAACAGTATAAATAGAATGCAGGTTTTTAGAGATGTGATTTTGAAAATAAGTCCCTTTGTGGCTCAACATTGCACTGTTTTTTGGGCAATTTGAGATTGAAAATGGGCCTGGATTTATAACATTGGTAATTAGCTAAAAATATTATGGTAATGATCTGAATTATGGCCTTCAGTGTAGGATGAAATGTGCAGAGACATTGTAATTTTGAGAATAATTGCACACCCCTCGCCGTAGGTAGTTAGAATCGTCCGAACGTGACATATTCCTAATGCATAAGGTACAAATCTTGAAATACCTGGGACCTAAGCTCTAACTTTACCAAACGGGACACAAAACATGGAAAAACATTCCAACTTTCATTTCAACTCTCGACTTTCATTTGAAAGGTGATACACTCAGCTTGATGTTGATGTATGAATGGACAAATATCCATTTTTTATTGCATGAAGGATTTTTATAGAATTCTATTTAAGAAGTGAGCAACACCCAAAATTGTTTTCAGACATTATACATGGCTTTCAGCATTGGTTTGATTTTCTAGGGTTCAAAGCTCAGATCATTTGTCCTGTCTACACAAATACTAAATGTTCTGCCGGTTACGTTCATTCATGTTGATTGATTAAAACCAAGCAACTTGTGCGGCAATTTTGGCCCTTAATCAACTCCTTCATGTATGCGTATATTTTTAGTACCATATTAATATGTGGTGTTTATCAGACTAGGTAAGTACAGCGATGAGCTATTTTCGTTGTGGTGCTGGGTCAGAACTGGTTGGGGAGTTGCGTTTACAAACATTCATTTGTTTTGTCTTGCCCCTTTACCTCTCTTACCCTACCAAGATCCTGGGAAGTATGTGTGCCTTTGGTGACTGGGATGTTCTCTTGAATTTAAGATGGGCTGTAAGAAAACCTGTGTTTTTGACATTTCAGTTGGCCCATGCACACTCCCACTGCAGGAATGGACTTGGTGAGGAAATGTTTGTCCACCTTGTGTCGCTCAATAGGGAGAGCATTGGATAAATTGGATAGTCCCAAAGGCAGATTTGACGTTTTGAGATATATATTCAGTTTAGATTTTATTTGAACTAGATAAATGCAGATGGATGAATGATCTGGAAATCAGTGTTTTTTTTACAAGGTGCTGGATGCAGTCAGGAAAGACTTCTTTTACATAGAGGTCCATGTGTAACATTAAATTGATACAGGGGACACTGAAGATGATGATTTCAGTTAGGAAGAGTCTAATGCTTCCCTCACCAGAAACATCACCTAGAATTCACATAACCACAAGGCTGATATTAACTTTATGTATTTGCTTCTCTGACCTCAATATGGTAGTTAACGTTACAGTTTGGGCGTATTGCACCGAGCATCCATTGGTATTGTAATGCTTTCAGTAACTCTGTCAATTAATAATAAAACTGTAGTGTTATGTTATGTGCAGAATAATTGCTTACTACTTCGGCTTTTTGCTTTCAAATTGTGTTCCTTCTTTTTGTACAACTATATTAAACCACAATTTGCCCTTTTTTATGGTTTCCACATCAGTGATAAATCAGTGTTCTTGAAAACCTCCCAAAACAGTTCCCAGACAGGTGTAAACAGTCATTGAATTACTCCTTGAGGATAACGGGAAGGGGAATAGTTTGATGCCCCAAAATCTGCAGAAGTAATGATCTTGTTGGCAAATCTCTCTACACTTCTAGGCTTTACTGAGTTTTTATCAGTATTGTATGCATGTGTGTTAATGTTGTGTTTCTCTGTGTTGTAGGCCCGACCCCAGGCAGTGGCTGCCGCTGCTCAGGCTCAGGCCGAGGCCCAGGTACAGGCGTCCTCGACTACGGATGGCTTCCATCTCAACTCGTTTGAAACAGACGTCACTGCAGGGGGCTTCCTCACACCCAACACACCTAGCCAACACATAGGGACAGCCCAAGGAAACCTGAGCAATGCCCAGCAACAACAACAACAGAATTCTTTGTCTTCAGACACCCTTCATTTCATCTCGCAGCCCATTCATAATCAGTCATCTACACCTAGTCCCAGGTAGGACCTCTATCTAAGCAATAGCATGCTACAATATAAAGCTTTCTAATAACAGAGTTTGCCTTGTGTTGTTTGACCGTATCATTGGGAAAACAAATTGTGTGTAAGTTACTTATTTGCATGATTCTGTGAGATCTCTTTATGTTAAAAAAGTGGTCTAAGGGTATCTGCCTTCAAGGAGACAGCACACAACTTCAAAATCAAGTTACAGGATCAAAGGAATGGTTGCAACCCACAGATAGTCATGAGTTTCCCACAGGCTCTGCATGGTTTCCTACCATCATAATGCTATCTGCTGTCATATAAGTGAAATATTCATGAGTAAATCCTGGTGAAATAAAGAAATAGTTTACTGAGTATTTCCAGATGTCCTGTATGTAAACGTTGGCGATGTTTCTAAATCTAGTCCATATTGCTTTGTGACAAAGCATGGTGGAAAGTTTTTAGCTTTTTTTACCCCTCTGCCAGTTTTGGCCAATGGTATTGTTGTGGTAGTCTGTCCATATTCCTCGTAAACGCTCTATCTCTAGAAAGGTTTATTCGATGTTCACCAAACTTACACCACACTTTCACATTGGCATGAGGAAGAGCCCTATTGATTTTCAGCGACTAACCTTTACAGTAATTGGGTTCATTTTAAATTAAAGTTCGTATAAGGCTTGTGAGAGCTCTGTCTCTAAATTCTTGTAAATGCTCTATCTCTTGAACGGTTAAGCCCAAGTTCACCAAATTTATACATCACTGATATAATTTTATGAATGGCTGGTATTGTAAATAATATCTCTTGGAATTTGTATCTGTTGGATACATTGTACTTGTGCTCAAGCACTGTATTTTCTCCTCTGATTCCAGGCCCTCCCTGTTTCAGCATTTTTTCCGGTTTCTCTGGAGCTGAAGCAAATTATGACCTGGTAGGACGCAAGTCTCCTTGAAGAAAACTAAATCACAACATAGTGATGGCCTTTTGAATAAATTTTATGTTTGTAAATTTTTTCAGAAATGGATCTCCTCTTGTTCAAGGCCAGCCCACCCAGGTGATCAACCCTCTGACCAGTAACCACATGCAGTATCTGCAGGGCAGGAGGAGTGCTAGCCCAGCTACTGGTCAGCACTATGCCAGCTCCAGCTCTCCACTGGTGTCTCGTTCACTCACTCCCAGTCAGAGCCCCATCACCATTCAGACTAATGTCGGCTCCCCGATGTTCCCACACTCCATCGCCCCAAACCAGACTGTGGTTAACAGTGTCAAAGTCAGCCGATCAGTCACATCCAGTCAGACCACCAGTGTTACTCCGGGCAGTGCCGTCAACATGAACACATTCCAACTCCAGACCTCTATGCAGCCCCCAATGCAGGTTGCGAATGCTGTGCAGGTACAAGGTATCCTCCAGACCCCCACCTCGGCCTCGCAGGGGCAGTTCACCACGTCAGGGGGCCAGCAGTTCATCCAGCAGAAGACGGTGGTCCCAAACATCGTACAGACCCAGCCTCAGCAGGTGCTCCATACCCAGCCAGCTCAAACGGTCATCCATAATTTACAGAACCAAAACCTGCTGCAGGCCATTCAGCAAAATCCCGGGCTTTTGCAAAACATGAATTTTGGTACTGCTGCGAGTTCAGCTCAACAAGTGAAGTCTTCGTCGTCAGGTGTGAATGTGTTTTCAGCTGTTCAGGGGTCAGTGCAAAATCCAGTAGGCCTACAAGGTACTATCATACAGACTGCCCAAGGGAAGAGCATCCTGATTCCCAATCAGCTGCAGGGACAGCAAATTGCTGTAGCTGGTCTACAGAACCTACAACCCATAGCTGTGAGACCGCCTGTCAATTTAACTCCGCAGACCAGTGGCAGTGGGATTACCACAATCCAAGGCACAGCATCTAACCCTGTCAGTCAGCCACAGATAAGTGTTCTCAATCTCAACCCACAAGGCCAGCAAATAGTTATACAGCGAGCCCCCGGACCTGGGCAGCCCCAGAATATCATTCTGAGGACTCTTCCATCTAATTTCATTCAACTGCAGGCTGCAGCTGGTCAGCCCTCACAGATATCTACCTCCCAAAGTCCAATCCTTTCCCAGATTTCTCAGACTCCGCAGAGCCAAGGCAGCATTCCGCTGCAGCCATTGTTGAGCTCTAGTCAGGGACAGCAGATCAATTTACTTAACCAGGCTGGCCAGCTACAAGTTGGGCCACAAGGCACAGTGACGTTGAATATTGGCAACCAAAATGTCAATATACCACAGGTCCCTTCAGCTGGATCATTCCAGCCCACCCAGCTGCAGGCGCATCCTCAGCGACCCTTGTCAAACCAACCCACACTGCAGCATTCAGCAACCTCTCTTCCTGTGATATCTCAGTACTCTATTCAGCCTTCCCAATCCACTCCCCAAACTTCTACTGTAGCTACTCAGCAGAAATCTTTGAAAAAAGCTAACAAAAAAGCCCAGGCTGCTGCTAATAAGGCACAACAGTTGGCCGCAGCAACGGCCAGCGGTCAGCCTGGGGTGCAGATAATTCAGCCTGCTGGGCAAGGTGTTTTAGGCCGTCAGACTGTGTTACAGGCTCAGTCAGCCCAGACCCAACAAGTGTTTAATCACACCGGTCAAAAAGACAATTTTGTCCTTGGAAAAGCTCAATCCTTAGGTAACATCATACAGACAGTACCAAATCCGGGCTTGAGTCCGTTCTCAAACTCTACTGGTGTGAATGTGTCCACAGTGAGTTACAGCACGGCTAACACCACGCCTGTCACAACAACCGTCTCGCATTCATCAGGTCAAACCATGTCACACGTCAGTCTAGCTAGCAGTGATTACACTGCCCCGCTGACATCGTCTTCTGCGCTAACCTCCCCACAGGTTACTGTAGTGAACGGTGCGACGGGGGCTGACCAAGCCTCTCTCAGCAACCAGGTAAACTTTGTGTCTCAAACTCCACAGGCAGGTCTACATAGCCAGTCTGGTCAGCAAGCTCAAGTAAACATGGTGGTCAGTGGTCAGCAGCAGCCGGCCGTCCAGCTCCAGACCATCCAGCTGACCGCACAAGACCAGCTGAACTTGCAGAGAATCCAGCAAGAGATCAAGACACTGCTGGAACGTAAACAACACACTCCGGAAGAAAAGATTAAAATGCAGCAACTGCGTGTTCTTCATGGCAGAATATTGAATAAAGGGAGACAACAACATCTGCACTCTCAGCAAGCTGCCAAAGCTGGGCAGATAACTGTTGGTCAGCCACAACTCTCGAATCAACAGTCAGTTACAGATCAACAATCCAGCCAAACTACAAATTTACAAGTTGGTTCGGGAAATAAAATGATCATTCCACAAGTTCCTAATACTGCTGGGACACAAAATGTGCAGGTGGCCCCTAGGCCTGCTCAGAATGTGATTAGTGTTGCTGGGAGTATACCCAATGTGATTGCACCAAATCAAACTGTGGTCAAGCTAGATACTGTCAAATCGGGCTCTGTCATACCAGGTCAGGTTGTGGGCTCTAAATCTGTGTTGGCCAACCAAGTACTGGTTCCAGCGGTACCTGCTAATGCACCCCCCGGGAAGCTCCCCATCTCTGCCTCACCAGCTGTGCCTACACAAGTAAAGGTAGGAACCTAGTTCTGTTGTTTTGTATGTTACAGGAGGAAATTAGTCTGAAAAAATTAGTTAATAACATCATGATTCCACGATGTTGGTAACTAATATTTTCGGAGTAACTTTCCTCCTGTAACTAAAATAATCAGTGGATCCTCTCGCTTTTGTTTCGTGTGTGATGTTGGACCACTTATTTTCCACTGTATATTATTGTGTGCATATCTGTACTTTATGTTGTTGTCAGTATCACGCCAATAGCCAGTGGCTTACCCTAATCTCTTCAGTTTCAGTGTCAGTGTTGAAGTGAAAATTCTTGAGCATTGATGTGAGCAACAGTCAGATAAATAAACAGTGGAGGTCTCAAATACCTACTCTAGGGCATTTGACTGAGACGCTATACATGAAAGCTGAAATGTAAGCTGCTTTCAGTGTTAATTTGTCTTACAATTTTCCCCAAATAAGTCATCAATTTTAAGTGTTAATTAACACTTAGAATTCGTCACTTGTTGTATTATTTGTTATGTTTGCAGACCTAAAATTTGCATGTGACAAATTTATTCTGCTATTAAATTTTCAGATTGGAAGCCATGTAGTGACTTTAAATTTGACACCTCAGGTCAAAGAAAAGTTACTTTCCCAGTTGGCCAAAATGACACCTGAACAACAGCAGCAATTTTACAGGTACCAGTATAATGTGATCCAGAGATTACAACAACAACACCAGATACAGCAGCAGATCCAAGCTGCACAACTGCGGAAACAGCAGATAAAACCTACTGAGAGCAAAATACCCACCACTGTTCAGGTACGTCTGGTCATGGCAGGTCTGATCAGTGTCACCTTAAAACTTGTTTTGAGTGAAGATGCCAAACAGTAGTTTCATGAGTAAGCCTGTTTCATAAGTGTTAAGCACATGTAACTGTTCCTAAACTCGTTTCATATCTGTACAACATAGTCACTGTGGTTAAGAGCTTGCTTAGCTAAGTGCACTGTGAAACCATGACCTGTAGATTATTTCACCTAGGGTAGATTTAAGACTGAATTCATGCTGGTGTTGCTGATGAACATGATTCTTCATTGATTGCAGTTCTTGATGTCACAACTAGCTCTGGCTGGGAAGAACATGATGAATTAGTTAATTTATAGTTGTTTGTTTAATTCGTGGTGAACTGTGATTGTTCATGCTTACTAAGTTACCAGTGCCCCTGTCCTGTGCAGTGCAGTGGATGTGTAGTAGACTGATAATTCATTAGAAATCAAGGTTTTACGTTCTGGTGGTTGTATGTCACTAACATTTTAGTGAGGGATGTTATGAGACGTACACATGGTTAGACAAGAATGTCCAGAATGGCCACAAACATAACGGGTAAACTTTAACATGCGTCAAAGTGTATTTTCATAGTGCATTTTTTCGTCCACAGTGCCCAGTTTAACAAAACAGTTTAACAAAAAAATGTTTTTCCAAATTACATTCTACATGTAATATAGACAGTATTCTCTTAAAGTAAATTACAAGCAAATGCCTGTCGGCAAGGATTTTGATGACACTGTGCAGAATTACTCTTCACTGTTCTCATCAGTGTCCCCAGATGCAGCGAGTCTTCTTGCCCATGTAAAACTTGCACAGAGTAGTCTCCCATTGACTGATAACGTTCTCATTTTTATGCAGCTTGTGGAAAAGCCTGGACTTGCAAAGCTGTCAGACAACTTACAGTCTCCAAGCCGAGGAATTAAAAGACCAGCTGCTAGTGAAATACCAAAGGGATCCATGTAAGTCATTTAATTACTTTGTATTACAACTGATATATGTCTGGATTTCAGGTTGTAAAATGGTGTATAACCCACATGGAAACTCAGGGACTTCGATTGATGAATGTCTACTCTCGTACCTTATTTTACTAACGTAATTTGTTAAGTCTTGAACCCTGATGACAAGTAAATTGCAGTTAAACAATAAAAATAAAGATCGAATAGAGAGGACAATCTAGCTTGTCGTCATCATGAAAGCACATTTCACACTAAACTGTGTTTCAGCACATGGAGCCCTGAATAGAGTTATTTTATTGAAGAGCATTTTCTGAATGCAGCATTGGATTGCTGCACAAAAGATCGTGAATAATCATTTGTTTACTTTTTAAAGGCTGCACCAGCAATTAAGTAAAGATCAAGATAAAGCTGTCCAGCCAGACTGTAAGACGTCGTTCAAATCCGTAAAAGATGCCTGCCAGCGACTTCTGCGGTATCATGTGTTCCAGTCTCAGGGACCATCCAAAAAAGACTTCAAGAAAGGTATTTCCAGTTTCTTGGTCTGATAGCTGTGGTAACGTTGGTCTTCAGCTGGGTGCATGTTTATGGATGATGTTAACTCCTTCAAATTTTTCTTGGCGCTGTTACCTGACTGTTATATTTCCGGTAATCAAAGTGTAATTAAATAACAGGGAATAGCAAACCTCAATACATCCATCCAGTTTATTTCTGACGTCTTTTTATATAAAGTCAGTGTCTTTCCATGTGAACACTGCCGCTGTAGAAGCTTCATTCAAAGATAAATCAGGTTGCATAGTTTATATTAAATCCCATTGGCTCGAGTGCTGCTCCGGGAAGAAGGTCCTGCCCAAGTGGGTAAGGTACAAGGCTTTCAGTTTCTTGATCCCATTGGCTCAGTACCATTCTGTGAATAGAATTTTAAGGATTTCCCTGAATCCATTGTCCACTGAATCTTTGTGTCTATAAGGAACAACCACTCTCTTGCATGTAGTCATGAGACCACTTCCACGAATGTGACATCTATCACATTTGGAAGAAGTTTGTATGAGTGAGAACTTCCTGAGCAAGGCATTCAAAACACATGTGGTTTTGTTTCTAAATCTTACCTGTATAATAAGTTCTGTAGTATTTGTGAAAGAGTGTCAGAAAATAAATAATATAGTAGCCTTTAGGTTCCTAATGGTTAGAAATTAATTGGAAAAAAGAAGTATCTTGTCAGCAGTGGAGAATCTTAAAAGGAAAGACCTCGTAAAAATAAACTTGGGGTGAATGAAAATTTCCTTAATAACTATATCTGAAAATATCTTCGCTGAATGTTTTAGATTTTTTTCCCCCAAAATAAATGCAGTCAAAAGTTGGGATTGTATGTTGGGTTTTATGCACCATTGATTGATGATGTGGTTCACGAGTGACGTCATGATAACTTTTCTATGGCCTTAAACCAGAAATTTAATGTCTTATGAGCGTTGCCATTCACAGGCAAATACTACAGGAGTACCATTCACAAGAACAATATTCAGCACTGAACATAAAGTTGTGTGACGTCACTGTTGAACCACATTATCAATATGGTGCATAAAGCTCACCATTCTATCATACTGTTTGACTGTGTTCATTTTGTTGAAAACAGATCTAAAAAATTCAGTGAAAGTATTTTCTGATACAGTTTTTAATGGTCTTTTCAATCACCCTAAGTTCATCTTTACGAGGTCTTTCTCTTGAAACCAACAAAACATCTTGTGTTTGTGGTGTATTTTTATCCCACTTAATTGTAAGTACATGTATGCCTTGCTCTTCCCAAGAAAATATCAGGTTGGGGGAGGGAGGCATGATTCGACTGATCACATTTTCTGTGGGTCAGTTGAACTAGTTTGCTTTTGTCTTTGAATTCTAGCTGGGAAAGAATCATGATTTCTTCTCACTGACTGTTGGTTCTAAGAAATTTCCAATTTTTTTTGGGTTTTTAATTATGTGAGCAGCAGTGATGTTGATAGGTTTTCAGCATGTGGTCATTTTAGTGGGCCCCTGAGAAAATGAGGACCAATTTTTTTTGTTTTAAACAAATTTAATTACTCAAGTTGGTGTTTTCTAGTGTTGTTTTCCTGCTCCATTTGTGGAATCTCGTTTTAAGGTTGAAACCGTGCCAGATCCTAAAATAAGATTTGCGTATATATTATAAAATATTTCCATGATTCTGATTGGATGTGGGTATGATTGTCTGTAATCTGCTTATATCTTGACAAATTTTGTGGAGGAACAAAAAATTACAAGAGGAAGGCCCTATTACAGAAAACCTGACCTGCACTTTATCTATAAAACTATTGGAGGTCAGATATATGGTAACTTGCTCATAATTTGAAAAGCATGAAGAGGAGAATCCTGAAAGTGACTGGTTACAGTGAATATGTTAGACACTACTGTAAATCTTCAACCTTTTTAACCACTAAAGCAATTTTTTCGGTGGAATATATGCATACAGTAATTATGAAAATGACTCTAAAAATAATTTGTGTGAATAAAGATACAAGCTTCAAAACTATGCAGATTATATTCTCTACTCTCCATAGTTCTGTCTGAATGTTTTAAAATAATGGTTGTTTATAAACTTATAATATAAGTTGGTGGAAAATGTTGAAGAATCATTTTGTTCTTAAAATTTACTTGTCTTCGTACATGACCATTTTTATGTAAAGCAATATCTTGTCTAAACCAACATTCTTGATTGACCTCAAATATGGTTGGTTCACAAAGATACCCAGTGTAGGATAATGTTATAGGAAAGAGAACATCATGATGATCAAATAAAGTTGTAATAGAATTTATGAGAACAAGGTAATATTGGGCTTGTGAGTTTCTTTTTTTTTTTTTTTTTAAATAGTAAATGAATAGGTACATGTAGTTATTCACATGCACAGATTATTTGAAAAAAGCTGTTGGAAATTTATAGGCCTTTGAAGCTTGAATACGAAGTGTGTAGCCTCTAATGTTGAAGTTTGGCAAGTTTTGTCTGAGAGTTGCTTGAATTGACCTTTCACCTTTATATGTGGAAAGTTTTATTGCCTAAACATTCTGGGCAATAGCTGCCAGTTCAAAAACTAGTCAGGGCCTCGCTGCAAAAGGGATATAAAAGTAAAATAGATTTGAATTGCTGGCTAAGAGAAAACATATCCTTAAGAGGCAGTATTGTGTGCTGTGCATTAATGGACGAGCCATATCATAAAACACCTCTTTCATTTAGCTCCTTTCCCCCTCCCTTCCTCTGCAAAGTTACACAGTGGCCTCTTAAGACATGAAGTGGTTGTGGGTACACAAATGACCCCTCAGACATATGTTTCTTGTGAGATGAATTTGGGAGTGAGAGTTTTGAAGCCTGGGTATTGTGAAGGGAGTGGCCTTTGCTCCTGGTCCAGCCTTCTCATGGGTCACTTATCTGACCTGGCTTTGTATGGCCTTTATACCCAGGCTTTGTCCTGTCTTTAGCCGGCCAGGCCAGCGCAGTCCTATCAAGTTTCCAGCTGTGTCAATACAGGGCTGCAGGTTTTGATTTCACCTGTCCCTGATCAGCTCTTAGGTAAACCCAAGCCCTCAACAGGAGCAAACTTTCTCTCTCTGAATTATTCATTTGACCTGTACAGTTTTTCAAACAAAGCCTTTCATCAGTGCCATTATGGACTGTTACATGTGTACATGGCCTCGTCATCATCCTGTGGGTAAACCCTGCTGGCTTGTGCATCATTCTCACCGTGAGGTCACATCCCTGACCATTGTGAATAACTGGGAAAATGTAGAGCATTAGGCCTACAATGTCAGAATTAACAGTTACACATTACCTGTACACAGGGAAGAGACTGCCATTGTAATACTGGGTAGCAGATGTGACGAATAAAGAGCATAACTTCATATTTTCAGTCGCCAAAGTTTATCTATGGAACAGTGTTAGCTGTAACACTGGTGTAGAACTGAAATTACTTGTTTCAGAATCAAAATTTTTTAATACATTTGGGCTGTGGCATTGCTTGGAAAATTTCCAGATTCCATAAAAATTTAAACATTAAAGATTGTAATGGTGGTTGGGGAAGGGGGTGATGGTGGAAATAAGACTTTAATTGAAGAGAAAAAGATACGAAGTGCTTGCATTGAGTGTTTACTTGTAGTATGAATGATATTTCTGTTTTCCAGTTGATGGTTTGTTTGAACAAGTGTCACAAGAGCTGCTGAGAAAAAGAGACCAAATGTTTGCCAAATATCAGCTTTTATTGCTTGAAGAAAGCATGGTAAGCAACCTAAGAGTTAATTTTTAAATGTTAAACCTATTATTTAAAATCACTCTCCATACTCATGTGGCCTTGGTGATGTACAGTAATTGACTGGTCGCAGTCCAGCACCATTTCTCTTCCACCAATATGAACTGCATATATGGACGTCGCACACGGAAAAGTTTGCCAGTGATTTTTCAGAGGTTGGTGGTTTGTCCTGGTTGCTCCAGGTTCCTCCAGCTGTAAAAGAGACAGCGATCGTGAAAATGAAAAACTCTGTGGTATATCAACAAAGTTTGAGACATTATGATATGGTTTTACTGCCTGCAAAATTCCTCTTGATCAATGATGGTTGTGCATCAAGCTCTTGACCAATGAGGTTACATGTTCTTTAGTTGCCACTGTGTTTAATGTGCTTTGTTATGCAGTTGGTGGGATTCAATCTTTTTTCCTAGGCACTTCTAATAAACCTGGGTTCAGTTTCGTGAAACTTTTGAAGTTCAGGAAATTGCTTAAATTGGTAGTGTTTTTTTCCTAAGTCAAATATGCATTGTTTCTGGAAAAAGAAAAAAAGAAAACTCCAGCAAGCAGTAAGGTATTACCATATATAAACAAAACACTTTGCTTAATCAAAAAATACCAAACTGACCATCATCAGTTCATGGGAAATATTCATGACGGCTGTGCAACAAAATAAACAGCATTAAGTTTTGATCAGTTCTAGATGTTCAGCAGCTTTAAAATTTAATAAAACACAGTTTGCAACCAGGATTGGACATGTGATATTTCCACTTGATAATTGTTGTTTTACCTTACACCAGAGAGAAAAGTCCACTGCGGAGATGGTGATGATTGAGCGTGTGTTGAACCAGGACCTGACAGATGTGATACAGGAAGAGAAGAAACAGGTGGAAGAAGATCCAGGTAAATTCATCATTAATATGGGTCTTGTCATCAAAAACTATTGTTTCTTAAATCAGTTTTTTGGAACTGTCCTTGGAAATGACATGGAAATGAATGGCGCTACAACCTAAAGAAAAAGTTATGAGAAACGTAATTTACTAAGATTTGTGAAAGTGGCTGTAGGAGTTCACTATTTCCCTATTTGTCTGAATGTAAATTTTCAGATTTTTGTTTTAATTTTCAGTTCTTGTTCATCACTTGAAACAGATTTCAGCTTCTTTTTCTCGCATTAAATGATTTAGATTGTACAAAATAAGGCTACTGTTGGGAGGTAGGTAATTATTAATAGTTTCTCTGCAAATTCCAGTTGAATTACTGTTTATAAGTCCACTTACATTGTTTCTTCAGACTCATTTGAGGCAATGCCAGCCAAGTATCTGAAGCCTGCTGAAGAAGAGGAAAAAGGTGATGTGTCAGAAGAGGAAGGGTCTTCGGCCAGTCCCACTGTGAAGATGGAGGTGACAGGTAGTGAGACACCTGTGGATGTAGAGCATGGCTCTTCTCCAGAGAACCCACTGGACTCTGCCAAGTCGCCAGTGCGTTCTGTCATGTCAAATGGGGGCTTTAAGCTTGTGATACGAAAGAACCATTTCTGCAGCCCACGTGCGGAGGAGGTGACAGAGAAGAAAGTGGTGGACAGTGTGCCAGAGACAAAGTATAAGGTACCCCCAGATCAGGTGGTGGCCCCAACAGCTGACCTAGTCCCCAATGCAGAGACACATATACAGTCAACAGTATTAAAGCCAGAAAAGGTGAGCCCAAGTCATACCATGGTTCCCCATGTTAAAACTGAGCCTGAGTTTGAATTTAATCCGGTAGACAGTATAGAGGAAGTCCCTGAAACGCCATTCAAAGCATTCTCTGGAGAGAATCACCCCCATGACATGTTTTTTGGGGACTCTGATGTCTGCTCTCCTGAAGGAGACATCGGTGGTTTCCCTTTACACACAGACACATTTCCAAAGAACGAGGCGTCAGCTGTGATCAAGGAAGAATCGTTTCCTTTAGTGTGTAGTTCTGGTATTGAGGATATATCTGGTGATAATGAAACTTTACCTGATCTCGAAGAGCAAACAAGTCTTCCTGCAAATGAAACTGTGAACTCTGCTGGTAGTGCTAGGTCTCGTAGTAACTCCGAGACAGATGCTGCTTTAGAAGGACTGCTCAACTGCTCAACTACTGACAATATGGATGGTTACCAGTTTGATCCGGACGACTTCAAGCCCATTGGCAATCAAAGCGAGGTGTCAGCCGATCAGTTTGACATCAGTGATCCGTTTGATGAAAATGGTGACTTTTTTGGGTATGGTAGTGAATACTGTAACCAAACGAACAATATCAACATGTCTAGCACCAGTGATTTACCCACGGTTAGTGATACCGCGCATGCCAACCAGCACAGCAAGGTGAACGGCACTGGAGGGGGTGCAGGAGCACAAACCCCTGGTCAACCGTATGGCCTTGTGGGTCAGTACGAGGCCATTAGTCCAGTCAGTGACCGCAGTGGTAGCTTCAATGACGATTTAGTGATGTCAGTCGGGGGCCAGGGGGGCACGGTGTCTGGTCAGATGATGGCAAACCCTCATAGTCCCGAGGGCTTTGCGTCGTTCTTCGAGTCTGCTCAAGATGACCATAGTAATGGAGTTTTGCCGCCCAGTGTAAGTTCTAACAGTACAGGCTCGCACAGTGTATTCACGGACAGTGCCAGTAATCGTGTATCAAACACGGGTGGGTCCACTGAGATAGAATCTGCGGTGGATTCCATCATGGACTTTGGGGGTGGAGGGGATCAGCCATATTCCCCCATGATACGGAATGATCATGGGCGGCCTCAGAACCCCCATTCCTCCCCACAGTCACACCCCAGGGGCCCAGAAAGAACACAGGATCTCAAATCTCACCCAGATAAGGCAGCACATTATAATCTGGTGAGCAACTCTCCAGTGGACTTTGATATGAACGGGGGTGGGGACAGCTCAGAACACCAGGACGAGTTCCTGTTTTCAAAGGAGCAGCACGACTCCGGAGGGGTTGGTCACAGTTCTAATCCTGTATTCAAGGAACAAATGGAAAGTGCAATTAACAGTATCTTGAGCCCAGCAGTGAGTGACAACCAAGGCTCACCTTTCTCCATGAACAGGTTCACGTACGGTCAGTTTAACAACTACGCAAGTCCACATGAAACTGTCCAGCAATCACATAGTACGGAGGTGAGCGGGGAAACGACGTCACAAGGCCAGCACGGGGTGGAGGATGACTTGGACGCGGCCATCAATAGTATACTTATCTGATATCAGTAGGCTTTGGTCTCTTAGAGTGGTTCGTGCCTTGTCATCAGTATTGTGGCTACTTCATTATATTTGTATCACTGCCGAGCAGGTGGTAAAAATTACTTGAAACGGGTGAAGTATTTATTTTAGTGTGAACGCTTCAAAAGACCAGATGGAATGTGAACTGGCCAGTGTTTAATACGCTAGCAACATTGTTTCATGTCAGTATTTCATTCAATTGTTTTAATCATTTTAACTACTCCAATGTTGTTGATAATGGACTGCTCTTAATTTACTCCCCAAAGTCATAATTAGTGCAACTTTCCACATTGACCTTGATGGAGGTTTCCAAATCATTTCATGAAAAGCTGTACACCATGTGTAGCCATTCAACGTCAGTTATGTGGGTGCAAACCTCAAGTGCTGATTGTAGAGGTGACATTCTTCATTATGTATTTGTAACTGAAGCGAAGCAGACCCACACAAAATACCAAATCTGTGCAGATATAATATTTTTGCAGTCTTTATCTAGAGTTTGTACATTACATTTTATGCATGAAGAGGAAATAATTTTTTTTAGGAGGAAAAAAATTGTAAAATGAACGTTTAGTGAAACTGAGGTAGGGAGAAGACCTTGCCAATTGTTGGCCTGTATCATTGTCATACAGTGATTTCTAGTGAAAAAAATATATAGTCCAGTAAGATACCTAAATGTAGGAATGTTTCTTGTTTCCTATAATGCTGTGGTGAGTTATCTGTTGAGATTGAGATTTGTGATAGTTCAGCACCTTTTTATTCCTTGGTTTTGGATTTGAGTTTTGGTCCAGGCCCTAGTGAAGTCTCTAAATCCTGCTGAATGGGAATTCTTATCCATTCCAGAAGATCATGGTTTTCCCATGAACTCTGCTCGGCTTCTTCCCACCGTACTGCTGGCTGCTGTGGTATGAGTGAAATATTCTTGAGTCTTGACATAAAACACAAATCAAATAAATAAATATCCAATCCAGGGCAGGCTTGCTTTTCTTTCATCCCAGATCAGTAACAGGTAAGCGTTATGATTGCCTGACCACTTAAACCTAGTTTCATGTTCTACTACTTCAGCTCCCTGCATTTTTATGGGGTCACCCCTAAGCTATAGTACATACACAGTAAGCATTATGGCCTTTGCCCCTAAGGGCAGAAATGTTTGTACCACTTTGTCAAAGCAACTCTTTTCCTGATGGCATTCCAACCCAAACG
Organism: Acanthopleura granulata; assembly: GCA_016165875.1. Lineage (NCBI taxonomy): Eukaryota > Metazoa > Mollusca > Polyplacophora > Chitonida > Chitonidae > Acanthopleura > Acanthopleura granulata. Next base: position 31,678,530 of record JABBOT010000001.1, on the reverse strand, counting down.
ATACTTCTTTTGCAAAAATTTTTTCAGAAAATGGATATATATAAAATTTCATGAAAGTGTGGCTAGTTTGGTAAGGTTACTGCTCTCTGGTTAGAGTATTTATTGTTGGTTGGATTCATAATTTAGGTTGTCAGACACATATTACCCAGACATTAAATCTGTGTGTGGTTTATGTTCTTAGATATGGCATAAGGCATGGTGTGAATTACTCTTCCCTCTCCCATGTTAATGTTATCAGAATAATGACACAAAGGCACTGTGACACATCCTGGTTAAACCTGATGGTGCCACTTCCAGTAAATACCACTTTTCCAGTGCTGACATACATGATACTAACTTATCTGTTTGATCTTATATTGTTCTGAAGTCTTACACCCACCTCTTTGTATCTTGGACAGATTATTTTTATACATCTTCTAGCAGCATTTCAGTGATGAGGAAATTGTACAACTAAGAGACAAGTCGATAATGATAAAATGATTCTGAAAGAATATTTTGACAACCTGTCAAAGGCTTCTGTGTCATCAGACAAATACCCATCCACTGGTTACATCCCTCGAAAGGCCTTTTTGCCTATTTGCACTGAACAGATTAATAGCAAATCTGGTTCCAGTAAATAGTCTTGTTCCCTATAACACATGCCTTTGAGCTAAAGCTACATGGACTTTTCAAGTTGAAAAGCATTCAGCCAAAAATCCTTTTTAGTGTAGGTTTTCCCCTGGGCATTCTTCCAGGACCCATTTCACGTGGCGACGATTTGGTTGTCTACACGGAACTGCTAAGGTGGTCAGTCCTGCAGGCATCACGTTGTCGTAGTTACATGTACGTGCCCGAGATGGGAGGTAACCCGAAATTTGCTGTGTGAAATGTGGTTTTAGGATGGTAGTTGATAGTAGTTATCTTTGTTTAAGATTAAAGTATATAGGTTTACAGAAGTCTATCCCTAGTCTGGACATAATGATGTAGGTGTATGCACAACGAACAGAACTGTTCAACGCTCTGAATCCCACCGGGCAGTGATGGTTTCTTGGTCTTTCATAATTCTCTAAACTATAGCAATTGCACTTGCACGAGTGCTAACATGTGCAGATATTTTCTTGGTACGTATGCACTTTATTTTATTTTGTACTTTTGTTTTCCTGTCAGCTTTGCTGTGTACTTCAGTGCCCTTTTGTTACCTCCTTTTCCCCAGAGAATTTTCAGTATACGCATGGTAGCAGAAAGCACTACATCCGTTTCATCCCCTACTGTAAAGTCGATGAGAGAGAAGCAGAAATGTCATTATCATTACATTGAATTCATCGTAAACATCATTGCTTACCACCAGGCTGATTTTAATGCTCATTTTAGTTCCATGGGCGTAATTCTTGTCGATACTTGTTAAGAAGACGAGTTTAATTGGATATTCTCAATCTCCATGTTATGGAACAGAAATTTGTATATTTGTACTTGGCGGGGGGGGGGGGGGGGAGAAAAGATGACGTGAAAGATAAAACATGCTATTTATATAATGATATGAATAAACACCATATTTGTACAATGTATTTGTATGGTTAACTTGGCCTTTGACTTTGACTCTCCGTTTTACGTGTATGTGAATATTTCATAGGTTTGGTGTTGGAGAAAAAGGGAATGAAGAACCAAAACACCATTAACATTCAGGGGTTTGTTGTAGCAAACATTGTTCACGTGTGGTCGTGGGTTTCCCCGGTTTTCTCCCAATTTAATGCTGGCCACCGTCGTCTAATGCCACGCCCCCACCAAAAAAGGAAAAAAAAAAATAATAAAAAAAAAATAATTGTTGCCGTCTGCCTGGTGGCGCAAACAGGAATTATTGTCCATCCCTGAAACAGCTATCCAGTGTTAGCTAACGTACCGCTAGTTGATGTATTGGACATCAGGTCAAATCCGCTGAAATGTTCCATATGGTTTTTGAACGTTCGCTGGGGAGTGATAAGGCGCCCTGGTACTGTTCAAATCCGAAAGTTGTTCTTTGATACTCACCGATAAACTGGACTGAGGTGGACAGAAGACGTTTTGTGGATACGTTATACTTTGGTATCTCTTAAATATTCTGACAAATCCATTGCAATCTAAATTCAAAGTATTGATCTTGTGGTCTGCATAAATCTGAGCAAGAATAATCTCAATATGGCCGACGGTTAGCTCGCTAGCGCAGCACAATGACTCGGGAACCTCTCACCAATGTCAGCGCTGTGAGTTTACTGTATGTGGGAAAGTCTGTCAGGAATCTGTGGATAGTCGTGAGTTTCGCAAGCCCGATTTTCTGCCTGTGGTATAAGTGAAATATGTTTTGATTTTTGGCGTAAAATACCAATGAAATAAATGAATTAAAAGGCCTTTTCGATTGGGATCTTTTTCCGCTAAGTGGCGACCCGGAAGTACAAACCGAGTTGATCATTGTTTTCTGGAGTGCCGTTGGCAGATATCGGATCGACGGAGCCTTTCCTCGTGCATGGTTCCTCGTGCATGCATGAATCGTGGTTGCTTATATGGTACAAGATTTCAGTGTTAATTCTGGTGAGAATGATAAGGTACAAATGTCAGCTTTATATATGTTCTGAGTTTGGTGCAAAACACTGTTGATAGATTTCGAATGTAACGAAAGTCTCGAATAGAATCAATGTTGGTTTTTGTATAAATGACCGAATAAACGTTACGTGTATAGACGTTACGTGTATGTTGGGGAAAAAAAGTACTTATTAAGTTGTGTGAAAAAGAAAAGAAACTAGGGATTCGGCCTCATTCAATTGTATCAAACCCTTTGAGTAAAAACTCGGGATGCATGGATATGTAATTTATTTCTCTTGTCTTGGATTGATGCGAGTCATGTTGCAATATTTGACTCATGAAATTACAGACCTTACAGCATATTTCACAAAGCCATTTTAAATATTTTACACATTAAAATGCATAGTATCTGCGGAAGAAAGCTCTCGGGTTATAGACTTAAAACTGTAAAATTGGGTATGAAAGAATGAACATTCACATGACGTTTATTTGACTGGTATTTTACGCGGTTCGAAGAAAGTTTACTCATTTCCAGAGATGTTTAGGACTCGGCGTAAATCATGGCCGACTATAGCTTTTGATTCACATATGGCCGTTTCGAATAAAGTCTCTTGTAATTAGACAACTAAGCACAGGACATATGTTCTTATTGTCATTGTCACGCTCTAATAAGAGAATCCTGTCAGGAAACTTTGGCAAAATATGCGAGTTACTGTAATGGGTTCATTAATAATTTGAAGTCTTCATCTGCATATAGCAGACCGATTCGATGGTCAAGAGTGTGCGACTCGAGGTCGGGAGATTCAGATTCAAGCCAGGCTCCAGTCATAGCGAAGACTGCAAAAGTCGTACTTGTTGTTGCTTTGTTTGGCGCTTAAGATTGAGAGGTTAGAGCAAGGAAACAGGACTGGTCGGCCCGGTGTCAGTATAATGTGACTGGGTGGGGTGTCATGTATGGTGTCTTCGGCATGATGTTCCAGTGGCGGCAGCACTTTGGTGGCATGGGCTTGTCCTGCCACAAGAAGGCACACTATAAGCACATACCCAAAGGATTCGTCGTCTTCGTATGACCAAAACATTGATAAGTACGACGTTAAACCCCAAGCATTCACTCACTCATATGTAAGAGGTAATATGCTGCAAGGAAACTTTAAATGTTAAGCAAGTTTTAACAATAAACCCCAACAGTATCCTACTTTATATGTAGGGCATTAAATGTATGACTGGTGTAGAGTTTCCTATATTACAAACGAACAGACTCAAGACAAGTAAATAGTGAACTGGAATTCTGGGAAGATGAACTGGTGAAAGCCCGCCCTACTTTAGCAAAGCAGCCCAAAGCTATTTGCATGCTCTTTTTAGCATATATAGAATGTCTGTGTATATGTGCTTCTGTTTGTTATTAACTCACACGGGGCATCTATGGCTCAGTATGTTAGCGCGCTAGCGCAGCGCAATGACCCAAAAGCCTCCCACCAATGTGAGTTCATGCTGGCTTACACTCCAGCCGTGCGTGGGAAGGTCTGCCAGCAACCTGCGAGCGGTCGTGGGTTTCTCCCGGGCTCTCCGCGGTTTCCTCCGACCATAATGCTGGCCGCCGTCGTATAATTGAAATATTCTTAAGTACGGCGTAAAGCACGAATCAAAATAAATAAAATAGATATGAACTCACACCGCTATATTCAGTTATCTGTAACATCACTCATATGGCCACTACCAACATTGTCGTTTGTCGTTTGACTCCACAAGCTACATACCGAAGCGGAGACACATTGTGAAACGAACACAAATTGAACTGATTCTGATAATGTCATTTCCGCCGGAAATGATGCATTTTGGGATAATGCGTATAGTTTTGTATCAGGAGATTTGTTGTCCAAGTAAATGGTGGATGTTGTTTTGTTTGTTAGTTTTATGTGGCTTTGTTTCCTCGCTGGCCTGAAATCCCAGACCGGTTATTCTGATGGACTTAACACCCTGAAACTCACGGCTCAATGGACCGACCTATTGAACAATTCAACATCATAGATCTGTTTTGTTGTGTATTGTCCTTACGTCCTGTAGGCTCTCAATGAAATTTCAAGAACGATCGTCTGCGAAAACCCTTGAAAACTTCGCAACAATATTGACACCGATTCTCAAGATTTTTAAATCGTTATATCGCAATTTAAGTGTAAACTTCACACCATGTATATTTGTTGAAGTGTTAACTTTTGCTGATTGTGAGGGGCGTAATCGGGTTGGTGGCTGGGAGAGTTTCTCCAGGGGGTACAAATGAAAATGCCTACGAGAATGGACATTTGCGTGGATCAGTCGTGTTAAAGACGCTTTTGTATCCCTGTTTTTGGCAGCTTATTCTGATATAACATTTGTACAGACTGGAATTACGAGGCAACATAGCGCCCTCCTCAATTCTCGTATTGACTTACATCTCACAACGGCCTTATTTGACAACTTGCTGGATAAACAGCGTTGGCGTAGACCAGGAGAGAATGTGGTCTTCGGGACGGTGTTCTCTCCCCTCCATCACCAGTAGGAAGACCCGGGTCCCAAATAAGTGTATTCACCAGTTGGTCTCACAGAATGAATGTAAAAGAACACATGCTTTGGCCTTCCAACATGATCTACTGCTCACCATAGCATAAGTTAAAATTCAGGAGCATATATGAAATTAAAAAGAGGCATTGAGCTTTATTTGCACATACTTTAGCTGCAATGTTAGATCACACTGAAAAAAAAATCTCCCTTTAAATCCATTATTTGAGGGATGACGGATTGCCTTTCCGTTGATCTAATGGATTAATCCGTTCCTGATTACGGATTTATCCGTTTTCAGGAACAGATTAGTAAATTAGATTAACGGAAAGGTAATCCGTCATCCTTCAAATGACGGATTTAGCGGAAGATTTTGAGGGTTGCAGGTTTATCCCGATTTATTACTATATTTATGTTTCCATTTTGTGAGACACTTATTATTCAATAAAATTGCACGAATGATTCTTTACTTCAATACCGGTGAAAAGTCGAATTTCTAGATCTTGAGACGGCCAGATGCACTCATGAAGACAATGGCACTCACTATCTACTAACCCTAACAATAATTCAACTACGGCACGTTTGGCATTTCGTAAACTGTGTATGGGCACAACTAGAGTTGACTGTATTGATGGGAAAAATCATATAGTGTACAATAATAATGATGGTTCGTTTGGACATTGGAATTTGTACATTCTCCCGCTTCCACTGCTTATGTTTGCTCAGTTTAAAGCTCGCTGGAAACCACTTGTCCTGGCGTGCCTATCTGTACGCATCACATGTGTGAAAGTTCATTAGTAACTTAATTGCCAAAGGTCAGTGGTTTATCACGGGAACTCCCGTTTCCGCAGCCATAAAACTGAAAAATGAAAAATTCTTGAGTAAAGTGTTAAACACCTATCAAATAAATAAATAAATAAAGAAAGAAAGAAAGAAAGAAAGAAAGTTTGGTTACTTGCACAGGCAAGTAATAACATCCTTGCATTTCGTGTTACCATAACGTGACAACGAGTCGCCAGGGAAAAGTAAAGGTATAAATGATATATGGCCTAAATCGGAATGAAAGAATAAATGGGGATTAACTCCACATTGCATGACAGTACTTCAGCCATATTGTGGCGAATCTGGATTAGACAAGGGGCTTGGTATGTACCGTACTAAAAATGTTTGAAAACTCAATACACCATCTCCAGACATGCAAAGAACAATTTCCGTGATCTCTCCACAAGGCAAAATGCCTCGGATCAGAAACGTTGCTCAGCGTTAACGAACCAAAGTGAACAAGTGTTTGTATTTTATAGCTTTATATGCACACATTATAAGGTCTTTTTGAGCTATGTATAGGCCTGTATGTATAACTTGTGAATCACAACTCAATGATGTTTAAATGGAAGGCTACAATGCAGAGTTTAACGTGATATTACTGTAGACTTACATCTTTAAGAAGAATTTATATTTTGACATCTTAACTGTGAAGTATTGCTTAACCTTTAGCTTCATATTTACGTTTTTTTATTATTATTATTTTACGCATACATATTTCTAGGCGGACTATTGCTTAGGTTTTATTAAGAAAGTGGAATGAATGTCTAATAACACATATATAAGATAACTATATAGAAAATAAAACACAATCAACGTTTTACTTACTTTTAGTTGTCTTGCACATATATTCTTCCACACTCAAAATCAGGCTTACAGTGCGTCCAGCACCGAAACAGAAACTACGCTATTTTTTTTTCAAAAACCTGTACATTATGAAAGTTTATGGCTTCAGGCAAGCAGAAGACTTCAGGTATAGCGTGTATGTGACTTTGCATTCTAGGAAATGCATACGCCTGTATGTTTGTAGGCTTTGTTTTGGCGGCTGCAGTGAGAACTGATAGATTTATTTATTTTTCATTTGATTGGTGTTTTACGCCATACTCAAGAATATTTCACTTATACGACGGCGACCAGCACCATAGACGGCAGGAGAGGAAGCCAGCATCAGCTTCATGGACTTGAACTCGCAGCGAACGCATTGATGGGATGCTTGTGGGTCATTACGCTGCGCTAGAGAAGTGAAAGAGGTGACATAGGTCTATATATCTGAACTGTATGTTGACAGAAGTTGCACCGTTCAGTCAACAAATCACCATTTGTGTGAAATTATGATCTAATATAGGTGTTAAAATATTGAACTGCGCGTGTGTGCTCATGTAGTTTTGTGTTTAAGTGTTATACATATAAAGCTGTATAAAAAGCACTACAGTGTATACTGTGAAACTTCGTTATAGCTATAGCGAATAATTAGGCAAAGAACACTGAATACACGGCTTTATTTAGCTATCACAAATTACACTGTCATTATTAAGATTATCATTACTTACTGTTAATGAGTAAACTTCTAAACAGTTTGTAATTTTTAATTAAATATAAATTTAAATACTAAGACATTATTTGTGAGCCTTAAGTTTAAATTTTGCATTTATCCCATGTCTAAATGTGCATGTGAAGCCTAAATAACTCTTCGCTGATGCAGACAATACATCTCTGCATTACAGATCTGCTAATATAGTTAATTTTTTGTAATAATAAGTGCAACATATATATATATATATATATGTATATATATATATATTGATTGGATTCTAAACTTGTACGGACATCTACAAATTAAGAGATTTTCCCTGTGTTGATCTGATGTTCACAAGTTACATCTCAGGTATATCGGCGTACATACATATATATATTTTTTTATTTTTTTTTATTTTTTAAAATATAAATATTTATTTAAAATAATTTTCTGTTTACACGCTGCATGTATACGGTCTTAATATACATGTGAATATTTTTCCTGTGTATCTGTAAGGTATCATTTAGACGAATGGACTGTAAGAGTTCGCAGACAACTGTCAGTATTAATATATTAAATAGTGAACTTGATAGCTCCATTAACATAGTGTCGATCCACTGTAAGTTTTTGCGCGGTTTTGTATAAAGACATGCTCTGAAAGATCTGGAACTCACATTCTTGGAAAATTATAATATACACAAAACTTAGAAAACTTAGAGGCCTTAGAGTTACAGCTCTAACGCAACACAATGGCTCTGGAACCTCTCGCCATATAACCTGCCTCTCCATATAACCATATAGGTTGGAAGGTCTGCCATCAATCTGCGAACAGTCGAGGATTTACTCTGATTTCCGGTCCGGTTTCCGACCACCATAATGCTGGCCGCCGTCGTTTCTTGAGTACGACGTAAAACATAAATAACAAATAAAAAAACTTACATGCCTTTGTACTGATTGCTTATATAATTTGATAAATCAATTTGAAATGTCTTTGTCTTTTGTAGGTGATATATACGCTGAGAAAACATCAGTGGATTTTTCGATTTTTCTTAATTCCTTTACCTGAAAAAAAACATCATAATATATATATATATTAATTCTAATGACGTCATGCGTGGTGATAGTGGATGTGGAAGTTGTTACATTTAAGCAAATACATGACCACTTGTAGAAAAAATCATATGAGGTAAGTTGATAATAGGCCGGATTTCATGCAGCGGTCATATGCACATTGCCATCCGTATCTTTCGCTGCTCTAGTTTGATTATATGCTACAATTTTATTTTATATCTGTAGGGGTTTATGACATCTCGCCTATATAATTTTAAGGGGGAATGCCGAATTCAAAGTGCTGTCTTGTTCTAGTTCATATATAATGCTAAAATAGGCATATACGTGTAAAGAAGGCACTTACTGTTTTCATCAAATTGATGTAAATCTGAAAGAATTCAAATTTATTTGGTACTCCCGATGATTTATCGTTCTTTACGCGTGTTCGTGAACAGAGGTTATACATTGTTATACGTGAATCGTAAGATACATGTATTAGCAATAGGTATAAACAATCGTAGGATAAAAGTTTTAACCAAATTACAAGCCAAATTATACAGTGAAATCCATCCAGAAAGAAAACATTTTATCCAAGGATTTTTGACATTCTTTTTTTGTAAAGTTTTAAAGTTTTAAATTTTACTTTAGTGTACAATTCATTCATGTGCTTTCACTCTCAATTTCTCAAATAAATATAGTCTAATTATCTTTTTCAAGTACAAAGATAGGCCTATAGGTACTGAGTGTCCATGTAGAATCTCTGACGTAGTACTTCATGTATATAATTGCCAAAATGACACTTGTAATCCTTATATATTTATTTTGCTTACCATCAAAAAAATCTTCCGTTAAACCCGTTTTGGGGGGGGGGGGATGACGGATTGCCTTTCAGTTATTGTAACGAATTAATCCGTTATCGGTAATGAATAATTCCGTACCTGATAACGAATCCGTGATCAGGCACGGATTAATCCGTTAGATCTAACGGAAAGGCAATCCGTCATCCTTCAGAAAATAAATTTAGCGGAGGTTTTCAGGGTATTTGATTGGTGTAAAACTGATGTCTGATGTTTTAGATATTTTTTATATTTCCAGCATAATTAACGAATCATCGGCGATTACTGAATTGAGTTAGCCATCACGTACATTTATGATTTCTGTAGTACAAATTCTTGACATATAATATGAAGCCATCTTACATATATTTTTATTGTATCAAACATGTATGAATTGTCTATACACGGAAGAATTACATGCAATTGTCATATGAAATCCTCTGTCTTCGACACCTTTACATGTATGTTTGTTTATTTATTTATTTATTTAAGTGTTTAACGCCATTTTAAATCTTAATAAAGATTTATTAGAACAAACACTATGGAGTGTTAAAGATAATCCATCATATGCCTTCACTCTGAATTTCTTAAATTTCACCATGAGTGCATTTTTCTTGTGTAATTAATACGACTAATATGACACTTGACTAACTTGACTCTTGAGTAAACCACTGACCTTTGGTAAGGTACTGGGGAACCCTCCAACCTGTCACATATTACGTATATAAGCTTTCAACTTACAATCTGAAAGAGATCAAGTTTGCAGATGTACAAGCCGGAAAGGTTTTCACCAATAGTACGTCTTACCTGTGCTGTGACAGCTTTATGCATACATGGCGCTTTTCAGGAATTCCAAGCATTCTGAGGGGAAGAGGATCATGTATAGAGCGATAAGTAATCGACTAGAATGAAAAGGAACGAAGTTCATAACAAAAAGAGCTCTGCTATGTATGACTCTCAAACTCACAGAAATCTGTGTACCGGAAGACAATCGATGAAGTTTTAACATAAACATATTTTAATGGATTTTAATTACAGGTAATTGACTAAAAGGCTTCAACACGTTTGCACCTGCTACAAAAAAGAGCATGTGTCAAATAGAGCGCGCGTGGTGGCGTCATTTTTCACATAAACATGTTTATTAAATCCCATCGACCCGTCGTGTAAATCTATATGTTAGCTTAACGGTTCGAGATTCAAGAAGGAATCGCATTGTTCTCGACATTATATATGTGTATATATAAATATACCTACATACGAGAAGTTCGGTTTGGATTTGTTGAGTCAAATTCAGTTCCCAATGAATGAAATACAAAAACACCTTTGATACAAAGATGATTTCTGATTCATAATTTGGTTTTGAACTTGTTCTAAACATCCGTCATCCTGTGAGTCTGTACACCTTTCTCCCGCAGTCAGATCGGAAAGGCGCGCAAAATTAGCTGTTGTCAAGTTTGCATTCGCCGCCTTAATTGTTGGTTTGTTACCAAACGTGCGGTTTTAGAAGGAGACAAGGTGTGTGGGCATGCGTCAGTGATCAACAAGGCTTTCGGCTCGGGGCCGTGAAGATGGGAGGGAAATAGAGGGGGCGTCAGAACGGACAAACATTTGATACGCTCACAATTATCTGAGGCCTAACAAGTGGCGAAGGAACAGCATATTACTGTACATGCACCCGACACATATCTTGTTGACAGCTGGCACAAAAAACAACACGACCCAGGAAAATGATACAGCCTACGTGTTGTCAAAGCCAAACAGTTTTAGGGTAAGGATTGAGGATTTCACCCTCAAGGGTGTTTACAAGACGCCTGAAAGCAAATTGGCGAAACTTTGAGCGAGAGAGCCGGTGAAATAAAGAAGGGAAGGCAGGCGTCATTCTTCTTTTTCACCTTGACTAGGGAGATGAGAGATCGGCGTGGAATGTTTGAACTAGAGCTGTGTGAGGCCCGCATCGGCAACACTCATACTCACAACTTTCAGTTCAAACAGAGGTTAGCTCTGAACTGACCAGGGACAACAGTATACACCCCCTCCCCCATCCCCATCCCCCTTAAGGGAGGCATCCCTACATCCATCTTGACACTATGTTTATACCGGGAGTACTCATGTCCACCCACACACAAACAGCATTTCACACATTTCCCCATCATCCCAGTCCCCCTTCCTTTGTCCCTAAGAATTCCGACTTTTTCGAGAGGATCCCCACCCACCAAATGACTTAATCCCATCTTCAACACAAGATCCCGCTCAGAAATCATTTCAAACTCTCCGCTCATTTCATCTGGAATCCCGTAGCCCATCAGCAAACGACGATAGCATACACATCACAGTATCTTGACAAGTTGGTGAATAAAATATTGTCCTTAACCATGCACATTTTTAGAAATATAAGACATTTGGGACAATTCATAGCACGAAATTTCTTCAAACATATTCTCCGAGAAGATTTCGTTCACGTGCGTCAAATTTAAACACGGACATGGACTGAGCCCCTGTACAAATGTTAAATCATGCCCCGTCTTCGCTTTTTACACATTCTGCCCACAGTCTCAAAACAAGTGTAATATTTCACAGTCAAGTTAAAAATATCCACCGTCGTTTTAAGGGTGTTGATAAATGTAAAGCAAACTACTGAAGTTACATGATTTTTTTTCGTTTGGTTATAACGCTTATAAAGAATGAGCTTTCTAAAAAAATATACGTACCGTACAAATAGATATGACAGTCAAAATTGTGACAAAATTACAATTTCTATGACATTTGTAAGGGACAAATTATATTTCAGTATAAATATTTATATGACTCCATATTATAATCGTCGTCCGACTTCAAAGGTTTACATGTATACATGTTCATTGTAGAATGAAGGTTTTCAAAACTTGTCTAAACCGATGTTCACGAATGACTTTGGGATTTCGTTCCATTTTCATATCTCATGGTTTGTTGGATAGCACAAAGTTTAATGTGACACTGGATAATATATGCGCAAGGGTATATACACATGTATATATTCAGGGATTCCGCAATCAATTCACCTCACCGGTAAGATCGTAAGTTCAAATCCAGCATTCGCTTCATGGTTCATCTGTAGTTTTTTCATTAGGAGGTTTTTCAGGTACCTGGTGAAAAGCAGTAGTTTTCTCCTATTGCCTCTACACGTAAGCCTGACAGTCGTCAAGTAAGTGAAAAATTCTTGATATTCACCAATCACATAAAATAAATAATAAATTCAATTATATATTTCTCGTTATTAACGACAAGTTCTTTGAAAAGTTAACACAAGGCTGCGTGAAAATGTTCTTAACTTTTCACTGTTGCTGTTGTTTGTATTTACATCTAATGCATCTAGTTCAAGTATATTTTCTGTAGCGAATCTGAGAGGGAAAGATTTTTGGATCTAGGCTTGATTTCAAAAAGCGATTTCTGGCCAAAATAAAATTTGAAAACTCCATTACCGAATGATTAGCTTGTGATAATGCAAGTTTGAAGTGAGAGACATTTAACTCAAGATAACATTTATGTGGTGGTGCCAGGGCCCCAAAATAACCCTTTAAATAGTATTTAAAATTTGAACTTGATCCTAAAAAGTCGTTGTGGAATAAGCCCCAGAAACTAACCACGAAACAAAACAAGAAAAATACCAACCACTCTTGGCGGTGGCATATAAGTCCTTATTGAATGCGATGTACAGTTTCTGGAGCTGCTGGGACCGGAGTTACTTCCCTTATCCTGTAACAAACAAGGCCTCAGTACTTTACGACACTGTTCGTTAATCTGTTTTGGTCTCCAAGTAAATGGAAATGAACTGGATAGCTGCTCTCTGCACCGAATATAATCAAACCGCAATAATCCGTGAAAATTTTGTATTGTTTTAATGTTCTTGTACATAACCATGCGCCACGGGAAAGATAATTGTTTAACAACCCAAGTTAAGTGCATGGACATTTTACGTTTAACAAGGTTTGTGAAACGTGCCAGCGAGCGGGTTAATCAAAATAAATCCCACAAATACCGAGTAAGGCTAGCCTACAGATGAGATATAGATGACAAGAATTTTGGAGCTTGTGCTCCCAACAATCTATAAAGCCATTTGGTTCAATTGTTTTAGAGGCTACAATATGACTGAGATATTGCCGATCTGGCGTTAAGCAATAATCATTCATTCATTGAATTATTTAATACAAAAGTCAAAAATATTAGTAGGCCTACTGATTGTTAAAAAAAAAGACTTAAATTTCAGTACCGCTACCTGTTGATGGTCATTTTACGTTTGTTATTGGCTTTTGCAGAGAGATTTGGATTTCGATATTAACACACGACATTCTAAACAAAAAGAACACAGTAATAGTTTAACGATGTCTTAACGATGCGCTATGACTTTATAACGCTCAACGTTGGTGATATACTGATGACATGATTCCATGATTCCTCAACAACTCCTTAACTTTTCAGTGAACTTTTATGAGCTTTTTTAACTGACTTTTCCCGAGGATATTATTAATGTATTATTGTTGTTGTTGCTATTGTTGTATTTATTGTTATTATTATTATTATTATTATTATTATTATTAAATTCATCATCGAATAATGAACTATTTTTTTCTTCTGTCAACAACGGAAAAAGTCATTGGAGACGTGATAAATTTAATAAAGAAATAGAGATTCCCTTCTCTGTGAGTTTTATGTCATAAATATAAATTGTACCGAATGGTCTAAAAAAAGGAGAGAATCCCTCATGGGATTGTACAGTAGGGAATCCCATTTTAGCATATGTGAATTGTGAATGGCACAGAATAGCACAGTATAGGGATTTCCGATGGGTGAAATACAGTATGGAATCCCAGTTGTATATAGACAGTGGGGAATCCCCAATGGTATAATGCAGTTGTGAGTTAATTAATAATTTTTACACAGTAGTGATTCTTGAAATTTATAATGCAGCAGGGAGTCCCAAACTGTTTAATACAGTTCGCACTTTCCAAATGCCATATATAGCATTAGAGAACCCTGAATAGTGTAATACAGCAGGTAATCCTGACTGGTAAAATACACTAGAGAACACTGAATGGTGTAATATAGAAGGGAATTCCGAATATCCGGAATCGTAAAAACATTAGCGAACCCTGAAAGGTGTAATACAGTAAGGAATCCGAAATGGCATAATACAGTGGGTATGAAATGATATAATGCAGTAATGATTTCCGAATGGCATTATACGGGAATCCCAAATGGAAGGCAGTTAATTATAAATTAACGCACATTGGCAGATACGACATCTGATAACCTGTTTACCTTATACAAAGAAGGATTCTTTGCAGAAACCCTACACGTAGTGACAACAATAACATGAACAGTCCTCGTTAGCTGCTTGATCAATATATAAGAAATGAATCCATCGTTATATACGATATGGTATTGAATTTGTCTTTTATCGACGATTTCGCAAATGAACATAAATAAACATTCTTAAAAATATTTCTATTTTGCAAGGATTTGTTACTTTGGTAGCCTTCATAGAGCTTTAAGTAGGTATAATTCGTCTTCTCCAGAAGAATCGCTATATATAAGACTACTTCTCATGTCAAGAACCTTTGTAAACACAATCTTGAGAAAAACTTTCATAAACACTTCCTTACCAAGAATATTTACATACAACTTCTTGTGAAAACTCTTTATATATAGGCCTGCTTGTGAAAATTCTATTTATACACCTCCTTGTGAAAACTGTTTATACCCACGCCTGCTTGTGAAAAGTCTTTATATACGTCTTCGTGATATATATACATATACGCCTCCTTGTGAAATTCTGTTTGTATACGCCTTCTTGTGAACACTCTTTATATACGCCTTCTTGAGATGAAACTTTATTCACGTCTCCTTATGAAGAAACTTTATATACACCTACTTGGGAAGAATTTTATGTATCCATTCTTGTGAGGAATCTTTATGCATGTGTATACGTCTCCTTGGAAAAAAGACTTATATATACACTTGTTTGACGAGAATCTTTGTATACATCCCCTTGAGAAGAGTACCTGCACTCCATCCCATGAATGTTCAGATACTACAGCTCTGTATTCCACCCTTATCATGATTCCCTGGTGTCGAGGGGCCGGATTTGACCGCGGTTACCTTTGACCATTTGCCAACAACATCACACATCGTCGCTCTTCTGGTTTTACTTTCTATGCTGTGATTTTTATATACTGTATCGGGGCTTCCGTGACTGAGTCGTTAGCTCGCTAGCGCAGCACAACCACCCGGAAAGCCTCTCACCAATGCGATCGCTGTGAGTTCAAGTCTAGCTCATGATGGCATCCTCTCCGGACGTAAGTGGGAAGGACTACCAGCAACCTGCGGAGGGTCGTGGGTTCCCACCTGGCTCTGCCCGGTTTCCTCCCACCATAATGCTGGCCACCGTCGTATAAGTGAAATATTCTTGAGTACGGCATAAAACACCAATCAAATAAATAAATAAATAAATAAATAAATAAATAAATAAATAAATATGACATTCATGGAAGGAGCATTCGGAACCCTGGAAGGCCCTATAGATAATCTTCATAGAAAACAATTTGCGGCAAGGATTAATTCATCGAGCATATATTTATTTTTATCTCCGTTTACATCAGGGTGATCCTGTTATCACTTATCCGATTTTCATCACCAAACGCGGTACACTTGGTATGAGCTTTTTTTTTAGTAGTGTACACAGCGACGCTGCTGTAGGGACCGCTTGTCCTTTCTCTATAATGATCGGATTACATTGAAATTCGATGATAGGCAAAAGGCCGTGGGTTATCTATCAGGGAGGACTATTACTTTTAAGGACATCTGACAAACTACCGTGTTAATAATAGATGAGTATGAGCCTTATAAGACCAGGACGTAAGCCTATAACTAGGCTTAACTTCATCACAATGTTAACAGGGTCAGTCACGATATATGGAGCTCTCATATAACCCTCTGACCAGAGCAAAGTTCCCGCAGCA
Source organism: Acanthopleura granulata (assembly GCA_016165875.1). NCBI lineage: Eukaryota > Metazoa > Mollusca > Polyplacophora > Chitonida > Chitonidae > Acanthopleura > Acanthopleura granulata. The sequence goes on along the minus strand of JABBOT010000001.1, from coordinate 31,662,244 downwards.
GGCAGTGACGTGAAATGGGCAACCGGGTTCTTATATAATTCGGATTTATTGACATATGCTATATACAAGCAACTATACATTCTATATATAGAGACAAAATATATGTCCCACAACTGCCAAAAAAATATTAATAACAGTAACTTTTCGAAACTTTGGTCGCAGGTTCGAACCCAGAAGTGTGCCATTTTATTCCTTGTCCTTAATTCATTTCTAGGGCTATATATATACCGGGATGGCTGCCTCATTACACAAAACATGCTACGTCATATGGTCAATTCTGTAAGAACCAAAAAACAAACAAACCCCAAAGTTGTTTAAGCTTGCTAACGCAAAATAGTCATTTCTCTACTACCTTTAACACAATCTTCTTGATGAATATAATCCTCAAACACTCTATCGCATTCCCTCACCTGCCCTTCCCTCCCCTGCACTCCCCTCCCCTGCACTCCCCTCCCCTCCTAACTCCTCTGTTCCCCATGATTTGAACCATCGACCGATCACTCACGCCAAAGAGCCCACGGGCTTAAGTCAGATCTCTGTATCTATACCAGACGACCTCAGCCCGTTCGCTGCCTCCCAACTGGTGATGACAAAGGACAACAAACCACGGGCTGACGTTCTCCTGACGGATTAACGGTGTACACACCAATCGCTGCTATCTCCTCAACATCACTTCGTCATGGTTGTCTCTACTAATTACATTTCGGGCTACCCTCCTTCTCACCAGCGATTCCTCCCCAGCCTCTAAGCAATGCCGGTCTTCCTGAAGCACAAAAGAAGAAATTTCTGTCCCTTTTTTGCGACGAATCCTAGTTTCATACAATGACGATCCCCATTTTTTTTTCTCTCTCCGCTGTAGCTCGTTATTTGGAAAAGACCCCGACTTAACTTGGGATTTCCATAAGTATCAGCCAGATTAACAGAGCAAGGGCTTTTTTCACTCCTCTTTCTGGGATCTATTGTGGTTGACTGATAGCGAACAACGGACGACTCTGGATATATAAAGCTTAAGGCCTATATCCATGCTATTTCAATAGACTGCATGGTTACCTAACTTTAATGCACATCTGTATACACTATTTAGTGAGACACAAGCACATTTGGTATATGTGACCCATGTAACGGAATACAGTCATTTGCATTCCATTTTCGGTTATCCTTCAGTATGTCCGGTAATGTTATAGTGTATATGTATTTGGAAATAAAACCCAAAACACCATTATAATTATTTCTAAAGTGTTTTGAAGTAAACTAAAATGCCATTTTTTTTTTTACAATTCAGAAATATGTATATTCCATAATTTGAGAATACAATGATAATGAATGTTAATTCAAAAACGAAAGAGTCAATCTTCAGACAGGATGTTATACAAATTTCCAAAGATACCTTACATAACATAAATGTGCAAAGTGTAGAAAAAAATGGTCATGCATTATGAGCATACTCACTCATGCGTCTGGATTATTCACGTGACAATTACACAATAGGGAACTCGTAAATTCCCTTCCCGTCTTTAACAAAGCTATGGACAGTTTTGTCCTCTCCTGGAATTCGTGACTCTTTTTGGTGTGTATGTGCTCATAGGTGGTATAATCACTGTATGGGCGGACATGATTAAACCATAGTAGGGATTTATTTTCTTTGTATATACATTTATTTGTTTGTACATGTTTTTTTTTAAAATCTTATCATGCATAATCATTTATTTTTAGTGGTATTTTTTATTACTGTTGCATACCCATAAAGGACGAGGGAATGAAAAGAGGCTCTCCTAAGACTCATTTTCTGTATGCATGTGTTATTACAGTATTTGATATCGAGGGTTTATTTCAGTGTCCTCTGTAAACATACATCTAATATTTTCCTTTAATTCACGGACGCGGCTCCTGAACATGGCTCCTTCATCTGAACCCTGGTCCCCGTCGGACAAGATAACATATGTACACTTCTTTGTGAAAAATCCACGTTGCCACGATATATATCAGATATTTTCAAGCTTAAAAACACTTGTCTAGAAGTGCTGGCTCGCTTACCGACAACTTAAACAGCCAAGCCGTTTTAGGTGCGAAACAAAGAAAGCACAAGATGCACTACGCACAATATTAATGTTTTTCACAAAGAAATAAATAAAAATGCAACGTTTTTGTTGATAACAGTGGCGAGCATTTATCGTGATTGTAACACGTGTACATGCACAGTCCTTTATTTTGACAACAATAAGTAATATTCGAAAAGGAAAAAAGAACTGCATCAGCATAATTTGCTCTCTAAGCACATGTATATTATGCTTTCTTGTTATAGTACTATTTTGAAGTGCATGTATACTTTCGGGATATACCCCTAAATGTAGATTATCAGGCATTTTGAGGTATATATACAGGTATAACTATTGCCTATTAGTAAAGTGTATAGCACATTAAATTTTTTTGGACTGGTGTTGTAGGCCATGTTCATGAATGTTTCGCGGACTTGATGACCGGACTTAATTTCTGGTATAAAAAAAATCAACGACCATCATGTGAAAATTGTCATCAAGGCACCTTATATAAGCCTACATTCTGATGCTTTACACATGCGAGTATCGCGAATTTTACCTCCGAAATGCCAAGCAGGAGTGTAAACAGTCAACCATCGCATTTTGTTTGCCCATCATGAGAAGAGACCAAAACTATTCTCCGCTGACCAGAGGCCTGCCCATATTATTGGTGTGTGCTAACACATGACTGGAATGAGTATGGTCAAGATACCGAATCATCCCAGCCGCGGTGTTAAACCGTCACCCTCGGGACCACTCTACCGCTCTGCATATTCCCTGAAAACACACACACACAGCGTCTGGAAGGAGCCGGGTATAACAGAATTAAAATGTACAGTAACATAGAGATATTAAAAATAAAAAAAAGACGATTCACATATGATTTTGAAATAATCTATACTTCATTCGTCATTTTTGAATCATGATTTGAAATAGACATCATTCCTTTTATAGAAGACTAACGTCTTGGAAACAATGCGGGTTTATTGTTACTCGCATCATTCCGCATGGCTATACGTTATTTTCGACAACACTAAAAACTAAACATTAAATTTTTAAGAACCGTTGCATGCATGCGTATATATAACTTTCTTTAGGGCGAAAAGCACATGACAAATTTCTATCGTTTCTATCATATCTGTTTCAATCACTGATATATTTAGTTCTGCGTATAGTTTTCATACCAGAGCATTATCCATGCAAGCCTTTATTCGCAAATATTTGTCTTCGGATATCCATTAAGGTTTAATATGGTCTTTTTAAATAGCAACAGTCCGATTTCCCGTTTAAAATAGTGCAGTTGTCATCACAAGAGAATTGCATAAATGTGTTTTTTCACGATTCTTATACTCTCATCAATAAACAAATAGTCTCTGTAAAAACTTGAAATCACTAGAAAGCATCAAGTTAACAGTCATTGATAATTCCTTCAGGTGCTAAACTGAATACGTTACAGCCAAATGCAGGTTTATTTCGTAACCCATTTAAATGATAAGATTCGAGGGATTTATTTACAATAAAATAAAATGAAAAGTAAATCTTTTGATTTATCTTTCATTTCTTTTTATTGGTTTTTATTTTCTTGTTCACGGTGAGGTGGGTGTAATTATGGCATTTACCTAAACGCGTTTTGTTTCAATTGCGCTTTGTCCGGGTGTAACGGATCACTTATAATGCATGATTGTCTTGAGGCAAGCCTTTCTTGAGACACGGGTTTACCGTGGGTTGGTAGGCACCACGCCTATAGTAGACGGCTCGAGCACTCACCTGGCCACAAGCCCCTTGATGCCTTTGTTTGCGGTCATCTAAAAGCTTGAAGCTGTGTGTTTGTCCGTGCATTTTGCATCTCACGCGTGGAGGCAACGCAAATCTATGCCACGGTATAACAGCTATTCGCCGATTCTCGTGCTGTTCATTTGAAAACGTATTTCTGAGGAATCTATTCAAGGTGAAACGAACGAGTCTAGAATGGAGCAAAAACCTCGCTCTCTCGCGTATGAAAGCGAAAATTTCCCTGTGAAGATTTTAAAATGGTTTTTGAGGCTGCATGATCGGCTATTCTCTGTCAGACGTTGCGTGTCGGAGGTGGACGTGCCAGTATTGTCATCGAATCCACTTGTGTAGGCTTTAATATTTGATGTTTCAGCTACAGCCATTATTTCCCTAACTATTTAGCGTGTATTCCAGGACCTGTGTGGTGAAATGGGGATAAGCCCTTCTTTTGTCCAGAATAAAAAAAGAAAAAAACGTAGCAGCATGTTAATGTCTCGCGCATTCAGATGACCTGCACTTGTGTGTTGTGTGAACCCGGCACATACAGAGCCGCAGACGATACCACAACGCCCTGTAGCCAGGGATTCAACCGGGCCTACTGGAGATAGAATGGGGTTTAAGTGAACACCAAAGAACTAGAAGAGATATCCCCGGCCAACAGTAACCTCTGATAACTCCGAAGGGAAGTCCGTGGGCGGAAGAATACAGTGCACGCGCCGGGCACACTTTTTGTCGCGTGCCAATTTAGATTTTTGTCGGGAGCTTTTATCTTTTAGAAAGGTGAAAAAGGTAGAGCACGTGCAGCAAGCCACCTGCCCACGGCTGATTAGAAATTCGGTCAAGTCCTACAGGTAACAAAAAATGAATATAAAGGTAAAGTAGGTGCGAGGCAGTCCGCATAAAAATGATAATAGAAGCGTGTTAGTGACTTTTGGCAAATGGCATATGCTGTTTGACAAAGGCCCCTGTCAGGCCGGAGCCAACGGGTGCCAAAACTGCCCCTTGTCCATTTGATACAATGGCAAATAAACAATGTATTTAAAACTCCCTATTTGAAGTGGTCAGTCAGGAAAAAGAACCCTGTAATCCTCCGCTGTATCCGAATTTGTTGTTAAATGCACAGCGGTTTTTGTAAATTTTGGAGGGCAGTTACAAAGGGCAATGTGTATACAAATGGCCAGTGGCGAGGGGAGATGGCAAGTTGTTCCATTTAAACACCAACTTAAAAACTCCAAATTAAATATCAAACAGTAATTGTTCAAATTTTTGGCGAAACCTTTCACAGAATAATTAAGTTTGCGGCATAGCTTCTTTGTATCTTTGTTTCGAAACTTTGCGAAGTACATCTCTTTGCCAGATTTATTCCATTATGTAGCCTCGTAATAGTCAGCATAGCTCCTTTTGCCCATTTTTTGTAATAATGGTTGTAGAATTTTGGAGAAATTTTCAGAAAAATAAAAAGTCTAAGGTTGGGATTATCTGAAAAAGAATGAACAAAAAATATTAACTATAAATGGATGTGGAAAACTATAATCAGAGATTTCATCATTCTTCCCAGTTCTTCTCTCATGCGTAATAAATCTTAATCTTATTGGTTATAATTCTTTACAGGCCCAAGCAATTTCACCCCAAAACTGGTGAGCAGTTTCTCTCCGTTTTCGTCACGATTTTAGCGTTACAGTCTGGCAACCTCACTCCCACATCTGCTGTGTGCTTTCTTCGTTACTGTGTCACCGTTTGTGTCACGTTCGCTGATTGGCCGAGCAAACATCGCACTTGGTACGCCTCTCACTTGGACACGGATGACTTCGGCAAAGTTACAGTTTAGACACATTTCACAAGTATTACAGACAGCTACTTTTTTTGTAATTGTGCCCAAGTCGTTGTGTAGTTTGTTTGCTGTCCATACATTGCTGCCTAACAAGATACAAGTATGGCAGACTTTCCGTGGACCGAAGACAACACCGGATTTCGTGGGAGTCACTACTGGGGACATCTAAAAAACAACTTCGTCACGGCCTTGAAGTGTCCAAAAATGGTTTTGTGGGTCAAAATCGGAATGTGTGCACTTTTGGTTGTCCAAACTCGCCATTTCTTGGGACCACCTTTCCGAAAGTTTCCTGGCCGCAACTAAGCAATCGTCTGAGCCGCCCAAAAATTTTTTTCTTAAATCTAACACACGTTATGAATGCACAAGGTCAACATTTTAAAGAGCTGATGCCTGCTCGGAAAATTTGAAAATGCGTAATTTTTAAGAAATATTTGTAATGAACAAATGTTTGTTTTAAGGTCCACCTTGCCTCCATCTGGCTCTGAATTAAGCCGCCACCCATTAAAAATGCACACAAGATATAACCAACAACACGCTACATACGCAAGGCTCTGGGCTGCTCTATGAAGGTAAATGCAACACATTTGAATTGGTGATTTTTGTCGTGGATATTGTCTTTATCGTGTAGGGTTTGAAATACAACGGTCCGTTTTATCCTATCGTCTTTTATAAAGCGCCAACTCTCGGTAGTCATTTCGGTGATGTAACATACACAGAATACAACATAGAGAACTGTATTCCCTTGTATACAATGTTAACATTTTGCCTTCGATATAGAGAGCGGCATGTAAGCATACAGGCCAAATACCCTAGACCATCAACATCTCTTAAATTCACAGAAGGCAAATTTGAGATAGAATATGAATAATGTAGAGTGGCTGATAAACAGAAAAATAACGATGCCTCTATCTCTCAGATATTCTTCAAGCTAAATGGTGTAGCATTGAAGCTGTTCACTCTACTAAACAACATGAACGCGATTTTAGAATTTCAGAGGCAATTTATTTCTGAAATCTGTTGTGGCATTTTGAAGGGTTGATAAGAAAATTACAAGAGTTGAGCAATCAGAGTTCAAGAAAAGTGCCATCCCACTTTGGGGGGTTGTTCTGAATTTGCTGTTTATATACCATCGGTACTGATTTGAAATATGGTTAAAAGTAAAAACATGCATTTATTAAACTTATAAATGCATGTTTTTACTTAACGATTCCATCTAACGATTGGCGCAAATATACTTTCTAAAATGATCTGGCGGTCATCGGCGTTGGAGAGATATTGGGATGTATGGTAGACGACTGGTACATGAGTGTGCGAGCTGAGTCGGCTTAGATCCACGGACAGTCAGATATGTACACCATGCTAGCTGCCCGAGTCCCAAGAGCTATGGAAGACCTCCGCCGTTAGAGATTACCCCCGAGGCCTCCCCGACTGTCTTTTCACACTGACAGCTCACTTCAGGCCGACAGTTGCCGCCATGTTTACCCATCATCGATCAGCAGTGAACTGTCGCATGGCCCAGGCTTATTTGCCTAGTAACATCCTCCGCAAAGCTATACATGCGCACAGACAATTTGGACAGGCAGTTACCGCTGGGCCGATAATTCCTCTGTTGGTCTTGTTTCATGGTTGTGAAGGACTCGCGGTCCAATACATGCACTAAACTCCCGACACACACATGCATGAACCCAGCAACGACCGTGTCTTCCCCCACCAATGATACAAAAGTAAATGTCTGTATTGTCCTCCTTTGTGACAACTCCAATGATAGTTTATATACTCAGACAATGGCCCACCGCCATGAGCACGAAACTATCTCTAAATAGAAACCGCTTGTTGAAGATAAATTATTTATCGTATCATGTAGATCTATACCTGTCGGCCTCTAACAGTAGAATGGTTAACAGTTGTAAGATAACCCAAGGTATAAGAATGCAAGGCAGGATTTAGTCAGATAGGAGATACACTTTTAGACTAACCTTCGGCAAAAGAACTTTTAGCAAAACAGTTGGTCAGACTTCTTAAAGAACAGGCGAACCCTTTGGTACGATTTTGGAAAATTGTCGGTAAGACGTCGTCAATCACTGAGGAATCACATTGACCAGTACACATTTGGAAAAACAAATTGTAGTAACACGTCGTCAACCATTGATTAATCCTTTAATATACTTTTGAGGAATTTTTGTCCTCATGTCGTCAATCACTTTGGTGCAAGAATAAGCAATAATGTATATGAATAAGGCATAGAAATATTTGTTTGTTATTTATTTATATGGCATGTAATTTTCGCAAATATAGGCCATATATGGAGAAACGCAAGTCCAGTAAACTTAGCTTGATTTATTGCAAAGCTATCCAATTGTATTTGCTGGATGATCTATAGACGTCGTGCAGTTACTCCCGACTATATGTTGGAAAACAGTTAGCAAAATGTGTGGCGAAATGGAGGACTGAAGTTTCCAGTTCTAATACATTCTTTGAAATATTCTTTGAAAGGCTTTTTCAATATAATGGACGAAGAATGCACAGAAATTGCATGCGTATATATGTTTGTGTTCTTGTCCTGTTCCTCGGTGAAATGAAACACTATTAGTGCAGAACGCATACTAAGCTGGATTTCCTCAAGCTTTCCTCAAGATTACAAAAGAGTAAGAATATTAAACGAAACACCTTTACAGCTTCACCCGGTACCGCTTGGAAGTTCAGTTCATATCTGAAATCAATTAGGCAAATCATACTATCAATCAATCATCCAATAAATCAATTTACCTGGTAGCTATCATCGCCCACCAGGTGAGGAAATGTCACCTGATGACAGACATTAAGTTATCAAGCAATCTGTCAACCGTGATAATGGGCATCTCCCATTGGCCAGCTGCTTGGTGACACGTGGGTAACTAGGTGCAGTCCGCCGAACAGGAAACAGGTCTTCTGCGCAAGTTGACGCTCAGCGCGGGTCATTCCGAATGTCACAAAGTGCGTGCGGACAGACTGTCGTCCTCTGTCACAACCGGCGCGATCATTAATCCAAAATTAATTAAATTAATGAAGTTTAACCCTCATGATGACAAATGGGAACAATGTCTGGCTGTATATGGAAATCCAAGTCTGCGAAAGTGGAGATTGTTTGGCAGGAAGGCTTTTTGCTGCATCGGAGCACAAGACATTTCAGACAACGGCTTTGTAATTTTTAATTTTTCTAAAGGCACGCCATTTTGGTGTGTACAATAGATTATTAATATCGAATGAATTGTACTGGGTTCAGATACGCGAATTTGCTCCATTATTAAAAGCTAGCGCCCTAAGAACCCTTTGAACTGAATCTTCACATCTTTGACTCGCATGATGGTTCAGTTCATCCGGAACTAAACCTTGGCGTAAGATCATATCAATTATGTAATATGGTGTATTTTGTTGCTCGAATGGGAGCTGAAAGAACTATATGTTTATCAATGGTTGTCGGGTCGATGAGAGCAAAGCGCTCCATGGTCAGCAAGGGAATTGTATAACACAAGATGTTATGTTGGTTCAATATGCTTATGACAACCCAATCACAATTAGCTTTATGACACAAACTCTCACGCACAAGTTTTTCATTCCCATATAACGGTAATAACCCTGGATCCGAAGAACACGGGCATAGAAAAGAGCCTCTACTCTTCATACTCCATGACTGGAATCTGAATGAAAAACTAACTAGCTAAATAATTAACTAACTATTATATATATATATATAGGAACTAAAAAGAAAAAGAAAAAGTAAAGCCTTTGGTAGCCGTTGAAATGACCTTCTAAATGATTAAGCTTGTCCGTCCGTGGTTCAGTGTGTTTTGTTGAAGTTCTTTGGTACATTGATCCTAACACCTTGCATGTTGATATACCGCTATACACTTTCTTAATCCTTCAGTCCTATGTGGTATTTCATCTGGCAATAGCCTACCTCTAAATTTTTACTCCACTGCTAAAATTTGTATAAAAAGAAATGTCACTAAGTAATAAAAAGTGAAACATTAAAGTTAGGCGTTTTAGGAATCGATCAGAAAGATCTTGTGTCTACAGACTATATTTCTATTAGACTGTACACCTTTTTGTTGAAACATTTTAATAGATGTGAAGGCGGGCACCAAGTTTCATGGGAGAGTTGCTATTTGCTCATGTTATCTTGGAAATGCGCTGCGCCCTCACACTTTTTCCACGCCCCAATTTCTCAAACTGAGCTAATGCCTGTAAGCTAATTTGTATGCTTAATTCGCCCATGTACTATTGAGAAAACATACACAATGTTACACAATACCTAGGGTCATTCATCTCGGACGTTTTCTCCAACTTGAGGTAATATTTCGACACGGTATTGACAATGGCAACTGAAAATAAAGGCTTATCATGGGTCATTAGCCATTTTCTGGCGAAAAAACCGACACCTCTTTGAAATTAATTGAAAACAAGTATCGACTTATGGTGGAGGATGCATTATTTGAAGGGGAGGTTGGACACAAGTTCGGATGTTGCGGTCTGATCAGAGGTAATGTCGTCTGCTCTCTTCAATTTGATCGCCCGGTCCTCGGCAGAAATATCGAGTCCGCTGCTGTCGTCTGCTCCTTGATTTCCCATCGAACGCTGGAGAGGCATGGGTCAAGTATAGATAGAGTTGGTCCATGCTACGAGTTTTGTTTTAGATGGTGAGGCAGAGCTGTCAGCCGGGCTTAGGACAAGTCAAATTAGTGACTTAAAAATGACATTAATGGTAGGTCTGGAGTTTCAAGATGAATAGTTGTGTCATTTGGCGTTCATGAAGCTCGGCTCAGAAGCGGTGATTTGCGACTCATTATAATTGGTTGACAGGAAGCCGGGTGAGTTCGAGTCGCTGATCCCCGATTGTTTCAAACCGACAATTGAAAACTCCGCGGCACAATTAGTATTCGCTCCTCTCCCCACGTTACGGTAATAACCCTGGGAGCTGGGGATTAAAGAACACACGGGGAACAGCGCCTCTTCCCTTCCTCCTCCAGTCACATTACGCCATTGTACAACGAAATCCATCTTCCGCAAATTTGCTATGCCATTATGATTGGAGGATGAAAAATCACTTACTCACTCACTAAACTTGTAAAGAAAGAAAAATAAATCTTCAGCTGTCGTTGCAATGACTTTCTTTTTGTACATAAATAATGCTTCGACTTATCAGCTGTAATGTTAATGACTTACAGGCCTCTGTCGTGCTTCTTCAAAGGAAGCGTAAAGTGTATATATGCAGACCACATAAGATGCCATTTGTAAATTCAGTACATGTTATTAGCACCAAAATAATGCAAATTCATGGTCAAAATGGTGTAAAATCTTGAACAAAATGAATTTTTTTCTGTAATGATTTATATTTTCACAGCCCTTGAGTAAAGGTACAATTAATAACTTTAAAAAGGGGTGTTTGCTTTATTGTCGCCAAAAACAAATCTAAATGTGTCCAAACAGATATATGTGTACATATATAAGATTAACGATGGATAACGGCACTTATGGCTATTTTAATCTGCTCACCTTAATTCTTTCGAGAAATAAAGTATTTGTGTGACACTCTTTTCTGTACGTGTACCAAGTATACTGACGTCAACATGTGATGGAAAATAAAACATATGCATAGAGAGAAAAAAGAACAACACAAAAGCCACATTACTTGGATGAGGGAATTTCACGCTCTGGCAAGTCTTTACACCACTGTAACCTTCAAAGACTTATATAAACTTAGCCCCAGGAAAGTAGATTCATGCCGACTGTTATTAAGTAAAGCCCAGGGTATGATTTGCATCAATCAGACGGATTCTATGTGACAAATCTGATGACTTCTCGCCGGCCTTAGCTAACGTGCCATGACGGTTTACCATGTACCATGTCTCTCCAGTCCCCGGGCACTGATCAGACTTTAGCACCCGGCGTGCATGAAAGTAGCGTTTACAACAGAACCGATTAGGCTCTATACCCAAAAGGTTGCCTTTATTATTATTTTTTTTATATTCTTCTTTTCTGTATTTTCTTTTTATCTTTTCTTTTTTTTTTTTGGATGATCTACTTTTTCTATTTATATCCCGATAAAGCTGCTTTTTGCGAGCATTGTGGGTATAAAGATCCAGCTTCTTAACTCTTCAGCTATACTGGCCCTCACTGGCGATAAGAAGGCTCTAACCCTACGGAGCTTGCACGAGACCAGTTTCCATGACTTGGCTGATGTTCCCATTGCCTTAATTGCCTTAAGACGACTGCATTCATCGGTAGGTATTTCATAATTTTAATGTGGAGTTTAGAGTCCACCAGTTCATCTTGGTTTGTTAATAGCCTAGTTGTGTGAAAAGTTGAATCCATCAGACTGATGGTCTGATGGATAAAAAAAATTGCTCTTCGAATAAACATATTCCCAAACATAAACTTCACAATTGTAAATCAAACCAATTGATGCATCAATCAATCAACCAATCTGTCAGCCAATCAGCAAATTCAGTCGGATAAGTTAACAGTAATTTTTGTAAGTAGTTGAATTGATCCAATCAGTTAACTAGTGCATTCATAGAATCAATTTTTTTCCGATTTTATCCAACCCCCGAGGCAATCAATTAATCATCACGGAGTCAATGGATCACTCAATGAAGCCTTCAACGAATGAATCAGTCAATAAATCAGTGAATCAATCAACGAATGGATCGGTCAATGAGTTAATCAACGAATCAGCCAAGGAATCAACGAGTCTGTGAATCAGTCGATCAATTATAAGCAATCAGGCTAATAATCATTTATGTAAACAAACAAGGCCGCGAGCCAGCCAGCCAGTCAGTCAGCAATCGCTGTTGATTTAGTACTATATGACAGAACACCTATACGATCACTGGGTTCGAGATCAAAGCCTATGTCACCGGAGTCAGCCATTGGTCTGACAAGATAAACACCAGGCCCCAGGGTCACGAAGCTGTCATGCTACAGGCCAGATTTTTGTCTTAACCAGTGATATCATTCCTGACCTTATATTTAAGGTTAAAGGCTGTTGATGTAGATTGTTATATTAAGATAAAAATTAAAATAAAAAAGGTGAGTCACAATTTTAGCGCATTGTTAGCTGTTTTCAGTTTAAGACTACGTCTGACTTAAGTCCAAGACGGCTTTCTGATCCTTTCGCTGACTTGTAAGTTGTGTTTAGTTATTACATCTAGAAATCAAAACCTATATCGCACAGTTTCAGATGGCCATTTGCATTTCTCTAAATATGCTAGATTGTCGTATTTATAGAGATCGAAAGGGCTTATGTGCTACATTCCCTCTTATCACTGGCCTATGGCTTTTTGTACGAGACATTATAGGTTGCTGTTGTTATTTTATTTTAAGCAAACGGTTTCGCATGCAGCCTGTCTGCTATGGACGAAAAGCCTCACGAGACACGGCGAGACTTTCCGAGACTGATTTTATCTCTTTCATACTTTGGCCATATACGGAATAGGTCTTTACGTGTAAATTTTAAAAATCAATCTCTGGCCCTATGCATTTTAATGCAAAGAACAGTGACTGAACAGTTTTCTTTTCTGAAAACGCCGTTGATATTATTAACGAATCAAGTTCAGTAACGTGAATTACATTGACATGTTTTTTATCTCAGTGTAAGAAGAGCCCCGAGAACGGAGTAAAATGCCAGTCAAAGAAATAAAATCGTGGTTAGGAGACTGAATCTTTACAAATAAAAAATATTAGCCACAGTTAACTTTTGGAGGTATTCATGTATGTAATGATATACGATATGTACAACCAGACAACTATCGAAAACCATGACAATGGGAATTCATGCCATTCACCAATACCGGCAGTGGCTACGGCAATTGTTATATTTGAAGTTCAGGAGTCGTTACTATATTTCTAGATGGTATGTATCAAGTGTTAGAAATGAACAAGATTTGATCAGCGAGTTGGTCAAACTTTAAGAGCTAAGGTTCTTTGATGAATATATATACTGTATAAGCATTTACCAAAAGAAATTTATGGAATGCTCCTACAGTTGTGTAGAATAGTGAAGTATATAAGACTCATTAGAGTTGTATGAATGTTATGAATGTCGCACAGGTTCTGATGATTTCCTTCAATGAGATGTATGACGGTTTCTCCTCTAGGTGTCTCCGGTCTCCTCCATTCGGACGTATGACTGTCCCTCCTATAGGATCCATGGGTTTCCTTCATTCAGATGTATGAGGGTTTCTCCAAGGCTTTGCCGGTTTCCTCCGCTGCCGCGTGAGAGCTTATCCAAGGTTCTGCTGGTTTCCTGTAATCAGATCTACTAGTATGAGAGTTTATCCTAGTCCCTTGCGGTTTCCTCCACTCAAATATATGGGGAAGTTTTGCAAGGTTTTGTATGTTGTTTTTTTTATTCCTTCTTATGATCATTGACATCCTCTGTAAATTGAAAGTAAAAACAGCTTAAAATACATATGGAATTTATTTGTTTATATATTTGATTGGGATATTTTACGCCGTACACAAGAATATTTCATTTGTTCGAGGCCGGCCAGCGTTATGGTGGGAAGAAACCGGGCAAAGCCACTATCATTCGCAGGTTGCTGGTAGGCCTTCCCACGTATGGCTGATGTATGGCAATCTAAGGCTCATACTCAGTTAATGTTTTCTATTGATACCAGAGACCTGTAAAATTGTCACAAATGCATTTTCTTGTAGCATTAACATCATGCAAGCCTGTAAAGATGCAACAATATTTTGAATTAAATTTTAAGCATTATGCTATGCTAATGCCATACATTCACTGTAATTGAGATGAATTTATCAGTCTATCATGAAACACCATCGCATTCAACGAAATCGATACAGTTGAAAAACAAATTATGAGCAAATTTTCAAAGGGTGGTTTCGAACTCACGACCCCACAAATAAAGAAACATGAAACTTTGCAGCACAGTTTCTAATACTTGTAGTAGCAGATCTTAATTCAGATTAGTAGAAACAAACCTCATAAAGCGTGTACGTGAAAAGACTAAACATTTTACACTATATATACATGGAGAATTGTTTTTTTGTTAATTTTTCTGTCTGTACGGTGCTCTAACGGGTGGTGTTTACAAGCATTGCAACGCATTAATGTGTCTCTAGAGAGAACAAAATGTTTCATTGGAATCTCCATAAATAGTCTGTATATAGAACGAAATGGCTTCGCATGCATCGGGGAGTTAACGTGTAGCATGTATGGAAGGGATATAAGCATGTTAGTGTTGGTGACAAAAAGTCCATAACCTCGCTAAGTTGGCGGGGGAAGCAACGTAAAAATCTCCCCCTCAAAAACAGAAATTACACAATTCTACATTGGCAATTTCGATACACAAACGCTAAAATTCGTAACTTGGGGAAAGCGGTTGGGGAATCTAAACAGGCCTGGGTGTGTAAGTCAGGTATTTGTGCATGTTAAGCTGTGCGATTCCTCTGCGGACCGGATATATTTTCTGCTTTGTTTCCACGAAGACGGCCCGAACGTGTTCAATCCTCTGTAATAACTAATCTAGCCGCAGATAAAGCACACGTTTTGTTTGCTAGAGAGTGTGTACCGAATGTGTGCGGGACTCCGACGTTCCGACTTTTTGCAACAACCACGCCATCAGCCTTGAATGTAAGAAACATTAGCAGACAAGATAGAAACAAGAGAGAAAAATACGAGAAGCGCAGAAAAAAAATCCCGAAGAGATGACACTGTGAGAGGGTACATGAAGCATGCCCGGTAAATATTAAGTTATGCACTAAGGGATAACATTTATCAAGAGATTAGAGATGAACAAATACGGCGGGTCCTCTATACACCATGAAGGGTCGGGATAGGGACGAGGAGCTGGAGGTATACATGACAATTCCACACACGGAACCGGCTGAGCAATCAAAACGTTCTAGAACCGATCGTCTGCCCAATTTGTGACTGTATATACCCGTGGTCAAATGCTTCCGTTCTCCACTTTTAGTTATTGATTACATAGTACAGTGTCTTGTTCATTTGCGTTAACGAAAGTAGGGAAAGCTTTCCTCGAGGTATTAAATGTATATATGTATACAAAATAATTCAATAATTAATTGAAAAGATGTGTTCTGAGTTCTTTCGAGAAGAAGTGACATAATCTTGGCACCGAGGACTACCGATAATGCATATATTAAGTTTTGATCATCTGGACAATCACAAGATGTCGTATATGAAATGTTCATGGGAATACACCACCATATAAAAGGCGACAGAAATTAATATGTGGACAACCTGATATAAAATTTGAAGATTATCCTATAATCTGGACACTCTGCAGACAATTTTCGATTTTACCAGAAATAATCAACATGCGACACTGGGACAAAGTTCTCCAGTTCAACCAGTCTGCACTGATTCTGTATTCCTTCTAAGTTAACCGATTCGAGTTTTACAAAAGGCTATATAAAGATGATCAATACATCCATCAACCAATGCAATCAATCTTTTAATTTATCAATAAAAAAAAGAATAAATCAGTTGCTATTGCGTCATTCGATAAAATTTGCTCACGATGCCTTCAGTATACATAAACACCTATGGCCGACTATATAGACGCCACCATATTATGGTGGATGAGCAAACTGGGTTGTCTGAATACATGCCTTCAAACGGACGGTTCGCATGATTGAGACAGTAATTCGCTTTTACTGTATCTAGTCGAATAAAAATATTTGCCTTTTAAGAAACACAGAAAACTGTGTCGCTGAGAATCATTTTATCGATTTATACTTTCATAAAAATAGCCCAGATTTATAAATATAGCCTATTCTAATACAAATACCCATATACCGTCGCAATCACGATGGATGTTAGCTTTCTATATACATAAATGCAGCACTATACTTATATGTACACAGTCTGGTATGATGGTCTTGGCTTGCTATGTTGTATAGGTCCACTGCTGGTACAATCCATACTATGATTTTAAAATGAGGAAAAAATTCATTATTATATTCTACCGACACAACTGCATTTCTGAACTTTTTTTTAGAAATCGCAGCTTCCACCAAAGCTACAAATATACATGTATAAATCCCAGTATAGCAGTTTACATAGTATTATTTTATGTATGGTTAATTAACAGATTCTCCTTTGTTGTAACCCCAAGTAATACATCTTTTATAACTAATTAAAATGAATTCACAAAACATTTCACCAGTGGACATTTATTTTCTGAAGACAGTATTGCATCCTCGCATGCTTGGTCACCACATTTTGTTCATTTTGATACACTCATCCTTGAATTCAAGTTTTCTGTTTGAGCTATTCAACAATAAAACAATATTTAAGATCGTATATCTCAAAATGGTTGATGAGTTTTCCTCAAAGTATAGAATATCTCAAGTCGTATCTGTATATTACCCTATAATGCTATATTCTAGAAATGAATCTTCTTTAATTGTAGAATTTTTTCTGTCCCCTTTATCCTTTTGTCCCCTTTATTTCATACCTTGGTACTGTATGAACTCCCGTTTACCCTACGAATACCCGTGCCAGTTGTATAATGATTTCAGGGATCACATATTATCGGGTGTTAATGAGACTGTAAACAAATTGACGATTGTAGGGAAGATGAAGGAGCAGAAGTGAGGACGGTATAGCAGGGATAAACCAAACAGTGCACATCGACGCATTGACATACTGTCGGGCCGAATCCACTCGGTCGTCGATACGGCGGGTCGAGGGATCCGGAGGCGGCCGGTTGAACAATCAGACCACTCAATGCCAAATCGGAAGGTGTCATTTTACAGAAAAGGGCGATTCTTTATCTAGAAATGATGCTTCCGTGGATCACCCGGATGTACCGGGCTCCCGAATTCTAGCGATTCGGAGTTTATGGTTTAACTTAGCTTTTTGGCACTTCGTGTTATTTTCCTGCTAGGGTGAAAATATAATCTAGTTTATATTGAGAAATAAGGACATGTCGAGACGGACAAATAAAAATGCAACATTCTACAAATTTAACAAAGGTCATCGAAATAAGAAATAGATACATATAGCTCTAAAGCATACGAATATAGATAAGACTACAACATAGAGAGTAGTCCTAAAACAAGAGATGCAAGGGCAATGGGATAGTTTGCAAATGGTCACATGTTACCGGCGAATTAAATCCTCCTGTCAATTTACCTCATGCAGTTAGGGTTTTATTCTGACTGTGCATATAGGCGTTTAAGAAGTAAAAACTTACACTTCCCCTATAGAACCATGGCTCAAGCACAATTCTGTAAAAAAAAAAAACATTCGCAGTGATGTTAAAAGCAATATGCTATAGACGTCACTTGTCAAGAATTACTCGAAGTGCTGTATTGTCATCCTAATTTACACATGTACACATGAAAACAGTGCAAAGGGCCCAGGTCTCGGGATGCTTAATCCACCATATCAGCAGAATCGCGGTTTATACAGGAGTACAACATAAAAGACTTCAGCAATTTAGGCCTATATAGAGATGAAAACCAGAGCAGCGACACATACAAAAATGGACAAGATATATTTTAAGGATATTCTGTATCGTCGACTGGTTTCATTTTTACCATATTAATCACCAAAATGTGGTACATGTATTTTACTATTCGGTATATGCCGAAACAGGAATTACCGTATGTTTTAAAACGGTCACTTATTTCTTGGATGAGGTATAAAAGTTGCTATGTAAATAGTTTATGTTTAATAGGAGAAAAATAAGGAAATAAAGAAAATGATAAACAAAGATAATGACATCATTTTAATTTCACATGCGGAATCACTTCCATTATGATAATATTATAATGTTATGTTCAACTTGGTTTCGACATATATCGCTACGCGTGAAAACACATGCATCGATCATACAATTCCGTTGCGTTATTATATTCTCTTGAATGATCTTATACAAAAGTTTGCAAATGCTCTGTGATCTATGATAAGTGAAATTTAAATCCACTTTTTCTCTTTTCTTTCTATATGCATGTATATGCCTGCAAGTCTGTGGGTTATATGCATGATCCTCAAATATACGCTTCAAACTACATCACTAGCTCCCGTGCCTTTGCTTATCTGACATGACGATATTGTTGATTATATAATTTGTATGTAGTAAACTTCAGTTTCTCGTCAATTACACGTACGTGAGAAGCTTCCGGAGAGTTGACCCACACACCCTCGCCAGCCCACAGTAGATTTGAACTCGTGACATTATAGAGCAGAGGTAAGGCAATTTTACTTTTGAGTTCAAAAACTATGTTAAGATTATTAGTGTTTTCGCGTGATTAAAATACGTGATACTTGTCAAGCAAGTATTAGCAGTTGGTGCTAGTATGGGTGTTAAAGAGGCAGGAATGCTGAATTCCACTGATGAACTGACTTAAAATAAAATAGGTCTTTGGGGAGTTTTTGGCACTGCAGGTCCTGTAGGCTACTTGCACATATATATGTATATTACTGGGCACTTTTGTCGATTCTTGCTACATGACTTTTAAGAAGTTTAACAATATATAACTTCTGAAAGTTTATGATTTTTAAGAAAATAAATATGATTATTATATGGCTTTCTATGCTACATTGTCAAATTTGAGTAAGCAACCATCCTGAATGGATAGCACACTTGGTGCCCCCTAAATTAAATGGGAAAATCATGGCAACGAAATATGTCGCCCCTTTAAATTACAGGCTGGTGGGCAACTGGTGTCTCTAAACTGTACCGTATGTATGTGTTTCTGACAAAACTCTTAACTGAAACTACTCCGCCGGTGCACGTAAAATGCGGCTTAGTTTTTAACGCGGAACAATGATGGTTATGCGGCTGGCTATAGCTACAAATCCACAATAGCAGGTTGTAAGATTTAACAAAATTGACATTTTTTATGTGCAAAATCCGTCGGAAAAAATGAAAGAGCGAGCAGTATGAGATCATCTGCCCTGCATTTCTGTTTGCATTTCTGCTAAACGCACTCTGAGTAAATTCATTCATTCTAAATGCTCTTGTTTTCTGTATACATAGGTCTTGTCGAGTCAACAGTAATCTTTCCTCGGAAACTTGCTTCAGCCATCTTTGTTTGCGCGGCGCAGATTCCTGCTAGGTCACGTGAATAGGGGGAACATTCTCAGCCCGTGCTTCGGCTTGCTTGATCGACAAGTTATAATCCTATTAGAAATACAGTCCAACATAGTTAACAAGATTCCTAACATAGCTCCAGACAAAGTCTACGTATTTCATAACAAAGAATTGTTAACAAACACGAATGTCTTGTACCGGTCAACCCAGGAATTCGTGTGTCGCAGCACTCGTTCACAAAGGTTACACCGACAGTGTTAAACTAAAGGATGAAGTGTTCACACTTTAAAAGACCAGGTATCCTTTAACTAATAACTCCATTCAATATTTTTATTAAAATTAGCGAAGTAATGGCTAAAAGTCTGTTCGAATAAGTTGGTTAGCGAGTGCAGCCAAGTTGCTTTCATTATACTAGAGCTCTTTAGAAAATAAAGGCACTAATAGCGTCTCGCTCGTGATTTCTCATCTTCAGTCCAAAAGACTGTGAACATCGAAATCAAATCAGCTGAGAGACCTGAGCTAGTCAAGTTTTAATCAGCCGTACATCGATGATATTAGCGCGTGAAGATGGATAAACAGCCTTCCAGTTTGCACCGATAAACACTGAAGACATCTAGTCAGAGCAGTGAGGAAGTAGAAAGCGGTAGAGAGGAAACACGGCAACGTTTAGATACTTTAGACTGGTGTTTGTGCAGACACTGTAAAGTTGACCTGTTGCAGTCAGGCAGGGAATGCGTATATGTTGCAGGAAGAGGCATATGACCAGGGTAGGTTTATAACTAGCGCAAATGTCAAAAAAAAGTATATGCAAGTTCGGTAAATTATGAGTAAACTAAAATGAATAATACATCATTATGTACCTTACATCTACAGAAGAAAAAAAATGAAGTGGAATATGGACGGGGTGCTGAGGCTGCATAGTGAATTAAGAAATAATGATTCTTTATCTAGTCATTATTGCTCGTTTTATCACAGTGAATGCGGACGAGTTGAAACTGTAGAACTCGACGATCTGGAGCCACGGTGTAGTAGCGGAACGTTGTCTAGACTACGGTACCCATTTTTTGCGTGCTGTTGTTGCAGCCCACAGCCGGTTTGGCGGGCATGTTAGCTGTCTACGTCTCGACTAAAGGTTGAACTTTCACTCTACACAATTTAAATAAACTTAAAACTGTGTAAATATCTCAAAGCAACTTTGAATATGGCTAAATTAACCCGGGAGTTAAATGGCAGCCTATGACATATTGGTATAGGCATGCGTATTGCCGCTGTCGTTGATTAGTTACTGGATGACACACCTCCAGGATATATCAAACATGGACGCTCTCACTCTCTTGTTAAATAATGGCCGATCTACCGACTTCGACTTAAAAGTTAAAAATTAAAAGTGTGAAAAAATATATATATAATTAGTGTTTTTAGAGAGAACAAGTTACGCTCTTTCCATTACATACTGTGTCATCCTTTTATTTTCTTCTCCTTTAAGCACAAAACAGATACATAATTGATGAAATATATACCAGAAGGCTTAAAGTCTTAATAATACATAAGAGAAGATAAGGCAAGACCAATATAAATTTGTAGATTTGGATGAAAAAAAAACAAAAAAACAAATAACAAAATAAACAAAAAACAAAGATAAAAAAATTTTCTTCAAAACCAAAAAATGTGATTTAGATATCATGATGTTGTTTTTCTTTTATTTTTTATTTTTGAAGGAAAATGATTATATGATCATTAATATAGTGATGGTATGATTCCAGGCGTGCATTTCTAGACATTGTGAGTGTAAATGCTACACATAAAGATCTTAACCTTAGTAACAGAGACGTACATCAAAGATTTCGTATCGTTTGATGTTCCCTTACTCAAGCAAAGAGCTGACCGAAGCTTTACTATACATTGGTATCCATTCTGAGGTAATGGAAACACAAAAGAGAGCTGCATACGTATAGACAAAACCTTTGTATATAGTCAAGGAATGTTTTGAGCTACTTGTCCGTGGCGTGATGTCGTTAGAGACAGGGACACAAGCCCGTCATTTATGGCATGCACCTGGTCAGGTATATCAATGTATATACCCTGAGATAGCTGACTGGAGAAAGCTCTAAGGCATTGCTAACCAGAGTACACCAGTTTCCCGCACGCTAGTTGGTCGCTACAAGGTTTTCCGTGTATAGCCCATTAGATTAGCCAAATTTATAGCAAAGCTCATTTCCTAGAAACAAATTAATACAAGCACGCAGCAAAAAGGCTGACATATTATTATGAGCCACATTCATGTGTATATACCTTGGTGGATGACGGCCTGGTTTGTGTAACATGATCGGCTGTGTGAAACAATGATTCAGATGAACGGAAGAACTCATACTCACGACGAAGTCCAGGCAGGACAGTTTTGTCAATGTAGTACAAAAAGAAAAGCTAGAAGTAGAGAACATACGATTCATAATTTTCGTGCTTTCAAAGCTTTTCCCGAGAAAGTCTCGAATTAAACCTTAAAACAATTACAAGTATTTGTAGATTCTATGATGGAAAGAAATACATATGGAGGAAGGAAAACGATGCCTCATGGATACAACATCCCCTCGCCAATGCACAAAAGTTACTGCAGATGTATGAAGCAGTCTTTACGTTTATAGAGGTCGACATGGTGACAACTAAATGACAGTGACTTTAATGACCAAACACTACTCAATATAGAGACTATATCTTTCTGCGGGGTTTATTTGCAGCATGTTAACGTTGCCACTGCTGTTTAGTGCTTTATTTATACCATGCAGTGAAGAATTTTTTAAAATACTTATTGACGTTTCATTAAATGTAATCTGGAATATTATTATAGTATATACCAGAGGTAATCGGCCCATAGGCTAAACATAACGAGGTCGGTTTCTAGCGCCCAGACTCAAGTTACCGCTTTAAGTCAGTGAGGTATCCAATTAACCTGGCTGGCAAAGTGCTGAGGTTTCGTACACATCCGTAAACCTGGCCATCACTGTTGTATAAGTCATATATTCTAATTACAATTACGTAATGCCCGAATGAAATAAATGTCTTTACTGTGGAATGTAGAAATCTTTATGACATGTCATGACAACAGATAAAAGTCTGTGAAAATGTTTTCTACCGTTGAAATATGGGCATATGTATTGGTGTATCTTCGGCGTTACAACCTTGCAGCCAATGTGGCGAAAATAAGAAAAAGCAAGAAATTGCGATGGTATAGCCATAATTAGTCCTGTGTACAGATACACATTCAGCCGATATAAGTCGGATTTATATCTTTCCATTTGTGGGTTGGTTTATTTTTGTGAGCCAAATTTGTGATTTATTTGAATTATACATACAACGAAACTCCGATTCATAAGTGAGAACATCAAAGAGAAGCCAGCTAATTTATTGACATAAAGCATCAGTCGACTACTGGTTTAGATTGTTCGAAAACTTTCGAAGTAAACTATGTATCCGCCACCAGACCTATCATTTTTTCTGATGGATAAAACGGGTGACAACATCTACTGTATGTCTGATTATCACCATTAAACCGTATTTGTATACAACCGGAAATGCATCATTAAAATCTTTATGGAAGGATGCGAAAAGTTAATATAGATTTGTTGATCGATTTGAATGCATTATATAAAATTAGTAAAATCATTAGCTAACATCCTGTGACAATAGCCTCTTGTGCTGCATTTGAACGTTTTTATAAACAATTCGGGCTGATTTCAAAAGAAATATTTTCGACGTTGATAAACACAATCAATTTTAACCATAGCAAAATTGTACCAAAGAAATTTGAATGTTGATTTATATGCATTTCGGCTAAATAACTTATCATGGATGAACGCTAATGATTTTTCATAAATATACCTCTTTCTATTATAATAATCTAATGCGGTTATCTAGTCAACCCATCTTCTCGCAATTATAGCTGTTGCGGTACTTTCAGTTTTTGACGGAAGCTTTGTACTTTTCCGACAGGATTACCACAGTAATGCACTCTCTTTGTCTGTTCAAGTCTGTATGCGCGTTCAGCTGGTCCCTTTCTCCGTACATCAGACGGTCTTTAGCTTTAATCCAATAATGGACGTCCACTGTATATGCCTTCGATTGACCAGTTTGTTTACTCCCCGTCAGGCACTACTTTATTTCATCCGCACCAGGAGATACTTCTGTCTTAAATCCCAGTGATTAAGTTTGGGCGTCCACTTTTCAGCTGCATTAGGCTTTACAGTGAAATATATTGTCGAATGTCGAATATAAGGAAAAATTCGGGAAAAAAAGCTGAGAAATAAGAAGGCCAATTCAGTCTACATTTTGATGCATACAATTGGGTTAATTATTAGCGAATTTTTATTTTGATTACGTAAGTATTACGCACAACCTTTATTTCATATGTCTCGTGCATAACCTTTATTCTATACCTTTTTATATCATAAATACACAACCTTAAATAATGCCGTATATGTTATAGTGTATATCATGCATATACCTCGTGCGCACTAGAGGTATATCGCACTTCACACTCGCACTTCACACTCCCACTTTAATTTCTTACCTACATGTCTTGTAAACATGTAGATATACTTGCCTTGTAAACATATATATCCATATTTACGTCTTGTTTAAACAAAAATGAAATAAATGAAACATTTTACTTTTATATAGGTCTTTCATTCACAGTTTAAATTCTCAGAACTCTTATAAATGTTTTCTTATCACACCTTCCTATCGTCAGACTAGTTTGACGTTTGGGAGTTACTATTCTGATTCCCGCTGAACAACAAGCCTTTATAACCAATAAGATCGTGAGTTCGAATCCCGATCACGCTGGCTTAGTTGCACCTTTAAACATTCGGGAGGTATCGGTATGTCTCCATCCAGACATTAGCCGCCGTCGTATATATGAAATATTTTTTATATTTTAATTTTATTTTAATGGAGTGAGACATAACGGAAAATAAATAAATTCAAGTGTGGGACACGTTAACTGTGGTTCCTCGAAGTCGCTGACCTTACGTTCTATTCCTGGCCTTGATATGCAGACAGAGTAAGTGCAGGGCTCAGTGTAATGTTTGCATGTTTGTACTTCATGTTTTATTGTCTTTCAAAACGAGTTTGCACAGACTGTATATACATTCGCACAGCATGCATTCCTTTCACTCATTAAACTATGTTTTCCCTTAATTTTAAGAGTCAAACGCCTGAATTATCATGCCAGGAACTTTTCTCCTCATGAATCATATATGAACTGTTTAAACATCTTTGGCCTGAGCTCACGCAAACAGATGCAGGTGTGTGACAATTGCTTTTGTTATGTGTGATAGGTTAACTTAGCGTAGATGAAGTGCTAAACACGTATCTCTTCGATGCACCATTGTTGGTAAGACTCTCGTTACTTATTTCATATAGAAGTCAGATTTGAATGCTAAACACAAAAATTACACCTGCGTATCCGATAATTTATGCCACACACACACAACCGGCTTTCTAAAATATATATACTTTGCTATAAACCTGTCCGTTCTTGTTTTTAATTTAAAAATCAATTCAGAATCAATTTCAAACGAAATAGTAAAATTTATATTAAAATCTGCACCCTGTATCCCTCCTTTGATTTAATAGTTTTAGTCTATGTGGTAAACATTATCCTATTCAGTTTCCAACAATGCACTCTTCCTTGAATAAAACACGTTTTTGTATTGCGTAGGTATACGTAGAGCATATATGTTTTGTCATGAAAAATAAACGACAAAGTTGAAACAATATTTTCGTTTTCAACGTATATGCTTTTGTAACAAATTCAAATTTATTCGTTAGAGTTGGTTTGGAGTCGTACAAAGAAGAAAGACACTTCACTGCTACAGTCAGAACTGACCATGTAGGCCAGTATGCACTGTCTTCCTAAAAGCGATCAAATGGGATTCAGCATGCTTAGTGTAACAATCTTACTGATACAGCATACAGAAGCCTGCTTAGAGTTAAACGATATAATTTGAGGTAACCGTGTGTTTTCGTACCATATCACTGACAAAAATATCCTAGAAACTATATAACAAAGATTCCCTTGTATAAAGAACAGCTTGTTAAATGTTCCTTAGCCTCAAAAGGAAAAATGCATGTTTATGTTACAGAAATATCGACTATAAGACAAAAACCTGCAAAACTAGTCTGAAACGAAGACATTGATAATATTTCTAAGACGTTTTAACTTTATCCTGAAATTTTCCTCATTCCTCTATAATTCTTCTGCTCTAAAATACATAAAATCTTTATATGTTTTATTACTTTGTAAGCCAAGTTGCATTAAGGCGTCTATTAAAAAAAAGTGTTCCTATTGGACAAAATTTCGACCAAATTTTGATATTTTGAAGAAATTTAAACTTTTTAAACATGCGAAATTCTGAAATACATGAAATCAAACTTATAGCATACTCTGTTTATGTTTCGTGTCAGGTAATCTTGGTATTCACGATACAGCTAATTAATTATTATAACTTTGTTTATTGTAACTTCTTCCTGAAGCCATCCATCCGAGAACCAGTTGCACATGCATTTATACTGGGCATGTGCTTACAATTTTCTCCTGTTTACACGACAACATTATACAACCTCTTCATGTATTATTTATTGACAATTCGGCCGGAGTGTGCTGGACAACACAATATGTAAACTGTTCTGTTTGCGGGTAATCTGTGCTTAGAAAGTTCAGTTACAGGCCTCTACAGGCAATACCTGGGGTGAAGGAATGCGGCTAGGGCAGCGTCGTCTTCGGTGAGAGCAGTCCGGTGTCGGAGATTCCTCCGTGGGCAGGTGAAGCGTTTGGACAGGCGGGACGAGGTCAGGCCACGTGCCGTCTCATCCTTTCCGAAGTTCACCAAACTGACAGAAGAAAATTGGCTTGACCGCTCGTTTGACACGTAATAAAGGATGCGGAACTGGTCGTGTTCGAAACGTCTGCGCAAGATGAAAGTCTGAACAAGATAGAGTTGTCCATAATTTGCCTCATTTCTCTATTATTGTCAATAATAAGAGGAAAGCTGTTTTTGTTGTCGGCCGATGATCCGTCGGTTCGATCTTCGTGACAGCGTAGCTCCCGGTGATCGATGTCCGCCACTCAAGTCCTTGTCGGTCACCGACCAGGTTAATATTTTGGTAAAAGCTGTAAATGGTATATCTTGCAACAGCTGTGGGTTGACACCAGAGAGTAAAATGAAGTGTCGTTTATCAAAAAGAAGGACACAAAGTAGGATTCAAAGACTATATAACGACGGCGATGTAAAATCGGAGATAGAAAATTGCGAATCACGACTAGAGTCGAACGCATAAACATAATCGTTCATCCAAATGCCCAATTACAGATGGTTTCTTGAATAATTTCCAGCGGGAAAAGCCCAACCGCGATATTGATTCCTAAACTTAATGAGATTTTTCTCCACGTATTCATCAGTGAGAGCTTCGGGATCCAAAATCCGGACTTGACAAAAGTTTAATTCCGTGTTTCGGCAAAAGTGTTCCTTCTCTATTCTAAGAGGTACCGGCTACGCAAAAAACTAAGAAAAATGGAATTAAACCCGTAAATAAAGAAAAGAAAAAGTTCTTGTTAATTCTT
Source organism: Acanthopleura granulata (assembly GCA_016165875.1). Classification (NCBI taxonomy): domain Eukaryota; kingdom Metazoa; phylum Mollusca; class Polyplacophora; order Chitonida; family Chitonidae; genus Acanthopleura; species Acanthopleura granulata. The sequence goes on along the minus strand of JABBOT010000001.1, from coordinate 31,634,917 downwards.
ATAGAACTCCGCTACTAGCGTTGATAATTATCTCAACTGTTCCTTTCATTCACATTGTCGATTATTGTGTTTTTTTTAAACAATTTAAAATATTCTCTGTTTTGTTACACTGTTAATGAGTGAATGGCTGAACACATACAATATTAAACAAAAGTAAAGCTTCAAAAACTTTTAACACATAGCATACACAGATGTACAGTTTGCCACATGTCAAAAAGCTGCGTGTATTATAAAGGTGACCATTCCTGCCATTTTTGTAAATTGATGTCCGTCATATCTTCTGCAAAAATTTTAATTTCTGAATAATTACATAATTAATTCTCCTCATACACAATTAATCATTTTCTGTAAAATACTTAGGGATATCTGTTTCTTTATGAAACTACTTATACTCTGGCATCCATTGATGTATTTTCTCTGTACTATTGCAATCTCTTGTGGATGGCTGAATATGTTATTGCTTCATGCAGGCTTTAGGTGGAGTGCACACCACAACGTTGTGTATATGTGTTCCAAGCAGAAGAGTCCAAAGGCTCTGATACTATCATTTACTGTCTGATGCTGTCATTTACACAATTTTTGTTCATTTCCAGCTTTTTAAAACATTTACTTTGAGTATGCCCAGACATGATCAGCTGGTTTAGAAGGCAACTGGGGATACAACAAGGCGAGGGAAACTAAGCGAAAGTTAAGTTTGAGAAAAGCTCACTGATAAAAAGTGTGAACTTCCTGGCAAAGGCATTGGCTTAATGGTATCACGTTCTCATTATAGCTAAAGCTGAAGTTAGGCACTGAATGGCTAGTCCGCCCACAAAAAACAAGAAGACAAAAAGGCGAGAGAATGAGAGAAGAAAGAACAAAACATCGCTGGCTTCAGATCCTAGTTCAAATGTAAGTTTTTACCTATATATTTGGTGAGTGCATTGTACAGAGAGGAGGCAGAGAAGAACGTGTATAAGGAACTTTTGGACACTCTAGCTGTAGAGAAAAAAGTGTGGGTATACAGTGCGTCGGGTTAGAGACAAACTAATGTGTTCTCAATTTTGTCTCGGAAAATAAAATCTCCGGTGTGTTTGTGTATATGGAGCAGAAGACCAAATGTGTGTACCGGAGGCCTGGGCAAGAGCCGGCAGCGTGTTTATAAGATCAAATTGTTGTCTTGTCACCAAGCCTGCTTCAGACCCTGTTTAGATCCGCTGTGGAGACTGTGGAGGTAGGCTTGATAGCACTGGATTTTCACCACTTTGCCAAATATGTGCGTCCCTATCTTGCAAGGAGGGGTTGTGGAAAGACGCGAAATCCTAAGGCGTGTTTCGAGCCGTGAGTCCAGCTCACGCTTGTTTCGTGGCCCACTCGTGCCAGACAAGCCTTGGCTCCACCGGGCACCAAAACAGCACACATTGCCTCTCTATTTTACAGTCTCGTGGCTCTATTTGCGATTTACTTGAGATTTAATGATTTTCTGATAAAATCGGAGGCGGTTAGACCTAGCTTTTACTTCAAACAAGCTAGCCTTAGAAAGAAAAAAAAATGCTGGAATAAAAAAAAAGGTAAGAGATGACAGCTTAATGCTGGGTGGCGAGCGAAGAGCGGCTTTCGTTCATATTCCAATCATCCCAACTACGGCGCGCTTGTTTGGAAGGTTGCTCGAGCGAAATTCTCCGTATTTCCACAAGCTGTACTTCTTCGCAGGTCACACTAGATTGTTGGAATGACTGCAACTTTCTTCAAATTTAAATTCAGGAAAATGTGTGTACGTAAGGCCTGTGGTTTCTGCCTGGCCTGACATTACACTCGAGGGGATAGCGCCGGGAGTCAATAGACATAGGCTGCCTAATCTGGTCTGGGTAAACCAGCCTGGAAGCCCGCTCAGATGTTTCCGTGCATCCAAAACATAGGCCAGGATATCCGCTCTCCCTAACCTGCGCTTCATTTCTTCTACGTGATATTTCATGTAACAATGTTTGGAAGAGGCCAGCGGACGAGAGAGAAAGCCGAAATGAGCAAAATATGGACGGTTGGAAGAATCAACAGTGGACAGGCCGGCCGAAGGGCAAGCTCTTGGACCTAAACATACGCAGGTTGTTTAACACTGGCAATCAATGGCATTGTGACGACCCGATTTGCCGAACGATTTAACGATTGGCTGTTTGAGAGAGAGAAAGGGGCATTAGATAGATATGCGACAGTGCAAAATGTCATTGCATGGCAAAACTGAACTTTCTTTTGGTTACAAACTTCATCAAAGCATATAAATCTAATATAAAATATAAAGAAATCTATAAAATGAGACTTAGCCCATATGTTAGAGTAAATTATCGAAATACGCAGTGCTAAAAGTACGAATTTTTGGGGGGATTATTTTTGGAATCCACACGCCAAATCCAGACACCACATTTGTCCATTTACAAAAAGATATTATATATTTTTGGAAATAAAATATGTGTAGTTTGACACGTATGTGATCTATAAAAGAATCAATATTAAGAGTTGATTTGATCTTAGAGATTGTAAATTTATTAGTGTTAATTTCGTATCACATATCTTGATTCTTAAAGCTATTTCAAATAATTAATACTGAAGTAGTAAATTAGCATATATTTCCTGCGTGACAAAAAATATTCAATGAAATTCTTATACATGTTTAGCTCGTCTAGAGAAAACAAATTACCATTGAAAATTAAAAACGTTTTAGAAATACTAGGGGAAATTCTTCATTGCATTTTTTTTTGGCACCCCTCAAAAAATCTTCCGTTAAATCCGTTATTTGGGTTGTTTTTCCGTTAATCTATAACGGAATAATCCGTTTCTGTAAGGAATAATTCCGTTCCTAATAACGAATTAATCTGTTATCAGAAAAGGATCAATCCGCTAGATAAATGTAAAGGCAATCCATCATCCCTAAAATAACGGATTTAACGGACGCTTTTCTCGATGCATGCATAGCAACTGTCTACAGTTTTGCTTCTTTGTGCAACAGCATGTTCTGAGCTTTTAACGCGATTCGTCTATATTTTCGATGCATATTTCCAGTTAGGCTTAGTTGAGTGTTCTCATGACTATAAATCAGTAAATTTTCTGTAAGTATAATATTTCATGTTAAACGCGTTGTCTCTGTTTTGAGAGTTTTATTTCTCCCGTGTGACGTCATTGTTTAAATTACAGGGAAATAACTGCAGTCTAGTCAAAAAGTATGAAAGTCTAAATTATTCGTTACTTGAGAAACCATACAACTCCACTTTTTAAGAATTCCACTTCTTAAGGTTGCACATTTGGCTGTTAAGTATGTGAAGATCCTCTCTGCACAGAAAGGTCTCGTAGTGGTCATTGCCATACCTCATGGCGACATTATAGCACTGCTTGTCTCAACACCTCTCTTTGAATTGATTGGTTACAGTCCCCGGACATAACAAAGGGCGAAGAATTGTTATAGAAATAACCGACAATGGCAATTTTGGCCGATTTTTTAATCTTTCGCCGTGATCAGCGTATAAGGTGACCACTGAAGGAACATTTCCCGTCACAAAAAGCTTCGCCGCGCGAACTATTTGATCAATAGAACGGAGAGAAAATTTAAGAAACGGGCAAAAATGAGATTACAACATGGCTGGAAACTCATCTGAATTCTTTTTTTTTTCCATCAGGGCCGCCTCAGAAAAGACGACTTGCAGTTTGCCCAGTGGCGATGGGAGGTCAATAGGCCCGGCTTTTCCCGGCGATAACCTCCGCCAAAAACACGACGGGGCCGACTCTCGAGGGGACAGGGGAATAGCGTTAGTCCTACTGTCAAATGAATTTCCCGATGACCCCAAGATGTTCGCAATTGTGGGAAGGTCATCGATAGCCGTACAAGACGCAAAAGTCAATTTATATAAGCGTCTCGAAAACTTGCTGTCGGTCTCACATCTGATAGAGGCCGATGAAATAATAAGAGGTTACACTCGATCTTGCCATGAATTGATACAGGAGGCGCAGGAACTGAGACTTGTCTCTAGCGCAATTGCAATTCCAAATCATTTCAGCGGTCGGGTTTAGGGATAAGATGGAATGGTTGTGGTTATTAGTTGTGTAAACTTGACCATAGTGCACGGCCCGTTAACTTTGTTGACTTGGCCTTCGAAGGATCAAACTTCGCTCTCCAGTTCGGGAGAGCATGAACCTATATATCCTTGTACAAAAAAAAGCCGCGAATTTCAGCACAGCCAACATTATAGTTGTGTTTGTAGAAAGAGAGAATAGCAACCTGGTCATAAGGGACAGCAAGTATATAAGCCTGTATACATCCAAACTTTTGTAGTCGACCGACGCGGTGTGGAGATGGGCCGGTTCGAGCGGGACTCTCCGTCGGTCGGGTTGTAACCGTGTTTGGTGGGCAAACTGGGAAATGAGCACCTCGTGTTTGTTTGTATGTCTGTCAGAAATGAGCCGAGACGATGTCCATTGTCCGAGATGAGAGTTTGAAACGGTCAGTCAGAGTCCGCCTTCCTGGAAGTTATATATAGACAGATACGAGACATTTGCCTGAGACAAAAAAAGAAAAAGAAAAAAAGTCTGTGGTGTATCTGATCCCGGTTTTTGTGCCGGGTCTAGATGGCGGTAAAAGACTTACGATCTCTGTGGACACTGGAAAGATCTTGCCTTTTTCCCACCTCTTCAAATAATCGAAATGCTTTCATTAAAGTTTTCCGCGATACTGTCGTTTTGTTTGTCTATTCACCAAGCCTTCCTGCCTTAAGTGGGTCAATTTTTGTGCTCCTGATAGTCGAGTCGTTGATGGGACATCCAATAGATGGAGACATTGACCAACGGTCGGACCTCCTTGAGGAACGTCTGGCCACCAACCTCCTCAATTCCGACAAAGACTCTTTCTCTTTCAGCCGATAAATTTGAAAATAATGCCGTCAAAAAGGCACTCTTCAACCCGATGGCCTTTGTACTGTTTTGTCGGTGTCTTCGCAAGATGTGAATAAACGGACGGATGCTTCGATGTCAATAATCTTTCTTTGCATGTAATTCGACCAACATGGCATTCATAATTCAATTATTTTTATGTTTGATGTCCGACGACCAGTGTTGACTCTTTTACCCCCTTCTCGTAACACATCCAATTCTCTCCCCTTCCTCCTTCGCTCTCTACAACCATTGATCTCAAATCATACCCAACTTTTCCCACTTACTTCCATAATTCTTTAATAATAACTTTAGTTTCCTTTATATCTTTTTTTCTGAACTGAAAGCATTCGCTGAACAAGCAGGGGCTTTTGTAGGCAGGACTAAAGGAAAGTACGCTCTGCATGAAGACCCTTTTGAAGTTACACGAGTAAGTTTCTTCGAGAAAGCAAACATACCTAACACGTTTTTTAGATATATTAGCACAAGGTGTCACAAAACCAATTCCGAAATTCTAAAATGTTCATAACTGTTTCCCCTTTTCAAAAAGAAGAACAAAAAAAAATGTAAAAAAAACTAAAAAAAAACAAGCATTGAACTGATGATTAATGAATATAAATATGAACACTATATTTTTACATTATATACTGATTTACACTAAAAGTAACATTGGCTTTCCATGCTGTACAAATATAACTACAACTTAGAGCAAATGTTTTAGGCAAATTAACAAGGAAAGAGCACGATAAAATATGTAGGTTTGTATGAACGCATGTATAAGTTAGAAATCATATATAATTCCAGTAAACACAGAATTTAACTCTTGTTGACTAACAGTGAAATCAGCCTTGTATTATTAGTTGTTGGAGAATTACTCATGCGCAATACAAATGCCAGACTCAAAACCAGATACATGTCTATACACGAACAAGACGAAATGAAAAGTAGTCAAATAAGCACATCTCATTTCTTGTTGCGAAAGATCGGGCTTATGCACATATATGTATGTACAACTTTTTAAGCCATATGCTTTGGATCACAACAATATTAACAACGAAGCGCTTGTGTAAGTTTGGAATTATGTATATTCGAATGTGACTCATGTACAACACAACTGTGCAGAAGCAGTGCCGCATTAAAGCAAAGAAATAATAATGATAATCGTGTAACATGTCAACATGCTTGCAGAATAAATATTCTTTTTTGAATAGTACATTATCATACATAAACACTTGTGACTGTTTTTATTTAATTCCGCTCACCTTGTATCTCTTTTTTAGGCTTTAGGTTGCAATCGAGTTTTGGTTATAATATAGATCACACTAATTCATATAAAAATGGTGTTTTGCTCATCTTCGCGCTATGGAAATTACCAATCCAACATACAATGCATTAATTCGAGTAGACCTTTGAACATTATACGGCCCCTTATCTACGTATAGTTGTTGAGAAGGGTTTGGATCGAAAGCAAAGTATTTACAATTAACCTGTTAACCGCTGTTTTTAATGCCGTGGCTTCATGTAAACATCTAACCAGCCAAGTGTCAGTTCAAATCCATCTTTTGTCAAACGTCTTTATCTGTGCGAGGGTGTGAGTCTAATAAACAAAATCTCTCAAAGAAATTGCTGTTACGTCCTTCCATTCATCCAGAGTCCTTCCTACTTTCCCAAGTATACATTATCTCTTTTTGTTCATTATAGACTTGTGAACTTGCCATCCGAAAGCTTTCATAGGCCTAAATGTGGATGTATGAAATGTAGCTGTACCATTTAGAAAAGTATAGCTAACTAAGCTATTGTTCAACTGAGACAAGATTCGGCCCATGAGATTCCACACCTACAGGTCTCGTGGTCAGTAGTCCTTAAGATTTTCCTTTAAACCTGTTGTGACCTGATCGCGCTATACAATCGTTTCAATTGAATTAATCCGATACGACTCGAAAATAAAACAAAGCCGGTCATGCAGCGCGACACATTTTCACCATGCAGCAGAAGAGAAAACTACTGGCGAAGAAAAGGAACGGCAGTGACACAGGCTTAATAAAAACAGTATCTCTGGCGAAAACGTGAAAGCACGAAATTGTGTGGCGATGCAATTGCTTAGAGTAATACCCGCGGAGCAAGATTGTTCCTGGTCTTATGGGATTTGGCTCGGGAGGTTGAATGGAAAGCCGAGTCCCGGGTCGGCCAGGTTCTTGCAACGGCACGCGAACACACATCCTTCGCACCACCTGAGGTTCAGTCAAATCACGTTTTCGATAAACAAAGCACGGTCACCCATCCAATATGCAGCTGAACTCCCGAGGGGAAGAACTATAGAGACTCAGCATTTGATCAGCCCCATTCTTAGCTCCCAGTCCGTCCCCTAAGACCATCTCTGACCCAGGACGCTTATTACAATAACCTGTGAAGGGTTTGCGAGGGCGAACGCTCTCTACCTTGAAGGTTCAGGCCCCCAATGGGCGCTTTCATCCTTTCTTGAGGGAACTTAGCGAATATTAATGGCCGAAGGCATTTCAACCGGGTTCATTTCACACCCGTTAGTTCAAACTTTATTACCCGTGTGTAATTTGTACATGTATTTATTGCATTAGAAATAAATTGCAAGAGACGCTTTTTCCAGTGAAGCTATCAAGCCAGGTACATGGCTCTGGTGCAGACCTACAAACGCTTGACATTACGTTGTCAGCAAATTACGTCCATTTGTGTTCCTGATTCACAGCAAGTTGTTAACGCTTTGGACGTCGTGGCAATGTGTTTCGGATTTACTGCAACTTGTTGACGCTGTCGACGTCATGGCAATGTGTTCCTAATTTTCTGCAAGTTGTTGACGCTGTCGTCGTCAGGGCAGTATGTTCCTGATTTGTTACAAGTTGTTGATGTTTTTGGCGTCAGGGCAATATGTTCCTGATTCACGACAGGTTGTTAATGCTTTCAACCTCAGAGCAATGGGATCCTGATTCACAGCAAGTTGTTTACGCTTTCGACGTCATGACAATGTGTTCCTGATTCAAAGCAAGTTGTTAACGCTTTGGGCGTTAGGGCAAGTCCAAAAATTCTCAGCAGGTTGTAGACGCTTTCGACGTCGGGGCAACATGTCCCTGATTTGTGATAAGCTGTTATCGCTTTCGACGTCCGGGCAATGTGTTCATGATTCACGGCAAACTGTTAACGCTTTTGGCGTTAGGGCGTCCAAAAATTCACAGCAAGTTGTTAACACTTTCGACCGCAGAGCAGAGTGTTTCTGATTTGTGGCAAGTTGTTTACGCTTTCGACGTCAGGGCAATGTAATCCTGATTCACAGCAAGTTGTTAAGGGTTTTTAGTCATGGACGAGAAGCCTTCTTTTCGCATAGCAGTAAGCCCCAAGACTCATAACTTCTTTATCTGTTTGATTATTGTTGAACCAGAGTGCCCGGAGTAAACCACCGACCTTCTGATAAAAAACTTACAAACTTCTCCACGGATGCTTTTCAACCCTACAGTGAGTTCAGTGTGTATGGCAAACTTAAGGGTTGCAGCTTACCTTTAACGAATTTCCTCTGAGGCCACCAGAATGGTCTTCTCTTATTGCTATCGGGATTCCCAAAACAGTGGAGGCATGGGTATTTTCCAAGACTCCCTGTTCAACGTTGGGAAATAAACCAACACCTTGGGATTGAAACTCAATCATCTCAGCCAGTCGGCCATGATCCACCTCCAAAGCTCATTAGGTTACTCCTCATGTAAGCACAAGACAAACGTGTCCTTACATTTGTGAGTGACTTTGAAAGAAGCTGTGACCACGATGACAATTATACAGAAACGGTCCCTGCGAGAAGATTGTTATTTGTTTATGATCAAAATAATGAAAACAGTAAAACTGTAAACCCGCAAACAGGGTTCAATTCCAGGTCGAGTCATGAAATAAATCTTAAAGAGGACAATGTTGGTACTTTCTGGCTTTAGGGTTTAGGGAATAGCGAATAGGTCATGTACTGATCGGCTATTTGGTAGCATACAACGCCTGGAAACTTTGTGTAGAACCATTAGAAAAACACACTCTTTTTATTCGCACAAGATTCTTTACGAAAAGTGATGCTATAGAGTAACATGCTCGAGGCCCTAACTATCCTTTCTTAAGAAGGGGCAAATCAGCCCATGCTGTATCTGGGCTGGGAACTCGAAGGATACTAGTGTTGTCCTTAACTTTACAACGAACTCTAAATCGGGCAAATTCTCCAGATCTGTCAGAAAACTAAAAGATTACTTTCTTAAGGAGCGCAAGGAATCCTGGATTGGCCCATATATATCAGTATAGTGTTTGCTGAAGAAATCAGTACGGTTCATTTAAATAAACTGAAATAATCAGCAGCAGGAGTTATAGAATGACTGAATGATTATGGCTTAACGCCACATCGGCAATATCTCAGCCATATCGTGGCGAGAAGGCTTTATATAGTGATATTTAATGGTCAAAAGGTCAATACAGACTCATTTCAAACAGATTCTTTAACCAACCCACGTGAAAGGGGTTTCTTGGAAACTAAAAATATAACCGTTTTGCCTCACACTAAACGTTTATGGAACGTTTATAGTTCCATATTGAAGTTTTGTCCTCAAATTTGTTTGATCGGCAATGAGATCAATCATACCGAAACAAGGCCCCAAAGTAACTTTTTGAATATGGTTGTCATTGTAATCATGTCATGATGATACAGTGCTCTGTATATCGTTAACACTCCGATAATACAGGGCCATGTCTCAAATTTTACAATAGTGTGTGTTATTGCCATAGAATAAGCATGAAACAGTGAGTTCAACTTGGGCATGACATACTGTCACCTAGGCTTTTGTCAAGAAACATTGCGTCAGATATGACAGTCGCATATTGCTACTGAAGCGACATTATACTCCCACGTTGCTGCAAATTTGACATTAGCAATACATACGCTACTCTGAAACATTGTCTCACATGTGACATTAGTTACGCCTTCGTAAAAGAAGACTATCCATTAATACAGGAGTTGTTAATCTGTTTTAGGCATGTTGTAGATCTTTTGAGTCACCTGTAAGGAAAATAGTCGTTCCTTTCTATTTCAGATATCCCAAAGTCTTTACCTTGTTTATTCATTAGGCTTGACTGGAGATTTTTTTTTCTCATAAATTTAAATGATTCGATAAATATCACTTTTCATCAAGAAAATTCAAAGTATTCATACAATAAATCATCATTCAGACTATCGAAAAGAATTTTTTCTTTAATTGCAGACTTGCTTATTAATAATTTTACCATTATATTTATTTATTTATTTGACTGGTGTTTTAAGCTGTACTCATTTCAGTAAGTGTATTTCTTGGTTAACTGTTTGTAAAATTTTGGTGAAACAGATAAAGACATAACCTTCAATCTTGTCTTACAAAGCTTGAGCATTTTCTTACGAACATTTTAACTGGAACAATGATGTAATATTATGTAGACGGGAAAAGCTGTATGCGGTGATTCTTTGAATTTACTGAAGTGGATGTTAGCTCAGTGAAACGCCTGAGGTGTATGGTAGGTCATGTTAAGTGTTGTCTTTCGTTCTTAATTAGTCTCTATATGATGTTTTAGTTGTTTCTGTTCTAGTAGTGCTAAAGGCAATGTGTTAACTGGAGATACGGTTAGGATCTGGTGAGGTCTTAGCCAACAGCTCTTGTCCTCCGCGGCTAAGGTATTAAAGGTTCTCAAAACAATCCTTAAGCAGGTTTTTTTTGTGTAATTCAGTAACTTGGTAACTACAGTGCCCCGAGCCGCGCCGGGTCGGGCCGCCGGCGGTAGACGGGTGAGTTAGAGTACGAGCCGTATTGGTTGAAAACAAATCACCTATGTCTTTAGCAGGCGGGAGATTAGACACAGAAAGGTATCGGCTTTGACAGGGCTTCGCCAAAATCTTAACTGTAGGTAACGCACAAATAGGCGGAACGGATGTGGGGCCGTCTTAATGATGGCGATTTCTCTGAGCACTGGTCAATCGTCGGTCTTGTTAGCCCCGAGTCCGTCCCGCCAATTGTGGTAATTACTGGCCGGCCCGATCAGATCGATCCCAGTTCCGGGTCTACTTCAGATGACCAAGGGTCAGACCGTTCGCCCCGTAATCTATGACCATCAAAAATGAAGTGGCAGGAGGGTGGCCGAGGTGAGCGCATTACGAGACTAAGTACACTTCACAAGTAAATACCTTTGGAGAGGTCGGCTACAGTCGGCGACCACAGGGCCGAACTGGAGGAGAAGTGGCGAGTCGCCATCAACTGTCCCAGACAATCAAACTGTAGTAAATGAATGACCTCTAGTATAGCTGGTACCGAAGAGACACACTTGGCCTCTATGCTGAACAGCTTGTTAAGTAGGGGGTCAGGCTGCCGCCATATGGCTCTGTACTGTTAAGAATGGCGTAAAGGTGACGGCAAAGCCTCCGGCCAAATGTCTTAGTTGATAGAGAGCAGTTAATGTAGGGTAAACTGGTAAATTGAGTCGCTGTATATGATACAGTCAAATATCACTCGCCAATCTGTAGACTATACGATGTATACTGTTCTACACAGCGTGAAGACAACGTCTTACCTGAAGAAGAAAGATCCATGTTATTGCAAAAAATACATTAGCATGCTACTTCTTAGTTACTCGATGGAAATTTTGATTAATAATTACAATGTCAGCTTCCGAGAGATATACTCAACACATTCCCACAAAGGGCAGAAAAACTAAAACAGGCAAGACAATAGCCGTGTGTGAGTATATTTGTAATTATTTCCACATCCTATTCACCTTTCAAACATAAGAAGAACAAAGAAAACTATTTGTTCACAGGACATGTATGTGAACATGTGGGCGATCTACGAGTCGCCACACCCTTACCTTGGCATTTGGTCAAACGATTCATTTAGGCAACTAGGAAATGGAATATATATATATGCTCAAGTCGAGAGGTATATAAGTTCAAAAGTAATGGAGCATGTTAACTGAGAGTGCATTTGTCAGTGTTTATGTAATATATAGTGCTTATGAAATTTCGGTCATATTACCAAAGTTTTACATACACTGTATGCCTGACAGACAAATATAGCTGAATGTAATGTAATCTGTTTAAAATTGCTTCATCTAAAGAAATGTTAAGATACATATATTTATATATGTCGATTTGCAGTTCTGTAAGTTTTACTATCATTAGACCTTCTAGGAAATGTGGGATTGTTTCAATTTCAAAGGCGTACATCAAATTCAAGAAAAAATTGATTCTCCACATTTGTTCTTGCGTATGCTATGTGTTTAAAGAAAATATTCAGTCTCTCAACTAAGCAACAAAAAGACAATATTGCCCAAGAAGCCGATGTTCCTTCACTACTATCGGACAACAACGATTTCTGTTACATGGTTCTCAGTTTTACCGCCTCGATGTCCATCCTCAGGCGCATTATCATCCCATTTGGACCTCTCCACTCCATCCTAACCATCCCCAGACCACCCATTATGACCATCCCCATTCCACTCTGATCATGCCCAGCCCACCCGGACCATTACCAGCACATCTATCTTCATCCCATCATGACCATCCTCATCCCACTGCCCAGCCCCATCCCATCCCATCCAGACCATACCCAACTCATCGTGACAATCTCCATCCTATCTTAACCATTACCATCCCATCCAGACTATCTCATCCTGACTGTCTGTGACATGACTGTCTGTGATCTCACCCAGTGTCTTTCTTGGTTTTTTTCTCTCTACTGCATAGTTGTCTTCATTTCTACATTCATCCACTGTATGCGAGGTTTGAAATTTTGGTTTCACTCATGACTCGGCATTCCATTTTAGTTGCCAAGAATTCTTCTAGCACATAAAGGGTGTGCACACACAGAGTTCCGTCTATCACCCAATCTTTGCAGTCTTTTTTTCCTTCACCATCTAATCCTACTTGTTACCATTTCTGCTTTCAACGACGTGTATCTGAGGTTTCATCTACGGACTAATCTTTGCAACCTTGGTTTCTTTGATCCATCATTCCTCTACTCCTGCTCCTCTTACTTCTAACATTTAATCGATGTTTCCCTGTAAAATTCCATCCAACACCCAATCTTTGTAATCTTTGTTTCCTCCAACTTCCCACTTAATAGTTGGCACTATTTGGTCTATCCCCCAAATGTATCGCTGTGTCTGTAGGTTTTTATTTTCCACCCAATCACAGAAAGTATGGTTTCCTCGATCTTCCTGTCTTGGTTTTGGCTTTACAATTCATCATGGAAGCATGGTTTCCCGCATTCAGACAACATCTGTTACCCATGAGCAAAAAATTCTTGAGCAAGGTGATGCATACCAAATAATACATCAACAAATAAAAAAGTAAATGATTAAATGAATAGCCAATCAATTAACCTATCAGTCAATCATTTAATCAAGGAAAGCTTCTAATTAATAAAACGATGGTCCAAGCCGAAGTTTTCCGGCTAGTCTGCACGTCGGGAGTCAAATAGAGCAGCTTTTGTATTTACGATTGAATGCGCTAAACCATATAGACTAGATAAACCCCAGTGGAATGTCACCGGAGAAGACAGTTGAACAGTTCTGGGTAATTCCAGTAAAGCCAGAAGTCAGATGCGGTCGAATGGTTATGGAACAATCCCAAGTCCCGGCACCAAAGCCTTTTATTCAGACATTTAGATGATGGGTCACGCCATTTTTAAATCGTCGTTTAGCATGATGCAGGCGTATATGTATATATATATCGTTGATTCGTCTATTTTTTTGGTCCAAAAATGTAAACACATGTACATTTTTGTTAATTTGCTTTTTTCCCACTTTTCGCGCAGCATCAAGGCAACAAACATTACAATAACTGTCTTCGTTTACTTTTAAACAGTGTAAGTCTGGCTTGTCCAATTGAAGGGACCCTCTGTTTTTTTATACTATCGTTGATTTATCTCTTTCTAAAGAATACTGAGAAAAACTTTTGGGGAATTTATGGCTTACGAATGAAGGCAAGTGTACTTGAATACGTTTTGGGATTGAAAGTCCTTAACAATCATGCCAAGATCATGCCCTTCAAACACCCACAAGCCTAACAATACCTCGATCTAGGCACAGCAGTCACATAGGAGACCCAAGTTCAAGGCCTTTATTTTAATAAATTGTAATACTATCAGTCTTAATATACTTTTCTAGAATGGTATTCAACAAACACTATAGTTATTTATTGATGTGTTTATTTGGTTGATGTTTTACACCGTACTCAAACATGTTCCGCTTAGACGACGTCGGCCAGCATTACGGTGGGAAGAAACCGAACAGTACCAGGAGGAAACCTATGGCACTACCATTCCCAGGTTGTTGGCAGGCCCAGCAAACACTGGTCGACCAGGTGTCAGGATACTGTTACTGCTTCAGTACAGGGTTTCATGTCTGGTATCTTCGGTATGGCGTTAATTGTGGTGAGGAGCTTCTATAGACACTCATGAAGACATTGGGGCGATCTGATTCATGTCAGGAGACGCCGTCATAGTAGGACTGGATGGATTTTATAAGCCATTCCTTAATATCCAAGGAAACTGTTTGTTCACGTATAAAAGTTACACTTACATTTCCCTTCAACTATATGACAGCGTGGTCGATACAAAAGATACTCAAAGGCAATTATTCCCCAGGTAACGGTAGAGAATGAGAATTATTTGCTTTTTTTTTAAAGCTTTCAAAAATGTATTTATCAACTTAAAAAAAGGCAAAACGGAGCTCGCTGAGGAAGCAAACTCAAATATCAAACGAGAGAACTAGTCATGACCTAGAATATTACATCGTTCTCAATAAATATCCCACTTACACATTGGTCTAGTTTATGAGTGTAAGAAAAGAGCAGTGTCCAGTGGAAACAACCTCCCTTCGTCCGGTATCCGACAAACCTTCTGCGCTAAAGCCGCAGCCGAGACATAGAAACACGATATCATCGATCAATGGCGAAAAGAACGCTAAGGGGTTGTCGTCTGCCGCTTGCGTGTCCAAGGCCCTGCAAGCAGTTTTGCCTGGTTCGGATGCAAGCGGTTCTTTGTCTGGTGATAACTCGGGGATTCAGGTGAGTGTTTGCAGATGAAGAACTAACTGAAATATTCTAATATGAAGTACATGTCAGGGAAAAAAACACAAAACACTAGGCCTATATCCAAGAAAACAACGTTCGACAACGTTATGCATTTGAAACATCGGATTCTATGGATGGTATTTTTGGACATATATTGTGATCGCTGACATCATATGAGACTTTCACCACTCAATACCATCGGATTGCTACAGTCCTGCTACACTTGAAAGGCTATGAATGCAATGCGCTAAATAAGCAGTTGGATAAATAAAATGACACGTTGGATATTCGTGCATGGCAGCCTCAGTCTTCGTATGAAGTGCATTCCTTTGGCAATCATTTATGAATAGATTTTTACGTCTCCATGCATGGCAAAGAGGTTAGCGTGCTAGCGCAGCGAAATGATGCAAGAGCTTGTCAACAATGTGGTTGCTGTGAGTTCATGTCATTTTCTAAGCATGGTCGTGGGTTTTTAAATGCTGGCCACCGTCGTATAAGTGAAATGCATGTTCTCCAGTACAGTGTTAAAAAAAAATAATAAATAAATAAAAAATAGGAGCAACCACGCAAACAACCCCCCCCCCCCCAATAAATAGATGACTAAGTAAATTTCAAAGTATACACCACTTGGATCTCGAAATAAGTCATCTTATATATGGGTCAAGGGGTTTGGCGATTTTCATACTTAAGTCGGTTTCTTCACTTGTTGACCCCAAAAAATTTTACACAATTACTCTAAGTTCAAACCCCCTACTTTGACACGATTATTAAAGCTGAAGTAGTTCCACATGTCATGCACAAATTAAAAGAACTCAAGACTTTTAATCGGCACTGAATTAAAGATGCAGGATTTTCTGGGGTTGGACCTTTTCCTCGATTAAAGGTAACAACTGAAAATTTAACGGTCGTAAAATCCAGGTATCAAATTACCAAGAGTACATTTGTTGATTTTTCTTCACTGAAAGATTGACTGAAGAAGATGTCAATTTATTTACTCATGATATGATCATATATATAACTTGTAAAACACAGAATCAGTTACGACTACATTCCAAGCGTCTTAACACGATCAAAATGCAATTAAGCGACACATCGTTTTTATTACTGTGGTGCTGTTAACTGACAATCCCAATAACCATATATTTTGACTGAACAGATACACATTGTCGTAGCAGCGCGCCGGTCATCCTTGACTTGATACATTTATCTAATTTTTTCATTTGATTTTTAGCCGTACGCAAGATTATTGTCTGCTTATATATAAGGTGGTGGTCATTTAAGCCACAAGAAAATCTCCGAACCTAATTCGCCAGGTGCTGTATGTGAGGGCGCTATCGTCTATCACATCCTGCAATAAGAGCCAATCCAGACTGCTCTACATGCAGTGAACAGAAATGGTTTTGAAACTTGAATCACCAACATTTTTGGAAACCTGTGTTGAATTAGCCATCTCAAATATATGGCAAAGCATAATGAAAAGTGACATTAGAACAGAACCAATTTATAGTTATCTAAGATAAATAGTTTGATGTCCGTTTTTTAAAAATGTCAACCAAAATAGGAAAATTAAAATCAGGGCGAGAATGCGATTTTTTCTTCGCGTGAAATGAGTTATTTGCTGAGAGCTCAAACAAGCACACATGTTTTGAATGACAGTTATAAGAGATGATAACTGCGCTGACCATTTCAGGCAAAATAACTCCTGGGTGCTTGAATCTGAGCAGTCTGACATTTGCATACCATAACAATGTGAATATCGAATACAAAGGTTAATATACGTATCACAGTTATGCTTTGACTGCATCTGTTCACGTAAGCGCAGTTTTGATGTAATGAACATGTGCCGTGCTGAGCGGCAGAGATTTAGATACATGTTCTCATCCTGATAGATCAACGGATCTGAACATGCTTATGACATCCTCTTCTCGACAATACATGACATTTTGTTTGCACTGAACTCCTACATGTACACTTGTGTGACACAAAAGATCTCGCCTTTATTATTTATGTGTATCATTGGTGTTTTACACTACACGTAAGAATGTTTCACTTGTACAATGGCGGCCATCGTCATGGTGGGAGGAAATCACTAGGCTATAGTTATTTGTGCATTGAAAATTACCCCCCCCCCCCCACCAAAAGAAGAGCTGTTAATAGCATGAAGCATATCCATGATGAGAACCTAGGATTGTATTTAATGTAAGTGGTGAATTCATGATATCTATGTATATATGGAGTCAGTTTTATCTTATATTCGAGTTTCATGGAACTATTTTGACGGTGGATTTATTATTTATTTATTCATTTATTTATTTGATTGCTGTTTCACGCTATACTCAAGAATATATCACTTATACGGCGGCGCCCCGGCATGGCCCTCGGGAAACCCACAACAATTCGCAAGTTACGGTTCCAGAGATTCGAAAGGACCTTGTTACATCACACCGCCATGCGCTAAACACTGACTGACGCGAAACGTCTTGATGCCAAAAATATCATGTTATAATATACGATTTGGAAAAAGAAAATGGATTCAGTGTGTGAGAAAATGAATTCCTTTTACATGGCAAGTTACTGACGACATGTTGCACACGATATAGAAATCGGAAAATTACCCTAAGAATATGATAAAAAAAAATGTCCTTTCAAAATTAGTGTGAATTCAGCAAACCAAAAGGTTTCACAGCTATAAACTTTACGGAAATCTTAAATAAGATAATTTTCTGAATAATCTTATGTCTGATATTAGTGAAACATTTCACCGAAGACCGCAAGGTCGAAGAACGGATTATGAGACTCTGGAAGTTAACAACGGACTGACATACGTCTTAACTGTTCAATAATTCAAGTCAAGGCTTCTGGTGAGGAATTTATCCTATATCAGTCAATGGTTTCGTTAACTGAGATTCGAAAAGTTAACACGGACTTCATGGCTTACGTCAAGCATGTTCAATACTTAACACAAATCAAGGCTTCTAGTATAGAATTCAGCTCAATGGTTTCGTCCCGTAATATTTAAGAGTATTATATGTATTTATCCATTTGAGTGGTCTTTTGCGCCGCACTCAAAAATATTTCAGTTAAACGACGGCGGCCAAAATTATCGTGAGAGGAAACCGGCGGGTATCCTCTCTTCTCTTACGTGAGAAGGTCTACCAGCATAAGCTTTGCTTGAACTCACAGCGACCACATTGGCGAACAGCATCTGAGTTATTGCACTGGGTGAGCGCGCTGAGCGGCTCGGCCACGGAGACCTCAGCAGCAGTATGGAAATCACAGTAAACAGTTATTGAAAGAAATAAATGTACACTTTTCTTTAAATATAAACACTTAAGGCGCTTGCTATCAAATATATAGATGTAGGTGCCTGAACTTTCCAATCCCGTGGGGCTTTACATTTTTTATGTTTTGCAGTTGGTCTGTCCAATCTGGTAACATCGGTGTTGTTGCTGTAATTTGATGCTGAACGTCCAGCTGACAGTTTTGAAATTATAACATCGTATGTTCTTACAACTAGTTCGACCACGGATGTCCTCAACTGCGATAGATAGGCCCCTATCTCTGATTAATACATCTATATACCGTAAGTCTTGCATAGAATGGTCGACCTTTTCTCGGCTCTTTGAAGATTATGCCCATTTTTCAAGGTATATAAGCAGGAAGTATTCCGTTCTATGTTCCGATAACCAGATTTATGTGGATTTAAGTCGGATCACATCAGAATCTATGTAAAATTCAGTTTTAAAATAGGAAGATGAATAAAGGTTCCAAAGACCTTTTGGAAAAGACAAAACATTGCAAGGTTATGTCCAGAATTTTTGTGGAGTAATTATATTTCGCTGTCAGTATGTGAAACAAAAAACAAATTGACGTAAAAAAGTGTAACTTCATCTGATTATTTTTGATTAACCAAATTTGATTTCTTGGGAGAGTTTTATTGGCAGGGCACGACGAGACTCAGGAACTTTAAATTATTTTATCCATTTCAAATTATGATCGCAAGGTCGCTGCAATAGATTTAAGTGGTCAAGAATTCGCCAAATTCCATATACACCGACCACTTGTCAACAATAACGTTACATCTTATACAGTGGATTAGTAATTGTCAAGAAACTTTATCCTTAATAGACCAATCCACTTTGCACGTCTCACTTGCGAAGGCTTGTTATTTGCATCCGTCAAGCAATTACCAGTGCACTTGACCTTTGCACCTTCATACAGAAAGCTAGCTGGTGATTATCAATGCAAATTAGCCCTCTATGAAGACTATCAACAGGAGGGCTAGCAATTATGAATGTACTTTAACCTCAGTCATGGAAGGCTTCAGTCCCTACCATTGAGGGGGCTAGCAATTTATGACCTGCTTTAGATTTGATTGATAAATTACGCCTGGAATTTACATCAGTAACATTTGGCATGGTGAAACTATCAACAAATTACAACCAGGATACTAGTGTGTGCGAAACTGGTCAAATACCAAGTAGTATTTACTTACTTACATAGGATGTGGAAATTGGCATCACAACCAACAAGTGAAACACTCGAAGACCAGAAATTAATCACTCTAACACTCACAAAGCAGAAAACACCCAGGATTAAAGACTGCATCATGCCTATGGTTTTATTTTCACTTTTTGTGTTATCGTACAGAAAGAGCTCCCTATATGTATGTAGTTTGCATATCTCAAAAAGTGTTAGGGGAAAATTTACAACCATGATCGTTCTCCACGCAGTGGATCGTGACCGCTAAAATTACACATACATGGAGTCTGAGAAAACATACAATCAAAGAAAAAACTTTGACACGGACATAATGGTCTACCATTCGTCATGGTTATATAGTACCTTGCTTCCCCTTTTATACTACAAATAGCCGAGACTGGTCAACATGCTACTACAAAAGTATTCTAAAAATAACTTTGCATATCCTAGTTATACCTCTAGGGCTACAATGGTTTGGGATAACACATACTTATTGAATTCATTATTATTCACTTTTATTACAAGTTTGTTCTTCCTCGATTATAAGACAAAATTGCACCAAAATATTCTAGTACACAGTTTCGTCTCGAAAAAGACAAATTTCAACAAAAATATTGCACAAAATGTTCGGCTCGTTTCGCCCTTAATTGCGCTATACACTTAGCTTGCGGGGTATACGAAGCAAGCCATTGCCCTACTGACTCTGTGGAAACGAGGACTAGAAGCAACCCTTACAGGAGGTACAATAAATAGGAACAAACTTAGGGTGTATCCTGAAACCAGAGCCGGGAGGGAGTCCGTCCACGGTGGACAAGACTGGCCATGAGAAACAGCTACGTCAACTAACGGAAACCCAACACATCGAACGGCATGGCGGCACCGAAACAAGGCTGTCCACCTGACGCTCGAACAAACCAAATTGACAAGGGGCAGAAGTCAAAACACAGTAATCACGGCACTGACCATGACATTATCATAAGCACAGGGGAGCTGTTTTGAGGATACGATTGATTATAGGTAGGGATGTTATGGGATGAGTATAAAATGAGATCGCTGTGGAACAAAATATCGATGATCAAGAGTATGGTAGGCGCTGTGGGTGAGGCTAAGGTGATGCAGTGAATGGTAATTACCACAAGCTTCTCTAATTTGTTTCCACTTTTACAGGACACGAGCAAAGGGATTTGCCGATTGACCGAACTCAGATCTATCACACATTAAGTACTTCGAACACGCCGCCCAGGCTACAGGACGAGGCGCGGCCTCGATGGCCTTACAGAGATTGCGACAACGAGAAATAAATACAGAAACCGAACGTAAAAGATCAGAAATAAAACCGGTTATAAAGTTTAATGCTTCGACACTTGGAGAGCCCTGGCAGCTTGGGAAGATTTCTCCAGCAACTACCGTAACATTTAAGTGGTCTAGAGCTGCTTCCAAAGGCAAAACCTAATAAGGGAGAGATTCCGAGAAGGTCTGATTATTGTCTACACAATACCCTGGCCAGATTGTGTGCTTCCTCAGCCCTACACGCCGTACGCATTGAGAAGTGGATGGTAACCGCCTCAGATGGTGCCGTTCTCACAGCAGATCACACTTCCACCAGATCGCAGAAGCTCCTGCTTTTGTCCCCTCCTCTTATTTGGAATACTCCCAACATCTCCCTGCTCGCCGTTTCATTTTTCACTCCTCCTTACAATGCACTTTTTATCCACAAATTGCATTCAGCAGACAAGACACTTGGAGAACCGGTACAAAACCCTGCTGACGCAACTCTCACCGAATCCCGCCCAAGGACCATGTTCGCGGGGCCCCAAAGGCAATAACGCGGATCTGTGACGTTCACGGGACAACGCGAGATATTCCCTAAATCGGCCTTTGGGTTAGCGCACATTCCATTCCCCCTTTGTCAAGTACAGTAAATAATGCAGCAGGTAAAAACGTTCCATGATGACAAGCAGAATCCAAGGGCATTTTACCTTTGATTAAGATTCCGTTGCTTTCCAACAGTCATTCAATATATATACATGTACGTCATGTGATCTAGCTCACATGGAATGTAAGGCTTCATTTCATTGGTCCATTGAAGTTGTATGAAACTGTAGGTATCCCGCAGAACCTGTTGAAGCCATCTGCCTACCCAGTTGTCCAGTTGGGGGCAGTTCTGGGCTACCCTAGACAGGTTACCAGGAACATCTGAGACACACACACACACAGTGGTTACCAGGACAATCACATTATTTACATATTCCAAACTACCTGCCCACAGGTGTGTAAGACCCTGTAAGTTACAGAAGTATATTAGCACACTAGCTGCTCTCTATCGTCAAGAAAACATGTCCATGACCACATTCACATATACATATATATATATATATATATATATAGTCTTATATATTAGTCATATTTCCTAAGCAAAAAAAAACAAACCCCAAAAGAACATGAGAAATGACACAAACACTAAAAAAAATATACAATAAATGACATAATGGGTTCTAATATTGCACACAGTGGTTTTGTTGTGTATTGTTGTACTTAAAAGTCGTCGTTTAAAATGACGCCTTGTTCAACAATGACTTACATAAATTGGAGTTTTGTACATTATACAAACCTTCTTGGGGACGTTTTCCTGCTTGGAGAAAGTCCCCACTGGAAAGTTCAGTCAATACATACATATATAATCAATACATATATATACATATATATATATATATATATATATATATATATATATATATATATATATATATATATATATATATACATACATATACATACATATATATATATATATATACACACACATACACACACATACATACATACACGCACACACATATATAATATAATATAATATAAATACAGCACGATTGTGGGGCACTGACTAGACCTCCACCCCTTCACTGGGATAGCTCTCTCCTCTTTTAAGTAGAACATGACCTCATACATATAGCTACTGGATATGCTGATGGTGAGTCAAAAGGGAGACTTGCCATGAGTACCTGTCATGGTAAAA
The DNA here is from genome assembly GCA_016165875.1 of Acanthopleura granulata. Lineage (NCBI taxonomy): Eukaryota > Metazoa > Mollusca > Polyplacophora > Chitonida > Chitonidae > Acanthopleura > Acanthopleura granulata. Next base: position 31,612,445 of record JABBOT010000001.1, on the reverse strand, counting down.
CAACAGATACGCTGCGTCAGTGAAAACTGTACCAATGAATATCCCTAACAGATAAACCACATCTCCAAGCTGACTGATATACATATAAACCGTACCAAAATGAGGTTTGCTTTATAGCAATGGAGAAAAAACGATATACACAAAAATAATTTAAACAGAACTTCCTTAAGAAAAAAGAAAAAACACCCCACTGAATCGTGTATGGTTTGTGCAGCTGATATGTCATGATAATAGAAACACTATAAAAATTTGTAATAAAAATGTCTACATTTATGAATGATGTATTATCAATAAATACAAGCTGTACATGTGCTACTTACATATTTGGGGTTGTTTTTTTTTTTGGTTGCCAGATGTAAGCGATTTAAAAATTAAAAATACATTAACTTTTTGTTTTCGTCCCAACATAAAATAAAGAAATATTAGTCAGCTGATAATGAGAAATTTAACATGATCTTTAAAAAAAAAACAAAAAAAAAAACAAAAAAAAAACAACCAGTAGGATGAAATAATACATAAATAACTTGGCAAATTGACATAAAACACTGAACCAAAATCATAATACTTGCTGGGTTTCTAGATCTTCAAATGTAAAATAAAGACATAACAGAGTTCATAAAATCAACAAGGGTGAAGCAAAAATCATAATGATCATAAAACACTCACCATTTTTGTAAATAGATCTATTCAATAAATTAATTGCATAAATTATCATAAAAAATTTACAAATTGAGACTTTCAGTCCAATGACACCTGGCTGAATACAAAGGGATGACCATATGGGAATAATTTATAACAATAAACAAGGAATAAATTAATTTGTTGATGATTCTGCAAGAATTAGATATTTGGAATGCTATACAATAAATTAATAGATATACTTCATAGAATGGAATGCTCTTTTTCTTAAGACAAAACAAAAAAAACAAGGAATGGAATGCTATTTATGTGAATAACAAAAAAGAACAAATGGAAAATGTAAATTTATGTCATTGAAAAGCTATACAACATTGAAAATCCCCAACCAAAATGGTGAGGCTTTTTCAAAAGATCTGTCTCATGTAATAACGTCTGGTGCTTTTAGTCTGGTATGGGTTAAAAAAAAAAACAACAAAAAGACAAGTTGAGAGCTGCTCAACTCTTGCTGCAAGCTGAGACACTTTCCCGAGTGCTATTGCCTTCGTCATCCCTCCATTTGTCCAGAGACCGTCGCCTGGCGTTCATGAAGAAATTCGCCACGGTTGTCACTTCCAGTCCAAGCTGCTGTGCTATTGTGGCCTGCATTTCTTTGGATGGACGTTTGGTCTCCTTAAATATTGCATGTAAGGTGCGTCGCTGGATGTCTGTGAACACAAGACGAGGCTTCTTTGGGGGACGATTTTCCTGGGGCGGGCTTTGTTGCTCCTGTTCTTTTCGTTTACATGCTGCAACGATAAAGAAAAACTCTTGTTACTAAAGGGAAAAGAGAATGTAAAAGTGTATATGTATATATTATCACAGAAACAAGTTGGGATTTCTTCTTTGCACTTGAATCTCTGTGGTGGAAATGCTGCCCTCAGATAAATGACAGAATAGCATATGTACGGGTATGTGGATGGTTTCTCACTCTAGAACTAATAAACATCATTTGTTTTAATTAATGGTGTCAATTTAAAAACACTGTTTGAAAACAGCTTAAAACATTTTAACACCATTGATATGCATGGACTGTGCGTGTAAATGATATAAACACAGAGCCATTAAGGAACCAAGTTTCATCGTGAACACGGGTTCCAAACATCTTACACAAATTTCAAAACTTTTGCATTCAAAATAGCTCAGAATGTGAAGTAAACTTATCCTTGGCAAGAAAATACAAAATCAGCTTGCATATCAAAGCCAATTGTCAGTTGTTCAAAACTGTATTCAAGGTAAAGCCAAGAGCTCAGAACAACTGTAAATCTTCAACCTTTTCAATCATTAAAGCAGTTTTTAAAGGGCAGTGGCATGCATACGGTTATTTCAAAATTGAGGGTAAAACTAATTTGTTTGTTTTACCAGAGGTACAAACTTTATAAAACTATGACAATTATTTCTCTAGATCATATAGCTTGCCCAGAAAATACTGAAATATTGCTTTCAGTGGTGGTTGACAAGGTGGAAGAATTAGGGTAGGCTAATGTTTTGCATATGCCATGTTTTAGGGTGAACATTTATTATATTAAGATTTAATTTGGATACAACATTAAATACACACTGGATCAATAAAAACACTTTACATCAACCAGACCCTAGAATTAGTATTTAACCAAATCCAAACAGTTCTTCTTCAACAGAATACATTATAAGAGAACAATCCAAAGACAAAGATACAGATATGCATACACAGTTCAAGAGATACATGTAGGAGGAGAAAACAGAAGATACACAAGGGCAGAATAAGGGCCTTTGGGGCCCCATCAACAGAAGCTTTCTGGGAAAGAAACAAATTACAAGGTGTGGGTCAAGATGCCACAAGAAATTCGAGAATGATTTGATCAATCACTTCCCTTAACAAGGCCCTATTCTAATTAATCACACGTTACACAATGAACAATTATCACATTTTGCTGGGGGTTTTGTTAATTTTTTGTTACTTTTCACCAACAGAAGAAACGCCACCAACACACTTGATACAATAAGTGGTAAGTCCTGCCAGGGAATGAGCAATTATACTGATACTTAACATTAGTGACAGCAGCTCTTTACTGCACGTACAAAGTGCTGCTGTTCAGGGGAAATGCCCTGCGGTACGGCAACAGAAGTTTGTCATTTGTCACTGGGATTTCCCCAACACAGATTACAAGCTTTGATCACTCCCAAGGAAAAAAAAAATCTCCAATGTGATTAATCGCAGGATGACAATGTTGGGAGCCCCCCCCCCCATGGGATCTATACGGTTGAAGAAGGGACTAGCCCCTCAACCTTTGAGGTTGCTAGGTCTTGTCTCCTTGTTCAGGGAGTAAATTCTGTCAGAAGAGCCCAGGACTATGAATGTGTTCCTCAAGGTTCTTCTGCTGAGAAGAGACAGCATTAGTGACTACATTCATAATGCGGAGATTGGAGCAGCCCTGAGGAGCGGGAGAAGAACTTGTGGCTTGGACTATTCTATGCCAGGGGTTTTGCAATTTTCTATTCCATTTCACTGGGGACCCAAGTTGGGTAGTTGTGAGTCACTCTAGGTATTAGCTCGGTGATTTGGGTTGAGGGTCGCCAGTCTGCCCCTGGAGCAGACCCAGGATTGTGCATTCAGTAGGGGTGAGCCGTGAAGAGCAGGGGGCAAGCAAGATACTCCTTAATAAAACACACCCTTCAATGAAGGATTGCCTCCATGAGAGGACATGCTATGTCACTGTCAGTCACACCACATCACACATACTGTATAAACACTGTGTGCATGCATGCTAGATATTTATATCAACTTGTAAAAGGACAAGTAGAACAACAATTCAGTTTTCAACACAGAACTGTACATGTATGCACATGTAATAACAGCAAAATAAAAACCTACTGAAAAATGAAACAAAGCCCAAAAAAGATCAGAGCTACAGATACCCATATAACCATGGCCAGCCAAAAAATAAAATAAAAATTAACTCAAAACTCTACAAAGTTATGACACCTAACATTACTCTATAGTATAATTAAATGATGTCAAACCTAACTGTAACTGGTTAAGCTGCTAATCTGAACTTGGTTCTGAAGTGAAGACACTAAGTATATGAAGTTGTACTTTTTTAACATTATGTTAACAAACGTAAGAACAATATGGGTTTAACTGTAAGTTAATTACTTGATTTAATGACATATAAAATTCAAATTATTTCCAAAACATTAAGACCAGTATTTACAAGTGCAAGATGTGACCATTTTGTGCACTTCACATTAGATCTATACATGTGTACCTAAACAAACTTTATCCACATAATAAAATGTAAGTACTATACATACACTGTTTAAACACAGTTTTTTTTCAGATAGAAAGAGAGAAGGGTTGTCAAATAGCATGCTTGGAGATAGACATCAGAGATATTATACACAGGATTATGGAGATATGCACAAACGAACATGCAAGAAGCATCCAGGTGAGTGGTTCAGCCAGGACCCCAAACTCATCAGGCTCATGAACTAAGACTACGCAGTTCACATAGCCCTCACAACATGAAAGGATACAATAACCAAATTGTTAGTCAGCCATAAATGTGGACAACAGCTATCAAACAACATCAACATCATTATGTGTTAGTAAATCTGGGGGTACAATATAGAAAAGAAGAATTTCATTCCATAAACACTTACATGTGGGGTTCTCAAATTTTGCCTGATAAGTAATATTTTTATCTACCGCACCTAAAAGAGAAGAAAAAGCAAATTTTGAAAAAAAAAAAAAAAAAAAAAATTAATAATGTATATTGCAGAATGACCTGTAAACACAGATGATTTTTGTTCCACAGTCTGATATGCCAGGTATAAAGTCAGTGCAACAATCACCACTGGCTAATACTGTTATCAATTATTAACTTGGCACAGCTGTTTTGCATGCACATGTTACCCATAGCTAATAGAGTTAACACAGTTTGTGTACATCTGAGTGAACAAACCAAGCATGTTACTACTGACAAGTCCTTCCTCTTACTTCTGAAGGCAATACACCTGTACAGGTAAGCTTACTGTACTATATACAGCATGTACATCTCAATACAAGAGAATCTGTCTCTTAACAATGTACAGGTATTTCATCAGTTAAAAGCCTACAAAACATGAAACTGTACAAATGATTTATTATCATCTGTACACTTTAAAGAAAAAATACTTGAGCTTTCCCTATATAAATACTGACAGCAATGGTATAAAGCATTTTGATTGTACATGCATATCAACCACATGAACTTAACATGTACTTCCTTATCATACTATAACAAGTATATAAGCAAATATCAAGTAAAGGTACCCTTTCCATTGAAGCAACCCTTCAACGTGCAATAATTGGTGAAACTTTGAGTTTACATGTAAGCCCGTGAATATGTATGTAAATGCAAGAGTCACAGCAGGCCTGAAAATACGAGGCCATGTCCAGCTGAGGTGCAGGCTATATGGTTGGCCCATCACAGTAATGGTCAGGGGACAATGCCAACGATTACACCATAACTGCATTTCACTTGATCGCGCCCGGTAACTCTATCTCACTAAATTTGTGCGTTTGCAGCTGTCTGGCGGGGAAATTTCCGTACATTAACCTAGTGGCTGGGCGAGGACTGAATCTGTCTTAGCACTCAACCCCCAGACTTGTAGCGGATTACCTCCTCATTTTGGGCTTTCTCAAATGAGCACCTGCCCCAATCCTACCATCATGTCTGCCATACCTAAGACTACAGCCTCTGATTGCTGGACGTTCAGAGGAACAAGATTGGAGATGAGGAACTCTGGACAGAGGCCTTGGAGACAGCTGAGGAACTGGGCTAGACGCTTCGTGTGGTGCGACCAGTCCACCACTACCATGTCTTTCCACAGATTCATTAAGGGAATTACTCTCTAATAAGTCCAATGGTAACAGTAACCCATTAAAGTCTTGGGGAGAGGTTTGCCACATACATGTATCATGTATCAATGTTCAAAAAGTAACACTAGATTTTTATCCAATAGAAATTCTTCTGTATATCGATGAGACATTTAAATAACATCCTTCCAAAGAAATGATTAATACACTGACACTAGATGTCTTTATTCCAGGCAAAACAGTACAATAAATAAAGCCCTGTGAACCTAAAAATACAGGATTACTACGAACAAGCAAGAGTACCAGAAATCTGATTCATACAAAAACTGCATGTATTGACTAGTTCTCTGGGACCACTTTCTATCCTTAATGTGTTTCACACTCTGAGTACATTGACCACCTTGTGTTGTCATTTTGTCCAGGCTGGTGGCCTTTCGGAACGTGAAAGTTTTATCGCATTATGAAAGTGATTAAAGCTGGATGATATCTGCCACACAACAAGGACTCCTCCATTGCTTTTGTAAAGAACTAGCCCATAGTAATAAACAGATTGTCTTTTGTGCAATGTACAAAGGCAAAAAGACACGAATAGGCCAAAGGACAGCTCCTGTAATAATCCTGAAAAGCAGCCACATCTGACCAGTCATTAGAGATTATGGTGGAAGGTAAGAAACATCGGCTAAACCTCTTGAGGAGTGCTAATGAAATGTGTGATAAGGTTGTAATTATGAGCGGCTGATGTGATTGACAGGTGAAGTGAAGCAGCGGGTGGGTCGTGCACACGGCCACAGCCCAGCACCTCCAGGTGACATTAAGGAGCCAATACCCGCAGCACTCCGGCCACTCCGTTACAATGATGTAAATTATGTACAGGATGACCTATTCAAACCACCTTTCTCTTTAAAGGCCAGCGAGGCCGCGACACCTGGTAACATTTCAATAAGCTACAATTGACCTGCCACTGAACAATGCTCTCCTTCATTGAAGGGCTTGAAGAGAGCAGGTAGGAAAAAACACCTTCAATAGTACAGGTGGAAATTTATTATGTCCAATTTCTCCAAATGATGGTGCGATTGGGCGTGCTAGCAACCCGAGCATGAAAAGCCTGAACTTCAAAGCCAGTCCTTTCCTCTCGTCAAAAGCCAAAGGCATCTAATGACAACTAATAAGAAGTGGAGGAACAATGAGTTTTTATTTGGCGGAAAAACAAGTAGGGCCCAAAATAATGCTGGATAATGTGGGCAACAGCAGAAAGGTGGAGGAATACGGAAGTGAAGATACATTAAGTGAAGCATTGAGGGGGAAGGCTGAAGGAGTGAGGTTTGGTCGGCCATACTAACACGGCTGCCTGTAATGAGGTGGGACAGCCAGTCGCGTACACGATAGCATGACAAAGGAGCAAGACAGATAGAGTGTTGGCATGGCAACCACCAGTCTAACAACCCAAGTCAACAACTGCCGTTTAAAGGTTCACTAGAAACTCCCTTTTGCCTGTAGTACCAGATCATGTTGTACAGCTAAATTGCACACCACACTGCATGAGAGTATGTTAGGTTTGATTTCCGTCTTCGTCACAATTGCCCATGTGACTTTCGCAGGACGTTAACCAGTCCGATCTTGCAGGCACATCTTTCTAGGCCTCCCAGCCTCCCTTTCAGCGGCCATGTTTACTCATTTCCTGCACACTTGCCCGTAATGACAGAGAACATGTTCGGACAAGTGGATGAAAACTAGACTCTAAACTTACAATGGGCCATTTTCTGTGGGAGCTTAAAATGCACCATTGTTCAGGGAGAGGCTTTAACAGCCCAATGTGAACAATGATGATCATGTCAATTCAGCTATCATTCTGTAGATGGAGAAATTCTGTTAAAGTATTGGACAATTTCCTCACACGTAGGGAAAGTCTCTAGGCAAGCGAACTAGGCTTGTCTAGTAAAAGGGGAAACTGTTATCATGTAATGCAACGTTAGATGCATGTTTATATTTAAACTCACTTTGCAAGATATATTCTAAGCCTGCAACAGTGTGTAAAAAATACTGAATGCTTGAAAAGTGTTATTAAATCCTTATTTTTTTCAGGGTGTGTCTGTATTTCCGATAAATGCATTAGCAGAAATAGCGACTAGAATCTCAAACATCAGAAAGTTTCAAAAAGTGCATGTTAGTACATTTGCAAGTTTTGTTTTTCTTTGGGCCGGATGTTTCCAAGAGGAGCATCTGGTTACGGCCAAGTCCCCACAAGTAGTCTTGCCAGTTGGGGATGGGGTAGAAGAGCTTAGGGCAAGAGAGAATTAGTTGAGGACGGCGAGCCACGTGGGCCTGTGGGAGAAGACTAGCACTGGGAGATGGCATAGAAAGTGTGTGTGTGTGTGTGCCACTTGAGACGACTTCATGCATTGTACAAATAGTGAAAGACAAGACAAGATGATGTTTGCGTGTAGTTGGGGCTACTCTCTTGGTGGTTCTTGCGCAAAGCTTCAGCTGAATGGTTCCCAGGCCTAAAACAATGATCAAGGCAGTGTTCAGGCTGTCCTAGTGTGTGCCTTTTCATAAGGCTCATAGATTTATAGATTTTACTGTCGGTAGGGGGACAGTCTCTCCAGCTTACTTACTCTGGGAATCAATAGACAGTCCTATTGACACGGGGGCCGTGCTCCCCCTCGTTTTGTTTGGAGAGCTCGTTTTGACATGACATTTCAGCAGTGGGGGGAAAATAACTCGCTTTTCAGGGTGTTTCTCTGTTTTTGTGTTAAGAATGAAACACTGGAGAAGAAGAATAAGCGTGCCTGCTAACAGCTGACATATTTCTGAAATTTTCTATCATCTTGTGAGGTACTTCAGGTCTGTGCCAAACAATGGTCGCATCCTCTTCAACATGTGGAATTACAGCTACAGGGCTACCGCGACGATTCTTCGGGACACCGAGGAAAGAAAATTGCCACAGAAGAAAAAGCAAAAGGAGCCCCTTACAGAAAACATGCTCACTTACACAAACACAATATATGCTTCAGTTTGCTATGGGTAGACACTCCAGACTCTGGTACGCTGACTGGCTATCAATACCCCAAGATTAGACGACTTTTTTATCTCCTACTTCTCATTTTACACAAGTTTTCACATCTCATATAACAACAGCACAGCAAGAATAAAATTGAATTACATTGGTGAAGGGAAAACCTCAAATTTTCCACCTCAGTGACCAGGAAAACATGAAGACACTTCCATGGTCTGAGGCAGGATATTGTGAGCATCAAAAACAATCTGTGGCTAGGCTATTATGCATATCTTCCACACAGGAACTAACATGGGAAGAAAATGTACCACAGCTAAATCTCGCCCTGAAAACATGATTGGTTGTAAAGCAAATGAAACGAAGCAGCAGTGAAAGAGCCACTGTTATGCTTATATTTATAACCAAAACTTATTAAAAATTTTTTTAATGACACATCAGTTTTATGGATTGAAAAAAAATGGAAAGAAAATTGAAAAAAGAAAAAATTGAAGAAAATAACTATACATGAAGAGTTATATAGGTTTAAAGATTCTTAACTGAATATATATTTCAAATGTATTTGTATTTATGAGACACTGTGCATCTGATTGGTTGAAATGACAGGAGCTTTCCCAATCAGCCAATTGACCAGGTGATCATTTGACACACAAGGGAAAATCTGACAGCCCATTAACCTCAACACACTGTCTCTGATATCCTCCAGTGACTTTCCATACAACTGTTTTTAATGCTAGTCAATTTGATCTGCCAATTTCATTCAGAGATAAAGCCTTCACAGGCAAAGGGAGAAAAACGCCAGAGAGGCAGGCCCCTGAGAGAACGCATCAACAAGTGTTATCGCTGTCAAGTTATTGACAAATCATCAGCGCTGCTATCTGTTTTCTAGTTATTAACCCCCCTCTTCCTTAAAATCAACATCTTCCCTCTAACCCTACTCGTTGTCGCAGTAGCTGTGCATCAATCATAGTGCCAGGCAATACCCAACACCAATTGATCTGTCTTTATTTAATCATATGTCGATGTGATACAACATTAGTTTAAAACACAGCTAAATGCCTTGTAAGTGCTGCTATAGATTTTCTTTTCGGTTCGATCAGTTGCTCACACATCAGAAGAGGCCTGGTAGGCTGGGATGTATTAGGCCTTCACTGCTCAACTTGGCTCGCTTCAATAATCTGCCCTAACAGAAACCATTGTTTTATTCCACTTGCTGTGTTAATTGGCTGTCTTTCTTGCTGCTACTGGTTGTAGGTATCACAACCCGGCCACTCGCTGCTGGAATATTGGAGTCAATAAGAGAAATTGATGTCAGTATTATGCTGACCTTATCACGACTATCCATCAAGTCCACCAACGGCTCGCCAGCCACTGGAAAATAGGCTGAAGGTGTGCCCATTAGAAATCACTTTGCTCCAACACAGCTTCAATTTAGACGAGTAAAAAAATTTGATTAGACGTACCGAATGTGTCAGTGTTTCAATTTCACAGTGTTACTGCTACTGTTTAACCTCTTCCAGTTAATCGACTTGGAGGGGCACCGGCTATTTTTTTAAGGCGCAGTCTGTAGCCCTCAGTGTCTCAGCCATATTAGATCATGCCCCAGTGGAGACCCTTGACAGGCTGGCTCGGAATAGACCATCCTCCCCAATGACAAATTAGACCATCAGAACATTTCCAGCTCAGATTGATCACTGTAACTAAAGTTTCGCCTCTGATTTTGACACCAGATCCACGAGGGGGTCAACCTCTAAGATCTGGACTGAAACACCTTCTGCACAATCACACATCTGTCTTTGTTCACTTCCCTACCCCCCAAAACTAAAGACATCCATCCTGTTATAATGCTGATCTATGATACAAGACAACTGAAACTTCCCACATTTAAGAGGAGGTGAATTTTCGACAGAACACTATACATGTAAGTTCTGAGAAGTCAGAAAAAATGTATAAATATATTACATATAATTCTCAATATTTTTATTAATTTACTTCACAGATGTTTCCGGTCACACTCATAAAAGACTTCAAAAATGTTTCCCTGTTTGGTTCGTTCCACATTTAGTAAATGTACACACGAAACTACATAATGCCTTTTTTACTTTAACACTGGCTGGAGTCAAGAAAATTGCCCGTGTCATTTCAGCAGTCATTTAACGTCATTGAATTTGGGTATCATCACAGAGGAGTTAGCTGGGAGCAGGAGGTCTGTCTAAGTTCAAATACATGTAATTTTCTGATTGGGTTGGAACCTGAAGCCAGAAGTGTAACAAGGTTCCTGGGCCTTAATTTCCTCTAAATCTGGGAAAACTTTAGTTTTAGCCCCAGTGACAAGTGGGAGATGAGGGAATGGTAGAACCTCGTTAGACAAGCGTTGGGCTTGGATAATGTCTGCCTAGATCCCAGTCTGCCATCTCAAGGATTTATATCAGAATTTATTCTAAATGAAAGCAAAGCAGGGCCGTGATAGTCAAGTGCTGCAGTGGGAAGGACTATTTATTGAAGATAATTGCTCTCTGAGTACTAACGCCATCCAGCATGCTGTCGGCTATCTATTTATATTGGGCCTGCTGCCCTCCTGGGCAATGCGTACAGCCCTTTCATCAACCTCTCTCAGACTCCAGTTCAGCACACTCAATGCCAACGTATTGGAAGCTGTGTGCCTTTCGCATGTGGAATAAATTCACACAGAATTTCTTACTTCCGCTTCCCTTTCAGCTCCGTCGCTTTAATGGCTGAAATGGCATAATAGGCATATGCAAAGTGCAGACCAAATAGCAGTTAGCCTGGTCGGATAATTCAGGTAGTGGCAGACAAAAGGCTGCTTTAGCCTGTGAAAACAGGCTGAAACAATACTGTAGCCGGTCTGGCTCATTACTTGGTGGGTTTCAGCTAGCTCAAGGAGCATCAGCCGGGAGGTAGCCCTGAATAGGCTTCTCCGAAAGGGGCTTAATTACGCCACAACCAGTTCGCTTTTCACAGACCTGCTTCAGACCATCTTTTTGTGCCAAGTTTCCCCCTAGCCTGAACAAATGGTTGAAAACATATTGTGGAACACTAGACAAATATAACTTCTTCCTCACAGAACAAAAAGGTTTAATGCTTGCTTTTAACTGCCTTTTCTAAAACAAAACTGGTGAGGGGTTGGGCATGTTTGCCTTGCATGTGGCAGCAATGGACCACGGCCATCCACAGAACTCAAGGCCCTTGTTTTCTAATCTGTATTATTGTCGGCAGCGCGTGCATAAATGGAAATTGGCCTCTCCCACGTCAAACTAGGCTCCCGCTGTCTACCAGCGCGAAGTTTTTTTCCCCTTTTCATACACACCATATCTTAGTTTGAGTTTTATAAATATTTTAGTACATGTGGTGGGTTTTTCAGTCTACAGCCCAGCAAACACAACAAAGGGTAGGTGAAGTTTGCTTGTTGGACACTGCACTACCGCAGGACCGGTCATACTGAGCAAACAGTGAAAGGCTATAACAAGGCTCCAGACGCTGAATTCTCATCAGCCAGTTAAATACCCCAGCAGAAGAGTGCAGATCTGAACCCGGAAAAACAATACCAGGCCTACCAATGTACGCCTACCTGGGGAGGGGATGGCAGACAGGCAGGACCAGCATTTCGTGGGTGCACAGTACAAACCATGGAGTCTATAAACAGAATTGTGTCATTCTAACACCGTAAACATGCCCACAATAAGGCACTGTTAACTGTATACAAAAATAAATGGGTGGCAAGAAAAGCATGGGAGAAATCCTCTTCATAACATGAGGTACAGCAGTTTGAAAAAGCTACGGCAAACAACCTAAAATTATGATCATTGCTAAGTTGTACATTTTACTTGATTCTGACAGTTCTATTGATAAAACAAAGCTGTTCTGAACACTGTTTGGACAGCTGGATAATATCCTACTGCAAAAATACAAGTTTCTCTAACAAAAGTAATATTTTCCGACATTTAATTGTCTCCAAAAATGAACCCTTGAGGGGCTACAGTTTAGGTCACTTGTATGTCTTAAGGTGACAGCTTTGCCTTGTATTTTGCTCTATACCACTTCGCCAAGACATGTACTTGTATATTCACCGGTGTACTTCTCTGGCTACCAGCATTTACACAAATAACCCTTTAAGCAAGGTGTACCAAAAAAAATATTTCTGTCGACGATATATGGATATTTACTGTTACTCTGCCATTTGTACTCAGGGCTACACAGCACTTAAATTTTTTTTTCCCTGGAAACGGTAGTGAAACAAATGCTACACTAAACAACCTATGGAATGTCACTAAAACAAGTGCGACATTAACTCCCGCTTGACCTGAGTGTAGCCATATCACAGGGCTTTCAAGGTGGATCTTTACCTATTTTTATTTCAAAATGACTTTCTTTCAGTAAGGTCAGTAAACACTATAGACAAACGCTGCACATAACTGGGCTTTTTAAACCTTTAATATGGCCACCACAAAATAAAGATATTTCTGAAAGATGATATCGGTTTTGAAGGCCAAATAAGTTAACCCTTGTCGAAACTAGGGCAATTTTACGAAAAGAATTCACCACAAAAACAAGCACATTATAAACATGGATGAATCGGATAATCATGACTGCAGGAACATGACTGATGGTTTGCGAAAACTGCCAAAGTGACTATGAAAAAACAATGGCACAGTATTGCCACGCGAGCAATAACAAATGATAGGGGACGATATTCTGGTGTGGAATTATGACAATCTAAAGTAGGATTAATATAATCTGCTTGGGCCAAAGGGTGAACATAAAAACTTGGAGAGATTAGGGCAATATGGAGAAGGCGCTCCATCAGTTGGTGGTTCAACTGCAGGCTAGATGCTTACAGCAGGCTCTAGTGTTTGGTTGCCATTTCACAAGCCATCCATCACTGCCTTAATATTATTAAGAGGCTCTATAGGATCAGCCAAGATAAGGCTGTAATTAAGGGGGTCCATAGGGTGGGGCTATAAGTTATTAGGGAGGCGGGAGCAGAAAATCATAATTATCTATTAGTTCAGACAGTACAAATAGATTTCTATAGGTGCAAAAATCTCATAATCATATCGGCTCATTCCAGAAGTTGGCTTGTCATTTCTGTTATTATCAGCCGTGACGACACTTGAGGTGAAATATTGACAAATCATCCGGGTAATACGTCCATCTGTCTACCTGTATATAAGGCATGTCAATACTATAAATAATGTAATAACTTGATCGCATGCACACACATTGTAGCAGTGTAACTGTACTATGTGAACAGTTACCGAGTGCAATGAAAGCTAAACAAAACATGAATTGGGCAAACACCACTGTTAATATTAAATACTACTCTAATGTACATAACAAAATACATATCGACATCAAATGCAAGCCAGTGTACTGGGATATAAATCAACAAAATTATATGATTGACAGACTGGTGTACAGTGCGTGAATACCATAAAGATAAATGAGAGTTACAAAAACCAATACCTTACAGAATTTAAAAAAAACAAAAGAAAACAAAACAAAAACATTCAAACACATTATAGAAGGAATATCATTAAATGTACTGGTTGTTCACAAGTGAGACTGTTTTAATGTCACACAACCCATGTGCAGGTGAGTTCAGCTGCGTCAACAAGGTTTCTCTGTCACCTGTGTGCATCTCTACTGTCCAGGTAAACGCGTGTTCAGTGTGTGAGGGGCTGTCATTGTTGGCAGGCTCCCTCGTTATGATTTATCAGGCCTGGACTAGAACTGGAGGAGGCTGATTACAACAGCACCGGCAGGTAAATAGGTCTTATGTGGTAATTACTGGCCGACTAAGCCCACGAGACGCTGACTCCAGGCCTACTGGGGCTACACTGGGCCAGCAGCAATAGCCCCTTAAGCCGCTCCTGCAGTCAGGGCTTTACTCGGATCCTTCACAGATTGCCAAGTCAAATTATATAACACCTTAGATAAATTACATTTGCTATGCAACAAAAAATAAGAAAAAAAAAAAAAGAGCAACATCCTAATGAGCATAAAGTTACACTACAGGTCAAATATAGATAGCTATTACCAAAAATAAAAGAATACTAGTTGGATTTAGAAAGGTCAAAAGCATATTACCTTTACGTTAGTACTGTTTTGGGTTACAGTTCTTTGGGAAACAATATGAAGAACACGGACTGTGAGCCTTCCTCTAAAAGCAATGTGTGTATATATAATAGGTTACCAGGCTATCACTTTAAAGTGCACAGGTTACCTCCCTTTACTAACAATATTGACTCTGGAGCAGCGAGCTTCTCTTCACAAGATATTACACAGGGCTTGTGGGGACTGGATATTTGTCCAGGGCATCATACAGCAGACACTCACAAAAAACAGCCTTAACATGTTATCATAAATGTAAACAGTTTTTCTCGCTTTAGCCTACATGTATCAGCAAAGAGATATGAAAAAAAAATTGTACGGGCAGACACTTGATGCTTACATGTATGCGCATTATCATCTATTGATGACATATACTCGAAGTCAAGAATATAAATGGCGAGCTGTGCTTCCTTCCATTACATGCAATTGCCTAAGAATCTAAGGGAGAACATCTATGTATTGGAACCTGTTCATGTTATCATGTGGCATTTATTCACGAGAACCTGCCACACTGCAGGGACGGGTGAGTATCCCATAAGCAATGATATAACAACAGCAATTTGTTATCCCACACACATACATCAATATGTACACGAGGCGTGGCCAGTTATCAAAACATATTCTGCTACATGTATGCATACTGTGGTTTTTTTAACTGACATCATTTGTCACCTGTCCCTAGGGTAGAGTAGTATGCTTCACACATGTAGCAGTTCTCCCCTACCTACATACATACACATGCCTAAACCCTGAACAATAAATCAACCTGGTTCAGGTACATGCCATTCATTGCATAATATTGGCACTATTACCTTTTACAAGGACCACCAGACTACAGTGGCTGTTTTCTAACGAAGGCTCATTCCTCCACTCTCCTCTTGGAAGACAGCTTGCCCTTACAGCCTGAATTATTGGCAACTTATAGTTTCACACATTATAGGTCTAAAAAAGGCTGAAACAATTAACAATGGACATCTGCTTATGCAGGTGTAATGAATCATGTCAGATGCAATCTGTGCACCACATGCATGAATATGTATGTAACTACTTAGGAGAATAAAGGCTCCCAGAATCACAAGGGAATAAATGGTATTAAATTCTGCTTAATTCCGATTTAAGTTTTGACAAAAGAAATAAAGAATTTGAACATCACTTACATGTATGTATAAGCAAATTATGATACTTTGCACCTTTATGAGCACTAGGTACACAGAATACTTAATTTTACAAGGGATTTTTAAAGACTTAGATAGTGGGCAGAAAACCTGGGAAAGAAAAATGTATCCCACCGACATGTGCTTACAAGCAGAGCATCTCCTGTCATTATGAAAAACCCATTACAGCTGCACTAACATCCACATATCAACTATTAAACTGACAACTTTTCCATTATAAGTAGACCATTTGTACTATATGCTCTATCACCGAAGGACAGGTCAACCTTATGGTCACTAATCCAAGACCTCGACAGGCATTAACGCCCTTGCAGATAAGCACACAGGTAGCCAGTACCATTCAAGTCAGCAAGCTCTTGGCAAACAGTGGCAATGCTTGTAGGTTTGGGGCAGGGCTAAAAGCGTCCCTACGACTGAGAATGATGATGGAGTTAGGCCTGTGATGGCCACTTTCTCCAATCCGCTTCCATCAGAAACCACAACAACAACCAATGTAACACAAAGGATTAGATTTTCCCTGAGTGTGGATATAAAGTTCCTCTGCCTGGTTTTTGTTTACCCTCATTTACACTGCAGTCCTGTGTGTTGACACAGCCATACAGGGCCGGTGGCGGCGTTTCATGGCACTACCAAAGCAGGACCAGGCCAAACCATTTTCCATTATGAGCCTGTGAAAGTCCCTTCATGCGCCTGTACAGACCCATCATAATGTACATACTGTCGTATCACTCTCCAACACTTCCCCTTGCCTGCTATTTCAGTTTCTCTTTCATTAGTGTTCATTTAAGGCTCACAGCAACTCCCCCCTCCCTCTGCCTCCCAACTTTACAGAAATATCCCTAGGGTGACAGCAGAGTTGCTTAATGCACCTTAAGAATTGGCCCAATGAAAGAAAAAAAAAAAGTTCTGTGTCAACTTTCTCCTGGGCACATGACAGGGCAGGTTAGCATTAACAACTGCCACACAATGTTACTACTCTGGAATTGCAATGCACTATATCCAGGTAACTCGAACTGTAGAAGTTCAAAAACATGTGACTGTGACATAACCTATCATATATACATATACATGTATATCATGTACTGTACTAACGGCACACTGTACAGACACTTGTCAACATAAAGTCAAGTCACAATTTCAATAGGCCCCTACAAGGCAAAATAATAGGTGGCTTGTGAAATTGGGAACAAATGTGTGTGTATTTGGCGACATTCATGAAACTGAACACATAATGTATATATCATTTTAAAAATATAGCCAGCAGATGACTGTTCAACTAAAGATACTTAAATAATGGAAACACAGTTGTCCAAAGATGAAAGCCTCCTGGGCAAAGATATGGGACAATGAAATTGCAACAAAGAAACACAAGGTCAAGTAAATGAAAGGAAAGACATGTAATTGTGTGCAATTGTGCAGAAAGAGCACACAAGCAGATGACAAACAGGATGTGTGTCCTGAAACAATTAGGGTGTCATGTTTGAGATAGAATTGTGGGTGTTCACTTCTGGCACCTTTGATCTGGTTTTTTTTTTTTTTTTTTTGGTCCAATTTCTGGCTGTATCTCTGAAGACATCCCAACGAATAGTGTTAAGTATCTGAAGACTGTCAGGGCAACACGGAGCCGTGCATGACCAGGCCAATCAGAACTAAGGAAATGAGTTGGACCTCAAAGTCACTGGTTTCTTCTAAGAGACTAAGTCAACACACTGACTTGGCTAAGTCAACTGCGGAAAAATTGCAAAACTCTGTGAATAAAGAGCGTAGCGGAACCTCAGTGCCGTGTGTACAGCCGCGAGTATTGGCCATTAGGGGCTGGCCTTTATGCATTCTGACAGCTGTAGAGGGCGCCACTGGCTCCCCAAAAAGCAGGCCTCACATTTGATGACACTTTTCCCTGGCACTTGTACAACTAATTTGATTTGTGCAGTTGAGCCATGTTAAACCCCTGCACTGCCTCTGAAATGATTGAAAGTATGACCCTATTGATCTGCGTGATAGAAATCACGGCATCCTTTGCCAAACGTCTACAGTGGGGATCTGCTGTAAGAGATGGGACATGACATTTGACATCGTTCAACAAGCTGCCCTCACTTCAACCTCACACCTACATTGGGGGAGAGGGACTAGATTGGCTTAGTTAGTCTACGGGGTAGGGCACATTACCAGGAATCTCTCACCCTCTTCTGGCCACCCCTGAGGACATCTCGAGTGCCGTAGTTGAATAATCGCCGCTGACACAAAGCTCAATATTTCTATGCAGCACAAATAATCAGTCCTGACCCCAGTCATTTCTATTCAGTGCCACTGTGATGTGCCTCCAAAACACATGTAGAGGCCCCTTGTCCTGGGGCTGCCTTACATCAGCGTTCTGTGTCCTCCCATCTCTCTCTCACACCCATCTGTCCAAGCTGTAACCACAACAACCCTCAGATCTCCACGCACAGGTCAACATGAAAGTGGTCCTGCCCAGCCTACTACAATGCCAGGGGTTTCTTCCTGATCTTGCTTAACTCTACACAACTTATCAGTGAACTCATTAATGAGTAAAAACCACACCTCATCATAAATGCCTGGGAGATTGGGACAATTATTAATGAAGAATCTTTTTGCGCAATGGCAACTAGGACCCAGGCTGGACTGATCATTGTTCTCTTGTACCACATGAGTTTCTGGTTTGCAGGCGAATCTTGGGGCAAGACTGAACAGAAGACGACACAGCTTAGGCCTGGCAAGGTCCCCCATTTATATTTTCGGAAAATGGTTTTCTTCCTAAACGCAAAATAACAGGGCAGTTTATTTGTCACCTTTTTGCAGCTTTATATATGCCCACAGGACAGTTCTGCATTACCCTCTCTGGTACACATTAACCAACAATGCATCAAGCTGAGCAGCTATGAATGGGCTACATTTCAAGGTGACTGCTAAAAATATGCTGTTTTCTGACAGTTATTTGGCATTGTTTTCGTAAGGGCTACAGTTATGTGGAAAGCTGCAATCAAACCAAGCGTACCCATTGGATGCCTTCTGAATGCGGGAGAAGGCGTTGCCTGGACTGTATTAGATACACCAATGTTTGTCGACTGAGCAAATACTACGGCCTGTACCCCAACTGACGGTCTGACCGAAATGCCAGTTCTGCTCACCTCCTTCTGATACGTTCACACACACAAAGCGCCTAAGTCAATGTAATTAGTGCTAAGACTAATTGTACACATGGGTTTTACGGGTCAGCTGTGTGCTGACACCAGAGAGTTGTCTGTGGACCTTCTCAGAACAACTGGACTGGGCGCCGCTACTAACTGGGCGCCAGTTGGTGTCTCTTCACACTTCATCCAAGGCTGCCTTTCTTCCGAAACACTAACAAAGCGAAGTCCCTCAGAATTGTTTTATACTGAGAAAATATAAGATGGGCTCTGGCCAAAATTTAAGAGGAAATATTTTAAAAAATGATAAAACTCCTGTTTGGAGCATTAAATGTCCTTGTTATTCAATAAGAAACAGTTTTGAAGGGAAAGAAATAAAGAAAACTTGGGTTTGATTTAGATTTGCATTTTATGTGTTAGTCGGACACGAGTTTTAACAAGACAATTTATTCAGCTCAAAGTGCCTTACTTTTGACTCTAATTATCACTTAGATCGATTTTCTGCCACTATACAAGTGGAAACATACACAAGCCAAAAAACCAGCCACAAATTCAATTCAATAATTTAACAATCACTTCAACTCATGCTGCTCAGATTTTGAATAGGCTTGGCTTAGTGGCAGGCGTCATCCATCTATAGTGATAAGGTTACAGCCAGCCACACCTACGGAGGAGGAAGCATGCCACAGTAGCCATAGCCTCAAGAACCTAATTATCATCTTACATGCGTTCATGGAGCAATGGGGAAGTTAGCCAAGCTGTGTGTGAGAGGGAGGGGTAGAAGTGGGGGAGAAAGAGAGAGGAGGGGGAGGACTCGTTTCCATAGCGGCACCGCGATGGAATTAAGTCTTGCTGACTTTGCAGTGCGAGGTTGGTCACAACTGACAAGGGCTTTTCAATCTCCAGCCACAACCCTCAGTCTAGCGTAACCTGAATTCCTCGCCAGCGATCTCGTGATTCAGCATGGTCTACTGTTATTATCCCTCGAGACCGGCCATGCCAGCCGATGGCAGACTTGCCCCGAGTTCCCTCGTTGGCAAAGTGCAACCCCACTATTGCTGGAGTTGCTCTCGCTGCCAGTCCATGGAGCACTACTGATGGGGAAACACTCTGCCCCAAATCCACAAAGGCATGCTGGAAGAAACAGACACCGATGGTCTGATGCGGAGCGAGGCTGAAATTCCCCGCTGTCAGAAGCTGATCTCCGTCTTCGTGGCTGTTCTGAGATAAACGCTGGGTCAAAGGTCAAAATTGGAATATGAATGCTTCAGCTTTAACCTATTGATCTCCTAATGCACGCTGGTGTCCATTTTTATTGTTTCCTTTACACTTGCATTCATTTGGGAGCGTCATTTTTCTCCAAACCCTTCAGTTGTTTATGTTGCTAACAGCGAGTTGCTTAATAGCACGGAACTAAATTCTGACCCGCCTTACGCTGGACTTTCTCAGACGGCCATTAATCATACCATCAAATAAAACGGAACGACAAATACAAGGTCCTTAATACGGCAGCCTCCCCCACTCTCTTGTTCACTGGGTCTACCTCTGGCTGGGGGCCCTGAGGTAAATATCCTCAGCTGAAACTGTACCATGATCCTGGGGGGAACGATTCATTCTAACTACCACTTACACTCTAATAACCCGATGTTGATCTCCAGTCTACAGACTTAGGTGTTCAGTTTCATTATCTGGTCAGCCTGGGAATTTCTCCAAATCATTCACATACACATGTGTAAAGTAATGACAGTAACTACAGTATATTTCTCCAAATTGAAACGTGTGCTTGCTTATTCAATATGCTACTCTCCCTTTTAGACAATGGTACCATGAATATCAGAACATTTTTTCTTCCCTCATAAAATACAGTTTAGATTAAACTAGTATTAAACTGCTGTTTCTTTTATTTCATCTACATGTATGGTTGTAAATTACAGACGACCACACCTTCACCATTTCACATGCACAAGGCTCAACACGCACAAAATACCAGTTTATTACAAGTACATGTACTTAATAGAAAAATGCATTAAATTAAGAACTCCATTAAATATTACCAGAATTTAAATTATGCATAAGCGATAATTTCACTGATGTGATGTCATCAGAACAGGTCTTACCTGTGCGACTTTGCTCTTGGGGACAGACCACTCTTGTTAGCCTGTCCTCTGACTGAGCCGTACCCTTTTGGGATATAAAACGGATTTATAATATACATATGCATGTCATATGACAACGTTAATGTTTATGTAATTACAAAAAAAAAAAAATGTGTGATAATTATTAGGATTTCTTCAATTTTTTATAAAGGAAAATATTCCTAATAACACATGCACCATATAAAATTGGTTTTCACTGAACAGCCATAGCGTAAATTCAGGTTTACAGATACATGTAAGTAGGAAGGAGGTCACTTCACCACTGTGATACAGTTCATGAATCTAATTTCCTTGGAGCTACATTTTATGTCTTCAATGCGTTTTCAGTGCTTGAATCCAAGCAATAAATCAAGAGTTGTGTAAAAGGCCTGTGTAGCATTTTGTCATACATGTAACCAGGTAAACCATTTCGAGGTGATTCTACTCGCAGTGTTCAGTATGACTCAGTGCCATATCAATACACCTACAACAGTACTCTATAAATATACCATACCAATGTTACTATTACGGTTACATTGAAACAATTTGCACTCATGCTCATCGCAAACTGGGACTGTGGTTTTATAAACCTACAGGAACTAAATTATCAACTGAATACTGCAAATATGACTTCAGTGATGCTTTGCCTTCATGAACTTCCTGATATTGTCACCAGACCAACAAACAGTGATTGACACATGTAGGTTTTCCTAAACGCCACATACATGTTAGCTTCTACCCCTCATATCATATTTCAATGTTCCATATTCAGCAATGTTTTACAAGCAACATACATGTAAAGGTGAGTGTCACTGTGTGTGTGACAGAGTGTGTATTTTTGGAGTTCCTTAACAAATATTGATTAGTGATTTGGTATGCCAAAAAAAAAAAAAAAAAAAAAAAAAATCTTAATCTTCATGTGCAATTGATGACAACCAGATTAGTATGTGCATGTGAGGGATAAACTGAAAAATACAAATGCGTATACATGATTTCTAAAACCTGGATGAATAATATTAGTATACAGTATATGCACATTTCTGCAGAACCCAATCGACAAACAACTGTCATACATAATTAAAAAAGTGCATCTAATATAGGATAGGTCAGATTGTTAATATAATACAGGTAGCCTTAAGCGAGATAACATACAAGATAACCCTCTCTAGATGCACTGATCAGCACCTGATGGCAGTCGCTGAGTTGAACATCTCAATAGCATGCACATCGTAATAAAGAGGTCCATGCTTGATATTTCTGTGCCCATCTACACATGTGTAGTAGGTCCACCTTGTAGTCGTCATGTGGTTTACTCTTGTTGTACACAATAATACACAAAATCTACTGATATGCAGATATCACAGCAGTTAGCATGGGCAAAGAGAATTTAATCAAAAGACACTGCTGTGAAAGGCAACGACTTATAATTTCACCAGATACTGTAGCTCACGGCATCTTACACACACATGGCGCTTCATGCCTGATATAACCCAAGTCTAAATCACAACTTTTGTAGTCTGGGTGTATGCCTATGTAATAAACAGGTTTCAATAACAGATACGCACTTTGACGCATTGCGTGTGAGCTCCGAGGTTCCCATGAACACAAAAGAACCCTAGTCGTTTTAAGGTGAGGTTCTGGTTTCAGGCAGGAGAAGTGGAGTCCTTAATAAGCGGGTGTTTGCGGCCTGCAGTTCGCTACAGAGAGGAGCCACCGAGAAGGGAATGACCAGGTCTTGGCTCAGCATTTTCGACAGCTTGCCAACTCATGCATGATTGGGTGGCATGCTCTGGCACTAGAGGTTAATTAAGGGTTTGGATGTACTGGGGGCATGTCAACCCAGTTCTGACAGCAGCATCCACTCAGTCCAGGCCACCAGCATTCCCATGCAAAACACATGCAGCAGCGTTAAATATTACTTACAGTTTCACTGATCAAATTAATACAATTGGTTTTATGTACATACAATGACAGGAACTGACAATTCGAATTCATGTTTCTGATTTTTTTATTTATGTTTTCAGTGAGTTAAGGAGACTTTCAGTTTGTACAACTGATAAATGTATTTACTTCCGTTTTTTTTTTTTTCCACTCTCAAAAAGATTTCATTAATATTTCTAGCTTACATGAACAACCAAAAAGCCTTACCTAACATTCACATATAAATGCATTCCTACATTAGATTCATTATACAAAAGACACCATTCTCTAACCTCATCTCTGTTAGTCATAAGGTATGTTTACTTCATGGAAGAAACAGGGTTAGTTACATGTAAGAGGCATAGTGAATATATACATATTACAGATCGGGTTGGGTGAGTAGAAAAGGGGTTAGTTCAGCATTTCAACGACTTCCCAAGACCTGGAGATCATATTATTTCAACTCCTAAACATGCCAAGATATTATTAGGAACTATGGCTATTTCGTCCTGTAGTGTCTCCCCTGTAAAAAATGTTAATGGGATATTCAATTACATTCTACAGCCAAATTGTCCAATGTGTGAGGTAAATTGAAAAATCCTACACTGTATTAAGTTCCACAATGCTATCTTGGCTGGGAAACTTGTTTAAGTGGCATTTAGAAGTTGGGATGGAAGTACACTGGAACATGTCTTTCTTATGGATATACAACTTCTTGGTTTACTATCACGACGTTTCGATGTAGATACTAACATCGTTATCAAGTGATAACATGGGAAACATGCATATCATACAAACATGGGGTTGAAGAATTAACTGAACAGCACCAAAGTCAAGTCAGTAATGATTGGTTAGGGATTAATATAATTCATTCCCAAAATAAAACGTTTGTACCTTTACAGACATAACCAGAGTCTGCAGTCACAGTGATGTGAAACACGGACATTTTGTTTTGTTTATTGTCCACACCAATGTCTCAGGCCACAACAGCTGAAAGGATAGAGAAGGAGAAAACTGAACAACATGACACATAATTGCACAACAAAAAAATACAAACAGTTGTAGCCCAATTTCCCAAGAGACAAGAAAAAAATAAACATACAAAAGAACCGGAAATTGTACACTGTAGACCAGAAATATATTAAACACACATGTACACAAAAGAAGCTCAGCAATGTAAAATACCAGGCTAATCACAGACACATGGGCATAAATATACATAAATGTTCATGATATAACAGGAATTTATAGATGTTTCAAAAATATCTTGGATACTTCAAAGCATAAGACATTCAAAGAGGCATTCAAAAGGCAACAATAACACAGAATCACTGAACATTTAATCATGAAAACATTTACATGTAAGAAACTTTGCACAGCCTTTGAACGGCTTGGATTTTAAAACCTCTTCAGGCTTTTCCTTGCATGTACACACTATACGTAAATGTATTTCATAACAAATGCTGAGAATTCAAAACCTTCCCGGATACTACACGCTATCTAGTAGCTCTCCATATCACAAAATCAGATTATAAATTGCGTGGAGAAAAACACTAATGTAGCTTAACCTTCAAACAACCAGCCTTGACAATATGTGTTCTCAAAAGGACACTGGCCTTTGTGAACTCAAGGCGTATGAAGAAAAGCACGACAAGAGACGAAATACTTGCCATGAGAATTTGTATAGATAAACTCATATTTCTTTCTAGAGAACAAGTAATGCATGCAATTGTTAGCCTGATGTATAGATGTGCATTGTGTTATGCATCTGTGCCTATGTTCATATACATATGGTGCATGTGAGTGACATGGACACATACTGCAGACCTGCATGTGCACCGTAATAACAACCTGTCCTGCTCACATGCATACACTGTATGCACTGATGTAAGATACAGTGCAGCTGCTGCTTTATCTCTAACAGTAACACATTCCATATCAAGCCTCACACACCCCACCCCCTTCCTCTCTCTCCTGAAGAGGGTCCTCTGGCCCCTACCCCACACATAATCTCTGTCTCTGAGATTCATGACCTCACAAGCTGGCCCACCCCCTCCCCTGCTGACAGGTCACAGGACACTCGGGATTAGCTGTCTAATTTTCATTCTCAGGTAAGTACAGTTTACCTAAGATCAAAGAGGGGCTAATTGACAGTGGGAAAAAGTCCAGGTGTATTAACTGTTATAATTAGCCAGTCCCTTTGTCTGAAAACTGGACCCTACAGTGCCAGGATCCTGGACTGCCATCTGGTCTGTGGAATGAGGCCTGAATAAAGGCTGTCAGTGGACTGTGGATAATTCTACACCAGGGCTAACTGTGAAAATCCCAATTTTCTCAATACTGGGAACCCAGGCAATATACCCCAGCTGGTCAAAACAGCAGATGGTCTGAACGCTATTAAAAAAAAATAAATTAAAAAATAAAATAAGTGTTCACACCGTGTAATATTTTAATTTTAATTCATACAGACAAGTAAAATTTGTACAATGTATATTCTTATGTATATACACTGTAAGCATAATTGTGTGTAGATCTCACAGCCATGAAAAGCAAAATAATGAAATAAAGTACAGTTATATATTGACTTTTTTCCTGTGCTATCAGCTGAGGGTGGGCTATCACAGATGCTTCTTGCGTTGGGTATTTTTCAAGCCTGAAAATCTAGTTAGAGAAATTGACGGAGGGAAAAAATGAAAAATATAAACAGCTTTTAGGGAGCTCCTGGGAAAGGGGGGAAGCATGAACGACCACATTAAGGTTGGGCTAGCGTGACCCCTAGTGGGGGAATTTGTCATGAGGGCACTGCTCAGCTTGTTTCACCAATATTATGGAATTAAATCAGAAAATGGAAAATCAATACAACTGATGCCATCACACTGGATTCCTTCCGAAAACCTTCTTGTTGAGCACAACATTTAATTGGTCCTGAGAGAGAGGCAAATACGAAGATCAGTTAACTTGTGCCAATCAGCAATCACTATTTACGATGGTACCGGCCAACTATGTAAGGGAATTCAATTAAACAGAAACACTTGGCTCCTGCTAAACTTTGCCAGATTAAATTTAAGGTTAACAGAACCTTACAAGTGTTAATATGTCTCTTTTGTTTTCTTAAAGCACAACAAGGACTGTCAACCAGTTAATACAAGGACTGCTCCATCAACTTTACAGCGCACCAAGGACATGTCACTGAGTTTACACAACTACAAAGACTGTATCACTGAGTTTACCGCACTACAAAGACTGTGTCAATGATTTTACTGCACTTTTCACAGTACAACCACCACTGTGTCCCTCATTGTAAAGGCATCTTTCCTGAAATACTGTACACTTTATTTAACATAAACACATCTAAATTGAGTGAGGGCTGTGCAAAAATGCAATGTGCACTGCACATACAGGCGATTATCAAACTTCCATATTCAATGAAACATCCAGCAGCACACCACTGTTCCATAATCAAATCCAGCTTTCTGCAGCGAAGGATTTAGCTATACACTCGGCAAGCTTTATAGCATGAATATGGCAAAACAAACTGCTGTGTGTGTTGGAGCAAGAGTGATTGGAGATAAGCTTGCAGTAAACAAAGGCGGCCTAAGGTTCTAGCAGATAATAGAGAGGGGGGCAGTTTGATCAGGCAGTGTGTCACCAAAGCCCAGTTGCCAGGAGGGACAAACGGACAGGATAGCCCTAAACAAGCCTCTTCCCTTCAGCCTGGCATTTTAAACTGCTGCCCAGACCAAGGGTAATGATCCTCCAAGAGCCCACAACAAACAATCACCTTCAGCTCCAGACACAAATAAACCACTCAAACTACTGTCTCCTCCCCAGGAAATTACGTCGCAATTTCTGCCAGGCAAAAAAGGAAAGAAAAAAAAAACACACAAAAAAAACATTTCAGCCACATATCTGTCAGAATGACGATTTTAAAGATGAAGAGTGCAGTATAAGGCATATATGTTGGATACCTGCTGATCACGAGCCACGAGCTGGTAATATAAGTGCTCTGCAAACCCACTCGCCTTCCCATTGTTATGCATGCTTGTGGAAACAGCTTGTCATTGTGAGCTATTCTAGGAAATCAAGATAGCACAGTAATGGGTTACTCTTATACCCATAATACACAAACACTATAAAATTACTGCTTTAACGAGATATCGTTATCAAATAAAATGAACAAGCTTTGATGGCAAGCATACTACATTGCCAATTCCTCTATTTTATTCTACCCCCATCCTCTTTTTGCTCGAATGACTCGGGCATCTGCATCTGAAGACAAGAAGTTAAGCATTGTAGTCAAAATATGCAAACTGGCATGCTTGCAGTGTGTGTGAGGGCTGGCTGTTTTAATCACTGGTTATATTCCAGGCTTGTCAGATGATATTTAATGCTGACGCAGGCACACGCCCGCGAGTGACGTCAGTTGTTGCTAACTATAGCGCAGGGTGGTGTAGGGGACTGAGGCAGGCTGGAGTGGCGGTCATCCTCAATTAAACACAGGTCAACCTTTGTTACAGCTTTCCTCTTTATGGTCGTACCAAATATAAGCTACAATCCAGTGGGAAATATACCGAGGCTTACCTAAATTTGAGGCTAGAGAAAGGCGGGGCAACATAACAAGGAAACGTAAAGAAAGGACAAATATCTCCAGCTGTATTCATATAATCCAGAACTAGATCAGTAGTCAACCTCATTCAAAATATGAACAGGTTAAGTAACGAATACGCATATATATCTGATCTTTTATTTACAATAGCCATGCATCTGAAAATGACAGAATCTTCATGTTTTCCTTGATCAAAAATAATAATAAGGACAAAAAAATAATATAAAAAATAATTGTGTCCTTACTAAATTTGGCAAAATGGGAATGAATTTCTTTATGAATATTTATGCAGCAAATTGTCTTTCGTAAATAATTTAAAAAATATGTTGTTTGAAATATTTATGTATACAGGTTTCCCACTGGATGACAAGGCCTAATTTATTGGGCCCATTTAGGTTGAAGGAGTACAGATGTTTTCAGAATGTATGTGACAAAGCAGATATACATGGCTAACTGTGAACAGCAACAAAGCTGTATTCATGCAGGACAATAGCCCACCAAGGCGATGGGAATTAGCTTTTAAATTTATTTGTTGGGTGAAGTGAATGGCCAATATACCTGCACTCAACTGCTGGTACGAAATCACAGCAGGCGAAGATATCAATACACCCCTGGCTACAACAACGACAAGGACAGGCCACAAGAGGGGGTCAACACTCAAGGCTAGCATGGCTGAATAGGGCCCCTCACTGGCTGTGTGGCTGTGCCTGATAGGGTGGAGACATAGTCTTCCATCTACAGCAGCAGAGATGGAGCCCCGAGAAGGGGAGAGGATTTGAAGGCCTCACAAACCCATGGTGCAAAGCTGATAACGGGTGACTGCCATTGTATGGCTGGCTTCATCCTCCATAATTAATACAGGACTCTGGCGTTGCCATGGCGACAATTACTCACATGGCTGTGGCCAAATTAAAAGCTATTATTTTCTGAGGGGGAAACATTTCAATTTCTGCTGAAGAGTCCTAAATTACTTAAAAGCCAAGAGGAGCAGCACTGGGTGTCTACAATCAGTTACCAGATTTTCACATTCTCACGCACACCAGTAGCACTCCAGAGCTGAAAAGAGAGTAACAAACCTCTTGTATGTGACTCTATTAGGGGTCTGTCAGTTCAATTACACCTCTGTACTCATTGTTTCTCAGCAAACTGCAGACTGCCACACTGACGAGAACACGTAGTTCTAGAACAATAATGCATGTACTGCCATCCATGACCTCCTTTGATGCACTTTTTTAAATAATACATATTTATTTTCGGACACATTTGCTAAATCAAGATAAATCTGCCTAATTGGAAGCAATATGTTGTTATTAGCCTAGTTATACACACATAAATGTTTTTAACTGAGCAATCCATCTGATCATAAAAGGCACAGGGGCATGACTGTCTCATAAACACACATGTATATAGAGTAAGATTAGTTATTGGCATTGCTTTAATTGTTATTCTTTCTCTTGGATGCTCTGTTTTCTAGCCTAGCCTCATTGGTTGACTATGTACAGTAAGGGATGTTAATAATTGTGGTTCCCACAATAGCTGGGCTGCCAGAGGGCAAGCATGTAAGCAAGTATCCCGTCTATCTGGGAGCCCAAATGTTTGGGTAGGAGATGCTTTGGGCTGACCAGGAGAACGGTCACAAGTGTTTGTACTGACCAAAGAGCCTGCCACAAAGCACATTGTCTGCAGTACCCAAGACAAATGTGGGGCGCTCCTGCTGGGGAAGCCGTACATCTTCCCCAACACAGGAAGGCCGTTAAAGGGAGACTGTTCATGAAGGAAGCCAAAATCCCCATGGCTAAGGTCTCTATCACAACTGGGCTTCCAGTCGGCCACCATCAAAGGCGGGATGCCAGTGGTGGTGGGTTGATGAAAGCAGGCAAGGTTTTACAGAGTAGGGGGGAGATCTACCCTAACTTAATCTCGCCCGTGATTCCATTACTTCCCCAGTCACAGAGATGGACAAATTTCCCGCACTATGCTGTCTACACGGAGTTAGAAAACTGGGTTAAATGGACAGTCACAGAAAGTTTACTTCCTTCAGCTGAACGCCTGCATATCCTTGAGGTGGCTACATGAAAGCAATTGATTAAATCAACACTGGCACGCTGAAACAGCAGCTTAATTCAAAAGGAAATTGTTCTACAGATTAGCCCCTTTTTGGTTGGAGGCACGGAAGATCTGAGAGGAACAATACTGCAGTAAGCTTCAACATGCTTCACCAACTACCACCACTGCAGGCAGTCACATTTAGTCCTCCATTTCATCTAGGCTACTTTTTCCTACTTGAACTTGCACAGAAAAAAAGGACGTCTATCGGTAGGATTTCACCCTAAATGGCTGAATTCTTGAAGTAATTAGCATACGTGATAAATAACTTCATGTTATATCTGAAGAATAAATTGTGGGCAATAATGTCTGTAGCAAATTTTCCCACCTTTATTGAATTGGTGGTTAATGTCTCCTCACAAATAATTTCTGGCAAATATAATGCTTAAAATATACTCATATACTGAATATTTACAAGAACTCTTCAATGACATCAATGTACATGTACAACTCATATCCAAAGCATAATAATATCAGTCAAGAGTTTATGTTGGACCAACACCCAGCAGGAGCCATGTACCTAAATCTGGAACCTTAATTGGACACTTGACACAGCTGCTTCATTAACGAGGCACTAAAATAATCCACCTGGCCAAATTCTGCAATTAACAGGACTAGGTGGTAGCATATCCAGTAAGTCTGAACTAAAGCAAGCCTGGCTTATCACGATGCCATTAGTTGCATTTCCACAGCTTCCATCAACATAATAATCTCATTAGGGGGCCGGACGGTGTTCAGGTGAGCCAGGTAGCTGGCCCGTCTGACGATGTTGGTGCTCGGTCATGTGAACAGGTCTTATTGTTCTCCTGCAGGAATATTACACCAACCCTGGGGGAGAGGGGAAACTCTGCGAACCACCCTTTCCCACATTGGCCAAAGGCACGAGAGCACGTTAGCATGCCCACTGCACAATTGTTCACATACACGCTGAAGCCATTTTCCTTTATTCAAACAGAATTAAATAATTAAACATGTAAAAGCTCTCTCTCTCTCTCTCAACCTAGTCAGCATCTCACAGGAAACATTTATCTGAGAACAAAAACACTGCAAGAACAAAGGAAAGTCAACAACATTTTATACCTGAGTCCACATGAAATGTACATGTACTACTGCTTGCAACTTTTCATGGCCATTAACTGTTAAGTTACATCAGTTAGTATTTCTTATAATATGGAGCCAAATGTTCAAACTCAAGTACAAATGTTCAACAGCAAGGAATGAAGCTACACAAACTGACACACGTACATGTACTTCATTTGAACGAAATCTGTCTTGACTTTGCCATTGCCAGCAGGTAATCCATTCCGAAGCCAACTCCAGAGATGTGCAACTAGCAAACACCTGATTCAAAAGGGAAGATGATCATTATCTCTGCTTGTTTATGGGTCTATGTGTACCCTGGCAAGACAGACAGGCTGTCTGTGGCACCTGAGGTGACCGGATTAACACGGAGTTGTTAACCCCTTCAGAAATATTGATGAAATGATTGATCTGGATCAGAAAACTGTTAGTCAATTAGACCCGGCTATTCACACAGGCCCCCAGCCTTACCAGCAGTCATTGATTTCGTGTAAACGTCGCTGGCCAGATTCCTACGATGCCACAAATATAAACAGAGCACAGATAATGCCTGAGTTCTAACATGGTTACCTGCGACATGAGGCGAAGCACATGTTTTCACTTCTGATTCTGTGCACTTCAAAAAAAAAAAAAAAAAAAAAAAAAAAAATTAAATAAATAAATAAATAAAACACACACTCAACAGGCTAACACACCTGATTATTTGTATTACATAAGCCATTTGTTTTTACTGTTCTTCACAGCAACAGTAACATAAGGAACACAGCCCTAGTATTTATGTTGTTGATTATGAAAACAATAAATACAATGCAAATAACTGAACTGACACACTGACATCATAATTTTTTTTTTTGTGGTTGTTTAATTGAATTTATCCTTATATGCATATGCATAAATATGTTACTGTGCATTCATGATCATCTGGTGAAGTTCACTGGCAAATGCATTTTCTATTTGTCCTATCTGATCACAGAAAGCTGAATACTAAAATCTAACCAACTCTTCTACTGGTCTCACTGCTGAGAAAAGGGGATTGCTATTTCATATTTGGCATGCTGGGTAAAGGTCAGAAGGTTAGGGGTGCCCAAGTCAGACAGCCTGGGTGGTGGACATAGTGTGGAGGTGGAAGGAGCTGAAGAAATGCCGAGCTGTTTCAATATTCATCCAGCTCATCTCTGGGCTATTTTGGAGACCCAAGCGGAAAAGAACAAGTCTCCAGAGGCCTGTGCATATAATGAAGATGCATCTTTATGATTTCTGGCTGTCTCACCAGACTGATCCAAATGTGTAAGGAATTGAGCTGACTTGGGTGATGGTCTTCTACTACAGCACAGCTACCAAGGTACTGCTCTATGGCCTGGGGGCGCCGAGCTGTAATTCCTCAGCCTTCATTTCGTATGTTATAGGACACATGTAACACAACAAGTATATTGTTAGATATAATGCAAGTGAAATGTAATACACTCTGTGTCAGCTTAACACAGGCGTTATGAGACAGTTTTTTAATCTGTTCATCAAACATTTTTCCTTCACTTTGATCATAGCATTTCAAACATGAAACATTTTTGCATTTCATACATACTGATACCATAAATGTACACATTTATGGTTGAAAGTACATCTAGAATGTACTGTACACACATGTATTGTGACTCAAGCTGTTACAACTAACAAATTTTTTCTGAACTTTTTTTATGCAATATACTTAGTACACTTAACCATGTGCAGGATATCAGAATGTCAGACCACAAACGTTAGTGGAAAGGAATAACATACCAAAGTAAAGTGCTCTGTCCTATAAATTGATATCACAGCTGTACAAGAATGAACTTGTGCAAGCATTTTGGCTAGGATTTCAAAGCACAAGAGAATATTGTGGTGCGTTTTGAACTCTGGTGTTGGCTTTTAAATCAGGCAAACAAAAGGGTTATCTCTGGCAACACAACTATTCAGATTAAAAAGCTTGCACAAAATACAAGTTAGTACAAGTATGTCTACAACCAGGTAATTCGTTTTTCTACTGACATTTTAAGGACTTGAGTGGAGAAAATTTTACATCGTGTTTGAAGATTATACATTTAATTTAGACAGGGAGTAATGGGCTTATTTTGGGTACTAGCTGTGATCATTTATTTATGTCAACATTTATTTATGTAAATATCCAGAGGCTAAATTAGCTGGTGTCACATGAATTTTAAAAAAAGAAAAAATGATGTTTTGGCCTAGAGTAACAAGTCCACAGAGCAAAATTTAGACCTCCCCCTGCATGTATGATGAAATTAAAGTGCGGGTTTGGGGCATCTAACTTGTTCTGTTGTACAATGTGCTGTGTGGCCTGTGA
This sequence comes from Acanthopleura granulata, assembly GCA_016165875.1. Lineage (NCBI taxonomy): Eukaryota > Metazoa > Mollusca > Polyplacophora > Chitonida > Chitonidae > Acanthopleura > Acanthopleura granulata. Next base: position 31,579,276 of record JABBOT010000001.1, on the reverse strand, counting down.
TTTTGGCAGAGGCCTTGCCAACCATGGGTCAATCCAGCCATATAATCAGGAGCTGTCAGAAGAAGGCCCACAATTAAAGCTAATCATAGCCATCCTTCTCGTCCAGTAAAGGTACCCCAGAACGGAAAGACAAAGCCATAATGAGCTCTGACAGAACAATGTTAATTTCATTAAACAGTATTCAACAGACAGCCATTTATCAGCTGCTAATGAGCTTTGGCTATTACTTAAACAATGCCATAGACGTAAACTTACTTTGCCGGAACTAACAACAACATCACCCTGATAACAAATACACACGAGAGACTTTTTTTTTTTTTTTTTTCACTAAATGAATTTCTAAAAGTTTTAACCATGTAAATCTGGCTCAAATGATTTACAATCATATTATGTTTCAGGCATAACTGCCAATATGACTGAAATAACCTTGGTTAATTAGAATACAAACAACACAATATTACTTCACAACTACACGAACTATGACCATTAAACCTCTGGAATACACACATGTATATGAAGTAAGTGAAACAATCTGACTGAGAAGACAACCTAATCAGGTCATGTAGCTAAGATATTTACAGGGGTTGAACACCTGTGATGAAAGCACTAAAATGTTTCACAATGTATTGTCTCTTTCAAGAATTACTGTTTTCAATTACACTGCAATGTGGAACAAAACTCATTCTGGGTCTATATGCATGTCTTTCATCCAGCACAACGACCTGATCTGTGAACTACCAAGGGCATCCTACAAGTATTTGGTTCATTGTTGTGAGGCCTGAACACCTCTCTTTTGTGTGCACCAATGTTAGTTTAATAAATAAACATATTCAGAGAGTTGTGCAACAAACGATGGAACTGTTTCCCAGTGCATGTTCTAATTTACTGGGATGTAGTTGGTTGTCGATATACAGCCGACAAACAGTTCTATCCCTTTCCTTTTCCTGTGCCATTATGTAACTAGGTAGGGAGTAAGGCAGGTGTGGGGTGGGTACATAGCTGGCAGAGGACGGACAAATGGCCCCTTATATGCGGGGGCCATTCAGGATTTGCCAACAGAGAGGGCTGAAGGGTTGACAAGGCCACTGGGGGATAGCCATCAGACTGTCTACTACTAATCTACCATCTACTAACTCGGCACACACACCTACACCCGCCGTACTCACACAAAGGAGATCGCTGACGATCAAAATTAATTTCCTCTTCATGATTGTGTGCAGAAGCTGTGAGTCTGATGGCCAGGTTATAGAATGACAAGCAGCCTACGTCGTACCTGGCAGGACTTCAGGTGTGCGCTGAATTTATACTGATTGTCCACGATATCAAATCTCTGTAGCATTATAAGCTGCCACTAGAGAATAATTTATTTTATTGCAGAGCCCCACCCACACATCACCACTAATATCGGGGGGCACAAAGTCAACCAGCCAGAAAACCAAGGAGTGCATTTTTCATTGAAATTTTTTCATTTTTAAATTTTTTTTATTTTCTCTTTTTTTTTTATACCACACCATTGACCAGTATGATATTCCATCAGATTTCAGTTCTGCATAAAACTGCAAAATTAGCTGCGCCAGTGCTGCGAGCCACCTGGCAATATTGGAGCAGCAGACAAAGGCCTGATATGCGCAGCCCTGGGCATAAAAGAGATGTGTCTATTATCACCTGGTATCTGCTCTGCTGACAGCTCTAGGTAAACACCGGGCTGCCTTAGTCTGCTGGACACTCTCTGTAGCTACGCCCTGCACTCCACCTCCCTTCCTAATTTCACATCGGTCCTCACCAGGTAAGCTCCGCAAGTCTAACTACCTCTGCCTGGCTGCCGAGGCCCCTGGCACACAATCCTGCTGCTATATGGAGAGCTATTAACCGTTACAAACTACACAGGATAAAATCAGACTGGTCTCATGTTACAGCTGCTGGGACTACCCCCCAGCCACCAACCCCTCCCCTCATCTCACTTTGTTCTCTAGAACATCTCACCTGAGTTCGGCATTATGTACTTGAGTGCTAACATGTCTAGTTGCCAAATGCATGTTTTACTGGTGCCAAATGTCACCTGCTTTTATCACCCATCACACAAGGATCACAAGTCTTAATCAAAACATGGTATAATATTCAGGCACCATGTAGTAAAGAGTGCTAACAATAGTACAGTACTAAACTCTGCTATCAAACAAGCAGAATTAGGTGTACTTCTACACATCCTATACCTACAAAGGAAAGAAAATGACTACAATGTTCTGTTGCTCACCAGTGTCGTCACCAAGTGTCAACCATTGTGAACAAAGCCATGGAAAGGACAATACAAGCTTGACCAAAGTTGTGAAAATTACTACATACCTACGTCGGACAATGCCATTGGGGAGTCTGGAAGGGGTTTGTGGTTCATCGCTAAAAATAGACAGAAAAATTGCAAAACTTAAAGAAATGTAACACAACAAGAACAAGCAAATAAAGAGACAAAACACCTGCAGAATTGGGAAATGAGGGGTGTGACAGGTGTGTGATAAAAATCAACTAAGTCTACACTCTAGAAATAGAAAAGCCACTTACGGAGCAAAGAAAGATATGAACACAGTTGAAAACAGACATTTACCTGGGATGGCTGAAAGCTTTCTAAGGCTACCACACCACACATATATACATTTTAAGAAATCTGATTTTGATTTTTTTTCTTTGTCACATGGTTTAAATATGTATTATGAAGTTCTAGGGATGTTCTATATTCATGTATGTGTAGGCAAGCCGACATACAAGAATATAAACATGTGCTTGTAGATATGGTCTGAAAACAAAGCATCATACCTGTATATATACACTGAAGTCTAGCAGCTAGTGAACTAGACAGAAATATGTACAAATATTGCAGTGATGTCACATTCTAACCTGCCGAAAACAAAAGTAATACAAAAAAATCCAGAAAACAATTAACAAAACAAACAAAAAATACACTTAAGGAGAACTTATTCAAAGCAAGTCATAAAACAGGCAGATGGTGTAAAGTATAGCTTTAGAAAGTCACCATTATTTATGCTAGTGTTACCATATAAAATGTTTTCTGTGCCAACTACTATATACATGTATATGGCAGCAAGATTCAACATGAAATTCCCACATGTACATCCACCAAACAGGACACCATTAGATACACTGAACTGGTTAGCAATTAGAAAATTGCTCTAGCCTTTCCAGCCCCGTGATCAAGACATTGGCACTGAAGAAGAGCACATTTTTTAAGTAAGCACTTTTTACCCTTCTACATTTTGTGCACTAAATGCTAAACGGATATTTTTTCCATGAAATTCACCCAGACAAGTGTAAACAGAGACAGGACATACTGCCACAACATATGAAGCACTCTAGTCTCTTGCGAGTAATTCTCCTATAATATGAGCCATAACATTGTATTAAATCAAAACCAGGTGATCAGTTCATATCAGCTCATCCTTAAGAATATTACACAATATGGCCATCTTTCTCAAGAGTAATAACCTAATAGACCCGTATGTTCTACATGATCATCGACACATTACGCATCACGAAATTTTTAATCTGTAAATTGTCATCGGGGCATCATCAGCCAAAACCTCTTTAGTTTTTATGAAGCTGATATTAAAATGTTCCAGCCATCTGGCTTAATGAAAATGATCGTGATTGTTGTCAGAACTAAGAGGCCCATACAGTTAACACTGTACGCACACTGACCTGTCTGACAACAGCTCTATCCATTGTTTACAGCTTAGCCGCTTCAATAGGATATTTTCTACCTGCACTGTCAGTTTGCCATCACACTAACTACAATAATACCTCGTCAATTAATAAGACTGTCAACTAGGAACAGAAACTCTTGTGTTCAGGTCCAGCAGAGACATGGTGTATTTTGTAAGCTGTCAGGTGTGCCTTACTCCCCATACACCTTTCTCCTGCAGGGACTAAACTGGGAAATAAGTGCACATTCATTTCACATGGAGTAAATTAGCACCTCGTGTAACCAAGGCAATTTTACATATATATACGACAGTGTGATTGATTGCAGACAAAAAGAAACAGATGTTGTTGAAGGAGATACCTACACTTATATTTCCTTAATTTCTTCAATGGTACCTTTAATAATTAATAGCAAAAAGGTATTATAGTATTACCAGCACTTAGGGTACACACTTTGCAACTGACACACGAATAATGAAATCCTATTTATACATTAAACTGATATCCTACAATTATAATGCGCCAAACAAATACACTCCTTCCATAAATACACACATCACTGAATTTCTACGGTAGTAAGAATGTGTTTTTCCAGGCCTTCATGCTTTAAAGCTGCCCAATATGATAAAAGGATAGTTTAATGGAATGCCAGAAACAATGAAATTGGGAGTCTTCCAGGAAGGGGGAGAGGAGGTTATGGTAGTCCAGTTCTTCATGTTCCTTAACAATGTGCTGCTGGCCGTGGTCAGTCCCCCAGACTGACTCATACCAAAAGCGGAGGGTGGACAGGTCAGTGGAAGGCTGGACAGTGCGTGAGCGCACGGTTGGCTGTGGAGCTGTAAAGCCACTGATGTCACCAGTTCCGCATATTCAGTAAGGTTAATCAGAACGTGAAGTCGAGGGCAATTTTCCCCAAATCTGTATGCCTGCCGATGTGGAACAAATAGGCACAGTGCTACTGCTCACAATGTCAACTGGCTTGATGAATGGAGGGGCATGTCAGCAAAAAGCTTCCATCAAGCCTCTTCTACTATTTGCATATGAAACACTGAATCACAGCTTGGAGATGCTACCACTTGATTTTTTTCTTTCTCTTTCTAACCTTTAGCCACATGCAAAAGTTAAAGAGCCCTTGACTTGATGGCAAATACATATATGTTCATGAGGTAGACTGTGTGGATGTTGAACCATAAACAATGATGATAAGGGTGTAATCATGGGTTTATTCAGATTCTTCATTTTCAAAGAACTTATTTCAGATACCAGGTAAAACCATTATACCTCCAGCATAAAATACGCAATGTGCAGGTGATATCAGATTTCTGCATATTTTAAGATTTAACAGTTAAGTGCCAAAATTATTTGAGCTACGTGGTGGTATTCCTGGCTCTTTGCCTGATCATGCATATTCTCATATAGGACCTGATCTGTATATGGCCTTTTCACTACAGGAACTGGCTATACTCCTATATCTGTAAATTAAATAAAACCATTTAGACTAGAATTGCAGAAGCTGAACTTCATTTCGTGTGATGTAGTCTTCATTAAGCAGCACTCTAAAGATAGCAAGTTAGCGGAACTAGCGTGGTAATAACCTTTATTTTTCTCAATTACTCAGACTATCCTGAAGGGGTACTCGGCTTGGCAATGGCTGCCATTTTGGGAAAGAAGAGAATTCCCGATGGCCGCATGATTGGACCAAACCCCCCTCGAGTGCAAGTCGTCAAAATCAGGTCCACAAGATAACCATAGTTACAGCTAAGACTGGACTGTTTCTAAGGAACCGTCATTCAATTTGAACAAATCACTGCGCAGTATCAACACACAGACAAGTTTGAGCTTCCCAAGCCGGACACTACAGGAACAGAACATTAACGAGTATCCCACAAGAGTCTATGCTGGCTACACCATTCTCAGCACAGATGCGAAGAAGGATGCCAGGTCACCGCGATAGACCGCTACATTATACACACATTTACATTTCACCAATATCAGTTGTGTTGTTATGGGTGAAAATCATTACACAGGGTTGGTTCTCCTATGTTCCTCTTTAATAAAGACGAATAATGAGTCTGGACAGATTCTTTTATTAAGTTGATTACGTACACCAAATGGAGTGATAAGAAGGCAACTTACGTTGACTCAGGAAAAAAAAAGCACTCTATGCAAATAAAAGGCTAGGAAAAGGTGTAGTGGACTTTGGTCTAGAATCAGGGCATAGTACAAACCTTTTAAATGATCTAAGGTTTTGTCCTTTGCACAGAACTCGCTAAATCATGACATGCTTTTAACAGAAATATGTGTTCAGGATTTATGGACATATTTATCATCTGATCAAGTCCCACCATTTAACACTGATAAATATGCAAACAAAGGAAAAGGGTTTCCTGTTAGTCTAATTCCTGATATTATACTCAAAAGGTAAAACATTTCAGCAACTACGTCTACATCCACGAGCAATCAGATTTTCTCCACCATTTGTACAGTTGCTACATTTATAAACACTCAATATCTTCACTAATGCATTTTGAGGCAGGCAGAAAGCATTGGATGATGATGGTCTTTTCATATAAACTAAACACTCTGCCATACCTAACTGCAAAAAGCAGACTAGATACCAATTTCATCTTTAAATTTTCCATATTTCTAAATTTTTCATACATGCTCACTGAAGACTGTCATTATTGTGAAATCATCCATATTACAAATGAATTACCATGTATGCTTAAAGCATGTTATTGGCCATAATTACATTTAGCCTGGTTTTAGAGAATGGAGCTCAAGCATGTCATCTGAAAATTCAGTAGATGACAATAAAAACAGGATTCAATTATTATGCAGAAAATACAGCAGCACATGAATTAATTTAGCACACAGCTTTTGCCATAATAAACATTTCCATAACAACTATAAAGCAATTAATGTCAAGCAACAATGGTGTAAATTGATTTATGTGGGTTAACATGGCATGGTGCACCAGTCTTGGAGATTTCTCTTTCTGCAATTTTAGTCTCTGATGAACTGAAAGTACAATGCACTTTGCTTCAATGTCTTTGGCCACGAAAAATTGTTCTTCACTCTATCATTCTCACAGAATATTTCAATTCATACATGTAGTTATACCTTACAGATCCTTCCCATTCTAACCACAGACTCCCTGAGTTTTTAGTGCTATGGATATATGGCACATTTTTACTAACTGAACCATCTTCCTTCATTGCTCAGAAACACAATCTTACATACTCATAAACTACAAGCATCCCAAGAGTCACCTTTTTTCTCATTCAGGAAGATTCAGAAAAGGAAGCCAAAAAAAAAAAAAAAAACAGAAACAAAAAACAAAATAAACTGACGTAAATAACCAACACAGTGTGCATAATAGTTTCTAGTTTTTTTTATGAAAATCTGAACAATTTGTTCTAAAACAGGCAAAGTGAGTGTTTTATTCTTGTTCATCTCTGTGATAAACGGCTATCATAAGCCGTCCTTTGAATACTGTACTTTTGCCATTGATTAGGATATTAGCTGATTGGGTGCCCTGAATTATGTTATGCCATGTTAATTTCTGCAGAAATAGACACACTTATTGATTAACAGAAACCACAAACATAAGGTTAAGAACTCAGGATTCAGTTTTTACTCTGACTAATTTCAAGCCAATATGAATGCCATTTGGTAATACCCAGCAATCTATTTATAGGTATTGGACAGAAACACACTGATCTCACTGCAAGTAGATATAGGTCAATATTGTATCATTGTTGACAAATGTGACAATCAGGGAAGTAGAGTGAAACAGTTTTGTTCCTTGATGAGATACTCTCCAGATTAGTGTCTTGATAAACAATAGTCTCAACCACTATTTGTACAGTTAACTACCATGAGCACAGCGCATTGTCTCTGGAAATGCTAAATTCACTACAACACAATAATGTTATCTGGGAGGTATTATCAGCTTTACACACCCGTAGTACAACCAATTAATCCTATAAACTAGGATGACTATAAAGAAATAAAATATTCTAATAAAAAAAATAAACACACTAATATATAAGCTCATATCAAGAAAATAAAACAAAATGGAACAAAAAACAAAAAAAAAAAATGGTTCTTACCTGCTAGCCTTAATGCAGACATTCGCTGAAATTCTGGTTCCTGTAACCATTTCCACATTCTGCGGAAAGTCTCTCTCCCCGATTTCAGTTTACTCCATGGTTTGGGATTCCGCAAAAGATCACTGAGTGTGCCCTGACTGCGACACAGAACTCGCTGGGCAAAAACTGCCTGTGGGATACTATATCTTTTGAGCTCGCTACTTATCTTCTGGGCTAACTCCTTGGTGTTGATTTCTTCCAATTCTTGGCCCTTTGACTGAATATCTCCTGAGGTAGAAGCTCTGTCCCTTTGTGGGCTCAAACTGCCTTGACTTTGTGGAGAGGATGCGCCAGGTGTCTGGCCATGTAACCCATTAACCGATGAGGGCATCATTGGATTGGGGGAATGAAGACCCCTGGGTGCCAAACCGCGAGAGTAAGCATCATATGATGATGGAGACATCATCTGTACTTTGTGTTCAAGTTTAGGTGAGGGGAGGCCATTTTGGCTGTACCCGTATGGCCCCAAGGCTTGATGTTGGTATCCGTTTGTTGTCATCATGGTCATAGGCGTTGAAGTCAGAGCTGTCGGTCCCATGTTCATTCCCAAAGCGGCAATGTTTTTATCGGAGTAACGATATGTATTCATGTCCATACCCAAACCATTTGCTGGGTTCTGCATAAGGGTAAAGCTCCCGCTCACGTTCGAAGGGCCGTGACTAAATTTTTCCGACACAGTGGAAATGGGTGGCAGCGGTTGTAAAGGAGTGAGGGTAGCGTAGCTGTTATTGGGGCTGTAACCCGGACTCATTCTCCCGTTTAATGTCTGATATGTGGCATCCCCCATCTGAGAACGAAATTCTGTATTGTCGATCATGCTGGCCACGCTGACAGCGATTGCTCCTGTAGACCGGGAGGAGATTGTTGGCGAAAGGTCGTGAGGACTGGGAACATACTCCGCCGAGTGGCTGGCTGGCGGCGGCACCGAGCTCGAATCGTTCATTTGCTGATCGCCGAGTTCTCCCATGTTTTCCATCGTCATTCCTATAATCGAAAGCGATCAAACAAAGCACAATGATAAACTATCAGTTACAGTAACCTTTGATAGCTTCTTTCTGGTTGGTTCGTCGTCCTAAGGAAGCCAATATTACGTACGCTTGGGAACCAAACGCCTTCTGTATCGCAGCGCAGCCTCCATGTTTAGACAGCTGTAACCCTTAGACCTGCGCACTCGTCCTCTGCGCACATCATTTACGGCTGACGCACATGCGCGTAGTGACTGGCATGTGTTTAGAGTGGCCGAGTTGACACACAGCACACTCGCAGATAACAGCACGGAGTTTGCAGTAAAATCCGCTAAGACTGCCAGATACATTTATCACTCGCGACAGTCGCGTGCCAGCCTCTGATAACATTAGTAACGTATCGGACATACCAGCTGACATCAAATGTCCGAACAATCCAATAAATCCAAATAATAAATAACACTTTCATTATATTATATGAGAGGCCATACAAATTTAAAAAATAAAACAGACAAAAAAAAAAAAAAAAAAAAATTAATAAACAAATAAAAAGCTGAAGTAAAAAATAGAACTTCAAATCGGGGTATATGAATGCTCATCCCCCCTCCCCAAAAATGAATCATACATACATAGAATAAACAGCAAAATTATTTGCCATCAACCAATTAACAGAAAACGAACGTCCGACTAAAATTTATAAGCCTGCAACGAAATTTAATACAGCTAAAACGGAATATATATATGTTACGTGGCACTTGCTAACACCATGTAAAATATTAACCCCCCCCCTCCAAAAAGGATTATTTTCCCAAATAATACTCACCTACCTCGTCTACGTTGTTACAATCAGCAACGCTATGACTGCACAAAAATCGCGGAAAATACTTTAACATGTCTAATAAGTCATTTCCACTTGTCCATTAAAAATTTACCTGTACAGCTTCAAATAGCACTAACCCATCACCTGTGTTCAAAAGCTAACTAATTCCAATGTAAAATAAAAAAAAAAATTCAAAACTTTTATCTCAAACGACAAGTTGACAGACTAGAAGTTACTGCAAACATTTTTAAGCAGCGAAAGGATACGAAAAAAAAAACTGTCGGGCTAAATCAAAAAAGTTATAGATCAGAATTGACTGGTTGATATAAAACAGGACGTTTCGATAACTGAGCCACCTACGTAGCCGACAGTAGTTGTTAACAGCTACACATGTGCACGTATTAAAATATTTAAGCTATCAGTATCCCGACCTTACTTATAAAGTGCCCTATCCTTTAACATAAGCAAGTTTTCGAAAAGTGGGATACGAGAAAATGACAAATTCTAAAACTAGGTAAAATGACAAAAACACAAACCCATGAATTTGACCACCGCCTCCCGTGACATGTAAAACCTTTCCATTTTGGCGGACGGATCCGTTATTTTTGGCACAGCTGTTGCGGCTGAAAAGAAACTTTCAAATGAAGCTAGTCAAGTGTTGGCAGTCATCTTGCCGTATCGCATGCTTCTACCGACTGCATTTATTATGCACCTGAGTAATTATCATACTCGATGATGGCTGACCAATCAACGGCCTCCGCTAACGGACCCATGTGGGGGAGAGAGGCAACACAAACAAAGCCGCTTATACTGTTGAAAAATATAACACCTTGACGCAGTTTAAGCCATTTTCAGCAGTTAGGTCGTCCAACAATAGATTCACCCGGTATATAATGAGGCTACCCGTTTCTTTTATGTAAATTAAGGATTGTCGAAGAGGCATTTCACTTCGAAAACCAGAAGCCCGGTTTGTTTACATTGAGAGGCTACAAGCGACCCTGTGACCTCATGTCAATATCCAACATGGCTTCCTTGAGTCGGAGCGGTCGACTAGCGGTGTGTACAAGCGGAAATAAAATAGGCGTTTTTCAACTTGGGTAAATGTTTTAAAGTGTCAAATGATGCCCAACATCAGTTGAATTCGTCAACATTTTGTATGCAAGATTCAACATCCGCGAAACAGCTTAGAAGCCAAGTTGTGTACTCCACGATTTGAAATTCAATGGATACACGTGGGTTGGTCGACCTGGCGACCCGTAGCTCACTTATAACTTTCCTCTCCTGGAAATCCGCGGTCATCGAGATTTCATTCATAGTTATCGACCGATTGCTTCCATCGATCTCTCTCATCAATGAAAAACTGGCCACTGTTGCGTTACTGACGCTAAACTGACTGTAATAGATTCCAATAATCCCTTAACATACAAATCCCGTCATATTTGCATCGCATTTCCAAGTTACCGCCTATATCGGGTGTTGTAGTACTAATGGAGATTCCAATAGCCTTTCTGTTTACAGCTTTGTCTCACACCCTTCCCCTCGTCATGTAATGTGTTGATTGTGTATACGAGACACAAGTTCCATTCCCTCTGGTTCCACTTACAGTACGGCTATCTCCAGCGTAAACGTGCTTATATTTTCATTCTGGTCCATTTGTCGTTCTGTTGTGCATGATATTGAGATTGTAGCTCAAAATAGATTTAAAGAAAAATTATGTGTATGATGATAAACTAAACATAAGTAATTTTATCGCTGTGTTAGGGGCCATGTAGTTTATTGAAGGATGTGTTAAGTGTTTGTAACATGCACACACACACAGACACACATATGTAAATACTGTTTACTGGATTATTTGATATTGTTAAAATGCTGAAAAGTAGCTGGATCATGTAAGGGCAAATAATTGTTTCTTATTAATTGGGACAGAAAACATTTACATATCATCTTTTCACTGGATTCAGGTGAAATGATACAAATCGGGACGCATAAAGCCTTCTTTGACATCAAATTTTTTAAGGCTTATTTTCTAACAATTCATGATTGTTCATATACCAAATACAACCACTATTTTCATTTATGGTGCATTTTTAGGTGATCTCAGTCATTGGCATGTGATCAGATTATTCTTGAAATATTTTTATATGTTGTATTGCCTTTTGAGTTTTTGGAGGCTGGTTCCATTGATGTAATGTCATGATCACCTAGGTCAGTCTTATGTTTCTAATAGCTTGAAGTGCAAAAATATAACTGAAGTGTGTTCCTTGCTAAATTTTTGGTATATGTTATGCATTAACTCACAACAGAAAACTTTCTTAATGGTGCGTATGTTTTGTTTACCTTTACATGTGTGTTTTTCTTTTTTTATATTAAATGTTAACTGAAAAGATGATGAAGTTTCCCATTATAATTTCTTTTTAATTTCAGAAAGTTTGACACTTGGCAAGAGCTTGTTACAGAGAGTCAAGAAGAGGCCAAAAAGGAAGACAGAAAGAAGGCAGAATGGTAAGGGAGATAACTCAATTTTGAATCTTTGTGCTGGGTTCCAAGATGCATCCCTTGTTCATTTTTTCATTCTTTTTTTTCTCATAGTTCATCAAGTCAGTTTTAAATTTATTTCATGATTTAAATGTGTGTACTATAAGAATCCTTTGTGTGTTTACAAATTCTGTCATTAACTATGTGAGATGATTGCATTGAAAATTGCCTATTAGTAGATAGTATTCCATGGCTGGCCTTGCTGCATATAACCCTTGTCTTTGAAAGGTTAATGCAGTAAGTTTGAATAAGTTTTGTTGATGTTTCCATTGGAATTATCTCACCACAAATGTTACCTACTGAGGGCTTACGGGAATAAAACAACAATGCCCTAAAAGCGTTCTACCCCAGTCAGTAAGGCAACAGTTGGTCAAGGATTACTTCACAGTGTAAAAGTGCCATTGTGCTGTTAAACCCCTCTATTATCACACAAGCCAGTTAATCCTATCATCATCCTTCCCTCTGTACTGTTAGACACTCACAGCAGGAGGGTAACACTGTATCTTATAGCCAGACCTGTCAGGGTGGGCATTGTAACAGCGCACTGGTCAGGTTAAAATGGGATACCAGGGGGTCACATTTACAAAAATATGTGAAGAGAAATAAATAAAACACCTCACAGCATCATTCATATTGTACTTATCATGTACACATTGATATAGTGCATGTATATTTTGGGATATTATGCACATGTATGTAGTCTTTAAAAATATTTAGCAAATTCATCTAATTAAGAGATAATTCTCTAGTAGTAGGTCTCTTACATAAGCCACTGATCTCTCACTCACTCCTTTCTTTTCATTATTATCCAACAGAAAGCCTAATCATCATTGATCTGCATGTAAAAGATTAACTGATTAAGAGCTTTTGTGTAAAATTCAATATTTTATTGATGTGTTGAGGTCACGGTAAATGTAAATCATTAAACCAATTTGATCCTCACTTGCAGTTGCTGTTTTTCAGGCTTTACATTAGACAGCTAAACAGACATAGGTGTTGATTTCGTGAAGGACAACAGTGTAGTTCATGTTAAATTCCGATAGATTTGTCATAATTATGGATGAGTAACCGTGTGAAATGTTGGGTTTACAATACATGTTATTTATTTTGGTATTTGCAAACTAGTTTCTTGGAATTTTCTGACAGTTATCATGTAGCTATGATGTTTGCAAAGTGCTTCTCAGAATTATTTAAATTTGTTATTACTTTGAACTGTGTATATCATGCCTACTGTAATAACATTGTTGCGGTAGGGGGTCCATTGGGGCCTCATTCTGGTAAAGTGTTTATATCAGTGGATGCTGATTGGCTTTTGACTGGTAACGTCGCTGGGTCAAACCAAATCTCGCTTCCATGGCTGCTGCTTTAAGTCAGGTGGTTGTTCAGGTTTCTTTATCAAAGGGCAGTAACTGGTTTACTGCGGCCACTCCGGGTACATCCACTCCTAAATCTTACCGCCATGAAATACATGACAAGGTTTCGACTACAGTCTTATGAGGCAAAGAAAATTTGTTTTATTTTGATTGTTGTGCATTCTGAATTATGGAATATATATATATATATAAAGTAATAAGGTGTTTTAATCGAAAGAGATCTTGTGTGGTGCTTTTGTACATTCTTGGTACACGATATTATGGTGTGCATTGAATCTTCTCGTCTGAGTGTCATTTGAGTAGTAAAATAAGTTGCTGAGGTTTCTAGTCTGTCAAAACTCAAAGTGTATTCTTGAAATGTTTTATCATTAGGATGAGTTTTATTTGTGTTCAAATGAAATCTATTTTTTTTTCTTTTTTGCATGTGTAATGGATCACTGAATTATACAAACAATACAGAATTACTATAATTAACATTCATTAATGATATGTTTTTGTGTTTTTGTTTAAGTATCTTTTTCTTTTTTGAGTTGAAGTCAAAAAGTGCATGTATTATCAGTGCCTGTGAGGGTAGCTGCATAGTCAGCTAGGCTTGGGGCACTAGTACGTGTGAAAAACAATAGGACATTTTCAGTGCTTTTTTTTTTTCCATGAATTGTGGGCATGTGGATGACAATAGGACTGCCTGCCCCATATAATGCCATATGGTCACTGTGGGATCGGGGATCTTTGTGAGGATACAGTAGGTAAAGGTGTTCCTGTTGGTTTTGTGAATATGGCTTAATTGCATGGCCTCGTTAAGCAGTAAGGAGTGGTAAGGGAGTAGGACTTTGAACACCTGGCTGCTACATGATGGCCAGATGTGGGGACTGCAAACTGGGATTGACAAGAGTTTCGTGTTAGCCCTATCTCTGGGATAACATTTTACACATTGTGAAAAAAGAAAAAAAGCAAGAGTTAAGCTGGTTGGAGTTGTGCTTTAAGCTATTTAAGGGTCTGTATTTCAGTGTCTTGAAACAACGTTTTCATTTGAAAGGAGAATAAAAAAAAAAACGCCTGCAGGATGATAGAAATGAAAACAGTGTATAGCAGTTCATACTACCTTAGCTTTTCATGCCAGAAAAAAAAGAAACTGCTTTTATTGTCTATCAAAAGGGAGTTTTTCCCAGGACGAGAGAGTATTGGTTGCGGATGCTCATTCCTACTGGGGCAAGTAAATTGTCACTGTTATTGATTGCACGCCTGCTTCTTGGGTGGAACACACTTTTAGTTACTGGCCAATCGAGGGACATTTTATGTCAGACCAAAGGCTTTGTTCTATCCTGTGAATAGATTTACGTCAATAGGTTAGCAGTGACATAAAGCAAATGCTGCCCACCTTTGGAGCGACGAGATGAGACGACAAATAGGTGGGAGAGTAAGGCTGAAGCTAAATGGAGCGTACAGCTGGCATTTGTTGTCTTGCCACAAACATGTGGTTGATTACAGTCATCTTATTTAACAGAAGAACTGGAAACAACGCAGACGTGTGGGCTGAAAGAGTTTAAGAATTTTCAAAACAAAATACCGTCGAAGAAAAAGAATTTTTTTCGTCTTGTTTTTCGGGTTTCTCAGTGGTTGTGTCACAGAAAATCTTACACGCATGACTGTTTGAAAATCATTATGTTTCCTTAGAGTCTTGTAAAGCATTTGATGCAGTTTGTTGACATAAGATAAGATAAAGATGGATTTAAAGTTTGGCTCAATTTTTGTCAGTGTTCACTGTGAAAGATTCCTTTTTTTTTTGTTGAAGTATTTTTTTGTTGTTGTTGAAAATGTGGAGGAGCAAAGAATACACTGCTTGTTAGTAGTATTTCGGTTTAGTATTCAAGTTTTCTCCGGCCTAAACAATGAGTTTTTAAATAGATGATGATGCATAATGTGCAAAAGATTTTATTCATAGGTGAACATAAGAGATTGAAAAAGCTAATGGGGTGTTATTGGATGAAATACTGTCATTGGAAGACAGTTCATAAGGCACAAAGTATTTATTATTAATATAACTACTTATTCCTGTGGAAAAAAATATTTCAGAACAAAATTCAGGTATAGTTTTTGGTGGTCTATATTATAATGATTCTTAAAATTGTACATTTCTTTGTCTGTAATATGATTAACTCTCTGACCATACATAGTAAGATCTGCCAGCAACCTGTGGATGGTTGCGGGTTTCCCCCGGGCTCTGTCGGTTTTCCCCCCACCATAATGCTGGTTGCAGTGGTATAAGTGAAATATTCATGAATATGATGTAAAACACCAAACAGATAAATAAATAAACATATTATGATTAATGTTTTTGTGGAATGGACTCTGGATTGAAAATGGCAGAAAGTGGATTAAACTCCCTGCACCTTGACATGCTTCCTACAAACTTTATAAAGCTACAGGTCAGCCAGGCAGATTGTCAACTTTGTGCTGGATTGGAGCACTTGTGAAAACAAAAACCAGGAGAAAACACATCTATGTATGGATAGATTTTAGTAAAGATGCGTGCAATCTCTCCGACAGACAGATGATTGAATGCAAGCATGGATGGATGGACATACAAAACAGGTGAACAAATAAAAAATTGCCTCCATAGCAGCATGCATGCATGGTGAAAATGCCAGCTATGTGGAGACTTAGTTGGGTGTGAACCGATGCCCTGTAACTCTATTGTATTGGTTTATCATCTGTAGTATCTGTACTGTTAGCAGCTAAAACTGAATGGCACAGCTGTTTATACCGCAATTATTTGTTGGTTTCAGCATAGGTTTCGCCTGAGACACACATGTGTGCTCTCCCACTGTTTCTGGGCTTAGCTCTGCTGCCATTGTCCAGAAGGTAATGGTGCAGTTATTGTACTGGCTACCAGGTGTTGTACTGTATGCTCTAACCCATACCTGGCCCCCACGCTGCCTTTGAAGACATGGGGTCCAGGCGTTAACTGCTCTAATAAAATATGCTGCTGTGTTGGAAACTGTCAATACACCCTGGTATGTAGATTTCAGGCGTATTTTGAGTGACTCATTATGAGCTGAATGGTGGAGATCTTGGTCATTTAATGTTAGGGGATACATTAGTTTTTGTGTGAAGTGTTTATGAATTATAGGAGAATTGTATTAGTGACCATGGTTCTGTTTTGTTTTGTTTTTTTCATTTATTTTAGAGAATGTTTGTAAATAGTGGCTTTAGAAATTCTTCATGGATGATTTATATGGCATCCATGATGTAATTTTTATTGGTGCAACTTGATCAATGAGATAGCCATATCGAGGTTCATTCAGCTCAGTAATAATAAACATGTCAGTCAGTCAGTCAGTCTTTATTACACAAATAAGATTGCACGGGGAAAACTTCATTCAGTTCCATTTTTCTTGCTTGCAAAAATTTTGACATATGTTAAAAATTAAAACCTCTTCGAAACATGTACTGTAATTATGAAAAGTAATGGTACTGAAAAGTCCAACTTTGACAAATTTGTTTTAAAATCACACTTTATGTCTTTTAAATGTTTTGCCCTAAGATTTCCCCTGTCGAATTTGACTTTTGTTTATCCTTTGCATTGGTTTTGCCAGAACTACTTTTGCACCCATAATGGAGAATAGCTGCTGTACAAAACCAGGTTAATATTGCTCCCATGTGACTGACAAATTGTCTGTTCTGGGAGAGTTTTATTGATGGAGATGAAGGTTAGGAACTGAAATTTATGAGGAGAAATGTTTGCTTTTGTTTTTGGACGAAAGTGACAATAGCTATATATAAGCAAAGTAACTCTCATTAACAATGTACAGTAGACTCTCTGTAAACCGACTGTACTTGGGACCGAATAAAAGTGTCGGTTTAGACAAGATGTCAGTGAATTAAACAACGGCAAGTATCCTACAACAACAACAACATGTGTATTGTACATACATATACGTTTAATTAAACTTGTTAAAGAACACAGTGATGCATAGCAACAAACAGTGAAAAGAAGACGTTAGCCATTCCTTGGAAAGGGCCACAGTCATCCATGCCTTCTTAGTGGCACGCCAGGTCACACGCAACTTCGATAAGTCAATGTCCTTAAAACACCATGGCTTTAGACATTTTCCAATCATGAGTGGCTTAAGTTTTTCGCTGGTTACACTGCAGGTGAACATAATGGTTAATCGTTGCTTGCAGACTTTGGTCCCTTTCGCTGTGTCACCCGTCAGGGCAAGGGTTTTGTCAGGCAGGGCACTCATCTTCAGTCACCTGGTGAGCAGGCAAGTTGAAGCCAAACTCGGACTCCGTCGGATGTCGTGCGACACGCTGTGTCGGATTAGACAAGACAGATTAACGCTCACTGGAAATGTTTGCACTACAAACCACTGTCGGTGTTAAGAATAGACAAGAGTCAGTTTATTGAAGGCAATTTACATTACTGTCAAATGGAGCAGAAAACGGATTACGAAATGTTGTCGGTTTTGACAAGATGTGGGTTAATTAAGGTGTCGGTGTTGAGAGAGTCCACTGTATCTCAATATTTTGACTTTCGAAAAGTTACACTTCTCTTGATTATGATTTATATCAAATTGAAACTTTAGGAATGTCAAAATGAAATTCATTGGCCTAATTTTTGCAGCAATCAAACAGAACGTGACGATATACATGTATTTTCGCTCTCATAGAAGTTGTGCACTAGTGGATACATGTGAATGGAAACTTCAGTGGATTGGAGTGAGATGGCAGGAGTTGGGGTAGGATGGGTAGGTCTCAGGCAAAGCCCATGCTGTTACTTAGACATAGACAGGGCTGTGAACTTTCACTGGTGGCTGTTATATGAATTTGTAAAGCTATGGTAACAGCTGACATGCATGTTACAAGTAGTGCTAGTGAAGGGTAGAACAAGACTCTTCACTCACCTAACTGTTGTTGAGCTGTATCATAGTGACACAGTTTAAGGATTGTGCAGTTAGTTTTAAAATGGTTGTGGACATAATATTCAGTGGGGAAAAGTAGGAAATTTTGTTTTAAAATTGAAAACCAATTTTTTCCATGTGCGTCAAAAATATCTTCTTCGTTTTGAAAGAAAGTTTTTATTAAATCTGGGTGGCCTGATTGCTTGAAAGTACATTAGACTAAAGTAAGGTTTACACACTTTTGAATAACTCAGTAGTGGTTTACCCTCTTTGTATTTTCCCATCTTTGGGGTTGGTTTTGGATTTTTACACAATAATAGTTTTGCATTAGAAGTAAAGGCGCAGAATGAACTTAAATCCATTCTGCATAGTCATACTTTCTGCCACTGAGCCAGGCTTTCAGTTAATGTTTGGATTCCAATTGGTTCCTGTTCATTTAAATGAACCAGAACCCAGAGACAGACTTTTTGTTTAGGGAAGATAGCAATATTAAACAGTTTTAACAATGTTGACTGTTTTAATTGGAATAATATGTTTTGACACTCCAAGGTAACCAGTATTATAAATGAGAACACTGCAGAGCCAAGGTTGTGATTGGCTATCTCCTGGCTATTCCTCATGAATTTAGGTCCTGTTAATTGTTGTCTGCTGAAAACTGAATGAATATGAATTCTCTTAGAATATATTTAGATTCTCTTGGACTTAAATGTGTAATAGGTGTACCATACTTTGTGAAGTCTTGCCTTTTGTTCTTGTTGTTGTTGTTTTCATCAGACACCTCTGTGAAAAATGAGTGAGATGTTAATTTGGGCATGTAATGCTTTGTTTTCCATCCAATAACTTATCAAAATATTGTTTGATTTTGATATATTTTGTTTTCATGTTCACTTTGTGAACTTCAGATCAAGTTTGAAAATCACTAATCCTTGCTTAATGTTCACAGATGTAATGAATTCCTTGATTCCCATTGGTTGTTGTTTTCTCAGCATTAACTACACCAAATGTCTGAGTTTGATAAATTTTTATATGCAGTTTCACTTCATGTAACCTCAAATCAAGATAGAGGAACCAGTTAGATTGATGCATAAGTTTAGTAACTGTAAAGTAGAATATATTTTCATGGCCTCGTGCTAGCACAGGGTAATGATTCAGAAGCCTACCTCCAATGCAGTTGATCTGAGTTCAGTCCCAACTCGTGCTGGCTTCCCTTCCGGCCATATATGGGAAGGTCTGCCAGCAACCTGTAGATGGTTGTGGGTTTCCCCAGGGCTCTGTCTATTTTCCTCCCACCATAATGCTGGCCACCAAAAGTGAAATATTCTTGAGTACTGTGTAAAACACCAGAAATGAATAAATAAATTTTCATGACTGACCTTTGTCTAGCCAGACTAGTTATGTTTAATAACCTCTTGGTGACCTAAAATGGCTTAATCCAGGGGACCCGTTTTATGAAGATCAGGTAATGTTACGTCAGTTGTAACTGCGTCAGATGTAACTTACACCCTGTTTGTAAAACGAGCTTCTGGAGAGCACAGAATGCTGACCAGCATTAAGTATTGTACACACCATTAAGGTGACTTGTTTATTTATTTGATTGGTGTTTTACTCCGTATTCAAGAATATTTCACTTATATGATGACAGCAGCATTATGGTTGGAGGAACCTAGGCAAAGCCTGGGGGAAACCCATGACCATCTGCAGGCTGCTGGTGAACCTTCCCACATACTGCCGGAAGGGAAACCAGCATGAGCTGGCCTTGAACCCACAGCGATCAGACTGGTTAGCACGCTAACCTCCTAGACCACAGAGAGCTTAATCCAGGAGAGTGTGTAAAAGTACCATAACCCAGTATTGTATAAATCATTGGGCATAGTAACATCACCACTGACCAATCAGTTGACTTCCTTCAATTGAGGTTTGATTGATCTTTTAGAAATTCCAAGTAAAATTAACCTCGTGAAATGGGCTGTGCATCTGTGGTTGGCTGATAGTGCCTCACCTGTGGTTGGCTGATAGTGCCACACCCGTGGTTGGCTGATAGTGCCACATCTGGGGAATGAACTGCATTAAATTACCATTTTCAATCATTATTATTGTTTTGCCGTTTAAGTGATAAACTAATTGAGTCGGCAGTTTGTAAGGAAACATATTACACATGCTCATACATTGGCTTGTCCTGCATGTAAGGCGGCTTCTAGGATGTAAAGTTTTGCTGCAGCATTTGAATTTGATCTGTGCTCACTCAAAGACTCCACTGTTTCTGTTATCATTTGTAGGACTCATCTGTGAGAACTGTGCTTTATTTGACTACAATTGCATAGTTTTCGGTTCTAGGGTATTACTTTACACCACCTTTTTTGGCAAATGAGCAAATGTTCTTTATTCTTTTGTCACCTTCGAAAACAGCTACATGTATCATTTTTTGAACTTCATAGTCTTAGCATGCTAGGGGTAGGGGTATAGTGATGGGTGTAACATGCTCTTGTTCTTTATTGTGGGTTGAAAACTTGTTTCATTGAAAGCACCTGTACTCCCCTTACATTGGCATGCACTTCAGTCCATCATTGCAATAACCATTGCACTTCAGTCCATCATTGCAATACCCATTGCAGTTTACTCCTACAATACGAGTGTTTCGAGTTCAAAATCTTTTGCCTGGAATGATGAAAATAGTTCGACCGTATCATGTGACGTGTCAAAAATGTTAGGCAAGATTTAATGACTTAGTTTTACCGATCAACCTATGTCACCATGTTCAGGAGGTACAAATGACATTTTCTTCCTTCAGGAGCTTCTCGAGTTCGTAAACCTCACTCTTAAATGTTCATCGTAGTTCGTCCAGTTTGAATAACTTTGTATCACACTTTTTAAGACACTTGTGTTATAGTAAATGTAATGAGAAATATTTGATTAACATTTTTGTTAAGTCATGTGGTACAGTAGGCGCTAAAAGACTTCAAACTCGAAACTCCTCTATTCACATACTATGTCTTTGCTAACACATGTAGGCTGCTTCTTGTCACCCAAAGCAATACGAAAAATACTTAGAATAAACAAATTTCACCTGCATGTTCGAATTGAACCTCTCTCTTGTGTGTACTGAGGATTGAAAGATAAGTGCCCAAGCCAGGCATGGCCTGCCCCCTCTGCACCACTCCCCCAATCCACTATGTTATATGTGATTAATCTTATGTGACCTAACTTTCTTTTATTTTTTTAATATTTAGAATATTATTTTAAAAACGTTGTTTGAAGTCTGAAAGTTTTTCTCACATTACTTTTCCTAGGTGCTGTTTCCAAGCGTAGAACTGGGGGTGAAAAATTGTGACACACTTACTGGTTTATGCCTACACGTCTAAAACTTGTCCTTTTGAGACATTTTCTTGTCTGAACACCATTTAGATCCCTGAGATTAAAATATTTCTGCTCAAAAATTGTTAGTTCTGATAGGAATCATTCATAACAACATGGATTTGACAGCTGTTGCTTTTTATGGTAAAAATATGGGATTAGAACGTAAAAGATGCTGACAAGTTTCAGAACAGGTAATATATAAATGCTCAGAACAAAAAGATACATCTACCATAGAGGCTGTTAGCCTTTTGGAGTGTGTTTTGTGAATGATAATCTTTGATCATTTCTTTTCACTTCATATAATAACGTGTTATGGAGGGCTTAGAAAACCGGATCAGGCCATTGCAGTGCTTTTCTTGTTGGAATCCACAACTGGGGAAAAAAAGAGAAGAAACGAAAAAAACTCTGACTTGCTCTCGGGGGGAAAAAGAACAAACAATTAAATCTTTTTAGAAAATTGTGATCAGTAGGTTAACTTTTTTGTCACCATGTTTTTGTGGTGTTCTATGAAGTCAAGTAATCGCGCTTGTCACAGCCGTTGTACTGGGTGTCCCGAGTTTATTAATATTTCTATCGACCTGTGCGGTGTTGCTGTCATGCAACATGATGCCTGGTGTGTTCACTGAGGCACCTTCCCAAACATTGATCCATGCATTGATTGTGTTCGCGGGACGCACAAAAGCCGCAAATTGAATTCCAGCTTCAACCAAAAGCCCTGCAATGTTTTGACAATGTCTGTGGACTTAGCAGGTTAGGTAAAAATCCATAGACAAGCCAACAAAGCTGTTATTTTCTCCCAAAATATATGTTTGTCAGAAACCATAATACTGAAAACTGCTGGGGGGAAAAAGAAGGCCCTAGCCAGTGAAACGTGGGTGTAGGTTGACAGTGACCTTAGAGCTGGAAGGACTGTTGATTGTTGTTATGATGTTAGATTAGGGGTTTCTATGGGCCCTCTGGCATGCAGAGCCAACAATTTTGGGGGGGAGGGGATTCTGATATGGAAGGGCCAGCTCAAGATATGGATGTATTGATGTGGTTAGGCCGTCCCTGGGTACAGAAGTCAATAAAACTTGCATGGTATTGAAAACTAGGCTTGATGAATTGGCGGGGAAATTTTGCCAGTCGAAATATTGACTCCCTAGTCTAATGTGCAATTGTCACTCTGCATCGACCACATAATTGTGGTGAAAAACTTCTTAATCATTCATTTTTATTGACCAATTTCACAAAGTTGGTCCAGCTTTGAAACAGACTGGCTTTGGGCTGGCAGGGCTGTGGTCCGAGTGCCTGTGTGTGTATGTTTGCCAGGAGACACAGGATGCTTCTCTTAGTGTGACAATATCTTGCAGTTTTATCCACTCATCTCTAATACACACAGACATACCCCTGGATTTACCTACCTCCTGACTGTTGCTATCCCTTTTGTCTTCCCATAAACAGCCAGAAGGAAGATGGATCAGACAGGATCCTGGCATCTGCATTCTCAAATTCTGGACTATATTTTGCTGTTACAAACAACCGGAAAAACCTGATACTGTATGATTGTATGGGATGCAGTTGGAAGCACATCAGTACAAGGTAAGATCATTGTAATATTTCAGTCAAATATTTGTCTTTATCTTTTCCATATGAAATGCTTTTGATTTGTAAATTGGTGGTCTATTTTGTGTTTAGAAATATAATTATTCCATGTTGTCTTATTCAGGTTAACTAATTTGCATACATTCTAGTAGTGGGCAGTATTTTTCAGAAATTAAACAAGCAACAAAATGTGTTATTTCTAAAGAAGATTTTTCCTTGAAATGTGTGTGTGCTGTAAACACCGTAAAGGATACAGTACATGAATTGACATTGTGTTGTGTGTTCCATGGTTGGTAGGAAAGAGTCTTTAGAGAGCCTAGCCAATCAGAACACATTTAGCTTATTCAACCACAACAACAGTCTCGTGGTACAAAGGTTGAACATGGTGTGTAGGTTGCCTTATAAAAATATCAGTTCACTCGTGGTGCGCTGGCATTTTAAGTGAAACATTTTACCTGTGACATTTCATTTTGTGCAGTTATGAAATGCTTGCAAGTCAATGAAAGCATGGTGTGTAATAGAAAATTACATGTGTATTGAAGCCATGAATATTCATGAAACCTGTCAGTCTCCTGCTGAATGTAGATGGGTTTGAAGGAGCTGAAGTTTTCCCAGGTGCTTAGTCATCGTTTTTTACATTACATTTTCATTAAGCAGTGTGTAATTTATTGTGTCTGATGTGGTGGAATATCTCTTTTGGTTTTTCTAGTAAAACGTATTCCATCCTTAAGAGGTCTTAATGTATTGTTTGTCATCATTTAATTGCAGCTTTCATGTATTACTGAATTTATTATTTTGAATACTCTCATTGTTGGGTTATTTTCTTAAATAGCATTAAAGTTACGCATTTTGTGAAGTTTGAAATATTGTTCTTACTCATTGTTTTAAATCAACACATTTGTAGCAGTACTTTGTGCCAACTTCATATAAATAAAATTGGAAAATTATTTGATGTCTGAGATTTTAATTCTTTTCATAGGAGAGGCAACAATAGGCTCTTTATGTTAGTGCAATTTTGTTCTGTTCAGAAATACGCATAATAGGTTTTCCAAGTTGTACAAATTTCAGAAATACATGCACATGTAATACTTCAGTTGTCTGAGAGAATTTCAAGATGAAGCCAAATATATATGAAAATTGGAAAGAGTAAATAATGAGAATGAAAAAGCCGTTTCACCAAAGCTTGTAAGGTGCTAGTCATGTCCCGCGTGAAAACTTCCGACATGCAACCATTTCACAAAACAACACAATCTATTCCTGACTTTGTACCAACCGGTAAACTTAAACTCTGGTAAACTTAAACTCTGGTAAACTCTGCCAGCAATCTGCAGATGGTCGTGGGTTTCCCCAACAGGCTCTGCCCAGTTTCCTCCCTCGGTAAT
Organism: Acanthopleura granulata; assembly: GCA_016165875.1. Taxonomy (NCBI): domain Eukaryota; kingdom Metazoa; phylum Mollusca; class Polyplacophora; order Chitonida; family Chitonidae; genus Acanthopleura; species Acanthopleura granulata. The sequence goes on along the minus strand of JABBOT010000001.1, from coordinate 31,554,494 downwards.
GCTGGCCGCTGTCATATAAGTGAAATATCACTGACTGTGGTGTAAATCACCAATCAAGTAAATAAATAAATAAATAAACTCAGTTCTACATGTATCTCTATATTCTAGTTCAGGCAGATGTCTAGCTACAGCATGAGCTCTCTGTATGAGCTGATTAAATCAGATGTCATGTCAGGTCCTAACATGTCTATAGCAGTCTAAAACCTGGACAAACCCGAGACAAATGGATTTCGGTCAAACTTGTCACTCTTGCAGGGTATTACTTCAGAAACCTGTGTCAAAATCATCCACTAAATCTCTCTTACTGTCACCAGGAAAACCAGTCGGCCATCTCTGCAGTGCTTCATGAAAATCTGACGATGGAAGTCATTTGGATTTGAATTAGAGGCATTTTCAATGCCAAGCCATTTTTAGGCTTGAGAGTTAGGCTCTAAGTGTTAGCAACACTAAAATTTTTGCATGTGGTGACTTTTTTGTTTTCATTTCTTTGTTATTTTGACAATGATCATGTTCTTACCCCATCTGAATAGTCGATAGCATTTCAGAAGTTAATATGGGAATCTGAAGGTTCATTGTGTTCCATTGGTCATACATGTCTGCCAACGTTACATGGGATTTGTCAGGATCTTGTGTAAAAACCTGTGACATGTTTCTAGTTGTTTTTTTACCTCCTTGGCAAACATCGGCAAGTGAATCTGCGTGAGGCTGTTTGCCGACAGGGGCTGGCGTGGCACTTCTCGCGGCAGCTTAAGTTTACCCGATCGCAACGCCAACTCTCCCCTCGGAGATAAAGAGAAAGTTTGCCTTCACAGCTGTTGGCAGTCAAACATAGCGGACATTTTGAGGCATTACCCTCAGCCTCTCGGACCACTGGCCACACAAGAGAAAGCGCATACTGAATTTCATACATCTCTAGATGCATGACTGCATGTTATTTTCTCTCACTTATAATCAGCTAAGTTTATTTCATTCCAGCTCTCTCCAGTTGCACAAGGCAAAGTGGAAGTAAAGAATTTTTTTTGGGTCTTAATTTGATCAGAGACTGACTTTCATTGGCAATGCCAACAAGAAATGTGCAAATTGCAACAAACTTCATGCTCCATGTTACATAACATATGTTACAGTTGTATAACACTTACTGTTGGCATGAGAAATAGCAGGTGGATATATGGGGAAATGACACTGGTTTAAAATCATGTCATCTACTTTGTGGTGATGATCATTGCTTGAGTTTTTCTTGAATAATTACACTCTGGCAGAATACCATGATTCTCTGATGTTGAGATCCAGGCTGCATTTCAAAGAAAGACGTGCATAAGAAAAATGGTGAAAAAAAATTTAATATCATAACAACAGTTCTCCTTTCATCTGTCAGGAGAACACGAGGTATGCAACAAGCTTTGTTGTTTTCAGTGTTTTATCAAATCTCTTATTCCTCAACCGTTGCACATATTAGAGAGCAACTTTCACTGTGACTTATACACCCTTCTAATTTGATTTTGGAGATATTACATTACATTACATTGGTTGGGGTGGCCAATTTCAGGGCTTGACAAAAGGTGTAATTTTATCTCTCTAAACAGAATAATGCTCTCACAACATACTTGAATAAACATCCTGAGATCTTGTGAAAAGGTAGAAGAATTACAGGACATGACTTCACTTCTCCAAAGTGAAAATCTTTAAGATCTATATTGTGGCCATACGTGTCTTTCAGTCGAGGAAAACATTCATTTGAAAGTTATTTAAGCATGAATAAATTAGAAATGAATAAAATCATGTGTAAAATGGCGCAGAATGTGTACTAACAGTGACCAGTGAACGTTACTGGTGAAAGGTAATGTGGGAAGGTACACATTCTCAGAGCTTTGTCGCGTAATGCTTGAAAATGATGACAACATAATAATCTGCAGAGCACATGCAAACTGTGCATGAACTTAAGCAAAGCAGTGTTTCGGTCTTGCATGGTCTTAAAGCCTGTATTGAGTCCTGTATAGGAAATCCATGTTATGTAGACAACGTACATGTTATATAGACAATGTACATGCCGAATCATGAAAAACGTCTAGGCCCAACTAAAATGGCAAATTGCCTGCATATCTGCAGTCTCGAACAGTTACAATTTCTTGTCCTTCAACTCAGAGATAGACTCATCCTGTCTGAACACAGCAGGTACACATAATAAGTATTGCATGGTCTGGTGAGACATCTTTTAAAAGCGAAAGGTGTACTTGTGATATTTGGCATACAAGTATTATCACAAATTTGTATTTACACTGAAACAAAATGTTACTTGATAGCGAAATCAAAAGCAAGTTAGTCTCACTTCCATTTTTTCAAAGAACATATTAATCAGTCACGTCGATGTTTTGTTTATTGATCGTAAGGTGTTGCCCTTTGTTTGGGGAAGTGTCCTTGAGAGTTAAAGCAAGCATTCATCACGTTATACAGCATATGGAAGTGACGGACAACTTACATCACCAAATACACCAGTGTCATGTGGCCCTTTTTTCAGTTTCATTGCAAATGTCATCACCATTGTTGGCAAGCAACTTGACGTCCAAACGCTGGCAAATCCCGACATGCTTAGCACAAGCTGTTGCCATGACGATTATGTTCGTCTCAGCTTTCATCATTTTTCAGACATGGCCAGTCTTGAGATATATTCAAAGGTTAAGATAGGTAGTGGGCTGCTGATACGCATTCACACAATGTGTGGCCATATGGTACAGCAGGGGAATAAGCCGGTGTGAAATTTGATGAACACAGGAGCGCGAGAGAGCATGTATGTTTAGTAGCACATTAATGCGAAAGGAAGGGTGTGCCTGTTTGTGCGTGTTGCGGACTGTGGGACCACAGCTGCTGTTCCCGTGACATCACCCATTCTAAATCGCACCCATGTTCGCCGTGATCCTGAAACATGTCCGTGCCATTTAAAGTCTCATTTATAGACAAACACACATGGCAGTAACCAACAAAGGTGTCTAGGATATTGTAGTCTTCCAGTCCATCATTATAGTAATGTAACTCGATACCAATAGCATAACTTGTTGTTTTTGTTGTTTTTCCATTTCAATTTAATTTCTGAGAAAAAGAAAAAAATTTGAAATGTGTTGTGAATCAGGTTGATGCTGCCTTTGATGGCTCAATGAGTTCAGGAACCACAAGGAAATTTTACCACCAGTTGACCTCTAAGGTCGCATGTTATTATTTTTCTCTGTTTGAGGATATGTCGAAAGGATTTGTTCAAAAGGCCCTGATTCAACAACGCCTTTCCATAGTTGAGTCAAAAGTAAAATCTTGTCACATTACTTCAATAGTTATTGTCAATGGTTTTGAAAATGTTAAGATTGAGACACATTTATCTTAAGATAACACATATGAGGTAAAAAAAAATTGAATTTCTAGGCCCCAAAACAAGTTCTAAAATCATATTTCTAATTTTGACATGGCAGAAATAGCTTTGCAAAATTGGTCTGGAGCACCTTACTTTAATACTTATCTCTCGACCCAAAGTAAACAATTTGCAAGGTACAGGAGGCCTACATCATCAGTGGAGTGGAAGTGCAGACAGATAAGTTTAACCTATTGTGGTGGTGCCTAAAAGCCATTTCCATGTGCTTGTTCTTTACTCCACTTGTTCTGTTTTATAAGTAAAAAGCTTGTAGAAACACTAGTCTCCATAAAGATAATCCATTTGAGTCTTAAAATTCCACTTTGCTTCAGTTATTGTTCTTTCACGAGATGACGGCTTCCTGTAATATTTTACTTCTACTATCAAAAGACAAGGCCAACGTCCTGTTCATATATAAGCGCATACAAATAGTACTAAAAATGATATGGATTATTTTTGTTTATGGCTGATCTCGTGGAATAAAAGTGACAGTCTGTTGGATGGATTCTTTTTCCTATAATCTGTAATGCTCCCTTGTTCGTGTGATATAAAACTGTATGGTGTAAGCTGGAATGCATCACTGGTTGTTTAAGGTGATCAAAGCAGCCATGAATTGGTGACATCTGATATATTCCTTGGGTTTACTGGCGATATTTGAAGAGGTATTTTTTTGGGGAGGATGGAGAGTTTCAGCAGGTTTGGGTGAGTGTTTTTCACAATAATATTTGATTTGTAGCTGTGTGTAGCCGTACTAACATGAACTGCTGTGGCATTAATGCGAATTAACAGAGATTGGTGGCAGCATTATGGACGCGGCTGCTGCGAGGCGCTGATGCCTGGTGCACCGGCGTCTAATTCTAAAGTGGCCTAGGATTGGGTCACCCTTGTATTAACCTGCATTGTCCCGCAGTAAGCTGTTTAATGATAGGATTATACCTGCAGCCCCAATGATAATTTATCGATTCCACACCAGAATTATGAGCGCAGGTAATTGACACTTCTCAAGGAGAAAAATACCACGATATATACAGTGTTATGGGCAGCGATAAAAAAGACAGCAGCAAAGTTCATAATTAGTCCATTCCAATCTTGGGCCATTGTTATGTTACCATGGCGACCTTGCATGGACCTGTTTTCACAGTCAACACATTGAACTGTGGGGTAACCATGGACTGGTATAGACTCCACTCTCTCCCCTTTTGTCCTCCTGCTGCTTGTTTTCTTGTTAAACTCTGATATTATTTCATTTAGACCTGAACTCAGACTTAATATGTTGATATAGTGAAGGCCTAGCTCAACCATCTAGGGTCACTGGGGCATGAATTTACCATGAAGGGATTAGCCAAATATTGTACCACGAGAAAATGAACACCCACAAGACTGGTAATGGTACATTAATTCAGACTAGTTGTCCTCAAGATCTTATAAATTATACTTTATGTGGCAAAAATATAATTTAACCTTCATGATGTTTTTTTTTTCTTAATACAGTGTGGGATTGGGAACATATATCAAATATGTATCTTGTTGAACTTTGTTAAAGGTTTTTTATAGATGTACACTAAAGTGTGGTTTTCACTGTCTGTCTTAAATCTTTTAAGCTTTAAAAATTGTGGACTATATTTAAATAAACAGCGTTAATAAGGGTTTGATTACTGATCATGTTGTGTGGTACAGTTTTGGGTTGGATCACTGGTAAGGTTGTGGGGTTTAGTGAGAGTTAGCATGGATCCGGTTGTGGGATACATCAAGGGTTTGATAACTGATCAGTATGTGGGATACATCAAGGGTTTGATAACTGATTAGTATGTGGGGTACATCAAGGGTTTGATAACTGATTAGTATGTGGGGTACATCAAGGGTTTGATAACTGATTAGTATGTGGGGTACATCAAGGGTTTGATAACTGATCAGTATGTGGGATACATCAAGGGTTTGATAACTGATTAGTATGTGGGGTACATCAAGGGTTTGATAACTGATTAGTATGTGGGGTACATCAAGGGTTTGATAACTGATTAGTATGTGGGATACATCAAGGGTTTGATAACTGATTAGTATGTGGGGTACATCAAGGGTTTGATCACTGATCAGGATGAGGGATACAGGTTTTATCACTGATCAGTGTGGGATACATTAAAGGTTTGATCAGTGATCAGGTTGTGGTATACAATAAGGGTTTGAACAGTGATCAGGTTGGGGGGTACAGTAGGGGCTTGATCCACTGATCAGGTTGTGAGCTATATGTTAGAAATTGATCAGTGATCAGGTTGTGAGGTGAATGTTGCATTTGATCCTAGATTGTTGGCTACAGCAAGAGCTTGATCACTGATAAGGTTGTGGGGTACAGTTAGGGTTTGCTCACTGATATACATGTTGCTGTGGGGTAAATGATTGGATTTGGCAACTGATAAGGTTTTGGAGTACAGTAAGGATTTCACCACTGATCAGGTTGTGGGGTACGGTAAGGGTTTGATCACTGATCAGGTTGTATGGTACAGTAAGGGTTTGATCACTGATCATGTTATGGGGTATAGTAAGGGTTTGACCAGTGATCAGATTGTGGGGTACAGTAAGAATTTGATCACTGATCATGTTATGGCCTATAGTAAGGGTTTGATCTGTGAGTTTGAATAGTGTGTGGTAGATTAAGAGTTTGGGACCAAGGTAAGGCAGTTGGAGAACAGATTGTGCAGGTACATCAGTCAAATTTGGGGTTGCCCATCCATGGCCGAGGAGGTTAGCACGCCAGCATGGCGTAATGACCCAGGTGCCCCTCACCAATGCAGTCGCTGTGAGCTCAAGTCCAGCTCAGGCAGGTTTCTTATTTGGCCATTTGTGGAAAGGTCAGCCAGCAACCTTCCTCTAGTTGTGTGTTTCCCCAGCGCTCTACCTGGCTTCCTCCCACCGTAATTCTTGCCGCTGTAGTAAGACATCAGTCAAATAAGTAAATAAATCAATGAAAATTTAGGGAAGATTTTCAGAATAAAATCACCATCACCATCACCATGGTTAAGCAGAAGTGCATGCTTCAAGAACTACTTATTATAGTTTAGCACTACCATTGATGCCTAGGCACACAAGCCTGTATTATACCTGGGCAGGTACAAAGGACCTGTGGTGTTCGTCCTCATGCATGAGTCTGCATGACAACATTACACTCAGCAGGTGAGATGCTGATTGCGTGTGTGTGTTTTGCGTGACAGAAATATTAGCGTGTTTCAGGACAGACAGAGAAAACATAGGATTACATGTTTACTGATGGGCTATCCAAGTATTCCCTGGAAGCATAGAGTATTCTTTGATAGGGAATAGTCTGCTTTTTTCATTGTTTTCTCTCTTTGATAGTAGCTATGTGAGTCTGTGGTCTAAGAAGAAGCCTTGTAATGCACAGGCATGTCTGTCTCAACAAGCTGACCTTCATGAAAGGGGCCTCCAAAAGTGATCTACAGTTGACGAAATAAAAAAAAAAATCGGTTGGGAAGAAAACAGCCAAAGATGAAATGAAAATGCATGGGGGTAAAGTGGGTTTGTTTAGCCTTGATGAGAAAGCAATGATACTTTTAACGGTCCCTGTAGTCAAATTATACCAATTCTTACTGATGTGATCTACGCTGGTGCTGTCGATCAAAGAGATAGCGGTGAGTCGAGGAGTGCCGAAGACGCAGCGGCAGTCTCATTGAGGCAAATCCTTTATTGCCTGGGAGAGAGGCCAACTGGTGTGTGTGTTCTCGGGATCTAGTTACGGTAAAACTCCTAAAAGTCTGAGAGTGGTGCCATTGAGTAAAGTAGAAAACATGTGCCCTAGGCAGTAGTCATTGGCTGTCTTTGGCAGCGTCCAGCATTAATCCCCATTGCACAGGAGTTTCTTTGAAAGTGTGGCTGCAGCTTTTGCCACATTCATTTATCTTGGCCCATCTTAAATAACACACTCAACATTTGCTTGTTCCACAAAATTTAAGCTTAAATTTATTTGGGCCATTTTTGTTTGCTTCTTGCCAAGGATTGCGTAATCTGATTAAGGAATGGGGGTATTGTTGGTTTCTTTTTTTCTGTGCAATTTCGCTCTGAGGCTCGAGACTCTGTTGCCGGAGCTCAGCTCGTGTAACGAGTGTTGGTGAAATATTAACGGTTATCCCTGCTTTTTATTTTCCCATAATTTCAATGATGACATTGTAATGGTGATGAATGCTGAAAATTCAGTGGACCTGAATGAGTGGACTGGCCCGTGTTTTCTGCCTTCCGCATCATATAAGGGTTTAATCTGCACGTTCCTCCTAGCCCTAGTACCCAGATAGGCCCCAGCCTAACAATAACAAGAGCGAGTGTGCATGTGAAAAATGATCGTAGAATTAATTTGCGGGTAATTCCTGTATTCATACAGTCATTCCCCGAGGTCAGCTCACCTTATTCAGGACTGTAAAGTAGACTGGGCTTCAGGGAGCTGGCAGTCAGGTAATACTGTCAGTACTGTGGACATGAGTCATGCTTACCTGTACTGGCTCAGGCAATCCCCGGCCCACGTCGCCCGTAATCTAATAGCCATTTAATTGGGCACTTTATTAAGGGGTGTTATTGTGTACCTGGCAGTGTTGTGTCGGAGGTGTAAAATTATGTAAACTATACCATGTTGACAAGGAGATAGCGGCCATATTGGCCCAGGGCAATGTGTCCAAAGTTGATATAATAAATGTTCAGTTAATGCCAGGGTTTTATTCAGATTTCTCACCGTACCTGATTTAATGCTGTTGGCAATTTAAATCAAAGATAGCTTTTTATATGGGCGAAGTTTTTATGTCATTTGCAGTGTGATTGTTAATAAAGCGCGTTTATTTGAGCAGGTGTAAAGGCATCGTTAAGTCTGATTGAGTAATTAAAACACCTTTATTATACCTGGCGGTGTTAAATCTGATTAAATAAACTCTTGTCAAAATTGCAGATACTAACAAAAAATGTTTGATTGTGATGAGTGTGATCAAGTGAGAAATAAAGAATATCTCACGTAGGGGAATATTTCAGTGGAAAAGTGTAGCCTTGTAAACACTTCACTGCAGTGCAGCATGATCGTAGAATGTGGTTGTCATATTTTCCACATCTGTCATTCAGTATAATTACAGAATATAGCCATGTTTTCTGTACCTGCCTTACAGTATTATCATAGACTGTAGTCCTGATGTTTTAAGTACCTCGAACACAGAATGATCTTAGAAATTTCATAACTTTTCATTGCTTGATCTACGTCAGTCACCACATTGTGTTTGTAAATTTAGAAATACTTGGAATACACATGCAAAACTACATTTAAATGCATTTATAAAGCAATAAAAAATGATATTGGACAAAAGGATAAAAGACCTTTGTGTGGAATTTCTCTGTACTTAGGATGTCACTCATTCTTTTTCTTTTGAAATCAGAAATTGTTTCTGTTATTTTCCCTTAGCGAATTTTTCAGGTGTGATATTGAAAGGGTGACTTTGGCAGATCGAGTCTTTCTGTAAGTGGGGGCTGTAGCTTAGACTCACATTCTCCATACACGGGCCTTGTCCTGGTTAAATACTAATCGGCGCACCATGGAAAAGGGGCATAATTGAAAACTTCCTATTTCATGGCTGAGAGATGGCGCAGGTTCATATTTACTTGGGAATACACGAATCTCTACTCCCATTTCTATCCATCAAACAGGCTCATAATTAAATACAAAAATGCAAAATCCATGTCAGCACACAAGAGGGGAGAGGTGTGGAGAAAAGAGCACTTGGCGAATTACCACGCTTGCCTCTCAGTTTTACCTATCTTTGTTAATGCAGAAAAGCTTGTTCCTTCTGAAAATGTTCAACGAAGCCCAGGGCTTGAATTGTTCGGTCATATTTTCACCAGCCTTGTTTTGTTCCTGTTTTTGAAGAAAACTTTTTTTTGTCACTTTTTAAACTCCATTTTGAGGGTGAAACAAAATGGCAATTATTCTCTGAAGCCCTGAAGTTTTTGAAAAATTGGCACTTTTTAGTTTCTTTCTTTTTTAGAATGAATTCTCATATTTCATTCAGAGCTTTCAGCATGGAAGGTCTTTTCTTTGATCAATTATGATTGCAGGCCTTATTGCACATAGTATGCTTTTATCTCTATCTCCTACTGTCATTATAGAGCTTTTGGAATTAAAATTTTATTAAAGTGGTTTCATGTTTTTTTTTATATTATTTTAGACTTTATTATAATCTGTCTGGCCTTCTTGATGTGATAAATTAGTTGTGGTGAAAGCTGAATTAGGCATATAGGATCGGCATAAATTGATATCAACAACCTTGCTATTGGACTCTTGAACAGTGTGCCTCAGGTCTTTAGTTGATAACTTACAGAATTAGTGCAGCTACACTGAGAGTTGTGTTTCGCAGGCATAATTTTAATGTTATATAGACTAATGACAGAATGAAATTCCAAATATTGACATGTCTTACGAGTTTTGGGTTTGAATTGGACACCAAATTACCAACAAAACTTCAGAAGGGGTGCTTCCAATTTGAATAGTATTCATCATATGTAATGCGTGGTATTACATCACTGACTTATCAGTGACAATCCTGTGTTTGCTAGATTCCTGACTGGTGTGAAAAGAAAAACAGGAAAACCTTGAGCATCTGCTTCTGATACTAGTCTGTGTCAAGGTTACATCTGTTGATTTCAGTGTGTAAGATTTCCCTTAATGACCCCAAATTCCGTCCATGACTATAAGTGGCTCATTATGGCTGATGCCCAGTGTTCAGTTGATTGCATGGAGGTGTTTTGAGATATGTTTGGAAGGCACGATTATATCCTGTTGGAAACATCGAAGTTTCAGCACGAAAACTAATATTTTATGGCATTTATTTGCCTCTTAAAAGACACTTTTGTAGGTTGAAATTTATATCGTTTACAGATTAATTATAGTCTGTGGTGTTGCATTTGTATTTTTGATGTATTAATTTATTTAAGTAGTCAGGAGTGTTTCATGTGTTCAATGGCTTGAGGAAACCAACATCCTTTGTCTGATACACAGTGGCTGACAATCCTACTGTTAAGGTGCTGCTGACCTGGCAGCAGATGAAAATCAACTTTAACATGTGACAGTGACAGAAGCTGGAGGCATAGTTCACCATTTAGAAAGGTGAAATTTGCCAAATGTCAGTATCACTTTCAGTAGCAGAATTTTGGTGGCTTTTAGCACTCAGTGGAGCTCTCAGCTCCAGACGGCTCTGGATACCCGAGAATTGTAGTACAAGTACATGTAGTTTATGTAATAAACCAGTTCCCCAGTGGTAAGTGTGTCCAGTATACGCTGGACGATAACAATCCCGAGGTAGCAAAATACCATGTTGCTGAGTAAATGCAGCCTTCCATCATGGTTATGAAAACTGATTTATTCCTTCCCTATGCTGACATTTTGATGGCATGTAGGTCTCAGAATATTTTTTTTTTACAAAGTTAACTTGTTCTCTAAAGAGGTGCTACTTACAACTATGTACGTGGTTATAAGTTGTATTATTTTAATTAGCTTTACTTTTCTTTGTGCCCTGATCTTTAAATGAAATCTTAAGGTTATACGCAGTAATTGCCATAATTGATCCTGATCAATTAACAAATCTGCTTCCATACAAATGGAGCTTTTTACTATTCATATGGTTCAGTCTTGGTGCTGGAAGTGATAAATATTGGGCAGGGCACATCGGCTTTCCTCAACCATGTGCGATGTTCAGACAGAATCTGTATCACATCATATTATGATTCTGTGCAGGTTTTCATTTGACGATGTAGTTGAGTTAATAAGATTTTTGCCATGGTTGCCAGATAAGGGGTCAGTGGCTGAGGGCCACTAATCAGCTGCACGTTTGCCACTTCATGCCGCGGACTCTGACAGCTGTAATCACTGCCCGCTTCTCCCGCGCTCTCGGGACTCCCAGCTCTCTCTCTTTCTCTCTTTGGCTCTGTGGCTCGTATGACCATGGGACGTGGCTGGTTCACTAAAACCAGCCTCCGTAACATATTCATTTTGCAACCCACCTGACCAAATACCTGCCACGCTCCAGTACCCACACATTCACATGCTCTCCCAGTGGCGTTTATTATTGATTTATTAGGTAACGCACTAGTCATGCCACTGTTTTCACAATATGTAGTCTGTAATGTGCATTTCATTAGATCACTGTATTATAACCGTACTAAATGATTTTTCTTAGATACCTGTCAAGCTATTATTTAAAATAAACTATTGTTGTTTTATTTTAATTTTTAAACTAAAAATTCACACAAACAAGTATTTATTTGGTTTTTTGTGTTTTTTTTAAGGCAAAGAAAGATGTGAAATATTACTTTAAACTTATAGTACTCCACTGGGATATTGTCTTACCTTCTAAAAAATACCCCGCGAACAGCTGAGCTTTTGGACTTGGACAGAATGAAGAACTTAGTCCTCAGTGCATTAAATAACAAATTCTTTTTTGCATGAACTGTGAATGAACTGTTTATTGCATTCAGAAGACTTACACTTAGGTCAGCATGGAATATGACATTAAGTGTGACATTTTAGTGGCGCTGGGCTCTGGGTGGTCCCGTAGGTAATGGTGGTGGTGTTGGATTAATCAGCAATTATCATTTTCGTTATTTAGGTTGTGAATTTGTATTTAACTCCCAGCAGTTTGTTCTGTATTATTGGTTAATATTGCCACGTTTCAGTAATAAGTGTTGGTCTCAAAATAGCTAATCTTTAACTGATTATAAAAGCACTCTTTAATGTGTCTAAATGGTACTTTTTGGAATTTGTTATAAAGGTGTCTGCAAAATAGCTTGACAATAAATTTCTTTGCATGATATTTTTAAATTGAAAATATTACATATTTTTTATAAGCATGAACCTGAATTTGCTAGTTAACATTTGTTTTATTTTTTTTTTAGAAAAATAAATTTGATTGATCGAGTGATTCATGTTTGATTTGCTTGATTGAAGTGTGTTGTGGCCCATGGAGCAGATAATCGTCCTGTTGTAACCTCTTCATTTAACCTTTTTTTGACCTTATTTAATGTAAAATCTGAAACTAATCCCATTTTCAAGTAATTAGGTTTGGGTTGACCTGAGATGGGTTGGGGTTACAGTCTTCATGAGAATAGGTTCCAGCAGTCCAGGAAACCAAAACAAAGGCAAGTCCATTTAGGGAGAAAGGGGTGGTAAGTAGACAGCCTAGAAGTGTCTATGTTGTATCTCAAGGGGTGATAAGGTGTTAGAGTGATCCAGCTTCATTGGAACTGAATGGCATTGCCAGACCACAAGGAGCACTTGACACTTTAGACACATTCCTGGTACATAAAATTCTGAAAGGTCGCAGTTTTATTGAGGAAAAATGAACTCAGATTTGGTATTCAGGCCATCCTTATTTCAAGGACAACATAATTTTGCAGCTTTGTTCTGTTTTGGAATGTATATATACCTGGTACAAATAAATATTTAATTTTCTCAGTAATGACTTTGTGCTATCACTAGAAGGTCTCTGTAGGGATTACATATGTACTCTTGGTTACAAATGTCTACACCAAATATTGATGGCACTGCTACAACTTCACTTATAACATCATATACTTTCATGTTCTTGGAAGATTGAAAAACATGCTTGGATAATATTCATAATAATTTAATGAACGGAATCTTACCCAGCATCAGCTTGTGGTGAAAAACTGGTGGTGATAACTAAGGAAATTATATGTACATTTTTGTGAACAGGATAATGCATATGCCAACAGCAGTCTGTAAGGGTACAGAAATGTCTGGCTAGGTATTTCTGTTTGTTGTATCCAAACTTATGTTTTATTTGCAGCAATTGTCATCAGAAGAGGCTTATTCTGTTGCCAGATGTGACACCCACTACACAAGTTTTTTTATGTTTTGAATGACACATTAAAGTCACCAAGAGCCGTTATATGCCCTTGGGGTTGAAGAGAATGGGAAGGTGAATTGTCTAGAGAAACTTGCGGTGAAAGCAACCGACCTGGAGCTCTGCTTCAGAACAGAATGGGTCAGTATGGCGGAAGTCATAATTTCACCCTTGTCCCCAATTGTGTTTCTTGTGACAGTTGCCTCTGTGTTTCTGATATTTGTCAGTATGGCTGTATTTAAATATCTAAAAGGTATTTTAAGCATGTAAATATTTTTGTACATAAAATATTATATGTGTGATGTTTAAGTTTTGAGTCATTTTTTGGTTATGTTAGCTGGTTTCCAGAGTGTGTGTGTTTACTTTTCTTGTTATTTTGGAGGCTATCATTCTCCTTTCAAAAGACTCCTGTTTCCAAATTTAGCATTATCTTGATAAAATATGGTCGATATACTGCCAGTTTGGCTTCAAACCGTAATCATTAATAAATCACCATTAAAATATGTGCCCTGGCATTTAGAATTCTGTACATGTTCATGCAAAATGGATACATGAAGATGAATTCTATGAACTGTATCGTGCTATAAGATGTTCCATGTACACCTCTGTGGAATGTAGGAGCATTATGAAATTGTATGTTGAAAGTGGTGGCAAAACATATATGGCCATTAACTGATACATATTATTGATGTGTTGTATATTGGTTTCCAAGTTTTTCTAAATTTCCTATGCTAGATGTGATGATAAGCCCCAATGTAATACACTTACATTGTGATCCCATCGGATTGCATGACGACACCAAGCAATTATTGCCAAATGCTACAATAAAATTTGACAGTTATTGACTCTGGTGGTGGCTGATATTTGGGCTAAGCCAGCAGTTCCCAGTCTAGGACTTGACGTAGATGAACGTAGACATTAGAACTATTTCCAGGACAATTTCTACTGTGGCTGATCGGGAGAAACTCTACTATTCTGGCCTTTCTCACCCTTTCATCTGAGCTGAGAGGAGCTTGCTTGAATCGCAGCGGTCTGGTGGCCCAAGCCGATTGTTCCGGCCCAGCCGTTAAGCGTTGGGCACGCTCTACTCAGATTAACTCGGACTGACCGTTGGCAGGTAGATTTCTTCATTACCATCATTACACATCAAATAGGGGCCGATCTTGGAGACCTTCCTGGCATGGAGTGCTGAACTGCCACTCACTAATTTACCATAAGTGTTGCCATTTTTGATGAAGGAGCAAGAGTAATTTTGTTAACATCTGCCAAAGTCTATATCTGTTGCCTTCTGTCTAAGGGATTTGTCATGTGATCTAAGCATCTGGTGCATGTTAACTGTGTGGATTATTACCACCTTTTTCAACCTTGGCAGTATGTTACAAAATAGAGAAACTGAAAATGTTAGAAGCTTTCAGTTAAATAATTCTAGATTACATGTATATTAAGCCAAATAAATATGAATTCAAAAAAGAGAGATATTACATGAAATTTTTTTATTAATATTATTTTTGAAATTTTTTTTTTTTTTTTGACATATATGTCAGGAAATTTTAAGAAATTGGAAATGTGCTAATTGTTTGCCTTCAGTACTTGGGTCAAGTCCAGCTCATGCTGGCTTACTCTCCAGCCGTATGTGGGAAGGTCTGCCAGCAATGTGCTTATGGGGGTTTGCCCCATTCTCCGCCTCGGTTTCTTCCCACCATAATGATGGCGGCCGTCATATAAGTGAAATATTCTTGAGGATAGCTTAAAACACCAAATAAATAAATAAATAAATTATTACTTGGGATTTCGCGCATTTTCATAGAATTTCAGTAGGCTGGGATAACAGTGTGCGTGGTGTCTGATAGAGCTAATCCTGTGTGCTTTGCATTATAAGATACAATGTTAGTGTCATAAAGTTTAGCCGATTTACTAAACATTTCCTTGAAAAAAGATGGGGCTTTAATACAGTTTTTGGTGTGTTTGTTGGAATGAATTTGAGTGAGTAGTGAAATGCAAAGAAATATGATTAACCTGACTTGAAAGTGCTGTCTGCATGTAGGATTATTTTTCATACCTCAATTCCAGGATGAATAACCTTGGCTGCAATGATTTTACTGTCCATTCACCATGTGTAAAGGACAAATAGAGGTATATGTTCAAGGTGCTCACGACCAGCTATTTTATGACAACTCCACTTTACAAATACATGAGACATTTGCAAAGGTTGAATAGAACTATTGCGTCAATGTCGTGATTGTCAGATTCAGTACAGAAACTTTGATATCAAAGTTGTTCCTGAATGTGTGTGACGTGTTAGAAAAGGTGTACATTTGCTTTCATTCATTGGTATTGCTTCAGTATGTTTAGAGTGCAGGTGGTTTTGTTACCAAACATTATGTGCAAGATCTTGGGTCTTGATTTTGATGATTTTACATTGACATCTTTAATTTTGATGATTTGTCTGTTGTATTCTGGCTAGTATTAAAGTTGATAGCTCTTTAGTAATAGTAGGGTTTTTTGCAAGTTTTCTGTTTTCACACAATAATTTTGTCTGCTGTTGTTCACATTTATTTCATATTTCTAGCCTGTTTTGGCTTGGTTGGAGATGTTAAGAAATATTTGCTCTATCTATGCCATTATCTTGCACTTGTTTACCCAATACATGTCCTGAAGCTTGTGATGTTGTCAACAGTGAGGCTTCTCATGTTACACAGCTGCACAGGTTATTAGCCGTTATTACCTAATTGCTTTCCTCCAGGTGTGAGTTCTGGACAGTGGAACGGTCAAGAGAATTTCCTGTGGATTCATGCAGGTAAATTAAGATTGCCTGCTATCAAATCCCATTTTCACTACTGAAATGTGGGTGCTTTGTTTCATGTTTTAATGGAAATGCAGATGCAAACTGTTTATCTGTCAACAACTGAGACAGTTGTTTGTACTTGAATGGAGACAAATTCTTGCAACAAGGGAACAGTTAATCATCTAAAATAATGCTGAAAGTTACACTGAAAACCCTATAGGCAAACTTCGGAATTTGTGAATGTTTCATTTTAGTCAGGTTGTAATAAATCAAGAATGTCTTGTGCATCATGTACTTTCGCATACAGATTTTTTGTTTCTTTCAAAGACTTTTTCTCAGTAGGAGAGATTTTCCTTGCCAGCAAAATCAGACCAATTCAGTCAAAACTGTGAAATTACCAAAAGGGTAACCACATGCAGGATTAAAACCTGATGTCAGTAACATTTTGCGATAGTTATTGTTTTTTAAAGTATTTTTTGTGTTGAGTTTTTGTAAGTTTCGTGCTCTGTCTATTGTATCGAAATTTGTGATTTTCAACAGAAGAGTGGTGTCCCCTTGGCCCACTCTCTTTTGTTTGTTGCCAGTATTTCTTCACTCTTTGGCCTAGGTCCGTTGGGGTACGCTGTATAACATTCTTGCCGTATTTCACGCTGTAATTAAGATGGTGCCAGACGCGGCCCACGTGGCGCAGCCTGCTAAGTTTGCGGCCCCTTCCCCAGCAACAGCTGTCATCTGTAGCTGAGATTGCAGAAATCCTCTGATCAATAGTAAGGAGCGATTTTTTCTCCCTTCAGAAATGCCAGTTTGCGAAAATTGATCGGTGGATTGTTTACTTTTAGCATTACCTACATAGGGGAGCCACAAGAGTTTGAGGTTTGCCCAGCCACTGTTCACATATTTACACACACAAGTGCTCTTGTCTTTTTCCTCCATTCTCCGAGCTTTGTCATCGTAAAACAAAAGAGAAAATGGTAAAAACGGGATACATGTGGAAAATAAAAGATAGGATTCTGTGCGTGGACCTTTCATGTTGTCAGTTGATGTATGAGAGAGAAGGGAACCCAGTCATAATGGATGGATATCAAATTGTCTATGTCAACTATATACACTGGATCAGGTACACTGCAAAGTCGCAGGGACTTGGTAGGATGTGCAAAATTCATATGTTGGTTCATCTGAGAAAAGCTATGGATGAAGAAAAGTAAAAAAAGAAAAGAAAAAAAGAAAAAGATTCTCTGGAGAGAACTGCAGAGCTGATAGTACAATAACAAGAGAAAAAGAAAACGCGTTTCTGTTGTTCAAGCAGTGGATATGTACTGTGCTAAAAATTCTGTGTATTACTATGGCACATCAAGTCAACATTGTGGTGTCACTGATGAATTAGTGAAGCCAAGATAATTGGCACAATATTGAAAGATTATATACTAACCCCCAAAACCAGATTGTATATCTATTTGTGTAAATAACTGACAGCAATACACAATTTATTTTGTGGAAGTCACCACTGTCAGCCATGTTTACAGTACCCAGTTTGCATGTTGAACTTTTGTGCTTCAGACAAAAAAATATTTTATTTTTAAAACAAAGTGACAACATTAGTGTCCAGCCTTAAAACTGTTGTGTTTGAGAAGTAAATGCCTGTAACACTAAGTCAAATTTGTCAGTAAGCCTCCTGATTTCCGACATGAAGTCGGGAGCTATATTTCTGTCCTCACTGATATTCAAGCTTATTATTTAGCCTATTTAAAATGTATGTTTGAACAGATGAAGTACAATCTGTATATCGAAAGAATTATAAAAATCGATGCACATAAAACGGCTGTACAACTGTTCAACTCCTGGGATGAAGTTTACAGAATACAGTGTCTTCGTATGTGTACTGTCTTAATTTGGGGTTTTAAGTTATTTAGTTTGGACGATGTGGAGTACGTTGTATGTCAAGAGCATATTAAATTGTCTCATACTTTCGACCATTTTAAATTTACTACACATACTCCAAAATCAGGATTTTGTTTTGATTTCAGAAACTTCATTCTTTTTTATAATCCGTTTAATTGCCCTTCTACAAATTAAGTGTACTACTGAATTGATTTATTGAATTACAATGAAATAGACAATTCTGTACAAGAGACTGTACTGAACAGAAACTATTTTGTCTGCCCCTGATTAAAGTTAATTGCTAGATGATAAAAATGAAGCAGCTAAGATGTCATTGGAAAAGTTATTTGGCACCCAGAATACTTGATTTCTGTAAAGGGCATACATTCAGTTCATTGCTGTTAATCTTGAGGGCTGTAAGTGGAGGGACATTTGCCGTGCCATAATTCTCAAGTTAATTGCAAAGGACAGCTTGTGAGGTTTAGGTGAGCGTTTAGCGCACAAAGATCACGGGCAGGTCAATTGACCCCTGATCAGGCTGGACATTGATCGCTATTGATTAGTCGTTTACAAGAGACGATTATCTACACCTCTTATTTGAGTGGTGCCAAAGGTTCGGCCAGTCCAAGCCAACCCCCATCTCATGTCTGACCATAGAGCGGCTAATTATGGCGACAAGAAAGTATGATGAGCCATAATGACATTTGACCATTCTCTTCGTTCATTTCCAGGAGTATGGATCCATATATGGCGTGCAGTGGCATTTGATTGGATGATTGTTTTCACAAGTATCAGAGGAAAGTTACCAGACATGGTCGTGGTAGACACACTTTTCTGACCAATAGGCATTTTTTTTTTGCAGGGAGTTAAGTAAGCTGTCTCATTTCAATATACACCAAAGCTTTGATCTTTTAGGGTCCTTTTCAGTTTCAAAAGATGAAGAAGAATATATAATGAAGGCATTCACAAGGAAATCCACTCTTGAACTTCCTTTAGGAGTTGACAACATTCGTATAATTGAAGGTCATTTGAAGGACATTTTCAAAGTGCTGCCGATCACTTTAATCTTCACATCTAAGTTATGAAACTTCATAGACCAAACTCGTTAAACCTGTTTTTGTCAGGAATAAAGTTCATTATGTTGTTCATGATATTTTTGTGGGTGAGGTTGGCAGGTTGATTGCAGGTATTTTGATCAGTGCTCTCCAACTCTCCTTCCACCTGGGCCAGGAGATCAACAAAAGGGCAGACAATTATGCAGAGATGTAGCCACCTTAGGCCCTAATGCTATAAACCCTCTGATTGGTTTAATTAGTGGCCACTGTAACACAAGTAATCAGCACTGGATTACACTGATTGTGAACCTTTTGAACTTACATTAGTGCGAGCAAAATCCAGATGAAACGTCAGCCTCTCTTGTCTGGAGTTCCATTTGAGAGAAAGCCCAATCCATGGTACAGGGGCAATTTTCAAGGGCCACTTTTGTGTTCAGTTGCATGCTTTCAGCCCAAAATGGCATCCACAGGAAATCTACTTAATTTGGTTCACGGCAAGAAAACAAAACCCTGTGCACAGTCAGCCAGCAGTTAATAGGCTGCTATGATTCCCTGGCATTTAACACTAGCAGAGCACCGGCATGTTTTACGCTCCCCTGAACATGCACGTGAGATGAAAAGGCTAGATACATCATTGGTCCTTGTCAGTATTGTCTTATACCCATGCTGATGACCTCTTCATTAAAACCTCTCAAACTGGGCTTCACCTTTTTAGGTTGTTTTCCTTTGTGGCCTTTTCCTTTTTTGCTCGTTCAAAACCTAGCCCGTACTTGGGTAAAGATAAAATCTACTTTACTTCACAAGTGGAGGTGAAAGTTTATAGGAATGAATTTTTACAAGTAGTTGGCTGTGGAAAACTGACAAAGTCAATAAATTAAATTGTAATTTATATCGCCAAAAAGTACTGCAGTTTTCGAGACTTGGTTGTTGCTTTTCAGTTTCATTGTTCATTTTTTCAAATAGATTACTTTATTCTCACATGTAAATCTTTTGTGTATGTCACATGCAATAGACAGGTAGCTTTAAATGTACTTGTTAAGCTTGTCAATGATTTACCCCTAGGCATTAAGGTTAGGTTTCCGTCACCTATAAATCTGATCAGGCAAGTGAAAAATTCTCCAGTATGGCATGAATGGAGTATTAAACAACAATCAGTCAATTAAATTTATTTAAATTGGATGTTTATTAATACATGCACTTTGGTTATGGAGATAATTAACTGAGTTAATCATCTTGACTTCTTGACAAATAGTATATTTGTTCTGGTGCTGGCAAAATAATGCTGTCAAAGGATATTTAAATAAGCATCTTACATGAGAATGTGAAAAGGATGTATATAGTGTGGTAAGAACCATAATGGTGTTCCCTGGGTACATTGAACTGAAACTATACCAGCAAATTTCGAGGCAGGCTTGGAAGTTTTTATTGGTGTGCCCTTAAACGTTTGGATCTTAACAGTTATATTTAATTGGCAGAAGCAGTTGATTAAAGGGGAATTGTAATTGTGGAAGGAAACAGTTTCATCCAAAAATTGCCAGCATAGCGTCTGTGTATATATTATGTGGTTCAAAAAAAAAAAAAAAATGAGAAGACATCAGATCCTCTAAATGTGTGCTTGTGCTCCTTTCATAATGACATGAATGTAGGGCAGAATCCTGTTTCTCTAAAAGATTTCATGTTATAATTTTTGCTGATAGAATATTTGCACACCTGGAGGAGATTCTGTCGTTTCCATGGTGATAAGGCTTGAATATTGTGATATTATGCTGAGCATGATTCAGGGCATCATTCAGGAACTTAGTGTGCTTGATGTTTGAAAAAATTCTACCAATCTGCAAGAATAATGGATTTAATTGCATTGCTTAAAAACACAAAAATTTTAATTTAACTAGTTTTGTGTATTCTTATACATGCTCTCTGCAAATTATGTGTTTTCATCTGTTGCATGTGTGGTTATGGGGGGGGGGGGTAAAATTGAAAGTCAGGATGGGTGCTCATAAGACACACATTTTTTTATAGAAGTAAAAGCTTCAAGGCCTGAACTTTTGTTGACATCGTATAATGTAATTTATTTAAAATTTCTTCCAGAAAGAAAACATGGCTATAATGCACATTTGCATGTGCAAATGTTCGACTGTTTTGATAAGTTTAATCACAAAAGCATTTGTTTTACGTCAGCACAGGCGGGCAAACATTTTTGTGGTCAAATTAGGGATTTTACGTCTTAGTATAAAATTTTATCATCTTGTCCTAGGTATCGGTACCTTGCTGAAAAGATGAGCATCTGGTGTGTGGAGGTGTTTGGAGAGTAGGCCCATATCTTAGACAGCATAGGACAATCATTTAACTAAATATGTTTAATGCAAAGCTGTAATTATAAATTACTGGAGTCAACCAAATGATTTTCCATTTTACTATTTCCTGTGTAATTACAATTCATAGATTAAAGGTTCATATTATGACCAGTTCTGTAAAATACTGTAGGTAATTGTAAACTAATATGTTGTTGTTGTGATATAGGTACATGTAAAATGTATAGCAATTCTTTGACTGGTCAAAATATGCATGTGTTTTTCTGGTCTGAAAATACGCCGTTCTTTCAGGCACGATTGATGCTTCTCAGTATAATTCTTTTTTGGTTTTAAGTGTGTAGAATGCTTAAGAAGAAGAGGTTTCTGAGGAGAATTTACAGAATGGCAGATATTGTAGTGATTTTTGGTTTAATACTGGGCTATAAGTGACACCAGAGGCTGAGGAGTCACAGTGTAAACATGGGGGCCGCCCAGACATAACTGATCAATGAGTTTCACAAACCTTATCAATTAACATCATTATTGGCTCATCTGCCTTCATGGTGCTCCAGTTTGATTGTTGATCGCAGATAGATCTTCCTATTACATGCTTGATGGTTTGATTGATTGTTTTTTATTGATTAGTTTTGTCTGGGGTAGAGATTGGCATGGCTGGCGGCTTGCAGTCATTGAGGCGTATCTGTTACGACATTGCGTTATGTATTCTGTATTGTTAACTACAGTGGATGTGCTCAACGTGTTACTGAACATGTTTGAGTGAATCTGATGTGAAATTAGGTTATTTAAGCCACAGATATTGACAGTGATATCAGCGCAAAGCTCGGCGTGCATTAAGTCTGACATACTCCATTATGTTAGTTAATTTGTTGCGTGTCCATCTCACTGTAGAACTTAAACGATACTGTCACATAATCAGATTAACTGGATTTGTTTCATGAGACTGTTTAATAAATATTGTAAGTGTAAATTTTTAGTAATAATTATAATACTTTGTGAAAATAATTAGTATTCACAAACCCAAAATATGACATTGGACCAGGGCATATTTAGTGTCACTGGTTTAATTTCTCCTGTATTCTCCTTTATATAAAAGAAATCTGGGTTTCGTCAGATCTATGCCTTAATTGTGTTAGTGAGTCCTACATGTGTCAGAATTTTAATCTGAGCAAAGGTTAGCGAAATAACACTGTCCCTGAAGCTATGTAAGCATATTATTTCTTTGGTGTGAGAAGAGAAGTGAACAACATACAACATAAACCCATTTTGTAGGTGAAGTGAAAAATTTAAATACTTACAATCATGCTTACTTGACCCTGGCCAAGATTTGTGAGAGCTTATACCAAAACTTTTGTAACTTTAATTAATTTTTACTTTCTTCATATTCAGACGAAGTGTACTATCGGTATTTGAATTGCAAGGTGAAAATTCTGGGCCATATTATAGGTATAAGTATTATCACTGATTCCATGGTGATATAGTTCTTAACGATTGAGCTTATCTCCGTGTAGCTCTAATGCTCTTCCTAGTACATTGTAAGGTTTGCCATTCTCTGCCTTGTGGACAGCACATTCTGCAGAGTTTTAGTGTACCCTGGCATTCACCTGATGTTTAGATGTTAGAAATCAGTGTGGTAGCAGCCACAAAGCCGCTTCGTAAAGGAGCCCGCCATTCTCCACCGTAACAAAAGCAGCACTCACGCGCAGGATGCAGCAGTATGATTACGGATGCGGAAGCACCTAATGGATTTCCTCTTGTGGCATGATTGACAGTGTCGAAGGAGAGAAAACCCCACGCTACACCAGTTTACCTGCCAATGTACCTGCGGGAAAGTATTAAGCTTTTCTCTACGTCCTTTTTTTTCCCCCGTGCTCACCTTTTCAGACGGTAAAGAGGCCGATAAAAGAATGAGACTCATTTACCTGGAAGGTAGATTGCTAAGAGCTGTATTATGAAACTGTTGAAGGTGATAGTGTATGTGTTGAGAGAGGAGCCATAGCCCAGGTATAATGCAGAATTAACACCTGGAGTGGTGTGCCAGACTCTCAGGTGGGAAAAGTTAACCCGGTGCATATGCTGAAGGGTGATGCAAGACATCCAGGGCAACATAGCTCACTTCATATACAGCTAGATCATATGGGTTTTCAAGAAAGCCCTGGTGCAGAAATATGGGGCATTATGTATTCTAAAATAAATAAATTCTTTGGATTGTGATATGGTTGTGCAATGTATTCCATGATGCAATTTCCACTTGGCCAAATATTTATTGATGTGCACCTTTCCAACTTGGACAGCTTTGCACGTTAAAAAAAGTTGGTCTTAGACCATTAGTACATGTACAGATAAAGATCATGTTGGGATAACGTTATGTAAAGGAACCAGTCAACAATACAGGTCTTGTGATAAAAAGCTGTTCCTAGGGTTTTTTGCTTTATTAATTGTATGTATAAACAGCTTTATTGGGAAATCTATTTAGAGAAATTGAATTTCTCTTCTGATTGATTAAAAGTGGCCTGTCATTTGTTTGTCTAGGGAGATTACCTTATCCAGTAGAGACGTTCTGACATGGATTTCGTGGGTACGAAGCCTTCCCACAATGCTCTGAGCAAAACGTCAGCTTTGCCGTAGATTTGGGCTGTAAAGTACCCATTACAGTAGATGTGTATTTGAGCTCTCAACGGCTGACATATTGATTGGGGGTACGCGCGGGAAGGTATAATTGCGCAAATGATGGCAGGAAAAAATTGCCGCAAACGGCTGGTAATTGTTAACTTTGGCAGTGGAGAAGTCAGTGAGGAGTATTTAGTGTATGAGTGGCCCAAGGTTAGCAAGTCTTGACAGGCTTCGTATTAAAAATAATAGGAAAATCATTTTATTATCGGGCACAATCTTGAGAGACCTGTACTCGTGTTATTAGCCACCTCTAGTGACCTTTCTATTTCTCTTATAATCATGCCAGACTATACCAAAGAGAAAAAAAACAGCAGATCTCTTCATTGTCTCTTTACCATCAACTGCTTACCTCTGACTGAAACTCCTGAAAGCATTTTTTTTTCAGGTTTCATTTTAAAATGCAGAAACTTGTAAATCAATGCTCATGAGTTGAAAAGTTGAAAGTGTCCTTTAGGATCTGATGCGTTCTTGAAAATCATGCAGTTTATTCATTATTTTGTTTATTAAATTAAAATTTTTTTGACTGGTGAAAATTTAAATAAACATGAATAAATTGTACGCTAAGATGATGTTGATATGTTGAACAGTGAGTTGATACAAATAATGCACTGACTGAGTAATGGTTGATGTTGGATTTTTGTGCACATTGTGTTCTTGTGAAATGTACGTCACAAGATCCTTCACACACAAACCTGAGTATTTTGAGAGGAGAGTGAAACACCAACCAAGTGAATAAATATTGCATCATATGATCAGATATTGTCTTATGAGGTATTTAGGCAGAGTAGGCATTGAGTAAATAAAGATATTGTCTTTATCTTCTGCTGTCTGCCAGCCCAACCATTCATTTATTTATTTATTTGATTGGTATTTCATGCCATACTCAAGAATATTTCCCCTTTTACGACGGCGACCAGCATTATGGTAGGAGGAAATCGTGCAGAGGCCCGAATGTTCATTGCTACCTCCAAAATAGTACACAATAAATTGTGAAATGGTGCTGGTTTTTAGCAAGTTGCCCGCTGTCCGTCCGTCTGTCTGTCCGGCGTGTTAACTTTTGCTTCAAAATGCTACTCCTCCTATAGTTTGTGTCTGATTTGAACAAAACTTGGGTCAAGTGTCGTCATCAAGATACATAATTTTCCATTTCAGGTATCTGTTTGTCTGTCTGTTTGTCCAGAATATGTTAACGTTTTCAAAATGCTATTTCTGCTACAGTTTTTGTCTGATTTCAGCGAAAAGTAGTTCAAGTGTAGACTACATCAAGGTTGATTTTCCATTTCGTTGATCATTTGTCTCTCTGTCTGTGTTAATATTTCCGTTAAAATGCTACTACTCGTACAGTGTTTGTACAGTTTCTCCGAAACTTGGTTAAAGTTTAGACTACAGCAAAATATTTTCTAGAATCGATTTTCCATTTGAATGATTAGTTAGGACGAAAGTTGGGTAAAAATTATGTCTCGATTGAATACTGCTTAAAATGATTAAATACATTATCTGGTGCTCCATGATGTCAGGATTACAAATCTGCAAGAATTATTTTTGTGCATTGTATAGATTTCAAGTTTTTACAAAGAAACCCACAAAAATTTGTCAAAATCCTCACATTTAAATAACATAGGAGCTTTCAGCAGCACTTCATCAAAGCCTTTGGTATGGTTTGGTTGGCTAGATGGTGTTGGTGCCAGGAGCATTAGATCAAGGGCACAGTCTCTCTCTCTACATGTGGCCCAGTTCTGGTATCTGTTTATTTTCTTTTCACTGGCATTCACCATAACCCCAGTTAACATTACAAGCCTGCAGATAGGTGCCTGACATTTTTCAAATCCCCCCCTTTGGATAAAATGGTATGACCATGTTGTCCATGTTATAAATACTGGACAAAGGTCTCTTGGAACATTGAAGCGGTGCCTTCAATGCAGGCTCATTGTACCTACATGTTGCACTTAATATGTTCAAATCCAGTTAAATCCTGCTAGCCTTTTCTCTCTTTTTTACCCAAGCATCATGAATTTATTAGGCTCTGCAGGTTAGTCCTAGCATTCTAAAGTTCAAATCCAGTCTATTTCATATCATTTATACATGGAAATTTTTTCCCACAACTTTTATTGTTCAATCTTATCTACTTAGGACACCATATTGCCATGAATAGAATGTGTTGACATGTCATTTTCTCGAGTGCGGTGTAATGCAATTGGGGTGAAATTTATGATACAGATAGAACACCTTGGGGAAAAGTTAACTGTATAAAAATTGTTTTATTATCTTGACAGCTGTGGAAATGCACTGATTAC
The DNA here is from genome assembly GCA_016165875.1 of Acanthopleura granulata. Lineage (NCBI taxonomy): Eukaryota > Metazoa > Mollusca > Polyplacophora > Chitonida > Chitonidae > Acanthopleura > Acanthopleura granulata. Next base: position 31,528,213 of record JABBOT010000001.1, on the reverse strand, counting down.
CAAAATTGTCATGTGACCAAAAGTTTTTGAATTTTAATATTTTAACTATGCTACCTAATGTAGTTTGATGTCCTGGTCACAAATCTGATCTTATATATTTCCTGTGGTGTATACTTTTGATGCAAATTATGATCATAGTTCGAAAAAGTGCAGTTTTCCCCATATTTGGAGGTGACATGATAGAGAATTGCTACAGCTGTTTTGCTGAAAATTGCAGGGTGTGAAAAATAAATATTCCTCCATATTTAGACGTCACATGATAGGAAACCGTTACAGTTGTAAAGCTGAAAATAGCTTGCTACACTGTCTTCTTTATGTCGTTTGTTATGGGCAATGAGCAAAAGATGAAAACTGCATTGCTTCCACACTGGGTTTTAGTGGTAAGCCCATTGTATATGGTACCTGGCAGTCATGGGCTCAGATCCTCACTCCTTTTTCAGTCTTTTCTCTTTTCTCTTTTTTTTTTTTTATTACCATGAAGTAATCATGGGGCTACCAGATATGGTAAATAGGTAATAGCTTGCACCCTGGCAACATTGTTGGATAACAGCTTTAATTTTGTAATTGACTGTATGATAATTTTGCCCCAAGCAGCAGAGCTACTGTCTCATCAGAGACTCTGGTTAACCCACTGGCGTAGTATGATATCAGATGTCCTATTGGTATGCAGGTTCTCATTGCCATGAATTAGGGTCTCGGTTAAACTGTGGCTGTTGATATCTGATTTCTAGTTTCCATGGCAGCTGACCAGAAGTGGCAAGTTTGAATGTTGTTAACATAATAAAAATCATATCATTTCTTACTGCGGTTCCAAGTTGGTATATTGGCTCATACTGAGGAGATCTATTTTCGTAGCCTAAGTGGGGATGAGTCAATCTTTGGCAATTAACTGAAAATAACAAATGTTACCTACGGGGCTGCTTATTTATTTGATTATTTTGCATGTTGCAATTCCTGAGTTTTGCACATACAAGTTGTCACCACCCAGAGGTTTTATGTATACCATATTCACTTCTGGTGAAGAAGCCTTTAGTATTGCTGCATCAAGAACTTTTCCCATTGTAATGTATTTTATCATATAATGTCTTTGATATAATGTTCCACATTGTTGAGATAATGCTTCGTAAGCAGAACTAAGTCTCATGTACGCCTTTCTGACTGCAGTTTGCTGGTTAAACCTTTCTTTAGGCAATTGTTTTCAGCTTCTAACACTACCTGTCATTCCAGGTGCGTTGCACGACGTTGCACCACGCTGAGGTTCAGCCAGGATGATGCGACAGTTGTCGTCGCAGACAAATCAGGAGATGTGTTTAGGTTTTCTGTGGTCAGACCACAAGAGGAAGGGGAACTTCTGCTGGGTCATTTGTCCATGGTACTGGACATGGTGAGTAAGCAAACTTCATCAGTGAGAATTGCGTGGATTTTTTTAGCTGATTTTAAAATGATGCATTTATTTAATGTTCTCATTAGCGTGTCGATATCTTGGTTGAAACATGTTCTCACCATTACATGTGGCTGCACTAATTCCAAAGTCACATGAAGACATTAACATCAATTTATTCAAATTATGGGGGCCTCTGTGGCCGTGTGGTTAGTGTGGTAGCACAGCTCAATAACTCCTCAGCCTCTCACCAATGCAGCCAATGTGAGTTCAAACTGAGCTCATGCTAACTTCTTTGCAGAGTAATACTGGCTGCTATAATATAAGTGAAATATTCTTGATTAGGCTTCCAACTCCAGTCAAATAAATAGATAAATTAAAACAGTATGTCAGCTGCTTTATAGTAATCTTCATTGACAGTATTCACTTAACTTATTGAGGTGAAAATATCGTTTCGAAAAGACAAAACATCGTCCAGTTTATAAAATGTCACTTTGTTATGCTACCTGGCAATGGTGAGTGATGTGAGTGGCACATATATATCATGATGAACTTCCATTTTTAGTCCAGTGAGCTTCTGACTTTGAAAACAGGTACATGTACCAGTGGCCCATTGTGTGGATGTTGGACAAACTTGAAGATCTAGCAAGCAGGATGCAGTGGTTTCCTCATCTGGTTGACCATACCAGTGCAGCGCAAGAGAAATGTCCAAATATCTAAGATAACAGAAAATGCAGTCAGGAATAAAGGTTGTGAATAGTTCATATTGGTCTGGCCATTTGCATTTATGTATTTATTTACTGGATTATTGCTTAATGCCATCCCTATGCACAGTTTCATAAGCCGAGAATTAATGAAGACCAGTAGGTTGAGAAGTGGACGTCAGGTTGGCAGCCATTTTAAAGCAGGATTAGACAAATCCCAATTCTTCCATCACACATGTATAAAATTAATCAGTGGTGATGGGCAGTTGGCAGTTTTAATTGAAGCAATGAAAGTGAGATTAGAGCGGGCTAAGACCTATCCTTCCAGGAAGGATATAATTGGAAGAGACCGGAAAAGATCTGACTTCAGCTCTGAGACTCTGTTCCCTTCTCATCCCTCCCTGTTTGCTTTGGCACTTCTGGCCTGATTTTCAGATACTGATACGAGACGATAACTTTATCGTCACTTGCGACAGAGACGAGAAGGTTCGCATCAGCCATTTCCCCAACGCTTACAACATCCACACCTACTGCCTCGGACACACTCAGTAGGTATCACCATAGCTAGAGAGCAGCTGTTGTACTGGGTAAACACCTTTGTGCGTCCAAGACCTGGGGATTGTGGGTTGTGGAGCTCCAGAACTTAAGTCACGGACCGTCAGCTGTGTAGCCAGGTCAAGATGTGAACTGTTTACTTGGTACATTTTCGAAAAGCAGTCTTTTCCTTTGATGATAAGATTAGTATTCTAGCGTTGATGAAGGTTCAGATAAATTTGCCCTGTGTTGCCCAAATTATTTGCCACAGTTGTGATTTTTGCATACGTATTTGATAATCTGTCTTGATGGTAACCAGTATTTTGTACGCAAATTTGTCCTTTTCTTCTGATCCATAAAATTTAATTATTTGCACAGATGTTTTTTCTAGAATTTGGCAGTAGGTTTAAGATTCTGAAACAAGAGGGAATTCTGGTCCATTGTCATTACTTTCACAGATTGGCTGCTTCAGTAAATTCCAAACTCATTGAATTTGATCGAGTTCATTTCTCATGTGACATCTATCTTCTAATTGTATGAGGAAAATATTTGATACAGGCATAATTGTCATATTCCTTTTAATAATGAAATTTGAGGCCTTAAAGAAACACAAAATACATCTTGATCTGTCTGCCCTATAATACACAAGAAGAAACACAATGTGTGATGGCTGAGGAGACAGTTAATGAATTCAAGCAAGAGTTAGGGTTACACAGGGAGCAATGTTGAGGAATGGACGTGATAGGACACTCGTGTCGTTGTAATGATCATCACCACTGACAGGCTATTTTCACATTGCATAATGTGCGTATTTTAAATGACGTAGTTTTAGGGAGCTACACTTACAGCGCTGGCTTCGTCTATTTATGGAGAGAAATTAAAAACCATCACATGGTTTCATGATTTACTGGAGAGGTTCAAACAGTTTGTCATATTTCATGTAGGATCAAGATATAGATGTGACCTTTGACATGTAAATGATCTACCTGAAGGAGAAAGGATCTATGAATTTTAATTTAGGATCTAATTGCCTGTTTACATTCCTTAGCTAGGAGAGGGGTTGAGTGGCAGTTAGCAAACAGAGGCTTGTGTTTTTCCTAGGGAGCCATCCTTTGAGCAACTTATTGGCTTGGCAAGCACATGTGTTTTCTATACGCTTATCAACCACAGCCCTAAAATTTAATTTGAAAAATGTCATGGTGGCAGATGTGGCGTGCTAAGATTGATTGTTTGTTTGTAATTGTTAATTTGATAACACTGTTGAATGTCACTCAGGCTGCTCGCAGTTGATGTGATGTTGTTGCATCTACCAACGAATGATCGTGAAAAATCACATCAGCGGTTGACCGAATCTAGTGTGCAGACTGACAGTCACTCTCCGTGACACTCCAGTCATAATTGTCAACCAAACAGAACAATGGTTTGAAGGTCGATAATCTGTCATTTGGCAGGATAGTCCGACAGGTGCATTTGTCATTGATTACTGAGATATGAATCAGGATATATACATGTGGACAGCGCTAACAATTCGTGAATTTGTGCCTCAAATCAATTTTTACCTCGCATGTCTTCCGATCCGTTTTGGGGTTCTTAAGGGAGTTTAATATATTAGTAATGGTAGAAATGTCTTGAAGAAATTCCCTTTGTTTACTTCCTAAACGGCATGGATGAATGAACAGGTCATTCAGTTTGACTGAGATGACTGTCATGTTCATTATTGAAACCATGTGTAGGGGGATTGTGAGCTCTGTCTACATGATGCCTGCTATAAGACAAAAACCTGGTCTCCACATGCTGTACTAAGTGACATTAAAACAGTGTTCAAGGAGTGCAAAAAAAGCAATAGATGCAAAACTCTGCTAAAAGACCGTGTTGTCTTGCACACAATCCCCTCTTCTGGAAAAAGGCCGATGTTCAAAGATGGTAAAAAATTTGACGAACTGACCGACCGGCTAACAGAGCAATGAAGAGACGGACAGAGTGACTTACAGAGCTACATTTTTTGCAGTGCCTAATATTTGTTAGGGAATATGTTTGATGAGTCAGGTAAATAATAAGCTATACCAAGGGCTGCATGCCCATTGCAAACAGTATGCTGCTTACAATCTTTAGTGCAAATATGATGTTATGACTTGAGGTATGCTATGTATATGGAGCTGTCTTTTGCTGTTATTGATTAATGTCACTTATCTATCACTCTTAACACTAACAATATGAGCCAAAAAGTACTGTAGGAGTATAAATTAGGTGTTGTCATGTTTTGGGGTTTTTTTTGAGGAAGTGTTATTCGAACCATTCAGGCTACATGGGGACTTCACACTTTCGTAGACAAATAAGCCCATTTGCCAAATACCTTTGTGGCCCGAGGGTTGTTCAAAACACCTTTGTGGCCAGGGGGTTGTTTAATCCTAAGTTTTCCTGCGCTCCAGGGATGTAATGTGACAAGTGAACTGTAATGGCGTCGGCTTGACACATTGGCACACCGCTGTCAGTGTTGTCAGTGTAAACGGCTCTGTCTGATTCCGTCCGCCACATCCTCCACTTCTGATTATATTACAAGTGTAGAAACAAACACTGGCTCACCCTCAAAATTTTAGCACCGGTGTGCAATCAGCACTTGTTAATTGACATGTTAAAAATGCTGTGTTTGCAAACATCTCAGATCACAATTGGTGTCCAAGCAATTTGGACTTTTTAGGCTGGTGTCATTATTATTATTATTTTTGGCGCTGTCTTCAAGAGTGTTAAATGGCATCGCAGGTACAAGGTGAAGTGGAAAGGATTGAAATACATAAATATAACATGATGTTTGGAGTTGATTTGAAATATTTCATTTTAGGAGAAAAAAAAGTGAGTGCAAAACAGTTATTTTTTATACATATACATATCCTACTGAAATAGGCATAATTAACTGCTTTTTTTAATTTTCAGATTTGTATCTAGACTGTTATACATAAAGGAAAAAGATGTCATTGTCTCTGGAGGAGGTGTAAGTAGATTATTTATAGTATGTTTGATTTAGTTATTGCAGTTAATTGTTACACTTTCTGTGGTGTATTAGTTAAGCGATATACAAGTTGATGATTCCAAAACTTGGCAACTGTTATAAACTGTATGTAACAGTTTTTCTGTTGACCTAAGCCTAGTTGATGAATTTTAAATATAACCTAGCAGTGAAAATGGAGCAGAAATTGATTCATACTTTATATAACAATAGTCATGATTTCCCTTAAATCCCTTCAAAATTGATTTATCTTTGTTTGCGCCTGTACTGATTTTAATTTGTTAGTCATAAAATGTACCAAAAATCATGGGGCACATGCTGAAAACAGTCTTCAAAGTAAAAGAGGCAAATAACCAAAACTTTGTCTGAGAAATAAATGTAATGTAATAAGGAGATATACTGTTAAAAAAAATTGTATTCTGAAAAGGAGTTTGTGTCTGTACTCCCTCTGGGGATACCACTGACCCTGGGTGCCTCTAAGTGTTCTGGGAAACCACCCCTTCCTCTCAACCTGGGTCCATCCTATCACCATAGCAACCACACACCTTAGTGTAACCAGATAGCTGTGACTCAGATGAACTGGTGCTTATTGCTTCACTCCTTGGGCTTTGTTTCTTCTGTTTGATACATGATACACAGTTTCTGGATCATGGACAAGCCCTCTAAAACACCTGCATAACACACATAATATTACACACCTGTACACACTTTATAACCACCAACTTAAAATGCTTGCCATAATGCTTTGTGGATTCATTATAAACTGCATTTCCAGTCCATTTCTGTTTTTTTCTTTTTTTTTTCGTTCCTGCAAGAAAACGATCAGTATTTAAGTGCAGACTGAATATTTACCTCCTCCATTGTATTGCGAATGATATTTTTTTAAAAGTAAAGAGTGTCATGGAGACAAAGTTATTCATGGACGAAGTGAAACCAAGATAATGTTGAACTTCAAGCCACATCTGTTCCCTGATATATAAACACTTCATTTCCCAAAATAATTTGATCATTTGAAGAGGTATGATTGATACTGTGGAGTTCATGTGATAAGCATTATCATCAACTTACCTGTCTGAAATGGACACCCGTTACCTGCAATCACCGAACAAATATACCTGATTCAAAGTGTTTATCAGTTCTTTTTGATAAATGGGGCAATTTTTGTGGAAGTGGAAATATTGATTATCAAAAAAAAGCCTCACCCAGTTTAACTTAAATGTAAGAAGAGAATGGACAAATGTATCTGTCTGCTTTTCAGATTTACAATAAGGAAACAGCATACAGGTGAACGAATAAAATGGGAATAATTAGCTATGGTTTTAGCCAAAGATATAGAGGATATTGCAATTACAGTTGAATACTGTAAATATTGTTCGAATGAGAGGTGGAAATGATAACTCGCAAGAAGTGAATATATTTTGACAGTATCATGATTTTGTGCATTTGAAATGTTTTAGCAGTAGCCTTTCACAGACTTCTATGTAGCGTGACTTGTATAACAGTTGTTTTGTTGCGCGACATAAGAATGTGAAATTTGACTAAATGCTGACCTCAGATTGGGATGTCATCAAAACAAAATGTTCCTTTCTCATCCTCTGGTGTCTAGGTATGAAATATCAGAATGTGATAACAAAAGTGTTATGAAACCTGTAAAGTTACACTTTTTATCAGTGAACGAAATCCTGACATTTCTCTGTTACGTGAAAAATAAAGTCGTTATTCCACCTCAAACTATTGACAAAGACTTATTGATCAAAACTCATTTGGTCAATGAAAACAAATGAAGAGCACAGGCAAAAATGTAAGAGTTAAGTGAAAAAATGTGAGGAGAAAAGAAATTTACACGGTTAATTAAAATTTGTTCAGAACCCTGAACTAAATCTGTTTTGGATAGTTAACTTAAGCACAGAATTCTACTGGTGGAAATCAGGAGATATGTGACCAAGATCAGGCCATCCTTAAGGATATGTTAATTGGGCATAACCCGACCGACCCTTCCAAAAAGGGCCCTATTCAAGTTTTTATTGGTATTTTGATAAAAGTTTTTTTCTGTCATGTTTCTCTCCATGTTAATTTCTTTGAAATCCCTGTCTTTTTCAAGAGCCAGAAATAAAAAGAAAAATATCCGTTTTGATCGAACCTATTTTTTCTCATAGGCTCAGGTCGTGCCCAACAAGAAGTTTTTTAAGGGTGGCCTCATGAGATGAAAGAGAGGCTGCCTAGCAGTGCCAGCTGACACCTGTAACAGTCAGCCAGTGTGTATGTGTGTGTGCCTACATGGCGGCCAGATCAACCTTTACATGGACCATAGCCCGCTCATGTTTCATTAACTTTTGTTGGAAGGGCAGCAGCTATAACTGATTTCCGGGATAGACATGTTTTGTGCTATGTATGTGCACAATTGAGAAGTTGGGCGGGGGGGAGGGGGGGGGGGGGCTGAGAGGTGGTCCAAGGTGACATAGGTATTAAATGTAGTTCATAGAGCAATACAGCTGTCAGCCCTGTGAGTAAACATAATCACCCCTCCCTCTTCCCATCCACACCCCGCCCACCCTTAATTCTCTTTGTATGCAATATGACTCGAGAGTAAAACCAGCTGGACAATAATACAGGGCCACATAATGAAATTCCCTATTTATTCGAATTTTGAATTTGAATTTTAAATTCATACGCCAGCAGCTAGAAAAAATAAGCTCTGCTGAGATAACATTTACAGGAATTCGTATTTGATGTATGTGCCTTTAGTTTTTGGCATTGGGGTAATATGGATGTACCTTGTTTAAACAAAAACAATTTTAGTGTCTCACGAAGGTGATATTTTACCACAGTACAAGTGTGTAGGTTTGTGAACTTGCAAGCTTTTTGTGTTAAATGTTTGGTACTGATATACTGAAAAGATCAAATTCCATTCATTATTCATCGTAATTCACTCTTTAAGCTGTATTGTTGTAATTTTCATGACGAAAAATGTAATAGTTTATGACGTGCAGCCTATATGGAACTGTGTGGAACTGTATTTTGTTAGCATAAGTATCATCTGAACACCAATGCTGCGTGAATAATAAAGTATTAATTATAAAGTATGCAGCTTCCTGATGGCTTAGTTTAAGCTTTAGAATGCTTCTGTTTTTCTGTTTTTATGCCTTTATTGTAACAAATGAAGAATTCATCAAATTAAAGCTGTAGAAGCCATAAAACGATATAATTATGTATAGATAACTTGTTAATGATGATGTTGATAAGTTGATTTTGTAGGGTAAAGTTACAGAAGTACAATCTTCAGACCTGATCTTACCAAAAGCATCCATGACCAGCGTCATTGTACATTCTGTTATACAACTGATTCATTTTGGGTAAGGACTAATCCACATACCGCTACCTCCACCTTCAGATCTGATCAAACATGATCGACAATTTCTGTGGGAATTTTGCCCAATTAAAATTTGTCTTTCCCACTACGGCAGTGTGAAATAAAATCCCACCACCCTGAGTTTCATATGTGATGTGCCCAAGGACTTTTTTTTTTTTTATGGACAATTGACAGAGTTTTGAAGAATTCTGTAATAAAACAGCTAAGGTCTTCTGATTTAGTTTATGTAGAACTTTACCATGTGTGCAGGAGTAATTTTCACCACTGCCTTCGGCATGATAGATATTTAATACTCCTTTGGCTTTATGAAACTCTAAGGCCCTCCGTGCCTCAGTTGGTTAACGCGCTAGCGCAGCATAATCAACCAGAAGCCTCCCACCAATGTGGTACCTGTGAGTTTGGCTAGCTCATGCTGGCTTCCTCTCCGGCCGTACATGGGAAGGTCTTCCTGCAACCTGCAGATGGTTGTATGTTTTCCCCAGGCTCTGCCCGTTTTTCTCCGACCATAATGATGGCTGCAGTCCTACAAATGAAATATTCTTGAGTACAGCATAAAACACTGATCAGATTAATAAATAAATATAGAACTCTATTTTGACAGTTTATCTGTGTAAACCCATTTCTGTTCAAAAGATTGTTGGAGATAAAATGCTGTAATTGCCCTAAAAATTGGTCCCCAAAATGTACATTTTCAGATGATGAAATATTATTGTAGGTGCTAAAGTGGAATTTACATTTCTCCAGTAGGATATAATCTCATCAGTCCACACAACCTCAATACACAGAACCCTCAGAATTAATCAAAGTGAATAACTTGTTCAAGCATGAAATTTTAGACCAAATGCTGTAAGTTCTTGTGTTAACTTTACCACCAATTTTGCTTGTTTCAAGGATGGGAGCATGAGGTTCTGGGCAGTGGATGGGAAACAGTTGCTCTGCATCCCCAGACCTGATGACCAGCCTCCTGGTGGAGAAGATGTGGATAAGGAGAAGATAACTCCAGCTATTAAGTGTTTATGTTACTCTCCAGCTGAACATTGTCTTCTTGTGGCTTACGATAGGTATGCTTGCCAGTTCATTATTACCAACCTTTACTTGACTTCCTCCTCACATAAGTTGAAACACTATTTTGTTCTTCAGTACAGAAGAGCTGTTTTATTCCTCAGTTCAGGTGATGTCATTGCTTCAGTGCTAAACACTGTTTAACAGCTGTGGTATATTAGCACATCATAAAATCTGAGGTTACTTTGGTTATGCTGAAGCAGTGCCAATTTTTAGATTGCCATTGTGAAGTGGTGTCTGTGTCGTCAGGGTAAGCTTTGTGTTACGGTCATTTGTCCAGTCAACTTAGGCTGTAATTTAACCTTAAGCATTTGTTGACGAGCTGCTGGATTTCTCCTAACCATTATTTCAATATTTCTTGCAAATGAGCACTTCTTGACTTCCTGGATTGTAATTTTTGGTGCAAAACAACTTTTGTTCAAGGTGGTTATGTTGCTGTTGAAAGTCATTGCAAAATTCTATATTGCGGTATGTTTATCGTCCCTCACAGTTTACCATGTCTGCGGATTTACTCATTATCCTCATCCGCAACAGACGGGGATGTGTCCCTCTTCGCTGACCTCAAACAGGAAGTGACCCTAAAACGTTTGCCCTGGGATATCTGCTGTGACCAATCAGATTTTGTGTGGGTTCTTCAACCAATGGAGGGAGAAACAGTCACAGTATGGTCATTCCAAGAGGGTCAGCTGCGTCAGGTTAGCTTTTACTTTTGCTCTTTTCTTGTGATTCAGTGAAAATTTTCATTGATAATTAGACATCAGACATTTTGTACAGTCAGTATTTCTTTTAGGCACACGTTACATCAAAGCAGTATTAAGATTGCCATCCTACCATTGGTTGCAAGATCTTGGTGGCAAGCGTTTGATGTTGCTCTCTCATGTGGTAAATAAATTATGTACATGTAATACATTAAATATATGAAATTTGCTTGGAAACCACTTGACTTTAACCACAGAATAACCAGTATGATAAATAGTACATGTAAAAATTTGTCTGTATAACTTGCCTGAATTCTAGAGGTGATACCTCCTGACACTCTGCTTGCTCCAGTTTCTAATCCACCATCAAGTAAGTTAAAAATTTTTGAGGGTGACATTAATGAACAGTAAAACCAAAACAAAGCAGTGTTCCACCAAAAAAAATCATATTGTTTGGAAGGTGGATTGCCAAGGTCAGTATACATATAATGCCTCATTTACCGGTAAGGTGGCAGGTGGGGCTGAACTCAGGTATTTTCAGCTACCTGGCTTATTGTGAAGTATTTCCTTTTGAGTTTCTTGATAAGTTTCTTAATGACTGTGTTGTCGTAACAGTAAGTAAAACATATTAAAATGATTTTTTTCACAGTTGTCTGTTCAATGAAACATTCACTACGTTTACATTTGTGTGGTAATATTTTGATCTGAAGGTGTTCACAATGTTGGAAATTTTTATGCTTAACATACATGCTGTGTCATGAAAGAAACAAAAATAACTGTCAAAAATGAATAAGCTGAAATGCTAAGTTTTCTGTGGTCAGCTACATGCATATGCATGCTAAGTGCACATGTATAATGCATTTCCATGGAGATATATGAATTAGTTGTGTGTTTCCATGTTCCTGACAGTGGACTTTATCATAGCTTATTTTTATCCACAGGTGACAGATCCGACTCAGGACGCTGTGGCACTTGTTGAGAAGGTAAACAGTAACTGGATGTTTTTCAAAGGTAAATCTGTTTCTTTACCCCCACCCCCATCCAAAAAAAAACAACAAAACAACAACAACAAAGAATGAATTAATAAACATTTGCAGAGAAAGCTTAAGGGAATAGATGTTCTGTTTTTGTTTGTGTCACACATTCAACAATGCTTTTGAAGAGTCTCTTTGACATGTATGAGGACGTTGCATTCGGTGAGTTTCCAAGACATACACACCTACAGGCCCTTTCGGTATAAAAACGGACAATAACGTTGGTTTTAAAAGTACTGATTAGTTGCTGGCCCCAAAGGCCCATATAGAAAAATTAGCCACCTTCGTAGTACACGTGGTGTTAAGTAACAATAAGAAGCTCCTTCAAAAACATTCATATCTGAATTAAATAACTTTACATAAAAGACAAGTAGCAATAGATAGAAAACAGTCTTTTAGAATAGTAAGTATTGCTAGTGTCACAGTAACCACTTCAATGCTTTTCAGTCTATCTTCAAATGTCCACTCACAACATTGTGATGACTGAAATATTACCAAAGTGCTCGCAAGCATTGATCCTTCATTCATTCATTCATTCATTCATTCAAACTTCAGTTTTTTTAAGTTGAGCCAGGTGGTTATATCAAATAAAAACATAACTTTTTGTTTTACTTATTTCAGAATCACTTTCAGTGGAAAATATATTTGCTGTTTTACGGAAAGCTGGGGTGGACAACATGAAGGAATATCTAGAGCGGAAGCAACAACGACTTGGTGGAAAGGGCCAGCAGGCAACAGCTGAAGGTGTTTCTCCAGCCAAAAAACTTAAAGCAAACTGATGGAGATCAAAAGAATGTTGACATGGAATCATGCACAGAAGTGTTAAGTCATCTGTGACGTTTTCTGTACACAGAAGAAATGTACAGTGTGAGAAAGACAGGACTTCAAACGTGTCAAAAAACTTTCGTTTCCAAAGATTCTTTTGTTGTTGTTGGTTTTTTTTAGTTTTTTTTTTTTTTTTTTTACAAGCATAAATCCTTGGCATGGAACTGAAAATTAATCATTTCATGATTAAAAGGATCATTGTGTCGATCCAGAGGGTGTGACATTTATTGTGCAGTTGACTTATCATTCCTGCGGGTCAGGTATGGGTATAGTTTCTACTGGGATCTTTTTTTTTTTCATACAGTAAATCAGAAACCTAGTTCTGCTGGGGTCATGCTCATACAGAGCATGTAAAGTCAGAAAGTTTATTTCAAACTGTGCTCAATTCAGGAAATATGATCAAGCATTTTAATGGCAAAAATGACAAGATGTGTGCATCAGTAAATAAAATTCAGTTTGAAGGTTAACCTTTCAGATCATATCTGTTTCATGTCATTTGATTTCACTAGAAATCTAGTCCATAAAACATTCATTTCGATACTAACAGTTTGAAGTATTTGTTTTGGTGGAAAAAAATTTCTTCGAAAACATGTAATCATTTTGAGGTGGAGATTTCTGTAGTGTGCAAAGTGACCGTCATTAACTTTGAACTCCTGTGGAAGCGGGATTTTCCGATCACACGGCATGTGGGGACTTGGTGTCATTAAGTAGCGGAGAAGGCCGGTGTGGTTGGTTTCGCTTTCTAACATTCGTTGAAACCACTTGCCTTCCACCAATAGGGCGTGCATATCTGTACGCCTCGTGTGAAATTTCGTCAGTAACTTGTCAAAGGTGATGGCTGACCCCGGACACTCCGGTGTCCACCGTGCATAAAACTGACGGCCATCGTGTAGGCCTGAGTGAAAAATTCTTCTGTATCTGTAAGAGAAATCGTTCCTTGAGAGATGTGTTTGCAAAAGAGACCCTAGCGGTTGTCCTATTCAATAAATTTAAAAATTTTATTATGAGAGTTCAGTTGTTTGTTGTTTTATTGCATAAAGAACTGCGTTTGATCAAGCTTGAGTTCCTTCAACCATAACCTCTGCAGAGTTTTGGTCTTCAGTGTGGTGCAAAACCACCAGTGAAAAATAGATAACATCAGAGCGGTTAATATATGTTGTACCCAATTTCTTCTTGTCGACTAATATGTGAGGCAAAGCCTTCTCTTTGAAAGAAGAATTTAGAAATGATCGTCATAAGGGTTCATAGATGTCACTCCATTAGGCTTGCAAACACAAAGCCTTAGAAAAGAAGTCCACTTGTATAATTAGCTTCAAAACCGTGCATGTTCTACGATGTTTCGTCCGAACAAATCCAAAATTAAGTGGAATATGCTAGTTTACATTAACTGTAATTCCAGCACAGTCTGCACTGGTGAAGATCAAAGCGTGAACAGTTAGTAATTCTATTGTTACCTTCGAGAACGACCTACGCCTACTGCATAAAGGTTCTCACACGCGATCAGTATCCTTGCCAGTTTTACCTGCAATAAATTAGTGGACAACCTGTCTTAGGTGTGTGTGGAGGGGTTTGACCGAACTCAGTTCTTGGCTTTCTGCATCGGTTGATGATGTTGATTTTGCACGTACCCCTTCATTCACTGGCTCACAATGAATTTGAATGAAAATCTACCTAAATCTTCTTTGGTGCTGATGCCTCGCTGTCCATAACATGGTTTGGTCTTACGAAACAAGCTGAAAGAAGGTCGGTAATTTCTAAAACACATAATTAACCCAGCTGAGCGCCCTCATATATATATGTTAAAAACCGTGAGTGAGGCATTTTAAGCACCAATGAAATATATAATAAATCTTTTTCTTGACCATCATGGTCTTAATTTAAACAGCAACACATCAAGTTGACCAATAAGCGATCTCAAGACCCGAGGTGTATTTTCTCATCTACACTGGCTAAATTAAAAGGGAAATACTAGTTATCTAGCGCTATGCAATGGCGTCCTGCAGTTGCTGATAGCCCATAAAACGTGGTCACAGTCCTGTGATATATTCTTGAGTATACGTCGTGAAACACCAGTTAAAGAATTATGATGTCTTGGGACGTATTTTATTAAATTTTATTATTTTATCATCGATATAAGATGTCAATACATTTTTCAGAGTAAGGCCTTAAACACACAGGGCGAAAGCCACTCCTGTATAGCTATGTGATCTCGAGACAACAGTTAAAACCATTAGCCCTTGATAAATGACTATTTGCGCGTTCGAATCCAACCCTCGCAGATCGCTATTTGTCCGTGTAATTTGTTCAGGAAACTGTCAGAATGGGGGGAAAAAGGCTCTCAAGCGATAGTCAGGAGTCTATAGAGTCATGTGACTTGAAATGTATACCATCAATTTCCATGATGCTGGCCAGGTGTTGTGCGTGGATTCCCTTCATTCCGTTCTGTCCAGATTCCCTTCGCTCTCCAGTTTCCCCTCGGCTTTGTTGGGCTTCCTCTCAGCTCTCTTTGGTTCCCTCTGTGCTTTGTCCCGTTTCCTCGACCCGTAAAATTGGCTTTAAGGAAAAGATTTTCGGGTTTTGGCAATGCAAAATTCTATATAATATGTCTTTCTGGTAAATATGCGTTTGGACTGTATAATTCCATGAGAGTGCATACACGTTATCGCTCGGTGAACATGCACAGTTAATCCTGTATGGTCTAGGTATTATAATGAAGGTATATACTTTATTACTTACATGCCACAATACTAGTCGTATCTATCGAGGAGTGCATTGGATTGTCTTTGATACCGATCAAATAAATACACGTTTGATTATGACCAATTAATTCGTCTTCATTTTGTCTTTACTTAATAGAGTTAATTACTGCTGTATATTATATTAAATCTCTCGCCCATGCATTGCATATGCAATAGATTTCTGTCGTTGTAGGCACTTCTATCCTTAACATATTTACACTGGATACTTATGGTATACCGCTCATCTCCCCAATACAATCATTAACACATATACACACTAACGGTATGTAGTGAATGTTGGAAGAGTAGCGGTTTTCTTCGCACAGTACCGAGGTAATTGGTAAGTGTATATACACATTATTTTCACCACAGCTGGAAACTATTGATTTCGGACAATTTAAAGATGGTCTGTATTTAGCGAAAAACAAGCCCTCCATTCAGGGTTTATGTCCACATATAACAAAGATGTGTTTCCGTTAGACTATAGCCTTCTCTTAGCATTTTGTTATCTCTTGTTTGGATTGCTTGGTAAACAAGAGAGTATTTTTCTTCGAGAGCCTGTCTCCACGCGTCCGTATTGTGAAAACACGCGCGCAGTTGCTATCTGTTGTCAGTAGCCTGGTCAGAGAGGGTTACCAGCACGACTTGGGGATAGGCGAACCCGGGTGCTGTTTTAACTGCTAAAACTAAAACATTAATAATTGAAAAAAAACGTAAAATAGATGAAACAGTGCGCACGAGTGCAGGGAAATTAGTGTTTCTAGGGGCGTGGCTTTTGTGTTAGCTTTAGAATTATATACAATATAAAACATCATGGCACATGTCATGTAAAAGGCAATATATATATTTATACAGGACTATATACATGGTTGTGCTACGGGATTTGAATAATTTTGTTAACTATCAATGCAGGTATGAGCAATGAATATGAGCATTATAATACAATTTACGTGCACGAATCCTACGATTCAGGTATTTTTGTTAATACATGTATATTCGTAAAAATGATTTTACATTTTTAAAACAGTACGAAAAAAATTTGCCGATGTGACAAACAATGCATCGGAAGTTCCAGTTCGACGCATGATTACTCGTTAACCTATTTTTTCCATATAGGCCTAGTACTGGTTTATTTCACCCTGCTGGCTTGCACAGATCACAAACCGACATCTTGTCAAAACAGACAGTTTTTAACGGAACCGGGCATGGTCAGTATAGACAAGTTTACTGAATATATATGTTACTTCATGTGACTTAAAAGGTATCGCATATGGTATATATAGAAAGTATTTTTCATGCATTTATTTCAAGTAAGATATATATAGAATATATTATTACTGTGGATATTTTTATGTTCCTTTCCTTTAGTTTGGAATATACAAGAAATATTTTACCAACCATTTCGTATAACAAAATCCATGCATACATGACTTGGCTTACTGGTGGGCCTTTCCAAGCATATTCTATATAGTCATATTTTCAACGACTGTAAAAAGATATTTTCCATTAAAGATTATTTAATTACGAGAAAATGGAAGATGGTCTTGTTTGTATACATATGTTGCTTCCATTGCATGGCACCCAATTTTCTACGAACGACAGAATAAATGTCGTGTGACATGCTGAATGGGGTAGCATATAATGTATACGGATAAATATTAACTATATCCATGTATCTGTGAGTGATCCATAGAGGGTTTGTATCTGATTCGGAAAAGTAACTGTATTAACTGCGCACGTGTTTGAACCAAGCTACAATTATGCCCTGGTACGTCTTAAATAAAATTTTAAAATTTTAACATGCTCAAACCTCTCGCAAGATATATGTTTTCGCTCAGTTTGTAGGCATTGGCGTTGGGTTTATTTGTGTAGATAGATACTATTAATTTTATAAGCCTTTACATTTAAGATCTATAATTTATGAGAAAACGGCTTTAGGACAGTTGTATATCAAAATAGTACACCGTCCATACATGCGTGCATATTATTATTTGATTGGTGTTTATCATGCCATATGTATACTTTGTGATTTACCATTTATATATTACATTGGAGGAAGTAAACATTTATGTTTGTATATTGAGTCACCAGCAAGATTCATACATATATGACAATAAATGAAATATTAACTAGGAGAATACTGGCGGGGATAAAGTCCTGTCAGGACTTGACTTGTCCTCTGTAGGATAATGTGTGGCGGCAATCAAGGTGTAAATATACAAAATGGTTTGGATTATAATAATAAGGTAAAATTCCTTGTGTTATATTGGCGGAAAAGAGAAGATAAAAACGCTCTGAATATAATAATATCGTTACAAAGAAAATCTTGCACGGCTGATTTAAAATGAGGAATGGACACAATGAATTTTAATTTCATCGGCAATCTGTTCCACTCCAGACGTCCTGTTACGGCGAAATATAGAGGCATTATTGACAGATGAAAAGGTGTGTATAGATTCAGATATTGAGATCGAATTGGATAGGCGTGTATCTCAGACTATATTGTGAAGAAGTTACGAAATTTAAGAGATAAGTGAGCGTGATACATATATTTGTGGACGAGAAGAAGACTGGAATATTGGTTCAGCTTTAAGGGCAGAAGTTTAAGAGATCGAAAAAGACGACCCGTATGAGCTAACCTGTCACGAAAGGGGATAACACGGACTGCTCTTTTTTGCAATAAGATGAGAGGCTTAAGGTAAGGTGAATAACTATTTTTCCATAAGGCATTTGCATAGGAAAGATAGGGGAAAATTGAAGACTGATACAGAATAAACATTGTTTTTTACTGTTCACTGTTTTTTAGGTGTTATAAAATGCCAATAGTATGAGAAAGTTTTTTTGAGATGTATTCAGTATGGGCTGTTCAGATGAGTTTACAGCTGAAAGTTATACCAAGAAATTTGAACTCTGAAACAGGCATTATCACGGACCCATTTTCCACATGGGATATATATCAAAGCTTAGGCTCAAATGTGCAATGGGCAACGACTTGGAGAGAGTTTGAAAGATAGTTTCCAAACCAGTCGATAGTAATTGATTGGAAACCGTAATGACGAAGTTCAGAGCGCAAAATTTGGTGATTGACCATATCAAATGCATTGGATAGGTCTAAGAATGTGTGAGTACGACGTAGTCTGAAGTACACCAAACCATGAATGCAGGGGTTGGTATACTGTGTGTGTGCATATAGGAGCGCTTGATATACTTGTAAGTAAATAAAATTGTAGGAAACAGTTTCGGTTGTTGAACTTATTATGTATCTGTTTGTTTGAGCACAATTTAAGCCGATCTGGTTTTGTCACCAAATTATAGTCATGCACATATAGCGTTATTTAATATATGTGTATTATAATTTCAGCACAGACATTATTTGCTCTGAGTATTTGCGTTCAAAAAAAGGAAGTCTCCCAATTCTATATGTATGATGTTCTGATGCAAAGTATACCATACCCCATATACGAGTTTGATGCTTTGCACATGTCACTATTAGCAGAATGGGCGTGTGGGTGCATGCAAGCGTGTAACTGCCGAGGTATGTAGTATTGTGGGGTCTAACTCTACGCAGTCACCAAAGATGTACGGTAACTAGCAATTCACACCTGCAATTTAGGTGCGGAATTAAAGTGTATGGTGGCGCAAAGGTAAATGAGGCGGTGGGCCGGGCCATAATAACAATATTGTAAAAGGTCCCGGCATAGAGTATAGGACGAATCGTACCGCTAAGCCTGCTGTGATCGGGCCGGCACGTGCAGGGCGTGCGAGCGGCACGCTTTTGGTCGCGTGTGTTCAGAGAAGCGTGGCCGAGGAAAATGACCCCGGCATTGAAGGCCATTGCGTCGCGAACTCCGCCTCTGACCAATTTTAGTCTTAGTGTTTGGCGTCCGCAAGTCAACATTCCATACAGAGAAAGCCATCAGCGTGTGATTGGGGTTAAATCATTCTTAGCTGGGCTTGAGTAATTTATGGTGACACCTTTCTCTTGTGTATGCTTATTACCACGTGCCTGGTGACACACAGGGGTACCGACGCACTCCTGCTGGTATTATCATGTACCTGTCAACATGCATGCTTTCTTATCCTATCCTTTCCTTTCTGCTTCATCGGCTTCAGGGTACACTTTACATGTCCCTCTCTGCCACCTCATATTCAGCAATTCGAAATCCACCCAATCATAGGTCCTTTACACTGGGCAATATATACACTGCGCAATACACACGCATATAAATACAGCACCCTTTCCTATAGGCTCTTTATAGGGCCTATATATATGTCATGGTTTTTGAGTCACAAGTTTCTGCAGCGGTCAATCATGCTTGACCATGAGTATAATACATGAAATATGTGTGCACCCTTCGATGTAGCCGACAAGGCAACACCTAGAGCAAAGCAGGCACTGGCATAGGCTTGACCATTTAGCGTGCATGTATATATGTTAAATTTTGTACCTTACATGCATGCTTGACATTATATTAATTGATAATTGTTTCAGTCATATATAGATATTTATACGTCATCACTATACTATTCAACGCATATGAAAAACGAAGCTAATACTGTACTGAAAACAAAAACTTTGAATTATTTTCGTTTCGATTAACCTAGTGCACTTAAAAATGATCTGCATGACTATGAAAAGGTTACAAATATACGCATTTAATTATCAAAGATAATAAACATAACTTACTCATACACTATACCATAATTACGGAATATATACATATATATTTTTCATACAATTATTTCATAAAAAATAATATAACATATTATATTTATTTATTTATTTGATTGGAGTTTTACGCCGCACTCAAGAATATTTCACTTATACGACAGCGGCCAGCATTATTGTGGGAGGAAACCAGGCAGAGCCCGTGGGAAACCCACAACCATCCGCAGGTTGCTGACAGGCCTTTATAATACATTATATGCAAAGCTTTTACGTACACCTAGATTGTATAAATTCTTACACGTATACTGCCTTTAGCAATATGCCATGCATGCAGGTATATCCAAATGTATACACACTTCCACTATACTTACTATACTTATTATAAATGTATATATCCACATATACAACGTACAATTACCTAAAATATTAAAGCATAAGTATTCGAGCAAAGGGAAAAATACATATTTGTCCACATATAGGTATAATATGCATTGATCGTTAATAATTCAAAAAATGTGTTCTGTATATTTTTCATCTAAATAGGTTTCTGACTTATTAGAATTGCTTTGCACGTGTGTCGTGTAAACCAGCGAGTTATTTTATTCGTAAGAGAAAAAAAAAACCCAGTTACTAAGAGCCGGATTGCCCAGCTATTAAAATAAGTATGAAAAAACAGCAAACCGATATCATGAAAGTATAGCTATTGGTTTCATTTTTCCATTTGAATACATGGGTTTTCAGGAGTGAAATATAAATATTGTATGGCCCTCTTTGCAGGTGTTTCATTGGTATTGGCATTTAAATTTAAGACAGAATATAGCCTTTTTAAAATGTACGGTCTTCAACAAAGTCATAAAATTGCAGATGGCTTTGAATATGGGGAGTCCAGTTGTATATATATATTCAGTCGCGGTTTATCTGGCTGGATAGGCGATCTTGTTTGAAAAGGAGTTCACTGAGGAGTGATGATTGCATGGGACTGTGAATGTAGACGCGCACATAACATCTTGTATAGAGCGCGGGGGTTCGGCTGTGAAATAAACTGACAAGGCAACAGCCGGCAGGCAATAAATGACATTTCTTCTCGTGCGTGACTTAGGCAAGGCAGATTTGCATACACTTCAACCCCAGTTCCTAATCCAAACGAAGAATGCCCGCATTCAAATGAGGCCTCCAAATGTTGCCACACAGGGAGCGTAGTTTTGTTGTTACCAAGACAGTCTTAAGACCCGTGCTAAATAAACATAACTACTCGTTATGCCGACTGTCACATAAAGCTTTACAACAGCATGACGGGTGCACTGGGACGGAAGCAATGCGTAGAGCAAACGCACATGTATTTTGGCATTGGTTGTTCTTCTTTTCCTTGGTTTTTTTTTTAAAGCTTGAACATAAATTTAAAGGAGTGAGGGTGTTTGGTGGGAGGAAGAAATCATAAAAAGAAAAACGTCTTGCCATTTGAAAATAATGATTTTTAAATGCAAATAGGGTAGCTCTATTGTATAAAAGAAACTGAAAGTTTAACTTCCATTGTAGAGTCCTCCCGTGCGACATGCAAGCCGTCGCGCTACTACTACAGGCTATAAAGCTGAATGTACCAGCACGCCAAGCGTGCATGATGCGAGACTTGACTTCGTGCCATAAAACATTCACACTTATTTTCTCTATAGACGGCGGGCTGTTTATCATGGCTCACGACAAACAATGGACTGTCGACAGAAGACGACGTGTTCATAGCACCCTACGCAAGCTAGGTCCCGGTTTTGCAGGCGCGATAGTTTGTGGTAGGATATAAGGAGGCGTGGATTGCTTAGAACAGGGACTTGATCAGCGTCAGATGTAAAAATATACTTGGATATCTTTACCAGGATACGTGTAACTGTTTGTGGATTCCAGGAGTCCAAATCAGACATAAACACCCATATATAAAGATACACTGACAGACAGACATAACTGTGTATGCTTGTGTGTCAATGACGTAAGGAAGCATTTGAAAATATACTTTCACATAATATGGACCTGTATATACATTTGCATACACAACACATGTTCTTATGTACAATGTCGCAGGACGTACAATATTAGGTATTAGACCAAATTTACAACCATATAAATATTTATAAATGCATGTATATATATATATATATATATCCATTATTCGTATTCAGGTATATGCATTTAATTCTAAAATGCGAACTTTCTTCTGTTCGTTTATTGACTCGTTGCTGTTTTCCTCCCAACGCTCGAGTTCCAGGAAAATAAATAAGTTAGAACAAACCACTATATATGCCCATACACAGGTCTGATCTCTTAAACTTACTGGTGAAAAGCTATGATCTCAGAGTATATATGTTTTAGTTGTCTTCAATTTTACTAAATGGTCCCTATACTCACTATTATGGCTGTATATGGAGACATATGCACTATGTGTAAGACCTGTAATATGTATGTAAGATATACACACATGTATAGTATACAAGGTATATTTGTCGCATTTCTGTTCGAGCGTTAATGAAGTACAATTTGATTAATTTTGAAGGAAAAGAAAAAAGGGAAAAAATATGTAAAAAGAAAAAAAAAAAACCCGGGCTCTGATTCTTTATCCGGAAAATTAATCGATGACAAAGAGGGGATTTGTACCGGTTGAGGCTGTAATGTGAAATTAGGGGAAAGGACGTTGAATTTCCAAATGCCTTGCCTTAGTGGGGGATCGATTGACGGTAATGAGAGAAGAGGGTTTGTGTGAGGGAAATCCCCTTTTTAATGACGGCTAAATCCTCATTACTCGCCAGCTTCCGTGTCGCATTTGCTAGAGAACTTTCCTCTTACTCCTATAGTGCATAGATGCAAGAAAAACCCCGACTGGATTCAGCAGCCACGGCGCATGCAGTGTCAGAAGAACTGGACGAGGCTGAAACGTAGTTATATAACTATATATGAAGAGAAAATTCTGTATTTGCTATGTATGGCCTGTAACAGCATGTGGAATGGCTAACACGAAATTTAATTTAAAACATGAAATATATATAATGACGAATTTCTTTGGCAAAAATTAGAAAAGTGTATATCTATTTTATAATAGGTCCAGAATTTTAGAAATTCTGGCAAGCATGTATGACGCTAGGACTACACTGTAAATTTCGATGTTTAATTTATAAACACTTTTATGTATCAGACATTAAACACTTGGAAATTATAGCTTTATAGTATACGCTAATATACATGTTTTACATACTAATGTTTAACACTTGAATTTTGTGCATATTTATTAAACACGCCTGTTTGAAGTTTAATCACCCATTAAATGCGTTGGGCGTTGGTCAGTTTACCGTGTATATTTTGGCCTCTTTATACATAAACTGATACACTGTCAAAGTATAATGGAGGTACCTAGCTATATCCGCGCAATATATTTTCTTGTGTATGCTGAATTGACTAACGTTCTCTTGCAATGAATGAATAATGCGTTACCAGTTTGCCCTCAAAACGTCATCACAAATGTAGGTATGAAAAATAAACTACAATTCACGGACCCACATTCGTTTAGACGGGAAAGGTTCCTGATTCAGAAAAAAAAAAAAAAAGAGAGATATAAAATATTGCAGAGTATGATTTCCATTAACTTTGGTGAATAATAAGTGAACACCTAATTATTTATTAATTTCGTTGTTGTTTTATGCCATATATACCCAAGAATTTCTCATTTGCAAGTCTACACTGGCTCTCAGTTTTATGGATGGTGCAATGTGAAGTGTACGAGGTATAAACCATCGACCTTTGGCAAAGTCGTTACGGGCTTTCACCTGTTACGGGCATATATATGCGTGCACGCAATACAGAAGGGAGACAAGAACTCTTCAATATTCAGTAAATCATAAGGATTTGCTTACAGTTATGTTCAACATAAACAACTAGACTTTTTTGCTTCTTCTCCCGAATGGAAAAGAAGACAGATCTGTCAAAATTCGAAGCCGACAATTAAATATTACAGTGTACATAATAAAGCTTTAAGTATGGGTTGAAGTTAAAACTGGCCCCTCTTGCTTTATTTTGTATACGGCACTGCATGTTTTGAGCAAGTAATGAAAAAGAAGCTTTCAGTTGCACCTGTACTTGGTTCAAGGGAGGTAAATGCAATATGGAAGCCTTTGGTCTATGACCGTTATCAGTTATTTCCCTTCCTTCACCATTCGTGAGCGTAGGTCTACGTAGCATATAGAAATGTCTCGTGTTTATGTTAACTTGACTTTACTTTAAAACAATTAAATCTAATTCAAGTTAACACATGTCACTCAGATATTATAACATTTGAAAGTAAAACTAATGATGTCTCAAAGAAGCTGCCCAGTGTACAATTAAGTAGCCTAGATCGTTGTACTACAACTTCTAGCAAACACACGTCACAGTATCGGGATATGACTACATTACGAGTCAGCTGATCGATTTTGATTTACTAATAAACATAAATTGTTCAGAAAGTTTTCAAGTATCAGGAAATAAATCATATTTGAATCATAAACTTAAGTTTTTAGGCCTCACAGAAATAAATGAGAAATTGTGCTCAGTTTTAGCTCAGAGACACTCTAACTCAATGCAAATATTTTATATAGGCCTACATAGGACATATGTTTACATACAAAAGAATTTTCCCCAGCGCGTGATTCTAACAACTATTAACCTGATATGTAGAGACACTTGATTAAATTCTATAATTACTAAAAGCTTAAAGATATGAAGGATATCTCAGATGGAGATACCACGA
Source organism: Acanthopleura granulata (assembly GCA_016165875.1). Lineage (NCBI taxonomy): Eukaryota > Metazoa > Mollusca > Polyplacophora > Chitonida > Chitonidae > Acanthopleura > Acanthopleura granulata. The sequence goes on along the minus strand of JABBOT010000001.1, from coordinate 31,503,432 downwards.
AGGTCCCACTACTTTCGGCGGGGCTTTACAGATATTTACACGGATCTGTAATTTAACTTTTTTAAAAATACACTTATCAGCACTACAAATTAAAACGTATACCGTGTGAACAAGGGGTGTCTCATGCCGTCACGTTAAATTTTACAATTCATGAGTATCTCTTCATAAAACTAAGTTATTTTTGTCTTGTTTCACGCACTGCAGTGTTCTGAAAACTCACATCTCGAAAACGGCGTTTCGCACACACCATCATATGCACTTTAATCTTAGTCAATCTTCCATTTCTTTGTGTGCTTAAGGGTGAATTTTGCTTATATGACTTTCAAGCACAGCTATGGCAAAATCTGATCACATTAACGTAAAAATGTGATGAGTTTATTTTCAGAAATGGGCGCTACTTAAACTTGATCACGCACAGCACGGTAAACATCAAAATGGCCGAACACTCTTTGTTTCCAGCGTTAAAGTGTGCTATACACCGTGTACAAAATTCCACCGTATTTTAAAATCTTTGTTGTAAACAGCTTTTCTTAGGTGGCAAATTCTAAATACGTAACAGATCTCTTGAAATGTCATTAAATACGTGCTTGGCAGGTAAAGTTAAAGCATATACATCGAAATATATACGAGGTTATGCAAGTTGTTAGAGCTGAATTTCTCAACGTCTCGTATGAATCATTTGTTTTCTATTAATTTAAACGTATTTCAAGGATAATAAATATGGCCGTGATAAAGTTCAGATACCTGAGGATTTATTTAAATTCTTTTTTCAACTGAAACGGTAAAAGTATTCATTTGCTATCAGTTTTTAAAAAGTGCAAGAAACACAAAACTGCAAAACGATGAAAAACATTTCTCGCACCGTGTATGTGAATTTCGTTGACGTCCGCGCGACGTACATATATGCAGACGCGATCTCGTGGCTTTTTACTTCTCTCTCAGCTTCATCTGATAAGAAGATTACAAGATGTCTCAACCTGGTTCAAGAACAGCTAGTCCACCTCGGTCAGCCCCTAGGTCTGCACCAAAGGCTGCACCCCCGAAGAAGAAGCGTACGCCTAGACCACCACCAACCCATCCACCCTACGTTGAGATGGTCCGCACTGCCATTGCCACTTTGAAAGAGCGCGGAGGTTCATCTCGTCAAAAGATTCTGGCCTACATTACCGCCAACTACGATGTCGGAAAGGAGACTGCTCAAATCAACGCTCGTCTGCGAAATGCCCTGAAATCCGGAGTAGAAAAAGGATTCTTGTTGCACAGCAAGAAAGGCACAGGAGCTACGGGATCATTCCGTGTTGGAAAGGCTCTACCAAAGAAGAAAGGCAAAGCATCACCTCGCAAGAAGGGCAAGTCTCCAAGAAAGAGGAGGGCAGCAAAGAAGAAGTCTCCTCGCAAGTCTGCCAAAAGGACAACAAAGAAAGCCCGCAGATCTCCCAAGAAGAAGGCTGCGAAAAAGAGGACTGGGAAGAAAGCGGCCAAGAGAAGGTCTCCAAAGAAGAGGGCTAAGCCAGCAGCACGCCGCCCCAAGGCTAAGGGAAAAGCCCGCCGTTGAGAAACAAATCTACCTCCGGTATTTCCCAACTTTCCAAAGGCCCTTCTCAGGGCCAACCACGTCTCCCGAAAGAGGACTTTCAATCTGAGCACTAACTACAAATCGCCCCTTCGCCCAACACCCCCCACCTCCATACTCCACTACTACTTTACATCCAATTTCAGCAAATGCAATAAAACTGTATTACGTCATCATACATAGTAATGAAATAGAATAATTTTTATATAATAATTGAAATTTTTTGTAAAACTACATATAATTTTAACATTAACATTTGAAATCTTTTATGTATTCATTTATCTGATAGGTTTTACGACCTAAGATTATTTCACATATCGGCCATACGCAGAGCCCGAGGAAAACGACCATCCGCAAGTTGCCGACAGACATTTTTCACACCACTGACCTTTGGCAAGGTGCTGAAGAGCTTTTCCACATGTGACGTACAATGTTAGTGGTAGTTACAACAAGGCTGCGGAAACGACCCCAGGAGCGTTGTCAATCGCCAACAGTGGGAGCGGCATAATGTACAAATTATCTGATAGTAGTTGGGTTAAAACATGCACTTTCAGTGAGATTTAGTCATGACAAATAGCTATACCCTAATTCCTTTCTGAGACACCTGATCTACCTTTTTCAGCCAACATACATGTAATGCTAACCAAGGATACAAAGTTTCTTTTTTCTCCCATGATCAGATCGTCTAATGACCAACATATCCATATGCTTTCTTTTCAATAAAACTGGGAAAGACATGTAATATTTGCTTTCAGCAGGACTAATACGTGTCCCAATAATTAGAAGAATCATGGTACATTAGGTGTTTCATTTTACAATGTTGGACGGAAAACATGCCCACAGCTATATAAACTAATGCCGACACACGAGTTTTGGTCATTGATCCAGTTACTTTCACCTCTTTAGACTTCAGTCAGACGGGGAAGAATATAAATGTATTAACATTGGTATGTACCACAGCCGATCTCATGTTACTGTTTATAACACAATGCCTAAGCGATATGCCAGGAAAACAGACGTGACCACGGTTTGAGAACGAAGCTAAACTTAAACTTTTATTTCTTTTCTCACAAATCGAAATTTCACCAAAATGTTATTTATTTTGCCAATTTATTTTAATTCCTTTCCAAAAGCCTTCACCCTAAGCCTTATACACACCCAAGCACAAACCAACCAGTGTGGAAACGGGTGATTTTAAATATAAGGAAAACATGCAAAGCAATCTCTCTATTAATGAGAATTTTGTTATATATATCCGAACCGTGCTTTACCATTAAATCTTGCATGTAAAATCATTATCGGATCCATTTTGATAACTGCGATTTGAGTTGTCCATATTATGATTGAAACAGGTCACAGTTATGGCCTAATCGTTAACCTGTCCACTGTGTACCGGTATGTTTTTTTCACACATGGAAGTTTTCATGGCTGTAATGGCTACAGATCCCATATCACAATTGTCCCGGCCCTGGGACCTGTTTCACAAAGCAATTTTGGGCTTTAACCCAAAATTGTAATCCAAATTAAAAGGTGAAATACAAGTGTCATAAGGCTATTTTAGCCAAATTTGAGCATCCACAATCAAATATTTTGTTGTCTACAAAAGATAGAGGTTTTGGGCTTTAGCCCAAAATCGCTTTGTGAAATAGGCCCCTGATTTCTCGGCTACGTGCAGAGCTGTCAACCAGCATCATTGCCAGCCTCTTGTGTCTATTCTCTGTATATTCTCCGGGCTCTGAACGGTTTCCTCTCACCATAATACTGGCCGGTGTGTTATAAGGGAAATATTTTTGAGCATGGCGTAAAATAAAGGAAATACATGTACATTTAAATATGTAAATATTCTGTAAGTTCAACATGACAATGTAGTGTGAATCTCGAGGGCACAAACATTTTTTCTTTATACACGTGTACCAGTGTTCTTAAAAACCACAGCAGGATATCCTTGGCTGTGGCGACATAGTGGCTAGAACGCCTGTCTCGTAAACGTTAGATCCAGGGTTCAATCCCGAATGGAAGGTCGTAGTCATTCTAAAGTCATTCGGTAATCTTGGCTCTGCTTTACTTTGCGCCCATGAGAGGAATGGGCCTAGTATTTGCGTCGGTATAATATGGTTGGGCGGGGAGTCTATGATTTATTCATTTGATTGGTGATATACGCCGTGTAGCAGTACTTCACTTACACCACGGCGGCCAACATATTTGGTGAGAGGAAACCGGACAGAGCCCAGGGGCCACCCACGGCCTTCCTACGTATACGACCGTAAAGGAAGCCAGCATGTGCTGGTCTTGAACTTATAGCGGCCGCATTGGTGGGAGGCACCTGGGTCATTATGCCACACTGGCGCTCTAACCCCCTCGGCCACGGAAGCCCCTCATCAGCGGCGTGAAGCGCGGACTGAAACTATATACCTTATTCCATGTAAAGCATCAAGCTTCTTCAATCTGGTATAAACTTTCGAAATATCATCCTGGTATACATCTCCTCCGATAAATCAACTACGAGAATATTCCCAGGTAAATGTACATATTTACAAGTTATAGGCTGCATGTTTGAACTAGCATTATATCTGAAAACTAGTACTGGTACTAAGTCTGTTCTCGCCTTTCACTCCCAAGCCATACACTTGCAAATTTCTTAAACAGCAATATCTTCAATGAATATTCAACACAACCCATGAATCATGTTTAGAGTGACATATCGATTCAACAGTTCATCTTAGATTGAGACTCATAAGGATATGTATTAATGACACCTGGCTAGCAGAGTAACCACCCGTGACAACAGCTAGCCATGTAAAGTGTATTTCTGGTACCTAAAGCAACAAATACATTTTAATAAAAAGAATGTTTTATTTACTGATATGAAGGAAGAGATCTGGTGGGAATTTCACACGGATTCTTAATGGGCTGCAAAAAGTCATTACAGCTGGCATATGCTCATGTATTGAGACAACAAGGTGTGCACATATATGCATATATATGACAACTGGGAAAGTTTGTCTGTAACTGGCCAAAGGACCATGGTTCACTTTGGCACACTAGTTTTCTCAACCTCAACAAGTGATTGCCATCATGTAAGTGGAAAATTTTTGAGTGTGTGTATAGCCATGGTAACATAGTAAGAGTTTACCAGTTATGTTATCAATTTAAGAGCATATCACTTTGATGTCACTCTTAATGTTAAGAAAAATACTGACATTCATTTATATGAATACGTAATTTATTTAATTTGAAAGATACTGTTCAGGATACACAAAAGGTCAGTGGTTTACCCTGGACACTGTGGTTTTTTAGGCCCATAAAGGTCATCACCATGGTGTAAATGAAAACATTCTTGAATTTGGCCTTAATGAACGACAAAATAAATATGTTTACATAAATATATAGGATATAGCCATATAAATACATCCATAGTTTACTATTTATATAAACTGAAGAGCATTCATATTTCATGTTTCTCTTAATTTTTGGAAATATACTGTCCTGTGTTCATTAATATGGATATATAATTTTATTCTTGTAAAGGATAGTGTTCAAATATGCAATTCTTTAGTTAATACATGTTGCACATACTACAATAGTAATAATGAAACAATTTCCAGCTTTGCAAGGCAAATGTATTGTCTCAAGTATTATATCTGGTGCTGGAGTTCAGTCAACTAAATGTCACCTACATGAGAAGGACAAAAGATTTGCTAATAAGAACATGTCTATCCTGTCTCATAAATGGCTTAATGTCTTTTCATCATGCTTCACTTGGGGTGTCTAACAATTTGGTTAAGGGATACATGCAGAACAATATGTGGAAAACAGTGTTTTCAAATGTTTTAATGCATCACTTCAAAGTGCAGTCTGAAAAGTAACAGAAGTACATGTATCAAAAAGAGAGTAGTGTACAAATCTTCCAATTTATCATACATGTAAGTGCAAAATTTGTGTATCTGTGCAACACTTTTTAACTATGTGTGGGTGAAAGAGTACTGAATGAAAATAATTTATTCTGCAGTTGTGAGCAGATGTGTGAGACATTGTGTTACTATCAATTCATACATGTGTATATAAATATATTATCAAATCAATGTATCAGGTACATGTATAATAATCCCAATGACTTATAATTACTACATACTCCTACTTGATTGCACCCAAACTGTATTGAATATATCTGTAAGCAATACATATACATTTGAAAGCACAAGTGTGTTTGCCTGATATCTATTACTGAAAGTATAATAGTGTTCATCAAAGTTTCTTGGGCATGTATGATCCTTCAAACTCGTCTGGCACAAGTTCAAGTGTTTGGGGTTCCACTGTACACTGTTCACACCTCTCTTGTAATTTTCTCTTATCGCTGGACTACTTTCTCAGTAGCAGTCATTGGAAGCGTGGAGATAAAATAGTTCTTCTTAAACCATCCAAACTCCCACAGCTGTACACCATATGAGAGAAAAGTTTTCTTAATTTCGCCATGTGAAGGTGGACAAGATTCATTTATTACCTTTTGCCAGGCGCAACTAAACTTCAAGGTCAAAACAGAAACAGCTCGCTGTCCAAGTTCAGTCATTTAAGCAGGAAGGTCTTAATTTTTCTAACAAACGTTTGTTAGACAATGTCCATATGCCCATGTTGTTCTCAAAACTCAGAAATTCCCAAAGCAATCTGGAATAAGTTTTGGTTAGATTCTTGGATGTTACAGATGAAAAGCACTGTTCTCTAACACTTGCTGTTTTGTATAGCACATAAACTTTCCGTGTCACCAGCAGCCACAACACTGTCTTTGAATGGATTCAACTCTATGAAGATCACAAATTACAAGGCCCCTACTCCAGTTTTGTTTTGATGCAAGTCATACATTCAACCTCGAGGGAGTCCTGCCAAAAAAGGAACACAGTTTATATAAGATGTCACATTTTGTTACAACACTGAAACATAAATTCACTCATTTCATAAAATACATAGCCACATAATGGTATCACAGAAGTCTCTTCAACTTACTTGCACAAGAAACCCCCCTTGTTTTATGTACTTTATACATAGCCATAGAATGGCCTCACAGCTGTCTCTAACTTACACAGGAAAGCCACTTGTATTCGGTACTTTATACATAGCCATAGAATGGTATTACAGCTGTCTCTAACTTACACAGGAAAACTCGCTGTGTTATGTACTTTATACATAGCCATAGAATGGTATCACAGCTGTCTCTAACTTACACAGGAAAGCCACTTGTTTTATGTACTTTATACCTAACCATAGAATGGCATCACAGCTGTCTCTAACTTACACAGGAAAACTCGCTGTATTATGTACTTTATACATAGCCATAGAATGGTATCACAGCTGTCTCTAACTTACACAGGACAGCCACTTGTTTTATGTACTTTATACATAGCCATAGAATGGTATCACAGCAGTCTCTACCTCACACAGGAAACCCCGCTGTGTTATGTACTTCATACATAGCCATAGAATGGTACCACAGCTGTCTCTAACTTACACAGGAAACCCCGTTGTTTTATGTACTTTATATTGCCATGTGCTCAGCAAAAGGATTGAGGTTGAATATTAATTTTTTCACTGATTTTGAACAAGAGATTGGGCCATGAAAAAACTAGTGGTCTGTGGCAGGTTAGCAACCATCTTACTGATATCTGCTAGAATGTATTGTATCCCACTGATACTTTGTTGAGGGTAGATCACCAGAGAATCAGAGAAGTTGATCCAACATAAGTGTATATTAGCAAACATGCTCAATCATTCATCTGATTCCTAATTATGATATTCAACAAGTAAACAGCTGATAACAATGACAATTTCATAACGCGCTAATGGGTATTGAACCAGCTCCAACTTGGGACGTGAGGATTTTAAGGTGAGCACCTTCACCACTTGGCCAAATTACCCTAACCACTCCGTGATTTAGTGGCGCAAACAACTGAAACAATCTTTCAGCAGAGCCCACAATTTTGTCATGAGAGATAATGTAATTAAAACGTAATAGAACTAAACGAATGAGGATTTTTTTTTTACACGCACTTACATCTTTGAGACCAAAAACCGATTTTCTGACCCCTTCTCATTCAGTGTCAGTGTGGTACTATAATGATGCACTGAGTTTCTCATCAGGTGTTTTCTGAAATATTTGAAATAAATAAATATTTTCATTGCCATGTAGCAAGGACTTGCCCCTTGGTTGTAAAAGAAATACATGCAGTGTGGCGTAACTATGTAGTTCTGCTAGGAGCTTCTAGACAGGCTATGGTTAAATCCTTACCGAGTTAGGAGCAAAACAGCCATCATTTCCAAAATTACTAATCTACATGGATAAACCTCCTCAATCGTACAACAGGGTACACGCATGTGTATACAGGAAAACATGATCCAGCTCTAATTATTGCGTTTGACAATTTCATAGTTACAATAACAATTTAAAACTCTGTTAGTTTCTGTACCGGAGCAGCTGATGTTTTTAATATTTATTTATTTGACTGGTGTTTTACGCCATTCTCAGGAATATTCCACTCATCCTGATGATTTTAACGTAAACTACTTAACCTCCCGGCCAAATTACTTTCGTCATTTAGTCATGTAGGCAAACAAACAACTACAGTCAGCAGAGTACACAACTTTGTCCTGAGAAACAGATATTCAACTGTGATAAAACTAAATGAAACATGTCTTTATTTTTATGTACTTACATCTTTGATGATCAAAATCACTTTTCACCACTCTGTCAGTGTCATGCGCTACATAATGATGCAACCAGTTTCTGGTTAGCTGTTTTCTGAAATACTAGAGGCAGTGAATTAAACAAATAATGAAAATATTTGTAATAATATGTAGCCAGGACCTCCCTTTTGTTGACAGCTAATTAAACCTTGGCTTAGTTCTGCAGTCATGTTAAGAGTTCTCAGGCTGGTTAATAATTTCGGTCGAAATCTTACTGGGTAGGAGCAAAACAGGAATCGTTATTAAATTTTAAACATTGAAAACAAATCTACAGACATTTGAACATTCAAAACATGCTTAAATCTTTACTAAAGAATTGTACATAAGCTTTCCATCAGTACAAGTCACAGCATAAATGACTTCAAATCGACATAACAAAAAGGAACAAACAAAATTTTGCAGGTTTCTTTGGTTTTTAACATGTACAAGTTGTGTCTCTCAACTCTGTCACTTGTTTTCCAATAACGGGAGTTCGTCCCCACTCGAACGACATCTATATAAAGATTAAGGGCATGCATGTGACACTCAGCAGAAAATGTGTAGATCTCCACACATTGAATATACAGAACATGTCAACGCTATACACTAAACAAATCTTGTCTCGTGTTATTTTATTTCGTAACACAACGGCATAGACTAGAAGTTGCAGAATTTCTTAAACTTTCGATTTGATCATCCTGTGTAACACACAACAAGTTTTTCAGATCTATCATTCAGAGTTTTATGTTTATGTCAGATTTATACGAACTCTGGCATTTTCAAAAAGTACAGGTATGGTGCCCCAGAAGGCTTATGGTAAGTGGAAATTTCCACAGTGTAGTAAGTTGTTCTACACTGAAAATCAGATTCTTCGCCAAAATGACGTCATATCACATGCCTCGTGATGTAAACAAGAACCTCCACACATACATAACAAAATAAACACTGTGCAAAATGAACTTTGTAAGGCGACACAAGTCTGGGTAAGACTGCGTAACATTACACACTGTTAGTCCTACATGGCGCACAACATGCCAGTTCCGACTGCCTACAACAACAACGACACGGTTATTGAACAAAGCTACATCTTGGCAAGCTTGCATAAATCCCCTGTCCTTTACTCCAATAACAGTACAACATTAGTGGAAATATTGCGCTAAAACTGATAATATATGTACCTTCCTGTCTCTTTCTCGCCCGGATGACTATCCGTAAGGGCTCGGAACAGGCTTCGGTTGTTTCCGGTCGGTTTGAAGCGGCCTGAGAAGCTGGTCCAGGTCAAAACCCTTATGTTTAACCAAAAAATTCTACTACATAAAAAATAAACAGTGGCAATTAGGAAATAAACAGATGACTTTGTACTACGCCGACTTATGGTAGTTTACCATACAATATACTTAATTGCTAAGACCCATTATGCTTCAAAACATATAGGAAATTTTAAGTATTTCACTATATGGACAAAAACATTGTTCTAGTAACAAATATTATAGATTATAGATAATAGATAATTTCTGAATTTTACGTAATTCAAGGTCTAATTATGTATATAATATGAAATTCATTGAGAAAATATGTCTCCCTCTTTCATGCCTCTGAGAGACACATTTACCTCAAAAAACAGAACGTTCCCGTAGTTTGTGAAAAAAGACAATGAGTTAATAGTGGAAAATACATACATAATCGCATTGATAAATACCATGGTGCCGAGGTTAGTGGATGTACAACATACCGTATTGTAAAACACTTTCACGGACTGAATTAAAACACTTTCTGCCAAATAAAACACACGTGTTTTAGTTAATAGGATGACTGGGCTCTAGAGTAAAAAAAGTGCCATGAATTAAAGCACTTTTGCCATAAAAGTGTTTTACAACCAATTATAAACACTTTCTACACACATTTAGATGGAAAGTGTTTTAAATTGAAACACTGGTGTTTTATTTGATGACCAATAGTGTCTTACTTATTTACAGTGTGGAGGTGGCACCTGACAAAAGAGCGGTGCAGTGTATATATACACATACAAACGACTCTCCGTCGTCATACGACAGAAATATTGTTGACGTTAAACCCCAAGCATCACAGCATCCAGTAGCCTTTAAACAGTGATCATGTTTATCTGTTTAATTTACAATCGAGTTTTTTCTCAGCATTAAGAGTCCATGTTTGTGATTAAAGCACAAGAATATTTCTTTACCCAGACACATACCTTGTTTCTAATGATAGCCTAATGATAGAACTTAACATATAGAGATATTCTCACTGTTATTTATTACATACCGTAAAATCACCACTGATATGAACTAATATTTCGGAATATATATCTGCTAATATAACATAATACCTGACAGACAAAATTTTGAAAAGACTATCGTAAAGGAACCAGCTAAAAGTAGCTCAACTATAATAATACAAGACATTTTCAGCTCTTCGCTTTAATGGCTTAATGTTGATCAGAACGCGTTTCCGGACATCTAGATGTACGGGACTTCCAGGGCCGAGGCTGCCCCTGGACCCTCGCCTAAAGTTGTCTGCGATAGTCCATCGCCCCCATCCCCTCCCCTCCAAGTCACGACAGCTTCGGACGCCTGTGATATTATGTCTTAACTGGCTTTATATTTCTTTTTCATAAGTTTTTATATACCTCGAAATGCATGCAACATTGTTAGAAATCGCCTTTTTTTCTCTTTTTGGAAGGGGGGGGGCTAGAATTACACTTTATATTCAGGAGTACCTAATATTAAAATGGCTGAATATTTAGCCATTATTTAAATATGGAATCTATCTATCAAAAACTTACATGCTTATTCAGTTAAGCTATTATCCTATTCCATTCACCGCGTTTGATGTGATTTTCAAAAAATCTATTTGCTCTATGGTTGACTGTAAAGTGTGAGGGGAATCAATACTGATTGGTCCGTGCACAGCTGACGCAGTGTGGCTGTATATAGCGCCATCCGAAGCCAGGACAACAACGCACCTAGACACAGCTCAGAAGCTGGGGGTATCTGGTAGTTTGGCCGACCATTCACGCAAGTCAAAGAAACAGATGGATATGCGGTGAGAGATTTAGGGAAGACTACAACAAGTAAGTATTTTAAATAGCAGTAATCCCTGGTGTTTTTTTGTATACCAATCCCCGCTGAAAACGAAAATGATACTTGCGATGATAGTTCTGTATTTGTTTTATTGTTTTCCACACTAATTCTGCTATATTCATGTACTGACGCCTAATACATGACAGGAACTTACATTATAAGTCGGTTAACATGCATATATTTGTAGAATTACCTTGTGTGAAGAGCTGCTTTGTGAATCGTAAACCAAACCTTCCGTCTTTTGGTTCGTTCCCATTTTCATGTAAAGGCAAGAATTTGCATGAATGGGCAAAAGTCGGGTGATTTTCGTGCGTGATGCAGGGGACGTCAGTAACGATGTTAGTGATGATAAACCAAGAGATGAGTGGAAGGACGACGTCTGTGTCACCGCCATCAACTCTAGTCCGGCCTCCAAACTTAGCGGGACCCCCAAAGAAGTCAGAACCAAAGGTTCAGGTCAGGACAATCAAGTATGGCCAGAAGGTCGACCAAGGCATCACGATCAGCTTTTCGCTTTTCAAAACACCGCATTTTATCGCGGAATTTACCCAGTGATTTTACCCCTAAGGATCTTCGGACTGTTTCCTATTCCGCACATTAGCCCGGCTATAAAGTGGTGTGGCGGACTCAATCTGTGGGTCATTTACTCAGTGGTCGTCCTTGTGGTCACCTTCCTTCATTTTGTCAGATCCTTGTCCGTTTACAGACGGGACGAGGACTTCGGAGAAGAGCTGTTTTTCAAACTTCAGCAGTCGTTATGGTATATGGAATGTGTGGTCAAAACTTTTGCCACTGTGACAGCCTGGTACCGGAAGGACAGGCTAGTGGAATTCTTCCTGAGTTGGGCGTCGGTTTGCACAGATGCACCTCCAAGAAAATCAGTGAGGCGCTTGGCAATATTCGCGTCAATATCTGCCCTGTGTTTTGTGGTGTTCAACGCTGCTGGCTGTGCGTTTCTCTTTTACGGTGTTGACAGTTTAGAACATATTCTGATGACTTCGGTGTCACCCTTGCAAATGAACCAGGGTAATGAGTTACTGTTGAAGACTTTGGTAGTGATTGTCTTGACCATCATGTCAGCCGTTGCCATGTTTCCAGTAGCTCTTATGTGCGTGCTGATGTTCGCTCTCTACCACGAATTCAAAGACGTCAGCGACACCGTGTCCAGATCTTTACAAGACAATGGGGAGTTAATTGGCAATCTGGAAAACATTCGACTTCGGCATCAGAAGCTGTGTAAACTTGTGCAGTTAGCAGACAAAACGTTCAGTGTGATTATCGCCTTTGCCTACATGTCGAATATCCCCAATCTTTGCATTGTCCTGTATAGCATCCTGTACTTCCGGTCGCATTTGTCTCTTGCTATGCTCAATGTTTTCTGGTTTGTCTTCATTCTGGTTCACGTCACTACAATCTCGGTGTTTGGAGCCTGGGTAAACTCAGCAGTAAGTAAATGTTTATTTTCAAAATACCGTCTATTTGACTCACACAAACATTTTTATCGTGGCGTTTGCCTATGTATATTTACCTTAAACCGTCATCAATCACTGATTCCATCGTTTTGGTGAAAATTCAAACAGTGCAGTCATTCGAATACCTAATATCCAGGTATATATTCGAACACTTACATAAATATGGTGGTATACTATGATAAATTGGTTGGAATTTTCATATTCATTCATTTTATTTTTCAATTTTCAGGCGCATTCACCTCAAACTGATATGTACAGCATCCGAGCGGACACTCTCTCACCAGTCAAGCAATTCCAGGTAACCGGGTGCCAAAATAAAATCCTGTCTGATAGAAGGGTGAATACTACAGGAACATCAGGAAACACTCCTATTTATTTATTTATTTATTAACAGTTTTCTCCACAAAGTTTCTCAGCTTTTATTTACTCGATTGTTGTTTAACGCTTTAAACTTCTGCAATGGCTGTCAGTTTAATGGATGGAGTTTGAAAGAGGAGTGCCCGTACAAAGGCATGTTTCTGACGAATTTTTCCGTGTGACGTACAGGAATGGACGCTATACATTGGCGGAAGCCATGTGTTGTCAGCAAACGGTAATTTCAGCGTCGTTGACCACTTATATTGCCAGAAATGAGGGTCCCACGAAAAGTGAAAGCGGCGGTATGAACAAATAAACTGGGGAAGGCTTAGATTGTACCAAAGTTAAATACACTGAAATTTCAAATTCCAACAAAAATCACATACATTTTATCTGACAAAACCGGGGGCGTCCGTGGCTTAGTTGATTAGCGCGCTAGCGCAGCGCAATGACCCGAAACCTCCCACCGATGCGGTCGCTGTGAGTTCAAATCCAGCTCATGTTGACTTCCTCTCCGGCCGTACGTCTGAAGGTCTGTCTACGGATGGTCGTGGGTTTCCCCCTGGCTCTGCCCGGTTTCCTCCCACCATAACGCTGGCCGCCGTTTTATAAGTGAAATGTTCTTGAGTACGGCGTAAAACACCAATTAAATAAATAAATAAATCTGGCAAAACGGATATTCAACCACATCTAAATTGATTTAAATGAACGCAATTTTTTGGGCAGATAAATAAGAAAAAGATCATGGTCATCGTTTGTTAGATGTATCAAATAATTGTGTAAAGAGTGAAAACCCGGCATATCAATTCATATATTTAAAGAGATCCTTCAATTTTCAAATAATTATATTCATGGTACGTCACACTCGTGTAGCGTTAATACATATAGTTCCATAGATCATGCATTTCTAAGTGAAGGATATTTAATCCACTCTGATTCAAGAACACAGCATTAAGTCCGATTGTTGTTCAAGTAAATTAGGAGTCTGTGTAAAGCAATAACCCTTCCCAAACTCTGTCCGACTTCCTCCCACCACAATGCTGGCCGCCGTCGCATAAGTGAAACATTCTCCAGCAAGGCGTAAAACAGTAACCAAATAAACCAAAATATAGAAAACAAAGCGCTAACCAAAATATTGTTACTGGCAGAGATATATTATAGTGTCTAGCTGTACAGCATATAGGTTCACAAATTGTCCAAGGCATGTAGAGACTTTCTGTTTGACCTATGCAGATCAATCTATTCCTGAGTAAACTCACCGGCGATTGTATTGGACTAACAGCCCTGCAAATGTTTGTTATCAACAGGCCAACCATTCTCACGGTAAGATTTTTCTGATATTTTTTCCATCTTTATCATACCTTTTGTATGGCTTCTTATACATTTCAAAATGGACCATTCACGGTATCGAAATGCTTCCGTTCGTTTTCCAATATATTACACACTAAACCATTCCCAGTATCGACATATTTCTGTTCGTTACTCTACCTTATATTGCAGAAGGAACCGTGTATAAATATACAAATGCTGTCGTTCGTCTTCCTACCTTATATTACGCAATATACTCGTCATAATACCGAAATACCTCTGTTCGTCTTCCTACTTTAAGGTACACAATACTGAAGTACCTCCGTGCATCTTCCTACTTTGCATTACACAATTAGCCACCATCAATGTCGAAATGCTTCCGTTCCTTTTCCTACTCTTCATTGCACAATGAACCATGTACAAACACAGAAATGTACAAACATTCGTCTTCCTGCTGTATGTCATCCTGTAAATCATCCAAAACATCGAAATACTTCCTTTCATCTTCCGACTTGACACAATGGACTATCCACAATATCGAAATGCTTCCGTCCGCCTTCTTAATTTACACTGGACACTCAACAATCCACAATATCGGAATACTTAAGTTCGTTTCCCTACTTTACATTGCACAACAAACCGTCAACAATATAGAAATAATTTCGTTCATCTTCCCACTTTAAATTACACAGTGAACTAACCAAAACATCGAAATATTTCTGTTCATTTTCCTATCTTGCACAACACAATAGGCCATCCACAATATCGAAATGTTTTCATTCGTTTTTTCACTTTACATTACCTCAAAAACATCCACTATATTGTTATGCTTCAGTTCGTCCCGGTACTTTATAACAAACCATACACACTATTGGCCGATTTGTTAACTATAAACAACTGTAACAAAGGCAGTGAAAGATATATATCCCTTCGCTGGATTTAAAGGAAACTGCAGATTCTCCAGATGGTACACCTTACCTGGACTTATACCTGTACCTAGGCGATAATGGTGTCCTGTCATGCCAACTTTACGACAGGAAGGATAGTTTTGATTTGGGTATTGTGAAAGATCCCTGTTTGGATAACAGTATACCGAATGATCCTGCATATGGCGTATACATACCTCACCTTGTAGAACTTGTTAGATCATTTCAATCAACGTCATAAGTTATCGCTGCAAAAACTGTTAAGTTAAAGATATTCCATCAAATGCCTTCATTTTAAGTTTCTTAAAGGGAAAGACCTCGTAAAACTGAACTTATGGTGAGTGAAAAAGCCATTAAAAATTGGAACTGAAAATGCCTTCTCTGAAATTTTCCGATTTTTTTTTCATTCTATGGTGGGTTTTATGGACCAGTTTTCATACACAGGCAAACATTACAGGAGCACTCTTCACAAAACCTTTATTCAGAGCTGAATATAAATGTGCACACAAAGTCGTGTGACGTCAGTGGTATGGTCCATAAAACCCACCATACAATCAAAACATCTAACTGCATTTATTTTGGTAAAAAAAATCTAAAAAAGAATGATTCAAGATATTTTCAGATACAGTTTATAATGATCACTGTGTGAAGTGTGCAAAGCGTGCGAAAGTTAGCGAAAAGGGAATGGTTTCGTCCACTTTCACACTTGCCCCCAATTTCAGCGCCAAGTGTTGCCTGACACAACAAGCGTCAAAGGGTACATCAAGACCTGCAGGTTATCAGTGACCGCATTTTAGTATTATTTGCATTTTTAAAATTTGTCCAGTGCCATTACAAAATATTGCTCACATGTAAACTCGCATCCCTAACACAATACTGTTCACTTTTGATGTATATGGAAGAAAGGTTGAAGGATGGCAATCAGTGCAAGTCGAAGTGAATGGACACTGTGCACCAAGTCGCAAATAGGAGAAGGCTTAATGTCGTTGTCTTCAGTCGTATGCCAAACCAAGTCTTGGTAATCCGTGCGTCCGTTATGCTGTGCATGTGATAATTCGCCTTCTATAGGCTTTATTCATCTTCTCTGCTTTTTCTTATTTTCACACATGTAACCAATTCCCACAATCCCCTGCTGCCTGTATAGGGGATGTGTATGTGTCGCAATTACTGGAATATGATATACGCGATTATATTCCTCGCGATCTTGACAAGTTTATTATTGGCCACGTTTTCATGTCGGTCAAAGCATTAAAGGTTTAAAGCAATAGTTATTTTCCCATATCGAATAATATTTGCCAATCGTGTTTAGTCAATGAAGAGGGGACGTCACCTGGTCGGTTTCTCAGAGCCTCCGATGGTCTGTTCACCGTTACATTCACACGCAGTCTAATCAATGATTGAGCTTGTAATGAATGCACTTGGCCTGTATGATCTTCTCAAAGAGCCGAATCTCTTTGATGTCCGGTGAGTGAGCATTCTGTAAAAAAGAATTAATTCTACTTGTATCGCCATACCCAATTAGAAATCTGTTAGTATCGTCTATATAGGAACTCTCACGAGAATACAGTCGTACAGTCTCTGGTGCAGAGGATTGTGTGAAGCGGATGACACTATTCACCCTAAATCATGAGCTGTAAATATAGGCGACGCGGAAGAGATGGTTCCACTGTCGACGGTAATTCATTTATTCCTCGAAACACTCAGATGTTCAAAGATTTAGCCACTCAAAGGGCATTTTTGTTGTGACCGCCTCAGTGGCCTGGTGGTTAGAGCGTTTGCGTCGATGTCGGGAGATCCGGGATGAATCCCGGGTCGGGTTATACGAAAGACTTTAAAATGGTACTTGTTGCTGTCTCGCTTGGCTCTCAACACTGAGAGGTTAGAGGAAGGAAACAGGACTGATCGGCCTAGTGTCAATATAATGTGATTGGGTGAGGTGTCATGTCTGGTGTCTTCGGCATGATGTTCCAGTGGAGGCAGCACTATGGCGGCATGGACTCACCCTGAAACAAGAAGACACAGACTATATATACATTCTAAGGACGCCTCGTCGTCATATGACTGAAAAATTGTTAAGTACGACGTAAAACCCAAACACACATACATATATACACAGATACACACATACATACACACACAGACATACATACATACATACATACATACATACATTCATGTGTCTGCTGTTTGAATAGTCACAGGAACAACACACAGGTGTTTCTTTATTAAGCACGTCTGACATTTTTTATGGTTTCTAGCTATCTATTGCAAAAAGTAAATAAACGGTGCAGGCGTGAAAAGAACGACTGTCCTGCTTTGTCTGATCCTCTGAAACAAGGGACAGCTTTTTGATATTACCTTTCCACACCTGATTGTGTATTTGAGAAAATGTGTAGGTGATATTATTTGCAAAATAATAGGGAAGCATCACTTCTCCGCCAATGACCAACATCGTTCATAGTTGACAATTCCCAACGGTAAACAAAATCACGCAGTTGCGAATCTTATACAAGAGACCGCATCTTTATGCCAGGAGAGTTGTAACCTCGTATCCTGACTGTGAAGTCTGAACCGATGGTCAGCTTATGCTTTCGTTCTGGGTTACATATAACTTAAACCATCAGCCCGAAAAGGCTCTAGCGCTTAATAAATGACCGTGGTGAAACATAAATGCAAAAGCATGCTGGCACAGATTTCTGCGTGTATATGCGTGTCATTTTAAATGCAAAATATCCCAATATTATTATTTTAGTTTATATTATCATAGTTATTCCTTTGCATTGAGGTATATAGCAGTTTGAAGAAGCTGTGAGGTAGCTTATATAAGTTTATCCAAAATAAACGTGAAGCATTTTGCAATGTTTACCTGAAAAAGTTCGCTGTAAAGGTATTGAATAAAGTATGCCTGAACTGAATGAGTTTGTTTTAAAACCATGCAGCGTGCTATTGTCACTAGTGCACATTTATTTCTCTTGTTAGCGGGAATCTTTTCTGGTCGGTGTGAGCTGAGGTTAACGTCGTTCAGGGTTTTGTTCGTGTTTGCATTGCTTCGTCTAATGATTGCCAAAGGAATGACGAGCACATGCAAAACGTTATTGCAGCATCGCTGAAGGTAACAAAGTCTTTTCATAAGGACGCGAAACGTTCTCTGTATGCCACTGGATGGCGTTTTGTTTTGAATTTAGCGTACACTATTATGGCAACTACTGGACACAAGTTTCCTATCTCGGTTCAATAGACACGTTATTAAACTGATGTTTAATGGAGTGAGATCAGACCGGCAGTTCCCGCCCAGACCTTCCGCCAGCCTAATTGACTTCCTTCTGAATTGACTGCTGGAGCTAGGACGTTTTGACGTCATTCTTTGCAGTTACCTTAAAGAAAAATAGATTCACCGGATGTTTAGCTGAAAACATTTGACTGAGGGTGTGTGATAAAAAGTTTATAATGACATACGTATTCCACAGTTCCTACTATACAGCCAGACATAAAGGCGGTAAAGAACATACTTCAAGAGAATAACATATTGCATGTTTACAGGAAATAGAAGGAAATGTTTTCTATCGTAACATTTGCGAAAGCAGATAAAAGTCGATTTCAGCTCTCATAGTTAAACTATAAACAGGCAATGTTACGTGTGTCATTAAAGTAACTTCATACAGGTAAAACTCCCTTATGACCCGTTTTACAAACAGGGTGTAAGTTACGTCGGACGTAATTGTCTTGACAACACATAGAGGTAGGTCGCCATGGCAGCTACGATTCACGTAGCGTTACAACCGCTTCGTAAACCGGTCTCCAGTTACCCGTTTTGCAAAGCTGTCGTAACACTACGCCAAGCGCATTAACCATGATGACATACCTCTACACTCTATGTTGTCATGGAAGTTACTGCTTTGTAAAACAGGGTCCGCCTTACGAAGAAGGTGTAACGATGTGTCAAACGTAACCACGGTGACGTATCTCTTCAATATGTGTTGTCATGACAATTACGTTGACACCCTACTCGTAAGACGGACGCCTGGAACATATCTCTTCTATTCCCTTGACACAACATGATAATGGTACATCAGACACTAGAATAGTTCAGAACGCTGGTTCTCGCATATATACGGTTACGGCGAATGATACCTGGGTTCGAACTTAGCTTGATGTTATAATGAAGCAAGACTGCGCAAAAGAAGAAAACAGGTTAACAAGAACTGATGTTAGGGAATATTCTTTGGCTCTCCCCTCTTGCGGAACTTGGCAAGGCGCACCGTGCTTACGTATAGCTGATGTATGCAAAGTATTAATGGACGTTCTATATATATATACGTTGTATATATATATATATATATATATATATTCAGATGTCCCATATTCAGATGACAGCACCACGCTTTGTCAGGTACCTGAGTCTTTGAACTTGTTTGTGAAAGGTCGGCTGCAGGCATGTGGCGAGATTAACGCGTGGGACTCAAATGAACCAGTGACAGCTCATGCGGGTGTAAATGTGATACATATATCTTAACCTTGCTCATTAAACGGATTGTATTTGGTTTCACATGGGCGCGCTGTTGTTAAGGTGTATACGACTTTGCTTATTACGCAGATTGTATTTGGTTTCAGGTGGGCGGGTTGTTGTTGACGTACTTTGTTCTACTCGTTCAGTTCAAGAATTCCACGACGGCCACCTGTGTTTGTAATGTCTCTGGCATCCCTACTTTTCTCAATGGATCCTCTCAGATGAACAATGGAGAGGTATAAATCGGTCATTTACCTGATCATGGAAACTAGCCTATGTTGAAGCGTTCTTATCGTGATGAATGGGAGTATGTAACGGACTCACGCTGTTTTGGTCTGAAGACATTGTGTCTCAATACAAATACCATATCTGGTGGCTTCTGGTTACAGCTTTCATAGTATTTCACTATCATCCTATAAGTTATAACAGAACTATAGAAATTCTATTCTTCTTTTGATGCTGAAATTGGACAGCATTACTTTTATTATTTTTCCTTTTCTTCAGAAATGTATGGACTTTTCATTTTAATACTGACAATGTTTTAATTCAGTTCTGCCCGGGCTTACCACCTGGGATTGGAACCAACACACTCTGTTCTTCGTTTGGCAATGTGGTGTGATTCTGCATGTCTAAACCATACATTATTTTAATATTTATCGGATGGTTTGCAATAAAGGCTGGAACATATATAACGCTGTAGTAATTCAGACAATAAATTTGAGGCAAACAAATAACACGAGTTGCTTTTCTTTCATTAATAACGTTAAATGTCAAATGTGTAAAAACTACGTCCAAAATACTTTGTTCCCCTCTACATGGCTACATTAATCTCGTATAGTGACATTCCCCGGTATCCCTTTGTATGCAGTGTTTAGAGGGAGTAAATAAACTGATCATGACACTAACTTCCATGTTTTACTGCTCCGTATTTAGCAAGGTTTCATAAACACATGATGATTCATTTATACACTTAGTGGTTTAGATGCAGGTTTGTTATGGGAAAGATCTCGCAAAATGAAGTTATGGTCGGTAAAAAACATCATTAAAAACTATATCTAAAAATGCCTTTACTGACTTTTCAGATTTGGACCATGTGGGCCATATTGATAATGTGTCAACGGTGACGTCACAAAACTTTTTGTACAGCTTTATTTTCAGCTCTGAGTGAAACTCTTATGAAGTGTACTCTTGCAGTGTGTATGGTAAAACATAGATGAGATGCATTAAAGTTTTGCTCTACAGCTAGGAAAAGGTCAGTGTGACGTTACTGTTGACACATATTATCAATACGGTCTGTAAAGCCCACCATACAATCAAAACATTTCACTGCATTTAGTCTGTTGAGAAAGTAAATCCAATAAAATCGGTGAAGGTATTTTCAGGCACAGTTTTAAATGGTCATTTTCCTCAGCATAACTTTTCCCTTTCAGCCTCAACATACATGTAATGACGCATCGATTAATAGTCTGTCCATGCACTCATCATGTAGGACCTTAATCTTTCACAGATGTCCGTGGCCTCTGTATGTAGCTTTTATCATTCCACATGTGTCTTTGGCCTCTGTATTTAGGTTTTAACATTTCACATATGTCTGTGGCCTCTGTAGATAGATTTTAGCATTCCACATATGTCAGTGTCTCTTTATTTAAGTTTCAACATTTAACAGATGTCCGTGTTGTCTGTATTTAGGTTTTAACATTTCACATATGTCCGTGACCTCAGTATATAGGTTTTACCATTTCACATGACATATTCGTGGCCTCTGTATATAGGTTTTAGCATTTCACAGATGTCCTTGGCCTCCGTATATAGGTTTTAGCATTTCACATATGACATGTCCGTGGCCTCTGCAAATATAGGTTTTATCATCTCATAGATATCCGTGGCCTCTGTATATAGGTTTAAACATTTCATACAGGTCCGTGGCCTCTGTAATCAGCGTTTGAGCCGACCACATGTACATTAATAACATATTAACAGATCTACAATTTAATTTAACTTTTGTTGCATAGATTTATAATAAATGTAATCAGCTATATTCGGGTTCTAAGGTGAGCTGTATAGGTCATATTACTGGCATTTGGTGCCGATGATATCTTTTTTTTAGAATAGCACTTTACATGTATATTAGTCAATATAAATATGGCCCATAAAGCCTACCTTGAGAGTTAGGTAATCAAATGCATTGAATTCTATACTAGGAAAAGTTTTTAAAAAAATGAATTATTGTATTTTAAAATACCGAATTCTGTGGCGTGTTGTTGACGACCATATATTCTGTTTACTTTCAAAGACAATAAGTCACTCGCTGGCCGAGTAAGCTAGAATCTCTCTCTTTACCAATGAGTTCATTTTAGTTTCGGACGATGGTCGATTACCTGCCGAGTCTGGCTCAACCTCAGACAGATTTCCAGTTACTTAGCGAGTCCTGCTTTACGTCAGGAGATTGTCAGCTACCTGAAAAGCTCAACTTAATGTCAACAGATTTTTCAGCTTAAATATGCAACATTGGTATCGGTTGGCGAAATGTGGGCATGGTTGTCATATAATGTAGCGATGGTAAACTAGAAATCAACCAGCAAAACACATTCCCATGCACTGAGAACAAACTTAGACGTACAATAACAAGTATACCATAGAAAACATTGCATAGCATTTTTTTATTGCTTTCTGCTTAGTTAAAAGACGTAAATATACATTTTGTGAAGTATACTATGTCAGATTTACACGATATCTATAAAAGATTATTCCCACCATTTTTCAATATAATCAACACGCGGGTTCGTACAAATAAAAGATTCGAAGGAGGGGAGAGTGGGCGTTAACAACGATGAACTAATAAATATATTTTCTTCATCTGAAATGAGCAACATGAATATAAGGTATATTTAACTCTACGCTAGCTTTTCTATACCTTTGTACTCTGTGCTAATCAACAAAACTGTGTTTAACTTTGCGTATAAATTGGGTCAACAAACAACAAATATGTAACAGCATCACAACTTTGTGGGGATTTATGTACATAGATAAATCTCACTGCGTAAGTTGGTGTTAGTCCCTCAACGATACTTATGATGTTTAATTCTGTCTGTCTATCTATCTATATATATATAGTTTGCGGGGATACATTATAGATTTTGTACAATCACTCGTGATTGCTGAAACCGTCAATCATTTGTTTCTTGTAATTGTTATTTAAATATAATTCCATCCTGATAAATATAATATCTTAGCGGGGATTACAGTTCTACCTATTTATACAGCCATATGAATTAAGATATATAAGCATACTCTTGTACATGGTTAAAGTATTGTTCACTTGTCATTTATTTTTGGCAACAGATTCATGCCTTGAGATGTTTCCATTATCTCAGTATTTCTGTTGGAATTATATACTGTAGTATAAATATACATTGCTTGATTTGCCAGAGCCATTTCCGACGATGGAAGGAAAATACTGGTGCCTAACACGCTGTATATTGTAAGATTGTTGTACTTCATAAACAACCGAAACCAGCTGAGTTTTTTTTTTGCCCATATTACTTGGGTAGGTAAGTCTTCCACTGCACTGTTGCATCCACTGTTGTCACCCACTGATACAATAAAACTTGATACTAGCTTGAAAAGCTAGCTTATCCGCTTTCACCTAAATGTAGCAAATGGCATTTCTGAATACGAAACAATGGCTTTGATCATCTGCCTGGCAGGTGTGGTATCTGGCCATCTGTCTGTCGCGTCGGTTATAGCTTCACCATTATTACGGTCAAAAATTTGGCACAGGCAATAATGTCTTTTAGTGGTCATCAAAAACTGAAAGCCATTGGGTTTCAGTAATGATTTAGTTCAGGCTATAGGATATAATGTCAAAAGTCAATACACATGGCAACTAAACTAACTGAGGTTTACTTGTCCTGGTGACGATTTGAACATTGCTCTAGAAGAAAATTCTCTCCAAAATATTTCGTTTTGAGCTTTTGTTTTAAAATCCAGTAGAGCAAGACTTTACAATGGGAAAATTCAAACTATCTCTTTGGTTCCAAACATGTCTGTCTTAAAATGTTCGTAAAGGTCTCTTCAACCTCGTGACGTCTCCTCGATTCTCATTTTACACGTGGAGGACGAACTTAACATAACGAATTTCAATCTTCTGTATTCGACACAAATGTCCATGTAAACTCATGGACGTCCTCAAGTCCAAAATCTGCCATTATCCTCGCTCTGACAATATGGCCGCTTCCAGGTGCTCTGCAGTTTTGGCATTGGTACACATGGTAACAGGTACAGCTGTTGACACGCGCGTCCACTTTTCTTGTCGAAAACACAATCTTTCTTCTTTTTTGTGATAAACTGCATTCTATCTCCCATTATTAAACACAAAGACCGCCTTTTCCAACATAGCCACAGAATGTTATTATCGTCTTGATGGTCGTTGTCACATAATCCTTAGAATTCACAAATGGTGACATATGTTCCGATGTTGATATTTTGGGCTTTAAGGG
Organism: Acanthopleura granulata; assembly: GCA_016165875.1. Lineage (NCBI taxonomy): Eukaryota > Metazoa > Mollusca > Polyplacophora > Chitonida > Chitonidae > Acanthopleura > Acanthopleura granulata. The sequence continues at coordinate 31,478,978 of JABBOT010000001.1, read as the reverse complement.
TACTTTAGTGTTTCCATGGAGAGAACTTGACCGGTCCTTTGGGCTTGATATGACTGAATCCTGTGTACTGGCCTCTGCAATAAATAAAAAAAAAAACATCAAATTAAATCCTGTTGCTTCTTCATTTTAAGGATAACAATGGAAATACTGAAGCATGAGATTAGAGTGCCTGTGGATATGATGCCGCGAATGATTTGCAAAAGGTGTCTGTAACCAAAACCTAGAAAATTTTTAAAATTTATTACACAAACCAGCCGGTCTTTTGTAGCTGTACAGTTTTCACTAATAGTTGATGCAGTTCACATCTTGTCTGAAATTATACTCATTTCGGTAATGTCTATGGTAAATAAAGCCATGTTCAGAAAAACTTTTTACCAATGTAATGTTTTCTGTCTAATACTTCATTCAATAACAGGCATCGTAGTTTCATTCTGTATGCTGATAGATTGATATCATAGCTAATTATTCCCAAATTGCACGTCATCTCTGTCTATTATGCATTAATTAAAGTGAAAATCTTATTATAAAGAACATGAACATTTGATCAACCATAACAAAAGCATGAAAACATTTCATTCCGGATGTGTTAAAAAATGAATATCCCAACAAAAAGACAACTTCCATGAATTGGGTCAAACGCGTTTCTGCCTTGCAGGTTTCATACATATTCTCAATTGATCCAGTAATACATTCGAGATAAAAGAGTCCTTCAGTAAACCCATTTCCCAAATAAGTTGTTCTGGTTTAGACTTAGAGAGTTCATTAGATAAACTTCATCATCAATTGAAATAACCCCATGATTCAGCAGCTTAACGAACTAGAAACGACATGAACAGAGATCAATAAGCGCTGAGAAATCATCAGAGGACACGCCGCCTAGTGTAAGGTTTCTTTATCACCATTGATAAAAACATCAGGTACATGCCACATGGTCGGCAGATGTCTCCGGTCACGTGATGGGAAGCGCTTTTGTCGTGTGGGTGCTGAACGTGATGCGCCATCTTGTGAGCAAACAAAGAAAACATAATCATGCACATGCCATCAAGGTTATCTGGGCAACAAAGATGATGCTCATACATATACCCAAGGTTGTCCGTGCAGTATATTGAGCTATTTATTGAGTCTGTTTGGGGACTGAGCATCAAATATATTTGACCATAGACAGCGATTGTCACGGATTCTCAGAGAAACTCATGAACGGTAGACCTTTGTGTAATTAAGAGTATACATGCTCATTAATTTAACTAACAATCAATAAATCAGAGCAATGCGATTGAAAAGTACAGTTTGAAAAGCAACAATTAGCCTGTTTTTATTACACAGTTTTTGATTAAAACGATTGTATATTTGTACCTGCCATGTTAGTGAGATTAGATAATGAATGTTTGTGGCCATTGTTTTACTCTGGATGATTGTTAATTAATAGCATATTGTGACTGCTGAGGCCTTCTGCATTACATAGCGTTAGCCCTCCACGGAGGAAGTTCTGTTACCACAGACTGGCACTCTACACGAGAAGATTGCCCTGATATAACCGCAATGACGTTGAAAGCAACCCTTCAGTTGTGTCTAAAAGTTTTCTTAAATGTTTATTCACGAAGCGATGTAGACTTGTCTCCCTCCTCTCTCCCACCCTGCGAATGGTTGAAGATCTTACCACACCGAATCTGCTTAATTCTCTACTGGCACTAGTTTTATTCTACTGTGCCTCTGTGAGTGGTTTCCATATTTATTATCGAGTTCAAATAAGTGGACAGTTACTTACTGATCGAACAACTCAAGATATAACGGTTTTGCCTTGATGTCCGCCCAAAATCTGACACTCCACAAACATCAGCCATTGCATGGTAGTGTTAACCATGCTTATTTGAATTAATTATATGAATTAAACTTATCTGAATTAAAAGACATCATTGATACTTAGGCTCTTTGATTTGAAAGACCTTTAAAGTACAGAATGGCTTTGGATCCAAGACCGTGCACTCTACAGAGAACAGTGTCGTCCTTGGGATTACCTCATCAAATGTCCTCGTCGAAAAATCGTTGACAACGATCATCGATTCTTCATCATTGACTATGACGAAGATAAACAGAATGAATAAAACAGACCTTCTGGCCAAAAGGCAGTTTTTCAAGGATATGAATGTAGAGAGGAAACAGGGGACCGGAAGTTAAACACACAACGTCAAGCTTCTTTGGCAGGTCGATTTGAGATCTGATTGATTCGTCCATTAGGGTTTACACTGTTTTGAACTGTTCATGTCATGCGTAAATAGATAATACACCGTGATCATTAATTGCGTTGTGGCTAAGTAAATCCGATCCATGTCAGCTTTCTATGTTTGCATATACTTAGAGAGGAAATCTTAAAGGCATGGTTCGCACCGCCTGATATTGCATGGTTGAAAATTACCCCTAAAACAATATAGGCCTACGTATAGCAGAGACAGAATTAGAAGCTTCCATTAAAATGATGAATTTAATTATTCGGAAAGCGTGAACGATATCTTTCTATTTCTATTTTGCACTATCAAAACTCACAGAAAACTTCTATCAGTTTGTTCATTAAATGTAGTCTTGGGCGCTTTGAGGCAGCGTTAAATGCGAAGTGTTTCGTCACGATCATGTTTGACAGTTTATTCATTCAAACATATTGCAAAATTGGTACCAATATATCTCGAAAATATGTAGGGGAAAGGCTTGACCAACCTGACTAACATATAAAAACGGAAATTTTTTTTGCCAGCAATTCATGAAAATTTCAACAAATGATTAGATATAATTATCACATGTGAGGTACATCGATGGACTCCCAAAGAGTAAGTCTTTTAATTGCTCTCCACCTCTCTCAACGTTGGTAAATCTCTTTTTAACGCACACGGAAATATTTTTCCTGAACAACTGAAGCAGTGTTTTATACAATGCTATAACACAGACGTATCTGAACTTCTTACACACATACATGCTGAACAGCGGCAGACACAAATTAGAGACACATCTGAACAGTCTTACCTTGAATCTATCATATGCATACACTCTTTCAAGGCCCACGCTTTTATGAGATGTATCTCAACATTTTACATACATGTCATAGTTAATAGTTACAAACACTTACTTGAGAAGTGTAAGTTGTAAAAGCTGGCCTGCTGATTTTATCAACTGGTGAGCCTGCATATGTGTCAGGTTTTGTGCGTTTGAGTTTCCGATTCCAAGGATGATGTCTCCGGGACCTACGCGGCCGTCAGCCGGACTTCCAGGCGCTACCTGTAAAACAAACGGGAAACTGTTTGACTGTGTTACACAGAGATCCACCTAATAATGCTGTAAATGATGGGTTCTTTGAATGAGCCAGTGAATGATATCAATCTGTTGATGAATTGATTAAATGACTTACTAATCGATTGATTGATTGATTAATTGAGTTGGGGAAGTCGCGTGCTGAGACAAGAAACCCCATGTCCTGTTCTTATGGAAGAACTAGACAGTACTAGGGCAGACCACTTTACCTGGCAATGGTATCGTACTTGACGAACTCCCTTGAATAAAAGTACCCGGGCTAAACACTTTTCGGTTTTCAGTGCAAATTTAGGTTCTCTTGATTCAGTGCTCGTGATCTTTCACTAGTTTGTTTGACAAAAAAAAAAAATAATAAATAAAAAAAAAAAAAAAAAAAAAAAAGAAAATCGACAAATTAATGAGTATAACAATAGTTTGTTCATATATAATAACACCATTGCAGTGTTTTGGGCTTTGAACTGTCGAGTCTGTTTCTAAAATACCTATCAGACGTGCCAAATTAACATAGCCCGTTGTCATCATTTAGGAATGTTGACTCTTTTATAACAAATCCAGTCAGAATAACAGTGGTAGCCTAAATTAGACACAGCCTGTTTGCTAGGCTGCTGCTCTAAGCTATGGAGCTGTCGAAATCCCGATATAGGACTACAAAACTGGCAGCCTTTCTGGTGATTCATTCAAAGTGTTGGCAGGAAAACAAGTCATTCGCGTACCTTGCTGGTATAGGCCTATAGTTGTGTCGCTGTTTTTCACTGACTGCTAACTAAAGGCAAAACACAACCTATATGTAATTCTTTATTCTGTCAACCATGAACCTTATTATTGTTGTCATTTTCAGAGCATATTGCCTCAACACAGGAAATCAACAACAACTGTGAATATTGCACAGAGATTATATAATTATAGAAATACATAGAAAAGAGAGAAAAAGAAAAACAAGACACTAAAACTGGATTTTGTAAATAATATCCTTTCCCTTCCGTCAGGCAACTGGCCTGCAGGTCACCAGCCACGTGTTTGGACAGCAGCCAAAGGAACGTTCTCACAGAGGTTCTCAACTAGCTGTAGCTCGACACAGAGCCTACAAGGTTCACGAACTGTACGATACACACGTGGAATCAACAGCATTGAACCCACGTCTCTTCTCTTGGGGAGTGTGGTACGCGATCAGAATGAACCGGGGTCAGACGTACGTGGGAAGACCTGTCAGCAACCTGCGGATGGCCGTGGGTTTCCCTCCGGGCTCTGCCCGGTTTCCTATCACCATAATGCTAGCCGCCGACGTATAAGTGAAGTATTCTTAAGTATGGCATAAAACATCAATCAAGCAAATAAATACATAAATGAACCTGGGTCATGTCATACCACCATCGAGGCTGAACCAACCAGAAATCTGTACAACAGAAATTTTCTTATTGTCCAAAGACAACAAAAGGTCTCTGTACTTGCATGCAGGTAGTCTTGGCTAATATTTTATGTAGACAGGTATATAACTCCAGCGTTAAAGAACAATCAGACGACCATATACAACTGGTTTAACCAAATGTTTTAAAGCAAAAGAATCGTTTATTTAAAATGTTCTTTTTTGTAAGAAAACGTGTTTGCAATGTCTGTTGAAGGAATCGCATATCCCAGCCTATTCCAGAAGAATGTCAATAGTTTTAAGTATGATGTGGGATAATTAGCTTGATAAGTCCACATTAACGATCGGGTGCACTGGGTTTGTATATGGCAGCTGTATACAGTGTACATGTAGCAGTAGTAATTCCAGGTGTGGTACCATTTGCAGTATGTGTTACCCTAATAGTACTCCCGTTTGACCTCTGACCCGGAAGTGAACATGAGGCGGAATGCACCAGTCTCGGTGTCACGTTACCGATAGACTAATTTGGACTAGCGAATAGCACCGTGTGTGCATACTGAAAGCAGATCGTAAGGCGCTGAACTGAAGGAAATATGCAGGTCGATCAGACATGTACAGGGCGAAATACACACGGCACATCCAGGAATTGTAAACAAGACTTGTAAAACAGGATGTCAGCTTCTTTGGAGCATACACCCTCGAGCTGTGGTTGCTTACCGGGCCGGGTTATTATCATCACGTGAATCAAAGCTCAGAGATATGCTTGGTGTTTCTGAAGGTCTTAATAACTTACAGTTGTGGAGTTACCATCCGGATGTTCAATTATGTGATGACATATTTCATACATTTTACTTTATTACACACTGACCTTACCGGGATAGCAGTTACTATTATATTTACTGACTACATTAATTTGTCATAATGAAGTACCGAAAGCCTAGGGTCTTGGTACCCTATAAAACTTGACTTTACAACAAGCAAATCTGGAAGACAATGTATTGAAAACGTTTAAATGACAGAAAATACATTTGATTATTAACGATTATCACATTATCCCTGTGTTTTAAAATTATATATTTCATTAGTTGAAATTAATTTGATTATATTTAGCTATTTGATTTATTTGATTGGTGTTTTAAGCCGTACTCAAGGGTATTTCACATATACGACGGCGGCCAGCATTATGGTTTGAGGAAACTGGGCAGAGCCCAGAGGGAAACCTACGACCATCAGCAGGTTTAGCTGATGATAAACAATTTTCATAATATCTTAAAACCTTCTTTTATACAGTACTGCTCTTTAGTTTTCCTCCTTTGTAACGATTCAATACATTTTTAAGCAACAGAGATCGCCTTTCTGAAGTGAAATTAATTAATAAAAATAAATGTAATATACATTAAAGATTTACAATAATAGATTAGGTTTGAGCAAACTCATGGATTCTATGCGTATAACAGATTTAAAAGCCATCATTCTACGATAATTATAAGCCATAAGCTATATGATTTAACCTGATTTCATATACACTTTGTGAGTTACAATAAAATGAAGCTCACATACATATTTTTGATAAACGAAAAAGTACAAATTAGTATGGCACTCGATTTGGATACTCAGAAAATTTATGCCCCTTGAATATTTTTGGCATGTTTCCGGCATCACTGAAAGCTATTGATTCATTGTGTTTAAAAGACTCCGCTCTAATTTTTTACTTTACATGCTTTCCTAGTCACTGATGCATGGATTCTTCTGAACGTAGTTTTGGAAATAGGTCTTGCGATTATTGACCTGTGACGCCCTCTACGGCTGACGATGGGTGTACGAATGCCTATTATGACGCCTGCTTGAAGCAACGCCATGTGTGTGGTACAATCTTTTCCTAATATGAACACATACTGGAGAAGTAATACATAGCTAGGTTGAATTCCGAGAAACGGAATTGACCACATCGAAAATAGCCTGCATACAACTAACAATTATGAAGGCTGACTACACTGTGTACAAGCTCTTCCCAGGGGTTAGCTTTTCGGGTATCTCTCACGGTGGGGCAAGTGTCAGGAGATCAGGCGGATGTCGCCAGTGGTTGAGAACCCGTGAGTTTGTATATATACATATCTGTCAGAGAGGTCAGAGATGTTATTATCTAACGTTAGAACAGTGTAAACAATGTCAAGTTGTACAGAGCAATCAGGTCACCGGCGACTTAAGATATACGTACATCTACACTGCAAATATTAAAGCACCAGATGTCCAAACTGATGAATTTGGACGGCAGTATGCAGCCGGTTGTAGCATTAGTTAGGTCATATAACGACAATAGTTTCGCGAGTTACTTACGGGGTCTCCCCAATGCTTTCTAAAGCGCTTATAAGAAGAGATAAATATAGACGACAAAATATCAGATTTTAGTAAATACTTCAGGATCTGTCAAAGCAGATAAAACATGATCCGAATGGAAAAATATGAAATTTCCAAAGGCATTTACAGACGACAAAATAATAGCGATATACATATATGTCGTCCTCGTGATTTTATTAATGTATTTATAACCGCCGTTAACATAGTACGATGGCCAAGTACCTCAATTCTATCTAGTCTCGTTGAAAACACAACATTCTCAAAGGAACACTGCTCCAATCCGTTTACAAATTGGATGTTTATACAACTTTTAACGTGTATATACTATTACCGTATATGCGTATATACTTCTGCTTATCTGAATTTCTCCGGAGCGTTAAATCTCACTGTAGATCATGCTGCTTGAGGCTGACATTTAACTACAGCATCTGTTTTACTGATAAACACCAACGAAATGTGCGTGAAACCCGAGCGCGCATGTCTGCATGGGTCCAACCTACTTCACTGACTAGTGGCTTGTAATACATAGACAAAAACGCTGACGTAAGTGGTCGGACAGACTCATCCTAGTTTGAGATAGAGGTTTACAGGTGTTGTTATTGCACAATAAGCATTGCCATTTTGGATTGTAAACTAGACAATGAAATTATTTCAGTTATACAAGTCTAATATCGTTTTTTCACAAACGAAACAACTGACGCTTCCACGTGTACAGTATGGTTTTCCTTAAGTTTTGTTACATTTCTTTTTCTAATTATGAATGGTTCTGTTGTCAACATTTGTCATGATTGTCTTATTACACGTTTCACGCTATGTAACATACTGTTCTGTATATGAAAAGGCGCTTGCAAGTTTATCTAAATGGAAAGATAGAGGAACTTAATAGCTCATTAGAATGTAGCATTCTTCACACCTAAACCTATCGACACTTGACCGGTGGCGACACAGACTCGAAAGTAGTTTTCACTGGTCTGAATGCGGTCTTTAGTCAGAAAATTTGTCAGGTACAGGGATGAGGGCTTTGCTTTGCATCGGGCACCCGTCCATAACTCTGGGCACCGTCGCATGTATAACTTTTTTTTAGCATACGACGTTCATCACCGATGAAATAAATATGCCAAAATACATTAAAAAATGTAAAAGTAAATGTGGAATAATAAATACTGCGTTATATTCAAGTGAAAAGTCATTTATTTATTTCTTTATTTATTTACTATTTATTTATATATGCTGTATAGACTGAGCAGATTTATTGTTCAGGAAAACGGGAAAAGTAAATCGTTTTATGGTTAAAATTAGCACGTTTTGAATTGGAAAAACAGACTGATTCCAATAACCTGGAATTAGGGGAAAATTTAGTAAGTTAGCAATCAAAATACGGGTCCAAATTATTTAAAAAGATGGAACGGACGTTTTGCCAACATACAAATAACCCAAGGATTTAACCCAACAAAAAAAAAAAAAAAAAAAAAAAAAAAAAAGAAAATTCTGGACAATTCCAATTAGGAAATTCACTACAAGAGAGGGAAGTTGCCACCACCCCCTCTTTCCCTCCTCCTCTTCCTTGAATTTTAGCTGGCCTCACCTTTTTGACGGAGAGCTGCATCCGGAAATCCTGGCCCCCTTGTAACCGAAACCCCCAAGGCTCCATCATGTGACTTCTCTGGATTTGGACCACAACAGGTGAAGCCATTTTACCTGATTAACCAAGTTTTTTCTTTTCTTGAAATAAAAAAGAAGGTAGCACCAAAGTTTTCTCAAGGAAAAGTCCACAGAGTAATAAATCGAATAAAGTATATCCGACTTCTTGTGGAGAATGCGGTCCAAAGCGGAAAGCGAAAACTCCGCTCTACAACCAACTGCGGTTACAGGACAGAAGTTTCTCGTAAAGCCAGAATGGAGTAGGCCTATAGCTACCGTGGGTACTAAACTGACAGGATGCTGCTGGATACTGCGCTATGAGATAATCGCTGTGAGTGCTACCACTGATCCAGTGGTTCGGGTGGAAAGATGGGGCCTACACTGGGATGAGAACAGCCTATTAATACGCACTTTCCAAAGATAGATTTGGCCAAGACTTTCGACAACAGGCAGCATGGGGCTATTTCAGGAACAGCTTACGCCTTATCTACGTCAGCGACGAGTTATTCTTCCAATGGAAAGCGAGGGGCTTAGGCATCGTTGGAGCAGGGGAATGTTAAACAAGTCATGTAAGAAAGTAAGAGTGGGAGAAAATGATGAGCTGTGTCAGCACATCTCTCACTCTCCCTTCACATGCGCAACCTTGCTACTAGATTTTAGCCCTGAGCATGCGCAGTAGAAAGTTTTGGGATGTTTTGATAGCGCCTTCACTTACATGTGATACGTTTGTAAACGCTGGGCTAGAAAACTGTAAGGCCTGGAACCAGTTTGTATACACCCGTGTGTCGACCGTCTCAGGCTGAATGTGTTCATGGTTACACCGATGCTTGCTGGGACACACGCACTTATACTCGCCCCCTGTAAGACAGGGAGATCGATTCCTGGTTTGGCCTGCCTTGTTCATTTTACTTTACGTTTAAATGATATGCTTTGTATGGAAACTAACACAGAGAGTTTATCTTAGAGTGTAAACTCGTTTACTTCGTATTGTCTGTGAAAATTGATTGGACTTAAAACGACTTCTTATCTACTTTGTTGAAAGGTTTTAGTATGGCTTAGCCTCACTATACTTTAGAAAGAGAATAGTGGACAGAAACTGTACTAGTGTAGTAAGGTAAGACCATCTTGGGTATACAGCTATTCGGCAAAGTCATGCAAGACGGACTATCTCGGTCCGGAAGTCATCAATAATCATCTGTTCCCAAGGCTCATGTGGTCTTGGTGGCAATTAGAAGTTCACATGAAATTCGTGGGCGATCAGTTGCCTTCCATCAATATGGTTTACATCTGTGGGTCACACGTGATCGGGGTGTTCGTCAGTAAATCACTTGTCAAGGACTCGTGGTTTCACTCAGGCACTACAGTTCCATCCACCCTTGAAAGTGACTGCCATTGGCGCATGTGAGAATTCGTCAGTGTGACGTGAAGTCCTAATCAAATAAATCAAAAATAAAAAAAAAACATATGACCTTTCACCAAACACCATGCGTATATCCGCGGTACTTTACTGTTGTATTGTTAGGTAATGATAGTTGCAAAATGATGGCGGGAAGGGTGGGTTTATTGTAGAAACCAAACTCGACAATATCCGCCATCAGCGAGAGAGATGACTACAGACACAATCTGTTCTGCCCAGGTCTGGAAATGTTGACTGATTGGATTTTAAGCCATTGTTGTATATCACGTGTTCATCATTGTTACATCAATTTGCTCCGCTGTGTCCCACAGTACCACAGATATAACAATGGTACAATCTGATGTTTAGCCATAAAAAGCTCTTTCATTACAGTCATTTTCATGTCATATAACTGTCATATTTAACCTGTTAAACAATACATGTGTATTGATATTTGGTACCTTGGAGTAAATTTGGTAACTTTATCCAATCAAGTTAAAACATGACAGATATCACGTAAGAAAAGCACAAAATCATCCGACAGAATCGACGCTGATTAGCTGGTGGTGGGGATAGGATTTCCTGGGTTGATGATTTTAATCTTGGTAAGGCTTCTATAAATGTGCATAACCATGTTAGGGCTGAGCTTAGAATACTTGACACAGCCTGACATGCCTATCTCTCACACCAACCAATCAGTGATGAATCTGTATTGCATTAAGTTTTTTAATTTATACTTTACCACTTTGTTGTGTTTGTACTGCTCATGGCCAGCTTTGAGGAATATGCCATTCATTCATACAAGGTTACGTCGTCAGTACCACCCTAGACTCAAGCACACCCCAGGTTCCTGGGGTCGCTGTTAGGGCCACCTTAGGTGTCCTCAGCATTCAAGATGGACTTTCTGTTATGCTCCTCTCTCAGTGCATGTTTTTTGTGAGATTGTTAGCTTTTCTGGATGCTAGGTCATTCCTCCAAACTGGATGATCTGCCCAGATCCGTGAAAATCAGTGTTCTGTATCCATGGTAACGGGACACCAGGCTAATTACATCATCAGAATAGCGTTAATCCATAATTACTTCACTGCTTATTTATGGCGGTGCATTTTGGGAAAAACCCGGGTGTGAAGGTGCCATGTTTGGTTGTAGTTTGGCTGTTGTATCATGTATAGTGTTCATGATCAGTTTAGGTTGCGATATTACATGTTACAATGCCGTATGCGTGCCACCTTTGGTAACTGTCTCCACTTTCGATGTTATTTTCCATGAACACTACGTGCTTATTTGTCATGTTAAAACAATGGCAAATTCAACATAACAACTAGGCGTGAGCCAAGCTTATATCAACAATGAAGTAATCATGTTTTAAACCGGGTTATTGGCATGAGGAACAATATATTTCAGTGATTGTTGCTCGTTGTTTGTTCACAATTTGTTATGACTTTGCAAGTACAGTGGCCTACAATATGAAAGGTTTATTTTGGGAAGCAATGATGCATCGGGCCAAAGTATAAAAGCTATTCCTTCTGTGTTTAGGAATGTGAACAAATTTATACACTTGCGCTCTTCTACATAAGTGTAGCTGTTGTCATGTAGTGAACGTCAAACTCCTCTCCAATGTTAAATGTCCGATATTGTGACTGGTTGTCCATGACTTGGTCTAAAACTACAGGGATTGATTCCGTATTTCACCGAAAGCTGGATGCCATGTAGTCCTTATAATTAACGAGATTGCCACGAAGTAAATGGTAATGTCCTTGTCTGAACATAAAACAGTCACGCGCATTCTAACAAGAACCCATGTAAACCGTTTGTTTAAAATGCTGCTTTCATTACGCCCTTTCCTTGGTGGGAGTATTCGGACGATAACAGACCTGTTTTACTATTTATCGATTTCAGTTCTGATATTTCTATTTAACATTGTAGCCATATCACAACAAAATATTGCCGCCTGGTGTATACAAATGGTCAGATAACGTCCGTTACTCTAACATAAAGATGACGTTAGCATAGGGTGCTGATTTCGAAATCGCCACCATCTAGTTTAATGGCTCGCGTCCAGTGAGAACAAGAGTTCGAATCCAGGTCGCGGTGTTTGGGATGTTCAGTATTTGTCAAGATGAAAGATGAAAGTAGAGGAGGGGAGGCGTTGATATGCTCCAGCTATATTTGTTAGATGGCTGATATGCACTCTTATAAACCAGGAATAGTTCTGATCCTTGCTCTTAAATAAAAACGAAATAAATAAATGAAATATCTTGCAACTAACCTAACAGTTGTGTTTTTGTAAATGTCATCGATATTATAGAGGAACATCTTGGCGATGATTCGTTATGACCGAGCATGCGCAAACGGTGTATGAGTAGAAGGATTGTACAATGGCGAACTACATTGGTGCTGAACTGGTACTGAATAAATCCATATATAATGCAATCGATTGATCGACATATCTTTGCGGTATGAAGACAAGCTCTACACTGGGTTATTTATACTACCTGATACTCATTCATCTGAAAATGCCTCCTTATAACGAATGGAAAACTTGCGGTGCTGCATGGAATAAAATAAAATCAATGTCCTCTTTATTTTCATCTGTCCGATACATGCATTGTAAGTAGGGAATGTTTTAAGGGATGTTATAGACACTCTGGCCACTCAATCATACCGGTAGCAAGGCCTGACCATGACAATTACAACACACTCACCAATTGCAGGTTCACATGTAGGGTATTCAAGTACTTAACCTGCGAAATGCTGAATTATTTCTTTCGGGCGCCACTGACTGCTTCTTTCTCGCTGAGTGTCTCTTAATCCCGTTCACCTATTGCATTCCATTAGTGAAGAAACTCTTATAGCTTATAACTGCGATATAATCGATTCCTAACTAATTATATACATTGTTCACACTGTGCAAGGAGTGGAAGAACATCATTACTGGATCTTTAAGATGCAGGTAAAATGGTAGTGCTAGTTCTACAACTGGAAGCCTCAAGTGCACTTCACACTCACATGGTGTGATCAGAAAACCAGATGTCGACTCAGTGAGATTTTTCTAATAAGTGAGCGTTCAAAGCTGATCAAAGCAGTCACAATGAAGGCACTGAAAACCACACAAGAAAGCAATGAAAATTATTTCGGTAAAAGGACTGTGTAATCTCTGTTCCGACACTAATAAAAAATACCCGTTAACAGGGTCGTTTCCTTATGCTGTGGAACATACTTGTATATACAGTTAAATCTCATTTTGCAAAGAGAGCATTTTCATTAACAAAATTCAACCTGCGGATGGTCGTGTGTTTCCCCCGGGGTTCTGCCCGGTTTCCATAATGCTGGCCGCCGTCGTATGAGAGAAATATTCTTGAGTACGGCGTAAAACACCGATGAAATAATAAATAAATAAATAAATAAATAAATAGATAAATAAATACACCATGGCATCAAGAACTGTGCATGAGGGTGACATCGCCAAGCATGGTAAATACGGGCCCTATGTTTAACAGGCTTCCGAGGTTTCTCGATCATATGTGGAACGAATTTATTGTGTGTTTATTGAGAGTCAAATTACAGAAGGGTAACGGTTATCCAAGTTGTAGGCTTAGTTTGGGGATGAATTGAACGACCAGTGTTACGCTCACCACACGGAGCCGACAGAGGAGGGAAATGATAGTAAACGCTGTTTGAAGTGGTTGTAGTTTTGTTTTATTTTAGCCGCAAAATGACTCTTAAGGCGGTCACTTAATATGCCCGGATCATTGACTATACAGAACAGATAATATTTGATCGCTGTTGACAAACAGAAAATGCAGTTAGCTGCACGATGAAAACCCATCTTCTTGTGATTGATGTCTTTTCAGCCCTGACACTTATATTAATTGATACATATTCCGGTCACATATATCTCTTTGTAACGCGCTTAATAAGTCATAAATTTTATCAATCATTTGTGTGAAAGGGACAACTATATAAACGAACGGTTGCAGGAACGCCTAGGTGGCCTAGTGGTTTATACAGCGTTCACATCGGGGTCGAGAAATACAGGATCAATCTCAATCGGGTCATACCAAAGACTTTTAAAATGGCACTTCTTGTTGCCTCACTTGGCACTGAGAGATTAGAACATGAAGTCAGGATTTGTCGGCCAGATTTCAGTATAATGTGACTGGGTGAGGTGGATGTATATATAGTGTCTTCGGCAAACTCTTCCGGTGGCGGGCAGCGGCATCGACTTGCCCTGCCACACGGAGACACAATATATATGCATTTAATGGACTCCTCGTCGTCATATAACTAAAAAAATTGTTGAATACGACGCAATACCAGGCATACATTCATACATACATATCTGCGTTCTGTCTTAAAACAAATTCAGTACCATGACAATCTCTATATGACATACTACGCCATATATAAGTATTGTGTGCAGTGAATATTACCAGTAACGGTTTCAGCTCTGTTACATCGCTTCGTTGGAACTGAACTTAGTCAGCCAGTAATACACCACTGCATCTCATCTCGATAAATCATACGCTAAAGAGTTTTTCTTGATTTCTTTCATCTTCGTTACAAGCGTTTCTCTTGCACCTAACCTCTATCCACTTTGCGATACAAGTTAAATCTCTTTCACTTGCGGCACCATTTCTGCTCTCATCTCGTTTACGGTGGTTTAGCTTAGATATACAGATATTTTGCAATCGTTTTATTAGGCTTTATTCGAATATATATCTTGACCATTTCATCTCAACAGTAAGTTCGTATTCAATATTTGACCCATCACTGATTTTGAAATTACTATACCAGACCTTCTATCCGACATTTTCTGCTGGATCAAATACTTGATTCGTTCATCTCACAAGCCCGGAGACGAGTCCAAGTAAAAAGTTCATACAGCGAGGCATTTATACACTGTTAGAAAAATCCATTTTTATCACCACGTGGGAATTTCTACTTGGGTTTTAGCAGTAAAACAACCGTAAATAATAAAAACACGTGACCCGTGTGGGGTTCATATATTATTTCACACGTTGATATTACGGCCATTATGACGGTCATTTTACAGTGAAAACAACTGGCAGCTGCTTGCCAGGCCTTTTACCCGTAATTTTACGAAATTTTTTTAACAGTGTACAGAGCCATGAAATGCAGATGGTTAAAATAAATATCTCCAGAGACAATAAAATCAAGGCAGTTATAAAATGTTTCAGACACGTTTTATTTTAAATTAAGTCTTGCACATGAAATAATTTATCAATGTAATTTACCGAATTATGCTGTGGGCATATTTTCATTAATCTTGTTATACTCCTCCGAGTATCATGTGATGAAATCAACCAATCAGCACCACCCGGGACTCCATGCTCCACCAAAATTCTTTGGGTCGCTTTGAGGATCATCCGGAGGGTATCTAGCTTTCACACCAGTCTTTTTATACTCCTCCAGCCTTGCTATCATTTTCCCAAGAATCACGGTTTCTGTTGGCGCTAAGTCATAACGCTCAGCGGGGTCATCTGACAACAAAGGAAAACAAAAACCCAAATGGGTAAATGAAATGAAGTATGTATCTGTCACTACTTGATTCTCTGGATTGATTTACCGCCAGTGGGAAACCTTTCCCGCCAAAGGCAATTCGTGTAAAAGGTGTATACTTTATGGTTCATTCCTGCATTTACGATGACGTTTTATGAGCAGACTGACAACGTATTAGTCGTGTGATGCAAGAGAGCAGTAGTCAAGTCAGCATGGGGCGGTATTCCATTATTTCCACCTGCGAAGTACTTATTCATATACTTATGCATAAAGGTTTTGGACATCAACAGCGAAGACAGCATGCCAAGCCCTTCATATTAGCACTTAGTGGCGCTTGGAGGAGAACCTACATGACGGCTCTCCTCAATGTTGGTGAGATCACCAAATTGTGATGAAAGTTAAATTATATGAATACGGATAGAAGACCCTACTCTGGCTTATGAACCCTTCGACACAATCCTGCTGGAATCACCTTGGACACAAAGCTGAAGGAGACTCTCCAATGGGTTTCAAAGTCGATCGAGCGTAAAACTGTTGAAATAAGCATTTGTGAAAAAATGGAATCGTGGATTCCCTTACGTTCATTAAATGAATACTTGGAATCTTGTTATGAGTTTATGCAATTTTAACACCGTAAGTGAATCCTGCCTGCTGACTTATTTGTGCTGTTAGCTTAGTAGATATAACCCTACGCCTCCGATACACTGCGATACTGTGCTGATCAGTTGGTTCATATAGCTCCTTGGATAGTACGTTATAGAGTGGATACTGATCATCAGTTGATTCAGATAGTTATATGCCCCTACCTCTGATATTATAAAGGCGATACTGTGGTTGATCAGTTGGTTCGGGTAGCTCCTCAGGTAAAGGGATGCTTTCCGTGTCCTCGCCTGGAAGAGGGTACCAATCGTTAAATTTGCCAGCTTTTCCTTCTATCAGCTTGTAATCGCCTTGTCTGAAAGCCAAAGTTAGTTTGATTTGATTCTGGTTATCTGATTAACCTCCGGGCTAAGCTTGTCTTCCACAATGAGCCCTAGATAATTCAGGCCTAAGCTGTAGCGGTGACGTTTTGTAGTAAATTGGTAAGGTATACTGCTCATTCATTATGTAACTAGAGACCAATGGTCAATCCATCATGGGGCCAATGCGAAAAGATGTTCCACAAAGGCGACTTGTCTAGTTTTAGTACACCAAGGTAGAGAGGAATATGTACACTGTGTATGTATCTTCGTCATCTTCAAATTCATGACGATTCTGGGATTTTCTCGATTCTGATTCGTCACTAACCTGAGAGCGGCATTTTTATAAATGTGGTCGATGTTGTACAGAAATTCTGTCCTAGGTGGTGGTTCGTCCTCACTGAGCATGCGCCAAACGCTCATTCCGTCAATGCCCTGATCTGACGCAACATAAACGTCACAGATAACTGGCGGTTTCATTTATCGAGAATAATTCACACAGGTTACTTTCATCCATATTTTTTCTGGAAAGCTATATACCAACTGTTTTGTCTGATTATTTTTTTCGTGGACGTGTTTATCAAGAATATAGTATATAGAGAAAGTTAACCTCTAAACTTGGTATTACTTACCTGGTTTCCCGCCAGCGACTTCTATAATTGTTGGAAACCAGTCTACGGCATGCATTAACCTACAAAAGACCATATTTCATCACACTGTGTATAAGCTGGGATACACTATTCATATATTGATATAATATTCATATATTGTATCCCAGGTATAAAAGCACGTAACAGTAACAAAGTAGCAGTATCAAACCGAGGCCGTCACGGCTAAATGTTCCACAACCATGTTAAATCATGTACAAAGCTTATCTCCAGCCTGGGGATAGCCGTTGTATCTGCATGCATTCTGTGGAATGCACTAACCAGGTTGGATATATATACAGTAGCTATCAAAGAGCAAGTGAGATATATATTCTTCTTACAGATAACCATTAAAATAGTATCGTACACAATTTGGACACTAATTAAATTTTTGCGTCTTATTTTATTTTTTATTTGCTTCTTTCTAGCATGACCGAAAACTCATTGTTTTTCTTCACGTAATTCCGTCCTAATCTATTATTTTATATATACACAAAGAACTTAATTAAGCACCCTCTGGAATATCTCACGATTATGAGGCAGTTGTTTATTTTAGTACTACAAAGATAATGTCCATGTCAAACAGCACAATTCGTGTCGGTTAACACATAGTTTCAGTTCTTTATAGCTCGCAGAAACGCAACGCATGCGCATTCCACATCTGATTTTGGGGTGTAATGTAAGTAAATTTGGACATATTTTCGCCAGTGCCTTTTGAAATGGCAAGGCGTAGTCTGTTGGAAGCTTTGACATTTCAAATCATTGGCATGGATGCGTTAGGCATGTCATTTAAGGCCACTGGACGACAATTGGGCTACAACCACTCAGTCATCAGTAGGCTTTCCGAAAACATCAAGCTTCGGGTAAAGTGAAGGATAGGCGAAGGACCGGACAACCAAGGAAGACAACTACCCGTGAAGACAGAGCCCTGGGACGTCTGGTGAGCCGAGAACCTTTTGCATCTACTTCCTGTGTGAAACGCCTTTGCTTGCCCAACAGACGTCTATCCACCAGAACCGTCCAAAATCGCCTGAAGGAATATGGTTTAAGGTCCAGAAGGGTCATTAAACGTCCGGTCCTCTCAGATCTTCGTGAAAGACGACGTCTGAACTGGTGTGTAACACGACAGAACTGTAACCTTCGGACCTGGAGGCTAACCCATTGGAGCGATGAACGCAGGTTCACAGATGGTCGTCGGAGAGTCTGGAGGCAAAGTTGTACTGTCTATGTACCCAGGAACATCCAAATTACTGTACCATATGGTGGAGGTTCAGTTATGGACTGGGGATGTGTTTCACACGACTACAAGTTGCCATTAGTGACAGTGCAAGGGAATCTTAATGGTCAACTGTACATCCGGGACTTTCTGGGTCCAGTTGTCGTGCTTCAAGCAAGGAATCCACCTGTGCATGATCTGGCTCAACTGGACGCTGCTTTGCACAAGGAATTGCAGCGACTTCCCCTTCAGAGTATAAGGGAGCTGACAGGTGGTATGAGGAGAAGGGTTCGGGCTGTCATACAGGCACGCTGCGGATACACCCAGTATTGACGTAAAGCGTTTTACGAGATACCAAATGACGTTTTCACTGACTAATTTCAACCACTGCTTCATCACTGCTGATTTCAGAACCATACTTGTAAAGCCATTGTTTCACATCCAAACATCATTAAAAAACACATGGATTCTTGTCATTTTGTCGATTTTTATTAGCCAAAGGGTCACACGGTTCACAACCAATCACATTTTACACTCATTTGATACAGAAGAACATTAATCGCATATGTACAAATTCGCCACGGTGAAAACGGGGGAGGGGGTGCTTAATTAAGATCTTTGTATATGTACCGTTTTCCTTCTTCGATTGTTTGAGTTCAACGTTGTTTTGGAAATTGGTCTTGCAGTTATTGACCTGTTGCCTCCAGCATACGATTGGAATAAGAATGTTTGGGGATTTGTAAAGAATAGGTTGAGCTATTGTTCGTCGCTGACCCACTTTTCCGATGTTCATTGAGAAAAATACATTTTTCAACGAACTGACATCACCCTACCATGTGATATCACCCTCATCCTTACTACTGCCGACTGTCTGTATTGATGCCTCCACTTCATTCGCTATTTACAAGATGACATCGCTCACAAAGGTATCATTAATCCCACGTTTCAAGCCCTAAAATGGAATCCTTACCCATTGTTGGTGTAGCCTGTTTTCTTGAGTAGCGTGCTGCTGTAGACGAAAGCCGCTCCCCTCGTACCTCCCTCCCATAAGGTCGTCTTGGCTCCTCTAAGGGGTAAGTTGTTAGCCGCAAACCACACAGGACCGCCATTCTGTCACAGATCAAAAATTCAGATGGCATTGTCGGGGAAGAAGAACAAGATGTTATCATAATGTAATTGATATATACATTCAAGTTTGTTGATCCTTCTTTCAGTGCTTAATGCACATATAAAATGCTGCTCTCTTGTAATGCATCGGTAATAGTGTAATACATCATACTCTCACTAATGCGGTGGGTGTGAGTTCAAGTCCACCTCGTGCTGGATATGATTTTGAGATTCCACCTCTACCCGGTTTCCTCCTGCCGTACTGCCGACCGCCGTCGTATAAGTGAAATATTCTTGAGTGTATTCGTAAAACACCGATGAAATAAATAAATGCATTATACCTGTTGATCTACAGTATGCCACCACATGTGCGTGAATGAGCGACGTGCAGGCCACACGGGTTATAGGCCCGAATGACGTGAAAGCTTCCCCATTTGTGTCCTTCGGATCCATTAAATCGCACCGTGTAAGAATGGGACCTTACTTTGTGTCAATGAACGTCTTGCAATCGGCATTATATTCAATCACTGTACAGGCGCCTAAATGACTCAATGGTGGCTCTAGATGGTTGGAACACTGGCTCACATGGCAAGAATGCAAGACTGATCGACAGGGTTGTCAGACAGCTGACCGCGATCCTTGGATAACTCTGGATAATCCAGTTCTCTCCACCATTAAACCTCACCATAGTTATATAAGCGATATTTTCCTAGGCGCAAATTTAGAACACAATCGGGGGCCTCTGTGGTTCAGTCGGTTAGCGCGCCAGCGCAGCACAATGACCCGAAGCCTCACAGCAATGCGATCGCTGTGAGTTCTAGTCTAGCTCATGCTGGCTTCCTCTCCGGCCGTACATGGGGAAGGTCTGCCAGCAACCTGCAGATGGCCGTGGGTCTTCCCCGAGCTCTGCCCGGTTTCCTCCCACCATAATGCTGGCCGCCGTTGTATAAGTGAAATATTCTTGAGTACGACGTAAAACACCAATCAGATAAGTAAATAAATAAATAAAACACAATCAATGGCCTAACACTCATATCAAGTATGTCTACGATATATCTCAGTTCGGTGAAAATGGTAATATTTTGGACATTTTATTGAAATTGTATACATTGCGCAAATACGTCACAGCCATTTAATGTATAGGTGTAACTTACGTCTGTGGTAAAGATGATGAGTGTGTTGTCCATATACCCATTATCATCCAGAGCACGTGTGATATTTCCAATGGCCTCGTCCAGAGCCGTTATCATACCTGTGAAAACCACCAGAGGAAGGGAGGTAATAAAGCCACGTTAGTGACTACAATAGACACATTCAGTAGTCTCCCTTGTAATCCTGATGAATGAATGCTTAATAGGATAACTAGAAGTTAGTTCAAAAATTGTGACAAAATAAAAGCTGATACTCTGGTAAATATTTAAAAAACTCAAGAGTGGACGATAGTCGTGTTCACAGTTTCATGACAATCTACATGTAAATAACACTATCATATTGGACACCTGTAGAATAAAATACTATATTTTTGATATACCATGGCGCCATGGATTTTTGCGGTATTAAAGTTTTGTGCACCAGAATAGAATATGTATCAACGTCGATCGATACTGAGAGGCGTCTGCACAGTGAAAAAAGTCTGTTGTGGGCTGAGTTTAACGGAGCTTGCGCTCAAAACATCGCATTGTGAGCCATTGCCATGATTATGTGAGTGCCACGAAATGATGTGACGGAACGGTACTGTACAAACATTGGTGGAGAAACACTGAATGAAAAATTAAAACTAGAACATGTACTTCCTTTTTTCATTAGTGACTTAATTTATAATATTCCTGATTTTTATTTTACAATTTATGACTTTCACACGCCGTCATACTTACCAAGTTTTCTTCGTCTTGTGATATTCTTTACATTTGGGTACAAATCTTCGAATCTTTTCGGTACCTATTGGTAGATAAGATAAGGATAATACCGCTATTTGGTTGATCGGATTTTATTCCCGTGTCTTCAGATGTCCGCAATAGACCATCTGACTGATCTCCCGTACAGAGGAAAGGTTTTTAGTTATTTCAAGAAATGAGCAGGACTGGGCGCTATAATTGACTGTTTGAGTATTCCACACACTTTGTAATGATATGTAGACTAAACCTTTACAGGCAAACCAATTGTTTTAAGCTGATTAAAGACAAATAACATCTGCATTTTATGTCATAAGCTTAATAGTAAAAGAATTTTCCTTTCTTCCGAAAAGCAGTTTACAATATTGTGTTGTATATCTGAACGCACCATAATGGGAGCATGAACCGACTGGAATGGTAAGTACATGAATAACGGCTTGGACTTGTCGTGGGTTTGGAGTATCTCTTCCGTCCTGCGGACGAAAATATACTGTAACAGAGCGAAAGATGAAAAGTCACGAAAACATAATCACACGAAGGTCACTTTCATTACTCGAACAGCCTACATTTTCTATGTATTTCCTTCTGTAAACTACGTCGTCCCTCTTATATAGCCAAACGACGCGACTCCACCCCTCCCCCACCAAAAAAGTTATGAAAAAAATCATATAATAATGCTTTAAGAAGGTGGAATCCGCATATAGTAGGTATAAGGCATTTTCGTTTCAAGAGACATCTGCAAATGCTTGCAGTTTGTTTCTTATTTTATTGCTTCCCATGTAAGTCTGTTTGACCATCCAAGATAATATTGCTCCATTGAGTACCACTGTTGCAGAATGAAAAACTTACGGTGAGTGGCTATCCAATTAATGTTGAAATCCTTGCTGATAGATAGCTGATCAGAGTTGTAAAACTTTTTGACACTAACCGTAGAGTAGGTTCCATTATCGGAAAAGTTGGGTTTGGTGTCCATCCGGAAATCCAGTCCGCTGTAATTTTTGTAATCTAAATATTAAAAACAAGAAAAAATGACCGATATAGGATAATAAGCTTCGACGCTTGCACTTTTCAGAAAAGTGCAACCCACGATCAAGAACAAAGACGGCCATCTCAACAACAACGACAACAACGTCTACAATCTACAATTATATCAAGTTTTGTTTTTTTATCCCACAAACAAAATCGTCAGGAGAGTCGTCCTTTGTTGAAATAGTTTTTTCTTAGTCGATCTCAATCAGAGTATGAAGTTGTATATATTGTGAATATACCATCAAAATAATAAGGTTAATTTTTTTCTTCGTCTCATATTTGATTACTTTTTTGGATGAAATTTCACAAATATAGACTCTACCGTGAACAATGCCATCTGACCTTCGTCCTGCTGAGTAAACCTGAAAGCAAGGATCGCTAAAGCTACAAATTTGAAACCAGATTCCAGATTTGACTTGGTTGCCAAATATTGTCATAAACCAATCTACCACGTATATATTAACAATTCAATCAAGCAATTAATCAGTCAAGGTTAACAGACCTCTTACGTGAGTGTTGTAATTTTCCATACTGGTGTAGTAGCCGAGGAAACTGTCAAATCCTCGGTAAGTCGGTGTGTATTCCCAGTTACAAAAGCCCAGATGCCATCTGAAAACAGCATTCGGTCAAATTATTACAAACATGTATCGATCCTTAAAACCCTAAATTTCAGATACTTTTTACAGTAATAAGACTATTTCTATACTAATAGTACAAATTTATATTTAACCTAAAATGAGAAATATTTCCATCATGTTATTTTTTGGTAACTGGATGGTAATTTAATGTGTAAAAGAATGATACAACTATAACATTTGCTTCACTAATGGTAATAACCCTTGACATCGGCCTTATGTACTTTAGATTCAGTCTTGTGCGTACTTTATTAATTTTTAACATAGATACAGCTTGAGTTGGGTTTAACCAGTTGAAAAAAATAGATTGGATTGGATTTGAGTAATATTTGTCAGTGAGACAGGGTTACAGGTAAGAATTGTCAATTATTATATTTCATGGAAAACTCGGATCGATGAAAATATACAATAGCCAACATACTGCAAAGTAAAACAGACCACCAAAGTTCTTCAAATCGTGTGGCATTAATAAAGTGTTCAAGTGAAAATAAAGTGTGTCACTATGTACATATATATATAAAAAAAACAAGCCACAGGTATCAAAGAAAAATGTTTTAAAAAAATTCAGTAAAGCTATAAAAGCCAAAAACATTCAAAGATAAAGACATTGACGAGCAATCCCCTCCGTCAACCATGTTGTAGAAGCCCTTAAACAGTTGGTCAATCACTAGCCTTGAAATCGTCACGTGATATTTTGGCTGTGACGTCACATCACCCATCAGCTCTTCCTTGTTAGTGCTGTTACTTATGGTGGAGAAAGACAGACACCGATTCCATTCATCGAATTTTGAAATTATTTTAAATGTTAAATTGAAGCATTTGGTCCAGTTGGACAGTACAAGTATGTGATACTGACGACAGCTATCTGGGTCACAGTGTTTACATGTTGGGCATGAGGCTTCAGTTACTTTTCACGGCGCGTTGGCAACAAAACCGCCTCGGGATAGCCATTGCCTGACAATGAGAAGATTGTTTTAATGTTTCCTTACCCGTTAGTAAAGCCAAATTTATTGAGGAAACGCCAGGAAAGAATCTGTTCATACGTGCGCAGCCACCTATGATAGCAGAGACGAAGTCGAAAAGGGCCACTGAATGATGACGTTGTGGTTCGCCAAGCCCCGGAATGGCGCTACATGGGTCGATCATTTGAAAATGGAAGCGAGCGAAAACTCTTTAGCCCGATGACGTACACTCATTGGAACCAAGCGACGTGGTTTAGCACCGATGGAACAGGAGAGCTAAGGGATGTGACGTCATTCTAGAAGCCTAACACTGCGATCATTTCTCAGTTATTCTGTTGGTAAGTGCTGTAGAATATTTTTCAAACACGTCCGGATTCTCTATGTTCAATTTAAAAGAATTGAATTCATTGCCCCTTAATGTGAGCGTGGATATTTACAACTATAGTCCGTGTTATTCATACGAAAATGTAACAAAATATCCATTCAGTCCACAAATGCAACTTACTTGCCAACGATGTGAGTAGCGTAACCGACATCTCTGAGCTTCTGAGGTAACAGTGTCACATTTAGCGGTAACCCAGTGGGTTGTGAAGCCAGAATCACAAAATGCTGTAAAAACAGAGGCAAATCAGTGGGTTGTGGAGCCACAATCACATAATGTTGTAAAATAGAGGTAAGTCAGTGGTTTGTGTGGCCAGAATCACATAATGCTGTAAAAACAGAGGCAAGTCAGTGGTTTGTGAAGCCACAATCACGTAATGCTACAAAGACAGAGGCAGGTCAGTGGGTTGTGCAGCCACAACCACGTAATGCTACAAAGACAGAGGCAGGTCAGTGGGTTGTGCAGCCACAACCACGTAATGCTACAAAGACAGAGGCAGGTCAGTGGGTTGTGCAGCCACAACCACGTAATGCTACAAAGACAGAGGCAGGTCAGTGGGTTGTGCAGCCACAATCATATAATTCTGTAAAACAGAGGCAAGTCAGTGGGTTGTGTAGCCAGAATCACACAACGCCGTAAAACTGAGCCAAGTCAATGGGTTGTGAAGACAAAAGAAGGCCTGGAAAATGCCAACGCAACACAGAAAATTACAGATGAAAGAACCACGATGTTTTAATTTACTGAATAGGATAGACAACGCCATGACATGATATTTTTTCATTTGCAGAAAGTTGCTTTCCGGTATCAAATTCCCGCATAAACGGAAGTTCTACCAGTTAGCGTTATAAAAAGTTTAGTCGAAGACCGGAAGGCGATATTTTAACATTAAAATGTCTCTTTGGCGCGCTGGAAGCAAAGTACTCATTTAAAGTGATGCTTTGTCATCTTGGCAAAACTGCGCTGTGGAGAAATTTTAAGTTGAAATGTCAGTTTAAAGCTTTGGTACAGTTTTGAAATACGTGAATCTCGACAACGCAACATTTCAAACGGTATGCGTTTGCACAGAGAAAAGTTACGTTGATTTTAATTACATCTAATTACCATGAATTTCAGCCTTGAATATACATGTATAGCTTTCAACGAAAACAGCAAGACGATACTGGATAACTGAAATGACGTAGCCAGGGGTTATCGCTCCCAACAAATTGTGCAGCTAACAGTAGGGCAAAACCAAATTTTAGATTAATTCTCTGATTTTCTGCCTTTGACGTGCCGAGTAGGATAACATCTGCCGTGTGGTGGGCCCAAGTATTTCCTATGGAGAGGAAATGGAGGTTTTAATTCTCTCTTGTTTAAATGCAGAGAGTAGACGGTGCGATGGTTGCTGATCATCAGCTTCCATGATTAAGCGAAGAGGAGATTTTTCTACAGACACAAGGATTGTCCTGGTAATCTTCTGAGTGGACAGTATATAAGGCTCACTGTAAAGTGGTGAATGAGACCGAAAAGGCGAATAGGTGTATGTCTAGTTCACAACATAAGCAACAGCGATACAGATAACAAATCTATATATGTAATAATTCAGGTAAGCTGTGTATAAAAGAGCATGAAGTTAAGACATGCGTTACCTGTAATCCAGTATGATAAGGATAGTACCCACTCATGAAGGAATTCCTGGATCTGAAAGAAATGACAGCATTGTTCACAAAGGTTGTTCGTCATGATCATATGGAGAGAAACAACTTACAGAGTTCACATATAGAATGGACAGAAACAATAAACTTACAGTGTTCGTTTAGAGGCCGGACAGAAACAACTTTCATGTAGGGTGTTCACATACAGGCTGGATAGAAAAAACTTTCATGTACGGTGTTCACATACAGGCTGGACAGAAACAACTTACGGTGAGCACATCGGCTGGACATATGAAGAATTAAGAATGACCCCGGAGCGTGCCATTTTATCCAGATTTGGCATAATGACCTCGGGATTATGCCAGCTGACATCGTTCCATCCTTAAACATAGCATATGTAGAAACAAAATATGATGTTTTATATTTAAACAAATGGATGGTTGAAAGAAGACATTAAATGAAAATCGATTAAGAGTTGAAGCCCAGTGGCCGATTCCACAAAACCATTTCTGAATTAAGTCCAAAATTCAAATACGATTTTATGCTTATTTTTGGGCTTCAGAAATTAAAATTTTGACCACATCATTCATATTATCATCAGACAAATGTCAAAAACTAGGCACTGTGAGGAAGTTTTAAATTTTGACTTAAGTCATAGATGGTTTTGTGGAATCGACCCCAGATCACGCTGGCTTCCTCTCTGGTCGTTCGTGGAAAGGTCCGCCAGCAACCTGCGGATGGTCTTGAGTTTTCCCCGGGTTCTGCCTTGTTTCCTCCCACCATAGTGCTGGCCGCTGTACTATAAGTGAAATGTTCTTAAGTACGGCATAAAACACCAATGAAATAAATAAATAAATTAATTAAATCAAAGTCATAGAAATAATAATCGTTGGAATGTGTTTATCCATAAGCAAAATGTCTGAATAAAAACGGCGTAATTATATTCGGATAGGACTATATTAGGCATACGAACGCAGATCACTGTCAGGGTCTATGCTTACACACGTATACCTCCATTTTGATAGAGCAGTACAGATAGCATCGTCAGTTGGGAAGCTAATCTCAAGAATACTGCCTGAGAACTCTGCTCTTCTCAATGAATCTACACGAAGGCTTTAGTGATGGATTTTTGATACCAGTTTTTAACAAGTTTATTAAGATTTAATATAAAAATATATTAAACGCAAAGGGTTTGTAAGAAGATGATATTGATATCACGGTTTAAATCAGACTGTAAATAAGTTGACCGCCCCCTCAAACAGCAGGACTCAGGAACCCACTTCACTTTACCATGTTTAAAACTTTAAATGTCTAAAAACTTGAAATTTCATCACAGTAGGCTAGTTTCACTGGTTCAGACTGACGGATTCATATTGAGTGATCCAACAGTTAAATTTCGACTTGATTTAAAGCTGCCTCAAAGCTTGTGGCCTGGGTACTAAAAGTATAAAGTCATTAAAATATACACTAAACTGCAAAGCAAACTAATCTAAGTTAACAAGCATGTACAGCATTGCGAGACCAGCAGGTCACGCAAAAAAAAAAAAAAAAAAAAAAATGGATCAGAATAAATTTGCTACTTACCCAAGTCATCGGCCACAATGAAGATAATGTTTGGTTGTTGTTGTTGAGCTACACAGATGGACGATGAACAGAGGGCAGAGAAAAATCCCGCTATAAGTAATTTCCATTTAGTTTTGGACGCCATTTTGAAGTGTGTTTTTACCTTTCAGGAGATCGAGGTGGTCTATGTTACCTTGATGAGTAGTCTAACCGGATACTGGCTTTTTGGCTCACTTATAAAAGAGATTATTGTTCTGAGCCTTTTCACGCCAGCAATGCTGGTTAACCTGGACTTTGTTATTTGCCCTTTGTCTTTACGGGGTTGTTTTATGCTTTGTATTGGTACAGATACAGTGACCCACAAGAGTTTCTCCAGGGTCGATGTCACCTCTCACGTGATTCACTGATACTAAATACAGTGGAACGGACCCTTCCAATACGCATGGCTGAATCGGTGCTTTAGATTGCAAATAATTTCTTTTACAGCTTTTTACAATACAGACAGTAGGAGTGTAATAGTTGGTTACTACTACAGTTTTGCAAACTGGGTGTAAGTTTTGTGAAACGTAATTCCCATGACGACACATACTGTAGAGATATGTCGCCATGTTAGTTACATTTGACGAAACTCTTCGTTAAACGGGACCATGATTATTCAGCCCATCTGTCTAAAGGCGAAACGCCGTCTTTGAGCCCAACATTTGTTTATTATTTATTTTTGTTCTTGATGGACACTTTCAAATAGTCTTAATCAGTTAAAATAAAACCATTTCAATAAATTTTCACTTGATCTCTTAAGTACTTGTATGCAGCAGAATAGGAGAGAACCATTTAACATAACATACGCCATACTTTCGATTAATTCAACAACAGTCACAGGAATAATTACAAATTAAAAGCGTAGCATGAGTTGTTTCGAATATATGCCTGACCTGACATGATGGAAACTGTTGGTCAGAGGTTATCAAGGATAGATAGCCATCTTTGTTTCATATCTTCTGTTTATTTATCCCTCTGATATCAGTTGATCCCGAAGCATCTGCTTTAAACCAGGTACAAACCATTCGCCACCGCTACACAAATGCGAGAATTAAGGTCAGGTCAATAATACACAGATATCAGATACGGCAAAACGTTTGGTTTACATTCAAAACTTATTGGGGATGTGGACTGAACAGAACAGGGTGTCATCGAGTCGAATTTCTCAATCAGTATGTCTATTTACTTATTTACTTAACAGTTCTTTTATTTGCCATACCCAAGAATTTTTCACTTACACCATGTCGGTCAGGTATGAGTGAAGTAAACCAGAGTGCCGGAGTAAACCACGGAAATCTGACAAGATAATGACGAACTTTTCCACAACATGTGACGTACTAGTACGTGCACATCAAAATGGTGCTTGTCACACGATCTTCGTCGACCACTTGTTGTCAATAAGAACATCAAAGTTTGTATTCCACTGTCTACATTAGGACAACACGTAATTCTATGGGAAAATTATTACGGTGGGAGGCCAGCAGGAGATAGGACTGTGACCTGGAAATCCACGATCATTTTCAAGCTGGTGGAAGACCTTCCCACGTACGACCGGAGAAAAGGAGTGTCAGGGCTTGTACGATGCTCCTGGGTCGTTGCACTCTACTAGCACATTATGACTGAAACATCGTCAGGCCCAAGTACGACGTTACACCCCAAGCACTCACCCACTCACTCACTCACCTGGCCACGGAGGCCCCTGAGATATAATGTGTGCTTTGTATAAACCCATGGATTCATTTTGTTACAGACGAAAACCGTTTTCCTTTCACCACCGCTTTTCGCCGAAGACGTCATCATGAATGAATTATGAATACTTCTTAGAAGAAATCATATAGATCGCTAGCACGACAAGCGGTACTTGCTACAATGCTTGGCTGGTGGAGTGGTCTACACTGACTTGGCTGGTGGAGTGGTCTACACTGACGTGGCTGGTGGAGTGGTCTACACTGACTTGGCTGGTCGACTGGTCTACACTGACTTGGCTGGTCGACTGGTCTACACTGACACAGCTATTAAAATCTTGGCACGTAAAGTCACTGAACCCAGCTCAGGTTAACTCAGCGACAAACTTCTGTCAGAAGCGTTTATTCTGGATCTAAACAATTTCAAGGCCTCCAGTAGATATCAACTCGTGCGGTCATAGCACAAAAAATATGTCCCCTAGTTAAATTCATAATTAAAATCATAAATTGA
Source organism: Acanthopleura granulata (assembly GCA_016165875.1). Classification (NCBI taxonomy): domain Eukaryota; kingdom Metazoa; phylum Mollusca; class Polyplacophora; order Chitonida; family Chitonidae; genus Acanthopleura; species Acanthopleura granulata. The sequence continues at coordinate 31,449,139 of JABBOT010000001.1, read as the reverse complement.
ACACCTTAGTTCCATCTAAAAAATAAACGTTTTTATTTGAGATTTATTTATTTATTTATTTATTTATTTCATTTCATTTGACGGGAGAAACCGGAGAAAGCCCGGGGAAAACCCAAGTTCATCAAGAAGTTGAGACTGATTGAAATCGATTGCCTTTACACATATGTATTCTGTATGTCACCCAGGTGTACATTTAGAATGTGACATCTTTCGATTTAAGTACGAGTGTGTTCGCATTAAAACTCAGTGACATATATGTTTAAACAAGTCCTTATACGATTTCTTCAGCAGACGTCGTCCTTGCTGAATTATGATGAGCAGCATCTGTTAGACCATCTACAGCCTCCGTACCGCCTTCTTTGACACCGCTGCACTGTCTTCAGTTCGAAAGACAACATTAACCCTGCGTGTGGTGGTCAGCCGACATTTCCCCTCAAATTAGTTTGCTTTTTTCCCACAATGTATTGTCGAAAAGCTCTTGTCGTATACGGCGTAGATCAAAGGGTTAAGAAGTGGGCTCATAAACAACAAGGCCATGGTGACGGAATGACGAAAGTCATTTTGGTCTGCCGAGTTCTTCACGACGTCATGCATCAAGCGCACCTACGAGATACAACACCGGTATATTCATCATATATGACAGCAATGGATATGCTCAAAGAAAACTTTTGATATTCACATACTGATACTCGATCATTGCGTGATATACCCTTCAATCAAACATACTGATATAGTTAAAAATTGACTTGTGTCATATGTACCTTGTACAAGTATACAGCTGACATGAAATGATATACTGACATACATCCAAAAACCTTCTAGGATTTGGAGGGAGACGTATATGACCATGGAAAATCGAACTCCTAAAATATAGGTTTTTTGAAGATCAGAATGGGGTCTGTATGTGGCTTGCTCGTAATCATACATGTATAATGGTACTTTGTTCCTGAGATTGTTCGCTTGAGTGTGGTTTTAATGTTACTTTCCACGTTGCTTCTCAAATCTCATGACTCTAATTCCCGACTGCATTAGGGCGGTTCTGTGCAGCCTCACAGGAACGCCGGGCAGAAGACAACAGACATGACACTCCACCCAGTCATACTATGATGCGCCCAACAAGGATTATACCAAAAAGGCACCAGAAGAAAATGCGTCCTCAAAGAATGGACGCATTTTAGGACGGTTTATGGTATTAGTGCACCTGGTTACCTGTAAATCAACCGCATACCAATAACATGCATTAAGGGTCAAAACCAAAGAGAACAGTTTCTGGACAGCAAAGCCTACATTTAGGATGTTCATTTGACATGATATTTGCTATCAAGTGTCACCAGACTGCTATGATCCTAAGCTATGTTAAACAGTCAGAGTTATTCCGAAAGATTTAACTACCGTTCGGACGACAGTTTGAAATCAGTTGTGGGTTAGAGTACGGCTCGGTCACAGGAAGCGACGTTTGTTTATTTGCTTTCTGGATTGCCCATTTCATTGTCAGACACGCCTGCGAAGGCTTCATAGCCTTTCGGGTCACTGAAGTCCTTATATATCTCTCGGTAAAACGCCTGCACTGAGAACCCGATGTCGAAAATGATGTCGCATTTCAATCGACGACCACAATGGGCGTTTTATTTCAATAATCGCAAGTCCAGTTTACAAAAAAACGTTGAGCACAAACATTGAAAGAATTAAGAAAGTATATAAAATAAGACAATAGGACGGTTTCATGCAAACAGAAGCAGTTAACAATTTCACTCACTAATACCAGAAAGACGCAATTCAGGGAATGTTCTGGGAGAATAAATTTAACGATAATCCAAATCGTGTACTATGCGAGATGTCGCTCATCCTTTTATGCATCTCAGTTGCGCTTTGACTGCAGCTGCTCATACAGCTGTCCATATATCGGATCTAATTCAAGAAAGATTATCTCTAACAATAACAGCGGCGGGATCGTTCACGTGTGAGGAAATCATGCACGATTCCGTCAGTATTCTCCAAGAGAAGCCATTTTTCTTTGCTTTGTCTTTAATCGGCACATGTCATAATCATGCCTTCAAGCCGTAAAACTGTCCAATGTGTGATTTTTGGTCAACTCTGGGTGCAGAGAAAGACTTTGTGATGTCATTTATTTGAAATGTCAGAGGCTCCTACTAATTAACATATCATATAGATGGAATGTTTAATGAAAATTTTCGATCCTTAAAGCTCTTTTATTCTGACTGAAACCAAAATATATTTTTGTTGTGGTTGATTCTTTCAGGGTGAGTGTATTTTGCCATTTTGCATCATTTTGTGGTCAAATGGGTTTAACTAACTTATTAATATGACATACAAACTTACTTTGCGCAAACCCTCAAATGGAAAGAAAGTAACTTTTTCTTCTTTTCTTTAAATCTGATTTGCTAGGATACTTTCCGTCTACGAGGTGAGAAACAGTTCTAAAATCAAGTCGTGTTTTCTGTGATTTCATCCCCTTTACACTCACCAGAAAAGGCCCGTAGCAGAAACAGCAGCCAAAAGCGATGGTCTTAGTTTGAAGGCTGGGGAAGGAATTGCGCTTTTCCCAGGCTTTGGAGACTATAGTCTGACCAAATGGCTTCACAGACCGGACTCGGCGCAGCTACAACATTCGAACGTGGTGATTATCACAGGATTTCACGGGTATTTTTTGTCCACTTATGATGAATAGCAATCAGGGACCAATGTGTACCTAGTATATACTGCCGGCCAGTGGTGCATGACTTGGGCCAAAACTGGACTAACCATTGTTGTCTTGTAACACCTGGATTCTGCGTTATCAGTTTATCCATAGATCATCGCAACGGCAGAAATGAACAATCATAGACGACACAGATTTGGCCCGAATTACAGCCGCCTGTGTAGAATATAGGGGGTGGTCCAAGTCAAATCCTCGTTAGGCAATCCAATAGTTAAGTAATTCTAGCGGCGCTGATAACTGAGCCAAGGATTTTCATATGAGACTATAAATAAGTAAGAAGTCTGTTCTTCCAACAGACCGATTTGATGCTGTCCAAATCTATCAACGCAAAAACAGACCTGGAATAGACGTGTATCAGATCCCTTTCAGTTACTTGTGTAAATAATAATTAACATCAACAAGAACAACAAAACTGCCGATAATAACTATAACACTAAATATCAACAACAAAAATAAAATAAATAAAAGATCAGAGATTCTTGTTAACGTGCATAAACTACTATACCTTATTGATTACTTACATGTAATTTAATGATTAATTGGCATAGGCGTTTATTTCTTGAAAGTCTGAATTACTGATGCCATCTGTTGATCGAGACATATTTGTTTAAGTAGTTAAGGTGAGTGCAAACCATGAAAAACCGTAACTGGAAATACCTTCACTGAATTTTTAGATTTTATTTTCACCAAATTAAATGCAGTGTAATATATTAATTCAATGGTGGGTTTTATAGACCATATTGATAATGTTGTTCACCAGTGTTTTTCAACACGGAGGTAAACATTACAGGATTACACTTCTCAGAGCTAAACACAAAGGTGTGGAAAAAAAGTTTTGTGACGTCGCTGGTGAACTGTAATTCTCAGACAGAGTTTTAATTGTCTTTTCACTCACCATAACTTCATTTTTTGTGTGGTCTTTCACTTTCACAATTTACTTATGTATTGTTTTGCTTGGTGTTTTACGTCGTACTTAAGAATATTTCACTTATACCACCGCGGTCAGCATTATGGTGGGAGGTAACCGAGCATAGCCCGGTACGTATATATTCCAGAACTACGGTTGGTGTTTACGTAGGAGTACCAGTAGCAGTAAGCCAATAACGTAACACTACCCCGTCACCTGTCAAGGACGTCTACAGTACATATGTCCTTGGTTAGCCCTGGTATGGCCTTATATGGACCGAGCGATGACAATTCTGATATTTTGCACTGTTCAAAATATCAGAATCCTCAACACTCGATCCATACAGCCCCATACCAGAGCTGGTTCTTCGTGTGTAATCTAATTATCGTAATGCTGTGTGGTCCGAGGAGACCACCCTCACAAATTAATTTACTGATTAGTCATATTGAAGGCAATTGGTTCAACGGTGCAATGGTTTTGAGGATTAATGCCAGATTAGCAGAGAGGGAATCAGGATGTCCCTGTCACCTGTCCAGACCACCTGTCTATGCATAACGTGCACCTGTTCTTTCCCCGGATGGGAACAGTGCATTCTCCGGCAACCAATATAAAAGGTGCAACGCATCATCATTCACTGAAGAGAAAGTAGCAAGAAAGTTCCTGGAGGACTTTGAAATATTACATTGTTAGGATTATGCATATATCTGTGAGTAAACCAAGACAAGAAAACTATATTAGCTCCACTATGGGGAAATATTCAGAGATTTATATTCAGATCATCTGAAGCATGAAACAAGAACAAAATGTGACATAAACAGTTCGTTTTTACAGTACTTTAAGATGACTTGGGTGTGTACTTTCGCATAAGTAATTAATAAAGAACAAGTAAAATAAAGCCTCAGATATAAGATGACCATGGTTACTCTGCTAACGGGCTTTTTGACGACATGACTATAGAGAAACAAAAACAAGTTACTTTTTTCAAAATAGTATTTTCCAAAATATCTGCGAAATTAACATAACTCGGCCATCTCTGTCTACGACCAAGAAAATTAGACTAAATAAAACACACGTTATATTTCAGATCCTTATGGAGGGATGGATTTTCGTTTTCCTAGACTATTGTTAGAAACGCATGAGGCATACAGGACATACGGTTTGACAAATTGATCGTCAGGAAGACGATTTGACTGAAGCACACTAACAGTTTTGCAAGGCTTGCTTTTTCCACACTAACCTTATTAATTACAATATAAACAGAACAGGACATACTATTGATCCTTGAGATGTGCCACAATTTAGTTAGATGGCTGGTCACGGATTCGTGCATTGTGCAATCCTTCAATAATTTTACTAAAACTGGAAAAAAGAAGAAAGACATCCTGCGATACTTTTCAAAAGTGTTTATCACTCATAAAGAGACAATGTAATACTGACCTAAAATGACATGTTCATTATATAATTACCTCAGTTTCATTTACATATCAGTCTAACTTGGAGAGAGAGTGTCATGGAGGTTTGTTGCCTTTCAATCGCTCAGGCGCCAGAGACGTGAGGAATTTTCAGGATTCCTCCGCTTTCATACAGTGCTTTGGATGGCAAGAAACGATCGCCAGGGCTTCCTTGAGTGGCCTAATATGAGCTTTGCTGGAGATCTCTTGCCTTCCACCAGTGTGATATATGTAACACGTGGGAAAGTTCCCAATAATTTACCAAAATTCAGTGTTTTTTTCCGGGCACACGGTTTTCCTCCACCCGTAAACCTTACTGACATCATATAAGTAAAAAATTACTGAGTATGAAATTAACAGCGATCAAACAAATATACAACTAAACGTAACTTGAAGAAGAAAGACCTTTAAGACTCAAAATGCCAAGGCAATCCAATGAATATTGTCCATATACCACACTGTTTTATCTGAAGTTTCTTTCTACTAGGATTAATTTTAATACCCCATATTCTGAGCATAAATAATTAAGTCAACTTTTGAAAATGGGTCCATTAAAAACAATAGCCATATAGGCCGTATTGTTCCCCTCTTGTTTCATGTACATTATCTTTTTTTATCTTTCATTTTTTTTTCTTTTCTTTTCTTTTGTGTAACAAAACGCCAATGATGTGTAAGCTAAAAGGAGAACGAAACCTATAAATCACAACTGACGTTTTAAGGCTGTTGAAGTTTCTTGTCTGTTCATTTGTTTTATTGGTATGTGGGAATTTCTCGCAGTGTACATGTCATAATAGTGGACGGTAAATGACCTTAACCACATTTCACATAAGACCAATGTGAATGTTCCCCCTCCCCCTCAGCCGATGAGTGCTACGAGTTCTTATTGCCACTAAGGTCCCTATAAATCCCTCCCTGATAGAGGATAGGATTGGACCAATTGCCGATGTGTGCCAGCGATTAAAATCCAGCATCGACGCCCACTCCCCACTCACCCAGGCAGTTAGAACCAACGTAGTGCACATTTGCTCCATAAACACGTTGTTTAACTTTCATAGAACCCTATACATTAGACAAAGTAATCCATAGTTCAAATGATTTTGTCTGCGTTTGCCTTTCCTTTCTTCCGGAATCTGGAAAAATGAGCAACTTTGCAACGGACGAAATTTTACGATATTTACAGGACAGTAGGCTCTTTTTAGTACTTTGATAAATCAAATTTACAACAACACTGTGCACCAATTACCATTCGTTCACTACAATCACCTTGTGTCGTACGCAAAAGTTTTAAATTACTTGACTGAGAGGATTTGACTTGCCTCGCGAGTGATAATTCACCGGAAATCCAAATTAAAATGCCTGGGGTTCCATGTAAGTGCGACTGCCTTTGGGACATTTGTAACGCTGCAACGTAGACGAACAATGGCGCATGGCGATGGGCAATTCATATTCTCTGCGCACATACAAGTGCAAGGGTGTAAATTTTCTAATGTTATAATGGCACAGATGATGTTTATCAATCGGGCAGGTTTGCAGATACAGCGGTAAACTGATTCCCATAAATATCTACCCTGGTTCAAGCTTTCAGTGCTATTCTAGTGTAATGCTTACTTGAAATATAATATCAACAGGTATATATAGTTATCGCACATTAAAGGAATGTATCGTGTAAACGGTGCCTTCATAGTTGGTCGTTACGTATATAGGCAACTTCACCAAACTAGTTTTCAAGTGCGATGATAAATGATGCTCTCAGTATACATTGTTTCGAAGATAAACACACTACCAAGTTAGTTTTCATTTGTGAAGATAAATGGTTCTTCCAAGGTACGTCGTTTCGATAACAAGCATACTAAACTAGTTTTCATACTTGTGTGAACTGGTGTGAAGATAAATGATATTTTCAAAGTACATCTTTACGAAGAGAAGAATACTAAATTAGTTTTCATGTGCGGAGATAAATGATACTTTCAGTATACATAGTTTCGAAGATAAGCACACTATCAAACTAGATTTCATGTATGAAGACAAATAATATTTCCAAAGAATATCTTTCCGATGACAAGCACACTAAACTAGTTTTCATATGAGTGTGAACTGGTGTGAAGATAAATCATACTTTCAAAGTACGTCATTTCGAAGAGAAACATACCTGTATGTAAAAATAAATGATACTTTCACTATCCTCCTTTCGAGAATAAGCACACTATCAAACTAGTGTTCGTGTGTGAACATATAAGATAATCTAAAGGCACGTCATTTCGTTCACAATCACAATAACTAGGGTTTGTATGTGAAGACACTTACATTACAGATGGTGCCTCCGTTAAAGTAGAGCACGGTAGCCAGAGTCACTAAGCCAAATCCAGAGAGGAGCCCCAGCCACACCCTGTGTAGTGTCCCCCCGGCCCCCGGAGCGAAGTCGTAAGCACACACGTAGTTCTCCCGGTACAGTTTGTATGGCCGAACAAGTCCAGTGAATGGAGAGGCAAGAAGTCCCAAGGTGAGCAGAACAGTGGCCAGAAGTCCACATCGTATAGTTGATGTGGTCACTTTCAGTTTGTAATAAAACGGCTTGACCACTGACAGATAGCGGACTCCAGACATGATCACCACCACCCAGGCTGACCAAATGACCATTGTTGTAGCGAACCATCCGAGAGAGGAGCACATGAACTCTCCGCCAAACTTACCGCAAACCATTACGTTACCGATCCACATGATGGTGAAGAGCAACGTGGTGACCAGGTCGTTGACGACCTGTGTGGTGACCAGGAAATAGTGGGCGAGGTTATTCTTCGATTTGATCTGAGTGAGAATGAACAATGATGTCCCGTTTAACGTTATGCAGAGTACAAGCAAGACAGGCAGCTCTGCTTTTTGAAGATCCGTCCGATATTCGCCCATAGGCACATCGGTGACGTTGTTCAACGTCGACAGGTTTGAAAGATTCAGCATTTTTGTGGAGTAATTGCATCACGTTCTGCACCCTCAGAATCACAGTAGGATCCCAGATATCATTGGATTGTCATATTATTCCAGATTTGGCTTCAGATTTAGTGAAGCGGTGCATTCAAGGAGTATATATGCAGTTCTTTAAAAAGAATACGTTCTCCATTGAGTCATTTGATAGCACTTGGCTTTTGTTACAAGATTTGTGAAAAAATCTCCAATATCTTTGTTGCTTATTTATTCAAAGATGTCTCGTACTACCTCGAATCGAAAATGAACTTCCAGTGTTATCATTTCTGTGTTATCTGGCGTAGCATTGAATTCAGTTTACAACAAAACTGAACGTCTTCGGTCAAAAAAAAAACATCTCTTCGATAAGACGAAGACTTCATAAATCTCTTCATGGCGCAAAGCGAAATGTACAACAGCTCTGTGTGCAAAGCATAACCCATAATCTCCTCGTATTCCTGTAAAAGATAATGATTGCTTACCGAGCATGTCCTTCTTCATCAACAGTGCTTTTCTCTTTGTGGGAGCAGAATGCCTTGGTCCTGAAAACTGCTTTTAAAGCAAACTTGTAAATAAAGAGTGCTTCACGCATATACGATTCCAAAAATATGTGCACTGCATTGCTGCCGATATCTGTTGGAGTACTCCAGCTCCATTGTATCCAATCAGATGAGGTCTATATAACCCTTGATTCCCTGTTATGTCTCAGCACTTTGGCCACAGAGAAGAGATCTGACGGCTTATGTCCACCTGTTGCAACGAGGAAACCTTCACGCAGCGAATACTGCAAGCTGTCTCCTCTTCAATAACCTGTGACAACACAGCGCGCAAGTAACCTCTCTTGCATACATTGTATCTGGCCACCTAAGTACTACGGTTGTCATGACAAAGTAGAACGCCGCCCTTCTAGAGGCAACGTTATTGCACGCCGATGCGAATTTTGCGTATTATAAGTAGAGATTAGACCAAGACTGACAAAGACTATACACAATATATTGCATCTAGGTGCAGCGGAGTTACAATATTGACAGTGTGGTGTCTAAGAATGATTTTCGAGCAAAATGTCAAGGTATCAAAGAAAGCATGGGTATTAAAATCAACAAGTCAAACGATTAAGAGGCACAGCAGAAAATGGGAATTCTCGTAGAAAATAAGTACATGCATTACAGAGAGATTCTGTGGATTGTTTGATCGAGCGTGATGAGTAAAAATACCATATGTGCTAAGGAAATGGTATGTGTTGCTAAAGTAGACGGTTTTGTGGAAGGACGAGTTCGTCAAGAATATTTAACTTATACGACGGCGGCCAGCAATATCGTTGGAGAAAACCGAACAAAACCCGGGGGAAACCCACGACCATCCTCAGGTTTGTTGCTGACAGATCTTCCCACGTGCGGCCGGAGAGTAAGCCAGCATGGGTTGGGCTTGAACTCACAGGGACCACATTGGTTGGAGACTTCTTGGTATGCTCACGAGCGCTAACCGACTGAGCTACGGAGGCCGCCAGTATCAAGGAAGACATAAGGAAAGAAAATGTAATGATAAACGTGCGTGAATGTCCGGTGTCGTCAGCACTCGTGCTGTCGATGGCTGGTAGTAAATGGTGTAAATGGGATGTTAAAATGGTGTAAGTGGGATATAATCAACCAATGATAAGCAGAAGCAAAAATCGATCAAAGGTAAGCCTTTAAGGTGCGAGAGTGGGGACGAATTTTGGGGTGTTGTAGGAGGAGTTACTCCGGAAATATTCCTATGTATTGCGTAAAACACCAGTCAAATGAATAAAATAAATCAATGCGTAAATTAAAAGAAACCAGTTAGGTACAACAACTAGATTGTATGGTGGAGCAGAATTATTGTAAATTTGAAGAGGATCGCTTTATTTGTTCACAAATACCCTATAAATACATGATTAAAAGGATAGACAACACCAGATCAGGTGTATATTTATGTCGATAAAGTATCCCACCCATATGTGAAAGACGTACTTTTTCACTTATGCCATGTTGCAGATGTTATTAGTTTTAACCCCTCGTCCTTCCTATTGCCATATTGCTGAAGAGTGTACAGTGATGTGATATCGTCTTTCTGGATTCTTTATTATGGAGTACACCAATGATCTTGTAAGAATTCCAAATTAAAAACTGGTTATTTGATGCTTGACTCGGAGGTTGCTGGTTCAAAAATCGGAAGTAATCGTATGCATTTTTCTGCGCCAGGATCTGTTCTATATCCATAAACTGCTTCCTCACTTCAAGCACACTGTGCGGAAAACCTGACACTCAGTCGCAGTATACCGACACTGGACCTGTATGCTTGTATTTAAGGAGTAATATGACTTTTAATGTCTGTTGCATGACGCGAGTCGAGACTGAAAAATCACCTGATGGTCGCGCTGTGTTAAAGCTGTTAGAACAATCAGGGTTGATTGCAGATAATGCTTTAGACTGCACAGGCGAGCTTTTAACAGCTTACAGAAACGTAAAGATGCAATTACAAGCGTAAAACTGTAGACAAAATGTTCCTTATGACCATCTGCAGATAAAGCAAACAACAGAAAATAGCATCTGTTTAATTATGGAGCATAATTCCAAGACAAGATCTTGGAAGGGAGACAACCCAATAGAGCTATTCCCCTTCGACAACAATAATGGGTTGTTTGGGTTAGCTAATAAGGCATTGCATGGGTTGCTCTATTTGAGATAGCGGAGACTATCCCCCCCCCCCACCCCCAGTGCTTGTTACAAAATAATAGCTGTGTTTAGTTGCACTACAGAATAATGGATGTACCAGTTTACTTAGAGCTCTAACTCTCAGATGTCTGTCAGTAACTCCGGGCGTCCTGCATGGCTAACGTTAAATTGTTACACAGGTAAATGTATACATACATATATACAAATAACTTATCCCAGATTGTTGCGTGGAAATCGTGTTCCGGTCAGGCGAGGTGAGCAGGAATATTTTGGATTTCGCGCAACCATTATGGTTAAATGTTTGCATACATAAAATCATCGTGATATTCACAAGTGACGTGAACATCACAATATAACGGTTGTGTATAGTGAAAAGTATAGGTACTTGTATAAAATATCCAGAGATATTTCCATACCGCATTTGTCTTTTTGCGCGAATCAAAACGAGAAGCAGACGAGAGACATTTCACGGTATAAATCATATTAACGGTGAACACACTTAATGTAGGTCATTGCAGAAAAAAAAGATCTTCTTTGCTCATGTAATTTGGATTGCGACAGTTTGTTGAACTGAGAGACTTGATGAGCTAAACGCTTCTGACACACTTTAGATGTTAGTATACCGGTATTTCATCATTCGGTGGCACTTGAATGAATAAATGAATGAATGTTTAGGGTTTATCCTTATTTCAAATTGTGGCGAAAACCTGTTTTGACATTTGTTGTAGAAGACGGGTAATGTTGCATTGTGTTACGATAATTTCATGACAAGGTGATAAACACAACGCTTAAGGTGAAAATTGACATTATGTTATTTCAAACAACATCATCAGGGCTTCATTAGTTCACATGTTAACACAATCCACTACCTTGGTCCCAATTCTCATGAGCATATGATTATGCGATGGCCAGTTATACTACTACAGCTTTTCAGTATGTAAAAGCTGCTTTTGTCGAAGGGGAATAACTCTATTGGGTTGTCTCCCTTCCAAGATCTTGTCTTGGAGTTATGTTCCATAATTAACCAGATGCTATTTTCTGTTGCTTGCTTTGTCTGCAGAAGGTCATAAGGAATTTGAGTAACACACATGTATCAACGGTTAAAATACAATTTTAATGCGAAAGCGCTTCTAATCTATTTTAGAATGGCACTTTGACGTTTGGGTACTTCCACGAAGGTTTGCTTTTAATGCAGTGTATCTAATGTTTGGAGATTAGTATTTTTAAAATCACTCTTGAATTTGTCTATTTCTTGACCGCCAATTTCAAGGTCAACGCACTCGGCGTCGTCCAGGAAAAAGATAAACGTGTGTAACGTTTGGATTCAAAGTAAGAAAACGTGCACCACTGAAAGGGCGATTGATAACTTGTTTGATAGTCTTTACTTTATTTTTTGTTTTATAATAACGTATAGAAGGAATTGAAAGCAGTTATTGTGAAAAGAAGGATGACCTGAAGCTTTGGAAGAGCAGCCAAATCCACCATGGCAACGAAGACATCAGACATGAAAATGGCGGCTGGTGAATCCTCTCCGATTGGAGGGTTCGGTTACATATGTGTTGATTCTGAAGTTAGGATCTTTATTATTCCTGCATAATCAGGTGATATGAATTCAGAATTACATTCAGAGAATTAACTTTCGTCGTGTGCCACTTTGACACTACAGGTTTGCAAATATAACGATTCAGAGCGGTTGATATGAAAGCTAAACCGGGAACATACGCCAGCCGATTTGATACATAGGGACAGATCTGTCGCTATCGAACCTCAAGCAGCCAAACAAATAATGTGTCGATGAACATGTGCCGTACGTGTATAGTTCTTCTTATATCTGGACACTTTACATGGTACACTTGTTGCATGGCGTTGAAACAATTTAAAGTCATTACTACTTGAATTAGTTCAAGCTGAGGTTGAGGGCTCAAATCCAGCTCCCGCTTGTATACGATTGCGGCCATGTCGCTAGCTTTGTCACCTACACCTGACTGAGGAAGGGTGAAGGGATGATGCTTTTCCTTGGAGCACTGCTTAGTTTCTCCTTCCATAAACATTATCAAAGTCGTTTAAGTAAAAGTCTTCTGGAGTAAAACCTCAATCAAGTAAGTAAAAAAAGCATATGCAATGCTATGCATTCCTTATACAAGTACACTTGAAGCCACACTGACAGTCGAATTAGCCGATTAGCCTGCCCATTACACTGATCTCCAAATTAAAAAAAAAATCCTGCCATGTATGCCTGCTGCCTCAAGGGTTTAAAGTTCAGCACAGGGTACATTACCTCTGTATTGTTCAGCCATAACTTATATTTGATGTTGCCTCGGCAACATTCCTCCTATATTTACACAGTCTTTATCGTGAAACATTTAATACGCTCTCGTCAGTCGCATATGTATATGTCTGGAAAGTCGTGGTACTACCCATTCCTCGTTGCACTGGATTAAATACCTTACTATAAGTTCTATAATTTACGGTATTGTTGGGGGATTCAGATTCCAGCGCTCTCACTACTTTTGGGGCCTTTGTGGCAATTAGTGCGTGCACTGGTGAGGCTGTGTGCGCACGATCGTTTAAGTCTTTCACCAGGTCTGTGTATCTGCACGTCATCAATAACTTACCAAAGTTCGTTGGCGTGCATCGGGCACTCTGGTTTCTTGCATCCATAAGGTCGACCGCCACGGTATAAACTATTGAATCAATCAATCGAAACAGACATTTGCATGCAAGTCTACAACCAAAACGGTCGTTCCGTGTGGCTAAAACCAATTTCCAAAACAGCTTTCAAAAATTTAAACCACTAAGAAAGTACATATAGAAAAAATTGGGACCGTGACGGATTCATGCAAAGTGAAGCAATCAGAAGTTCTAGTTGATGATGGCAAGACGGAAAGAATGTTCAGTCAAGTAAACCACTAAATTGCTAAGGAAACAGAACACTTAATTTTAGGTGCAAACAATCGTCCAGAAAAGTTTCCGTGGTTGAATAACTTTGACGCAGATGATTGATTCAGTTAACTGAAGATGGTAATTTTCTTTTCTTAAGAGGTCATCCATATATATGCTCACCAAAAGGTTCGATCAAACATTTCAGGCAGTAGTGCGTTTGGTGGCAAAATGACAAGTATGCGTTTTTTAATTCATTTGCGTTTTTTAATTTTCAAACATACACAGAAAATTGCTGTGTACTTTGTTTACTCAGATTTCTGATTTTTTGTCACTTACTGGGAGCATCCATGTGTCCGTCCACCAGAAATAATGGAACCGACGATTTTGTGTATGAAAGGTAACTTTAGATGCCTTTCAAGAAACGATTCACTTTTATGTGTTCAAATAAAAGTACATTTAACAGAGTTATGTTCTTAGAATAAATCAAAGTCTTAAGAAATCCTAGTAAACAAGATAAGAGTTATAGTGGTAAAAGGGCTGGCACCGTTAACCAACGTGTAGGGTTTGTAAGAGGAATTCGACTCCTGAAATTTGACTGTGGTGACACACTGGTTCTTAATGCCCCCAACTTAATCTGTGTTTTCTTTTCGCAATTCGCCTAACACATGTTTTACATTAGGACGTCGACTCGTTACTCAGCCGTGTAAATTTTCTAATATCAGTTTCCTGCTTAACGTCTAAGGCGTTTTAAAGTTGATATATGTCACACTACTGTCTCATAAATTGTGCCTGTCGGTAACAGCAGTTGCCACATACCATAAATTCCCTAAAATACAGCAGGTCACCTAGAAAAAAAAATAAAATAAAATAAACAAATATCGCTCTATAAAAAAAACTTCCGCCCTTTTTGTCTCCCAATCCCACAATTAAAAAGTTACGCTGTAAATTACTGTCTGAGTGTGATTACTCATGACTGCACTCTGCAGAAGTTTTGTTTTTGGCAAAGGACGATTGAGTTAGTTAATTCGCTGCAAGTGCCTAAACCCAACTCATATACACACGACAGCTGCTTCAAACTGAACTGTACATACTGCAGCATATGCAAATGATAAGTGAGCCGAATCCCCACAGCGGAAACGATAGCATTGCATAATTAGTTAATGTGACTCACGTTGGGCCGTATAAATGTGTTTTAAATGATTCTTTAGTCTTGGCCAAGAGGTTGACTAATGATGAACAGTGGTGACGCAAAACAGACATACATGTATCGCAATATGGGGTAGCTAACTTCCATACTGCATGCATCCAGTTATCAGAAGCGCCCTGTGGGTCTAGTGGGCCTTCAAACGTTCCAAGTGTAACATCAGCATTTGGATGGAATTTATTGCTGACCGCCCTTTAGTTTGTATGTGTGGCGCAGGTCATGTGACATGAGTGAATCCGGATTCGCAGCGTTGATGAACTCGCCCTCTGTACATCATTTGTACAGCGAGACAGAATGAGGCTTTAAAGCCAAGTAAAAAATTGTCGAAGTAGAGGGAGGTATTCATTTCAATCACAGACACTTGGTTTAAGTTAGTCAAGAAAAAAGGGTTGTTTTTGCAATCCAAAATGTGACGAGTGCAGAACAACCCCACCGCGCAAAATGTACTCGCTGACTCTCAGAGAAATGTTATTTTTCCTGTGGACAAAGATCCTACCGATGTCATATTTGCCTGCCAGAATTATTGCTATTGAGTTCTTGTAGAGAGGATAAACACAGCTACAGCAACCGCCGCAACGTCAATGTACGCGATTCATTGTACACTCGCACACAACGTGTTGTGCACGCATCAGTTAACTGATGTGTATGTGTGTGGATTCTTAAGAGCTTAACTGTCTCACTGAAATATACTCTACCACAATAGAAATGCAAATTTAGAACAGTGTTGAGACACCAGAAGTTACAAGCATCCATGGTGAACGTCCACTTGTGACCTGGGGTCAAGGCTGAATGAGATTGCACTGCTTATTTCATGTTTGCTGGAATTCCGACTTTCCTATTGTGTAACTTGGCTCAAAAGGACAGCGCATTTAATTTTATTTTATCATTCACCTTTGAACGAAGCAAATTTTTAAAGGAAGCGGAAGCGTTACTTTTTGGCACCATGTACTTGATGCTCACATACCGTGTAAGGACTTTTCATCTTGACATTTCTTTATACACTCAGTGGTGCTATTCCCAAAGCACACCACTGTATCGTTAATTGTCACGACAAGTACAACAGAATCTGTCAATGCGACATTAACGTTAACGGCAACAAAACCTTGTTCAGTTTCACTACATACAGGTTACCATTCATGGAATGTCTGCACCGTTGTTCATTGAGTTACTTGAATTTCTTATCAGAGACACCTATATGAGTTTTCGCGAAAACATTTATCAACAGAGTATACAGGTATCCCGATGGGTACAAATTATGGCCACATTTTAACGGATCTGTATACTTGTTCTCGAATGAACTCCGCTAACTGCTGAAGTTATTAAAGAGTAATCATTATTGATGACCTGCTAGCTGTATTACCCGTACATGGCAAAAAGCTGTGAAAAGCGTATATCTACGTAAACTAAATTCCAGGAAGATATACAAACTGTCCAGATTGTACAACGTGTCTGGACTTGTATTTGCACAAAGACGACAAGAGCTTCCGGTCACGCTTGCTTTACAACAAAAGGGAAAATTTCATTGTTGGCGTTGTTTATTGTCCTTACATGGATCATAGACTTCACAGTCGATTTCAATCAACGTCAATAGTTATTACAACATGATTCTAAGTTTTTTGAATTTCACAATGATTTCAGCTCAGTTGTTAGTCAATAAGCCAGATAGCGGTTTCGAGTTGCGCATAATTGCGTATGAGCAGAACGCGTCATACTGTAGACAAACAAAGGCACATGGCCATTCATGTCTATCTTAATATTACAAACTTCGACAGTAGCCCAGTGTAGAGCTCAGTTGTAATTTTTTCCTGTCTGTTTCACAGAGTTTTCCACTTTAAACAGCCCTAGAGCCCATGCATAGTCTCAAATGTCACACATACACAAAAGTGCACGAATGGGCTGAACTGTGTGTCACTGTCTACAGTTGCAATGCCTTTAACACAGCCACGAGGGTCTGTTTATCTACCAGCGAAGGGTGTCCTGTCATGCGCAGTCGAAACAGCTATCTGGCTTATATAAACGGATCGTCTATATAGAATTTCTAGTCATCAAGGTACACGACTTGAATAGTGATTAAATTCATGGGTATAAATGTATGCTTCTGCTTTACATACTTTCTTTTGGTGTTTTGTGTTGATTGCTGTTCTAGAAAAAATACATAGGTCTTGCGATTCTTGAGTCAAATTCGACATTCGTACATCATTCCAAGACCACGAATTAAGGAGCGTTCAAAGTCGATATTCGCAAGACTTAGTTTCACACAACCTAACACACCAATTCCCGAATTTCTAAATAAAATGTAAACAATAAATAAAGCTGGTAACATGTAAGATCGAGTAGTCCTCAGTTTTAAACGATTCCTGATTTCGGTTAGGGATTTACTAACTATTTATGTTAGAATTGGATTTAAAGAAATATTGTGATGTTAATGACAATTAATCTTGCGTAAATGGTGTCAGTCGTTAATTCCTTGGAACTATCGATGAACATTAGTTTGGAAGAGAACCTAGAAATATTGATGTAAATATTATATAAGCAGATGCACTTAAATTACTGCCCATAACGATATTCCTTGCATGGTCTGTATATTTATAGGACGTTATATATTCGCCCGACTGTACATTTATGTAATATGGCTTCGCAATACCTGTCTATGCGCCTATCTGTCCGTGCCTATATCCGTGTCCAGGCTACAACTATACCGTTGTTTTACTTGTACAGTTTCAATATTTGGAGAACACATATATACAAAGGTGACAGTGTGTGCCATCCCAAATTTGTACGTTTCTTGCAGTTTCCATGGTAACCAGGTTGCTGTTTTCCCGATATCTATTCTATAAATATGTCTTTGTGTCCACTGTGCATTTGTTTAGCATGTGCATTTTCAGTTTTAAGTAGGTACAGGGATACAGGAATTACTATGTGTCGCGCCTTAAATTTGCCCATGGTAAGCAGATTTGCCAATTTTCT
This sequence comes from Acanthopleura granulata, assembly GCA_016165875.1. NCBI lineage: Eukaryota > Metazoa > Mollusca > Polyplacophora > Chitonida > Chitonidae > Acanthopleura > Acanthopleura granulata. The sequence goes on along the minus strand of JABBOT010000001.1, from coordinate 31,431,357 downwards.
ACGCCCAGATTTTGGATAGATATGACTTCAGATACAACTTCGACAGTTTTTGCGTGCACAGATTTAAGTTTCCGTGGATAAACTGATGCACAGGTGATTGTGTGTTGCGCCTTTCTGACGCTGTCATGGTAAGCATAACGTCAAATTCCATATATCTGCCGTATAAACGGGAGCATACAGTTGTATTGGTTCGGGCGTATGTCCACTTGAATTCTTGTATGTAGTCTAATTGGGACAGAAGGTTTTGACATGTATGGCGAGGAAGTGTTAGTTGTTATCGCTTGACTGGAGCTCGATAACGCCTTATTTGAGGGCAAGGTGACCTCCATACTAAATCATAAGATCATTTCATACACACACATACGTGACCTTGTGAACGGCATGGCGTTTTAAGCTCACATAAACTCTTGGACCCACTTCTAATCTTCAGATTTAGGATATTATTCTGGATTAAAGACCCATTTTTTATGAATCAGGACAAGACTGTTATATATAGAATTAAAACTGACTAAGTCTTGAATTCATTTCTGAATGAGAGATCACAGATCATTCATTAGCAATTTCTATTACTTTCTTGCTGAACGGAAACCTATATATATATATATATATATATATATAAAATGAAACAAAAAATAAAACAATAAAATTTCTCACTGGCTTATATAAGTTTGTGACTGCAGGGTTTTATGCACTGATAATAGGCGGTAATGAATAGCCATTCTGTAGTTTCCCTTTGTTTCAAAGTTGTCAAAAATTATATCGATTTCCGGGCTAGGGGCTGTATTAACATTTATGTTTGTTACGTCAGCACTGTTCTTTTATGAACAGTTGAAATTAAATCGTCGCAAAGATACCTATATTTGGGATAGACCTGGAAGCTATCCACGGTTGAACTACATAGATGTATGAACTACATAGATGTATGGGGCGACAATGTCACTTTCAGATTTACCTACATTATTTACATATATTCGTATACCACTCGTAGACAATGAAGTTGATAATCACTTCCTAGAGGAATACGTAAGAATTGATCCAGAAACAGTAAATAAACCAGGTAACATGTAAGTGTGGGCCAGTCTTCAGTTTTCATGACACGGGGAAGACAGCCAATGCTCTAGGTACGACACGAATGTCACTCTTTTATGTCACCTGCTTCTTTCTTTTACTGTTCATATTATTATTTCTAACGTATTCCTCTGGGAAGTGATTATCAGCTTGGAATGCCTCTTATACATACGAAGGTCGGCCTTGATGTTTGCTATTAACTTTTCTCCTGGCCTCTGACCAAATTTTTTTGGTGTCCAAACCACCTTTCGCTTCACTTCGGAGGAACTTTACTGTATAAATATATGAATACTCGTGTCACCGGCTGCAATTGTGTCACACACTTTGATTCGGCTTCTTTACATGGTAAAACCCGACGGGGCGCCGTTTATGGAGTAATTTAAGCCTTCAGATCAGGCCTTTCACTGTCTGTAGTTTGCTCTGACGTTAGGTTTGGCAATTTTTTTTAATAACCTGAAGATCTATGCATCCATTGGATTTGCGTGGCGTTATGGCACTGAACAGATGAACAAAGCATGCGTCCTGAGGCGCCTAAAGTGTACTATTCAGTTTACTTAGATTTCCGGATGTTTTATACAGGACATAAAATGTCACCTCAATGACTTTAATGTTTTTTTACAGCGAAGCTTTGTTCGCGTCGACGCGCTATAGCGGATAACGTTTGCCTAATTTACATATGTATAGTAAGCATGTCAAGCTACTGGCTGCGATTTTGGCAATCCCGAAATAACTCCACGTATTCATGAGCCTGTGTGTGAGAACATAGATATTTTTTGCGAAGTTTACGAGTTCATAGATCTTCTGTAAAGTCGTTCAGTTGCCTAGGTGTTCCTTTCTTTTCTCTACATACGTCCAGTTTTTACTACCTTGTGTTTTTATGTGGCGTAATTTCACGGAAATTTACGGTAATGTACAGGTTGTCGGCGCGGCGCTACCTGTCATGACCCCAACGTGGAATTGCACGAAGAAACGAAATGCTCTCCGCCGCGTCTCCAGTGAGACGTCGACATACATGTCAGTGCCTTCGCTTGGGAATAACCACTGCTGATTAGCCTATATCATGTGTTTGTAGGCGACTTGGCAGTGGAACCACACGAGACCCCACTGGCATGTGTTATGTAATTCCCCCTCGATCTCAGGCTAAACAAAGTCGACAATTCGCTGGCTCGGTTTTTTTTTTTTTTTTTTCAATCTCTCTCAGTCAGTGTCGGAGTCTCTGTCTCGAACTACACCAACGAAGGTCATGTGTCTGTCGTACGGCGTTACAGACTCCTTGTTTAGCTGTATATCTAACCCCGTGGGGCGACACATTACGTGAACATCTCTGATTGGAGAATTGAGAGCGAGGGTATCTGTATATATAGGTTGCGGTCGTGTTTGTTAACTTGGTTTGGCTGTTACATTAACCGGTCATGTAACAGCTAACGGAATCACACAGCGTGGTGCCAGTGTTAGTATGCACATGTGTTGTGTGCAGAGAACTCAGGCTATACAGTGCTATGTAAGCCACATATCTACCCCTCGGCCTGTCACCTACAGTTCAGCATGTCAGATACGGGCGCGTGCTTTTATCTCAAGACGAGTACAAAGGTCGTCAGCAACTCCAGCTGAATCCTAAAGCCAAATGTAAGGCTTTAAGGCGGGCTTAGACGAAGCTATGAGACTGGTGAAGAGATTGTTCAGACGGAAAGCCTCGGTTAGCTGTCTGCTGAGCTATGTGGCCTTGTGTTGTCTTATAAGCTGTCTGCTACTAGTCACCTGTCATGTCACGCTCAAGTCAAAATGGCGACCCCTGGTGTTGTACTTTTCGTCTGCTACTACATCGCAGGAAAGTCTCTTTGACCGGGGCGGGAAGATCGACTCTTTGAGACTATCGCAGAAAGTTCGTAAGCAAACTCAGATCAGACATGGGATAAACCAGGAACCACGTAACCAGCCTGACCTCCTCGCCTTCCCGAAAAGAGAAAAGTGGCAAATTACTTTCATTACAGACGACACCAGAGATTCCCAAAATGACGACACCGTTTTAAGAGAAACCGACGACAGTTCAAAAAAGGACAAAAATAAGGGAAAAATTCCTCAGGGTGTCTTTAAACCTGGGGTAAAATTAATTGCAAATGCATTCCAGGGAAGATCAAAGAAAACCATCGATCATGTTACCCGTGAAATTCCATATAGAAGAGATTCGTTTAAGTTTATTGGAGGTCCAATTGGCCAACTTCTAGGGAATCAACGACCAAGTCGAAATCTGAAAACCATATTGCTGTGGACACGATTTTTTGGCAAAAAGGACTGGTTGTCAGAGGAAAAACTAAATTGTAGCTACCCTGGGCTGTTTGACTTCCAGGGATCATTGCCTTGCAGGATTTCTTCGGCGAGATCTGATCTACCAAACAGTGATTTAATTATCATGCATGCCAATGATATCCAATCCTCTTTCGATCTGCCCAAAACGCGTTCGTCCAATCAGCGATGGCTATTTTATTCCCAGGAATCGCCAAAGCATACATATCTAGAATTGGATAACTTTACTTCATTGTTTAACTACACTGCTGTAATGAGGAAAGATGCCGATTACGTAATTCGGCATGGTGGTATTGTGCCGAAAGTGAAGCCCATGAGAAAGAAAAAGTACATCAGACACATAGCCAGAATCATGGCTTTCAAAAAGCATCTTGTGGCTGCAAGGATAAGTAACTGTGAACCGAAGAAACGCCTAAATTATATTGCAGAGCTTAAAAAGTACGTCGATGTTGATTTCTACGGATTATGTGGGGACAAAAAATGTCCCAAATCCAAAGACGAATGCAACGGAAGCAGGATGGCAGCTTATAAATTTTATTTGGCTTTTGAAAATTCCAATTGTCGGGATTACATAACGGAAAAATTCTGGCTTCCGCTTCACCACTGGAATTCCGTACCTATTGTTATGGGAGGGGCTGGCCCCGAGGATTATAGGCTCGTAGCCCCGCCTCATTCCTACATCAACGTTGTTGATTTCGCTTCACCGCAAAAGCTAGGAGAATATTTACGACTTCTAGACAAAAACCACACAATGTACCAGGAGTATTTCCAATGGCGGCGTTACTATGACAACCGCCGTCAGAGGGACTACACGTGGTGTAGGATGTGTGCTGATTTGCATAATGCTTCCAAGCCAGTCCAGTATTACACAGACTTGAAAAGTTGGTATCTCAAAGACGCGTGTGTAAGCTGACCGTAACAGGTTAATATAGATAAATTTTGTTGAAATTGTTTTTATTTACACCATTGTCAGATTTTCTATATTGTATATTTCCTTAACTTCTTCCACCTTGTTCTCTGTATATACATGTATATCTGCATTTATCCTGCAAAAGTGAACATTTTCTTCTTCAGTATCACAAGAATATATATATTAAACATATATTTGTCAAGGGACGAAGACCATAACAAAATGTGGTTTCTTGCTAAATGAATCTTACCAGAATATTTACCGCTGAAATGAAAACTTGTGGATGACTTTTTGCTAAACGAGTAGAATTTCGTTATACTTTGGAAAGTATGTATGCAATGGATATGCTTATTTAGCCATCTTATATAGGGAACTAAATGTTTTTATACTATATTCTGTTGAGAAGGACTGAACGAAAGTTATTTCTGTCATCATTCATTTTGAATGAGTGTTTACGTTCTGGGAAATTCTTGCTGAAATGTCATTCCATTGTAAACAAAACCTCATTTAGGCAATCGTGAAAGATGTAATTCCGCTATTATGTCGTGGATGATATGACCTATACACTTACATACATGGGCTAAGTTTACCCGTTCATATTCATGATAGCGATATCATATTCATGTTAGTGATATTTTGACCTCTGAACTTTTACACACACACACCATCAACACGCATGCTAATAACCTTGACTCAGCAATAAGTCTAAATTACAGATCCACTCTGTATACATGTATATGGACAACACGACTGACTCCGTGGTCTAAATGCCATTTCCAGCTCTGGTACGTATAAGTCATTTGTGGTATTGTAACCTTGTACCCTCATATATATATATATACCACAAATGACTTATACGTACCAGAGCTGGTATAGGAGTCATTCGTTTCGTCCACATATATATATATATATATATATATATATATATATATATATAATCGATTTCTCCCGGCAGATTGATTGTTTTGGCCGAATCACGGTTTCAATACCACAAATGATTTATACGTACCAGAGCTGGTATAGGCGTTTAGCCCACAGAGTCATTCGTTTATATGTATATATATGATCGATTTCTCCCGTCAGATTGATTGGTTTGGCCGAATCACAGGTCCCACCGAAACTGACAAACTCATAAAAACTCCTGCCATCTTCTGTGGCATGGATATCTGCACGCATGTTAGTATGCAGGGGTGAAGTTGGCTTGTCATTGGCCTACAAAAAATTTCGATTAAATCAGTTTCCTGAATGACGAAGGATAGCATTTTCGTCAATTTGCCCATTTCGGATAACGAATTAACCCGTTCTTGATATAACGATTTAATCCGTTATCCACAACGTATTAATTTGTTAGATCCTAAGGGAACGGGTTTTACGGAAGATTTTTTGGGAGGAAGTGGAACTTGCGGATTTTTTCTAAAGGGAGGCAGGGAAGAGGCATTTCATGACCCTGTCATAAAGAAGACGGTCTTCCAGTTATCGGACAGGCTTAATCGAGGTTCAATCCCGTCATGGGCAGCGAATTCGTGAGATTTTCTACCTCCAAACGGTGTAGAATTTTCTGTTGGGGATGAAATGCGATTGCAGTAAACATATGTATGGCCTCCTTGACGGCTAAGTCACCCGCCCAATTTCGTTAGCTTTCGATCTGCAGCTGCAGATCTGCATCTAGGATATAAGTGTGCAAGTCGTCGATGTCGATCACAAACTCATGACTGTGCTTCAACTTCGCCGCTGCTGCTTCGGACGCTGCTTCATATATCAGTGGGAGTATCGGGAACCTGGAGAAGAGCCGTGGTTTCCTTCAGACTCGCAGGTTCTCCAAATTAAATGATTTTACCAACGAAATAAGTAGATATCTTACTATAAATATATGCGTGTAGGCGTATCCCTAAAATTTTGATAATTGCAATGTTTTTAAATTGAAGATTGCTCATGATGAAACAGATGATTTTGTGAGGCGAGCCAAAACTCTTGTGAATACCGTTATTTCCATTATGAGACGTGGGTGATAAGAATGTAGCATTGTGGGGAAAAAAAGGCCAGCTGCTTATAATGAAAACAGTGTTTTCAAAACTTTCAGTTAGCCTTCCCGGAGAAAAAAAAAGGGTAGATCTCGTTATGTAATTGTGCTATTCCCATAAATTAATATTTATATCATTACATAAATTTATCACACTACCTGCGTCTAGACAACTGAGATGTCCTTCGTTTCAAAGAAATAACTTGCCTGTCACTTTTATCGACCACATATTGTGCGTCACATATGAGACTGTTCGTCAGGTACTTGCCAATGATCCAGGGTTTACTCCGTGCACTCGTGTTCTATATTTGCCGGGTATATTTCCATGCGAAAATTCGAATGCTTAATATATACATGCTGGTGCAGGGGTTTACACGTGAAGGAATTTAAATTTTTGTAATTTGCATAATATCATTACTTAAACACAAAATGTTCACGGCACTCTATACCTGTGTGAACACCTATACACTGGATGTATGTACAACCGATGGGATGTGTATGCGTCGTTGTGTTTTCAGATAAACAATGGGATTTACTTCCCGAGGCAATACATACGTAGATGCAGTAAAGCAATTATATCATAACAAAAGTTTCATATTAATCCTACCTATATGTCCTACGTCACAGCCTAGCTGTGTGTACACCTTTGTGTATACGGAATTAATGTATGGGACCCGTTAGACTACAAGCATTGCCCTTGAGCGCGTCGTAACGAAATTTCTACTGGTTGATTTTAAGTTAGCAACAGATTTCCCAAACAAGCATTGTGGACTTGTAGGTTAGATATTTCTGCAGAGCGTTATAAAATGTATCTCATACACATACATTACACCTCTTTTATCAGGGTATAAAGTTTGAAATAATGGTAAACATTCATTCTGTATACATAGCAGGCTAGCATCATAAAGCAAGCGAGCAAGAATAAGGCTTACAGTTGACAGAAATGGAACCAACATAATCACACATTTGAGGGGGATAACGAGAATATACAAGCAGAACAGGTTATATAGCCGTATAAGGTTACAGTATAACTGTGTATAAAGAAGTTGTGTGTCATGTATATATATATATGTACACAGCCCTGTACATGTCCCCACTATAGTGCCCACCTTCTGGTAGATAATAGGATCTAGGTATAGAAGTGGTATTATATGATATAAAGTGTGACCCCTACTCGTTGTTCATAGGGAAGGAATTTCATCCTTAGGTGACTAGCTGTAGAGTTAATAGATAAATGACTCGTCAACACTCTGGAGAAGGTATATGATATGTGATTAAGCGCTGTGGTATCGCGGATTTAGGTGTGCTTAGCTGTCCTGTACTGAGACCGGAGCACGTTTTGAGGCGAAAAATACAAACGGGTAAGAAAACGAAGAATCTCAAGCGAGGTCAAATAATTTAAAAGAAAATGCAGCATTAAAAAAAAAGCAACAAAGGCATTTTTAACGTACAGACAGTTGTGTCTTATATTTTCTTTGCATAGACTCGCGGTTCTGTATTAGTCTTGTCTTGTCATCCAGCGAATTATTACAATGAACCGAGCCGTCAAAAACCACCCACGGCGACGAAATATGTAGGCTAAATATGGCGTATTCATGGAGTTCACGAATGTATGCTCTATCGCTCTCTCTCTCTCTAGTGTAGATGTATGGACACACAGTGTTAACCAGTTAAGCAATATGTCAAAGGATAACAAACTGAGGGTTCCCTTAGACCAGTTTTAATTACAGGACGGTTGAAATTTAAAGAAAAGTTGTCTATACAATATGTCTATACATATATATATATATATATATATATATATATATATATATATATATATATACTCTTTCTGCAGTTACACAAGTACGTTCGAACATATTTGATTTGATTCTACTCTCAGCAAGGCAATATACATTTCGTTTTGCGTGAAGTCTTTTAACACAAAACATGCATACATGTCATTAGTTAATCCAGTGACAGCTTTAGAAAATATACAAATATGGTATATGGTATATCAAGAGTAGAAATTGTTAATCCATTATGCCCCTAAACATCTGTTAGCACGTGGATATATGTGCTAACAGATATTGAATTCAGAATGTCTGCATTATGTGTAGTTTTGTATGCTTCTGTATAATTAAAAGCATGACAAACATGATAGGAAAATGGCGAAATGGAAATCTGGGAAAACTAGAAAACCTGGGTGGAGTTTAAAAATCACACGTCGAGCTTTCGTGCCAAGATTTTGCAGATTAAAAGCCCATCTGAAACTGGATGTAGCGTTTTGAAATTCCGTGTCAATTTTTAAAGGGGGCTTTACGAAGCATCTAATCTACGGAAAAAGTGATATGGCTCGCGAAAGTGAAATGACATTTGTTGTGCTATGAATCCATTGTTGTGCAGGTAATCTGACTACCGCTGTGTAAATATGTCTTAAATATTGATTTTTTTGTTTGCGTTTGTATTTTTTTCCTAACAACATTAAATTTACCAGAATACAGGAAAAACGTTACACGAAAAGCTTTCCAAAGGTAATCTTACGATTACTGATCCAGAACGCCCATTTTGATTGACGACCGGTATACAAATGTCGGTCTCGATGTATAGGTTTTGAAATAGAAAAAGGAAGAAAAAAAAAAAGAATTGTGCGTGTGAAACAATTGTCTTCATGTGTATGAATACAAACAACAAATAGTTGTCCCTGTAACCATCGGGATTGCAATTTTGGTCGCTTGTATATGAAGCCTTCTTTTCTGTATGTAACACAGCAGGACATCTTTTCTGCACTGGAGACTGGTTGCATCCTGCTACAAAAAAATGTGTGCTTTTTGAGCGTGTGGCAGCAGTTGGGCCTCTCAGCGCATACACAGAATATAATGAACATCCAGACAAGAAGTCAGACACAATTTTTAACTTTGGCAGGAGATAGCCACGAGTCACGTACACATATCCACTTGCGTAAGCGGTCAGGAAATCACATAATGATGCACTTATCAAATGGTTATTGTTTTTTTTTATACACACGAAGGGAGCAGCAAAGAGGAAAACAAACAAAGAAAAACGTGAGTGCTAGTGCACCCTGTACTCTGCATTTTAACAAGCTTGTGTCTCATTACACTGGGCTTTAACAGATGGTGGTGAGAGAAGCGTGGTTTTGCACTGAACGCATAAAGCCTCTAGTCCAAACATTATGCCCAAATGGGAATTCCAATACACGTCCACAACAAAAAGCAAAGCATTTCACTGAAGTTTTCTTTTCTAACTTTTTTTGAAAAAGATTATTTCCTTTCCATTTTGTTTTTCAAAGCAACTGTAAAAATGTTAGTTCGTAAGGCTGTCTCGCTAAACTAAGGCCCAAACTGCCAGCCGACGTGAGCTTATTTATACAAGTCATATGCACAGGCTTCCTTTGTCCATCAGCGCAATTTACTCAGCATGCAGTTTCTTTTTTGTTCTTGCTCTCCGGCATAACCCGAGGTCTGGTTTTCCCGCCTCCATTACCCTCTGTCTGTCACAGCTCTGACGTACGTGCACAGTTGTTCTATCCAGATGTGTATCTACGTATATTACGCCTACGATCGTCGTTTAACGAATCCCAGATTTCTAAACTTCATATACACACTTGATACCATAATCACAGTCCGCAAGGTTTTCTTTTTCATCGAATGGCTTGAGAGACCAATATATAATATATATTTCAACAAAGCAAGTACAAAAAGTCTATGTAAAAATTTTTCAACTTTCTAAACAACTGCTGTAATCTGTGTTAAATCGATCAAGATGTTCTAATGTACCATATAATATTCGTTTCTGCAAACAGCGTGTCTAAGACTAAACTTGGAGTCATTTCATCCCATATAGTGTCGAATAGGGAATACTTGTAGGTCTAAACCCTGAAATGCGCTACATGAGATAAACGACTGGTGTCTCTGAGCTTTTGTGATGTATGCATGGCTTCCGTCATGTATAATTAGGTCGAACTTGGGAAGTAAACATGTATCCAGTACAACTGTAGAACAATAATCAAATCAATCGACTACAAATCTCATAAAAGAAGATTAAATAAACCTTCTAAAAGTTTTTTTGTGGCACGATATAAACTTATTACATATATGTTCAATATCCCTGGTGTAAACGCCAGTTCAAAACTGCAGTTGGAGTATAACAGTGTAGGAAGGGAGAGGGCGACATCTATAAATATATAATCCTATAGGCAATAGCAAGAGAAAGCAAACGAGGCATAATTTTAACAAGAATGAAAAGAATGCTCTTAAGACAGAACGGACCTAAGTATAAGGAAAGCTGATAAAGGCTGTGTCGTGGTTGTCCACACACAAATCGTCACCGCAGAACAATGATAACGCAACTTTACTCCGAAGTACTTCTGGCGGATCACGTTTCCCCCTTTGGCTGCATGGGAAATTCTATACCTCTGCAAACTTAACATATGGAATATGCATTCTAACCTGAGAGTCATTTCTAACATGATCTCGGAGAATCTCGTAGTAGGCAAGTCGCGCGGTGTCCACCAAGAACACACAATCGTGCGGCTACGGTGGTCTCCGACTAGAACCAAGAGACTTACGCCAGTCACAAACGATGCCAAGAGGATCGCTCGGAGAATTCGAAGAAAGGGCCTTTTTATTTTTTGTCTGACCCGTACCTCTTTGTGTATAATTAATAGAGTGAATAAATGTAGGACAGAGTCAAATATAAATACCAGAACGCCAGATCAGACCAGAATCATGACCGGTTTTCACCGGCTACTTGTGACCGCTTGTCGCTGTTCTGGTTTCTTTTCTCCATGTTATAGTATGTTATACCAGTATGGATATTAAATGTTAAATCCTTCAACCTCACAGAGAACACAAAATATCAAGGCAATCCGTTTCCCACTTGAAGCTTTATAGTTAGCTTACATTTGCCATAACGCCAATCATATATATGAAAAGGCCTTGATTTTGGTGTCCTGAAGCTCAATCCTACAGCTAGCACCGTTGAGGTGTTAGGTGATGACCCTATGTTAACAGCACATTACGTGAAAGGCGAGCATAGCAACCTTGTCAGTATGTATGTATATGTGTGCTTTGAGTTTTAGTTCGTACTTAACAGTATATCCACCCATAGACAGCGAGGAGTCCTGGTGATGTTTATATGCTGTGTCTTCTTGTGGCAGAACGAGTCTATGAAGTCGCCACTGGAACATCATGCGAAAGACACCAGACATGACATCCTGCCCATCATACTGACATCGCGCCAAGCAGTCCGGTTTCCTTGCAATAACGTCTCTGCGTTGAGCGCCAATCGATGCAGCAAGAAGTACCATTACTGAAGTCTTTGATATGACCTCACCTGCATGGGTTTGATACGGTATCTCGCGACCGCCAGGCGGAAGCCCTAACCACTAGATCACCAAGCTGATACCTAGTCAATAAAAATGTTTTAAAACACCACGTAGCTACAAGAATGCTTACCACTTAGACACGTATGAGTACCTCTCTGGAGTACTGCATTGCATAAAAACAGTTACCCATTTCCAACCAAACAGTGTCACACTATCACACCCAAAGGAAGCACTACATGGCTACACAGTACTTCAGACTGTTCATCTACTCATGAAATAGTCGATCTGCATGGGCATATCAAAAAATCACACAAAAACAAAGGTGCTGTACATTTGACTTTTATTAGCCTGTTGTATAGCGTTAGACACCACATCAAACAGCGGACACGAATAAACGACACAAGAAAAACAGAGGTGCAACGATCCGAAACGTAATAGCAGAGTTTTGGAATTACGAAAGCTATCACGCAGACAAGAGTTCACAAGTCATTCGAAGTTACAAGACTGTTCTGTCAACACACCGTTAACACGACCACCTGCACAGTTAACAATCCCTAATGCCATGTTAATAAATCTGCGTAGTTTTGTCTCAGATGGACTTCATAAAACCGATGCCGGTGGTTATGATACAGTCTGGTAACCTCATCATGACTTCCCGCCTAACATAAAGATGCTATTGACCCTTTCGGCTTAAGCTCTAATACAAGCGCAGTACCTTACGTTGTGGCAAAAGATGGCAATAGCCAATGTTATTTGTTGCGACGGTGATGGCAACTTTGTGTCGAAGGAACGGCTCAATCAACTGGGACATTATACAATTACTGCATGCATCATATCGCGACGCAAAAACGTAGTGACATCAATGCCATGCAAGATCGTACAGCGTCATACGCTTGGGTGGTTATGGCGAACTGATTAATTATTGATGATCAAGAGTTGGGTCTATGAGAGAGTGTACATAGGATGCTTATCACATACCATCCGAGTCAGAAAACCATACACTGCAGCTGAATGTATAACGGAGGGTACACAAGTAAACGAGTTCTTCGCTAGCAGCCATGATTGTGTACCCGGATAAGTCGCTGTAAATGTGCACTGGGACTAGACTGCTAAATTATCCTAAGGAATAAACTTAGACAATTTTAACAGAAGTATTTCACTTCAGGTATCGATAGCCTGATGCCACAGCAATTATGTGAAAAAATACTGCGGTAGATAACTGATGCAAGTCTGCATTTTGAGCGTGTTAGGCTTCATACACATACATGTAAGGTGATATACGTATAAAGACTACTTATAGAGTCGTTTGTGTATCAATTTGGTACAAAAGTTTCACCGCCATTGAAGGGTAGCAAAGTGACTCTTCTCGACACGTAATACAACACTGGGATCTAAATACGTATTCCCGGTTATTTTTCCCCCAAAATGTAGTGAATAACTAGGCGAAAGGTACAATATAGGAGATCTCAATCTAAGACAATTTTCGGTTAGGAAAGCTTTGTGAATCGTACAAGGAGCCTTTGCAGTCTTCCTTGTGTAAGTAAACAGAGAATGATGTGAAAATGGCGGCCACACAGAAGGATATGGAAAGATTCCAGCGGGTTCTCTTCTTCACCAATTTGTGTGCAGCAATGAGTGACATATGACGATGGATCACCAAAAAGCCTTGCATGTATTCTGCATTACCAAACCCTGGAGAGCGAATAACATAACCTATTGAAAAATATTCACACTTTAACGAACAACATTCAAATGAAAAGCCAGCGAATGTTGAACACACTAACCTGGGGACAATGATACTGCTATCGATTTTCAAGAGCTCACTTTCCGCACAGCCATTTATCCTTTCCTTTTGAGACTGCAATATTTAATCAAAATCTCTTCTAAAACAACACATCAGGTATCTTATGGGGATCTTCGTCCTGTGTTTTTACGTCCTGTCGTCGGCCTAACGTAATAAGTTTTGCTTGGCTTATTATGTTACAGCGTAGAAATGAACACCAAGACCTTCTGAGGAACCTCACGATGAGCGTTAGTCCATTCAAATCTTAGGTTTGTAAAGACGCCCATGTTCTCTTACAATCGAATGTTTTCTTAACCCTTTAATATCAATAACTTCGACAAAGATAACTGGATCATTACAGAGAAGAGGAGGGTCATGGCGAAATATCTTTTACGCACATTACAGCGGCGTTTTGTTGAACCTCTAAGGTTTAGTTTGAGTGAATTTTGAACAGTTGGAATTTTTTGTTAAACTCTAACACGAAGAAGAAAACACACATACACCAAAGGAGTTAACGTTTTCAACATATAACAGAATCTGCACCGATAATGCCGACAATTTGGGGGACACAACCATGCAGTATCTTTCTATTTTATCAAGAAACTGTTCAGTGCAAACCATTTCTCACACTGACACAGACCTTAAATACCACAGATTAAATTTTAATAGTCTTTTAAATTAAATTACAGGCTGTTGCCACATGATCACTGGAACGTCTGTAATTAGTCTGTCTAGTCGCTGAGGTCACAGTGACATTCACACTTCCCCTTCATTTATTTATTAGATCAGAGTTTTATACATTCTTCAGCAGAACTTCCCATCTACACCACAATGTGAAGCATGTCCGGTTTACAGGAGGAGCGAAGCAGGCAGTGATATGTGACAATCACAAAACATTACCAGGCATCAATTACAAAACTCCTTCATCCTTCTCCATCAGAAACTTACTTGGACAGACATACACTTTCTCTATGCAATAAGACCTAAACTCGAAGACTACTGAAGAATTAGAGTAACTGTGCTCGTTACACCTGTTTCAACTACATACATATTTCTTGAAATGACCATCTTTCAATCACCCTCCTTTGAATATCTGACGTAATACAAAAAACTGACGATAAATTATCTATTGCATCAATACAAAAAGACCTAAAAAAAAAAAAAAAAGAGCGAACGAAAACCGACTACACTGCACCATAGTACCCACATGCTTAAGTTCTGTACATATCACTATCATACTCAAAAACGTGTCAATACAGCGAGCAATACAAGCAGATGTGATAAACGAATCTTTTCAGCTAAAAGCAAAGCTTGATGTGAAATATGATCATTATACAATGTCTATGAAGTCAACTGAAACGTGCACAGCTAGAAGATAAGACATCTATTTCTCACTCTTCACCACTCTCTTATTCATTCATGCAGAAGCTTTAAAGGACTGGTAAAAACAGCAAATACTTAAGACCAGCTTGGTAACTATTTACAAATGAATTGCAACCAAATCATTTCAGATTAATTGGTAATTTGGGATAGCAACCATAAAAACTCTTACCCTACATGGCTATCTTTAAAAATCAACTCCCAATATTAGAGCATGCAAACCACGGATAAAATGGCTGACAATATGGATGATATTGACAGATAAATGACACTAAATGACAGATATTTTTCTTTATTAATGATGTTTTCTAACCAATGATCTAACAGGTGGACATCATGAATCTTCCAGTGTATGAAGCATGATGAGAACAGGTCAAATTCCAGTATGTAACAATTAAACTTAGTGTCATGGCTTATATTCCAACCACTGCACCTGCTCGTCTCAAATACGTCGCGGTCGTTTGGATGCATCTGCATTATGGTCGTAACCATTCAAGGTTGTCTCCCTTTCGTAGCGACATTCGGGTAAAAATTTGCGTAAAAGCTCCGTGAAGCATTCCTCCATGTCCAGCATGCAGGTGTAAACTTCAGAGTCAATCTGCAACAGAAAAAATAAAAAGCTGTAATTAGCAAATTATGGAAAAATAAAATTGTTATAGGTCTATTTCAATGTAGATATCATGCTAGTTTATTTCCTTCCTTGTTCAGGCCATGTTCAACCTAGGTGTGAAAACCTCTTTGGGTTACAAAAACACAGCATTCCTCACAAACTGATGTTCATGACTGACTAATTGATCAGTGAGAAGAATCAGCCTTTGGCTGCCAATGAGTAACCTTCCTCAGGTGATGCGTACGTCATATTGGCAGAGGGCAAGTGATTTTGAACCATCTTCATAGGACACCTGATTGCTTATTGCCAACAAGATCTCAGGGATTGCTACACTGATATATGATGGTAAAACCTTACAATCCCATACATGCAGGTGTGTGTCTATAAGTTTTTTTTTTTTTCTTGCGACTATCACGTGATGAAATGTATTGGTGTGAAAACAAGGAATTACTCAACACACGAAATAAATCTGCCATTTTTATAACTTCTAAGGTAAATCCACAACGTTTCTCTACAAAACTTTTTGTACATAGAAAGGAGAAAATATGTCATGATATCACGCATGAATCAAGTCACTAGCCTATCCAACTGTGGTTACACACAGAGATATATCCTGTCCTGTAACCTGAGTTATATCACGTGTTAACTTCAGTGCTGTACAACTGCACTTATAGTCTCAAAATCTCACAGAAGCAATGGATGGGCCCTTCACTCTACCCTTTCAGGTCATTTGTCACTTGAGAACAGGATACTCGTAGCCCTGGCATGAACAAATGGGTCCTTCCTCTCATACACTTCACCTGTCTAAATGTCTACACAGCTTTGTCTGCTGTTCATTATGTAGCAATGTTAAAAGCAGTTATGCCTGGCACTTTGGTATCCTCCAACAATAAAACTGACAGCCATCATGTAAGTTAACAATTATCAAGTATGACATTAACCACAATCAAATAAATACAAAATACGAGCCCGATTTCAGTTTCAGTAAATGCAAACATGCTAAGAGGTTGCTGAAGAAAGGACATTCTTTCAAAGCATGAAGTATCTGTTTTTTTTAACTGCTAGTAATATATTTGACAAACAACCAAGGCAGACAGTAGTTTACAGTACCTGCAGCCTGTGAGATGTAACCAGACTAAACACACCTGCCTAGGATGTGTAACTTTTCCCAGGGAGACACTGTGCTCTGCTACCAACACTGTGTTTGGCAATTCTACATATTTTCAGCACTCAGTTACTCACAGCCTGGGCCAAAGTCTAACACTGTTTGTATATGTTCATTACACACTGACAACTGTGGGGTCACTATGACCCTATCCACATTCAAATGCAACAGCTTTGCAAGTCACTACGCTCCTGCAGCTTTGATTTTAATATAAAAAACAGAAGCTAATGTGACATTAAAGTTCTGAATTGGAGTCAGAGAAAAGTCAGCACGACATCCACACTGACACACATTATCAATATGGTCCATAAAAGCCACCATACAACAAAAACATTTGACTGCATTTAATTTGGTGAAAAAAATCAGCGAAGGTATTTTTCATTTGTTGGAGTTTTCCTTGGTTGTTTTACTAATCATAACTTGGATTTTGGGGAGAGTTTTCCCCTTTAATACACTATTATGGAGAGAGTGTGATAACAAGAGCTACAGAGCCACATATGAACTTATAATTTCTCAATAACTCAGTGACAGGTCATTTGCACTGGTTACAATCTGATCACGTACAGACCCCACCACTGAAATCATACATGGAACAGAATTTCACTGAATGTGGCTCAGTAATTAGGAACGTCTAATGTGAGCACGGCAAATAAGAATTTCAGTGCACAGCATGTAGGTCAGTGAAATACTGGCTGATAATGTTCACTTTCAACATGCTTCCTACTAAGGGGAAATAAAAAAGTCTCCAAAATTTAATTATGAAAAATATGATTTTTCAGTGATGGACTGATTGACGAATACACAGGACTACCAAAAATCCCTGTCTTCCCAAATTTATCATGAAGTGGAAAAAAAAGAAAAAAAAAAGAAAAAAAGAAAAAAAAAAAAATACACACAAACAAAATCAGCAAGAGTGCAGCCGACCTCAGTGTATATGTCACTGTTTACACAGCTCACCTTATTGTACTGAGCGGCATTACGGAACACCAGGGAGACATCCTCTACAAACTGCTCTGGAGAACTGTACACGAAACACAGGATGTTGTTCTTGATGGTCTGAAAGTCCATGGGCTTCTTGATAATAGTGTAATAGTCAGGTACCTGAGGTAGTGTGATCCAAAAAAAAAAGTGTGCAATTAACAGAAATCTCATGTATATGATTATCTGAAAAAGCTTGATTTAAAGTGTAAGAAATAGAAAAAGAGAGAGGACACTCCTCAAATAAGTTTGAGAAATACACCAAACATCTGAAGTGTATTTACCCCTTTAAGGATTGGTTTATTTTATTTTTCACAATGACTCATTACTCTAGATCTCTCTGCCCCCCCCCCCTCCCACCCACCAAGGAAACCCTGAAGAAAAAGTCTGAAAATACAACAAGCAGAGGAAAATTCTGAACTCTGACAAATACATAAGTTGGACAAGAACATACCTCTTTCTTATTGACAGGGGACTGGAAGGGCCAGCTGGACTTGTGCCGGAACAAACAGCCCAAAATCTGCTCACAGAGCTGACCAAGAACAGAAGAAGCAATCAGTTTGATAATTCCATCAAAACTTAAATTTGGTAAAAATAAAGCTGGACAATTTGGGCAGAAATATTTCTCAGATTGTTTATAATTTCTGTGAAGCTTTACCCCGCCATAGCTTTATGTCCACAGTCAAATACAGGAAGTAGAAATTAACACTGTATTTGTCTTTCTTTGATCGGTGGTAAAGCCAACCTACTTTTTATGTCCCAATATTTGAAGAGCTACTTGGACACTTCCACTTGTGTGATGTACACATCTTCACGTCATACTGGTGGTGGAAGACATCGTCTTCCAAAAACGTCTGACTGTGCAAAGCACTGCTTATCAAGACCGAAGACCTAAGAATGACGAGAGTGAAGGAATCTAAAAATTTCCTGTCTGAGGCTGGATTTAAACCTGAATCTGACATCAGTAAATTAGGAGTTCTGCATTTTACCACTGATCCATGTCCTGCTCCATAGCCTGTTTTTCTGAAACACTCTAGTCAAAACAGTGACTGATCACTAATTAAGTCCATGGTCTTTTATGCTAAATACTTCTTGTGGTCTTAATCCATCAGAAGTGTTCAGGAATGTGACGTTATGGTGAACGGCTGAACGCGTTTATCTACCTAACAGCTGAACGCATTTGCCTACCGGTTTCGCAAAATTGGATTTAGGCAACCCGTAATCGGTTACCATAAAGACAAAATCATTTGCGATAATATTTAAACATGTTAAAGAAAACAAAAGCGAGAATCACGACTGGTTGCGCAGTAGTATTTGTGCATTGTGTATTTGAATTGTGCATACGGCAGGTTTAGATCTGCCGGCATGCGGCGAGTGAAAACTGCTGATGGGCGAGTGTGCCTTCACCAGCAGACGGCCCCCGTCCTACCGGAAGTCCTGTACTACACTGGCCTCGTACCTTGCTAAGATAATAAATATACACTGACAAGGTTCGAGGCTGTCTGGTAAGAGACTTCTGGCTAGCCAAGTAATCACATGGCGTTTCCACTTCACTGCAACGCCATGGGAAGGTCCCATTGAACACTAATGATGCAAACTCGGCCACCTACCCTGGGGCTTTCACCCAACCAGTTCGGCTCTGCTTCTATGTTGCATTTTTCTCCTTTAGTTTGATGCTTTGCATCCGCTACAATTTCCGACCCCAAATGTCCACTGTTCATAATAAAACTCAAGCAAATTCAAACTCTATCGGTACGCACCAAGGTTGGCCGTGTTTGATGAAGCTTAGCATCCCATCTAGGGCTCGCTAAATTTTATCCTAGGAACTTACGCTCAGCTATTTAACATAAACCTTCCCAGCCGTTGTTTCAAACAAATGTGAAATAGTTCAGTTGTTTATTAAAGAGGATCAAATGTCACCACGTCTTGATGCTGCTCCAAAGAATGAACAACTTGTTATAACAGAGTGTAAATCCTAGGATACATTTTACGGAGGCCGAGATGGCGAAGGGGCGAGTATTGCTCTCACAATGCTTTGCGTTATTAAACATGGCGCCTTCACCTTTACCAAGGTCTTGGTGGAATTAGCTCGAGTTCATTACGAGATAACACTGGGCATTAGGGGTTGCAGCGGATGCAAAGTGCCCAACCTAATCAGAAAAGTGCAAAACAGAAGCAGGGTCGATTCGGTTGGGTGAAAGCCGGACGACAGGGTGGCCGAGTTTGGGTTATTAGTGTTCAATGGGACCTTCCCATGGCCTTGTAGCGTAGTGGAAACGCCAGGTGATTACTTGGCTAACTTTTGGCAAGATGATGGACACCTGCTGATACAGCTGGAGTGGTGGGCCTTAATTCACTTGTGAAACAAGTAAAGAAAATTGTCCACCAGATATACGTAAGTATCAAGGACAAGCTTCTGTAGTGGAAGAATGAGTTTGAGAAAATGGCAGAGGAAATTCCTCAAGGCCTGGAAATTTGCCTGTCAATCGCAGTTGCTCAAAGCATGGTAGAAAGGGGTTCAGTTTGACCAGGTATTTACATGTACAACAGATTGTGGTCAAACATGCTTAAGTCGCAGTTAAACATTCCCATTCTTGTCAAGTTGGGGTCAGGTTATGAGGGTGACCCGAGAGAAAATGTGTGGAAATCTACTTGACAAAGCAGAGATGGGAGCCATGCACAAGTGTCTGATTCAAAAGAAAACCTGCAACCGACAGCAACACTGTTGATCGACAGACAGTGACGAAAAAAATGTTATGAAATTAAAGTTGTGGAACAAAATTTCTTGGCTTTTTGTACCTACATGAAACTAATGCGGTGCTTTCTGAATTAAAAAATACATCTATCAACTTTATTCTTTCATTCAGATTTGAGAACATTTATTTTGTCGGAGTCTCTGAAAGTACATTTACACCAAGAAAACCTACAGGCTTCTATAATTGAGATTTGCACAACCAAAAACGGGTTACCATAAAAAACACTACACAGTACCCGTGTTCCTTTCTTACGGTAACTTTGACCAAATTTGACCACGACACAGCAGTTTCGCTGGGATGCCCGGGACCGTCCCAATGCTGTTACAGTTGGAGTGCTGCATCACTGGAAGGCCACAACAAAGACACCTGACAGGACAACTCACTCGGGCATTGTATGCTGATCTGCCAGATTACTTTGACCATGCTATACAACAAAATTGGTTGAATGATTTCACCTCAACATGTATATCTGGTTTGTTCTGTGCAGGGGAGGCAATTCAGGGCATCACTGGAAAAGGCAGTACTCACAGACAAATCCGAGGGACCCCGTTTACAGGTGGGCCTCATGTACCCTGTGTATACATCCTCATCCTCCTTGGCTGAAGACACTTCTGACTGCCGACTTTCAGACTTTTTGGAATCAGTGCGTCGCGTTGGCTCGGAGCGCCTGGATTCAAGGCGTTTCTGCTGCGACTTGTACTTGGTAGGTATGATGACTTTCTCAATGTCACTGGTGGTTGTACCGACAGACCTCATGGCAGGTGTGCCCATTGCCTTCCCACGTCTCCGCGATGTGGGCAGGACTTCTGCATCTGAGGCGTAGTCATCATCTTCATCTGATGTCTCATCCTCTTCATCTTCATCGGAAGAGACATCGTAACATTTCCGCCTCTTCTTGGTTGCTGAAAGCACAGGTGTTAACATGTTGACCTACAATAAGTTTTCTTTTAACAGATTAATCTAAAGACACTTCTTATCATGTCTGCAGTTATTTTTTCTTACGTAAATTACAGATCAAAATACCCTTGAATAAATTCCTTTAACAATTTAACTCCATAACATTTCATTCTGTTTTTGACAGTACATTACATGCAAACCTCAATTTTAGAACGTTCCCATATATATTTTTTTAACCAACTCAGAATATAATGTCATACCTGCTTTTTTGAGAAAAATTACAACTTACTGCTTTATGAATTGATATCAAACATTGCATACACTGGGTGATAAATTTGCACTAGTTCAAATAAAATGCAACAAAACACTTAGCCTAGCAGGATGCAATTTTTCTCTCATCCTTCAGTTTTTACCATCACGTTTCAATCCGGATCCCAATTCAGTTAACATCAAAATTAACTCATTTTGATGACAGAAGTCTGAATTTCTTGTTTTTGCTAAATTCTACTCATATTCAGCATAGATCAAGCTGACACTGAGAACTGCATGGATACGCACCTTTACATAAGCCTTTCATTCTCAATCTTCTTAAGTGCTAAGAAAAATACTCCCTCTAACTACACCAGAATTACTAACTTTGGTACAATTTAACTGCAGACAAAGTTTTTCAGTACTTACGGATAGGTATATGTTGTCTCTTGGACTTGATTTTTACTCCGGTCTTACACTGACTGCAAACCCAGTTACTCCTGGACAAAAAGAGAAACCACACACTATTAATACACTACATCTAGAAATATTATATTTCCAGTCACATCAGGAATGTTGTCAGGAATGATTTCTTTGCACAGTCTTTCATGTGTTCTCCTGATTAAAGTATATACATATGTATAATTTTTTTTACAGAAAACCTTCAAACTTTGCGAGGTACCTAATGAATCTCTTGATGCCAAGTCACAGCCGATCCGACAGAAGATCAAACTGAAAACCACATCGAACTTATCTGACACAAAGACCTGTACTAGTCAACATTTGTTGGTGTAGAAGATACGCAAATATTAATCCTTAAATCAGGATGTTTAATCCTCCCTAGTATATCGTTACCTGGTACCAATTGTTCATCTAGATCATGAGTGGTTTGCTATAGATAATTCCCAAATAGACTGAACATGTCTGAGCTAAATGTTGAAGAATAACAGATAAACAAAAAACATGGCAAAGGATTAAAGATCTTGATAAAATGATTAACTCTGGCATGGCTTGCATGCTGGTCAGACTTAGGAAGTGGTGACCAGTCAAGGTCTTACAAAGCCTTCCACCATTCTACCAACAAAGGCTGGTACAAAACTCCCAAACCTTGCTGTGACTTTACAGACTGATGTGGCGAAGAAGCTCGATTACCTTGGAGTATGCCTGAGGGGAGGGACGTGACAGTCGAGATGGAAGGCTGAGGGACACTCGGAGCAGAAGGCTAACCCTTCATCTCCGCCACACACCAGGCAGTTCTCATCATGCTGGATGGGCTCCTCGTATTCCTCATCACTGCCACTCAACTCCTACAACAAACATCCAACTGCTCATGAATACACACAGAGTTGCCGTACAATGTTTGTCACAATACATACCTAGGCATTATTTCACTGATGTCAATGAGTGTTATTTTTCTCTTGTTTCTATACACAGAAACATTTAACTTCCATGATTATGATTGGTTTACTGAACTTTCAGACTCAACATTCACAAATACAATTTCATCATATTTAAAGTACGTTTCCAAAAGCAACACACAGACCTCACTCAGAATTTAATTATTTGATTGTTGTTCAACACCATACACAGAGAGACAAAATTTTTCCTTGTATGATATTGAAATGGGAAATTTATTTATTTGATTGGTGTTTTATGCTGTACTCAAGAATATTTCATTTATACGACAACGGCCAGCATTAAGGTGGGCGGAAACCGAGCAGAGCCCGGAGGAAACACACGACCATCCATAGATTGCTGGCAGGCCTTCCCATGTATGGCCACACAGGAAGTCAGCATGAGCTGGACTTGAACTCACAGCGACTGCATTGGTGGGAGACTTCTGGGTCAATGCGTTGCGCTAGAGTGCTAACCGACTGAGCCTCGAAGGCCCCTGAAATGGGAAAGTTCCAGGAGAAAACACTGACCTTTGGTCAAGCTACTGGTGGCCTCTCCCATGTGTTCTACACACTTGTGCACCAAACAGGCTGCAGACAAGTGGTGTAATGTACATAAACCTCAGCCTACACGAGAGCATAGCACTCGACCATAACTCAACTGGTTGTACAGAGTTGGTTCCATCCTTCGTTTGACATACGACTTTATAATTGACTGGCATACATGTAATGATTGGGGTATAACTCCAGCTGCGTCACATTGCTATTGTGCATACACAAGCACTTAGGACCCAATGCAATGGTTGGGTTGAGTTGAATTTGGTTTTATGCTTTGGTGTCTGCAGAAGATTAGATTGCACAAACTATCTCACAAACGCAATCTACTAGCTACAACAGGTTCCAGACCCCACAGTCAGATTGGAGGAATACACAACCATTTAGTTCTAGTCTGGGATTGAACCTGCTCCCCATGTGTCCCAGCGTGTCTTCAAGACTCAGCCACAGTCTGCTCCAAAATTTATCTCCAATCACATGTTTTCAAGGTTCAGCTATACTGTATTCGTAAAGTTTAGGTCGAATTTACATCAATCGACCAATTTTTGCGATAAATCTTCCGAGCATTAGTACCTGATCTTCTGATTCCCCTGATGACTCCCCATTCATATCTCGATATGTACCTGGCACTGGCCGTCTTCGCTGAGTCTGTGGCTGCAATACGCAAGGTCATTCTCCTGAATTAACTATGTCAAGCTAGGATACAGGTGAAATCAACATCAGCGCATAATTGTTGTTTTCATTTGACAACATACGTACATGTAGACAGTGTTTTTCACACCCAAATGCTACACTATGTAGACAGGTCTTCATGAATAAAACCTCCATGCTGTTTGATGCCTCACTCAAGCAAAATTATGAGAAATTAGCAGTTCTGGTGCAGAGAGCTTGTCAGCAGTGGACTCACCCTACAAGCTGGACAAAACCATTCCCCATCAGGTATGAAAGGCAGGGCAGGTCTCAGGCAGTACAAGTGGAATGCCTGGTTACAGTCGTCGCACAACAACGACTGGTTATCCTCCCCCTTCTTACGGCAGATCTTACATTTCTGTATAACGGAAAGAAGGAGATGGATATGTTAAACGAAAACCTGACATAATGCATTTAGCAGGATCATATCACTATGTCTTTTTAGAGATTTTCATACGATAACTTAATAAAAATCACCTCATTTGAACAGTACCACTTGAAATTTATTTCCTTTAATGTTTTTACTACACACTTTACCTTTCATACTTCATCTCTTTAAAAAGCTGCCATAGGAATTTTGTTCAATCACATCTTTAAAAAACCCATACAACTGATTCAGTGAGTGAATCACAGAAACTGGTTTGTACAAATCAATGCAGATTATCTTCTACTCACAGCATTTTCAGCTGATTTCTCCCACTTGATGCAGGAGTCAAAGATTCCCATGAGAACATGGAGTCTGGACAGAGTTTGGGACTGCTCCAAGCCCTCTCGCCACTTCTCCACTGCAGTCTGAGGACGGTCAGCATTCTCTGAAAAACAAAAAGCATAACCAGCACTATTACCAAGTCATCTGTCAATAACTTTTCACACACAGCCAGAGAGTGGAATGGTAATTACTGTCACAAGGAGTTACTCTACCTAGTGTCGCCAGGAAAACTTGACTTAGTTCAAGGAGAATGTGATCCAAGAGCTACAAGAGGAATGTGATCTTAGTGCTGGAAGGAGATTATGCCCTAAGTGCCAGAATGAGAATGCGACCTCAGGGCTACAAGGAGAATATGAGATCAGTGCTACAAGTAGAATATGACCTCTGTTCTACAAGGAGAATGTAACCTGAAGTGCTGCAGGGTGAATAAGATCCCAAAGCTACCTGAGGAATGTGAATCCCAAGAATTACAAGACTGTAATTTGAGTGCCAACAAGAGAATGTGCTTTTCATGCTACCCAGAGAATGTGACCACAGGCTCACAAGAGGAATGTGATTTCGGTGCTACAAGTCCCAGTACTACCAAGAGAATGTGAAGCAAGAGTTACAAAAGAGAACGTGATCTCAGCGTTTCCAAAGAATGTGACCTCAGTGTTACAAAGAGAATGTGATCTCAAAGCTACAAAGAGAAAGTGATCTCAAAGCTACAAAGAGAATGTGATCTCAGTGCTACAAAGGAATGTGATCTCAAAGCTACAAAGAGAATGCGATCCATGCCACCAGACCCAGATTTACCCTTCTCCTGGTCGTCCTCTGTTTTCACAGTCACATCTCCGTCAGCCGGGTCAGATCTACCGGAATCCTTCAAACCTTTCTTCTCCTTCTTCACAAATATTCCCTTAAGAAACTTATCCATTGTGAACAGCTGGGTCTCAATTAGACATGCCCCCTTTAAAAAAAAAAAAGATGACCATTAATGACAACCAAAAAAGGGATTAATTGCTGAAAGGGGGGGGGGAGTTAATTAACTAAGACTACAATACAATATTTACGTGCCTGAGAACTCTATAACCAGTTAATTGGTGAGCACTTTAAGACACCCTAACTTTCTTTCCTAAAAGTACACCAATGGATGTGCATACTAACTCACCAGAAAACAAAAGATAGTAAACATGTATCTATTCAAACAAGTCATATGTTAGTGCACAAAGCTGCTTTGGAGATTAAGCTCTGAGTAGAACACAGGGATGAGGGATAGCAGGTGAATGGACAGACAAACATACATAAAGATATTGTGAAATATAAGAAGCTGACATGGACAGTGGTAACCTGTAAGCTACCGTAAATCCACAGATGGACGCCACATCACACCATAAGCCACAATTAAATACCCAGTCCCCTCACCCTAAAACCACCTGTGATTTCGTATAATCCGCACAATAAACTGGTGGCCTCACCAATCATTATTCTGACTGACAGAGGTTTCCTTACCAAGTCCTCAATTTTAGTACTGTCCATAAGCTTGGTCTCCCATGCTGCCATGTCTGGGACACCCCCAAGCTGACCGTTCCTAAGTCGCAGCTCCAAATCCAGCAACTCCTACGATAACAAACATACCCTCAGCTCAGACCAGACAAACATATACACGCAACTCTTTGCAACAGAGTATTTTGCAGGCATGTGAAAGAATGGGGAACAGCAGTGGGTCGCCATCCGCTGCGGGATACATTTGCCCCCAAAAATGTTATCAATAAACATGTGTTATGTTCCAAATTAGTCGTGGAATGTGTTATTTATATACTCAGAGGATACATGTATTTCAAATATATTAACAAATTACTTTGTTCAGGGCTGACACCAAAGCGTACTGCCCAAGCCTTGCTGACAGCAAATGGAAAATGACATGGAAATGGGGAGAAGAGGTGAGTTTGAGGGCCACTTGTGTCCACTGACTTTGAGTTCAGAGATCTGCAGCGACTTTTTTGAGTACGTGTGATGGACTCAATGGCGATGAATGTCAGAATTTTAAAATAATACCTTTAGTTCATCTAAGTGGACTAGGTGAAACTGTACACGAGGAAACTTTTCAAAACCTAGTAGTTCTCACAAGATTTCACATTTTCTGCAAACGATGACTGCACAGTTTACAATGTAGTATGCCAACCATGTAGTGGCACGAAGTGAAGGCCAATTCGACACTCCGAAAACTACGTAGGGCGTCTCTTGCCAGTTTCAGGCAGTATGTTGACGGAGCTAATTATGTCCATCGCTCGAATTTAGAGAGACTTGTTTCCAGCCCCTACCACAACTTTGCCGTGAATTTGCAACAATGACAGACGACACGGCAACTTCATTTCACAATAGATCTGCAAGACTAAGTCAAAGGCATGAATTTTCAAGGTAACCCAATGAATGAGTTCCCATAAATTTTTAGTGCCCTGATCTACAACGGGTCACCTGAGGTAAATTTGAGAGACCTAACACGGGTCACCATCGTAAAAATTCAGTCACATCCCTGCTTTTCTACCTAGCAGAATTGAAAAGGACATGTTTGGATGAAGCCAGTTTATCCCTGATTCATCTTTAGCTATGACACTGACTGGTTTGCTAAACTTCAAATCTTGCCAAGAAAGAGAACAAAAACATTCTCTTGATTCTTTCAACAGACTTACTTTCATTTTCATAATCATACATTTACAAGTCCCCATTATGTTGGGAAGGCACCATTCAGAATCCAAGGCAATCCCTCAACCTTCCAATGGTTGCTGGCAGATTTTCCCACATATGACCGCTAGGGAAGACAGCAGGAGCTGGTCAACTGACATTACATGTAAGTATTTGAGCCTATTCAATTATAAACATCACAAAATGAAAAACTATTTTAACTGAATGTTTGTTACGTTTAGCAGTCAGCTAAAATTGAATCTGAAAGAGCTGTGATTCTGTCCACTATTTGTTTGGATAATACAGCAATGAAATTTACAGTCGCGAACCTTCTTAAATCCTGCCAACATTTCCTCACTCCCGTCCGATGCTCTCAGCTCATTATTTGTTCTGCAAGGTAGAACATTAAAACAGTAATAAGTGACTTACACAGTGTAATTCATACATATGATAACATTTATCTCTCACACCAAAGGGCATTTAGGCAACACAACTAACACCGACAGAACCCAAGGGATGCAGAGTTAGTCACAGGCACATAGGAACATTTCACCTAAATTAGAACTCGGTTCCAAAAGTAACAAAAGGCATCTAACAATTTATTTGAGCAACATTGTGGCGCAAGGCCTCACCTTTGCATGGCCGGAGGTCAACATGATCAATGTTACTTGTCAGAAAGAGCAAACAAAGACCCTTCTTACAGGTTCACCTAAAATTTCATCCATGACTAAGTTCTACATAATTCATAACGTTTTAATTATCTAAGGTGTTTTCAGGATTGCATCACAGGTATAATTTCCTTCCTGGAAAATGCCTGTTTCAGCACCAAAAGTTATGCTTTATAGTCAATCTTGGTGATTTTACTAGTCAAATACAATCAACTTTTAAGGCTGGATATAAACTTTTCATTTTACTAAATTACTGTTATAATTTAATTAATGTGTTAATGTGTTTTTCTGTTAATAAATGCATTACAATAACACCATGCGTGTTATGACATGATTTATGACATGGTCTACTAACCTTTTAGCAGAGTTGATTGCTCTCACAATATCTGGGTGCCTTTTCTTCAGCTCACTCTTTAAAGCATTCTCTCTCACACCATTTTGATGAAGATGTTCGATCAAGGTTTCAAAGTCTTTGACAGTATCATACATAAACCAGAGATTCTGACCATAATGGGGAAATCTACAACAAATAGAGCAGCATATCACACATCCTTATCACTATTAGTACAAGAGATTAGATCAAAGTCTAACAACATAAAACAGTGATTCATCATTGTCCTCAAAATTACCTCACTTTAGGATCATAAAGAATTATAGACAAAAATCTTGACAAGTGCTACTCCTTGCCTCACAACAGACGCTTTTACCAAGAATAGTTCTTTCATCATTATACACAAGGCCATCCTTAAAAATATGATTGTTGGGCTTAGCCCAACCTACCCTTCAAAAAGCATCCTACTCAAAAGAGTTTTTATTGGTATTTTGAAAAAGGTTTTTTTATATTTTTTCACCATGCTAATTATGTTAATATCCCTATCTTTTTCAAGAGCCAGAATAACAAAAAATGAATTCCCTACCACCTGACCCTATTTTGGGTTGGGTTTCGCCCAAGAAACAGTTTTTTTAAGGATGGCCCAACCATAGATAGATCTATACCAAACATAGATAGATCTATACCAAACATGCCCAGTACTACGAAAAAAAAAATGCTTGTTTGTGGAATACACCATGTGCAACAACATCACTTACCGATATTTCCTTATTCATAGATTGCAAAGTTGTCACTAAAAAAGCATAACACCACCCTGTGTCAGACTTAGGTGAACTAGATAAATGGGGACTGGAAATCCCTGTCGGTATTCACAATTGACAAGTGTCAGCTCATTCAGTAAAACTAACATGGTTTGTACATGGACATAAAATCGTACCAAGCAGCATGGTCGGTATTGAGAAGATGTCATTTTTTTGAGGTGTCGGTGTTGGCAAGTTTCTATACCCTTTAGTACTTCTATACCTTGTACAAAAGGGCAGACAGACAATCAGTTACAGCTTACGTGGTCTCAATGATCTTTTCGGTGCCACTTTTGCCAGTGTTGTTGTTGTCCTCTTCATCATCGTCATCAGAGGAGAGGATACTGTTCTCGTCATCAGACTTGTCCCCTTGTTTATAGTTGTATTTTATATCAGCTGTCACCCAGCCTAGCGGAACACAGTCAATACATTCACTGCATAAGGCTGTGCATAGTATTTTATACAATGTGGACAGCCAAATTCTTCACAACAAGACAATATGTACAGTCACTGTCATAACAGACTGCATATACGTACTGAATCACTTAGAAAATGCAAAACACAGAAGAATTTTACCCTGAGTATACTTCAAAATCACTCACAAATTCTATAAATGTCTCAATATTTTTTGGTCTGTACTGTATCAAATAATCAACACCTTCTCCAACCTGCATTTTAATGTGTGTCAACACACTCTTCCAAGACAAGAGCATATGATACAGATCTAAACACCCATGAGAAAAAAAACTGTTCAAAAATTCTCATTTCATCAATTCATCAATACAAAATGTTTCAATCCATTACTGGATCTAATTTTTCTCAACAATGTTTATGAACAATATAAAAACTTCATAATTTATTAATGATCAAGAAAAGACACCAGAATAATAGTTCGTAAATAAATTATTCATAGCATAATCATACACATAAGGACAGGTTAAGTATCAACATGTCCTAATCTTTTATCACTGCCTCACCTTTCTCCACAAAGAGACCGGGTGTGGTATTTGTGAACACCCAGTACCTGTTGTGGTTACGATCAGTTCCTATTGGACTCTGTCTAAGCACCAGCTTAGCCAGCGCAATTCCTTCCTGAAAAATCAGAAGAGGAAAATTCATAGGAATTTCACCCCTCCATCATCATAATGCTGTTGTTCGGGGCAAATCTGCAGTGTTATAAGTGAATATTGTTAGCAACTCATACCACGTGACAGATCTGAAACAGGGACAGACATAACAGGATGCTGAATGGTAACCTTTAACCAAACCAGCTTCATATAATTTTCACTAAATGATTACGGAATCTGAAAGTTTTCTTCCCCGAAACTTTTGAATATATGAACTTATGCACTAAGAACAAATAAATCAATAACACGTCTTTGTGAAGTTATTGGTTAATTTTACTGGAGTTTAAATTTAAGCTGAAGGACAAGCCTGTCTGGGAAAAACCTTTGCCCTTTGCCTAAACCAATGATAAACCTACTCTTAATGTATCGCCATAGCCGACCTGGCAAAAAATGGATTCAAATGATCGCCATGGTTCAGGGACAAAAAAACTTTGTGCAAATGTCCTTTGCCAATCTGGAGATGAAACCGGAGTACTAAATAGATAAGAAGCATGTTTATTTATTTACAACTGTTGTTTTATGCCATACTCAAGAATATTTCACTTATGCGACCATGTCCAGCAATATGGTAGGGCTAAATACACGCCCAATCGCAGTTTGCTGGCAGATCTTCCCACGCACGGCTGGAGAGGAAGCCAGCATGTGCTGTGGACTTGCACTCACAGCAACCATATTGGTGGGAGGCTTCTGGGTCAATGCACTGTGCTAGTAAGAAACATACTGGACTATTCTAAAGTGAATATGACACAGTGTAAGCTTCTGACATCATTCATCACGTTTATGGAATCAGTCAAACTTTTATAGAAGCAGTCCACAAAAAAATGCATACAGTATTCATTGCATAGAAAGTTTTCACTCACATTGAAGGACTTCTCAAATGTCTCCATTTCTTTTTGCTTCTTGTACTCAACAGCTTCTTTTTCCCGCCTGCAAGAGAAAGGAAATTCTTTCTTGACAACATGAAACTTATATTTCTGGGAATTTTCTTCACTGGTGAATCTTCAATAATTTCTTAAGGAAGTTCAGCTAGTTATGTGTGTGTCAAAACATCAGCAACAATAACACAGTACATCTGCATTTCCTGGAAAATTCTTATGAATTTTAAATTTGGCTTTCTTATCCAGTCACCTACAGCTGGAACATTTTTCCAATTTATACTGACACGTCGGTAATTTATTTCGAACCTTATCTTCTCTTCCTTTTCCTTGACAGCTTTCTCTGCAGCCGCACGAGCAGCTAACACACGCCGCCTTTTGACAACGCCTGCCAGGTCGATATTGGCAGGATCAGCTGCAAGTATTGAGTGATCGATATCACTGCTGGACTCTGGTTCAGGCGTGGACTCTGCTGTGCCACCTGCATTCTTGCCATAGAAATGTGCAATGCCAAGTTCTGGAAATACAGATGACACTCAAATGAAACAAAAGAACTTTTTGTCGCTTTGGCCCAATGGAAGATAATGTATCATTTAACCCATTTTCTCTACGCAAGAAGACAATCAGCATTTTGGACAGTAAATAAAGGTGTTTTCCTAACCTTTGTACATTTTATTTTAAGCAATAGTATTTTTAAAAGCGGTGCAATTAGATCACACTGCCTCTCGAGCCGTCATTTTAAAACCATTTTGTCTTTTGCTGTATAATGAAATATTCTCGGCTCTTGCAGCCTCTATCTAATGTGACTATAAGTTAGCAGATAAATTCTTCATTTCCACTGTGTCCACACACCTGTATCTGTGGTCTTTATCTCCTCTGGTTTCTCCTCCGGTTTCTCTTCCACATCTTTCTTCTTTTCACCTCTCTTTTTTGACTTGTTCATCTCTTTGAGCTGGGCTGTTTTTTGTCTCCTGATGGGGTCATATATATGCACCAGTCTTGAGAATGAACTTTGATTAAAAAAATATATATCTGATTTCTTTACTAGGGGTAAAGCTACATAAAGCTACAGCTCATCAGGCAGGACCTGGATATGAACATGTGACTCCGATGGTCCAGTCCATGTAGTGAGCAAAGCTGAGATAACTCAGCCAGCGTTATCAGTTTGAACAAGATATTGCTTAAGGACAATAGATTTTCAATATAAATCAAATGTGTCAATATTACGTTTATGATAGTTTTCTTCCATCCATCTATGCTTCTGGGTTGGTTGAGACACAAAAGTTGTAGTGTAAGGGAGATAACTCACCAGAGTACACTGGCCTCTTTCTGTTTCTCCTCCATGTAGTCCTGAACTGAGTAGGAGCCCATGAGCCTCAGACACAGGCCCTTCAGGATCTTCAGCTTCTGGTCAGCGGTCAGTTGGAACAGCTCTGTCGTCTCTAGCACCTGGATGATGTCTTCAGGCTGACAATACACAAAACAAGACAACGCTCACATCATGGGTTAAAACCTGAATCATACTTTTAAATATAGACCACAAAGGCATACACAAGTAAATGGGGATAGTCTCTTTCATCCCCTGTTTTTGAGATGAGTTCCAGCCCCTCAAAATCAATGGCAAAAGCGATCAGGGAGGGGTCTCTAATACTGTGAACCCTACAGTGTAGTGAATTGTTGTCAGTAGTCTACTGCTCTGGTGGTGGAGACAAGTCAACATATCTATATATACCTATATTTTGTTTTATTAGGTGATATGGTTCTGTAGATATAGTTGTAATACCAGAAGTTAACTGAGGGACAGACAGAAAAATCTCACCTTAGTGCGGCCTGTCATTTCTGACGGGCATACATACGGCTTACAGAAAAACTAAGTTAGAAACTATTGGGAAAACTGGCCCATGATTGAAATGTCAATCATGAAGTTAAATCAATCGACTACCATGAGGTTTGCTTTTGCTCACCACTTCTGACTCCTCGTGTCCACTGACACTGTCGTTATCCACATCGTTGTCTGCAGCCTCATCATCCTGCTTCCTCAGGCAGAGACGCACCAACTCTGAGGCAGTGTATGGCGTCACTGCAATGTCACTCAGGGGCGTGTCCAGCTCAGCATAATACTGCAATGACAAAACACAAAATACGAAAATCTACATTGTTGCCTGCAGTCTGGTCTTGCTTCCTCAGACAGAGGCGCAATAGCTCTGAGGAAGTTCACATTTCCTCAATTTATCCACATGGCATAGAAACAGACCTGAAAATTAAAAAAATCTGAATTCAAACCAAAAAAATATCCTGACCTGGCCATGCCAATGCTTCATTCCTGTTTCTGGACAAAGCCAGAGCTGGAATTTTTATCCCGAAAGTCTCAACTTGTCAAATTGTCTTTGCAAGCATTCTGGAAGTTCTGCAAAAGCAATACAGGGGCCTCTGTGGCTCAGTGGGTTAGTGTGCCAGCGCAGCACAATGTCCGAAGCCTCCCACCAATGCGGTCACTGTGAGTTCAAGCCCACCTCATGCTGGCTTCCTCTCCGGCCATACGTGGGAAGGTCTGCCAGCAACCTGTGGATGGTCATGGGTTTCCCCTGGGCTCTGCCCGGTTTCCTCCCACAATAATGCTGGCTGCGATTGTATAAGTGAAATATTCTTGAGTACAGTGTAAAACACCAATCAAATAAACAAATAAAAGCAATACATGTCCCCCAGTGGTCTGAATTGCCAGGATAATAGCCACATCCTTTCAGCCAGCACTAATCCATACACCATTCAACGAATGTGTTTTGCTCATTACAGACATCTGGCTCCCTGAAAATGAGATATCAGGCTCAAATTCAGCTCTCACAATGTTCAGCTGTGATTTAATGACAGGAGGGGTCATTAATGTGGGAAAACTCCAAATCAAAAACTCTAAATTCTGAAGTACAGTGTAAAACGCTGACCAACTCAAACACCAGAAGACACTACGCAAACCTTCTTCACAGCTAAATGTACAAAATGCCACACTAGATAAAAAAGACCAACACTCTACGTTTGGGTACTATCTTGCAATGGTGAAGGACGATTTGAAAAAGTCTGGATCCAGGGTATCATCAAAATTTAACAGACAGATGTCTGACCCAAGGATAGGCTGTACACAAAAATGCATCCAAATCCACCCATGACCTTTTCCTTGAAGTTGCTGACAAAAAAAAATGTCAAAGGTTATGAACAGAGCGAGTTAAATCCCTCAACTCCATGCCAGTCGCTAGAGTTGAACATGAACACATCACTTAAAGAAACCTTTGTTTGGAGTCTTGTAGGCTCCTTGAATATTATCATTCAAACCTACTTACTTCGGCTATTCCATCCTGAAGTAGTGTCTGCAGTAGAACTTTCAGCACTCTGGATAGATAGGCAAATCCTTCCGGACCAGAAGCCAAGGCCTTAGCCAAGGCATCTGCAACAAAAAAATAGGGTATTTGATGATAGGAATTAATTCCAAACTTCAGCAATGTAATTGATCCTAGAGACTTTCTGCAATTTCAAATTCTGACAGATCATTTTAATCTAGAATGCAACCCTCAAATGCAATTACTGAACTGAATCCATGAAAGATAACAATTTCACTTTTCATTAATTCAGCTAAGTCCTGTAAAAATTTTAGTTTTTTGTTTTGCTCACACATTCTGAAACTGTTTTTGAAAAATGTTGAGCCTACCAAGCCAGTGTTGCATCATGCATGCAACAACAACCATGTGCTGAACAAACCCAATGGTTTTCAGAACAGAAAACTGAAGCAACCAATACCATCATGCATGCTTGCTTGTTGCATAATTGAGAAATGCCGATATATATAGGTATGCTTGGGTGTTACATCATTCTCAACAATTTGTCTCCTTGTGGCAGGGCGAGTCCATGCTGCCAAAGTGCTGCTGGAACATCATGCCGAAGACATATGACATCCCACCCAGTCACATTATGCTGATATCAGGCTGATTAGCTCCGTTTCCTTACTCTAACCTCTCAGTGCTGTGCACCGAGCGAGGCGGTAATCATTTTTAAAGTATTTCGTGTGACCTGACCTGATTGATCCCGAATGTCCCGACTCCGAGGTAAATGCCTTAACCACTAGGTTATTGAGGCGGTAGCAAAGATGCACCAGTTTCCTCTAGTATGATGTGCCCGACAACAATTAGGCAACAAGCAAACATACATCAGATTCCTTTAGCTACATGTTTATAACGTGTAGGATCAACTGCATGGAGCAATTTGATCGGTTCTCTCACCTGACTGTATGGGATACTCCTCATCAGGCATCAGCAGCCCTGAGTAACAAGAGATGAACTCTGTCACCATGGCAACATCTCCGAACAGCTCATTGGGCAGTCCATCTGGGGTGGGTACCAGCTTCGGGTTGGGAAGAGGCTTCAGTTCCAGATCTTGGTCTTCATAACGCTGAAAATTATGTGTATGTCATTATGTGTTGAACTGACACATACTTTATACTGCACGAAGAACATTGACATTTTTGAAAACAGCCTTTAACACCCTATGGATAGTGGTATGTCCATATTTTCCATGTTATACAGGACTGGTTCACTTGGGTCATACCACTTCCAACAAAGGGGCGTTTTTAAAAAATGTCAGGCACCTATTTGCAGGCTTGCTAAGTACATGTAATGCTTGCACTAAACTGACCTCTTCATTCAACAATTTTTCACATATGCAACAGCAGTCACTGAGGAAACTGTTATATCCAGATTTGCAATTCATAAATACTGAATGAAACGGTATAGCCGTCATTGAAATTACACACGAAGGGCCCTAGATCAGCAAATAGTACTTCAAAGTATAAGTTCTTGGATTCAATAAGTGCTCCCATGTTAAATCACTTTTCACATAAATTTGTTGAAAATCCTTGTTGAAAAAAGCGAAAATGGCATACAGAAAAGCAATTTCAAATAGCCTGTGAATTCATCATCATGATTACCATTTCAATGCATCTTACTCATGTGACAAAATTTAACTAACCTTCCTCAACTCGACATTTCTGGCTTTGATGCGATCTGCTAACTTCTTTTTTCTTTCTTCTTTCTTTTTCTGGAGGTAAGCTTCTTTCTCAGCAGGGGTCATTTTCTTCCTGTAGAAGGAATAAGTCACATATCATAACTACACTGTGTTAGACTGCTCAGTTCTCACAGAATCCGTGCCGTTAGAACATAGCACCATGGTAACCACAGTGAGAAATATCAGAGTTTCAGAAAAATTTGGTTTTTGACACATCGGTGATGAAAAAATAGAGTTTTCTGATGTCTTCAAACTGAGTTTCTAAAAAGAAACTGTTTAGGAAACCCCCTGGAGTGAGTTGTGATTTTGCCTGAAAATGATCCCAACAGGTTACATTGTAACAAATTTTCTCCAAAGCTTTCATAATTTTCTAAAAACCCTCAAATATTCCATGTTTCATCAGCTCAAATGGTTGACTGACCATTTTCATAAGGAATTCAAAAATCCTTTTTAGCAGAAATTTCAGCAGCATATATGTTTAACCTTCACTTTCAAAGAATAAACTGAAGCCACAGATTCAAGTTTGTGCTGTATCAAATAGAATTTGCAGAAATGTGCAAATGAGTAGCTTACATTTTGCGTTTCTCCTCCAGTTTGTCATACTTGGCCAATACAATGTCCTTAATCTCCTCTGGAAGACGAGATCTCTGAGAAGCTGTCAGGTCTTTCGCAGCTTTTGACGTCAGCAGATTGAAGTTCACTTTGTTCCCTTCCTTTTTAGCCTTCAAAATTCTGTGACCAGTAAGAGATCAGAACAAATGTTTTGACTTGATTTATAAGGCTTGAAAAGGAATAGATTTAGGACTGCACGAATGATCTAATGAACAATGTTTTGCTACTCCCTATATTTTCTAGAGGTAATGCTACACAAGAGCAAAATGCAAGTTATATCTATGTAAAGGTAATCTGGAAGAATGGAAAAATTAAAGTTTATTAGATATGATTTTAACTTGTGACAATTTGAAGGAGGATTTCAAATTTCCTGGCTTTTGCCAACTGAACAATTGTACATGGTTACTGCAACGTAAACTAACCTTATACATTGAACTTTCAAATATAGATAGCAGTGCATTCAGCAATTTCCAAGATGTTGCAATAATAAATTTCTCCCAAGAGACCATTAGCGTACTACATCAAATACAGTAAATCTTCAACCTATTCAACCAATGAAGCACTTTTTTCAATGGAATTTATGAACACAATGATTATGAAAATGATAATAAAAATGATTTGTTTGCATGATTAAAGATGCAAGCTTCATAAAACTGTGCGCATTATTTCTCTCCACTCCATAGCTCGGTCAGAATGTTTCAGAGTATTTGTTGCAGAGGTGGTTGAAAAGGTTAGAGAATTAGGGGAGTATTGTTTGTTTTGTAGTCTGTTTATAGATCTGTCAACTGTATGTGTGCCAAGTTGGTTCCCACTTCAAAAGGCTTTTCCAAACCGTACGACAAGGCCTGGAAAAGTTACTTCCAATTTCCAGGATTTTCAAGGCTCCTTACAACCCCTGGAGGGGAGAACCTCCCTCCTTCAGACAACACTCAAAGCCTCACCCACCTGGTGACTACCCATGGGGTACGGGGTGGTGTAGATACTTTCTTCTTCTCTGGAGTATTCTTAGTTGGTGTCTTCTGCGACTTCAAGTCAAACAAGGTCATCTGTTTCATACTCTGAAAACAAAAACAAAAAACAGGATTCCCTTCCATTACAGTTTTTTTGAAAAAGATACATATATATCAACTGTCCCTTTCCACCATTCTTTGGATCACTTCACAATGGCACATCCTAACTACGCAGGATGTTGACTGATTATATTGTAGCCTCAGTACTATCATGTAGAAGACAACAGCTATGACAAGTTACTGCAAAACGATGAACCAATCACTACCTTTTGTCCAAAAGCCAGATGACCAATATTTTTCATTTTGGTATGTAAAGAAATTTTTGGCAAATTTGTAACTAGAATGCAGATGTCTAAAATACCCCCACCTCTACCCTTCGCTATGAGTAGAGAGTATCATTATCAGTAGTCACCTGAAGAAGAAATAAAAATTCATGGAAATCTAAGGAGTAACACATGGGAGGCACCATGCAAAAAAATGAAATGATCTCAAGTTGCCCTTTTATCTGTATACATAAACACCATTATTACATCATCTACCTAAATGGGGTTAACTATGAAAATAAAAGTAATAATCTAAATGTCATTAAAATTAAGCATGCACATGTTTAAGTAGACGCACATGCACATGTTGAAGACGCACATAAAAAATTAGTGGAAATCATTGCAATACTTTAGCATGAGCTGCAAGAACAAAACCTATGTACACAAATACCCAATTATAAAGCACCTGAATACCTGGGGAAATTATGTAATTAAATGAAGACATGTCACACACAATTAGCTGTTCCTTTTGACCATTAATTCATATTCACATGACATATACTTTTCTTCTTGAATTATCTCTCAGAGTGAAAGATTTACATCGAGTGCATTAAAATACACGCTACCTTGTCCGTCTTCTTCCGTTTCCTTGGAGATATTCTCTTGTTTGGCGATGTGTTCTCTTCCTTCTTTGTTGGAGTTTTCCGTCGTTTGCTTGGAGATGCATCGTCCTTTTTACCTGACACAGACTGCCTCTTTTTCGGTATAGTTTCATTCTTCTCTTTCTTGGGCCGACCACGCTTGCGTGGTGTAGACGTGGTTGAGGAAGATGGAGTGCTCCTCCCTATAATGCCCTTTTTTGGTGAGCCCTCTTTCAGGACTGACAAGGGCATCAAGTTGATCAGGGCTTCATCATCGCTGCTTTCACTGTAAACCTCTACAAGGTCAATACTCTTCTTTTTGGCAGGTGAGCTAAGGGATTTGGGAATCTTCCCTGCCCCACTAGTCCTTTTCACTAAAGACGGGGAATTCAGTTTCCTTTGTTTTTTGTCAGAAATGGTACTTTTTTTACCAAGTCCTTTGGCTTTCTTACTCTGTTTATCACTAGGAGTTGATAATGATTTCCGCTTCTTCGCAGATGCTTTTTCCTCAGCCAGTTTCATGTTTTCTGCCATCTGAATAAAGCAATATGAGTTCACTGATAACCATGACTATTTTCAAAGACAATGTTCGAAAAAATTAAGAGAAATATGACATGTTGTTTATTTATTTTATTTATTTGATTGGTGTTTTATGCCTTGCTCAAAAATATTTCATCCAACGACGGCCAGCATTATGGTGTGAGGAATCTGGGCAGAGCCCGGGGAGAAACCCATGACCATCTGCAGGTTGCTGGCAGACCTTCCCACGTATGGCCGGAAAAGAAACCAGCACGAGCTGGACTTGAACTCCCAGCGACCGTATTTGCGGGAGGCTTCTGGGTCATTGTGCTGCGCTAGTGTGCTAACCGACTGAGCCATGGGGGTCCTGCCCTTGATTTATGCTACCCACCTAATGTCAGTCTCAAATAACATATCATGTGGTCAAGCTGTTTGATACTGTTGTTACACATTCATATTACAAACTCAGTACAACAGTTTTAAACTCATGTTTATTTCCTTAATCAGTGCTTAATGTCATACCCAAGAATTTTTAGCTTACATGCTTGTCAGTAGCCTTCACTCTTGAACTGGATTGATTTTAAACTCGTAAGAGACACATTCTTGAGTATGGTTTTAAACATAAATCAATCAATTAAATAGCCACTGGTGAAAAGCCTAGTGTTCTCCAATACACTTTATGCAATAGCACATCAAGTAAGAGTGAGTGACCAAAGTGACCACTGTAATCTGCATCTCACACAGGATTCTTCGTTTAAACCTTACCTTGGCAGGGGACAGAAGGAAGTCTACAAACTTGCTGGGTAGTTTGTATTTCTTGACTAAGTTATCGCTGACAACCCATGGTTGAGTGGGTCCTAGACGGAGGGCATTAGCTCTAATGAACAGACGGAGAAGTTCTTTTGAAGGAGGTCTGTCACAGCGCCTGTAGAGAAAAAATCAAGTGCACATTAAAATCTTATCTTTGGTATTGTGCTTGTATATAATATCAACATTGAATAAACAGGCAGAAGTCTTTTTATCTTTCTATAAATTGTCAACTGTAAAATATCACAATAACAACAAACTTTAGCAAAGTTTCCAAATGTACAACAGAGGTCAAGTTAGAGCTCCATACAGGGAATTTCCCAAGAGAGAGGTACCGGTTGTAGAGTATCGTCATGAACTCCAATATCCCAACAGTTATCATTACTACAGTAAAACTTGTCTTATCCGAACATGCCCGGTTCCGTGCAAAAATGTCATGAAAATCTCACGCATATGACCGGTGACATTATGTTATCTGTTTACATCAAAACTCCGTCATCCATACACCACTCTTAAATCCACTACCGGTAAGGGTTCTTTACTTTTGAAACCCTGCCCAGTGCAAGTGCTAGACAATTTTCCTAGTTCATATTGAAGATGATCAGGTACTGCTAATAAAAACAGGAAAGAAACCTACATGTCTTGATTCATCATTTATGTGTCTTAATAGAGCGTAGCAAAATCAAAGAATTTTAAGTATACGCATACATGTGACAGGTCGTCACAATACGTGCGTGGGTGATAGAGGCGCTGGTAGAGCTCAGCTTTGCAGATTGCTGTTCGAAGCTGTAGACAGTATTAGTTCTGCGTGCCCTTGACGTTATGGTCAGTTTGCATGATGAGCAGTGAGGTAATTTTACAAGTATTTGTTGTTACTTCAAGTTAAGAGCCTAAATATACAAATAAATGTTTTGCATAATGTTGCATTTATGGCTAACATGTGTACTGCACATGTTCATCTCTCTGAGCTAACCGAGTGTATACTACATATGATTCAGCTGTAATGTGGATGTGTGTAGTGTTGGTGAGATACTGGTGTAGTATAGCGTTTGGATGGTGCGGGTAGTTAAACTGTTGTGGAACTATGGATGTTTCAGTGAGAATCACTGTGTCTTAGTGAACGTCATTCGGTTAGAAAGTTAAGGAGTTATGAGTCATCATATTGGTGCATGTATATAGTGTTCACTGTTACCTAAGTATGTTACAGTTAGTTCTAGTGGATACTGAGGTGTTGTCATTATTGAGCGAGTGTCATAAGGGTTTCATTTCAGTAATGTTTTGCCAAAGTGTAGCTACAAATATTTTCTTTTGTTTATAAATTTCTTTAATTGATATAAGTGTAGTTTTGGAGTTAACAGTTATTTCATTAAGAGCTGGTATTACATGGGAGCACTAAAGTGCAGGTTCAATGATATTTTGAGATGTGACAAAAGTAAATTCATGGCTGTGAGTTAATAAGATTATAAGTGAATTAAGTTTCTGATAATCTTTATCATTTGTTCTACAGTATACCACAATATTGCGCAATAATGTATGTGAATGGTTTTTTGGGGTAACCACTATGTTGTGCTCAAGTGATCGACGTAGTGTGATTAATCGCTTTTAATTGCTCCCGATAAAGTTGTATTACTACATTGGGTATACTGATAGGTTCTGAGCTCTAGGTGCACAGTTTTTGCAGAGATCTAATCAAATTGTTCTATCATTATACAGGTTCCATGAGGTACTCACCCCTGGTCACTTTTGTCCCTGTTTTACTGTCACTCAATAAATTTGACCATGTACAGCAGCCTGTGATGGTGTCCTTATTATTTTGTGACATTTCCTCCATGAGCAGACCTAAGCGGTCACACACACATGTATGTATATATTAATACATAAGAAAATTCTTGCTTTTCTGTTATGACATTCTGAATTAACATATCCTGACCTCATCAAGAGTTACAAAAGACTGAAAACTTACGTGAGATCAGCAGCAGGTATGTCATTGATCACCTTGTCAGCATCATCCAGTTTTAGGCTATACTTGTATGGTAACAGCTGTAACAGCAACCATTGAACACATTTATTATCTATAGAGAGGTGCAATACAAGAAATACCTTTCTGCAAAACTGTGAATATTTATAAAACATCACAGAACTTTAGAAATCTTTAGAATGTTCAAATTTCACCTGGAAATAACATCTTTTTCGCTTGTCAAACTGTTTCACATTCTCTCGAAAGTTACATTATTTGATCTGTATCAATTTCTGTCGTAAGGTCATAATGGTTAATAAAAGTATTCTTGACACAGTCTTTACCGCAAATGAACTTATTTACCTTTGGTGGGACCCATTTCTTGGGGGAATCCCCAGATGCTTCACTGGAATTCTCCTTGTCACTTGAGGGAGAGCTACAGTTGTTTGTTGGGTTTGCCTTGGCAAAGTAAACACATGAAACACAGTGAGGCAGAGACATTAAAAAAACTCCACATAGCTTTTACTAGGGCCGCTTTGCAAGATTCAAGTGCACAAAAAAACTTATAAATCTGGTTGACATAACAAAGCAAGGTCAATAACAATGAATGAATTGAAGACTTGAAGGAAATTCAATATTAATGTCAATGTTTACATTTCATTTGCTTTATTTTATAAAAACACAAAATCCTTTCATTACTTACCTGTACACCATTAGTATCTATTTTAACAACAGACCCTTCCAGGCTACAAGGGAAATGGCATGGCAGAAATAAGATTAACTCACAAGAGTAAATAGCATTATGAAATATACATATTTATGTTGAGTGCAAAAATAAAAACAAAATGTTAACAAAATTCCGTATTAAAGTTCTCAATTGCATTTTAAATATATCCAACAATGAACATGTAATTTGCATCAATGCTGGCATCCAGTTCCAATATTTAGTAACTCTAAATGTAAAACCTAGAATTGAAAAGAAATACAGACTTCTAAACACTGTATATCTTACTTAAGGTGAAGAGACACACAACTTACTATTTATCGGTGGTCTTAATTTTTAAGGAGACTTTTTC
The DNA here is from genome assembly GCA_016165875.1 of Acanthopleura granulata. NCBI lineage: Eukaryota > Metazoa > Mollusca > Polyplacophora > Chitonida > Chitonidae > Acanthopleura > Acanthopleura granulata. The sequence goes on along the minus strand of JABBOT010000001.1, from coordinate 31,388,167 downwards.
ACTTAAAGACAAGCACTGCTGCAACTTTAGCCATGACTGATCTACCAATGTCTCCAAAGATGATGTGCCTATAAAAGAAAACAAAAAAATAAATAAAACAAAATAAATAAATAAATTCTAGACAGAGAATGAAAATGGAATATCAGGCCCAAATTAAACAACATTCAAAATTTACAGCAAAAAGAGATGAAGTGTCTCTGTTTTCATACCTGCTTTCAATGTGGAAATTTATTTAAAAAATTATTTAAAGTCAGGTCTGTTTACCAATAAATTAGATACATGTAGCCTTGCATACACATGGAACAGATGGGGCAGCTCATGTAAGGCTTTATAACAGCACTACATACAATTCCTACTGGTTTGATAGATGTCAATGGTGGCGCCCCCTGGTGGCAAACATCAGCATATACACTGAGGACAAGAAATACTCACTATGATGCACCAACTCCAGCACAGATTTTTCATAACAGGGTGAAAATTGAGCTTTCAGGGTTTTGTGCACAGCCTTTTCAGAGTTTATGGCTTCTTCATGCGAGAGATTAGAGTGTCCTGTGCACTGGCAAGTCCAAACTCTCTCATTGTACATATGCAACCTTTTTTCATACTCTCTATATGAAACACCAAGTTAAGGAAGATAATGCATCCACAATTTTCATCCCATTACCTAAAAAGATTGATATCTTCGAGTACAACTTGTCTACTTCTGGCATACAGACTGTATCATGCTGAGGCTTTATTGAGATAATGACCAAACAGCTGTAAAAATGCTGTTTTATTCACTTGAATAATCATTCACACACTGATGTAAAGCAAAATTTACAAGACATTTTTTAATAATAGTGTGGTAATATCACATGTGCATGAAGACCCCATAAAAGGATTTGATTAGGACCTTATATCAAATACAATGTGCAGGCAGTATTGTGCAAAAAGGTTTTATGGTAGCAGCATTCATTGCCTTGGTGAGCAGAAACCTGGGATAAAAAAAAGGTTACAAGGGCAAGCAACTGAACTTATTGAGCAGGTCAATGGGATTGCACCTGGTTAATATAACCATGGCAAATCGCTTTACCACTGAATGTCTTTAGAATTTAACTAAACAAAGTTTTCTACGCAGTAAACCGGTTGCTGTGTGGCCGGTAGCCGCCTATAGCAGACGATATAGGCAGAGGTCCGGCGTAAGTCAGAGGGAATATGGCGGCTGGTGTAATCGGTCGCATAAAAGAAATAATACTCTAAAGTAAAATTAATTCACATATCTGGGGCAGATATGACAACACATGCCCGACACCCCTCCCAATCACACCCACACACTCACGTGGTCGTCATAGAGATGTAAACAACCAAAATTAGCCGGTTTTACCACAATTTTTAACAGCACAAAGAAAATACAACTGTATGTAGTTGCAAACGGCGTGACAATGTTTTTCGTCCAACATAAATATATTCCACCTACCAAAATCTTCCCGATTTTTGCCACTCAACCAGTTATTATCAATTTTCCCACATTCAATTGTCTTGACACAACACCGCCGCCATTTTGGATGCGAAAATAGCAAGATGCAAAGGATACTCCTGTGATCGGAACTGTTCTTGTGTGTGAGCAATGGTGTAAATCGTCTCGTCTGGCTTGATATCAGTTAAAGGCCTAATCTGGTAGACGACTTTCTTGCCCAGAAGAGGCATTTTGCCCGAAATATCCGCAAAATTAACACATCAGATCAGTTGTTTAAAAACTGGCGCGAATATCTCGCAAACTGGAATACTCACACATGTGGGAAGTCACGTGGAGGTATTTACTGACAGTTTTGTCAAAATTGTCTCCGTATTTTTTCAAATTTAAAATTTTGGTTTTACACATATAATTTGTTGATTTATACAAAAGAGGTGATTTGAAAAAAACTGCTATAAAATTTACTCATTTTTTTCTTTAGTGTTCAACGAAATGGCGGGGTTTTCAACTTTTAGATGGCACGACAGAAAAAGTGAGCGAAAGGTCGATATCCAGCTACGTGTAGATCTTTTGGCATTGAGGTAGGCCTGGAACTTTGTCGAATGACAAGCGTTGTGCTTTGATATAACCTCAAAAATGCAGTGAAACGCAAATGTAATCAACAGTTAATCTTTGTTGATGTTGTTGTTGTCCTGATCAACTTTCTCAGTTGGTACTTTGTCTGGCCGAGGCGGTGAGAAATTCTTGGTACAAAAAGCCAAGAACACCTGATCTGTGTTATTTTTAGTTGGTTTTCGTCTTACCTTGTTTAACTTAGTGTCTCTCCAATATTTTCAGACAAAATTACTCAAATCCTCATAGTACAGACTCTTCCCCTCTTTCATTTGATTGTACAAAGAACACTGACGGAAAAAACAAGCAGAGTTGTTTCCCTTGTTCCTTTTGACGTTTAACATTAAGCAAATGGCAATTTTTCACAGATTGCATTAGGGTAATTAAACCTAGCCTACTTGTATAATACTTCAGTTAAAACTCTCCAGATGAATATGTTATGATATGCCTTTTGATGTTAAAGTAATCAAGATCTCATACAATATTTTTTTGAGATGAACAACTGCAGTGGTGTAGTGGATAGAGCTTCTGCCTTGTAAATGATGTTAAAGAGAAGTTAAAGCCCAAAGCAAATAGAAACAATCTCATGAAGAGCGAAAAAATTGTTGAAAACTAAAAATCAAATTCAAGAATCTTCCAAGTTAATGCTAATTTGGGGAAAAAAAGGCAGGGGATCTCATATACCAGTACTAACATGGCTATTATTAGCCAAGTAATTACATGGCCTTTCCACTATGCTACAACCCCACAGGAAGGTCCCATTGAACACTAATGGTGCAAACTCAGCCACCTACCATCCTGCTTTCACCTGACCAGATTGGATCTGCTTCTGTGTTGCACTTTTCTCATGAGGTTGGGTGCTTTGCATCCGCTACAATTTGCGACCCCTGTCAAGTCATAATAAACTCTATTTAACTCCACCTAGACCTCAGTAATGCATGTAGGTGCCATGTGTGATGACTTAAAGCATTATGGGTTAACTGTGTCTGTAAATCTTTTCCTGGGATTTACACTCTGTTGTGGCAAGTTGTTCATTCATTTGAAGCTATATCTAGATGATGGCAGCAATTGATCCCCTTAAACACCAGAAGTATTTCACATTTGTTTGCAATAGTGGCTGTGATGGTTGATGACATAGCTGAGCAAGAGTCACTAGGATAACATTCAACGAGCCCTAGATCAGGATGCGCAGCTTCATCAAACATGGCGAACCCTGATGTGTACAGAGAGAGATAGAATTTGCTCAAGTTTCATTATGACTTAACAGTTGGTGTTAGGGGTTGGAAATTGGTAGCAGATGCGTCCAACCTAAGGAGAAAAATGCAACACAGAAGCAGAGCCGAATTTGTCGGATGAAAGCCGAACGGTAAGTGGCTGAGTTTGCGCGATTAGTGTTCAATGGGACCTTCCCATGACGTTGTAGTGTAGTGGAAGGGCCATGTGATTTCTTGACTAGACTAACGTATGAAAGTTTATGGTAGTTCACTTGATTGATCATACAGGAACATCTCGCACGATCGGATCTGTCAGCTTGGTGGCACGCTTATCTATCGCCGTGAAATGAAAACTTTATAGCTCCGTCAATTAGGCAGAGCCTCCACCTTGTCTTGCCGAAGCAAGGCATGATCACACATGACTCGTGAAGTACTGACAGGCGTGGCAGAACGTTTTTAGCATTTGGTAGGCCAAAGTGGCATGAATGACGCAGAGGACCAACGCTTATACAGGGCTTTACAGTTGTTATTACAAACATTTCTATGTAGGCTAGTCTAAGCTACTGCAAAGCGCTTGTTGTCCACATTCATACCCTCAGAGGGAACCAACAGCCTAACCATCCCTGCATGTTTACAGACCAGGCAGCAACTCTGTCGGTTGTACTTTGTTTACCTTGGGAAAGTTGTTTTTATTCGTTCATAAATCTCCCCTTTACGATATGTACATGTAGAAGCAACGCATTGTGATATGCAGGCCCGTATGCAGGATCTTAGAGGAAGGGGCTCGTGTCAGGAAAAAATACCACAAATTCTATACCTACGAGGCAAATTTCCATGCAAGGCCAAAAAGTTAGGGGTGGCATCTTAAAAAGTACTACATGTATTTAACTCAGGGTTTGCACAGATGTAGAGCACAATAACGCGAGGGGATATTCCATTGTTGGTTCTGTGTGTGCATATTAAATACCATAAATTACCAGATTCCTCATTTAGGGGGATATTCCATCATTGATTCTGTGTGTGTATATTAAATACTGTAAATTACAGAATTCCTGACTTAGTGTACCACATATTAGAATCTGTCCCCTGTGGGTGAGCTCTTAAGTAGCCTTGCTACCACATCCAACTTTGAAAAAAAAGTACCAGATTAAAATCAGGGCCCATGTAGGGTGGGGATTCCAAGATTCAAATCAGAGATCCAGTGTAAATGTAACTTTTATACAGCATCATCCAACTTTCAAAATCCGGCATATTCTATCCTGAGGCACCAAATTTGAATATCCTGTTTTAATTTTTTCTTTCCAATCTTTTTCACTAATGCCTAATTCACTAATCTCTTTAATGCCTCCATAAACAGTCTTATTGATGGACAGAAAATGCTAAAATTCTTATTGTGGCTTTGAATGCTTTCTTAGTTTAAGTCATTTGTGTTTAAAGTTTAATGATCTGGGCCTCGAGTTTAAAAATCGAGACCCTGGATTAACTGACCAATCAAGAATTGTTTGCCATCAAACATGAAGCCAATATGGCAGCCACAGATGAAGGTCTGCCACTGATAAATAAATATTTTGGATAAGGTCTTACAAGGGGAGAGTGAGTTTCCCCCGATTTCCTCCCACCATAATGCTGGTGGCTGTTGTATAAGTGAAATATTCTTGAGTATGGCGTAAAACACCAATCAAATAAATAAATAAATAAATAAATAAATACAGTGGGAGAAATTACTGTAAATGACCTGAAATTTTGCCTGAAAAAGTGCATTTTTTGTGGCAAATAAATGCCATAAAATATTGCTTTTGGAGGTGAAATTTACGTTTTCCATTGTGATATCCTCCTACGACTGAAGCAAACCTCAGAACACCTTTCTACAATCAATAGAACTCTTAAAATCAGATAAACTTAGCAACTTTGTGATGGGCAAAATTCCAGGTCATCTAGGGTACTTTGATTTTTTAAGGACATGGATTAAAGTGGGCGTGATCACCTACACAAATCGATTGCAGGCTTGTGAGCTACCTATTTGCGTTATGAGCACAATGGGGAATTGGCGAAAACACCGCCACCAGACGGTAAAGGAAGAGTGATGTACTAAAGGAACAAAGGAGTACACAGCTTAAACCAGCTTAATTGTTTGAGGCGCGCAATGCATATTTCTCATTACCAGCGACACATCTTATAAATAAGCTTTTTGTAAGAGACTCTGACTGTTAAAAAGTATATATACACATAGCTGACTTCTTTCAAGCTCAACTGCAATAGCTAAGGCAACTAAACAGCTCCTGAATTACGTAGGACCTGCCATTAAACACCAGCAGAAGGAGTATAAGTGCATGCAGAGTGAACGCTAAATGTGAGAAATAAATTATTTGAACACTTCATCCAGTTATGGTGGAACTTGGATATATAGGCAATTAGAATGCACACAAAGTCTGTTTTGACCAGGGCCCTAACTTGTGTGCTCAGTTACGAGTTTGTGCGGTTTATATATATCCGCAGATGTATGGTGCAGTTGAACATTCATTTTATTAATAATAATCCCAAATTAGAATGTTGGAGGTTAGTATAAATCAGGATTTTGGTGGCCATTATCGTTGTGTACAATTGTGGACATTTGGGGGCTGTGAACATAAAAAAAGCTGCATCAGTTCCTTATATATGTGGCATATTGGCATTGAGGGCCCATCAGTAACCTCTACATAGAGAGTCTTGTGTAACCCGTCGCATTGCCTACGGTTGGTCAACTACATTGGGTCACCGATTTTCAAACACGGGGTCTGGACTCTGAAATTCGGGGCACCGATTTCCATTTTTTTTTTCTTCCATGATTTTTTGATGGAAGTTTCACCATGTCAGTTTTAGGGCTCCATAATATACTGCATTTTGACAAGTTTGAGACACTGGTAGCACAAAAATGCGTCGTAACAACGTGAGGAAAATCTTCAGCATGGGGTGTTTTATCCAGTGATAGAACGCATCAAGTTGTTATTCCCCATATAACTCTAGCTCCATCTATAATAATATTTTTACAGTGTGTCTATTTTGTTCCGTCTACTTTTTTGTTTTAATAATATTGAAGGCTGATTATTGGGGGGAGTGGGCAAAGATATACTTGAGGGGACCTGGCCCCTGCTGCTCCCCCCCCCCCACTTTTTTTTCTGGTGTGTTTCTGATTCATCTAACTTCACTGAGAAGTTCAGGTCATCACCTTTGTGTGAGGGTACAGTATTTCTACAGTATATTCATGGCTGTCTGGAAAGCCAGATTGGAAGCACTGACCAGAAGAGAAGGTTGCAATATATTTACATGATGTAGCCAATAGGCTCAAAACATGTAATCAAACTCCACATAAATATGGAACAGTAAATTAATCTGCTACTGTGTATTTGGCAGTCAGGCCATCCCTGAAAATATGTTTGTTTCTGTTGGCATTTTAAAAAAAGATTTTTTTATATTTTTCACTACATGTTGATTTTTTTAAAATTCCTATCTTTTTAAGGCGCCGGATGAAAAAAAAAAAAAGAAAAAAGAATTCCTTACCAACCAACTGCTTATTTCTCAAAGGGCTGGATTATATCCAACAAACAGTTTTTTAAGGATGGCCTCAGATAGTGTAATGGTTGTCCGCTCTAACAGCTCAGTGCAATGTTATATGTTTTGCAGATTAAAGCTGAGGCTTGAGTAAATTTGAGGCACAATGGGGGTTGTCCAGCTGTGGTCAATCCTGGCCCCAGTAAAGAAGCCTGTGCCACTGAGTGACCTCAGAGGTCAGACCCTGGCTGTGGACCTCAGTATCTGGGTGTGTGAGAGTAATGCGGTGAGGCAGATGCAAGGAGTAGTCTTGAAACCACATCTTAGGTACTTGTTAAATATGATAAGAATATGTGTGATGCTATCGTGCACTGTGTACTTCCATTTCTACATCTGTCAAACATTGTCAACACTCTGAGAGAGTAATTACTTTCATAAATGAAAAGAGTTCATAGTGAAAAATTTCTTATAAAACACCAGTACAAACTCTTACACCCATTTCATTGCTCATGTCACATTGTAGACAAATTTCTAAATCAGTCACATTTTAAGTGAGCATATGTATTTCTTGTGATTTTTCACTTATTTGTGAGGAGTAACTTAAGTTACAGGGGGGCTGAGGAAAGCACTCCCCTTTACCAAGTACATGAAAAACTTCCTGATGTTAGGCTGCAACAAAACCAACCAAAGCTGAATTGGAGCTTTTAACCTTTAATCTGTGATGACTGGGGTTGCCAGGGGAAACCACTTGTTAAAACCAGTTGGTGGTGGGGAGAAAAACTCATTAGCCATGTGATGCAGGGAGGGCCTCACATCATGTTACTGACGTACTGTGGGCAAATTTCAAGGGATAGCTTTCCTTGGACAGCCTTTATGATGAAATTAAATGAAAATGAAAACTGAACAGATGAATTATTATAACTTCTCCTCCATACAGGAACCTGTTTTTCCGTGTATCAAATCTCACCCAAATGGACATCAAACTTATATTTGTGATAGACGGACAGGCACCTGATCTGAAGCGAGATACCATGGCGAAACGACAGCAGGCTCGACACCCTGGGAAACACAAAGCCACATCATCTCTGTCAAAGTGCAAGAGAAAAGGCCGTTCTCAGTTTAACACCATTCTGAAGGAGGCAAGTCTGTACAGGATAGCTAGTAATGTTGTATGGAACAGACTCACGGTGTACTTTATTCCACCTTGAAGTTTTTTGCATATCTTATTGTTTGATTGCCTTTTCGTGAGGGGAGTTTCTACATGCTGCACTGGTTATGTGAAACCTTGCTTTTGTTACACACAAAACAGGAAGCCACAAATGTGGAATAAGGTATGATGTATTGATTTGTGACACCACAGCCAGAGAAGCTCGAATGAAAATAGGATATGAAAAACAGGGACAGGGTTTTGTCATGATGTGTATGGATTACCAGAGGACAATGTAAAACTGTGAAAAATAATATATTCTGGTTGTTATAAAGGTTGATCTTATCTCTTTATGTAAGACGTGTTAGTCTGCGGTACAACCACCTGCAGCACACTCTCAAGTTGTCGGCTGGACACGTGATTAGTATTAAATGTATTGCTGGACAAAGAAAAGCAAATTCAATACTAGGTTATACATATGCCAGTGTAGATTTTTAAAAATTGAATGAGGAATATATATATATAGATATAGATATATATGTATATTAGATTCTGTTTTCAATTTGGGATATTTCTTTATTCCCACCCTCTGTGTTTGGGTAGTGTGCCTGCTGAGGGACTCACTAGGTTGATTCAGCCTTCTGTTGTAACGTGGGGCAGTCAGGATGTGGCACAGCACACTAGGTGTAATGTATCAAAGAGCTTGGCTTTAGCTTGGTGAAGTACGTCTTGACTTGTCGGCAGTCTTGGAGGGAATGGGGCTAAAACAAAGGGCCATATGGCAAGACTGGGGTGGGGAGGTCATGTGGCCCCAACCCCTGCTCAGGCCATGGGTGCTCCCCGACAAGCATAAGGCTTGGTTACTGATGGGTATGTGTCACTGGTGAACACCCAGAGTAGATCTGGCCTGGAAGACCAGGCAGATCTGACTTGGGGATTTACAATCTCCCCTTCTACAAAGGACACGGAAAGCCCCTAACAAGAACGACGTGGACCAGTCCTCCAAGAACTTCAGTGTGTGTCACCCACCCGGAGCACTTGAATGCTCACCCAAGTATATATATATCCCTCTAGTACTCTGGGCTAAGAGAATATCACGCAGCAATTTCTTTTATTGCCCCATATATCACTATGATCACTGTCAGAGTTCTCGTCTTGTGCTAGCGTGACGTGCACTCGTTTGGTCTCATGGGGAGATGGTACGGCCTTCCTTCTCTTGGGTGCAGCACCCAACCACAGGTTCAGACGGTTTTTCTTTTGCCTGTCCTTTTGTTGGTGTATCTCTGCATCTCGTACCTTCTGAGGTGCCAGATGGAAGAGCCTGGGATCATCTGTCGCTGGTGGAACCACATGTTCGCCTGATAGTAGCTGTGACAGGCAGATCTCGATGACAGTGGTGCCGTTAACATTAGGATGGACTGAATCCTGCGTGTACCAGCCTGGTACATTTTGCATTCACCCAGTCCTTTCTGCAAAGATGCTCTCTAAATTGAGTATTTGGATTCCATGTCGACTGGCTTCTTGGGTCAGGCAAATGTTGATCTCTTTCTGGAATCAGACTGCAACAAGATTTCTGGGGTCTCCATCCAGCCTTGTATGCGGTACAGAAGACAATCCCGGGGGGATATTTTTCTTGCCCATGGGATGAGATTTTTTACGTCTCCCACAGCATATTCTCCACATCTTGCAAAGATGTCATTCGTTCCTGCACACACCAGTGTATCGGCCTTCACACCATTTGTTGCTGCCTTGAACACAATTCCAAGTAGGTCTCCCACAGACATCCCACCGAAGGCAAAGACATCTGCTTTAAACCTGCTGCCATTGATGGACCGAAAAATTGAATCTGACAGGATTAGTGTCTGGGAACTTAATGGAAGTTCAACATTAAGCCAATGTCGATCCAGGACCTTAAGTTTCCGGGTATCCATGGGATACCGGATGAGTGACTGTGCATTAATATGACTGGACTTGGCTTGATCCTTGAGCGCGATATACAGTCGATTCTCCTTTCTAGTGTTCAGGCTGGGCACAACAGCAACACTACGCACCTTGATGGGCTTGGTTGCCTCACTAGAGGAGCCAGATGCATGTGCTGCCGTCAAGGGGCTACATGACATATGATCCATACTCAGCCTACCAGCCAGTGGATCACCAGACCTATTGTCCACCGTCGAGGGCTCGTAGAGATGTTGGTGTCAGATCGGGGTGATGTGCCTTCCCTGTCCTCTGTGGGTTTTGGAGGCTCTATTTTGCTGAAGATGCCCTCCAGTGTCCTCACTAGACAGGCCCTGGCTTTATCTCGCTTTCGGAGGTAGATGTCACGCTCTTGTTTAACTTTGAACAGTTCGGGTTTCAGGACCTGAACTTCCTGCTGCAGGGCTTCCATATCTGACCTGTAACACATAAAAGTAAGCTAGATTAAAAGAACAAGACATCTCCATCATACTAATGACATCACTTATCGTGTGACTATATGTAAAATACACAAGTGTTTTGATTTTCTAGTTTACTGTTGCTTGTGGTTTATGAAAAACCACAAGTATGGCCTAACACAGAATTTACAAAGCACAATACTGCAATAAACATAACTTGTCATGTAAATATAACTCATGAAGGAAGGGTTGTCCTGTCTAAAGCTCAGAAGTGAGAGTTTATTCAGGCTATACCCAAACCATATACTTGCTGTAGGTAACCCCCTAAGGATCACATGTGAATCTGCGAGGAGGTTGCCTATGGTGTTCTGAATGCCCTGAAGTGTCCAGTGGTGTGTCCTTCACAGGTATGGAGATAGAGTTGTCCCCTTCCATCTAAATTAGCCACTAGTTCAGAAATGGCATCGTCCGCTGGGGATAGCTGCACCGTCAAGGGTATTGATATCTCCTCATGCACTACATTTAGCATGGGCTCTCAATGCCAGGGGGTCACTGGTGGGCTGCTGACTGCTGCACCGGCTGATGGTTTCCACTGGGGGGTTTGTCCAGTGCATCACTGGCTTGATCTGATTGTAGATTAAAATGAATTCTGGGCAGTCTGAATTTAATGGCTGTGAAGTGACTGCAGACGATTTTGTGCTGGGCTTGTCATTAGCTCCGTGACATGTCCACCTGCATCAGAAAACGTCGCACAACACCACCTGTCCTCATTGTCTACTTCGTCCTCTGTCTGATCCTGCTGAGCTGAGTGTTTAGTGGTGGAGCGCATTGGTGGCCTCTGTGGTAGAGATGGCAAATCTTCTGCGTCCATCTTCTGAGGCAGAGAGCCTATTGGAAGCAGTAGGTTATTGTAATAGGTAATAGGTTGTTGACGTCCCTCTCCAGTTTCTGGTTTAACAACACAGACAGGAGATCGGAAGGTTGTCTTTCCTCCACGAAGATGCCAGGCTTCCATGTATCTGCGATCTTGTGCTATCCTCTTACCCCAACGTTGCGCACAAGAACTCATGTCACCATATTCCAGCTTTATGGCATGGGCTCTTTTATCATAATAGCCTTTGTTGTGGATGGCTGATTTTACTGCATTTTCTTGGGCTATGTGATAGTCAAAGTTCAGTTTGTGTCGTAAATCAGCTACATATTGTTGGGCCCCTTGGACATTGTTTGTCAGGGTCCGTGCCAAAACTCCTGTCAAGGCCAGGCAGCCTTGCATGTCGCCCAAACATCAGGAAGCATGGGGAATACCCTGTTGTTTCATGGATGATACATTTGTAGGCATGTGCCAGTGTGACATATTTCTGCCAATCCTTCTTTTGACCATCACCTAACACATCTAGCAGGGTGCGGTTTAGTCTTTCGGTCACTCCGTTGCAGCATGGGTTGTACAGAGATGGGCAGATCTTCATTATCCTCGTCATTTGGCAAAGTCTTTGGATGACTCTAGACTCAAAGCCCTGTCCCTGGTCAGACAACAAGTATTGTGGGTAACCATAATGGCAGATTAGATTTTCCCACAAGGCTTTTGCGACAGTTGTGGCCTTCTGGCCCTTTGTTGGCACAGCTATGGCATATTTAGTGAAGTGATCCATGATGACTAAAATGTTTTCAACTCCTCCTCTGTCTGCCTCCACTGAGAGATAGTCCATATAAACTGACAGTCAATGCCTTTGTCATCTGTGACCATTCTGTATAACACCCTGCCCTGTATTGTGAGCCTTGTGAACTCCCGCATGAAAACGCTCATATCTACACCCATGTTTTTCATCTCCTCCCTAGTTGGTTTCCTACCAGACATCACCTTTTGAATGTCTGCATCTTGAGCCTGGGGCATTCTCCAATCTACGGAGTCTTGGAACCTCTGTCTTGTTCTGTTAGGTTTGGCTAGGGTGTCTGGTACGGCTGCATGGGAACAGGATAAGGCTTCTGCCCATGTAGAACTGTCACAGTTCCTAGATGCATCGTCTGTGTTGGCCGATGGTGGATTAATTACCACTTTTCTACCTTCACCAATGATAACACCGTGACTTTGGAGCAGTGCTCTGATACCTGTGAAGTCAACTGTCGTTTGGCATCTGTTGTGGAGAGGCTGACTTCATTCCAGAAGCCAGCAAATGTATTCTTTTTCATCCTCTCATCCTCTGTGAGTGGGCCTTGTGGGAGACGACTGATGTCATGTCAGCTCCAGGCCGGTAACGCACACTGAAATCATATGCTGCAAAGGCTGCCACCCAGAGGTAGCTAGTAGTGTCCACCTTTGCAAATTTCAGCACATATGTGAGAAGGTTATTGTCTATCACAACAACAAATTTGCTACCACAGAAATAATCATGGAATTTGTCTGTGACACCCCATTTTAGAACCAAGAACTCATGTTTGTGAGCTGGATAATTGGCTTCACTTTTCAACAAACCTTGACTAGTGTAGGCAATCATTCAAACACCACTATCTTGTTGTTGATAAAGTACTGCACCCAGGCCTGTTCCGCTGGCATGAAGCTGGAAGGGAGAGGAGATATCTGCATATCCTAACGCCTGGGCTGTTGTCAGTTTTACCTTCAGGGTGTCGAACGCTTCTTGGCATGCGGTGGTCCATTTATCCCCAAATGGTGTCTTTAGGGTGAGATAGCTTTTTCCATGTGATCTTCCGAGCCCCTAAAAGGTCTTACGTGGGATGCAGCCAGAGGTGAGTGCATTTAAGGGCCTTTTCACATCCGCTTGTGTGAACCATGACGAGTCATAAAGAGCTGTTAGTAAATCCTTAACCTTTGGGATTGGGTATGAATCCTGGATTGTCCTGGAGTTAAGCTTGTGGTAGTCCACACATAAAGGTAGACTTCCCGATTTCTTCCTGACCAGCATTGTTGGGCTGACAGAGGAGCTGTTTGAGGGCCTTATAAAAATCAGCGTCCACCGTCTGCTGTAAATGGCGGTGAGCATCTTCATAATCCTGGGGTCGAATAGGCCTTGACCTTTCACAAAATGGCATGGTATCAGTCAGATCAATGTGATGTCGAGTTTGATCTGTTTTACCTATGTGAAACTCATGAGTAGGGAAGATCTCTCTGAAGCTATTCAGTTTCCTGAGTATCCTTAGCTTATTTTCCTCAGGTAACGAGGAGTTTTCAAAGCCAAGCTCAAGCTGGTCACCTTTATGGCTTTCTTGGTGCTTGAGTTGAGGAAGAGTGGGCCCGGATCGAGGGACTGGTCTCATCATCTTCCAAAGTCCGATTATACACCCAATCCATTGGGTTAACATACTGTAGAATGTGCAGGTCTGCTATGATTTTCTTTGGCTTTATTATGATATCCTCACTAGAAAGATTCTGTACAAGAAATTTCACTTTCGGCAACTCAGTGGTTAAGAGATAGGATGTTTGTCCTTTCTTCAGGCTTTTCTCAGCCACTAAACACTAAACATGTGTGTACCACTGGTACTCCTGATGAAAGAGAAGTATCTGGGCATACCAGGGCCATGGTGTACACTTCCTTGCTGACACCTGCAACCCCTTTAGGCAGTGACACGAAGGCGGATGTATCCATCAAATGTTACATCCTGCCTCCCTTCTGCATCTGTCTTCAGAGCTGTTTTCAAGCTTTCTATAGGAAAATGGGACAGATGCTTGGAATAAAATAATCTGCAAACAGCCATGACCTGTGATCCACTGTCAGCAAAGGCAGTGTCCTCCACTTGCCCCTGTGTTTCACAGGCTGGACCAACCAGTGATCAGATTATTCCCTTCTCGGTGGCATCATTGTCAGCAATACCACCACTGCCCTGAACATAGCATTCAGCTAGAACCTGATTGGGCCCAGCTGTAATGGTATGTCTACTTTTGTTCCTGGCCGATATTTGAACACCATGCACAACATCCATGCCTGCGAGTGATATCTCAAGCCCCAGAGGAAATTAGCTGAGTCTGGTATGCATAATTGCCTTCATGCTGCTGCGTCCATTTGGGGATATTCAGCCAAACCCTCAATTCCATGGACTCCCGAACAGGTATCTCTACTCTGCAATTTGGGTGTAAAGTGACACACCCAACAGGGAGTGCTGACAATCAAGTTGGCACAAGTGTTTTGATTTAGTTCCTTTATGACCAGTGTTCAATGTTGTGGGCATTGAGAAGGACTGGGTCTCTGGTTCTCCTTTTACTGCTTCAGAGACCCTTCGAAGTTTAAATCTTCCGAGGTCAAATTTGACGTCTTTTGAAGAATTTGTGCATAGAAGCCGTCTCTCCCTTAGATCCGTTGCCACACCAGTGCCTGATTAAGTGAGTTACGACACCTAGGCCTACCACAATCCCATTGTGAGCAATTGTGGCAGAACCTGCAAAATTTGTACGGTTTTTGACCAGTTTTTTTAGGTTCCTGCTCCAGATGCCTGGCTTGACAGCTTTGATCAGGTCATCTGTGGGACGAGTGGGTCTGACTCACCAGAGAGAATATCTTCTGTATGTCAGCCTTTAGGTCCTTGAGTTCAGAACTGCCCGACTCCACTGACTGAGAGGCACTTTGCGCATGACTCTGTGCTTTCACCTGGGTAGGGAGTAACATGTTTTCTTGATCCACATACCCGACCGCATCCATCAGTTCAGGGAGTCAGGGAGATGCACCAGGCTGAAAATGTGCAATCAGAATGCTGTACATGTTTGGGCTCCAATTGGTCATGCGGAACTGTGTCAGCCGAGTCCGATCGATCGCAGCCTGTGACATGGGCTTTCTTAGCCGGAGCCTCTGTAGCTCGACTTCAAGGTGTATTAGGTAGTCGGATGGCAGCTCATTCGGGGCTGGTGTCAAAGAAAAGAGCTGCTTCCAAGTAAGCACATCGTCCTTCTTTCCCTTGTATAAGCGTCTCATGTATGAGATCTTTTCTTCTGGCTGTTTGTTCTCGCCAAGACCTAGAACCATGTCAAGTGCTGGTGACAGCAGGCTGTCATCAACCGCTGACGTATTGATGACGCAGACGTCTAGTCATCCTGGATGATGCGCATCTGCTTTTGCCACTCTTCAAGAGTACTTTCTCCAGTTTTCACCTGGTAGGTTCCAGAGAAGGGTTTCATGCTGTAGAAGTGACTAGGCCTTTCCCAAAAGACAGGCATCTGGTGGGCCATTGGCAGAGAGTTCACAGGAATGGGTGCAGAATTTTGAGGTTCTGACTGCTCACATTTGAGGTCTGTTGTTTTACCCCAGGGGCAGGACTTGTGTCTGGTGGCAACTGCTTGACATCACAGAGGACATGTGAAACTGTACACTATACTATATCCTATATACTATGTCACTATATGATAAACTGCTGGAGGTAGCGTGAACAAGAGCAACAAAGGCAGTATAAATAAACTTTTTCCAACTGGCCATAAGGGACATATGCACTGAACTGAAAATGTTTAAGTCCAAAAATAAGCAAAATTCCAGTAAATATATATTTACTGGAAAATGCAATGCTGCCTTATTACTGAGGGTGATGTTGTGTAAGGAAGTTAACCAAATCATCACTGAAGGCGATGACTCACAGTTGTTGCTGTAGCAAGTTTGTTTTGATGTAGTTTGTTTTCTTTCTGTGCTGCCATCTTGTTCTGTCACCAGATTTAGCCTTGGCTGCCAGGATAGGATTAACCAGCTGGGGTCCTCAAGTGCTAGGGATCCCCAGGATGAGTTAATTAATTCCAAATTATATATAAATCCTGACTTCCCATATTAGTTTGATTACAGTAGTCATTTTTGTAATCTTGTGAACTTTAAGGAGTTATAAGCTTCAGTGAAGGAGTTTGTCCAAACTAACCCAGCCTAACCAAATATTTTCTCTACAAACAGGTGGTTGGAGAAATAGTTGTTACAGCTGCTTCTTAGTGTAAATTACCCAAATTTGTTTAGCAAATCCCTTTCGAGTGTGTGTAAATCTTTGTAAATATTACACCACCAACTAGATGGCTAACAAAAGTAATTAATTAATTAACTTAAGAACAGTGTGAATAACATCCTATATGGCACAGTCAGGTAAGTACAAACATAATAGCAATTTAATAAAAGCAGTTTTACAAGATCTAATGGGACCACAAGGGTTATATTACCTTGGTGTAATGTATCACAGAGCTCGGCTTTAGCTTGGTGACACACGTCTTGACTGATGGGCTGTCTTGGAGGGAATGGGGCTAAAACAAAGGGCCATAAGGCAAGACTGGGGTGGGGAGGTCATGTGACTCCCACCCCCGCTTAGGCCATGGACATTCCCCAACAAGCATAAGACTTGATTACTGATGGGTATGTCTTACTGGTGAACATCCAGTGCAGATCTGGTTTGGAAGCCCAGGCAGATCTGACCTGGGGGTTTACATTTAGCCAGAAGCATCCCTATACCAAAGCTAACATAGGTACCTGTAGGCTTTTGTTCATGGGTTATTCCCCTTACCTCAACAGGTTTGTTGAATGAATGTTTGAAGGATTCAAGCCTAACCTTTGAATATTCTTTATGGTCTGCCATAGATGCAGGGTCATCAGTAAGTGGGCCAATGGAACTTTGACTTGAATGATGCCTAGTGTGTCACAACTGAGTGGTTATGACGGCTTTCCTCCAGTTGCTGTTCATGAGGTGTGGGTTGAAACATGACATTCAGTGCTCTTTATGCAGTCTTAATTTGTCATTATCCTGAAAAATTTCACTGCAAGTCACCAAGGTCGATGGTTTACATGAGGTACCCTGGGTTCCAGCACCTGCATAACTGACTGTCATTCATTGTGTAAGTGAAAAAGTGTTTAGATCTTTGGGTCAGCATGTCATATTAGAAGACTACTGAGTGAACTTCTGCAGTGGGATTTGTCATCTACACTTGTGTGTGTTATTTCAGTGTTGTGAGCTGCTGAGCCATCTGGGTGTTCCTTACATCTACAGTGAAGGGGAGGCAGAAGCGTTGTGCGCCTTGCTTAATCATCAAGGGGTAAGGCAGTCTTGGATTCTCTATCATGTTAACATAAGAATCAGATCAAGAGAGCCTGAAACACTTCATAGATGTTAGGATGAAGTATTTCATCTAAACACTGTTCAGGGGTCAGGCATCTGGTTCATATGCAGGCTTCATGTTTATTTAACACGGATGAGTGACTGTCAAGAATCAGAAATATTTTTGTCTGCATACCCTTTCCTGCACATGATGTCCTGAAACCTGTTATATTGCTTTTTAAATTTTTGGTTAAACTCAAACTGCTTTGTTTATAAATGCTTATAAAGGGTTAGATTTTTTATTTGTATTATAATTTATTTATGCAGATGCATTTGCACTCTTGTCAAATTCTTATACTTCAAGACTTTTTACACATAAAACATATAATAGCAGGCTGACAGTATTTGCTCATCTTTCAGATTGCTGATGGCTGTTTGACTGAAGATGGAGATGCCTTCCTTTATGGAGCTAAGACTGTTTACCGTAATTTTACTCTAAACACAAAGGTAACAAAATATAGCTGTATATTTTGCTCTTTTTGTTTGCTACCACCAA
The DNA here is from genome assembly GCA_016165875.1 of Acanthopleura granulata. Classification (NCBI taxonomy): domain Eukaryota; kingdom Metazoa; phylum Mollusca; class Polyplacophora; order Chitonida; family Chitonidae; genus Acanthopleura; species Acanthopleura granulata. Next base: position 31,370,289 of record JABBOT010000001.1, on the reverse strand, counting down.
TCCTGGTAATGTTCAGTGATTAATATTTTTGTATGTGGTGTTGTCACAAAAAAATGTAAATGAAAATTCATCGGAAACGCTGTGGATATCTTCAAGAAATCCAATCATTCACTTATCAATACACGTACATGTAGCTTACAACTTCATGTACGAGACTCCACCAAGGGTCATTTTAATGAAGCATACTTAGTGTTGAGTAGTGCTTAGTTAAGTGCACTTGATGTCTCTACAACTGAACAGAGGTTATCTGGTACATAAGGGCATACTTAGCTGAGATTCCTTCATAAAATCGAGGCCAGCATAAAAAACATGGGAAGGAAATGTTGATGAACCTCATATACACATAGGAAATGTGGCTCTGTGTTTCTTAGGTGATGTTTCCCAGAGGTTTACCTGAGATAAACATCTTCTGAGATAGGAATTATTTATTCTTCTTGTTAAACTCTGCATTCAGGACCCTCATGTGGAGCGCTATTCTGGAGAGGCCATAGAGAAAAATCTAGGCTTAGGACAAGAGGGTCTAGTGGGACTAGCACTCCTTCTTGGCTGTGATTACCTACCTAAAGGAGTACCCGGGGTGGGCAAAGAACAAGTGCTGAAACTAATCAAGTCACTGGAAGGTGTGAATATACTGGACAGGTGTGACACAATTTTTGTTTTGTATAATTTACTTTATGAAGCATGTTCTATTGGCTAAACGTGTTTTGCTCAAGATGGCAATGGAAATGGCAGTTAAGGTTTTGTGAGATTTGTCGAATTTGTCTTCATATATATATATTTATATACACACACAGACACACACACACACGTATATATACCTATATATATATATATATATCATATATATCATAGTATAAACTTCTTCAGGTTTGAATCCTGGCAGACAGAAGATGGCAGTAATTTGGAAGGAATAGAAAAGGCTGTTTGGAAAAAAGCAATGAAAGTGGAAAATTTCCCAAATCATGAGGTAAATAATATGCTTAAATAGAACAACAATAAAACAGAAAGAAACATGAGATTCACTTTGATAATGCAATGCTTTCAAACCAAATGTACTTGAGTACTGATTTGGCTAAGGTCTTCACTCATTTACACCTGTAGTCAGTAACTGTAGTCATATTTTGGAAAATATATCTCCCACTCCCCTCTCTCATCCACAGATAATCCTAAGGATAGCTTCACACATGTGCTGATAAACATAGATATGTAGTGCATTTACATGTCACTGTAAACTTAGTTGATGACATGCATTATGTTGCAAGCAATGACTAAGCAAACTTTGAATGAAAATGTGGAGAGACTGTGTTGACAATTATGGACAACTTTATCCATTAACCCCCCAAATCACTATGTACTTGCCTAGTTATATTCTGTGGCCATATCTAATGGATTATTCCTTATGTGTTCAGGTCATCAATGAGTTCCTGGTTGCTAAGGATACCTGTGCTGGGAAGAAGTTCAGACAGCGGAGGCCATGGATGGAAAAACTGCAGGTACCAGTACTTGTCCTTTGTTCACTGTTCAGACATTCATGGAAATCACACAGCACGAAAATCTTTTAACAGTGCCTCTGTTTGGGCAGTCTTAAATCTGTTCAAAGACTACTTGTCGTTTTTCTGGTATGATGTGTACAGCAGAAGTGGGAAAATGTGTCAGTCAGTTGTCAATGGTCCATGCTTTTACACCTGACATTCCAGTTTCCTCCATCCATAAAAACACACCTCCATCATATAAGTGAAAAATTCTTTATTATGGGGTAAAGCACCACCCAATCATTTTATTCAACAGCGTATGATACACAAACCACTGGCAGCCAAGTTGCCTTTTGACATGTAATGAAACTTGACCAGTGTTATAAGAGTACATATCAAGCTTAAAATCCTGCTGTACAGTCAGTCATGTTGTTGGGTGTTGCAGGACTTCCTGCTGCAGAAGTTAGACTGGCCATGCGAGTACACGGAAGAGAAAGTTCTGCCTCTCATCACCCTCTGGGACATGACAGACATCCTCCTGACTGGTCAACACAAGCCTGCCCTGCATCTAGTGCCTCATCGGTCAGTGCTAAAACACTTGACAGGCTAGGGCACAGCTGGCATTTTCATTCAACTACATTTACATGTTCATGCAACTCATGTAAGATAACATTTACTGAGTAAAATGTCCACATGAGCTAGGTAAAACTCAGTGCAATTTTATCTAAATTTAGAATGTGGTGATTTTAAACTTAAGCACTACTCTCACTGCTGTGAGGCTTTGGTCACGAACCTTTGTTCAAAACCACAGGGTTTCCAGCTGTATGGTGTGCACATGATTGTTTGTGACATGTGGGAAAGTTTATCAGTAACTTTTCAAATGTCAGTGGTTTATGCTGGTCACTCCTGCAGTTTCTACCACCTATGAAAATAACTGCCATTGTATAACTGAAAAAATCTTGATTGTGGTGTTAAGCCACAATCATATAAATGAATAAACCAATTAAACATGTTTGTCTGTGATAACCTGTTAGTATTTGGGAGGTTTGCAGAACAGATTATTCTTCATTGCGTATTGCCAATTTATGCTTCTGATGGTGTTTCTCTTTTAGCATTGTAAAGCGACGGGTGAGACAGGGTGTGCCATGTTTGGAGGTGGAATGGATGCGACAAGGTAACATACTTATTACTGTTTGCACTGGCATTGGATTCCAAGTTATCTTCTGTTCATGCCCCAGTGTTTTCATTATAACTGTCATATAAATGTAACAGAGGACGAACCTACACAAACCCATGGTAGCATCATTTTGCGTTGAGTCAGATTCTGAAATGGCTTTCTTACCAGGATTCACTAGTGATGTCTCATTTGTCATGATTCAAAAACAAAATGATGTCACTCAGGTTTTGCAAGGGAATGATAGCACCTTTACAATTTTTGTAGACTTGACATATATTCTAAAATTCCTAGATATCTGACATTAGGAAAAACATGTTTTCTTTCTTGGCTCAAAACCTGACTATTTGCTTTTCTCAACATTTTAGATACCATAATACAATTTGTATTTCAGACAATGCCACTGAAGATAATCCATACTACACCACAATAGAAGAAGAAGAAAAGTTCACTCAGTGCTTCCCTGAAGCTGTGAAATTGTTTGAGGATGTGGAGAAAGCTAAAAAAGCGTCGAAAGGTAAAGAACACTCAAGCACATGTGTTGATTTGGTAACATGACAGATGCAATATGAACAAGTAGCAGTGTTTCTTAACCAGTGATATAGACCAGCTCTGATGACGTCTTGGACATCACAACAGACAAAAGATCTGTGGTGTTTGTACTACAAAAGATTTTGCAGTGCATGTGCAACAAAAACAAACATAAAAGCAGCGATTCTTTTTATTTAGAGGACACAAAAATGATGAAAGATGAAAATTGTTTACCCAGTGAAAAAGGAAATTGTTTGAAACTTTCACTCATTGTTATTAGAATATTTATGCAGTGACATACTGGCCTGTTTTTCTTTTTCATCAGTCAGTCTTACAGTGAAGTGTTGAGGGATTTCTTCTCAATTGAACTGTTGCATTATTAAACTGTGAGAAATGTCATATACTTCTCCTTTCTCCAAAACGTCCAGTTGATGTTCAGGCTTTCAATTAATACTCAATATGTACATGACAAAATCCATTTGTTCATTTATTCTTTGCCCATTTATGTAATACCCAGCAATTTACAGCTTTGGTTGTACATTTTGATCGTAAATGTTTTTGTTGAAAATATAAATAAAACGAGATTAAGAACTTTTTAACTATCATTACTGATATGTCTTATGTTGTCTTTACTTGAAACAGGTCGTAAGAAGATAAAAGCTGACAAAGCCCATTCCAGAGCTCCAGCTGAGGAAGGTGATGTGGTCTATATGGTTACCAAGGGATTGGATAACCTTGACCTTGACACCAATATGTCTAAAGTGATTATATCAGGTGACTCTGACAAAGTGAGTTGTTGGAACAATGATGACAAAGTGTTGTCAACAGCAATAGCGTCTGCTATATCTGTTGGAAATGAGAATAATGCCCCCAGAAGTAAAAATTTGAACATGCGAGGCACTCGATTAAAAAGTGAAGAAATTTCTGCCATTTTGAATGACAAAGTTAAAACCACAAAGAAAACTAGCAGCCCTTTGTCTGAACCTAGTGTAACAGAGTCCGCATCCTCTGATGATGACAGTGTATCAGAGTACATTCCCTTGTCACAGCGAATCAAAATGGGTGCCATGAAGGAGAGTGGTGTAAGAGACAAGAAAATTCAAAGAGAGAAACATACAAAACCTGGGGAAAACAAGCCAAATTTTGTAACACAAAAAGTGGAGAAAAATCCAGGCCCAGAACGTGAAGTAGAACTTGAGACATGTACCCAACCTGATATTGATGGGAAAGGAACAAACCATTGGCTCTTTGGACAGTGCGAACATTCGAGTGAAACCTCACCGTCAGTTGCTGCTGAAGACCACAGTCTGGTCAGTATAATTAACAATGGAACATCTATTAGTATCGCAACAGCAGAAGGAGAGAACTCTGATCAACCTTTGTCAAGTCTTGCACAAAAGCTTGGAAGGTGGGGTTCGAAGAGAGTGGAAGATTTCAGCCACTCAGATACTGGAAAAGACAGTGTTTACAAGTTATCCAGTCATGATGCTGCTGCATCACGAAAAGTAATAAGAAATGATGATGATAATTTGTTAGGTACAGCAGTGGGTGATGATTTAGTGACCAGTCAGGCGGCGAGGACAGTAAATGTGATAACAGTTACCTGTGTACCCGAAGACACCTCAGGTACGCGGTTGGATGTCCACCCCAGAAGTCCAGCAGGTGATCAGGCTGCAGCTCTTGACCAAAGCGTGTCATGCATGTATGATAATAGTATAGATCTCTTCAGCTCTGAATCTATGTGTGCCAGCCCACAAATTACAGACAATAAATTATTTACTAATCAAGGTTACCCTTTCTCCAGTCCCAACCTTTCCTCTGGCCAACCAAGGATATTGAGTCCATCCTTTTCACAGACAAATCGTGGCCAAGGAAATTCTTTAAGGGATGATCTCTTGAGAAGTTCTCCTTGCTTACCGCCTGATTTGTGGGGCATGAAGGCGTGTTTGGACCATTCGTGGCTAAATACTGTTTCCACTCCTCAAGCACCTTTAGTAAAGCATAAGGGAGGACTGCCGTTTGACACCCTAAATATGAGTAGCACCAGCCCGGGGTATGGCTACTTCATTCTGGAGACATCTCTTTTGAACGACACTACTGGGTCACATGTTAGAGATCCTCTGACTTCAATACATTGTAACGTTGAAGTGAAAGCAGAAGCTGAAAGGATTCAGTGTCAGCGTGAAAATGCTGAATGTTTCAGTAATGATGACGAACTGGAAACTCGAGATAAAACTGCTGGCATATTAGTACCAGAAGTAGCGAGTGCAGTTGACTGTGGAAAGGAGTTGAAGAAAACTGTGAACAGAGTTGGCTCACCACCGAATGAGATGTGTGTCCCAGTGATATGCACAAGGAAAAACTTGAAAAGTGAAGTGTTAAGTGAAGGCTGTGAAGAATTTGATTTCAATAAGAGCATTCTGCACAGAAAAAATATTTCAAAAAATGTTTTCTCTGGTGTGTCAAGCAAACTGTCAGTCAGTTGTCAGCCTATGTTTGTGGACAATTCCAACCATCCTTCCACCTGTAAGCAATTTCCATTAGGTAAAGAAAATGTGCTCACAAGGAAAATTAAAAAACAACATGAACCTAGCTCTTCTTTAGAGAGCACTAATAAAATCCAGGATGTTGATGATGTAAATATCTGTATTGATAAGATAAGAAAATTACAAGTAAAAGAAAATGTGTCAGACTTGAACCTAGCCAGTCCTTTGGCTCTAGCTGACAGACTCAAGACAAAATTTGCCTCATTAAGCTCAATGCCTATTTCAGGGGAAACTATAGTGAGTGTGAAGAAGGTAACTCAAAGTCAGAAATGAATTATGTGGCAAACTCTAATTTCTTATACATGTACATTTCTTGTATTGTAAAGGCAATATTACAAGCAGTTTTACAAAATGTGAAATATGTACACATAATTTAAACTTCAAAGTTATACATATTCAGTATCTTCTTGGAGATTATTTCTCTTAATATGTTAAACTATTCATCATGTAAAAACTTGAGGTGTTCAAGATTCTTTCTTTGTGATTGTGACATGGGATTTTATATCAGCTAACATTTTAAACATGTTTGTGTAATTCTTTTGTCTATCAAAATTATATTTCTTTGTAGAGAGTCCTATTGTAATATGTATTAAGTCAACTGACATTTGATGTTGGAGATTTCTCTCCTTAAAAGAACAGATTACATTAAGATCCCACACATCCTGTGAATGCTGTATGTCTATGTTCTGTGTGAATACATGTATATGTGTAGTACAACACCTGTATCTGTATTTAATCTGGAAATATAGGAGTTACAGCATGTTTAGCAGCCAAAAAAGAATCCGATACATCACATGTGCTTCAGACTGTTCAGTGTGGACCAAAAAAGTTCCATCTTAGGATGTCAGTTTTTATTTCCATTTTAATTACTGTCAAAAAGTGCCAAAAAATAATGAAGGCCATTATTTGGAATCAGCATGAAATGGCCTTTCAGATGATTGTCTGTTCTTGTAATGTGTATCAGTGATACAGTGCAGTTTACATACTAATAAATGCACATCTCTATCAAGTGGTACATTTACATTCCTAAATTCAGCTAACATAGTATCTTGTCACTTTCTACAGTAACTACTTAACGTCAGCATCTAATATAAATTTTTTTGTTTACAGCAGACTACTTTTGGAAATCTTTTCTATGCCTCTTTCCTTAAAATTATTAAATTTTAAGTATTGCTGTGGAGTTTTTGATAGGCAGAAAAGTGTAATAAACTGTTCTGTCTGTGCAGGAACCTTGTGTTCAATTATGCTCTTTGTTATGTAACCCTGTAACCAATTTCATGTCAGTCATAAAAGCTACACTGGTGAAACCCATCAATTTGTTATTTTGATTTATATACCATTCTAAGTCTGATATTCAGACCAATTTGTTGTAGAGAATATATGTGTAATAGGCTCTTAAGGTAAATGTGCTAACACTCTGAGTTTCTTAAAATTTTGCTCCTAAAAATAAAATCAATGGTATAAAGTTGAAATTAGAAGTGTATTGTATAAATTAACATGTAAACTGCATGTGATGAAACACTGCTATAAATACTTGGCACTGAGGGATTAGAGCAAGGAAACATGACTGGTGGGCCCTATGTCAGTTTATTGTGACAGGGTGGGGTGTCAGGTCTGGTGTTTTGGGCATGATATACCACTGGCAGCAGTACTTCCGTTGCATGGACTGCCAAAAGAAGACACATTATAGTACATGTATACACACACTGACGAATCCTCACCATCACAGGAATGAAAAACTGTGAAGTATGGAGTAAAACCCTAAGCATAAAGCAAATACTTGGCCACACATGTTAGACTTTATCTTCAGTTTTACATTATTAAGAATATTCAATAATGTAATTGCATATTCGGCTATCAGAATAACAAGCAAAATGATGGTATTGCTTCATCTATTAAATTAAAGCTTTCACTTCAAAAGGAATAGCTTAAACTGTATTTACAAGGTTATGTTAAAAGAAGTCAAAGGAAAACTGACATCTCGTGCATACAGAAGCTGTAGGGGGAGACAACTCCGATGCTCTTCTGTACGTGGAGGTTTGAAAGCAAACAACACGTGCATCTTGTTGACAAATTAGAATCGGTACATATATATGTATATTGTCGCACTGGTGGACACCATTAGGTAAGCTTCATTCCATTAATACTGTGTACATGCACAAATCAAACTGCCTGTTCTTGTTTTCAATGAGTGTCAGCCTTCTAAACGCTTGGCCAGTTCGAATGTTTCAATGACATGTTGTTGTTGTATAGATCATGGATGTGTACATTTATTGCTGCCTTACATTCGGGATATTTTTATATAAGAGACATCAGATGAATTCATAACATTCATATCCATGTCACTGTAAGATCGGACAAGTATAGTTCGGCGGACCGTGTTATATTTTTCACCTAAGGTGATAATCACTGTGAAACATAATCACATCTCACCCGAGGTTTACTGCATAAACGTACTCCTTCGTCGAAAATTCCACCTGGTTTATAGCTGGAAGTTCGTTCCAGCACATTTCAGTTTAGCAGTTTAGACGTCGCTAAAACTTAATGTGAAGGAGAAACTCTACAGAAGCCGACTTCCTCATTGTATTTTCCACACATTGCTGCTGTACGTGACCAGTCAGGAAGTAATTAACGCACTTTAACGCATCATCTTGTCACCTTTGTAATGGGGTATTGGCGGATTTCCCAACAGGTGTTGCAGCAGTGAATTAGGACTTATATGTCATAAGTCTTCTGTTAGGCAACGTCAAATGTGTATAGTTGCAGTAATGTACCTCTCGCTTCTTTGAGTGGCATGCAAGTGCAGCGAGAGTTACTGTGTGTATCGTGTTCTAAAATGTCGCCCGTCTGATTGAGGACTTTTATTCGTTAATATCTTCAAAAATAAACCACGCAGCCATCCAGAAGTTTCCCAGAAAATCACTAGCGTGCATATGGACTTACCAATACCAAAAGATCAAACTAACGAGCTTGCTTTTTTTCTGTTTTCGTCTTTTTTTAACCATATGATGTCTCTTCCTCAGTTGAAATATGGCAAAGAAGAAGAAAGGCTCAGCAGACAAAGTGAATTCCAAGAAAAAGAATGTGGAGATGAAAGTGAACCCATTTGAAGTGAAGCTGAATAAACAGAAGCATGACATTTTGGGAAAGAAGGTGTCCAAATTTGACAAGGGGGCTCCTGGACTGTCTCGTTCCAAGGCAATGAAAAAGGTAAAAACTAATTTGGGAAGATTTTACCACTGTGATCCTTTGAGATAAAATCAAGTATTTGCAATGTTCTGGTGTCTGTGGTGTTTTTCTGTGGGTTATATGTACTTGGGTATTGTAGAGATCCAAGATCTGTTTTGTTTTTCCCAGGTTTATGTAAGTTCTCAGAACACAGATCTGTTTAGCCTGTTCTGTCTTCGACATACCATAGTTGTACATGGCAAAAACAGGTTCTTTAAATGATTGTGAGGTCATTCTGGCATCATATAAGCTTTGTTATTCATGGACAAAGCATTTGAAGTCAGAACTGTTTCAGGACGAATGAAAACCTGGGTCAAGGGGTTAGCATGCTAGCACAGCACAGTGACCCTGGGGCGTATAACCAAGTTCATGTGGGGAAGTCTGCCAGTCTGATTGTGGGTTTCCCCAGGGCTCTGCTCGGTTCCTTCCCATCATTATACTGACTGCAGTCATATAAATGAAACAGTTGAGCACATGTACGCCACAAAACACCAATCAGATCACAGGTGTGGTCATCGCATATGAAAGTTATGAAATGAGTTCAGTAAAGTTGGAGTTTGTCGCAAGCTTTGGTGAGCAACAAACACAAAATTTAATCAACAGTTTTGATAACTTTCATAGGAGATGACCTATGAGTCTGAGATTCTGTTTATCACATAACTGGATCGAGGAATTTATGAGAAAACAACAACAAAAAATCACATCACTTCTGGATAAATTTGATGACAACAGGTAGCGCGTGCATGTCCCCCATCAACAGCAAACGCATGCCTCCGCAACAATAAAATAGTTCAGCGAAAAATCTTAAAGTATATTATATATATTTTATATCTTAAAGTATATAAAAAAATATACTATATATATATATATATATATATACAGTAAACTCCCAGTAAACCGACCATACTCGTGACTGAACAAAAATGTCGGTTTAGACAATATGTCAGTGTATTAAACATGGGCAAATGATCTATAATAACAACAACAACAACATGTGTATTGTACATACATATACATATAATTAAACTTGTTAAAGAGCACAGTGATGCACAGCAACAAACTATGATGATCTGTGCTTTACTCTGTTACATACGCAGATTTACTTTACAAAAAAATCGATCCAGGGTAGATTGTTGCTTCTTCATGCGCTGGCGTACTGTTATCTTTTTGTTGATGGAGGTCATGATTTGGATGTGATCCATCAATCACTGGTATTTTGCTGCAGATAAAAAGCTAGAAAACATTTGAAAATTTGCTAAGATTTCAGAGTAACCCATCTTAGCCCCCATCGTTTCATTGACAGGATCCTTCTTTCTGTGCCGTATCATCCATTACATTCATCAGCAATTCAGCCTAGCACTCTGGCCCAAAAGTAGCCTCGGTGTGGGTTGTCTGGTCGATGTCATTGACGTCCTCCGTGGTGATGTCGTATTCGTCCAAATAAAACTTTTCTTTTTAGGATGTCACTCACAGTTCAATGGCCAACTGAAAACGTCTGAGCTAATTCAGCTCGTGTGGGCTTGGGGAATGTTTCGTAAGCTTGGATAAATTGAACTTCATCAGTTTATCAGTTCATTTCCACACGGTGACGCTTCGCTGGTCTACTGGCCATGGTTAGATGTTGTCAGGGCAATAGCAGGGGAAATTGTGACGGCAGCTGTTGTTTGACGCATTTTTATTCAGTCACTGTTCAGGGAGCAGATTATCTCCCTTCCCACTGATTTTCAGTCAGCTGGCGAGCAGGCAACTTGAAGCCAAACTCGGACTCCATCGGACGTCGTGCAACACGCTGTGTGTTGGTTTAGACAAGACAGATTAACGCTCACTGGAAATGTTTGTACTACAAACCACTGTCGGTGTTCAGAATAGACAAGAGTCGGTTTTTTGAATGTAATTAACATTACTGTCAAACGGAGCAGAAAACGGACCACGAAATGTTGTCGGTTTTGACAAGATGTCGGTTAATTAAGGTGTCGGTATTGAGAGAGTCCACTGTATGTATATTTCATATGCATAATCCGAGTTAAGAATACATTAAGGTGTTAAAGAAAGAATCGCTTTAAATGGCGAATTAGATGAACTGTTCGCATCTCTGTCTCTGCCAGTGCTGTGCACACGTCTCCCGGGAAACCACCCTGCACTGCGAAAGTTGCAGTCAGGTGTGATGGGCTGTTGATTGAAACAATGAAACTGCTCGCCAGAATGGAGAATATTTTATGAATTCTGCAATGCACATGGTTGGCATAGGACTCTTTCAACATCTGGTTGACATTGTTTATCAAGTTGGCTATTTTTTGTGATGGTCCTGATACATTTCGCATAAACCCTTTGCATTCTACCGAGAGGCTGTGGTGGTGATTGGTGCAGATTTAACCTGGGTTTACAGGACAGAGAGGTTCTGTTTTGTTTTTATCTCGAAGTTGATGCAGAATTTGGATTCCGTTACTGACAACCCTTTGTGCTGATATCTGTTTATGTGACTGTAAGTGTTAATGGGTATGACTTTTTTGTGGCCTGAAATTAGCATTTTTTAGCTCAGAGTAAGTAACAAAGCTGTCATTCAGGTCTTTAACAAGATCTGACTTGCTTATGGGAACTTTGCCTGTAATTTCATATGGTCAGCGAGACATTTATTTCATGAGATAACAGTGGACGTAATCGCCGTCTCATCACAGAGCACCTGTTATTTTGACCCCTTTGTTATTTTTTATTTTTACAGTGGTAAATTGATAGGTTCCATAACGTTGAACGGTGAAATATTGCACCAACAGCTTTCTCTTAGAATACATTGCTTCCTCCTTTATCAGTTCTGAACAACAACACTGTCTCTCGTAGTAAAAGAAAATGTGCATGTATATTGATGTGATGTATCACTTAGGATTTTGTTCTTCCCAGGCTCTGCATCCAATAAGATGGTTTCAAAGGTGTCATGTACCAAGGGTAATATCAAAAATCTGCAATGAGCTGGCATGAATGAAAGTTACGTCAATTTTGTGATAAATACATAAATAAACAGAAACCTCATTTTGTGGTGCACAGCTTGGTTATGGATTCAACCATCATTGCAGGTTACTAAATGTGACTAATGAGATTGGCTATTGAGTAAGTGAAGCTGGGGAACTGGTTTCATTGTATAGTATCAGAATACCGTAACAGTGAGCAGCAACCCACCCCTTACACACAGACTCTTCCCAGTCCTATCTATCTGTATGTATGTTTGAAACACATTGTTCCTGCTCTTTTCAGAGAAAGGAGAAGCTTCTGAAGGAGCTGAAACTGAAGGATAGTGCCAATGTGTTCATTGATAAACGTTTGGGGGAGAACGACCCCAATCTGAGTGTCGAGGAGAAGATGACACAGAGGTTTGCCCTGGAGAAAAAGGTAACATGTGCTTACCAAGTACCCCCTAAATGGCATGAAATTCTGACCACGAGTAAGTTGCACATTTTGTATGATTCTGAGAGTTTCAGTGATCAAAGAAAGGTATATTGAGGTTTGTTTAGAAATTTGGGCCCTTGTGGAAAAATGCAAGTTTCAGCACCAAAAGTAATATTTTATGACATTTATTTGTCGGTAAAAATTCTCTTTCCTGGATGAAATTTTAGGTCATTTACAGTTAATCTCCAATAATTTAAATTTTGTATTAACTGAGCACTGCTGTATGAACAGTAGTACAAAAGGGTGATTAGTTGCTTCAAAATCAGGTTATTTGTTGTGGGCAATTAATGACATACAATTTCTCTTGATTTTGCACAAACTGCTGGGTGATCAGCTGGTGAAAAATTCTGTGAAATTATAGGCGATTTACTATATTTAAATACCATTTTTTAATCAGGCTTTATGTTTACTATTATTAAATCTCAAAGTATGAGATGCACTCAGGAGGCTACAGGTTAACGGGGCTCTGTAAGAATAAAGATGTTGTTCCTGCATGTTTTATCTTTTCAACATAATGATGTACATGTTGTAGTATGAAGGAGAGTTCTCACATTCATCAAATTTCATATGAGGATATTTCTCGACAGATGCAAGAAGCTTGATTTTAAACTCTGTTTGGAGATGTCTTTCATGGTGTGTCTGAAATTCTCATTCACTGAATATGAATGATTAAATTTTCAGATTTTGTAAGTTGCTCTTCTGTAGTATGACATAACATGTAAGAACTTGATATGTTGCACAAAAACATGTATTCATGAAAAAAGTCAAATTATTATTGTGAATCACTTAGCCTTACAATGTTGAAACCTAGACATTGTAATTCCTGAAAAGAAAAGAACGCTATGTAAAAATGGATGTACATGTACAGAGTTGAGTGGCGGTGGCACTAGGTAACAGTAACACAAGTACTTTTTCTTTGCAGAGAAGTCATGAGAAGAGCTCTCTGTTCAACCTGGATGAGGACATAGAACTGACCCATTATGGTCAGTCACTGGCTGAGATGGAGAAATTTGAGGCCCCAGAGATCAGTGATGATGATGACCTGGACCAAGGCAATCTGGATGGTAAGCTGCAAATCCAAGGTACACTGCAAGAATAGTTTATGCAGATAGCTATGGTACACTTCCTGTAATTTCTGTGCGAGTACCAAGGTATGCTACATCAAAGTTCTGTGGAAACCTGTATGCTGGAGTTCATTTATGATGTTTTGTTTTATTTTAGGTGATGTGTCTGCTGAACTCTTTGGAGGATTTCTTAAAAAGTCTGGTGAAAAGGGTGATGACAAACCATGGAAAGAAAGACTTCAAGAGATAATTAGTAAATCTAAAAAGGCAAAGGTATGTACTCTGTAAAATCATTTGCTTTGTGGATATTCATGTAAAGTATATTTCTTCTTTTTACATTGTTTGACATGAAAATTGTAGAAAATGAAAATGTTGTTCTTCATGAAGAAAAAATAAAAGCGAAAAAATTGAGAGCAACATGTTGTTCTCTTCCAGCATGAGAGACAGACGGAACGTGACCAGGCTATAGAGATGACAGAGAAATTAGACCAGCAGTGGAAAGAGTTACAGGCCCTTGTCACAGGGCCAAAGGTCAGTTTGATGTGTTCCAGTTTCAACCCGCACTTTTGATGTCCTAAGGATTCTGGTCTAAGCAAATGTTCATTGCGCTAATAGATTTTTCCATGCCATGTAAGTGACCATTTACATGATTGAAAACTAAAGACAGTAAATACTAGTTCCTAAAATAAAAAAAGTAACTGTTAATAGTTATTTTTTTTTCATTTTCATTTCCAGAAAGGTCGCAAGACTGAAGAACCCTCCCGTCAAGTAGATGACTACGACATTGCTGTGAGGGAACTCAAGTTTGAAATCAAAGGGACGGTAAGCCAGAAAATCAGTGTAAAGGTGGAATTAAAAGGCGATCCAGATATGGATATATTCTTTAGAATGACTGACATCACAAATAGCCTTGTTTTCTAAACTGAAATTTACAAAATTTATGTGAAAACAATCTGCAGGAGCTGGATGGCTGTTTGTCTCCCCTGCTGTGTACTTGAAAGAAATTGATAAACTATTACAGTTACAATTTCTTGTCGGCAGACAATCCTTTTACATGGACAGTGGGATATAAAGCTGACATGACAGAAATGTTAATAATTTAATAATAATATTTATAGCTGACCAATCTCACATATGGGATCTGCCCTGCTTTGTTAAATGCATATAAAGAAAAGAAAACTTCCAAAGCTGTGCTGTATAGGAACAACGTATCTGTCACTTATAACAGAGAAACCTTTATAAAAAATTAACTCTATATATAGAAAAGGAGAAAGGAAAACACTTGAAAAAGCCCAACAGCATTCACTAGAATTTCATGCACAGAGAAAGATGTGGCTGAGCATTTGGTGCCACAGTTGACTTGCAAGCCCTTATTTCTAATACTCTGATGTGTTTTAATATTGACAGCCATCAGATCGCATGAAAACAGAGGAGGAGATAGCTCAGGAAGAAGTGGAGAGACTCCAAAAGTTAGAGGTAAGAAGAGACTCCAAAAGTTAGAGGTAGTATAAGAAGAGACTCCAATGGTTAGAGGTATGGAGATACTCCAAAAGCTATAGGCGAGAAGAGACTACAAAGCTGTAGAGGCTTGGAGAGACTGCAAAAGTTAGAGGTGTGGTGAGACTTCAAAAGCAGGAGGTATGGAGAAACTTCATAAGCTAGCGGTAAGGAGAGACTCCAAAACTTGGAAGTAAGGAGAATCCAGGGTTCACTGTCTTGACATGATTGCAGCAATGATCATGGAGAAAATTTGAATGGATAATAGGTATTTCTGGTGCCTTATAAAATTTAATGTAGTTGCTGTCATACTATAGGATTATTGTTTCACATTGTATCAACTTGTTGCAAAATGATCGTGTTGAATTCAAAATATTATGCTTAAAATCTGAGGTCTATACTTCTGTACATGTTATACTTGGCTGATTTTATAGTCGGTGTGATTAAAACAAAAAAAGACAAACATAGTTATAAATATCTTGTTTATATTTGCAATTTTGCAAACTATCCAGATTTAGAGTTTTTACAGTCATCTATTTCTCTTTCACCTTTAAATGTATTTACATGTACAGAATTGTGAGTGTTTATTTCATATTTTAGGCTGATCGTCAAAGACGTATGAAGGGTGTGATAGAGGAGGAAACAGTAGCCCAGTCCCACATCTCTGCTGATGACCTCTCTGATTGGTACATTGAATTATATTGTTTGTGCACTCATCTGATTTTTTGTATCGAATTTTGTCATAATTCCAACAGAGTTGCAGAGCTTGTGTCCCATGCAAACCTCTTGAAATCTAAATTTTGACTCTTATATGTTCAAGTGCTCGTCAGTCCCATTTTTCCAGGCTGCTTAGTGATAAAATGTAAGCTGAATCAGAGATTTCTTCATACAGATACAGATCTTACTGATTACCTTTTTTTTTTCACTGTTCTTGACAAGAGTCCCTATAGATTCCCATATATTTGATTTTCACAAGAAAACCTTGAGAATTGCATTTCTAGATTCCCATCAAAGATTGAACTCTGCTATTCTTACTTGTTCTCACTGGATCCCTTCTCAGTGTGAAGAGTCTGGCTCATGGAGGGAAACATGTAGCCTGGTTTACTCACAGATTGTTTCATCTTTATATGCACCAAATCACATGATAGAAGTGAAATCAGAAATACAAAATCAAGGTTGTCTCAAGAGTGTTAGTCAGTATCTATACAAGCAGAAGTTGTGCTGAAAACTGTCAAACATATTAGCATGGAAAATGCTTTGGCTCCACTTTTGGTATGTATTTCATTCCTTTTACAGCTGAAATACTTCTTCATGGAAGCCTTTTACACAATTAACAGTATAAACACTTGTATATTGAAGCAGTTTACACACTTAACAACTGAAATACTTGTTTATGCACACATTTTACGTGTTTCACAGCTATGCAGTGGATAAAAAGTTTCGCCAGGTAGTGAAATATAAAGACGGCAAAGTTTGTGATGAAGCTTCAGGGGATAGCGAGGATGAAGATGGAGATGAGGATAAACTTGATGAGGAAGAGAAATCAGAAGAGGAGGATGAGGGCCCCAAGGAGGACGCAAGTGGAGATGAGGAAAAGGATGAAGGCAGTGATTGTGAGTTTTTATCGTTACACATTTGTTAAAATTGACTGAAAACAAAGATATTTCTTTTTCTGGTACATGTAATTTAAAGCAAAACATGTACATTAAGTTGCAGGTTATTGCCGTGTATATTTTAAATGGTTTTGATCAGAAATCCTGTTTCTTTTTTTATTATTGAGTATGTTTAGATTGGAAGAGTGGCCTTCTGGCTAATGCTTTCTGTTATATATATATATATATGAATTACATGTATAGGTACAATTCTTCAATTAATTATGTGTGACCAGCTTTGTCACTTTTGGCGACTGCAATACATTTACAATTCTGTATATATATATATATAATACATCTGATCCCAGGCACTTTGATCCTAGGCTGTATTTCTTGAGTGCAGCAATTCTTTAAATATTCCTACTGCTGTAGGTACAAGTCATGTTAACTTTGGTTTCTGGAGCATTTCTAATGTTTTTTATTCCATCCACTGTGTCTCAACCATTGCAGCCTCAGATGCTGATAGTTTTGCTGATATTGAATCTGACGACGATGATGATAATAAGTCTGAGACTGACACCGACAAAAGTGAACCCAAGAAGTCCGATAAAGAAACAAACAGGACCAAATCTTCTCACGGACTTGATCTTAAGGTGAATGCTTTGAAAATAGAAATTCATAACACCAGTATATTTTCGAACAAACCTACTGTCAGCTTTCAGACAATGTTGTGCAGAAAGTGTTAAATATTTTCAAGATTTCAAAAATATTTCATCTAAAGATATATTAAACTTATAGAATTAATTTTCAGGACTTAATGTGGGAATTTGTTTTGTCCTTGCAGGCAAGGAAAGAGGTGATGGAGGCTGCTAGAAAGGAACTTCCCTACACATTTGAAGGTAGGGTCACCTTTTTTTTTCAACCATTCATATGGAGAAGGATAATGTTTAGGTGTTACTTATGAATGTAATAATGATAATTGCTATATTGAAGACAACAATTTCTATATGAACATGATATGTAGGAAAATGTAAGCATTTCATTTTGAAGACAAATGGACTTTCAAGTGACTCTTTAACCCTGGCCATGTTTGTACACACCTGTCGTGTGGCTGATGTGTTAACCTTGTCCTGTATCTATGCAGTCCCTGGCAGTTTCGAGGAGCTGGTGGTGTTACTACAGGAGCACAGTGTAACAGACCAGCTGGTTATCCTACTGAGGATGAAACAGTGTAACCATCCCAGTCTGGCGGAGGGAAACAAACAGAAATTGGAGGTCAGTCAGGCTCTGAAAATGTACACTCTGGAACCCTTTATAATGCAATATTTTCCTGTATATTTGTGTCACATAAACATCCTATGGATGGTCTTGGGCTCAGCTCAGTTTCCCCTAGCCATAATGCTGGCTGCTGTTGTATAGTGTAATGTTCATCATAAAAAACACCCATAAATAAATAAAAACAAATTTTGTCAAATGTTTGTGGCTTTAGCAACCAGGTCAGTTGTCTCAGAAGACAAATATTGTGACGGATGAGGCTGGTTTTATTGGTTTTGGGCTGTGGCTTTAGGTCGGGAAGATTGATTAGGTGCTGTGGTTTCCTCCAGGCTCTGTCAGATTTCCTTCCCCCTCGACTTGATTGCTACTGGGTATTGAGAAAAATAGTCTTCTTTACTATGTAATATACAATTTCCAAGTGAAGACATTGGTTGACATATTTTGTAGGAAACAAATGTAGGGCCTTGGTCTTACAAAGTTCTGTTAAGAAAGTCTGTTTAAATGAGAAAAAAGAGGCTAAAATCTATTAGCACTGTAACATGACATCATTGTGAAGGCTTTTGAAACATCAAGAGCAGTGATGTTTTGATACCATAACATGATGCAGTTTGGAAGATTTTTATTTTCAAAACCCAAAAATGGGCTAACTTTTATACATGATAGAATAATGTGTATTATGTCTGTAATTCCAGGGCCTGTTCTCTCTGCTGTTGGAGTATGTAGGCCTGGCTGTGGAGTCTGAATCCCCTCAGCTGCGGCTGGTGGACAGCCTCACCCCACTCCTGTATGACCTCTGCCAGCTGTCCCCAGCACAGTGTGCCCAGGCCATGCTGCAGGTCATCCGTACTCATCAAGGGGAATTCCAGACTCAGGCGGAGAGCAAGATCAGGGGATTCCCCACATTAGATGTGGTAAATATAAGATGATTTTGATGATTAAAGTGCCACTCCAGTCCTGATAAAATCTGGGTAGAAATATTAAAAGGATATGAAAAAAATATTATGGAGCAAAGCTTAACACCATAGTCCGACAGGATTTATGATGAATGACCCTATTCAACCGTTCTAACTGAAGATTCCTCAAAAAACTAAATCTTCGGCTGTAGCCTTAAAATTTTCCTGGTGTGACATAGTAATATTCTTTATACATGTATAATGTGAAATTGGATGCATGTGATTTCAAGTAGCAGAGCGTGATATGTGCATATTCGTCAGTGATTGCTGACATCTGCCATGTGTTCCTGTGTGACATCACCAGGCAAAGTGGGAAGGACAGAAAACTGTAGTTTCCGTATTCACCTCTGAAGCTTACAGGATCGGTTTTAATACAATTCAGACTATCAGAAAACAATTCAGACTGTCTCAATATTTGTCTTTTCACCTTGTGTTTGAGACACAGATGTTTCGACACCAAGTAGCTCATTAACTCAGTGTAGTTTATTAGAATTATTTATTTAGAATTATTCTATGAACAGTTTTCCACTACTTAAATCAAGCAATATCACCAGTTCTGAATCCTCCACTGAAAAGACTCGAAACAAATTTGTGCTCTATATTGAGCTGATGAATTTTATTGAACATCTTGATTTCAGCTGATCCACCTCAAGCTGGTGTCTGTGTTATTTCCCACGTCAGATTTCCGTCACTCAGTTGTCACTCCCACAATGCTGTTCATGAGTCAACTGTTGTCACAGGTGAGAAAAAGGCACTGTAAGCTGATGTGTGTACGAAAAGGTGTAGTCAGGTATGATAAAGAACAGAGTGGTAGCAGAACCATTAAGCGATGTGAGTTACCCAACTCAATGTGGCAAAGAATACTTTAAAGTAAGTGCATGTAGATGACGGAATTTTGATTGTTTTGTTAGTTTTTACTGTAGAATAGACAAGTGTGTCTGTTCAAGACAAGTGACAGGTATTAAACACCTAATGGTAGTAGTGATGTGAACTCAATGTAAGTCAGTTGATGATTTTTTTTATTCGTGGATTAAATTCTTGCAACAAAACTGGTGTTTCTGAAGGCTTGACATGGATTCTGTACTGTTGTTATTTGCCTTACAGAGCCCTGTAGTCCATGAAAGAGATGCAGCTGCTGGCCTATACCTTTGTACTCTAGTCTATGAGGTAAGCTTTTTATACACCTTAACCACCTCCGTGGTTTGGTAGTTAGAGCGTCTGCCTCAAAGTCGAGAGATCCGGGATCAAACCTGGATCGGGTCATACCAAAGACTTTAAAATTGGTATTTGTTGCTGCCTCGCTTGGCGCTCAGTACAAAAAAGTTAGGGCAAGGAAACTGGACTGGTCGGCGTAGAGTCAGTATAATGTGACTGGGTGGGGTGTCATGTCTGGTGTCTTTGGCAAAATGTTCCAGTGGTGGTAGCACTTTTGCGGCATGGAGTCTCCCAGCTGCAAGAAGGTACAGTATATATACATTCTAAGGACTCCTCCTTGTCATATGACTGAAAAATTGTTGAGTTTTTGAAAGCTATCAGTAGTGCTGAAAGCACAAAACTACCTTTCTCTCCCATTTTTTTCAGTAGAGTAAAGATGTAGATGTGTTGTTCATTAGATGAACTAACCATTTGAGAAAAAAAGAAAAGGAAACTGTGTATCCCTGTTACAATTAAATGTATATTGGCTAAAAGGGGCAGACCCGGTGTCCGAACAGTTAGAAGAATTAAGGTAGTTCATATGCAATGAGGGGACATTCCCAGCTCTTGTCTATTTGTGCGTCATGTTGTGACACTGACCGTTTGCATTTTGGCATCACAGACTGCGCTGCATCGCAAGACATCACAAATAATTACCTGAATCAGATCAGGTGACATTCATTTGAAAGGTCTGTGGTATACATAACAAGGATCAGTCTCGGGAAGTGCTCATAGCCTTGTCCTAATTCCTCTGATCTCTCAGACAGATATTAGTTCTGCTGACGGCAAACTATTACATTGCTCTTCCAGATTTTTAGGAAGATAAAGATATGGATATGTTATTCGTTAGGTGGGCTAACCATCTGAGAAAAATGGAACTGTATGTTTGTATATGTTTATGGACTAACAAAGGCAGACCAAATATCCTCCAAATTAGAAGACTTAGGTTACCTGCACACATCTCAAATGGCTTCAACATGCTTTACATGTCTCACCCAGTCACGGTTTACTGACATTTTATTGTATGGCTTATGCTCTCAAGCTGAGGGCCATGTGAGAAGGTACTGTGCCAACATTGCCTTTTCCCAGTGTTTAGCCTGACTAGATGTGGGACTGTCTGAAACCTGCATGTCCCTCAAGGCAGACATTCCATCCACCATCTGTATAATGTTGTATTAGTACATGTGTATGTTAAGGTTTTCTCAAGATCTTATTGAGGTGTACTTCTTTTCTTCACGCCAAGTCTGACAAGACTTTAATAAACTAACAACTAAAACTGCCAAATTAGTGATATTGTGTTTGGAGATGAAGGCATAAAATACATGATTGTAAAGTTAAAGAGTGTTCAGTAATATAAAGGTTTTTTTTTTACCTTTCAGTATGTAAGCTCGTCAAAGAGATATTTTCCAGAGGCCATTAATTTTCTCAGAGGGTTACTGTTCCTGGCTGCGGAAAAATCAAAGGACACAGGTGAGATTGAAGACCCTGAGGTCTGTGAAAAGTTCCATGGGATAGGGATAGTTTTTGGTATGATATTTCATATGAAGGCTCACATTGCTCAAGCTTGTCATGAAGAATCAAATATAAATTAGTAAGTGTAAGTCCTGTGAATAGATTTACTGTGTACTTAGTGAGGTTACTAAATATTTTGGACTTGTTACAAATCAAACTAAAGATATGAAAAATTTCCACAGTGGTTGCTGGCCGAGGGCATGTAGGAAGTAGCGTTGTATTCCATATTAAAGTTCAATTGAGTTTATCAGACTAGATCTAGCTCTTGCTGAATTGTGCATATTTAACAAGATTAGGTTTCATACTGAAGTCTTTGGCCATATTCAGGAAAATGAAATAGAAAATAAAATGTATAAGAGAACTGCAAGACATTGAACATCTTTAATTAGAATAGATGCCATAAATGACCTAGAAAATTGTCCATGCCTAAGTTGCCCATTTTCTCTGCTTCTGAGAATTCTGTTGGTCTTCGAAAGGTTTGTTTGGATGCTAGGATGATGTACGACTGAAAAGTGTAAGTTTCAGCATCAAAAGCAAAAATTTATGACATTTGTGTCTAAAATGGCTCTTTTGGGCAAAAATTTTGGGTCATTTACAGCATTCATTTGGCTTAATTGAAACAGTGATGTATTACACACATCAGGCAAATTTTGAAGAAAAAAAAACTGTTAGACTTGGCGCAACCCTATGAAAAAAATAGGGTCAGTAGGTTCGGAATTTTTTATTTTTATTCTGACATTTGAAAAAAGGTAGAGATTTTAAAGAAAATAACACAGAGAGAAAAACTTTAAAAAAACAAACTTCCATCAAAATACCTTTAAAGACTTTTGAGTAGGCCTGTTTTCAAGGGTTGGTCAGGTTATGCCGAACAAACATATTTTTAAGGATGGCCTCATAAGTAGTGCTCTGAGATTTGCACCATCAATAGATGTAACTGTTTTATATTTATATATTTTACACGACTGTATGATGGGATCTTATTGATAATAAATTTACAGATTAAAGACATATTTAAAAAGATATTGTGGCTATTTTACCTGAGGTGTTTTTGTTTTACCTGGTTTTAAACATGTTCTTTTGTTGGATTTGCTCTCCATGTTCTCATTATTGTTTCGAAAGCCTGATAGTGTTTCATGGTTGTAAACATGTTCTTTGCCACAATATGGCTGAAATATTGACAATGTGGCGTTAAACTATAGACATTCAGTCCTTCATTTCTATTGATCATAAGATTGGACATTTGAACAGAATGAAGAAATAAACTTTGAAACTTTGTATCATTTCTTTCATGATGGCACATTACCTGTGATTAAAGTGCCTCAGAGGAAACTTTGTGCCTTCACACATGCTATAATATATATATATATATATATATGTGAGGAAGTCACCTCAACCATACTTGTTACTGATTGTGGTGGCAGTTCTGCCTCATTCCTGGATTTGTAGGCTGTTTCTCCATTGATTCATTGATCTCATTTCTGTTGGCAGTTGAACCAGTTTTACCACCATTTAAGCCAGTAGGGAAATCCATAGACCTTCTGAAGGTTGAGAAAACAGATTTAAGGTGAGCGTTGTTCATTGAACTGATTGTATTAATATTAACAATCTACTTATTCAAAGGTAGTCGCAGATTTCCTCACCGACAATACAAATTGTAATCTATCACTGACACAAGCTTTAAAGAAAATTGTTATTTGCTGATTGAAATATACTTTTGCATTCATGTTTAAACCTCGTACTATAGAGTGCGAGAGAAATACTCATAAAGCTTTCAGCATTTTGCTTAAAGCTGCCTGAAAAATCATATCAAACCAAAATGTTTTTTCTGAAGAAGCACTGTTTATTTTCTTACACAGCACATTCATTTCTTCAGTTATGACCTAATTGACAGAAGAGTGTAAATAACTCCTCTTTCTCTCCAGTGATATATCTCTGACAGAGTGCCTGTCCATCTCCAACACCTTGTCGTCTTCCCTGTTTAAAAGCTCTTTAAATACAGATGAGTTCAGGTATGACATCCTGTTACGTGAATATTAATCTAAGATCCTGATGCTCTAGGATTTGTAGATCTGTAGCACATAGTTTTTGCATTTCAAGATATTGTTCAACATTTGGATAAGTTTCTTTCAGTAAGATTCTGTTTGTGATGTATGCCCTGCAATTGTTAAATTACAGCTTGTCCACAAAACCTCCTCTCAAATCAGACAAAATTTAAAACTTCAGCACTTTGTTTAGTTTTTGGGTCTGGAATTAGAAATTTGATCTCTTTTCAGTAATGTCTTTGTGTCATTGCTTCCTGTATGATGTGAGTGAGGCAGTGTCTGGTGTCTTTGGTGTGATGTTTAAGTGAGGCCTGGTATATTGAGGTTATGTTCGAAGTGACCTGAGTAAATACGTTGTAAGAGAAGCCATCATTAATTTTCTTCCTGAACAACTGTGCTGTTGAATAATTTTCTTTCATCACCTATTTGGCTTTTGTTTTGTAACCTTTATGTCTTTTGTGTCAAATACTTATGAGACAAATGATTATTAAATTATCAGAAATCTTTTATTGGTGATGTTAAATCAAATTTCAGAGTCAGACTGATATCCTCTTGTCTTGACCTGAGTCTCCAGTTCTCACAATTGTATGAAGAGTTATCTGCCCATGCGGAGATATTTCAGCCCTTGGACTATATGATGGGGAAACTTCCCCAAGGTGTTAGTGAATTGCTGAAGGTTGGTGGCATACATTTACAAACAACAGAAACATACACATTGATGTTAAATGGAATGAATTTATTTCAGTGATCCTTACAAAGCTGTCAGATTTGAGAATGTTTTCATGACCTCATTAGTTGAATTTCTGAGTGGAGAGTTAGCCCACCTCTGTTGAACTCCAGAAGCAAGAAGAGAGATTTAAGTGTCAGAAAAGGAATTGGCCATAGCTCTGTTGTTAAGGTGCAGGTCTTTAAATTAGGAGGCCATGTGGTTCAGTCCCATTCTCTGTGAGGGGATTTTCAACATTGCTCTTGGAGGTCTTACTGGCAATAAGTGGCCACTGGTGGTCTTTGCACTTGCATGATATTTACTGGAGACCACTTGTCTATGACCAGTATGACATTTATCACATATGGAAGAGTTGGACTGTTACTGTGGCTTTCTCTGGGCACTCAAGTTCCCTCTACCCATGAAACTGACGAACAACATATAAATGAAAACCCTTAAATTTTATCAATAGTCTCTTGAGACTGGCACGAGACAGAATGTACTTCTGTAATTGTGACTCCTGTGCACGACAGCGTCAGAAAATTTCGTGATCACAAGTTTTCAATGTGTTTTGTGTAATTTTCTGTTCATGAACAGGAGAAAATCTCATCGTTTAGAGAGCACATAGCAGCTGTGAAATCCAGGACTAGAAAATACCTCACAATGCAGAGCAAAAAGCCACAACCATTGAAAATGTTTGAACCAAAAATAGAAACAATGTAAGTAACTATCACATGTAATAAGCTGTTTGTTTTTTTGGTGGGACTTAGGGGTGCTCATTTTCATGTACTATTATTTATATGCTGGATAAAAGATGTACATCGGCTCAACCCAATGGCTAGAACATATTGTATTATAGAGAGATTTGTGGTAGTTTTATGGGCAGCTTCATACATGTATGTGTAACAAAAAAAGGGCCTTCGTGGTTAATGCGCTAGTGTAGCGCAATGACCTAGAAGCCTCCCACCATTGCAGTTGCTGTGAGTTCAAGTCCAGCTCATGCTGGCCGCCTCTTTGGCTGTACATGGCAAGGTCTGTTGGCAACCTGCGGATGGCCATGGGTTTCCGCCTGGCTGTGCCCGGTTTCCTCGCACCATATTGCTGGCCAATGTCATATAAGTGAAATATTCTTAAGTATGGCATAAAACACCAATCAAATAAATAAATAAATAAATAACAAAAAAAAAAAGCTCTTCTACCAGAAAGGTGGACAAAGGGAGGTAACTGAAGACAAATGCTAGACATGTACGATACAACCAGTCAAAGTCACTCATTCCATTCATTTTAAATGATGTGGTGTTCATAATAGTTTATTGACACAGACAAATTGCACAACTGCTCTTTCTATAACTGTAGCTTTAACTGTTTTTAAACTCATCATCTTATGTGATAAGTCGAATCCAATTTGATAGTTATTGATACCACCCCTCTTGTGATTTCATACCACCCATGTTTTAGCTTCGAGGGTAAGAAGAAGAGGAGTGGAGGAGACAAGGAGTATAATGAACGACAGAGATTGATCCACAAACACAGGCGTGAGATGAAGGGAGCCATTCGGGAAATCCGCCGAGATGTGCAGTTCATTGGGAGACAGCAGCTGGATGCACAAATACAGAAGTAAGAGAATAATGGAGAAAATGCAACAGTGATGTTCAATAAGATTTCATTGATGTGACCGACAGGTTTAGTTTTTTTCTGCCGAGGAAACCTTGCTGACAACTGATAACTGACAAACCACTCACTCAACAGCAGGCCAGCCTGACCTATCTGGGGCCATCAGTGGCTGAGACAGTTAAAGCACTGGATCATTTTGGTAGCCATGCCCTTGACTGGTGAGATTAAATACTCAAAGCCAGTTCTCTCTGGTGCAGCATTAATTCAGGAAATTTGTCAGGCACTTGGCAGTGAGTACTGGCATACTCCATTTTCCTTTTCCTGACTTCCAACATGTAAGTGAAAATTCTTCAGTCAATCAATTCTGTCAAACATATGTCCATCAAGCTTCAAAAGGAGCATGCTAAAGATGGCTTCAGACTGCATTCTCATTGGTCAAGAACTTGTCCTGATCAGAATGGAAGGTTGCACACTGGCATTCATCACTTTCTTAAGAATATTTTGAAAAAAAAAAGCTGTGTTCAGGTGATCAGGTCCACAGTGCACCTGGGCCTTAACTTATTATGTAGCATAAATACCAAACTGTATTTTGGAGAAAATACCTCCTGGCAAAGTGCAGGTAAGGAGAGATTCATGAAAATACAGTTGTATTAACATAAAAGTTTAGTTACAGACATGTCCGTACAACAGCAACAAAATGTTTTACCTCAGATATCAGACAGAATGCCAAGATTGCATATTATGTTTTCCTCACAGGGACAAGGAGAGGAAGAAGAGGGTAAGAGAAATCCACCAGATGTTAGCGGAACAGGAGGGAGACTTTAAGGCCCTGAAGCGGAAGAAAAAGACCTGATCTCAGCTTGCCCCAAAAAATTTCTGAGAAAAATCTGATGAGAACAGCTCATTGAATGACCTGTTATTAATTGTCAGTGAGGTCCAAGCTGTGCAGGCCAGGTCACACATTCCTGCCAGATTTGTGCGACCTGTATTACCAACAGTAACACGAAAGTGCATTTGACCCTCTTACTGACATTGAAGTACATCATTGTAGACAAGTTACTGCTGTTATAAAGGTTACACTCGGAACAGCTATATCACGCGATAACACAGAACATATGGTTAGATTCCACTTTTCATACAACAGTATAATTCTTTCCATCTGCTTTACGACTTTTTTCTGCAAAAGTAAAGGGTAGAGGAATTCTGAAAAACAGTTAATGGAAAATAGATTTACATTGCTGTGTGTGTATACAAGGCATTCAACAGTGTGACCTGTCAATATATGGGACATTTTTCAACCCAGTATTATCTACGAGAAATTATTGAATATCAGTTATTGAATTATTTACACAAAGGTGTAGAATAACATGAGCCTGTTTATTGTAAGATTATGTATAGTAAAACTTTTTTCTGAAAAGTTGTGATATCAGATTGCACTATAATGGTAACATGTACTCAAGATCAGTAAGAGGCAGATTTTTCAAAGTGATTCTCTGAGGACAAGTTACCTCATTAGTTTTGACAGTTTTTGGTGAAATGCTGAAATAATAACAACCATAAAGACTTTCTTCTTTTTGTACAAGTGTTATAGTTTTTATTTCAAATGTTACATCTCCAGATGTATTAATAGATTTAGTAGCAGAACAGAACAATCATATGAATATCACAAATTTCAGACTCCTGGGTTTCTTAAACTTTCTTTAAAGTAATTGATATATTAGGTTGTAATATTATAAATATTACAGAACACATTTTATTTGACAGTCTTGTGAAAGAAAGAGAAAACCTGACTCAATGTACACATACCTGTATTGCTATCAACTTTGACAGCTGAGAGTATAGTAAAATGACAGACTTCAAAAACATTTTGTTCCAGAGGGAATTTGCCAATTCTTATGAACTTCAAAACATCAATGTTAACAGATATTTTGCAGTGATAAGCTTGTGTTATGTACATAGAAATTTGACCTGTTACATTTACAAGTGACTTGTAAGGTGTGAAAGGAAAACTTGGATTTCATGTACATGCCCGTAACAATCTGCATAGTTCTTTTATATTTACCTGCAACACCAACTGCCATGTTACATGTATATGTGTGTGTACTTGGCTATCACTAACATCAGTTACATGTGCCAAGATATCTATACAAGCAAAGAATCAAAATGACGGCTTATAATGACACATGTACATACAACAGTGTTTCAGTGTAAAATCAAAAGTTGCTATTATGTTTGTTTACACCAATATTACATTACTCCACTTTGATAAAAAAAAAAAACATAACTTAGTTGAGATATGACACAACGGCCCTGTATTTTGTGAGCACTGAACCAAAAGGAAAATGTGGTAAATGTAACCAAAATAATGGCTATGGTAACTTAGCACTGTGTCTTAAAAGTAGAAGTGGCAACTGTAACCATTGCAACAGGTAACTTCTGAGCCGTAATGGGGGACATGGCAATAGTAATCAGTACAACGGCTATGGTAACTTATCACCAGTTTGAATCATTACAGTTGCCACTATTTTTAAAACAGTAACTTCTGAGCCTTTAAGGGGAGATGTGGCAATTGTAACCAGTACAACGGCTACTGTCTATAAAGTAGATGTGGCAAATGTAACCACATCAACTTAACAGTCTTAATAGAAGAAGTGACAACTGGTGTAGTATCTTCTTTGCAGTTAAAGAAATATCAACTGGCAACAGTGTATTAGGTTTGGTGACTTTCCAACATTAAGCAATAACAGAAAATAGAAAACGTTGGCAACTGTAACAATAAGTATGGTGACTTCCAAACATTAAACAGTAACAGGGAATGTAGCAACTGTAACCAGTGCAACGGCTGTAATTACTTCTACCTGACTTAAAATATTCTAAATGGGAGATGCAACAGCTATGGAATGACATCAACAGCTCAGTGCCAAATCTTAACATAAGATGTGGGTGTAACCATAAGTAGTACAAGCAACAGGATACTACAGGTGCTTTACACTCAACCTTTCCCAAGGTCAACATTGCCACTTGATAGTTTGTGTGTCAGCTGATTAGTGAACACACTTTTACATGAAGTGTGACTTCAGGGCCATCAAGGCAATCTGACATTTGAGACAAACCACACATAAGCAGTACTACCATTTCAAATTCCTCTCAGTGACAAGTCCATTCAACACACAACTTTTCACTTGATCCTTATCTTCACATAACTTTTAACATGGCCCTAAAAAGCATTACTGAAAAATAAAGTTGACTGATGCTGAAATTTTCGACTGAAGCATATAAGACAGATTTGCTATGCAAAAGCACGGATCATCATAAAGTATGTAAGAAGTATGGAGGAATCTAAGTGGATCTACTCCACGTTTATAACTGTCGGTACCAGCTCGTGTCGTAACACTTAGTGTGCTCTTTTCATCACACCAAAGTGTAAATGCAGGAATTTAAATAAAATGAACACATCTGGTCCATCCACATAATTTTCAACGGTTTTAAGTAACTTACTGGTCACCCCTTTAAATTTATGAACCTTTCAGAGTTTGCAATCATAAATTTCTACCCAACAAGCTGTGAAACATATGCAAGGCTAGTTCTTCTTTATCTGTTTCAGCAAATGAAACAGCAATGACTAAAATACAACCAATACAAAAGATTTGGATTGGATTTCATGAATTCTATCCAAAATAAACATTCTAAAGTACAAAATAATTATTTACAGAATCTAAATATTTGCATTTGATTGCTAAAGACATTTATAGTATCTAACATATTTTGATTGAGCAGAACAAATTTCCAAATGGTTAAAAAAAATTTAAAATCAAATAAAAGCAGTCAAATTTCAAACGAGCGAGAGAGGAGTTTTAATTGGATGGAAATTATCAAAATATTTAAGAGATATATGTAAGTTCTATATCAAACATGGTTTTGCACTGGTGCTGCAGCATGTAGCAAGTAGAAAAATCTACAGAATCTGAACACATCAGTCAGTTATAATGGATTTTAGGCTTTCAAGAAGGAGGGGATATATAAATTCTGAACCCCAAATCTAAATTTACAAAATAATTACATAAATATTTCCTCACGTGTTGAGTTCACAAGCTCACATTCAAGCTAGGGTAAAATGATTGCATTAATCCAGAAACACAAACCTAGTTGTTAGATAGAATTTTGTATGGCCAGTGTCACATCAAAGGGTATTTCAAAATGAATATCTTTTGCTTGACACACCTTAGGGATATGCCTTAGTGAACAACAGGAGAGATAAAAAACTGGGATAACACAAGACTAGATGATCATGCACCAAACACAAATAAGAGGACAGAGTTTTATGAAGTTTCAGTCATATCTGAACTCCTGTATAATTCAAAAACAGTATTATTAAACAGTTACTATGGTTAATGTATTGTTTTATTCATGAAAAAAATCACAAAATGCTTTTAAAACTATTTCCTTCCACATTAAAGAGAAGATTAAGAAAATTATATTTCACCAAATGATGCCTTGTCCTTTAAAATGAAAAATTACTGCAATTCTTACACTTATTTATTAAATTTAACACACCAACTGTAGCTGCCAGTAAAACTGTTTGCCAGTACTTGGCCTTGGTTTAAATCTACTAATAGAAGCTCACAATGCTTTTTATTTTTGACTTCCAAAAACAGAAAAATTACTATACGAAAAGGTTTCTATTATATAAATGATGTAAGTGAAAACCCTACCTCACTACCACACATCATTTACTTGTAACTGTAAGTGTAAGGAATATATACACACACTGACATTTCAACATCTAACCATCAAGGTCGTAGAGAAAAAACTATAATAAAATTTGTTCATGTAACTAGCACCATTTTAAATATATATACAAATTATAACAAACACAGTGATATAAACTTAATTAAAAATTTCCACCAGACTATGAATAACTTTCAGTTAGATATTAGTTTTGATTACTGAATGATGTACGCAACATTTATAAACTGTCAATTGCAATCTTTAATAGTAACATCTACTTTTAACAAAAATAGAGGATTTGAAAAGAATAACAACACTATGCCAACAAAAGAAACAACTAGTAAATTTGCCAAAATATCTGACTTAAACAGATGAATCCAAAATGATTGCATGCAACAAAGTTTGAAACAGAACATGAGGGCCGTGACCATTTTAACCCAAAAGCACCAAATACCCCGGCTAAATCTTTAACTGCACCATCTTCCAAAACCTACCAGTAACCATAATCATACCTTTTTCAAAGAAAGAAAATATTTGAATAAAATAGTCGTGCGCTCTTTAAGAAAAAAAGGAACTGTGATTTAAGATTTTGTTCATTTTTGTTAATTATGCAATAAGAATTTTGACGATGAAAATTTGAAGAGTTGAATGATAATTTCTGCTGTGCTCAACCGACAACAATGGAGATGTGTTTTTTTTTTTAAGTCTTATGAATTATCGCCTGTGGTATTCAACTGGTATTTTGTTAATGTTTTACTGTACAGAATACTTGCACATGTTCCCATACGGTTTGTTGCGTATTTATGTTATCAAAACTGTTATAGTGCTTGAGAATCACTTTGCTCTGAAGTACGTTTTACAAAGCTGTCCAAACACTATGCGAGGTGCATTTACCATGGTGACATGTCTTCACTATGTGTTGTCACAAAAGTTACACCAGGTGGAATTTGCGCGATTTGTAAAACAGGGCCCAGGTGGCTCAATTCATGAAGCACTGGTAGGATTGTTAGTTACATGCACCTGGTTACCATTGCATCACATCACCATCATGCCAATGAATACCCTTTGAAAGTCAATATCAACTCTCTATGGAACTGTGTTGAAAATTGAGATACAAAAGAAAGACAAAAAAAAAAAAAAAGAGGAGGAAAAAGAAGTGATTGCACCTAAACTGTTTGTGGAGTACAAGTACACTAGCCTGAAACGTGAAGCATAACAAACTTGACTTCAAATTAGAGGTTTAAAACCTTTCGTACATTTAGCAGCATATTATGACGCTAGACAACCCAATGCTAGGCTGGTGCCAGTCAAATTTTATGTCAAAATGATACTTCGTTCACTTTAGTCCAAGTCCAGCATCATTGTGGTTAGTGTGAAGTGTGCAGGTGAAACCCTATGACTAGTGTGTTTGGTTTGGACAAATAGCAGGCATACCTTAATTCTTCAACCATTTCAACTGCCGCTGAAAGCAATACTTCAGCAGTTTCTTGGAGAACTATCGGGTCAGGAGAAATAATTCTTACAGTTTTGTGTAGCTCATACCTATGGCGACATAGGCAAAGCACTTTTGGCTTTCCTTTTGCAATAAATCTAATCAGAAATTATCCTTTAAAAACTGCTTTAATGAATGAAAAGGCTGAAGATTTACAGTGTTTTTTCCTCTCTCGGTGTACCTTCATATACATGTAGTACATGTATAAGCTGATAAGTATCATGGTTACCATGTTTTGGGTCTTATTTGTTTAAACAATAAACCACAAGACTTGGCAGCTATAAAGCAGTCTAGCAGAAACTGACTCATTTCCCAGATTCTGTACATAGTTCACATACTTTGTGTACATTACTATCTCTGACCCCCAAAATGTTTATCATCATGTAATTTACCAAGAGTAGTGAAGCTTTACACATTTACACAAAGACTGAAAACAATCCTCTCCTCAAAATTATTAATTATCATGACTCGGCAAAGTGTTACGTGCCTGAAATGTTTTTTAGTTTACATTTGTACAAATACTGAAATATCCCTAGGCCCTAGTTCATTATCACGTTCGAACTTTTGTTTTGCCAACTTTACTTCTATCATCGAACAGATTGCGAATCATGAGAACCTGTGCCAGACCTACAGAAATCATAATAAAGAGCTGAATAGCAGACCAAACATTGACACGCTCAAAATTGTTCTCCACGATATTGCGGTCTCTGGCCTCATGCATTCGCATCATCGTCTGCATCTGCATGGTTCTGTCTAGGTTATTTCGGACGTTATCAACACTGTCCTGCAAAAAGAAAAGACACACGTGTGATTTATGCTTACATTTCACTGTCAAGTTATTTTGCACTAAGGGGAATTTTGAATATCACTGTGTTTTACAAGCGTGCTGGGGAAAGGTGTTTATTGCTGAACTTAAACAATACCTATCGACATGAGACCTACAGATACATGCACACAATAGTCTGTGGAAGACAAGTGGTCTGCATTACACGTTAGACTGGGAGACTACATTCCACAAATTACATCCAGAATCCTCTCCCATTACTTTCTGACATGTCATATATTGCTGAAGGCATACCAAAAGGAACTTACATTTGAACACATTTGCCCAGTTGTCTGTCGGCTGATGCATTCTAACAAAAGTGCCTGGTCTATTTAGGATCGTTTAAACCGTGTTGAATGCATCTATTCGGGCCATCTGTGATGTGCGATGAAATTGCTTTGCAAATGATCCTCTAATAATGTACCTTAAGGATTCATTCAGACAAGGGTTTACATGTACTTGCAGGAAGTCCTTACAAGGTTACCAGCATGCAACTACCATGGCAACCAGCATGGCTGACATTCTGTCACCGTGGTAGCTGAATGCTAGCAACATTAAGACAGCTTCGTAAAAGTGAACATTAGGGTATAATCAAGTCATCAATGTGATTTAGCCCAAATTCCTACAAACTCACCTTAAAATATTCCAAGGTAACATCAATGAGTTCTTCCAACTCATCCTTCATATCATCCCACTCCTCTGTTTGCTTCTCATCATTTTCACCAGTGGAAATTTCAAAAAACAATACCTTGTTGGAAAATCTACTAAAACTGTTGTCAAAGCATATTTTATATTCCCCTGGCACCTTTGCATCCAATCTGTGAAAGGAAAAGATATGAAATTATAGGATAATAGCTTCTCTTAGGTATTTCAGAGCTGATTGGACAAGGGAAGCTGATCTGTAGGCTGAACCCACATGCAACAACACTATGGTTTCCTACAGGTTCGCAGTGCAACATAATTATTTCAGCTGTTAAATGACATTTAACCAACTCAAACTGCATATCCCGAAATGCCAAACTGTCTTAAAATCTGCAGATTAATATATTATACTAACAATGCCTAGTATTATTCATGAAGATCAATATTACAATACTGGTAAAATAATAATTAAAATAGTAAACAATAAAAAAATACTTGTACAATAATACAACAAAATGTATGATTTCCATTTTCATAAACCTTATCTACAAACAATGTCACACTTGAAGTCAACATGTGTACATCACTACAGGTTTTGTGAAACAGCTAGAGTTGTGTCCCTTCCAACAGGTGTCCCTGGCTTTAAACTGTAACAACTGAATCTTGATTTTTCACACATATACAAGTTCTGAAGGCATGACAAGTATTGCCTCACAATTTGACATGCTTTTAGATTTAATGCCTTTTTTATTTTCTACACAGCTTTCTCGGGAGACATATCTTTACTAGTAGATCAACTTGAGACTACACCACAGAACTATCGCAAATTTTATGTTTAATCAATTTAAATTGAACGTTATGTATTTTTCCTCGAACAGCCGACTTAAGCACTTTCAGAAAATGTCACCCTCAGTATCTTGTGATTTTCTATTTTAAGCAATGATTAGTTTTCCAAAGTGTTCCATCTGAAGCTGAACTACGAAAGTTAACGCATGCACGAAAAAGTAATGAGGATTGCCATATATGGATGTAGAAGGCCGCTTGGCAAACTTCGTGCACAATGGACACTTACATTTCATTCCATTCTCGGCAAAAGCAATTGTGATGTCATGATGCCCGCGAGAGACTGAGCATGTGTAACTAATGTTTGCATCATTCTTGACATTTGGAACAACCTTGAAGTTATTTGCATGTTCTCGAGTGACAGTTCGGAATACGGTTGCCCTAAAGTTGAATATCTACGAGTTTATGCAAAAAAATTCAGAAAATGCAATTTTCCAACCCAATTTGTCATCAAATACTTATATTCAGGCCTACACAAGCAAAGCTACTTTATTATTTCAATATATACACAAATCATAACACAGAAATTCTGTGGTATAGTCTCTTTCAGATAACTCAGATAATGCTCATCAGAACGAGATATGACACAAACTTACGACAACAGCGACACTATTTATAGATAAGAAGCAACTGAGTTTTAAGCAAAAAAAATAATACTTACTTATGAGTTGCTTCTGATTTTTTCATTTCAGCAGCGATGATGGTACCTTTGGGTCCTTGGACGTAAAAACTAATGTCTAAATCTCCACCATCAAGAACCTGGGTACAGATTAAGATATTAGGAATTTAGCTAAGCATGCAACAACATGGTGATACAAACAATGTTTCCACAAGTTTATCACTGGAGTGGCAGGTCTACACTGTTATTAGCATGCAAAAATAGAGCAATAAATGAAGTAAGCATTGCCAGAAAGGCCAGAGAATATTATATCTATATAAAGATATCATAAAGATTTTAAGAGTGATTTAAGACCATGATTACACTGAAAAGTGTTGTTAAAAGTTCAGATTGTAAGGTGAGCTGTAGGCACCATACATGTACTTTGATATATTGATACAATGACTTATTTCACTGCAATCTGCAGATTATATCATGATAATCAGTTGTTTTAGAGGTTCAGTTTATACACCTACATGCTGCAGGTAGAGGATACCATAAATGAAGTTATCCACTGAATCTGCAATACTTCATGTCAAGATAAGTCAAAAAAGTGGAAGGTAAGATTGGTGGAATGGCCAGACAAGTATCATTAAGCCAGTGGCACTTGATTCCTTGTCTTTTTTTGTCAAACATTTTGGAAAGCTGGTGAGCAATTTTCAGCTGTCTTTATTACTATTTTGTATAAGTTATATGATAATCTCACCTTTGATGACAATCTGGATGTGTGGAAAATGACATGAGGGCAGCAATGTGAAACAAGGAATACGGTGAGATTTGCCTTATTTAACTAAGGCCACGAGAAAGCAGTGGATTATCAAGGATTCCTTGTTTACCAATTATTACTACAGATGGCCAGAGATTAATGGAAGCATCTGAATCATCAAAATTCACTGAGAAGGGGACTGAAGCGCTGGGTGGCCAGTGGTCCCCACGTATCAGTAAATATAAGCCCCCTCACACAGTGGTCTTGTTCTACACAGTATCAAGAACAAGCACTGCAGTTGAAATACTCTAATAGTCATCAACGAAAGAAAAATGAGACCTAAATGCGATGAATCCTTGAAACAGAACGAAAAGCTTTCAAAACTAGCAACATTTCCTAAACATTATCTTTTACACAAATCTGTTAACTCGACATCGTTTATGTTTATCAATTTCATTGATCACATTATCAATAATGGGAAATTTTAATCTACATATTAAAAACGAATTTCATTAGAGGCTGATATCAACGTACTATAAAGTAACACACAATCCACAACATTGAGTTTCTCGTCAATGCCATGTTCAAATTTGACACGTCAAACGCCCTATTGGTGTATCATTTGTATGTGCGGACACGTCAGACAGTGCATCTGCAGGTGAGCTACAAAATCCAGTGCACGTTGTGAAGTAGTGTGGTCTTGCAGTGCATACCTGGTACTCCACTTCAAGAACTGTCTCCTTCGTTGTGATTTCGTAAAAACATTCTGTTTTACCAGGCTCAATGTCCACGGTTAAATCTACTTCCCCGATGACTTCGTTGATGCATAGCAAAATCAAAACAACAAAAAACCTGATTAGTTTTGAACAAGACACTTCCATCGTTGCGAAGCAATGTGGTCGGGAAATCCCGGAAATCCTTACATACGATTTTACACATGCGCAAGACCTACTTCCGTCTATATTTTTTCCGGAATGTATAGCTTTGTATCATTTTGGACGTGCTTGGTATATTAAGTGATTTTATTGGCATCTTTTCTTCATGTGTGTACCAAGAATAACAATTATCAAAGGAAGTAGCTCGCCAAGATAGAAGGCATGCAAATAGAAAACCTCATTACATCTATTTTGCATATACAGCGCAGAGTCGAGATCGTAACAATATAGTTCCGGACACGATTTAAGTTTTGGTTTATTGTTATTGGTGTTATTAGAACTGGATGTATCCCATACGAGAAATCAAATTTAAAAATAGATAAACTGTAAATTTTATTAACATGCAAGATAGGCTATGTGGTTATGTGGGTATGTAAATAGTTCTTGTTGCGTATTAATATCATTACCACCCTTCTCGGTGATCCGACAGCGCTTCCACATATGTGAAAGGTTGATTATGCAGGTGTGATTCTGTTTGTACCTTTATTTATGGGTAAAATTAGGACTTCTATGCTTTGTGTTATATTTGAGACAATTGCTTTCCTTATATATTTCCATTCGATACCACGTTTATCTACTTTGAAAAGGATTTTTTTCCAGGCCTGTAAATAGTTTTGAGGAGTTGACAAAAGTGTAGAAATTATTATTGGAAGTTGTATCAAAATGAGAGGATTTATTCCAGTGTGACGTATTACAAAAGTGACGTTTGAACTTTTTTTCTAGTTCCGATGAAGGAAATTAAGATGGACAGGAAGTCTTGAGTTTGTCTGGGTCCATTCACCATGGAACGACCCCAAACTGTCATCTCGGAAAGTTGCGTCGCTCCGCCGGAGAACAACTTGTGCGACACCGACTCTTTCCTTGACACCTCCGATGATCACCCAAAAGAAAGGGATGCAGATATGGAAGATGCTCAAAGAAAAGGGGAAACGGCGCAAGAAATGTTTGTACCAGCCACTAGTGAACTACAGCATGGGTACCGAATCCTTCGCGAGTTGATGGCGGATGGAAATAAGTCTGTCAACTGGCTTTTCATGGACGCCGTTGACAGCGAAGCGAACGGACTGCACGATTATTATGAACGTGTAAAACAGCCTATGTGGCTTCATAAAAGTAAGTCCTTTTCTTCTCGTTAATGTTTTTATTATTTTATTAACCTGTTGTAGCAAAGGAGGTGATTACATATATACTGGCTATGGTGTAAGAATAGCAAGGTACGGACAAATTGCTAGTCATTGGTTGTACTTGTAGACCTTCTGCGTGCTGTGATTATGGAGGGGTTCCCTGGTTTTGGGATTCCCTCTTTCAGGGATTCCCCTCATTTGCATAGGGTTGACAACACATCGGCTTTCTTTACACTTTACTGTAACTATGTTTATATATATAGCCTAAAGATCAGTCTGTGTGAATTTGCCAAAAAAGGTGCTGTAGTTCTCATACTAAATGATTATACATTTTTTTAATTTCATGTGTCCTTTAGCACTTTGTTGTATTATTTCTTCTTTCAGTGAGAGAAAAATTTGAGTCCGAGGAATATGAAACAATAACCCAGTTTGTCGCTGATTTTCGTCTCATGTTAGAAAATTGTTACCGCTACAACGGCCCAGATCATTACGTTTCAAAACGTGGTCAGCGACTGGAAACAATGCTTGAACAGAAATTGGCACTTCTGTCAAGGTACTGTCAATTCTTTCTTCTTTAACTCTTTCTTTAATAAATACAAACAATGCTCATATTGTTAAATGTTGTCATAACAATAGATTATACAGCTCATACAATATTATTGGGGCCTCTGTGGCGGAGGGATTTGTGCACTACTGCAGGGAAATGACCAAGCAGCTTTCACAAAAGTGGTAGTTGTGAGTTTAAGTCGTGATAGTTTCCCCCCACCATAATGCTGGTTGTCATAATATGAGTGAAATATTCTTGAGTAGAGCATAAAACACCATTGAATGAATGAATTAATGATTATGGCGTTACGCCACATCAGCAATTTTTCAGCGATAAAAAAACCAATGAAATAGATAAAGCAAACAATATTTATCATACTGCTCTCAACTTGTGAAGCAGGTCAATAGACTGAACACATTTTGGTAAGCATATGAAATAAAAGCACACTACTGTGTACTTCATGATGTCTTCAGACTTTAAAAATATGCACAGTGCACAATAATTTCTCAGCATAGAAAATGTACATGTATACTTCCACTTGACAGCTATTCCACCTACATTTTTTGACCAGAACACTTGAACAGATAAGATGATCTGCCGGTTTTACATTTAGGAGGGAGGTCAAAGCATGTAAAAGATGTTATTTTCAATTAAGTTTTTTACAAGTCACAAGAATCTTGTGAGGGAGATTTCCACAAAGAAAGAAGTAGTAAAACAAAGTATTTGTAATTGACCTGAGTGTTCATTGTGGGATACGAGTTTCCCAATATTTTATTTGGATTTCATATGAAGAGCCCCTTGCTGTCAGACTGCTAATTGTTTAACTTGTCAGCCTTTATTTATTACATATTTATGTGTTACATGCCGTTATAGAAGTGAGTGTTTGCTTCTGAAATGGGTGTATTGATCATCAGCAAAGAATGTCTTTCAGTGGGTGGTAAGCGTTGAATGGATGACATGAAATTGACATTGATTTCTAACATTTTAAATGGATTTAAAATGACTTTGATACAGAGTAATTACTTGAGTAACCAAGGTCTTTGAATACAGGCTTTTATTTGCTTTGCAAGAAAATGCTGCTTGTAATAGGGAAGTAGAGATTTCACACTGAAAATTGGGATGATATAGGTGTTTTCTAGATCAGCGATTTGTACAGGATCGTAGAATCTTAGGTACCTGAATTGGCCTAAAATTTTGTCCATGACAAAGTCGCTCAATTTTCCTGACTCCCGGAGTTCTGTCGATTGTAGGAAGGTGCTTTAAAAGAACAGACCACATTTTTAGAAAGTACGCATCGTCTGAAAGGCAGTTTCATGCTGTTTCCAAATATTGTCTTCATTATTTTTTGTAATTTTTTTACAGTGATTAAAAGGAAAATAAAGATTGAAGTGCTGACTTTTTGGACCATGTTGAGTAACAGTGACGTCACAGATTGTTTTTAGTCGCAAAACATCCTCTGATTGTCTACATTTTGTGTGAATGTACATGAAGTACAACACCTGTATCTCTATTAAATGTGGAAATGTAACAGATACAAAATGTTAGGCGATAAAAAAAGAATCTGTGAGATTACTGTGCTTCAAAATTGTCCAAAAAGTCAACTGTAGCACGTCAGTCTTTATTTCTGTTTCTGTCACCGTAGGAGAAAATGCCCAAAAACAATGAACACCATGTTTGGAATCAGCACAAAATTACCTTTCAGATGGGACGTTCTTTCTAAAAATGTGGTCTGTTCTTTTAAAGTACAAGACAGCTCATGACTGAGGTGTTCATTATAAAGATTACTAAATTGTTTGAATTTATATGAATTCTGCTGAATTGTCTTCGTATGAAGTGTGGAGTATATTGCTGCCGAGTGGGGATCTGGAGGAGCCCATGCTTTTAAGCTTAAGAGAAATTAATCAGTCAGAGAGCTAGAAGTTATCAGCTGTCTATAAGCTCTGATGTAAATGTTCTGAGTTGACTGTCAATGTAACTTGTAATAACATAGGGACAGGGCACTGTTGTAATGTTATATGTTTTAATTATAACAAGTACATGTGTGGAGAACACTGCAAAGTATTTTCAGACCACTGTATTTTGGTGAGAGTAAGTTTCTTGATCATTTCATGTTATAAATTTACATACATACTTAAATTTCAACCACAACCCTAGCAACTAGCTACAGTCTCGGGTGACAGGAGTGTTCCTCTCTCAGAACAATCACGTCACGGCCCACACAGAATGGCAGTGTTTCATGCTTATCGACGAAGCACAGTCAAATGCCAATT
Organism: Acanthopleura granulata; assembly: GCA_016165875.1. Lineage (NCBI taxonomy): Eukaryota > Metazoa > Mollusca > Polyplacophora > Chitonida > Chitonidae > Acanthopleura > Acanthopleura granulata. Next base: position 31,329,683 of record JABBOT010000001.1, on the reverse strand, counting down.
TCCACTATCATAGTAGCTGTTAGAAAAAATATTTCACAGAAATATTCATAATATTGTTCAATCTTTTTTGGCAAACTTAACTTTCAACGTGTCTTTCATGTTAAGGTTTGTTTGGAAGGAAGATTATATCCTACCAGAAAATGCTCATTTCAGCACCAAGTATAATGTGTTATTACATCTATTTACCTCTAAAAATGGACTTTTATACACAAAATGTTAGGTCATTTGTAGTAGTTGAATGTAATGATATGCTTTAGGTAATTACATATATGTTCATGAAACAAAAACGGAAATGAACATAATTGAAATTTTGCGATTTGCTCTGACTTTGCAGAGACTTACGAGAGAAGACAAGTATTGCTGCAACTTCTGGAAAACTTTCTGACCAAGCAATGACCCCTTATGGTTCCAGTAAGTGTTAATCCTGTGACACTTTTTTGTTTCATTGTTAATTTGGTTGTTTTTTTTCTTGGTAGAATGTGAAATGTTAATAAGCTTGTAAATATCTCACATACAGACTGAGTAGAGTGTGTTGATAATTGTATGTTTGCATTGTTTTGTCAGGTTTACTTAAATAGATGCAAATATGATGATAACTGTAGTTCATTAGTTTTACTCGCGAATGTTACCCTGTACATGTCATTGCACAGTGTGGAAACTTTCTTGCATGTGCAATGCCTTTGGAAGGTACAGACTACAATAATGTCTTAGTGACTTTACCTACAGTACAGGGTTAACTTGATGGTTTTGTCGCTAAAAACACAACTATTTTCAGGTGAATGTTTTTGTCAAGACGCAGCCTGACAGGCTAATAATATGAATGCAGTCAGTGTGCACTTAATTTGGACTCACTCGTAAATAAATCCGAGGCAATGTTGATTTTATCTTACCGCAATTGAAACAGACCCGCCAAGAAACGTTCATGTTGTTGGGATAACATTGATGCTTCATGCCACAATCTGTCATGATAATTAAGTCACTCGCTGAACAAAATTAAATGCAGCATTAATTGTCATTTGTTTTCTTCCTTTGATTCATTGCATCTCCTGTTACATACCAGGAGTGTTAAATTTGTGTGTCAGTCTCATGCACACTGCTGTCTTAGCCGCCATTTTTGTGGGTGAACACAACGGCCAAGCTGTGCCAGGTCCGTCTAAGAGAGGATCGTCTGTGTGTCACTGCTTTGGTAGGCTGTCTGATACAGGCTGTAGTGGGCAACCCCAGGTTCAGCATTTGAGAGGACCAGTCAAAACATAGCCATCTTAACCTTCGCCATGGCCAGCTTTTGGGACGGAATTGCCAAATGCTGATGCTAATTTCTCAAGTTGCTTGTTTTCTTGTGACCCGTCTTGATTTTAATGTGACGCGTCTTCAAATTATTTAATCGTGCAAATGTTGTGTAGCTGACATGACTGCCAAGAACCCAAGTGCAGACCAGTGCGCAATGGTTCTCATTTAAGCCGTGTTATTGTTTTTGTTTCCAATGCACTAGGTGTCAACATATCTCTGCCCTGTACTATACAGTAAGTCATATTTTCAGAAAGATAATTTGGGTAGGTACTCAGGCCATCCTTAAAAATATGTTTGTTGGGCCTTTACCAGACCGACCTTTCAAAGAGTGCCCATCTCACACTTTTATATTGGGACTTTGATAAAAAATTTTTTTTCTCCATGTTGATTTCTTTAAAATCCCTTTCTTTTTCAAGAGCCAGAATAAAAAATAACGAATCCCCTACCAACTGATCCTATTTTCACAACAAACATTTGTTTTAAGGATGGCCTTAAAATTAATACATTGCTTACTTCCCTTCTATTTACACCTAAAGTTTGCATGTTGATCTAGGTCTAAGGCGGCGGGGTAAGAACATAGCCCCTCATGATTCCTCAGCCTTGTTAAACCAGTTGCGCCATGAAGAGGCATTGCGTGAACGTGAGTCGAGGAAGCAGCAGATCCAGGAGCGCCGCGCTGCGCAGGAGGCCATGGTGCAAGAGCTTCTTGACTGGGAGGAACGTTTGTTGGAAGAACCAATCAAAACTCAGCTCAAACATATGTGGGAGGTACATACAGATGGTTATTTTATCTGAAACTAAGAAGATTAGAGGGAGCAGCCTTTAAGGAATTTGTAGATTCTCATGCTCTCTGTGATCATTGTAATCCTCGTGTAGGTTTTGAGTGCTGCCAAACGTTCATTGAAGACCATCTATCTTATGGCAACATGCTGTGCATGTTTATGTATCCCATATGGGAAATTTTGTCAGCAACTTGCCACAAGCCAGCGATTTACTCTTGGCTCTTCAATTTCCTCCACCCATAAAACTGACTGCCCTCAGATAAATTGAAAATTTCTGAATATGGCATTAAACAACAAATAAACAAAATAAAAGCATTAGATTTTTTTAAAGCTTTGTACAATTCTAAGGTATGAATTGTGATGTGTGAAATAAGACTTCATAGATTTAGGTCTGTCAGTTGAAGTGCACAATATGAAGTTAAATTTAGAGGAGCATGTTACTGTTCAGTGAGGAAATATTTCTTGCTGTTAGTAGATTTTAAAAATTAAGTGAGAAGTGGCTAAAAGTGAATCTACCTGTACATGTAAATTTTCTTCACCCATGAAATTAACTGCCATCACGTCCATACAGCATTTTTTGACCATAGCCATAATCACCAATCTGTCCTATCAAATGTAAGAACTATTCTCAGATCCAGTGTCTTTTCATCTTGTATTTTAGTTGCCCCATATTGGGTTGTTCCTGTTCCTCTGCCAAGAGCCACTCAATATTGGGGAGGTGGTACAATACGAGTTGGAGCGCTGTTTTGCCATGGCCAAGGAAAGCTCTACATTACAGGCTGTGATGACTACTCTCTTAAGCACACCATATCAGCGTACAAGGTATTGTATCACAGGATCCTGACGTCATTTAAAGGAGAGGGAATATTAATGTTTGAGAAATGTCCTTTTTGCCTACTTGAATCAGATTATGAAGAAAGTGTCGTCTGTAATTGCTCGATGTATGTTTGTTACTGAATTTAATATGTATGGTGGTTAATATGACCTCAAATATCCAACATTTGCCAAATGCATCTGTCAAATTTTTCTCATGGCAACACATTTTGCCCAAATTTCTCTACACACATTGTTCTTCTGTAAATTATAGATATTATAAATTATGATGTAAGTAATTAAGTAACTATAAATTATAGTTAAAAGTGTTGTGTTAAAGAAGACCGAGGAAGTGTGATGTAAATTGTAGTGAAAACAGTAAGTTTTGAAGATTCAAAACACACCATCCTATAATTGTTTAGATGGTCTCTGAGAAATGTATGCTGCATTGCCGAAAGCTCGTATAGCTGTCGGCAGACACTAACATTTTACCGAGCCAATACTGGCTGATTGACGTGAATCGTGCCCTGTGCTCTCTAGTGATACCCAGCCCACCTGTGTTCAGCGTGTTGTTTTTGCGACCAAAATCTGCATACTGTGGCATCGTGCCAGCTCTTTATTATTGACTGTGCACTAACAAAACAAGGGGGAGCATCCAACTGTCTTTAATTGAATTGAAATCTCATCCGTGGGGCCAATAAGACCCATGTTATGTACATTCAAAAGATACAATGATGATGATTTGAGGGTCGATTCATGTCATGTCCACTAATCGGGCATTACATAAGCCTGCATTCTGATTTGTCAAAATTATTTTGACAGTTACGTCCCCTTGTACGGGGAGGTATTTATTATCTGTGATTGAACCTACCTTAAAATTTGTTGCCTCAGAACTAAAAGAATCTATAAAAAAAATTTGAAGGTCGGTTTTAAATCTTCAATCTATACTTGTTATGACAAATTGGTCAATACTTCCCTGGTTTTCTGACGTAAGAAACTAAACCGTAATTGTTACCAGAAAGACCTGTCCACTGTTAATTGTCAAGATTTACATTATAGTTTTTGTCTAACCTGTTACACAGTTACTTTGAAGTTTCTTCCTCACTGTGTGTTTTTTGGTGCTATTCCTTGGTTTTCCAGACCATAATGAGAGATGATGAAAATGAAGGGAACAAACATACTCTTTGCTTTGATCAGTGGCTTGAATTATTTCCACAGGCTGGACAAGAAGCCTATGATGCCATATAAAGTTTGGGAAGAAAAGTTGCGTGTCCGTCTAGGACAGTGGTATAAAGTATTATCAGAGTGCGGAGAAGATATTGAAATGGTATGATCAGTCCCAAAAGTTTAGTTTTGTTCAGCTTAAAGTATAATAATTAATAGTATAATTAAGCAGCTCCAATTGTGGTATTCCTGCTGAACTACGTCAGTCCATCCAAAATAATATCCATTTAACTCATCATTTTGTAGCCGTTGTTATCAATTTTAAGTCAAAAGCTGTAATATATGCACTCGTAACTCTTAAAACAGTTCTTATTGGGGAAACGATGTGACAAAATAAATTATCCCAGTGATTTCTGAAATTTCTTCTAGGCTGCCACTAAGTTAGGATTGGACCCTTATTTATTCACTGTTATAGGTAAGGTGTTTTCCATCCTTGTTGGAGTATTTTGGAAGACAGCATCTAATTGCTGTATGTTCAGAGACAAAAGCTGGCACTAGTAGTGTGATTTTGACATACGTTAAAAACCATTCTCACAGTTTTTCTTTGAAATGAACATATTTCACTGTGGAATGAAATAAGATCAGATGAATGGGTATCATAGTTCCTTAAATACATGAATTCTTAAGATAATTACAAATGGATCTATTTAGTAGTATCATAGGTCATCTTTAAGGTGTCCAAGTTTGACCTCTATAGCTTTGGTAGGGCTGGAACTGTTCATTTAGATTGTTTAAGATCAGTTTATATACACACACAATTACAGTGTAAACAGTATAGTTTTTCCAGTACATACACTTTTTCTTTCCAGGAAGAAAAAATCCTCTTCTGAAAAAGAAGTACCATGAACTAAGTTATTATAGAAAGATATGGATTGTCAAGTCTCTCTGTGATCATTGTCTGGTAAGTTTTCTTGTTTATCTTTGGAGGTAATGAAACTTCTTTCTTTGACCCAAATCAAAGCCGGATGCGAAAAGTTACAACAAGTGCAAAGAATGTAGGCATATTCTAGGAAATGGAAGCCAATAACCTCTGCCACACTCTGAATGATTATATTTGGTGTAGTGGAATGCTACTGAGATCTCTCCCTGTGCACTTAAATGTGTGGCTGCAGAGGCATTTTTTTTAGCTCAGAATTAGTCACTGTACTGTAGTTTCTGATAGCTTAACACCGTATGAAGCTGCTACAGGGGAAAGTCTCCCAAATCGTCAAGCACATGTATTTTATGATAATATTTTATAGTAGCTTTATCATGTTTTCATGCTCAGGCTACCCAAGAGTCAATCCGCGATGCTATAGAGTCACAGCCGATAGAAGAACAGAGAGAGTATATACTTGGCTATGACTTGCAGGGGAATACTTACATGCATTTCCCCCAGTTCTGTGGTGCTGATCTGAGAGTTTATAAACAGGCTCCTTTCCCTCATCCTATGATGGATCATGTGATTGAAGACCCTTCTGCATCCCCTGCAGTAACACCCAGTTCCCCTGGCAAGAGAAAGGTAATCTTATCTTATTTCAGTTTACCTTCAAGTATGCACTGGTTTCGGGTCCGGCTCCTCATGGCACTGATACAGCTTTGTGTCGTGAGATTTATGGGATTTTTGACCAATGAGTGATGGTTTCATACATGTTCTGCACTGTATCCTCCATTGATAAATCTGACATCTGTAACAAATGTGAAACATTCTGGAGTAATGCAGAAAATATTGGTCACATATTGAGATAGAAAATAACTGAAAACATCATCACAATATGGTTAAAATACTTTCAGTGTGGCATTAAGCCATAATCATTCATGCTGAGAATGATTAGATGCATAAGCAAATACAATATCCTTAAAATCAGATCATTAGTTCTGGCTATGCTCAACCACTGGGATCTAGCACTTGGCCATTGTGTATAGTCTTCTGAGAAATTCTGGGAGCCCTTGAGTGTGCTCTTATTATAATAGTTCGGTCAGTGTGTGAATTTTGTTGTTCTCTTCAACTCTGAACCCCAGTAAAAGCACCATTGTAACTTTGCGTATATGCTGGGGCTCATCACGATAGACGCCAAATGGTCTCGTTGCCACGTGTATGCTGAGATTGGAAATTGTTCGTATATCAAAGCGATAACCGGCCATGTTTGGAGTTTCTGCGTCAGATCGAGAAGCAGCCCACTTATTGGTTAATTGAATGAACCTCCCAGAAAACAGGATTGGCAGGGAGTCAGGTTGTGTTAGCGTAGAGGCTACATGATCTGATTTTAATGAGATTGAAGAAAGTAATATGCAGAATATGTCAGCCGAAAATTATGTTTGAAAGTGGAATGGAATATGTTTATTTACATGATTCATTTTAAAATTGTTTCAAGTATAGTATGCTTTTTCCGTATTATAGCATAATCACAGTTCAAAAACGAGTATAAAGAGGAAAAAAAGACGGAAAGTCAAAGAGAAGGCTGTTGTAGCCACAGTGCCCACATCAAGGCCCAGCAGGCTCAGACAGGTATTGTATGGCTTAGGATATTTCATAGTAGAGTGCTTGCATTGTAAGTTTGGCACCATAGTCATGCCAAAAGTACTTTAATTAGTGCATCTTTGCTCTTTCTTGTTTGCAACTTACTGTATGTGGATAGACTGGTGGTAAGGCATATATGTACATAAATTCATGCAGCACTACAAACAAGACAGCACTGGGAGTGCCCTGTTATTGGGGGACACCCACTCTACTGTATGTGATACTAGCAATTGAGAATAAGCAATCAGAGTTGGTGTATGAAAAATGCCTTGATATGCTCCCTTGAGGGTGTTTTATAGGAAAACAGGGAACATGGTTTGTGCCGCTGAAGTTCATGATGAGTACTGAGGTGAGGTATACCTGCAACTGTTGAAGTTGTTCTGCAGGAATTTAAATGTAAGGTTAAAGGTGTTAACCGGCCCGTGATAGGGAATTTGTCACTCCCTGCTCCCACTCTTCATGGCTCTTACTGACAGTAAGAGGTGAATTGGCTGTTGGCACAGTCTAATAGTTTTTGAAAACCACTTGTCTTTCACCAATGTGATGTACACATCTCTGCATCATAAGTGATGAAATTCATTAGAAGCATGCCAGTGGTCAGTGGTTTATGCCACACACTTTGCTTTCTTGCATTTATAAAAGTGATCAACATCATTTAAGTGAAGAAGTTACAATGAAATAAACAAATATATTGATAAATAAATATGTGAAATGTAGTGCTGACAATATAACATTGATGTTTTGCCTTTTGTTTTTAGCATATTAAGACAGTATTGCCAGTGGAACAGTTAGAATCCAGTAGTTCCGGGAGTGAGTCAGAGAGTGAGACAGGGGTGAGCAGTGTGAGCATGGACGAGTCCAGCACATGCAGCAGCAGCTATGCCAGCTCCAGCACGCGCTTCAGCACCAGGAGCGCACGCAGGCTTAACGGCAGCGTCAGCAGCAAAGACAACACACCCGAACCCCCATCATTCCGAGGGAATATACGCAAACCACGAGATTACGACACTAAACTGACCTGCCACTCACCATTTTCTAGAGGCACTCTGGAAGATGGAGGCAGGAGCAGTAAAGATGTCACTCCTGAACCTCCGCCAGCCCGCAGAAAACGGAAGGGAGGCGTGCGTGCACATGGGAGTGACATTAGCTGTGACTCCCCACTTTCAAAATCCAACCAGGAGACAGCAGCTGATCAGCCACTTCAGGCTAATGGTACAAGTTTCAACTGTGATATAGATGAACCCAATTTAACATCAGAAAATGTGGAATCCATGGAACCTGTGGAAGGAAAGAAGGGAGAAAATTCATCTCTTACCAAACCTGCTGTGGTCAAAAGCTCAGGTAATGAAAATGGTGAGCTGGTTTCTGAACCAGCTGAGCACAATGCGAGACTTGGCAGCTGTGACCAAGTGCAAGACTCTCAGACTGTCAGTAAGCCCCCTGCTGGTCAAGTTAGCAATGGGGATAATGTTTGTGACAGGGAAGTTAATGCCTCACAGAATGGGGATGTTGAGTCGAACAGCAAGGCTGGTGTGGGAAATACCAACCATAATAATACGCCTATGACTGGCTCAGTGTGTGAGGAAATGGATTTTAATTCTGAAGGCAAATGTCATCCAAATAGGCTGACAGAAGTAGGCCTTGTATCCAACACAAAGACAATAAGTGAAAGTGTGATCGTTAAATGTGAAGGGGATAGCATCTGTGATACCAAACCAGGTGTTAAAGTTGAAGATGTGACAGATGTAATACCTGTCAGTAGTCATGAAGATAGCATTATCAGCATTAAAAGTGGAACTGATGGCTCTGATTCAAAGACAGTGACTGCATGTAAAAATGAAAGTAATAATGCAGAAGGAAAAATCAAGGTAGAAGAGAGTGAAATGAACACCAAACCATGTGATTCTGCTTCAACAAATAATTCAACAGAGTGTCTAGGCAAAGAGACCAGTATTAAACCAGAGGTGAAGCAGGAAGTCGACAAAGGAACGTGTTCACTGTCACTTTTAGCAAACATGGCTGTTGCTGACATGTCCTGTTATTCGGGGAGAAAAATTAGTGATGTCAAAGCAGCAGTGACAAACCACAAGTCAGAAAAAGACAATGAATTGAGCAGTAGCCAAGTAACATCTGCACAACACCAAGAAAGTGAGAAGCATGTTCTTAACTCTGACAATAATTCTGAGAGTTTGAAATCTGAACCTAAACAGGATAGTTTAGTGGACAAAGATCAAAATGAAATCAAGATGGAGGAAGCTGATGGAGGATTGAAGACAGATCTGGTAGAAGATACTTCCCCTAAGGATGTGGCAATGGAGGAGGAGAAGGTGGTTGCTGGGGAGGAGGAGGAGGAGGAGGAGGAAGAGGTGGTGAGTGGTTTCCTATTATTATTATTATTAGGGATCCACACAGGTTTCCTGTGGGACACCTCTTGAAATCGTTCGGATTATTTTTAATCCGCTAGTAAAATATCTTCCAAACTGCTGAAGGCAGAGAATCCAAACGTTGCAATCTTAATAATGAACATATGTTGCAACTTTTGAAGTCCAGTGTCCATTTGCCAGTCACATGATTTAGCGGCCATTTTGGATTTTGTTGTTAAGCTTAAAAAATCTTCTTCTCAAAAACGGGTAAAGCTGTGTGGAGGAAATTCCATATGCTGTTCCAAGCTGGATGGCCCTACTCAGTTTCCCTTACACATTAAATTTGATATGCAAATTATGCTGTAATTAACCTCCAGAGTTATGTAAAATTACATCATCTCTAAATATTCAATGAAATGATTAACCAAACATACTGTCTGATGCTCTATGTTGTAAGAGTTACAGTTCTGCAAGAATTAGTTTCATACATTGTATAGATTTGAAGGTTTTGCTAAGAAACCAACAAAGATTTCTCAAAATTCTTCCATTTAAATAACATGAGAGCAGTACGTCAAAGGCACAGTCTCTCCTTACCTGTGATATGGCTGGCATGAGTGGGGTAATCTGATTCTGTCTGGCGCCGGGAGTAGTACAGTGAAGGCAATCTCTCCCTACATGTGGTAGAGCCTTTGTATCTGACAGGACTATTTATTTTCTTGTCAGTGGCTTGCACCGTAGCCCCAATGAATGTTGTGCCTATCAATCTCAGGTTCAAATCCAGTTAAATCCTGCAAGTCTTTTCCTCTCTTTTTTTTAAGACTCATGAAATTAATGGGAACTGCAGACTAGTCCTAGCAGTCTGAGGTTCAATTCCAGTGTATTTCTTATCATTTTTACATAGAAATTTTTCCCCTCAAATTTTATATTTCTACCTGACTTATATTGGACGTCATATTGCCATGAATATAATGCGTTGACATATCATTTTCTTCAGAAGGGTTTATCCGATCGAGCTGAAATGTAAAACGCAGACATCATTTTCATTTCTTGAAAACTGTAGAAATGCACTGATTACCAAAGTTGTCACATGACCAAAAGTTTTGGAATTTAAATATTTTAAACATGCTACCTGATGTAGTTTGACGTCCTGGTCACGAATCTGATCTTATTCTTTTCCTACATTGTATACTTTGGAAGCAAATTACGATCAAAGTTCAAGAAATGTAATTTTCCCCATATTTGGAAGTCCTGTTACAGAAAACTGTTATAGCTGTAATGCTGAAAATTACAGAGTGCAAAGGGCCAGATATGTACTATACAAAGTGCAAAAAAGCAAAATTTCCCCACATTTAGAGGTCACGTGCTAGGAAACTGTTATAGCTGTAAAGCTGGACATTGCTGAGTGCAGGTTACTATGAGAACAGAGATTATCCTTGCTACACTGTATACTCTGTCTTTTGTTATGGGCTATCAGTCAAGGATCAAAGCTGAACTGCTTCCACGCTGGATTTTAGTACTAGGCTCATTCTTTATGGCAATTATGGGTTCAAATCAAGTTCACCCCTTTTCAATCTTTTCATTGTTTTTCTCTTCTTTTTCATTACCTTGAAGTTGTCAGGTGACTACCAGATGGTGGTAGATAAGTAATACTGTGGACCCCGGCAACCCTGTTGAATAACAGCTTTAATTATCATTATTATTATTATTTACTATTATTATGGTGCGTTTTATATTATTTTTCGTGGACAGAGTGACTGATTAGAACATTGCATTTGAGGTATTCAGTTCAGTGTTTTCCGTACTGTAAAGTCAGTGCCCTTAAGACGTACACATATCTGTTGATGTACGTGTGTTGATTTTGTAATTGTAGACTCCCGAGGTTGGTCCCTTTAGCATGATAGCTGACAATGTTGAGTGCCTGAGACAGCTGACCGAGCAGTTTGCCGAGCCAGAGCCTGTGGTGACCACGGGGAGGGGCAAAAGAGGCAAGGTGAGATAGAGAGAGTATTCCAGGTACAAGTGGTTGGTACTGTTCGCACACTTTTGACAGATTCTCTGTTCTCCAACCACTCCTACCGCCATCAGTAATTCATACAAAGATTCTTACATGTATACAATGAGACCTGTGGTGTTCCACCACGTTTAGGTGATAATACAAGCTTGTATGTCCACATTTGCTGCATGTGTCTTGGTAGCACCAAGGAAATTTGGTTGTCTGATAAGTGCTGTTTCACAGTATTATTGCTGTCATGTGCCAGCTGTTTACCCTTCAGCAGCGGGTCATTCTCCAGGAAATGTTAAATTGTGCTGTCTCTTTGGTTCTTGAAAATTTTATTGATAAAACTTTGTAAACTTAAAGTTTATCTAAACAAAATGTGTCAGTCAAGTCATTCTTATATTGAGGGATCCATTGTATTTTGATGGAAGATTTACTTTTGCCAATTTGCAAGATGCATTTTAAGGGTAAAACCAGATAATTCTTAGACTTAGTGATTACCGTATACTTTGATGATTTACGCCTGAAGGAAACCAAATGATGTATTTGACTGCCGGCAGGCTTCAAACGCACAGGCCATATGCCTCCTACAGGCATCCCTCTCCTTGGTAATAACCTGTAAAAACATTTGCTATGGGTCGCCCAGCATGGTATTTCTGGAAGTCGGTTGATTGCTTGAGGATTCATAGTCATGCATGCCTGTAATTGAATGTGCTTGATCAGAAAATTCCGTTTCGGGATATCTGTTGGCTCTGAAAATAGCCATTGGGTAGTGGTTGTTGTTGTTCATTTACTGTTGATTCTGATGTTGTATCACAGCATGTTCTCTTTGAGCTCTGTTAATCATGTTGCCTAACTTTCCAGTATAAAGCTTATTACTGGAGAAGAATTTCCAAGGAATTTCCAATCGATATCTGATTGTCTTTGATGAAGTGATTTTGCATTCAATTTCAGCCCTTTCAAATAGGTACAGCACGCAGCAAAAGCTGTTGTGAATGCCACCGTTATTTGGATTACAACAGAGAAAAAAATGTTGTTGTACCAGATATGCTGTGAATGACGTGCTACTGAAAATTTGCTGGAGGCAGCGGGCACTAGAAAAAAAAAAAAGACAAAAAGCAGATTAAAGTGGCAGTTATTTCTTTTCTTCCAAAATTTCATTTGTGGCTGAAAATAGCTTGTAAACTGATGGACTGGCCACAACAGTCGCTCACCCGCTGTGGTTATTTTTAGAACGTACACTATAAAGGCAAGAACAGACAATTTGCTGCGCAGATTTCTGAAACAGTGATTTAAATGGTGAAGGGGCAGAAAGCTGAAAAATGGAGACTACCATTTATTATGTATGAAGTGAATGAAGAGGGTTTGGTATGCACTCCGAAAAATTCTGAATATATTCAAGAGATTGTGTGAGTAGGTCGATAAAATAGATCTTGAATTTGATGGAACTGCTCTCGATGAGGTCCGCGCCCATGTCACGCAATCTTACCTGTATGCAAAATTGACAGAAACGAAAATTTTTTTTGTCCTTGTGGGCTGAATGATGAAGATTGAAGTGGAAACTGCAATGAAAACGTTATAGTTTTCAAGATGTTTTTGACACTAGAACACCTTTACATTTCAGGGCCAACAGTATTTTACGAGACTTCTCAAAATGGCTGCCATTGGTGAGCGGTTTGAAGTTCTCACAGCTAATCTCACCACGAGACCTCTAGTTAATAAGTTTCATCAGTAAGGGTAGTAAATGAAGAAGATAGGACTCAAGATTCAACTGGAAAATGACATAGAAATTGACAAAAAAAGTGAGTTGAAGTGTCCCTTCGAGTTCGGAGATCTGCAGCGATTTGTTTCAGTACGAGTGATGGACTTGGGGTGGCGACAAATGTCAATTTTAATATAACACCCCTAGTCCATGGACTATCTGTACACATGGAATTCACAGGACAGCAGATGCTTTAACATGCGGTTAACAATGTTAATGTGCCTTTCTGCCTCTGTTTTTGATGAAAAACGGGTTCTCTGAAAATGCAGTCGTAATGCGATAAAATTTCGCGCTGGCATTTTTTTGCCCTCATCAAGTGAGCCACCGCATATTTTCACCAACTTATCTGCAATTACAATACCGATAGATGAAACAGTTACCAAACCATGCAACCAGTTATATAAACACACCAGTGTACTTGATGGCACAGTGAATACGAAGAAAACAAAAGTTAATGACCAAGTTCAACTGACGAGCAAGCTATTTTCTCAGCCACGCCAATGGGTAACTAGGAAACTAGATTGTTGTTTGAAACAACAGCAACATGAAGAATGCCATGTCGATATAACAGTAATCCTGTATATATTTCAAAAGGCCGCACTGACGAAAAGTAATATAGAATACAGCTATAATTAGCCTCTAGTGGGAAATTCTGTTGGCTTAATGCTGCCATCTCTTTGATCGGAGGGGTTCTCCGTCACCGGCAGAGGCTCTCGGAACTGTCAGCTGCACACCCACTGTGATCAAACTTGCCGCCAGCCATTGGGTCATGTGACCATTAAGGGTTTGGTCCTTGGTCGTAAATCGTCACAGTATACAGTAGTGTTATTTTCTAACCTGCTATTGGCACTGCGTTTAATATTTTGACGTTCATTACTGAGAATACATTCGTGTGTCTACGTTACTGTCAGTTCATCAGGTTTCTGTAATTTGATGAGGACATCAGGTGTTAAGTTGTTCAGGAGTTTCTCAGCAAGAAGGCATCTTACCCAGCTTTTTATATCCATGCTGCTAACACTGCATGTAGAAAAGAATGCTGATGAACATTCCATCCTGATTCCTGTAGTTTTCCCTAATAATAGATTTATCAAACCAAGGCATGTTGCAAATTGTGAACATTATTGGGGACATTGCATTGCAGATGGCCAAGCCCCCTGTAAGGAAGAAGTGTGTGGCAGAACTGTATGATAGGCTGTCGTTCCTCCTGAAAGAACTGGAACCTTGGGAGAGCAAACTGGTGCAGGCGACAAAACGAGCGCGGGCAAAGTTGAGGAAGGAGAAACAGGATTACGTGGATGATGAAGAGGAAGAGGTGCTTACATGCGTATTGTTTTGTACAATAATGACTTGCTGTCTTCAGAGTGATTTCACATTACAAGCATCTGTCTTGGTATGAAGGATTACCTGTAGTTGTTGCAATGTACAACTGTCAAGGGACAGGCAAAGCTATGAGTATACATGAAATGGCAAGTCATATTGTTATTTGATAATAACTTGAAAAGTGAGGTGCCAATAGTCAGTGGTTTACTCTGGGCGTTCTGGATTTTTCCACCCGTAAGTCTGACTGCTGTCATATGTTATAAAAAGGATGAAATGCATTATAAAAGTTAGTGTGAAGAATTCTTAAGCACACGTAAATTAAATCAAAAAGTGGTGTAATTTTTTCTTGAAAGCAAGAAAGTAAACCTGCAAACAAATGACGATGAAATGTGGGGGTAAGGCTTTATTGAATGACCTTTAATGGTTTTTTAACATGACGGTATCAACATTGTGTTGTAGAAATCTGTGGAGGATGTGTGGGAGAGTGAGGAATCTGTTTCTGAGGAGGAGAGCTCTAGTGAGGAGGAGGAGGTGGAGGATCAAACCGAAACTTCTGCTAAACTTCCTCTGAAGGGAGATAAAAAGGCGAGGAAACAGGAGCTGGACATGGACGACGGCTCAGGCAGGAACACCCCTGTGGAGGATGAAACCTCACTGAGTTCCCGGGGAAGGTTACGCAAACGTAGGGTCATACCCAACAACAGTGAGGACGCCGCTAAGAAACGCAAGGCAGTGAAGAACTTGGAGGAAAACTTTCCTACCAGCAGCCATGTTCCGAATATTCTACAAAAGCATCATGGGATAAATTCACAGAACCAAGTGATCCGCACCGTACCAATGTCACTGCTTGAACAGTTGAAACTGCCAGCGTTAAACTCGGATCTGAAAACCCAAACCATCCCAGCATCTATGTCGGCAAGTCAGATGCTTCTGCAAGCCAATTTGTCATCGAAGCAGAATCTTTTGTCCTCAGCATTATCCCCTAAAACTGAAGCAAGCACTCCCACTCTGTCTGCTGAAGCGGTTCAGCGGATCATGAAAGCAGTGCCAAATTCTTCTGCTTCACATCCAGTCATACAACAGCTTCTGGCCAAGAAAACACTGAGCATGGAGTCAGGAAAGTCACCACCATTCAGTGTGCAAGTTATTCCGTCTTCATCTGCCAAACAGCCTGTACAAACATCTACTGTCATCTTCAGTGGCACCCCTTCTGCAAAACTCCCATCAACTGTTGGAACACTAAAAGCAAACAGCCTGACCCACATACAAGTGGCTGGTAACAAAAGTAGAAAAATTGAGATTGCAAAACCCAGACCAGCAGCTATTCATCTGACAGTGCCGAATCCTGGCAAAAGCGGACCTGCAGGTGGCAAAGTTCAACATTACAATGAAAATGTGCTGAGTACTTTACCACCTGGTGTCATCCAGCAGTTGTTGAAAAACCAGTCCCTTCGAATACAGACTGTGTCTACAGATAAAGCTGGGAGCAGTGCTGTTACTGGTGCAATCATCCTGTCCCCGACTGGCAAAGACGGGAAGCCAACATTAACCCTGACGGGTATGGTGCCAAGCTCTACGGCTCATCCACCTACAGTAAATCACCCTGTAGTGACAAAGCCACCCCTTCATATTGGCACTCCGTCTGCTGTTCTGACTCCACAATCTACATCTACCCACAAGCTTCCCACAACATCGCCTGTTGGCACCGTAATATCTCCAGATTCCTCTCTAAGACTCAAAGTTCCTACTTCTCCCAACAAGCCAAAGTATGCCTGTCACGTAACTGTTAAAAGTCTTCTGCAGGACAGAGCTAAAAAGGCTTTAGAACTTGGCTCAGATGCAACAAAGGATGACTCTGAAGAAAGTGTGAAGGAAGCTTTTGTACCATCAGCAGCCCAGGTGCTGTCCTTGGCGTCAGAAGTGGGACAGCAGTTGCCAGGGGTCCTTGAAATGTCGAAGTCCCAACTGAACACTCAGCCAATTGTGGTCACAGTGAACACAGGGATCAAAGGGCTGCCACAAACCTTGAAACTGCCCAGTAAGGAAACATTAGACTCTGCTGTACAAGCTGTGGTTACCTCTGTGAAAACCACTCTTCCAACTGCCCATCTCAAAGTGCCCGCTCCTTCTACCATGCCATCGATTCAGCGCAGGAAAAATGTCACAAAAACTATTCAAAGCATGAAGGCTCCTATTCCTGTCATTAATGCTTCAACATCAAGTGTTACATCAAATTCAACTTCTGCAACTGCATTTATGGTTGGTGATATCCCACAGAGAAGAAATACAGTCATTATGAACACCAAACCTGCTTTGCAGCAAATACCACATACAGCTCTCACAGCCTCAACAGGGATTTCTGGTCAGTCCATTACTCCTGTTATGAAAACAGGGATGCCAACAGCAACTATTTCTGGCCAAGGACTTGGAATCAAGAACCAAGTGCAAAGCAGTGTCGTGCCCCCAAACAGCACTTTGTTGAAAGTAACTCCTCAGACTTTCATGACATCCCAAGGACTGGTTCAAGGGTTCCTGACTCCGCAAGGCTTAGTCATACCCCAGGCAGCCTTGCAGCAAGGCTCAACCATGTCAGGCAAGCAAATCCTTGTAGCCAGTCCGCAAGTATTACAGAACAAGGCTGCAGTGCTAGGAGCTGACAACGTAGTATCAGCAGCTAACCAAACATCCTCAGTTCACGGGAAAGTTGTCAAGCCAGCTGTGCTTCTGTCCACAGTAGTAAATCCTCAAACTAGTGTGACATCTGCAGCTGCAACTCCACTCTCTGGAACACCAATCAGTATCAACCAGCCTCTGAATTCTGCACCAACTACTCTATCGTCTGCTTCCTCATCTAAACTCCTCCTTCAAGCTGTAAACAATGTGATGCCAAATAGAGTTGCTCCTGTGTCCTCAACTAGCGGGGTTTGCATGACGGCCAGTTTGGATGTGTTAGGTCCGGAGAAAGTTCTTGCATCAAATTCCTTGATGAGTGGCATGAACATTAAAATTAATTCTCAGACTCCAAAAATATCAGGTGATCAGGCATCTAAAACAGCAAGCAGTGTGAATGCAACACCTGAAATTATTCACATCAACCAGAAAGGTGACGGTAGACATACTGTGATTCCTGGCACAACGGTCACAGATGCGACGAAAGTGGGTGTGGCCACCATGTCTGGCCTACATCTGCCTGCTCATGTTACATCCACAGCAGCATCTCATTCTGTGACTCCATTTGTCCCTCAGCAGCAAGGTACCTTGAGGAAACCAGAAAGTGGATTACCAGCAGCACAGGTTCTGCTTTCCCTGAGTCAGGGTATGCAACAGATTGGGAAAGGTGTTTCACCTAAAACAGAGGCTCCAGCTCAAGTGATAGTAAAGAACAAGGCTCCGTTGA
This sequence comes from Acanthopleura granulata, assembly GCA_016165875.1. Lineage (NCBI taxonomy): Eukaryota > Metazoa > Mollusca > Polyplacophora > Chitonida > Chitonidae > Acanthopleura > Acanthopleura granulata. The sequence goes on along the minus strand of JABBOT010000001.1, from coordinate 31,312,236 downwards.
GCGTAGCTGGGAGCAGTATACAAACTGTGAATCAGGCTTCAGTGCTGAACATACCCAGTCAGACTGGAAGTCCCCAGAAGCTGTTGCTTCTCAGTATTGGTGGAAATTTGTACACTTCTCAGGGTATACCAGTCACATTGGAAAATGGAGTTCTGAAAATCGCTAGTACAGTTCCCAGCCAAGAAAGTAAAGTGCTACAAGCCGTAAGCCTGAGTTCAGGTTTGAGACAGCCATTGGGGAATTCTGTTCAACCACAATATGTTCAGATGCCGTCTACAGTTGTTCAGGATATGGTATCTCCATCAAAGTCTGCTTTTCAGGCATCTTCAAAACCAACAGTCTTGCAAGCGCAGCCCGGTGCCACCACACCAGGTTTACTGACCAAGATGGCAAGCACTATTCCTATGCAGCAAGTTTTGATGGCTAAACCAAAAACAGTTGCATCCCCTGCACAAACAAACTTGTTGAACAATGGCCCTGTTGTTGTGAAACAGCTTTTGGCCTCTCCCACAAAAGATCTTCATTCTCAACCATTATCACAGTCCCAAACCGTAGACATTTCTCCAAGCCGAATTCTGACCCTCCCCAGTAACCCAACTAACCAGGCTGTGCAATTTGTTGGGATGGGTAATAGACAGCAAACCATCACAAACAAAGGGCAGATAATCCAAATGATGGTTCCTCAGGCACTTTCAGGAGGAACCACTGTGATGGGCAGTGTGGTAGCTAAGGATGCTCATCTACAGAAATCCATTGTAATAGGTCCAGGAGGAACAGTGGTCAACCAGCAAGGACTGACCATTACAGCACCTGGTCTCAAACAGTTATCCACAGATCCAGCCAAAACTGCACCCCTGTTGTCTCTGAAGAGCGCACCATCTGGACAACCATTGCTTTCACCTCAGAAAATTTCCCCAAAATCCCCTGTAACTGGAATTCAGCTTGTCAGCAGTATCGGGACTGCTCACTCTGCACAAAGTCATCCAGTGGTTTTCCAAATGGTATCACCCAGTGGTAATGCAGCCAAAGTGACCTCGGCATGGAAACAAGGAACCAATCCTGGCCTAGCCAGCACAATGATAAACGCAAGACCCGTTCTTCAGAATGTTGTGGTACAACAGAGCGGAGTTCCTATCAACAGTTCCTTACTGGGAAATATTCCTTCTGTTGGAATAGAGGCCTCATCTAACAGTGCTGCATCCGTACATGTTAACTTACCAAGTGCACAGTTGGTGTCCAAAACAACTGAAACAAAGCCATCTTAAAACTTTAATGTACAAACTACAATACAGTAATCTTTAAACTACCTTGTTTCCAGATTTTTTAACTGGTAAAGGCTTACAATATGGAGCTACGAACTTTATCTGTGTGATGTTTTAGAACATTCTTATTGTCACTTTCACACCCTATTTAGTGGTTCAGCAATTTATTGATTTTTCAAGTCATTTCTTTTCCAATGTGCTGTTTATGAATTCCAATACGTAAATATCTGCAGGTAGAATGGAAACATCTTCATCTGTGAACAGAAATCAGGCTGCTTCAAAACTGTTTTCATTATGTTAGTGTGTTGTTTTGAGATTTTTTTCTCTGTTTGTTGATAAGATTGTGTTTCAGAGGACTGAGGAGGGTGGTAGTAGAGATTTTTTTTTTTCTTTTCTTTTTTTTCGGTATGTGAGGATTTAATAAATTGTATACTCATAATTTTTTTATAACATTTTTTAGTTAAATTTTCTTTTATTTCATCAGTATATGTACAGGATGCAGAATTAATATCTTTATAATTTATTTTTCTTTGTTTTACCAGTAGGTCCCAATTTATTCTTACCACTTGGATATTATGAGACATAACTGTAAACTTACTGGTGTCAAACCTCCATTTTTATATTTAAGTTATAATTAACATTAAACCATAAATGATTTGAAATTTCAACAGGGTGTCTATTCTGATCAGTGTTACATTTATTAAATACTGGCAGTGCACTTCCTTCAGTGTAAATTTAAGTCTGTCTGAAACTGGTGTCCTCTCTTGTCATATGTGGTAGGATCTGCCACAACGTGCAGATGGTCATGGATTTCCCGCGGGCTCTGTCTGGTTTCCTCCCACCATAATGTTGACCATTGTTGTATAAGTGAAGTATTATTCAGTGCTGGGTATTAACACCAATAAATCAATTCAAGCAATATATACCTAGGAATACATAGCTAAGCATTTGCTAACTCCCAGTCCTGAGCTTAATACATTGAATAGGCAAGGCAAACTGATCATGCATGTGTAAGGATAATAACCATGGACATGATATCCAAATCCAGTGATATGAAATGAATTTAAATCTGTAAAAGACTTGTTTGGTATCCTCTATTTGGTGTTAAGTGAGTCAGTGTTATACATGTACACATCTCATTTCGGATTGGCCTTCTATAAAGAGGCACTTGGCCAGAGGATCAGTTCGTTGTTTTCAATCTGTTGCTTCAATGGATGGTCAAATGCGATCGCTTTCAAGCACAGCTCAAGCTGGCTTCCTCTCCGGCCATACATTGGAAGATCTGCCAGCAACCTGTGGATGATGGAGGGTTTCCTGCGGGCTCAGCCCAGTTTCCTCCAACCATAAAACTGGCTGCTTTCGTATGACTGAAATATTCTTGAGTACGGCCTAAAACACCAATTAATAAATAAATCAATGCATGGTCTGACAGCAATGGGTCACAAGAAACTACTTTTTCGACCAAAACACACCAGCAATTAATATTTCGCAAAGCCTTTTTAGTTCAGTTACAACCCTTGAACAGTGAGGTTGTGTTTTTACCCACTCCCACTTGTTCAGAAGTGTCAGGAAGTTTGTCAAGTATTTGGTGAGGTGTTGACCTACCTATAGCAGTGAGGTGTTTTTATTCCACTCCCATTGGTTCAGCAGTGTCAGGAAGTTTGCAAGGTATTTGGGTAGGAGATGACTAAACCTTGAGCAGTGCAGTTGTGTTTTAACCTCCCTTCCACTGGCTCAGCAGTCTCAAAAGTTTGTCTGGTACCCAGTGAGGTGTTTTAATCCTGACTCCACTGGTTCAGCAGTGTCATGAAGTTTGTCAGGTGTCTGGTGAGGAGATGACTAACCCTTGAGCAGTGAGGTTATGTTTTAACCTCGCTTCCACTGGGTCAAGAGTGTCTTGAAGTTTGTCTGGTATCAGATAAGGTGATGACTAACCCTTGAGCAGTTAGATTGTGTTTTAACCTCACTTCCACTGTGTCAGCAGCCAGGAAGTTTGTCAGGTATCTGGTGAGGTGATGACTAACCCTTGAGCAATGAGGTTGTGTTTTAACCTCGCTTCCACTGGGTCAAGAGTATCTTGAAGTTTGTCTGGTATCGGATAAGGTGATGACTAACCCTTGAGTAGTGAGGTTGTGTTTTAACCTTGCTTCCACTGGGTCAAGAGTGTCTTGAAGTTTGGTATCGGATAAGGTGATGACTAACCCTTGAGCAGTTAGATTGTGTTTTAACCTTGCTCCCACTGATTCAGCAGTCAGGAAGTTTGTCAGGTGTCTGGTGAGGAGATGACTAACCCTTGAACAATGAGGTTGTGTTTTAATCCTGATCCCACTGGTTCGGCAGTGTCAAGAAATTTGTCAAGAAGGCTGTATCCTATAAGTAGGGTATGGTTTCTGTCATAATCAGCGTAGATCAAGGAGGCCATACCCTATAATAAGGATATGGTTTCCATCTCATGCGGCATAGATGCAACGCTTACAAGGTGGCCCTGATCCCTAACCATTCATGAATCTAGCCACCATCCTATAAGTGAATTTTTCAAGTATAATATGAATGAATGAATGATTACGGCTTAATGCCACATCATCAGTATCTCAGTCAAATTGTGGCGACAAAATGCCAGCACCCAGCCAAGCATAGCATTCAGCAGTGAGATTAAATCTAGCTGCCAGTGGTTTGTATGCTCATATTTGACAGCGGACTTGTCAACTGCTGGGCAGAGTCTGAGGACTTTCCTCACCAATAAACCTGACGACCAGGCTTTACACACCAATCGTGTTAAATTACTTAATCCTGATGTTTTCTACAAGTGCCACTTAAGCAACAATCTATTGTTGAGGTATTATAGACAACATTTTTCTTTCTCTCAAAATTTATTTAAAGACAACATTCAGAGCACAATCAATGGTAACAGGGTAGTAGCTTAACAAAACTTGAATGCAACCTGAGGTTGTGTGTCACACACTTCACTAGTGAGAAGGGAAGGGGTGTGGAACAGAATAATCCCTGTCCATTTTGATACTACCTGGAACTGTTATATTAGTCCCAGATACCACATGTACCTTACTCTAGCCTAAAAAGCTGACACAACCAATATTTACAATACTTCACACAATAGAACCACTTTCTACAGAAAAGGCTTAATGTATTTATAACCGGAAACAAAAATATAAAATCTGTAACAAAAAAGACAGAAAAAAACCCACTTGTAAACTATTGGTAGGCAAAATAAAGTGAGCATTTGGTGACATACAGTACACAATTTATACCCAGGGAGGTCCATAAATATCACAAAACATCCACATGGTCATGATAAGCAATTACAAAAGATGAAATGCGTATACAGAACACCAAGTGAATTGAACATTTGTAATCATGTACACTGAAGTACATCCCTGCATAAAACCATTAAATATGTTTGACAGAGTATGCCGCTGAAAACGCAGACAACATTCATATCCAGGCAGACAGCATATGCAAGAATTAAACATTGACAATATTTACACTTGGTCTATGTATTAAATAACATTGGATATTTATGCAAAACATTCAATTACTCCTAATGGCGTAGGACATATTACCAGAAGAAAGGCATTATTTAAGACCACAAGAGCCTGGCACAAATCTTGACCCTGTAACAGCTGATGTGATGTGTTGATTAGTACTGTGAAAATACAATTAACCTTGCAAAACAAACCCCAAATCATGTGAACTGATGACAAACACAGGTACATTTCATCCACCCTAAGAAAAAAATAAATGAGATTCAAATTCTGAAAAAAAAAACATTAATTGAAAAAGTTGTTTCAAAGTACATTTTTAAGAGAGACTGTTGTTTCACCGGGTTAGCTTATACAGAATGATTCAATGACCAAACAGACAACAAATTTCTCCAACTCCCGTTAGTCACTTTCATCTTAAATTGGGACACTGCATCAATGCAGGCCTTATATGAAGAATAACTTAAATACTGTAACTACTGTATTTCCCTCAAAAGTTTTTTTTTTTTTTCAAGTGACATATTCTGCCAGATTCTGATGGTTTCATCAGACTTACATGGCCACTTCAGAGGTTTATTGTGAAGTTTGATGAATTTCTTATCAGAAAAACTGAACTGTTGACATCAAAAGTATCATTTTAAGGCCGTTATCTACCTTTTTACAGGCTAAACTTCGGGTGAAAAACAGCTGATCTCTATATTCACAGATACTAGCAAAAAACAAGGTACATTTACAAATGTATAACAAAGATTCTTGCTAAATAAAACGCTTACAGATTTTCATGCACCATGTAATGCTCACTAACTGTCACTGTGATTTACTCTATATTAAAATACATGCACCGACAAACATATAAATCATACATCATATATTTGTACATATTTGTAAGTATATTTCACTAGAACCAAACGCAAACAAGTACCAGTCCTACAGTTTTAACAGCTGCCAATTTAGGTAACGGGACAAAAAAACTGTAAGCACATCTATATGTTAACAGAAACATCACTCAGTTCTATCACAGGCTATTTAAATATTACATAAATAATAACGGGCTTTGAAAGTACTGGTCAACAGTTACAAGCCATGTTGCCACACTGCTGCCAAAGTGAACATTTCATTTTAATTTCCACTAATGACTTCTGAACATGTTAAAAATACATAAAAAAAAAGAATAAAAGAATGCTTTTATACCTTTTAAGCATGCACATCAAGTTGCTTGGCAAAAACAATTACTACCTCTACTTCTGATCTGAATTTCTCCAACCTTCCTAACCTTCTCATGTACAATAATAAGATGTTAACAGACGCTCAGCTAGGAGGCATACAGGATGTCAGAAAATGCTAACTATGCAGTTCCACTTGCCGACAAAACCCATGTTGGTATTAACATATTCTCGCTTCATATATCAAAACCTGGATGGGTACTTCTAAAATATGTATTTCCTTAACGATACCTGCAATTCCAGATGATTTGTGTAAACATGTAATCACATTAACAATTTTGTTACAGATGAGATAAGACAAGCACCCGCAAAGATACTGTCACATTTCCGGTCACTGCAACATTTCTACTGCATAATACTTGCTTCTGTTCTATTCACAAACACACAGATAATGAGTTATCATCAGCTTTTAAAAAGTACATATTTTAACACAAAAAGGTTGGAGTAATTTCTTGACAAGAATCATGGCAAACTGTCAATTTATTACCCTTACATATCAAAACAATGACCAAACACATCTAGAGCTTAGATACTTGGTACTGATTTTTTGCTTTCAAAATGTACATAAACTCTTCACGAATCCAGTGTTGCTAAAACTGCATCACACTTGACGTAACCATCTAGGACAAGATTTATGACCAGTTAGATGGGTACTTAATGACATATCATTCAAGAGCAGCAACAGCAACAACTGTTATCCCTGACTAATCAGTAACACACATAACTTACTTTACAATTAAATGATCATCTAAGATTTATACACAATGGTAAAAAGATTTCTAACACACGCATGTGCACGCAGTTCTAAATTCTTACATCATTGCATGACAAAAAGTGTTTACTCCACACCATGAAATCATAAATGTCAGACATTGTCACTCTGTAGTGGCTGAAATTTAAATCTTTTATCAGGTGCTTCAAACTATAGTGTGAACATGTGATCCACTGCAAATTTTCACATACAAATTGTGAAAAATGTGCTACCAGTAGTCACCATTTTACCAAGAAGAACTTTTACAATACTTTTTGCATGAAATATACTGAAGGGTACCTCAGGTATATTGCCTGATATTCACCCCATGAGTTTAACCTCCTACCATCTTGACTTTTATACCATCAAAGCAAGATAACATCACTTATATGTGGCTAAAATGTTGAGGTTGTAAATACTCCTTCATAATGGGTTAGGTTTACGCTGTCTAACAGAGGACTCCCTCGTCTCCTTGCCTTCCTTGTCAAGCACAATGTCTTCTGTGAGTGCTCCAAGGTTTTCTACCTCACTGCCATCAGTTTTTGCTGTGCATGTGGACAGTACTGCAATGTCATCCTCTGGCACTTCCTTTTCAAACTCCTCCCACAGCGACGAATTAGAATTTGCAGTTTTTTGCGTCTGGTCTGCCGACTCCATGGCTTCTGAGGGCGGAATGGGCGGAGCATCCTCGTCAGTAGGTGTGGAGATGACACTGAAGCTGCTGCTACCTGTTTTACTGACCACCTCAAACGAGTCTGTGTCAGGTGTGGAGTCAACAGATTTGTCTCCCTTGTCTCCCTGTTGAAAAGATAGATTCATGTAGTGTTAATTTCAGAATCCAAACCTCATTCACTGTGATGTAAATTTTTCTCAACATTACACCAAACTTTTACCACCTTAAGTGGTGGATAGTTTGCTAATGACCGAAATAAAATATGGAACAGCAGAGAAAAGTCAGATACAAGCCTTGATGACACCAGCACAACCAATTCTAGATGCATTTATGATGTATTTATTTATTTATTTATTTATTTGATTGGTGTTTTATGCTGTATTCAAGAATATTTCACTTATACAACAGCAGACAGTATTATGGTGAGAGGAAACCGGGCAGAGCCCGGGGGAAACCCAAGACCATCCGCAAGTTGCTAGCAGGCCTTCCCACGTACAGCCGGAGAGGTAGCCAGCATGAGCTGGGCTTGAACTCACAGCGACCGTATTGGTGGGAGGCTTCGGGTCATTGCACTGTGTTAGCACGCTAACCGAACCACGGAGGCCCCCATTTATGATGTAGGCTGCTTACAAATAAATTTTAAAAATTATCCATGCTACATGATACATTTAAATAATCACTGAGGCTGCAGTGTGAGGATTAATGTCACAGTACATTTAATCCGACAACCAAACAGCTTTCTTCAGTCTGAAAACAAATTTAATATGTGACTCTCATAAAATTTAGGTTTAGATTTATGAATACAATGAACTTCAGTTCTAACCAATTGTGTATTCATTCACAGAGCAAAACACGATGCAAAACTATCCAGAAATGAATCCAAAATTGATGGCCATAGCAAGACTATTGTGAGATTGGTTCTACAACACAACAGCTTACAGTGTCAGGAATGTCTTTAGGGTCCTTGCTTTGAGCTTTATCAACTGTTGGATGCTCAGACTGAGCTTTATCAGCTGCTGGATGCTCAGTCTGAGCTTTACCAACTGTAGTATACTCAGATTGAGCTTTATCAGCTGCTGGATGCTCAGTCTGAGCTTTCCCATCCTTTTGACTTTTGTCCTCTTTAGTGCTATCTCCAGGTGATCCTTGCTCCTCCACCCTCTCTGTTACAGTCTGCATGGCCTGTAGGATACGTGACATCTGGGCTTCTGTCTCCTCAAGTCTCTTCTGTAGCTGACGCATTTCATATTCCGCTGAAATTTTATTTACCGCAGCTGGTAAGCTATTGCCTTCAAGTGAAAGACTCAAAAATGAATATTTCCTCATTATATACAGATACAGGTGTAGTACTACATGTATACTGATGTAGAACATAAAGACATAACAATTAGTGGTTGTTTAGCAGCTAAAAGGAATGTGTGACGTCACTCTCCTTCAGCCTGTTCAACATGGTGCATTAAGTCCACCATAAGATCCAAACATTTGACTGCCTTTAATTTGGTGGGAAAAAATCTAAAAAAAAACAGAGAAGATATTTTCAGATACAGTTTTTTTATGCTCTTTTCACGTATCACAGCTACCTTTTTGGGTGGTCTTCACTTTAACACTAGGTACGTGGTACACACTTTTCAACACACAGAATGCAGGCCTACAAATGATGTGCGTCTTGACATATTTCAAAACTCGTTCAGCATTTGAAGATTCCCTATGATATATATACATTCATTTTATTAGGCACCACTTTGTCTGTACTGGACAAAATATGATTTCATGCCTGGCAAAATTTTGCGCAGACTTTTGCAGAAAATTAAACAACAAAAGTCGGAAGGTCTGCCTGCAACCTGCTGATGGTTGTGGGTTTCCCCCAGGCTCTGCTCGGTTTCCTTCCACCATAAAGCTGGTTGTCGTCATGTAAGTGAAATATTCTAGATTACAGCGTAAAACACCGATCAAATATATAAATCAGAACAACAAAAAATGATCAGCAAACTAACATACTAAGATATCATGCCTCTAAAGTGCACCACTTTTCTTGGCAAGATCACTTTTCTTACCAATAACTTTTGTGAGTTAATATTACAAGATGTAAAGCATAATGTGAGGAAATAAGACATCACTGAAATTCATAACACATTTCAGACAGCAATGATCAGAACAAAACCCACAGAATGTGACAACAATGAGGTGAGCCTTACATAACGACTCACTGATATGCCGGTCATCGGCCTTCAGCAAAAGTTTCTCCAGTTCCTTCTGTTTTTGCCTTTTACTCATGAACTCCCTATAATCATCCTCTCCATCAAAATCATCCCCAAACGTGAACTTATCCTCTCGCCGCTCATAGCTGTAGTCCGTGAACTGGGAGGGTCTCTCAGATTCATTCCTCTGAGATTCTTGTCGTTTTGAAAACACCTAGAGATGAAGACAACACATCATTCATGTCAAAAGTGATATTACATGTTCACCAAAGAGAATCATTCACATGCACTCCAACCAAAGGTTCATGTGGAACACTGCACTTATTTTGCCAAAAATCATTCGACACACAATATGATTATTAGCTTCAATATGGAGCATGTATTTTTTTTTTCTAGGAATTCTCTCTGCATTAAATCATACCTTCACTATGGTGTAGATAAGGTAGAGCACAATGCCCACAGCGTACATCGGTAAGACCACACCCATCATGCCACGCCCACCTCCACCTTGTTGTTGTTGTTGTTGCCTCATTTCTGCAGCGGCCCTCAACCCAGGATGAGGCCCAGGCTATATGAGAAAAGATCATATCCATCATTACAATTGTGGCTGGTTTTAATTACAAGACAAACAGACGGAGGGACAGACGTTGGACAACTTGCAAATACATAACCTCTTCTGGTCTCTGACCAACAGAGCTAGTAAAAATAAACTGCATGGTAGTAGATATAAATTTTGTATTCTTTACCTTCCACCTTAATTCCTCAACCTTTTTGCATAAGAAAGAGGAACTTTCAGTGTGATTTATGGACTTTTTGAATTCAATTTTAGAGAGGGAAATCTATACTGGTTGTGTTGGCTAAGTTTATAACACAACCTTTAGAATATACTTGAAAAAAAAAAATATCTTAGAAACAACCAAAAAAGTTGAAGAATACCAGGAAATAATTTTACAAACTTTCTTCTGTTGAGACCATGTATTTCTTACAAAATCAGTTTACATGTACGAGAATTAAAAGTGAACTGTTCCGGTTGATAAATTTTTGAACAAACTTGGTATCTGAAATGCGGAGCTAAAGTGATATACACATTAAAATTCCTTAGTCTTTTCAGGGCCAACAGGCTTAGTCTCGTGTTGCTTGGTATTCTCAAAACACTTATCTGCCCTTTATGTCCCCTAGTGTATGACGTCATAGTGGCAGTATGATGTTTTGTGCAGCAATCAACTGTGTTAATCACGCACTGAATTAAAGTGGGATTAGTTTTCAAGCCTTCTCATCGGACCCCTCCATGGGACGAAAATGGATAGTTGCCCTGCAAAGTGACCATTTCGTGCCAAATAAAGTAGTCCCTAGCCATGTTGAGAAGACATGTTTTCATCCAGTATACAGACTAAAAACACTGTTCGTCAAAATCGGAAATTCTACAATGATGTCACGCATCTTTGGCACTCTAGAACCATTCAAGGGCAGACAAGCAATGTACGATTTTCTTCTCAGATGTTTTGGCACTAAATGTAAGAAAAAAAAAAAGAACTGAGACAGTTCACCTTTGAATAAATTAAAATAATGACAAGTGAAAATTGCTATTTTTATACATCTACCCGTGGCAGATCTTGAGTTTTGTATTCTTGTGCTCTACTGATCAGAAGTCTCATACTACCCCCCTCCTCCAAAAAAAAAACAAAAAACAAAAAAAAAAAACCATAGATGAAAACTGGATAACTGTTATACATGCTCTTTCAGCAGACCTTGTGTTTATCTTACGTGTTGGTTTGCAATCCCCCTGAACTAGATTCCACTTTTAAAAGGAATATCGAGGCCTTCATGGCCGATTGTTTAGCGTGCTATCGCAGAGCAATGACTAAGGAGCCTCTCTCCAAATAAGTCACTGTAACCTCAAGTCTATCTCATGCTGTTTTGATCTCTGGTCATATGTGGAAAGGCTTGCCAACAAAATGTGTATGGTTGTGGGTTTCAAGCCTGGTTTCCTCCAACATTACATGATTACCAACAATAATAATAGTATGCTGTCATACCTGGATTTATTGCCCCTCTTTGTAGCGTCACCCTCACTTTTCTAAACAAATAGTACCTTTAACATTCGTTTCACCCTGGCTACACCGCCAGTGATGACCGTCTGTGCAGCAACAAATGCAACTATCAATTAAGTCAACAATGCAGATGCCCAGTTTCCTCCCACCATGATACTTGCTCATGTCGTGTAAGTGAAATATTCTTGAATAAAGCATAAAAAACCAATCAAATTACTAAATAAATAAATAAATAATTAAACCAGATATCTGTAGGTCTACTGCTTGGCTTATGGAAGTCTTTGGTCTCTTGTGTGTGTACTGAGAGCCAACAATGTATTGTAGAAGATATCGGCCATGTGCGTCTTCGCCTAATGTAAAGCTGAAAATTACACCTTAGACAAGACTCTCATTTCCAAATAAACGTCATGTGCATGTATACAGACCCTCTTAATACTGCCAAACTGGTTATACTGCCAACAAGGCAGTGGTCCCTAAACTGGTGTTATAACCAGGGATGACTGTATATAAAGCAAGTTCTAAACTAAACTAAACTAAAGATTTTGAGCCTGCGATGTGTGATCTGTAATTCTGGATCTTCAGGCATTCCACACACAACCGCATCATAATAATCATACCCGTATATGGCTCCTGATGTCATCCCCTTCTGGAGGCTTTCTCATGTCTGGTCGTCTTCCATGACCTGGAGGATGAACTGTGAACACCAGAGGAAATTAAACCTGTAACTACTATTTTGAATTTAATTAACTCGGTTATCTCGCTGATTTAGGAAACAGAAGTCTGTACCAATTGCTATCTCACTACAACACACGATAACTGTGTCGTGGAGAGTGTAACTCATCGGACTAGTACACATAATGAGGGGCTTTGTACTTTGAGGCTGGCTGGAGCGTAAAGGATGAAGGTAAGATTGCCGCGTTTGTGGTTTTATTGTTGCTGAGGGTGTGAACTGTCGTTATGTGACTGCTATACGTATTGAGAATGCTGCGCTCAAGCACTCTGGACTTGCTTGATGATTTTGCAGTTACAGCTCTTATACTTCGTGCCCTATACATAATGAGTGCAGGAGCTAGGCTACACAGAAGTCTAAACTTTTGGGTGATGGAAGAAGTGTTCACATCAGTTTGATCAGAGAAAGTTACATTGAAATGTTTAAAGACAAACCGTCTGAAGATATCGACTTGGATTTCAAGTGTGCTAATGATACAGTATGTCCCTACTGACTTCACTTATCAGACTAGATTGGCCAGTGCAACAACAACGTACGCAAACTTACAACGCCTATTTAAACGATTCCCACTTACATGGAACTTCTGATCCAGATGGTTTATGTCCGCCAAATAGTCGGACCACAAACGGATGAAAAAGTCTCGGGTACAAAACAGCGAAACAGCCAATAATTATGGCAAAAACTGCCACAGTTCTTGCGGTCGACATCACCAAATCTGTCAGATTTTTTTTTCACACAGATTGCGTTATGATCACGTGACTTCAGCTGTCCAAATTTCAGAAATAAAATTTTAGAGGTAATGGATCACCTTTCAGAAAGTTAGTAATGTCGTTTAAACAGCAAAACATATCAAAATGAATGTGTAGATGATTTAAAATTGTGTTAGAGTTTTTTATGTTCAGCATTTTTCTGCAAAGCTGCAAAGAAACCACTAGGATTGATCCGTTTTGCCATTAATTTTTTCTATGCTGATTTTTTATTTACCTTTCTTAAATGAGTGTAGTGACGAGTAAATTGAAATGTTTTATTTTGTCATATGAAATTCGTATTCCAAATTGTTTGTTTTTGCCCGATCGATGGAGCTGACATTGAAAGAATTGGCATCTTTGCTTAGGTGTGTATTTTCTTACGGACAGTACATTTATACTCACAAATATTTATCGTTTTACCAGTCAGTGCATCAACCACAGTGATGCGTGTGCTGTTAAAAGGGAGAACAACAACAACAAATTTAGCAGAGCAGCCTTTCTCACTGGACAATTAAATGAAGCTACATTTGGAAGAGCAGCAATTTAACAGACATGCTTCTGACACTTGAACAACACGAAGGTGGATCGACACGACTAGTATGCATAAGAAACTCTAAGGTTTGACAGCACTTGCATAGACTAGGTTGATGCCTTTATTAGTCGGAGCTCAGATGTTCATTGTGAAAATCTGGTTCTTCCACGAAATAAAGTCAGTCTATAACATGACAGCAACTTCACCTTGAAATCTCTCATTTTGTCTATGGAAGTAATTTAGTTTCTTAATTTACTGGCATCTTTTGATGTACATTGTTTGTAGTTAAGCTGCTTCTCAGATATATCCTCTACTGGGTGATGTACATGTAGTAACCCCACTCCAGGATTTTGAGGTATAATTAATACATTTATTTATGTCTTAAAGCCTTTTAACATCATGAGTTTCTCTTAAGTGATGGTAGTCAAGTTCATTTAGATGACATTCATTGTAATACTTAGTCCATCCCAGTCTCTCAAAAAAGTAGACGTAGGTTTCAGAACTCAAAGTCGGTGGACACAGTTGGAGCTCCAACTCAACCCTTGTTGTTTCTATGTCATTTTCCAGTTGAATCTTAAATTACTGATGAAACCAAGTAAGTTACTGTATTGTGGTCACAGTGACTCTGAGAACGTCAAACATGCCAGATGTTTCGCCATTGACAGCCATTTCGAAAAGAAGCGTGACCTACTTTTGATTCTAAGATGTAGCTTAGTTCTGGCATCAAAAACATACTGAAAAACATAATGTTTTCATTGTCTTCTGTACGCAATATTCATAATACAACCGAGAGGAACATAAAAAAGAATTACTTTTTGAAATCATGTTAGTTTGCATGACACAGGTGCAGACCTTGTTTAGAGCAGTTCCCTCAACTTTGAGTTCAGAAATCTGCGCCTCAGTGTTTTGATGAATGTCAGAATTTTAAAATAATACACCATCTAGTCCATCTAATCCAAAGAGACCTTTGTTGTGTGTTGTATATCATGTGTGAGAAAGTTTATGAAAATCTTTGAAATAAGAAGCTTGATGTGTGTGAGAAATCATGCTGGCCAGTGTATGCATTTAAAACATTTTCTGTGATTTCAGTGTCTTATCTGAAGATGCTACACAGACACAGACTTTTGAGGCCCTTTCTGGAGTATTCCATCACTATTTCTCCAAACAAGACCATTTCAAAGTTGGAATGGCAGTGGTAAGAAGCAGAAAAACTGTTGGATCACCATGATGATTCAAGAAAATATAAGATTTCTGTTTTATCTATGAAGAACTAAAATATACAAGAGGTACAGTATTGATGAGCAGCTTGTCTGATTGCACTCAGTGTTTAGTGAAGTTGCCAGTCTTCCATATTTCTTCTGTACAACTTTCAGTAATTAGTGTTTGCGTTGTGTGACTTTATATTAAGTTTAGTTTCTACTCATTTTTCCAAAACTTCAATGCAAGTAGGGAAGCAATCATATTGTATTTCTAACAGTATTGCTTTTATCTCAACAGGTTCTGATGTTACAGAACAAAGACTTGTTGCCTGACCCAACACAAAAGCTGGCTGCCATTTTTCTGTTGTACGAAATGTACAAAACGGAACCTATTACAGTTAATCCGTTTGCATCTGTGTTTGTACATTTACTGGTATGATGTGATTTGTTATTTATGTCAGTTATTTTAATTTGTAAAATTTTAAATCTTTGCTCCCTGGAGATAAAATTCTGTGCGCTGCTGTTGAGAGGGGAAATTATTATCATCATAGTTTTCCAAGGGTCTGTAATTCCTCAGCCTTTTTTGTATGTTTGCGAGGAGTTTTTTCAAGCATATTCTGAAGGCAGTTTTCTGTGTTCACTGATAAAATAATACTTTTTGTGAAGCCCTGAAACTGACCAATCCAACCAATGTAGTTTTTTCTCCTAAATCAAATTAATAATGTGCATAAATTTCGCTTGAAGTTGCTCATTCATATGCTAAAGCTTTAATAGTTAGGTTAATTAGGATTTTGTACTATGTGCTACTCAAAGACTTATATGATTGTTATAATCACACACTGACATATATGCTTTGGTGACTGTAGAGCTCTGAAAATGGCATAGTAAGTCGGCACATTTTTGAGCTGGAAAGTTAAGTGGAGCTGTATGGAAAAACAAGCAGTACTACTTGTAAATGCTGTTCTACAAGGCCGGAATGGGACAGAGTAGAATGTCATGAGGCTGATTTCATGAAATAAAGACTTCCTTCAATTCTGTAATGATTAAGAGATACCAAAGGCTAAGTGATGGTGACAGTGGTAATAGTAGAGAGCTGGAGAGAAATTCGAGAAGAATGATACCGATTTGCTTTGCATTGTGTTAAGTTTTTCATTTGTGCTGTTCTTGTACCCCCTATAATCACACCTATAGACGCTTAAGTGGTCTATCTTCTTGTTTTTCCCCAGAATCCACCAACGGAAAGCCAGGAGGCCGGTCAGTATGACCTTCACTGGGCCATTCCACCCATATCCAGCTCAGAACGCTACTTCTTGTCACAGCTCATATCCAGCCCTACTAAAGAGGTTGGTGGGGTATCTGTTGTAAAATGGTGTTGTTTGAGCCCATACTCTGAGTTGCCCGGTCTGATATTACTTATTAGAAGACCTTCACTGCCTCATTGGGTTACTTTGCTGCTCTCATAAGTGTAACATCATAGTAGTGAAAAATTCTTTTGCACATTAACACCAATCAAAAAAAATAATTTGTTAAGACTTTAGAATTGGTTATATTGCAACATTCTTTGTTTGGGGATCAGTATAAGTGGATAGGTCATGCACTGACCAGTCTCATTCCTACATAGTAAGATTACCTGGCATGTTTTTGGCATCTTGCTTAAAGGTAAAGACCTCTCAAAAATGAAGTCATGGTAAGTGAAAAGAGAATTAGAAACTGTTTCTATAAAATATCTTCAATACCGTCTATAAAATACCTTCTTCACCAAATTAAATGCAGTCAAATGTTTTCATTGTATGGTGGGTTTTTTTCAACTGTATTGATAATGTAGTTCACCAGTGACATCATGCTAACTTTTGTCTAACTCTGAAGCAGAAATTTAATGTCATATTAGCTTTTCCATACACAGGCAAACAGTACAGGAGCACCTTTCAGGAGAACTAAATTTAGAGACGAGCATAAATGTGTACAAAAAGTTTTGTGACATCAAAACATTATTAATGTTGTCCATAAAACCCACCATACAATCCAAATATTTTGATTTTTATTATTATTTAGTGAAAAAAATCTTAAAAATTCAGTGAAGGTATGTTAAGGTACAGTTTTTAATGGTCTTTTCTCTCACCACAACTTTCTTTTTGTTTGGTCTTTGTGAGACAGTACAATCAGTGCACTGAAATTGAGATACAAGCCTTCTTTAAGGAGGCCATGGAACATGTTCAAAATGAAACATTATGTGTTTCACCATGAAATGCTATTCTTTTCAGAGTATTCTGTGGGTCATTGGTCCATCATTTCTGATAAAATAAGTATGATTTGCTTTGTTGACTTGTTAATATGATAAAACAATGCAGATGTTTATTGTGTTTACAGATATTCAAGAAAACACCAACACAGATACTACAGATGGATGTGGGGAACATGCAGGTGAGGTACTGCAGGAGCTTGTGGATCACCTGCCAGTTTTAAATACTTCAGTTGTAACTTACCACTTCACCATAGATATAATGCAGGTTTATGCACTGCTGAAAATCCACATGTACATCTTGGCTTTACAGTGTTTCTTGAACCTGGGCATAAGAAGCCGTGAAAAAATTCTGACTGTCCACATTATTGTGAAGTTAGAAAACAGCTGTAGTGTCTACAGCGTGCAGTCTAGCTTATCACAGCAGCTGTGTGGTCACCATACTAATAGTGCTTTATGAAGTTTTATTTCACATATGTTTTCAGCAAACATGATATGAGATATTGTGCACTGGTTGTTGGATCAAGTCATTGAATTTCTCATCTTTAGATTAACATGACCAGTCCTGATGCTGAATCTGTAATATTAACTGTAGCCTACTTTGTTACGTGTAGCTATTCTCCAGTGTCCTTTCCTATCAGCAAAGTCATCTCTTTTACCTGGGAAGTAATTTATATGTTTGTTTTTTACATAAGAAGTAATCTGAAAATGTGTAAAGCATGGTAACATCTCAGACAGAAATGGTTTCAGTTGTCCTTCAAAAATGTGAACATTTGGGTTTTCAAAGGGCTGTTTGTAATTCGTTTCATTTTTATTTTTATTGATTCTGTTATGGTGTAGTATGGATTTGTTCTACGTTAGTTACATGTTGTTACATGATCTACGTGTAGTTGGAGAATTGTTTCACAGAAAAGTTAGAAATAGGACAATCCTGTGCGTTTAGGTCACCCAGCCTGATGGCATTGTCTGTTATTCAGCCTGACCGGCCCCTGGTTTCTTCCAATCCCAGTCCTAATTATCCTAAGTGACATCATATGAAGTGAAAATTCTGGAGTACGGCATTCCCAATCAATTATATAAATAAGTTACTCTGCTCTGACGGACAGATGTGTATGTTGAAGTTCCAAAACTCATGGGTTTTCTTGTTTTAGTCATTTGATGTGAGTGGACTTCAGCTGGCCTTAGCAGAGCGACAGTCAGAGATGCCAGCCCTGAGTAAAGCCAGTATTCCTTGTGTGGTGCCTGACCCAGACAACAAACCTAACAAGTAAGACTTTGGGTAACTAGAGGAGAGAAAAACAACTATATGTTGTCCACTCACAGAGTTCAGTTTTCTGTTATAATGGTGTGAAGTGAGTATATGCTAGAATTACAGGTAATGGATACTTCCTCTGTATCTGAGAAAGTATATATTTCTTTCCTATTGGTAATGTCATTTGTTCAAGAAATATCTGAATGGAGGTTACAGGAGTTTGCGTTGACTCTGTAGTCAAACAAAAACTTGCATTGATGACGATTGCATCCTTGATACATTGTACAAAGCCATGCAGCAGTTATTCTTTGTTTTCTGAAAAAAAAAAATTATGAATATAATTAATATCTTCATGGCTCTCCAGTTCATGTAGAATGCTTTTTACGTCCCTTTTTTTTTAATTGAATTGATTTTCTCAGCTGTGTTGATAGCGCAGCTTTCTGTGTTTGTAGTATTGGACTGAGCATCTATCTCCTTTACTTGATCCATTATTAAGGTGTCTTTTCTTCAATTTACTCTACTTTGTTGTTTTTAGTTTTGAGCAGTTTGGTAAACCTGGCATGATCAACCCTGATGTACAGCGACAGTGTATAGAAGCTCTGTTGGAGGGTCCTAACCCCGCCGTACAAACCTCCATGAGGCCTGAGTTTATCAGGCTGGCCCCACCCCTACACGTGGCTGAGGATGAGGTAACTGCAGTTGTGCTACTGAAATCCTGTAGCCCTTGGTCAGATTTGTCATATTATTGTTCTTTTTGGTGTGATTAAATGTTTTGAAGTCTTCTCCACTTCAAAGCAGACCTGCTTGATAGGAGATACAGAATTGGCGCTGATTGGCTCAGCTGTTTGATAGCCGACATTTCACTAAGCTGAATTTATTCAAGCTTGACCACGACTGCAGGCTTTATGAACACAGCAAATCTTCACTGTCAGTCAACCATTATCTGTTCTGTATCCTAAAAACAGAACCTTAATGTCATGTGCATGCCCTGTAGTGTTCATTAGCAGTTTTTAGGCAGAAATAAATGTCATAAAATATTATTTCTGGTGCTGAATCTAAGCAAACCACAAAACCACTGTCTGAAATGAAGAGTTCTCTCAGAATCAGGAAATATAAGCAAAGTAGTCTTGGAGGAAATTTTAGGTTGTTTAGTGCATATGTCTCGTCTCTGTAAACACCCTCTCAGTCATATGCTCTGTTTCGCTTCCTACAGCTTGTATGGATGAACCCCGTTGATGGAGCCCACAGTATAGCCTGGGACACCACCATGTGTGTGAGCAGTTCAGCCGGCGCTGAGGTCAGACGGCTGATGAACCGGGCGTTTAAGGGACCCCTGGTGCATAGTCAGCAGCAGCAGCTGCTGGGAGAGCTGGAGAAAGACCCCAGGATGGTGTACCATATAGGGCTCACCCCCGCCAAGGTAACAGCTCTCTATATATAGAAAGCCTAAATAGTCACAGTGGTTTTAAATGGTGTTTTATTGCTCATCCCTGGATGATGAGGTCTCGTTTTTCAATTCAACTGCTCCCCATTTTTTTTTTCTCTGACAATAATTGTAATCAGTTACTGTGGTGCAAAGGTTTTGGTTAGAAACACACTGGTCGCTGAACATATATACCAGGTTTTATTTTTTAAATCTTGAATTAGGTAAAAGGAAAAATAAACATAGCAATTTGTTTGATACAGGCATACATGTTGTGATGATTCCTGCAAAATGACCAAGCCCAGTAGTGACAATATAACTATCATTCAGTGAGATTGCTTTGTGCCTGTTCTCTCCCCTTATAGTTAAACCCATTTTTGTCTTTCAGCTACCAGACCTTGTGGAGAACAATCCTCTGGTAGCCATTGAAGTTCTGCTCAAATTGATGCAGTCCAATCAAATAACAGAGTAAGTCAATCATCTTATGATGGCAAATAAGCATTTGTTCTGTTCTTTCTATGTTATTATTCCTGGTATATGTGGGAAGGTATGCCAGCAACCTGTTGATGGTCATGGGTTTCCCCCGGGCTCTGCTCGCTTTAACCCCACCATAATGGTGGCCGCCGTTGTATAAGTGAAAGAGAACAGTGTAAAACAACAATGAAATAAATAAATATGTTATTATTTTTTTCTTTCGCAGAATAAGAAAGAAGTGCTTAGTAATACTGTTAATTTTACATGACAAACTTCGACAGTGAGCAGGCAGTGTAAAGTTTTCCTGTCATTCTTTTTGTGTGCAGTTTAGTTGTCGTTGACCACCGTTTTGAAGGAGAGGCTCAAATGTTACACCACTCAAATACCCAGCCCTGTTCAATCATTCTCATGCTTTTTTAATTCTTTTGCAGATACTTTTCAGTGTTGGTTAACATGGAGATGTCTTTACATTCTATGGAGGTGGTGAACAGACTGACAACAGTGGGTCTTCACCTCTTGCTTATTCAGATACAAACATACATACATAAAGTTACCATACCTTCTCTATAATTTCTGGCACTTTTTTTGGTTACTATAATATTACGTGATGCATTACAAGGTCAGTTGTAGTTCAGCATGAGAAATGGGTCAACTTTCTCCACCAAGCTTTTGTCTTTGTCTCTTTTTATGGAATACTGAAGTGAGTGTGAATTCTGTTGCAGGCTGTGGACTTACCTTCAGAGTTCATTCACCTCTACATCTCTAATTGCATTTCCACCTGTGAGACAATCAAGGACAGATACATGCAGAACAGACTGGTGCGCCTTGTCTGTGTCTTCTTACAATCATTAATCAGGAACAAAATTATAAATGTCACGGTATGTTATGTAGTATAAATGTGTCTTAGTATTTATCAAAGCCACATTTTTTTTTTGTAGTGCTTCTCTGACTCAGCGTCTTGTTTATCTGGAAGTGTTGTTTTACCATATGGATTGGCTAGATCTTCATTTGAAATCTAAGTGATCATTCCTCTTTGTTCGGTTTACGTGGAAACATTATACTATGGCCCTTTGCGAATACTTATGGGGGTATCTTGATTTGCACCTGCGCCTCAGTGGATATTGGATATGCTGTATGTATGTAAGATGTGATCTTGTTGGTTGACTCAGTATTAAGGACCTTTAAAATTTGGTACATGCTTCCCTTCCACTGTTATGATCTGATTAATTTTTAACAGTATTTTATGATGTTATCCATTTTCATTAGGTTTTATATGTAAGAAATTTTGTGTGGATATGAGTAACTCTGGGAGCAGGCAGTGCTAATATGTTGGGTGTGTCTCTCATCATTCTTCAGAACTATAAGGGAGAGATGGGAATTGTGCAACCAACAGGATGTGTTGGTAAAAATATGTCTAGGATTACAACTTATCGCTCATTTCCAGCTCACTGTTATGAAGTAAGGCGAGGTTTTGGTAGTGTGAGGGGAAAAAATGGCATTGGTAATTTTTTTGTCTTAATGTCAGCTGCCCATTCACATTTGGTTGCAATTGAAGTAAATCAAGCTCATGCCGGCTTACTGTCCGAAATTACATGGGTAGGTCTGCCAGTAGCTGAGGGTTTCCCTGGCCTCTGTCCTGTTTCCTCCCACCATGGTCCTGGTTGCCATAAGTGAAAGGTTCTTGAGTGCATCATAATACTCCAATCAATAACTCTAGTAAATAAGTAAACTGATGCACTTGCTGAGGTGCCAGGTTTCCCTTAACACTTGTTATTGTGTTAAAATAATTGATATTTCTGTTTCTCTTTCAGGATATATTTATTGAAGTACAAGCGTTCTGTATCGAGTTCAGTCGGATCCGAGAAGCCGCCGGACTCTTCAGGTTGTTGAAATCTCTGGATAATGCTGAGCAGCAGCCTGGCCAGCCTCCACAGCCAGGGGTCAAGGGATGACCTTTGACACGTTAACTTTGACCCTTGAACTTTGTGATTGAAGAGTTGCCAGTGACTTCACACATTGCTTGTCTCAACATCGGCCCAAGCTTCCAATGTGTGTACTGGAAAGAGAGGAATTATGGCTCCACAAAATGAGAAAATCTGCGACTTAGTGGAGTAGGAAATGGAACAGTCCTCATTCTGGAATCATAAATTTGTTCATTGATGTTGTTTACGTTTGCTTCATTGCAGGTACTTATTGGTACATCGTTAAACTGCACGCATGGACATAGTTGGAGAAAAGGATATGTCTCTCCTTCATGAATTGTGGATGATGAACAACTGGACAGGGCACCACAGTTTATATCTGCAAAATGGGTTATTAGTCAAATAAATGTGGCGAGTGGAACAACACTGTCTGTGTCAAACACACTTTTTGGTTGGTCAAAACACTTGTCTGCTCAAGTGACATGGTAGTGACTAAAAACTGGTAAATCAATCTTTCACTCATCACAATTCCTTCGTAAAATGGAAGAAATACATACAGTAGATCATTGTTTAGGGAGAATGATGTTATCGAGTTACATATTCTGGAATATGTAACAGTGTAACAGTCTGTTACACATATGCTGGAATATGTAACAGTGTAACAGTTTGTTACACAAACAATTATAAAAATATGTCTGTAGGGTGCTATAAGTTTACAGAAACTAGGCATTTTATTGTGAAGGCAGAGTATTTCATGACAATATATGCAGGTCATTTCGTGAGAATGGCCGTCACTGGTCAGCTAAAGGACTGTTCTCTCTGTAGTCTCTGATGACTGGACTCACAGGTTCAAATCAAGGTCTTGTCTGTTCAGATTCATCTGTGTCTGGAGGATGGTCAGGTATCAGATAAACGGGTGGTGGTGCTTTACCCCGGGCACTTTGGCTTTTTCTTCACTCATAAACCCAGCCCTTGTTGTATAAGTGAAAAACTCTTGTATAAAGTTGCTTGTGTATGTTTTGCTCCACTTCCATGGTTTGAATTCTTTAAGGCAGTTTACCTCATTATCAAATATCCACCTAATTATTTCTCTGACATTATGATCAAAAATCTCAATAAAGTTTCAGTTGATAACCTGAAGTCTTGCCCATGGCTCAGAGCCGTCATGAAGTATAGACTATCTATTCAAGGGCAACGCTTTTATACATGTATGATATAAAAGCTGTGTATGCACAAAGATGTTACAGTCGACATGCCGTATTCACGACATAGGGAAATCCCCATCAGTGTGATCTACCAGTGCACACACGTCTTAACGCAATACTCCCCTCTGAATAGATGAATACAACCTGTTGACCTGTTGGGGTATGATTTCCCCATGTTAAAGCATGTGATGATTGTGCGCATGGTGTTACTCTGTTCTGAAGTCTGATTCAGTTGGTCTGGTGATTTTTCTTGTCGTTAGTACAATTAATGCAACATTTCCACCAATCTTGGGTCAGGAGTATGACAGCCCAATGCTCATGTGTGGTGACAGTGGTGAAACAGGTCAATAAACCAATGTTTTACCTAGCTGTTTGTGTTCATAGTTTGCTTTCATTTTGAGCTCAGTAGCCAGAGCGCCTGTTGGCCAACATATAACTAACTAAATGACCTAAAATTTCATTCATGACCAAGCAGCTCCATTTTCCTGATTCTGGAAGGTCTGTCGATTGTACGAAGGTGTTTTGAGGGTTGTTTCCAAGGTAAGATGATATTGTACTGGAAAAATGTAATTTTCAGCACCAATTACTACATTTTATGACATTGACCTGCCTCTAAAAATGCAATTTCTTGGACAAAATCTTAGGTTATTTACAGTAATTGTGGCATGGGGGCAGGCCATGGCCAAGTGGTGAGAAGCTTGACTTTCAATTGCTAGGGAAAACAAAGTGCAGGTTCATGCTGACTTAGGACTGGGTATCTCTGGATTCCCATGCTGTCGAAGTTCACGTGGCATTGGTGAAAATAAGAACACTAATGTTGGTAAAAGACAAGTTACTTTCCATCAGTATCGCATGAATGTCTGTGTGTTAAACGTGGGAAAGTTTGTCAGTAACTTGCCAAAGGTTAGTGGTTTACGCCAGAAAACTCCAGATTCCACTCTGCCCATGAGGCTCTACTGGCATTTTGAAATGAAACCTGTTACAAAATGATATGACTCCAGTAAGACTAAACATGTTGAAAGTGACTATAAGTCAAGCAATCAAACAACCAATCTTTCGTTTCAGACAAAGCACTTTTACATCCTAGCCTATGACTTCATTATATGTTAACATACATAAGCACTCAAGTATGCAGGGAATGTCTATTAATGTATGGTATTTCTGGTCTGGTTCAATCCATTTTGGTTGTCTCCTGTTGACCCATCAGCTCTCAATTATTATTCTTTTTGTATCACTTTTTTTTTTTTGGACAAGGCGTTTTTTATTTATCCTTCATAAGGTATGCCTTCCCTTCATAAGGTGCAACAATGTCTTAAGGTAACATATGTAACTTATTTAAGGATACTAGAAACCCTGATGAGCAAAATTTCACATTTTGCCTTGTGTAGCCCAGAATAGTGATCAAATATGGCCATATATATATATTCTGAAAGCTAAACAAGTGCTTATTTCCAAAAAGCTTTTAAAATTTACCTAATTGTAATATTCATCAAAAGAAAGAGAAATTTTGAAAAAAATCAGCACTGTTTTTCAAAATGTTATTTTTTGGCCAATTTTCACATTTTTCTTACACAAGTGGATAATTTACTTTGTAAACTAAGAACGGTACCTCAGATTTTTAATATTCATCTTTGATTGTTCTGTGATCATTCAAATTTAAAACTTTCAAAAATTCAAATTTTTGAAATTTTGATGCTCTTTTACCAATATCCTTAAAAGCTGAAAAGAAATTTAAAATTTCTGTGACTATTTTTTTTTGCTTAAGTTTTTAGCTATACATGTGACAAGTTTCATATCATTATGATAAAAAATTAGTGAGAAATGAAAGTATTTCACCACAGAACCGTCTCAAAAGTGGAAAGGGAGAAAAAGACCAAAATGTTTGGAGGAGCAGTTTGTGTGATAAAATTAATTCTAGTCAAGAATTGTTCTGCCTGCAGATAAAATGTGAACATATCAACATATTTATGCTAAATTTTAAAACTTATCATGGTCCATGAAAGAGTAAATTGGTGTTTTATCTTGACATTTCTGAGCAAAACCTGCTAGAATGTCTTGATAAACCCCTCCCCCAATGGCACCCCGGTGGGGTGATTAAGGCTGTTATTTTAATAGATCTACCTGCTTGAGTAGTCTGCACAAGCAGCCATGCACATCTTACAGCAGGGGGCAATACACATTTCTGAGACATGTCTATTCACAGCAGGTAACCTTCCCACTTCAGTGAGCTACTCCCTCTAATAAGAGGGAACTAAGAAAACACATCTGTCTTGATTCACAATATGTTATACCTTTTGCCAAATTTAATGTACTTACAATTCGAATTTGGTTTTCATCTCTAATGAGAGGAAAGATAAGAAAATGGAGAATAAAAATGATAAATAATAATAAAAAAAAAGACCAAATTTCATCCCCAATGGGATCTAGTATCCTTAATGACCTGTCATTTTAATAGCCCCCCCCCCCCAAAATATTCAAGCACATGATAGACTTTTAAAAAGAACTAGGCTCCAAAAATCATTTACATACATTTTTTGCATAGAAATATGTTTATATATAACAAATGTATTTTTGTCAATTAATTTCTTGTCCATATAAATATATTATATTAGTATTATGCAAAAAGATTTATGTTGATATTTATACAAACAGGGAAATTTATAACAAATATAATAAAAGCATACCAGCAAAATACAAAATATAATTAATGTATTCACATTTACATAAAAAGTATGTTCTCATAACCCTTTTCAAAATACTTAGGCAATTATTTGTAATATATTTTTGATAAATAATTATAATAAATTAGGAAAATTATAATAAATTATTTAGAATGATTAAGTAGAAACTTACCCCCCAAAAATATACTGATTATTAAGGATTGTAGAACGAGGGGTGAAATTTGGTCAAATTTTTTTCATTTCACATTCTTATTCTCCATTCTTCTATATTTTCTCTCAATTAAAGATGAAAACCAACTTGAATTTGTAAATACTTTAAATTTCATAAAAAGTATAACATGTTGTGAACCAAGCCAGATGTGTTACCTTAGTTTCACTGAAGGGGGTTACGTGCTGTGAATGGATGCACCTCTGGTAAATGTATATTATCTCCTGCTATAAACCTTGCATGGCTGCTTGTGTAGACTACTGAAACAGAACTGTTAATGAAAACAACAGCCTTAATCACTCCACATGTCATTGGGGTGTCATTGGGGGAGGGATTTATAAACACATTCTAGCAGGTGCTGCTGAGAAATGTCAAGATAAAACACTAATTTACGATTTCTCAGAGCATGATAAGTTTTTAAATTTAACATTAGTAGGTCGATATGTTCACATTTTAACTCGATGCAGGACAATTCTTGATTAGAATTAACTGACAAATGAATTAATGATGAATTTTGTCACTCATAATGCTCCTCCAGACATTTTAGTCTTTTTCTCCCTTGCTATTTTTGAGACAGTTGGGTGGGAAAATATTTTTATTTCTCCCTTATTTTTCAACATAAAGCTATGAAACTTGGCACAGATGTAGCTAAATACTTAAGCCATAAAACAGTTCCACAAATTTTGGATATTGTTTCTATTTTAAAGATACAAATATAAGAATGTCAAAGTTTCGAAATTTTTAAATATGTTTTAAAATTTTAACTTTTAATGATGACTGAGAAAAATCTAAGATAATAATAAAGTGGGAAAGTTTTTTAGTTTGAAAATATATTTAGAACATATACACATATGGCCATATTTGATAAATATTTTTGGGTACAGGAGGCTTAGTTCTGCTTTCAAGGGTTCTAGTATCCTTAATACATTTCCAGAGATGTAAAGAATTTATTCTCAGAAATGAATTTGGAAATATCTTTGACGCAATTTATCTATAATATACATCTATTTAATGGGACTGATGATTTTTAAATTAGTCATGACCTAAGATTTATGTTATTAAAATCTATTTTGCCCATAGTTGAATAAGTACACGGTTTTTTGTCGCCAAAATATCTGCAAAATTGACTTTTTGACAAATTTTTTCATTGAGTTTTCAGAAAATAAATTGAGTGTTTAATACATTGACTAATGAAAAAATATCAAGTTTTCTGGTTTTTTCAAATTCAGTTTGTAATAAGAAATTGGCTAGACACTCCCCCTAAAGTAATTTTTTTTTCCTTTTTAAATATTGGCCCTGTATATAGGTCTACCAAAGATAATCACAAATTTAATACAAGTTAAGGGTACATTTTGGTTTTTTTTTGAGTTTACCTCTCTAGACCCCATAGATGTACAGTTTTGACCAGTTTACTGCCAATAATGACCCCATGTACCCTATATTGACCCCTCTCCTGTGTACGAGTCGCCGCACAAACTGTACATAGTCGATCATCTTTTGACTACTACCGTTTTCTGTTTCAAAGACACGAGTGTTCGTTTTCCATTGTTATAGATTTATTCTAAATTCCGTTTAATGCCAAAATCTACGAATAATAATCTTGCTAAATAAAATTATACCGTCTTGAGGAAGAAGAATGTTGGTGAAAAGGGGCTTGCCCTGACGTGACGTCAGACCACGTGACCCATCCTTTGCCGCTTTGGACAGGAATGGCGAACCCCAAACGGGAGACTCACACGGGGACCAATTATGTCGCGAAAAGGGGGACAAAATAAAGGAAAAGATGGCGGCGCCCTATTGGCCCCACATGGGGGAAGTGTCAGCGAGAGAGGAGACAACGAATTAGGTTTAGAAGAAATCACACAGCAAGAAAACGAAGGACTTATCGTCGTAGGAGCGGGTACCAGACAAAATGGCGATGGCGGAGGTAGCCCTGTTGTTGTCACAACATCCGGTGACGCTGGCAGACCACTGGTTCTGCAAGCTCAAATCGTTCACGGAACGACCAGTTCCCTCATCAGCTTGGACACTAACGTTGTGGAGGCCAGCCCCGAATGGCTGAAGAAAAACCTAGAAAATGTAGGTTTCCACTTGACCTCAGATCAAGATGAGTTGGACAGGCATCTGTCGTCGAAATCGAAAGGCATTGGGGATTTCTTTGTGGTTGCCGATAGCGGTGTGGGAGAGGTGGAGGGCCTGGGAAATGGAGTGGAAACTGGGGCCAACTCAGTCAATATGGAAGAGGATGGAGAATGTGTGACAGGGGATTTAGGGCAAGTCTCCATCGGGCTAGATTCTCAGCTGTCCAAGCCAGAGGAACATCTCACTCAAAGCGATTTGTCACTGACTACCTCGATAACGGATGGCTTGACCAGCACCATGTCAGGGGCAGCTAACTCTTCCTTGGTAACAGACTCATCACTTGTCACTGACATAAGTAATCCCAAAACTCTGCCAGACAAAAAGCTGTTTAATTCTGACTCTGATTCAAGTGATGAGGGGGATTTGGGCCTTTTAGAATTCCATGACTTGCAGCAGTCGAATAAAAACAATACCTTGCTCACACCACATGAGTTAGAAAATATGCCGGACGAATGTTTAGATTTGGAAGAAAGTCTGGAACCTTCTGTGGATGACATTGTGAAAAAAATGTGGTCAAGTAGTAATAACATTTCAGATCTTACCGGTTCAACAGGTGTTTCATTACTAACGGAGAATGGGAAAATAAGCAATGCAGAGCTTAATGCTACAAGTTGTAGTTCACCAACTAGTGAAACTATGGTGACACAGCAGCCTGCAGTAACTCCCGTTTCTGTGAGCGGCGTGACTGCTTTGAGTACTGCCCCTGTTATCACATACAATTCTACTCCAAGCGTCGTACTGCCGGGACCAGTGCTTTCGGTGTCTCAGGCTGGAGCTAGTAAAGTCAATACTGGACTAACAAACTCAACAAGTTCGCTTCCAGCAAATTGTACTCTAGCAACCATATATATCTCCACTGACAAGGGAGCGAACTCCACACAGATCCGTGTAAATACAGGCAGTGGTCAGCAGTTGTACCAGCTGAACACTGCCTCCTTGACCGGAGCACCACCCATGGCTACTGTGGTGCAGAATCCGGTGCCACAACCTGTGACAGCACCATCTAGTCAACCACAAGGAGATACTGGTACACCACCTGCAGAATGCTTAACTGGTACATAAGCCTATATTATGTTTATTATCATTGTACTTTGTATTGGGTTAATGGTTCAGTCCCAGACATTTGCCTCCACTGTTTTGGGGCCATTGGTGGCAGTGGGTACTGTAAATGACCTAAAATTTCGTCCAAAAAAGTGCATCTTGAGAGGGAAATAAATGTCATAGACTATTATTTCTGGTTATGAAGCTCACACTTTTCTTGTGAGATATCATCCAACCTTCCAAACAAACCTCTAACTTTCTAAAATCAACAGAACTCTCAGAATCAGGAAAAAATAAGCAATCTAGGTATGAACGAAATTTGCAGTCATTTAAGGTAGTTCTGGCTGAAGTTTTGTTCAGTGTCACTGGGCATCATCCAGTGTGGCATACTGGTATATATGTGGGTGGAAAGTGCTTACTACTCATGTGGGAAACTATAGAGTCAGTTGATATTAGAGGGTGACTCGTTACTCACAATCCCGTCTCATCCCATATACTGTCTGACAGTTGTTGGAAAAATTAGATATTCTTGGGTATGAGAAAAGAAATTGTAATAGAATACAATTAATCAATGTAAATAACTTAAAGTAATGCTTTGTTGGCATGGCATGATAAGTGCTGACATTCCCTTGGTTAAATTCCATGAAATGGGATTCAGTACCTGTATTTCATTTGCATTTTAGGCTGTATAAGGAATCAAGGAAACCTCTAGTAGGGTTTTTCTTGCCCTAATAGCCAGTAAGTTTAAAGAATAGCTAAGAGTTGTCATAACTTGAGCTTGATGTGGTATCCACGGCAATGCATGGTCCGGACATGAATAAATCAACATGGTAAATCTGCACAACCCATGCGACATGGATTACTTTGCTGTTGGATAAACTTTGCTCGTGGCTATGTTAAAGCATTTTAACCCTGGGCAATCACACACAATTCAGCCCATTTATTGCGAATCTTTGTGACATTTGAGACTACATGGCTCTAGCACAGTTTCAAGTGGAAACTCTGTGGAAAAAAAAAAAAAAAAAAATTAGAACTGGGCTGAATATTGGGCTGTCACTAAATTCTGTAATATTAAAACTTAGGTATGAATGTCCATGTGCTATGCCCCACAATAAACAGCTACCTGACTTATTATGTGATCAGAATGTATTGATTTTTTTAGTTTCTCAATGTAAAATTCAATCATGACCAGCACAGATTGCTGCAGAGTGAAACTAAAAGACATTTCAGCAGTTAAAATGGTTTGGTTATGAGAAAATAATACATGTAACTGGAAACATATACTAACTACATGTAGCATGTCAAGAGGTCTGATTATCTGTTTGGTTGACAGGTTATTTATTACTACCTGTGGGACAGTCCGACACCAATGGGATTTTGATGTCTGTGCCCTTGGGGAGTGTGACGCAAGCAAATGAAGAACAGGCTCTGGTGAGGAGACTTTGTTTACAGTGGGATGCTCTGCTGTGTCTTTTAGTGGAGACATCCATTTTTGTTGATAAAATATACGTGCTGAGGAGGTTAGACATTTTGACAGATTTGTACAGTGATATTTGTGGGAGTAATGAAAAAGTAAGAAGGTTGCACTTGAGTATTAAATCTCACAACTATTTGTGTCCCAGTCTCACAGATACTTGTGTTTGTCTTTATTTGTGTGTGATTTTTAAATTATCTCACTGCAATATTTTTTAATCAGGTGTGTACATGGATATTTAAGTTTACATGAAATTTGATCATAGAACAGTGAAGGGAACAACCTTGTAAAAATGAACTTATGGTGAGTGAAAAGACCATTAAGAACTTTATCTGGAAATACCTTCACTGATATTTTTTATTTAGATTTTTTTTACCGAAATAAACACAGTCAAATGTTTTGATTGTATGGCGGGCTTTATGGACCATATTGATATTGTGGTTACCAGTGACGTGACACAACTTTGTGTACATCTTTTAATAATCAGTTCTGTATAAAAGCCTTGTGGAGAGTACTCTTGCATTGTTTGCCCGTGTATGAAAACGCTAATATGACATTAAATTTTTGCTTTAGCGCCTTAGAAAAGTTGACATGACATCACTGGTGAACCACATCATCATTATGGTCCATAAAGCCCGCCATACAAAGTGTATCTTGTCTCATAGAGGCTTGTGGTCTTGACCGCCATGAGACAATTCATGCTAGTGAGGCTTCTCGCCTGAACATCCAAAAAATATTTTGAAAGGCTCGCCTGTTTAGGTAGACAGTTATTTAAAATCTGTTATCAGTCTTGCTTAGACGTGATTTGATCATTCATATATTTACAATACAGTCCTCCTTTTATTCCATGTCCATACCTACAAATATGCAGACATGTTAGTGAATATTCTTGTTTTCTTCTGTTTGTAGGAGCCGTCCGAGATTGTGCCAGGTCAGGCTTATGACAGTAGTAAGAAGATCTGGCAATGTCCAGAAGATGGCTGTGGCAAGGCTTTCAAGAAACAGTCCAAGCTGAGAATACATCTGATGAGACACACTGGGGAAAGGCCTTTCAAGGTGTGTATACTACAGTTGTTCAGAAGAGATATTTAAGCATGTAGGAATTTTTGACTTACATGCCTTTGGTCAGGTAACAGTAGTAATAACCTAATTCTTCAACCTTTTCGACCAGCGGTGAAAGCAATATTTCAGTATTTTCTTGGAGAACTGTAGGGTCTAGAGAAATAATTGTCATAGTTTTATGAAGCTTACACCTATGGTGACACAAATAAATCATTTTTGGCTTTACTTTTGCAATAACTGTATGCACAAATTACCCTTTAAGAATTGCTTAAATGATTCAAAAGGTTGAATACTTAAAGTAACTATGTCACTTGACATTTCTTGGATTTATGTTTACATTCTTAACCATTATCATTTTCATTTTTCAGTGTGCCCGACCTGGCTGTGGTTGGGCGTTTACGACCGCTTATAAACTACGACGGCATGAGGAATCTCATGAAGGACGGAAGGACTATGTGGTGAGGCACTTTGCTCTGTTTTGGTTATTGTCGGTGTAAAGAAAACATTAGATGTCCATGTATGAGATGACGACGTGGATATCACATGAGGAATTTTTTGAATGTGAAGGATGGTATCTTGATGTGTTTTCATTTTCTCAGCTTGTTAAAATCCAAGCATATTTCATCGGTGACTTTAAATATTATTTTGCTTTCTGCCTGTGATATTGTCATGATCTTTCTTTTGTTGTCCTTTTCAGTGTGATATAGATGGATGCATGCGCAAATTCACAACAATCTACAACCTAAACTCTCATCGGCGTTTACATGAACGTCCTTGTAATGAACTGTGTCCTGAGCCAGGATGTGGTCAGCGCTTCCACACAAAACGAAAACTTGACCTGCACATGAAAAATCACGTGGGAGCAGAGAAAAATTACAAGTATGTATGATTGATCTGTGTAATTTTTTTTTTGTTTTTTAAATTGTAATGATAATTTGCATACAGGTAGTTTATATATAGTTAATTATTTTCCTTGATGCTCAGCTGGGCACAACCATTACTGAAATGACAAAAGTTTTGAGGGCTTGTCATCCCTTGGCTCTTTTTTGTAAGATCTGGAATCATTATGTATTTATCCAAGTAATTTAATCACTGAGTGATATGGCTGATCATTAGGGCTGTCTCCCCTTTATTCCCCCCTCAACAAAGAGCTGAAAGAGATAGGTAATAGTGAGTTAAAAGGTGGAGTGTAAGGATTCCTTCAATCTTGTTAACCCTTTTGTTTTGATTATCCAGGTGCCCAGTGATCGGGTGTAACAAGGTGTTTTTCTCACCCAACTGTATGGGTTCCCACGCCCGAGTTCACCAGCAGGAGAGGGAAGACCTGACCTGTAAGTTCGAAGGATGCGGGAAGACTTTTGAGAAACTGTGTCGGCTTAAGCAGCACATGAGATCCCACACTGGCGAGAAACCCTACCTGTGTACCTATGAGGTATGTCTAGAGTCAGTTTACCTGCTGTTATTTATTTACTTATTTGATTGGTGTTTGCCATACTCAAGAATATTTCATTTGAAGGACGGCCAGCATTATGATGGGAGGAAACTGGGCAGAGCCCGAGGGAAACCCACGATCATCTGCAGGTTTGCTGGCAGGCCTTCCCACATATGACTGGAGAGGAAGCTAGCATGAGCTGGACTCACAGCAATCACATTGATGAGAGGCATCTGGATCATTATGCTGCACTAGCACGCTAATCCCCTCGGCCATGGAGCCCATCTCACCCCATAATAATGGTTTTGCTGTGATAATTATCATCTGGAATCAACTTTATGGAGTATCCAAGTCAGTTGTGATAATTGGTTTTCTTGCCAGGGGTGTGGCTGGGCATTTACCACAGCGAGCAAGTTAACTCGGCACATGAACAAACATACTGGAGAACGGAGATGGGAGTGTCCAATAGAGGGTTGTGGCAAGGCATTCATGAGGGCGGAGCATCTCAAAGGTCACGTGGTCACGCATAGTGGTGCTCGACCATTTCTCTGCCCAGTGGAAGGTGAGAAATCCATAACCTATTCGCATAGACAATTGGCACGGGACATGGCAGGCGTTTGGGTTATTTAACACAGAGTGTAATGCTGATTTCCTGTAGAATCATACCTATCTAATATGGCAGCCAGTCAACCTGTTATTTGTACTTCCTTGTCTTGCAAGTATTTCTTCCACACATCTGAAAAATTTTCTTTTAGCATGAATTGTTTATATGATCTGCTTTGAAAAAACTTTTGATATATTTCACAGATACCATGACACAGGTGAAGTAGTACTTAAAGATGAATATTTGCCTTGTAAAGCTGTGGAGGATCAATGAATTACAATGAAAGCATAATATGACATGGTACATTGGGCTATAATTATTTTGCAGCACAAGTATCAAATGACATACCATTTTAGGAAACTGTAGCTGTAGTCATCAGACGTTATGGATTCATATCGAGGGGTTAGGAAAGTTAAAGTTGTGTGCTGCTTTTGTTTCAGGGTGCAACTCAAGATTTACAGCGAAGAGTAGTTTATATGTTCATTTGAAAAAACACGACCATTCTGGGGAGAAAATTATCTACTTCTGTCCAATGGAAGGCTGTGAAAAAAAATATGCTACCAAATCCTGCTTGAGGAACCATATCACAAAGCATTATTCTTCCTCTGTGTCAGGTAGGGCGAATTGGGAATGAGTTCTTTTGTTTTTGGGGACATTCTGTAATTACATTGTATGATTAGCAACTCGCGTTATGTGAACTGGGTTCAGTATGGAAGTAGGGAAGATATATTGTATTTTATGCAGTGATGCATCTGCTTTAAATGGCAGAATGCTTGGTATCAGTATGTTCAAAAAATTCTTGTATTTGGCAACAAGTGGTTATCATGCCAGATAATTTCTAAATGTTTTTGAGTCTGGTTTGGTAGTGTTTCAAATTGTATGAAGCTTTTTAGAGTCTTTTTAGGGTTAAAAATGGATATTAGTACAGGTATTTTGATGAAATTTTTTGTCAGGAAATGAACACGATATTATCATTTGTGTTGCAGTATCTGATCATGCTCACTTTGACCTTGTCCCCTTGTTGGCTGGTGATGACTTGCCCGAGGGA
Organism: Acanthopleura granulata; assembly: GCA_016165875.1. Lineage (NCBI taxonomy): Eukaryota > Metazoa > Mollusca > Polyplacophora > Chitonida > Chitonidae > Acanthopleura > Acanthopleura granulata. The sequence continues at coordinate 31,277,164 of JABBOT010000001.1, read as the reverse complement.
TCGTTAGATAACTTCCCCACTCCACAGAGTGACACAGTCACAACTCCTGTATCAGGTAAGGTTTGGTACGACCAAGTTCCTAGATCAGTGCCTATGAACCTGCTCGTGCCGACAGCTCGTTTTTTTCTTGACCATTGTGTTGGATTTGAAGAAAATGTATGGATTGAATGACACATACAGTTTTTAATTATGTCCTGTATGTTCTAAGTTAAAACCAGTGGGTTCAGTGCCATGTCAGTTCACTGTTTGGATATTTCTCTGTGACTGTGATGAGTGATGGGAACGAATCACTCGGAGCAGCATTTATAACAAAAAATGACATTAGGAAATTTAGCAACAATTGTTTGTGTTTGCACCATCATTTCAGACCACATTCCAATGACCAATTAATTGATTGCCTCCAGGTTAGCCCTTGTTTACCAGGTGCTTTGATAGGATAGATACACTGATAAACCAGACTTCTGTCATTTTAGTTAAATATTCTTGTATGGGTTGTAAAATCACCAGTGACAGAAACAAAATCGTATCTTCTCTTCAGCTGTGAATATCAATACGTCCATACCCACATCTTTGTTAGGAACGTCAGACCCGGTGTTAATTAGCCCCAGTGATTACATAGCAACAGGTAAGTGTTTCTGATTCATCTCGTTTTCATTTGTGTTTGGTAGTGATTCCATTATCAGGGGTTTTTCTACCCAGTTTCTTTATAGAAACTCAATTAGAAGAAATCAGAAAACTCAATATTTTTATTCACCAATGTATATGAAATGTATCTAAAACTCATTTATTTTATCAAAACTCAGTACAGAATTTTTCTAAAACTCAGTTTTCTGATATTTCTGGTTGTGGTTACCACTACGAGAAGTGGCTAGAAAACCCCCTGCTTTATTCTCTTTAAATTCCTTAAATCTGAAATTGAAATCAGTGTTTTTGTATATGTTTTGAGTGGTAAAGTGTGTAAAAATTCATCAAAGGATGTCCTATTCAAGGAGTGATGGCCCCATATTCAACTTGCTAAATGGCCATTATCATTATTTAATATTGTTGATGAACTTTAATGGTGTGTACAGGGCTTCCTTTTGCCCTCAACAAAGACAATAAAATTAAATGGGCTAATATCTGATGGAAGTGGAAGTGAAATTTTAAGTGTGGATTGTATTGCATGCTACAAAAGATTTACTTTCAGATGAACTAGTTAGATGTAAAATTCCATGTGAAATCATAGTAATGTTCCCAAAAGAATCTCCTTTTGATCTGTTGCCTTGATTTTGCTTCCTAAATGATCATAGATTATGAATATAACCTGCCGTTTACTGGTGTGTTTACTTGAGGTTAAAACGACTTTACATAAGTAAAATAACGATTTTGTTTGACTGGTCAGGGGTAGACCAGCCTGTGATGACAGCCAGCTCCTTCCCCAATGACAGCCTCACACAACAGCTTAGCTCCAACATGGTCACACAGTTCATAGTCGCCAATGATCTCCAGTCTCCGGGCGTGTTTCCTGGTGCCCTGCTAGGGGTTCCTCCAGCCGCCATGATGGTGCCGGGCAGCCCTGTCACCATCTGTACAAACTGCGCCTCGCCTGCGTTGACCTGCACCTGTACTCAGAGTCCGGAAACCCCCACGGCACCCACTAACGTCAGCACCAACAACAACAATAATAAGCATAAAGCCAAAATATCCATAGGGAAAGGTTAGTACACTGGAATCTGGAAATGATGATAAATTTGTGGTATCTATTATCTTGCTAGTCCAATTATATATGTGGTAAATATACATTAATACAGAAATCCCAGAATGCACCAGAATTTCAAGGGGCATCATCAGAAGTTACAAGATGTTGCACTCTTTTCTGATCTGCGCATGTTTGATTCCAGATCGGTGGTGCCTTCGTGGCTCAGTCAGTTAGCGCGTTAGCGCAGCACATTGACCCAGAAGCCTCCCACCAATGCAGTCACTGTGTGTTCAAGTCCACCTCATGCTGGCTTCCTCTCCAGCTGTAAGTGGGAAGGTCTGCCAGCAACTTGCAGATGGTCGTGGGTTTTCCCCCAGGCTTTGCCAGGTTTCCTCCCACAATAGTGCTGGCTGCCGTCGTATAAGTGAAATATTCTTCAGTACGACATAAAACACCATTCATATAAATAAATAAGTAAATTCCAGATTGGTGGAATGGTTATTTAAAGCCAATCTGCCTCACCTCTTTCATTCAAAACCATGAAACTTGGTGAAGATACACACAGTAGTATGGCATCATGTGAATGACGTAAGTAATGTGTAAATACATGGTTACCCAGGTGCTGCCTCACGGGTGACACAGGAGAATAGCAGCGGATCGGCCAGGACCGATTACCTTAGTAACCACATGCTGAGTGACCGGGCCAAGAAACGACGCCTGATGCTGAAGGATAAAATCGACTTGCCCACTTTACCAGGTAAGTGTGCTGGCTTTCTCTTGGGACATATATGGGAAGGTCTGCCAGTTACCTGCTGGGATGACCGTGGATTTTCCAGGTTTCCTTCCGCCATAATGTTGGCCACCTTCATGTAAGAGAAATGTTCTCTAGTATGGCATAAAACGCTAATCACATAAATAAATAAATGTACCCCGCTTGTCTAGGTGTCCAAGTCTTCAGAGTGGCTTTTGGTGACACTTGTTAAGTTTGGCTAAATTTGCAAGATACAAAATTTGGAAGACTTGTAGGGTAATTTTCGCTGAAATTTTCAACTTTCTTTGGTCTCAAATATCTGGGAGTAGATTTGCAGCCTAGGTGACTTTAGTCCTAATTTCTGAGGTCAGAATTCTTGATTGGCTTGCTTACTTTGCTGAGAATATTTCCAAACTTGCTTGACCCATTTCAGTGACATTTCATGCATGAACTCATTTATTGACGACTTCCAGCATTATAATGTATGCAGGCTTTTGTACTTCAGGATGGCTGGAGTTGGTCATCTTTGCCCTCCATTTCTCATTTTTTATCACTTTGTCATTTCATTGCAGTTCCTACAAGCATGGTGGCAAACCGTAGCCTGGTCACCCTCACTGATAGTACAATGACCTCTTCAACGTCAACGTTTAGGACGTCTGAGGTCATGAACTCTCAGGGTATCACGTATAGAGACCCTGACACAGGGACCACATACGTACAGACCCAGTTATTACAGGTAAGATTCCTACCTTGATTGATTTCTTCAGATTTTAATTGTTCTTTGTTGTTTGATGTCCTTGGTTCAACTCCAAGGGCTACTGATCCTGTGTTGTGTGTTTTGTATTTTATATGAGCTGGTGTAAGTTTACTGGTTTAGGGATAAATTCTCTGCCCTCTGGTAACACAACAATATTGTTGGCATATAAAGGAATTAATTTTAAATAAAGTAGGGGGTAAAATGTCAATTGTACAAATAAATAAAGTTAAATTATTATTTACTCAAGGTTTATCATCACAGTTGTTATTACATTTCTGGCTTTTGTTAGTAACATTTCTAAAAGTTATGTCAGAGAAATGTTGATATACATAATGAACAGAATATTTCACTGCTGTTACTTCAGTAACCTTTTACCTCTCTGAGAGATCATCTAAGTGTTTACTGTAATTCTTCAACATTTCACACGTTTGCAAGATATTTATTCAAGCTGATTCTTGCGGCATTATTCTGTGCAGACTGATAAAAATAATGCTTTTTGTGAAGTTCTGAAATTGGCGAAAACAGACCAGTGTAATTTTGTCTCCAAAGTCAAGTGGAAAAGGGACGTAAATCACACTGAAAGTTGCTTGTAAATGTGTGAAAAAGAGAAAATTAAGGTACATGTCTGTGTTGTGCACTATACTCTGTATAATAATATTGTCATTGAAGGAGGTTATTATTATTACCTCTTGCTTTTCAGGATGACCCACCAAACCCAGAGCTGTACCCAGATGAAACTTCACTGACTTCAGAGCTAGCTACACTCCACGATTCTTCCAGCACAGATGTGACCTCGGAGTTCACAGGCACAACAATCAACCTCCAGGACTTGGAATGAGCTGCCAGCAAGAGTTATCTGCTCTTGGAGAGGACCATTGTGTTTCAGACCTGTTTAGATTACTGAAGATCTGCATATTAATGGGCAGTGTGTAATATTAAAACCTCTAAGAAAGAAGTTGATGTGACATGTGGATGGCTGTTTCTGTTAGTGATAGCTAAGGTATTGTAAAAAATGTTGAAGATTGTTGTTCACAATACCAAATACTTCTGGACAAATATAATAATCCAAGGCTAGAACTCTCAATGTTTATGAAAGTTCAAGTATTAAAATTCTTCAGGGTTGCCTGTAGTCTTGTGCATTATTAGTGTTAAGTTTCATGGTAGTTACTGTAGAGTGAAAGTGTTCCCTTAAGCTGAAAGCTAAAACTTTATTGTCATTTAAATGGGTATAGTGCAGAGGAACTGTGTCCATAAAGACTGGAATTCTTACTGCTTAGAATCAGCATTAACTGTCATTAATGAAAGTTAAGCTGATACTTGATGCTCATGTTTGTAGCAAGGCAGCTGTATAATGAGTCACTTGCCAGACTCTTGTTGAACATTGAATGCTTTGACAAATTGTATTTAGTTCTTCTGTCACTAGTATAAGTGAATTAGGGTGAACTAAGTCTACAGCCTGTTTCCATTTTGAAACTTTTTTTCGTCATTCATATCTTTTTGTCACAATTTTACCAACTACTGTAGTTGTCATATTAAAGTGTGAAATTGGTGCTGTTAAATTCTTCACATACTTGCATGTAATAATCTGTGGAACATTTGCTTGAGGTTGAGAGAGGGTTTGCAAAATGTCGTAGTCCCTGAGTAAGCTGCCATAAAATGCAAGCGTAAGGGATGTTAGACACGGATGACATGCTCCAATCATGGTCTGTTTGGACAAATTTTTCAGGTCACTTAAATGTTAATCTGTAAATTTATTTGTGAAAGTCTGTGATATTGCGTGTTTGTTTTGTGTATAGTGTTGTGTATTTTAATCTGCATGTTGTCTTTTCAAAATGCTGATGCTGAAAGCCAAATCAGTGTTCTCTATAAATACTGCTGTAAATCTGATTTTATTTCACACAGAGATTGCATAAAATGCTTAAAACCAAACACGTATCTTTGAGTGTCTATATTGTCTAGGGAAACTAACTGGTAAATTTTTGGCTGGTTTTGATGATGAACTATCAGCATTTTAAGACTCTTGAACTCATGGAAACAATTTGACTTGACCATGGTCATACGCTGTAGTTTCCCGGCTGAGGTCGTCAGCCAGTTAAGTTCACTTCTGAAATTGTTATTTTTTCTGTGGGATAGATGGCATGGCTGTTTTACAATCATCTTTGTATAGCAGCTGGAGAAGAAATGGGGCAAAAAAAAAACGAAAAACAGAAACAGAAAAAAAAATAAAACACCAACAACCCTCTGAGCTACAAGTTAAAATGTTGAAATGGGTACTGCATTAACTTTCAGGCAGTGAGCTGTTAATCCGATCTGGTTCTAAGTATGTTAGGGACTTACAGGTATCTTGTAGCTGTTCGTGATAAAGAATGACGTAGCCCCAGCTTCAGCTGAATGGTGTCCTACCTTGACTTAACTGTGTATTGCCTGTTCTTGAAGGCAAACCCCACCATTTGTAGGGCTTTATAACCAGTATTACAATGTTTTAAGTCAGGAAATCCTACAGTACACACGAAACACTTAGATAAGGATTTCACTAAATAAGAATAATGCTCAAGTGTGATATTCTTAAATGGCTTCAGATTATTGAGCTTTGGTCTGCCATGTGTGTCTATTTGGTAATGGTTGGTGTTAAAGAAATCTAATCAATCTCCATGTTGATCTTGTATTTGTTCACTTATGATTGACAGCTCTTGTTATGAATGATGAAATACACAGAATTTGTTATGAATCGGGTAAATGTTTACATCGTTGAATAATAAACTATTGCAGTTTATCATCCAGAAGGGTGTTTGTTTTTAATCATTGCTGGGTATTTACATTACAGTACCTCACAGCCTGACTTCAACCTGTTCATTAATAATCTCTAAACAAAGGTTAAAGATGGCTTTCTGTGTATGCTACAAAACAGTGTTTGTATTTTTTTTGTGACAAACATGTTAAAGCAGCTATAGTATCTGCATAAAGTCTTGGCCAACATTCAAAGAAGTCTCCAAGTGGATGGATTATGCTAGCTGACTTACAATAAAAGTGATTCGTCTGCTTAAACATAGTTGATTTATTAATTTGTTGTATGGGGGTTGTAATTGGGGAGATTTACATTGCTAGGCAGTGCAGTGCTAGGAATGTCAATATATACAAATATTTCACCCAGCTGACAAAAGTTTGGTTAATCATAAAAAATAATGCATGCTAATTGCCCGAGGTAGAAGCTGACTGCATTCCAGGCTGGAGAAGACATCCGAAGGCGTATTTATAGACTACACTTAGAGTAAGCCAGTGGTGAACAATAAAATCCCTGCAGGCCCTTGATATCAGCATGACATCAGATGTTATTTAAGAATTAGTGCAAAAACTGGTAAAATAAGCAAATTAAAACAAAAATACAGTATAATATATAAACACATTAAAAAAAAAAAAAAAAAATTAGATCTTGATGTTCGGATGGGGCGGATCAATACCCTGCATAGTAGTCCCCCTTTATATGGGCAGGGGGCGATAACTGGTTAACCGACTTGGCGACCCGAAACAGACGGGAAAGTTTGTTAGGAAAGGATGACGATGGAGAGCAGTGGTCGGAGAGAGTACCCGATGTACACCGTAGATGCATTTACCGCTGTGCCCTTCTGTGGTAACCCAGCAGCAGTTTGCCTGGTTACTAATGACCGTGTGGGTAATTTGTTGAGAATGGAAGAAGTTGGCAAGAAGGTCCGATTGTTGCAGTTGGCTCCTCAGAGCTTAGCCGTCTGTCCAGGCAGTCAGACACTGTAGGCTATTTTTAAAAACACTGTCACGATGAACGGTCGAGCTTTAAAACACGACCTAGAAAGACTAGTTAAAGTTTTTTCTGTTTTTCGGGTAAAGCTAATGAATGAGGCACAGACCTAGGATCACGTTGCATTTGAATCTAAACCTACACCAGTATAGATACAGTGTATCTGTAACGACTTTCTATACCGGCACTATTTCTATAGAAAGTCGTTATGGATGCACAGTATCTACATCATTACATGTGTATATATATATATATATACCAGTGTGTCACTTAGCTGACGTGAAGGTAGCCCTCACGGTTAACTCACTTTACTGTATGATAATCTGAAATAGAATCAACCAGTAGTCTAGTGCATTTTGTTGTCAAATTTTAGGCATAACCTGTAATAAGAAGTTCCATACTTTCTGTGTAATTTAAAAGACATATATAAAAACAATGGATGGACAAATATGAAATGATTTGGAACAGAGATTGACCTGGCATTGGGTTATAAACTGTACCTGTTTCAAAATAAACCTAATTTTCACCTGCAATAAAAACATCTAAAAGGAAAATATAAGCTTGGGTCAATGAATGGTAATCTGCAAAATAGGTATCTGATAAATACAATAAATAATTAATTCATCATATCGATAGAATTCAAAAACAGAACCGAATATAGAAGTTAATCCTTAAATAGAACTATTATTACAACTTCCTGTACCATTTGTGGTTATTCTATAAAAAAGTGCAAAAGTGACACACAAAAGCTAACAAGATTAGTAACAATTTAATTGTTGACAGTGCACTCTTTTGGGGATGGGGGGGGGGCTTGCAGCTACATAAACTAGTTTTAAGTGTGACTTAAATGTTCTATGCATTTGAAAAACCCCATGACATGCATTTTTTTCTTTTCTTCTTTACTGCAGAAAACTAACTTTCTGATTGCAGCTGTCATATATAAATTGTTTGAAGTCTGCAACACAAACTATTTGGATTTTTAGTAAATTTATCCTGATATTGTTTTAAAGATTTAAACATTGGTAGAATTTGTCTGTATCAGTTACAATTTACTCAACAGTGTTGACTTTGTAAAGGTCTACTTTTCAACAATATGATGTGTCAGCCAAAGTGAAAGAACTCAGTAGTAAATTTGTCAAAATGTCCGGCACTTTCATTTTCTCCATCCATAAAACTGATCAACATGGTATAAGCAAGAAATGTTTGAGTATGGCCTAAAAAAAATAATCAAATAAATAAATAAATAAATAAATCTGTTCCTCATTTCACAGAGGTTGACTGACACAGAAATGCAGAAAATAGCTGCTGAAGTTAGTCTGTCTGAAACGGCTTTTGTAGAGGCTGGTTCAGATGAAGAGTTCAGAACTGGTAAGAGTATTCAATTGTATGTCAGTGTGGGAGAGACTCAGCTAGGCAATCATGTTGAAAAGACTGCATTGCACAAGTCTCCGAATTATTCACTAAATGTGAGATTACGTGACAGTTGAAAATCTCAAGCATCAAGATTGATCCAGGGCATTGAGAAAGTGACATTAACAAAGAAATTAACAGAATGAGATTTATGAAGACTTAATTTTAAAGGAGAACTGTGCTACTTCAATTACTCAGAGTATTAAATGTACCAGTACATCATTAGTGAGGGAGCTACCCAAATAGTTTAAAAAAAATGTATTGAACCTAGTAATATTTGACTAAATTTGGGATTACATGAGAGATGCACCACCAAGCTGGGATTGAAATGAGACTAATAACAACTTTGATAGATTAATTTTTGTTTTTTCGATTTTTGCAGGCTCCCTATTCAGATTGAGATGGTTCACACCCACGACAGAGGTGCCCCTGTGTGGTCATGCCACCCTGGCATCTGCAGCTGTCTTATTCTTTGTTATCGGTAAATGTCTACATAGACAAATAAGACGTGATGGCGTCATTCCAAATAGGGAACATGTCATGGGTCTTGGTGATAGTGAACAAGCGTAAACATTCATAGGACCATTGAGGAGGTCTTTTCTTAGACCACTTAGCTCTAGTCAGTTTGGTGTAGACATTTTCTTCTTTTTTAACACTATACTTAAGAATTTTTCATTTATACAATGGCAGTCAGTTTCATTAGTGAAGAAGAGTAAATGTCAATGTAAACAACCAACCTTTGGCAAGTTACTGATGAACTTTCCCACATTTGACGTACACATATATGGATTTGGAGTGGATCATTTTATGTTGATAGGTTTCAGCATGTCTGACTCTAGAACTTATAAGTTCACATCATGCATTTGAACTCCAAATTAACATCATAAATGCGATTTATCTGGGATGATGATGTTTGAAGCAACATTAAAGTGATTGTTTGTCTGTCTTTTGTCACATTGGAATGAAACACTTGCGACAATAATTGTGTTTTTTTTTTTTCTTTTTTTTTTTTTGGGGGGGGTTTCTGGAGGAAACAGATCAGAAATCCTAGAGTTTGAGACCCACAGTGGAATCCTGTCTACTCAGCGTGAGGGTGAAGAAATCATGTTGGACTTTCCTCTCAATCCCAGTGAACCACAGGTATAGGTCTAGGACTGGGGGTGGTGGGGACATGATTGAACATGGTTTATGTAGAGAAGCAATTTATCATTTTGCATTTCTAGGTATACATTATTTTCCAAACCTTCCGATTTTAGTCAGGTGATGGATAGAGGACTTTAGCCAAGTGTTAATTTTTCATGAAAATGATGGAACAAGTTTTGCAAATGTGCGAGCTTTAATTATTTCTTCAACAAGTTTCAGCTTCAATGTAAAATGGTATGTAGCCGTGAAAGAGATTCTGTATACAATACAGCTGAAACCTGGAAATGAAGAAGAAGCAAATAGTTCATAAGTTCAAGGGCATTCATTTTTTTGGATTCAAATTTATTTCAGAGGAAAGAAGATTTCTTGGAACTTTTCAAGGTATGATTTAAGAAATGAAATCATATTATAAAAGCCACCAAAGGTGAAGACAAACAGTGATTGTATCTTTTACATCTGCATTTTATTTACTACTGTGTTAAAATATCTTCCAATAACATTGCAGTAGGGAGTGAGGGCTGGGGCACTTCTAATTTTGAAAGTTTATTATTTGTTTTGACTTCTGGAAGTAAAAATTATTGCTCTGCCTTTGAAGTAACTATACATAGACATATAAATGTAATGAGATTAAGAGCTAAAAATGTTAACTTTATGTTGCAGTATATTGTTGATGAAGAAAAGGTGCTGGCTGTTGAATATTCCTTAGCTACTAAGAAACTATTGCTACGGTTACATGATAATGTGTCAAGGTAAGATGTAAAAGAGTTATGTACATGTAAGAACGACCTTGTACGATTTGTTCTGACCTGCAAATAGACGTCTGAAGTCTGTTCAGACTGAAGTCAGGTTACAACAGCATACAAGGATTCAAAGGAAAACAATAATGCCCTGAGGTTGTGCCATTGAAGACAGTTAATAATGATGTGAAAATGTGAAATTATGGCTTCATAATGTGGCCTCATAATGGATCAACGTCTCAAATAGTGAGATGTTTTTTTGTGGATTTTAATCAATGACTGATTATCTTATCAGTATCTGTGTTTTCGTTGGTCATTGTTGTAGGGAATTTCTTGAGAATTTAAACATCAACACCCAACTACTGAAGAGATGTCAAATGACCACAGAGGTCAGGGGTTTGATCGTCACGGTGATAGGCTCCGCCCACAAAGAGATCAAAGCAGCTGGTGATCAGTGCCCGGTGAAGGTCCCTCAGTATGATTTTATTTCTCGGTACTTTGCTCCCTGGAATGGAATTCCGGAGGATCCTGTAACAGGTACTGTGTGCTGTCTTAGCTCTGGGATTACAAATCCCCATAGCCATTTCTGACTTAGTGTTTATTTTTTGATGCTAGAAAGTGGAATTGTGATGAAATTCATATTAATATGGCATTGATAAGTTGGTCGCATATATAATTCACAGGGCCTAAAAATATGCTCTAAAATCAGGCATGTATTTCAGATGAGATAAAGCCAGAAATGCTTTTGAGAAATTGGCCCCTGTCCTCTGTGCAAAATTCATTGCTGTGCTTAAATATAAATGACTTGAGTTTTTTCCAAACCAGTCATTTTCTGGGGATGAGTTCTCCATAGCGGACGCTGTGTGCAATGTGTTTATACCTTGGTGCCCCCAAATACAATGCTGGTAAATTACCTTGATGTTTTTGACATTTTTCAACAGGTTCAGCACACACAGTTTTGGCAAGTTACTGGTCAAAAGTATTGAATAAGACAGAGATGTGTGGTAAGTCATAATTATTGTAAGAGAAGATACTGGTTAAATTCCAAGTGAAAATAAGGAGTCTGCAGAGTATCAACCAAACTAACAGTTGTTTGTCCTGATAATCAAATAAAGAAGTTGAGACATGCAGTAAGGTCAACTTGAATCAAAACTGCCGTGTAAAAATAATGAAAACTCGATATATATCGTACATGCAGATAAGAAAGTAAAACATTATCCAGTGTTGCCAAAGCAGCAAGCACCTTCTATTTATTCTGACAACACCAGAGGTTTCAACGAAGTGTGTCGAGATACTAACTAACTGTTCTGTATCCAATGCTATGAAGATTTTGTAACGTTCATGTTTTGCAGCGCGCCAGTGTTCTCCGCGAGGTGGTGATTTGCGCATCAGGGTGTGTGGAGATCGGGTTGAGTTGAGTGGTCAGTCTGTCATCATGGTGTCAGGAAAGCTTACTATATGATGCAGATGTTATGGCCCGAATATGAAGACGATATTTTCATTTGCCATGTTTCATCTGTTGTGTGTGCTGTGGGTTTGTGTATGTCCTTCCATCATCTCTGTGCCAGGTGTTTACAGATCATAACTTCTCCAGGATGCCTAGTGTGTTACGAGATATCATCACATCAGCAGAGATTGTGAGTCTCTTATGTTACTGGAAGTTGTCCTCATGTCATCAATGTGTCGTGTTTCAATGGAGATCATCACATCTGATTAAAACGTCATCATGGAAAGTCATCTGTTACTAGAAATTACCTTGTTATCAGTGAACTTCATCCGTTAGGATATCATCACCTTTAATGGACATGATCAGCTTATCTGTCTCTCATTTGTTACTGGAGATCAACACATCACGGATAAGCCTCATCTGTTACCGGTGAACATCAAATGATTAATGAACCTCACCTGTTACTGGAGATCATCATTTTTACTGGACATTATCAGATTATCCGTCTCATTTGTTACCGGAGATCAGCACATCACCGCTGAGCCTCATCTGTTACCGGTGAACACCAAATCACTAGAGCTTGAATGATTATCCATAGGACTTCACTGAATGTTGAGTTTACACTGGATCAGCATGCCATGCATTATTCTGCCACATGATTTAATTATTTATTTATTTGATTGGTGTTTCACACTGTACCCAAGAATATTTCACTTATACAACGGCGGCCAGCAGTATGGTGGGAGGAAACTGGGCTGAGCCCAGTAGAAACCCATGACCATCCGCAGATTGCTCCTGCCCGATGAATAATGTCCCAACATACTCTGTAAACGAGAATAACATTTCTAATGTGATATGTCTGGCTGAGAAAAAAAAACAAAAACACAACAATAGCACACCTCAGTGGAGCAGGTCCTTCAAACCCAGCCCTAGCTGTCTTATGGGCCATCCCTCTACAACACTGTTGGAAAGGTTTGGATAATATTCTACAGTCACTGTTTAGGCTGCATTTGAACCTGTGACTGTATAAGTTAAACTGAATTTTGGTATGAATCAAGTAAACAAATGAAGAGAAATAATCATACATTTGGATCACCTATTAATAAAATAATTATCTGCATTTGTATTTTATAATAAAACTTTCATGCGATTCTCAGTGGCCAAACCTCAATGCTCCTTGGGGCCATCTTGACCATAAGCATATCAACAATATTCATAGGATTGTTAAAATCGTCTTTCATTCAATGAGGATCAGTTGTCTTCCACCAGTGTGGTGTACAAGTGTGTACATCACACGTGGGAATGTTCAGCATGAACTTGCCATAGGTCGAGTGGTTTTCCTGGGGCTATCCAGTTTCCTCCATTTACAAAACTGACAGCCTTTGTGTATAAGTGAAAAAAGTTTGAATTTGAAACAAATACCAACTATAATATCAATGGTCCAGCAGTCTAGACAGTGTGCTTCAGTTGACAGGACTAGTAAAGTCTTTGTCTGTCACTTCTAAGTTTCACTGTCATGTAAATGGTAGTTTTGTGGGGGTTTTTTTTATTTTTTTCACTTTCACTGCAGGCCTTGAAATGAAGGGTTTCACCTCACTAGCCAGATAGGGCTATAGGTTTTCAGATATTGACCAGACCTCCAAAATTCTATAGTTTTGTTAAACACTCTGAAGTAATGTACCGAGATGTGTATTTCACTATGAATGGTAAAATTCAAATACCAATGCAGAAATAGACAAAAAATCTCATCTGAAGCTACCAGGACTAGGATGCAGACTGAAACCTCTTTTCCACAAAGACAACAAACATTGTTTAGGAGATTTTTTATTCATATGCTTAAACAGCCGATAATAAAATGTAAAACATAAGGAGTTCACCCAACTGATAATTTTTACAGCAGTGTGCAAGAACACTTAGAACGTGCTGTTTGAATACCATGTCAGTTTGAAGTTCTGTGACAGCAGTACGGTTCCAGCTAGTTGTGATATGGACATTTACCCACAGCAGTAAAAACATGGTTAGGATACCAATGGCCTAAGATAAGCTGTTTGGTGATGTCATGAATCAGAGAGATTTATCAGAAAAAAAGAATAAATAAAAAAAAAAAAACTATTCTCCTTCATAATTATTGATGAAAAATGAAAGTTGAAGATGCCGTAATAACTTGATTACGATGATGAAACTGCTGCACCAGCATCATCACAAAGCCAGGGAAACCAGAAACTTCTTCATGCCTGCAATGTTAAATGGCTTGTCAACCTGAATGCAAGGTGTCACAGCGATGGGATGCGTTTATCACATGTCCTTCGCAGCCATCGCTGTATCAGTACAAATGAACAGGAGCTTACCGTATTGATGCTAATATTTTCACCAGTCACAGTGACAAAGCTGGTTTTCCAATACTCAGATAATGGCACAGCACTGCACAGGTTTTGTATCCTCTTTTTGGTTTAGTCCAATGTAATAAAAGCCCTCAATGTGGTGAAAACCCAATTTAGGCCTACATGTATGTCACAATCAGCTGTGTCATTTTTGCATTCAGCTACACGTACCTTGGTTGGTCAACACTTACACACATACACATGATAAGAAACCCAAATATTACACTTACCACATATTTTCTACTGAAGCAAAAACATGTATTTACACTACAGGTGCAAAGTTTACACATGTAGAAACAGCATTCTCGACAAGTAGGATGCACAACATATAACCTTTCAATACATTTCCCAACATGAGCTACCATAGCTTTGGTTGACCATTCTGTACTGTATTTCAGCTCAGTGTTTTAATAATATATGTACATACACGTATGCAAGCAAACACTAGTGAAGTTTTGGTGCAATCCAATCTCACATTTTGGTCACTGTAAGTTTACATAAAGTTTGGCAAATAAATTTCATCTTCATTAGTACAGTAATTCAGAATACATAGATAAAAAATCAGGTCATGCTCCAAAAACACATACCCCCCAAAAACAGTTACTGCCACCTGGTGGGCTGAAGGCAGAGTTGGAAGAGCAGTTGATGTGAATCACAAAGCCTACAGAATATAGCATGATTTTATGATGATGACAGGGATTTCACTTGATTTTTATGTCACACTCAAAGATTTGCGGAAGGTTATCCGTCAGTAACCCACATGGGTACAATTCAGCCAACATGTCTAAAAAGTGAGTTTCAGAAAATCACTTGCTTTGTTTTTATGTATCTTAACTAGCTCAGGTAAACTTTCAACCATTCATCCCACAACTGATGACATGACAGTTTTTCTACATCTGGAAATGGTTACAAATAATTTATCTGTAATCTGCATACTACTACTAAAAATGAATTTAACAGAAATTTATACACAATCTGAAATTAACAAGAATATCACTCAAGCATGTTACAATCATCCAAATAATAAACATCTAAAATCAAAGTTTAGTATTTGAAACTTTGCAAATGACTGACTTGATCATATGTAAATGAAACTGTTGCACACTGTATTACTAACCTTTATCTTAAATGCCCACTTTCTTTTCATGAATAAACAAAGAAAAAGCTGCTAATTCAATGCTTTTGGGTGTGATGGCAACAAAAATATATCCTACAACAAAATTAGGAAAGAGGAGAGCAAACCTCAATTGGCAA
Source organism: Acanthopleura granulata (assembly GCA_016165875.1). Taxonomy (NCBI): domain Eukaryota; kingdom Metazoa; phylum Mollusca; class Polyplacophora; order Chitonida; family Chitonidae; genus Acanthopleura; species Acanthopleura granulata. The sequence continues at coordinate 31,261,834 of JABBOT010000001.1, read as the reverse complement.
CACCTTTGACATCTGGCAAAAGCTGATGTCATCTACACATCATCTAAAAGCCCATTTCCTCCTGACTTGAGATGTGGTCTTCATTTATTTTTTTTGACAGTGATTAAAACTGAAATAAAGATTCACGTACTGTGGTGGACATTTCTGTCCATATTACTTAAGCACAATGACATAAATTTTTTTTTTTTTGCTGCTGCTAAACATGCTGAATGTTATACTTTCAAATTGAATACAGTTACAGTTGCACTGCTACAGGTGCTTTCCTGTAGAACAGACATATTGCAACCAGGTGATGGTTAGCAGTGGCCCAAAAACTTCATGTTTTTTTTTTTCCATTTTATTCACTGTAAAAAGAGTGCAAAAAATAGGAAAAAATAGGAAACTATCCTGAAATCTGCATAATCTGCATAATCTGCATAAAATGGTATTTCAGATGACATGTTCATGTATTTTATCTAAAGGTGGTCTTCTCTTTTAAGTTACTAACCCGTGTTTAAAAGATAAGAAGTCAAAATTATCAGACAGTGGCATACAGAACTGCTTGTTGCACATAAAGTACATCAATACAGATATGAAGTAAAAACGCCTTGGACAGGTCTACTACAATATCTGCTAGAAGATCAAGAAAATGGCTTTGACTTTAATACATATGACTTTAATACACTTTGGTACAGTGTTTAATGTACATATAAATATCATGATCTACCTAAGGATCCCACTGGGTAAAAATAAGTCTCCATTGCACATATACATACATGTTGAGATATGAACAGACTTCAGGTTCAAACATGGGCTTCCATGGCTCAGTTGGTTAGCGCTCTAGTACAGCGTAATGACCTAGAAGCCTTCCACCAATGCGATCACTGTGAGTTCAAGTTCAACTCATGCTGGCTTCCTCTCCGGCCATACATGGGAAGGTCTGCCAGCAACCTGCGGATGGTCGTGGGTTTCCGCCCGGCTATGCCCGATTTCCTCCCACCATAATGCTGGCCGCCGTCGTATAAGTGAAATATTCTTGAGTACGGCGTGAAACACCAATAAGAGAAATAAATAAATTCAGGATGAAGTATTGCTAGACACCCATAAAAATGATCTGGATATGAACTGAAGACATATCTATAAGGATTATCAGTCAGCTTTAATGAGAACAAAGGCATTAACCATGCCTGTGGATAAAACAGCAGCTCTGTTGAATGTTTAATTTTAAGATGGGAATACTGGCCATATTATTTCAAAATAACTTTAAACATATCATAAAATTTTTTCAAGATAAAGATATTACATAATAGTTTATTCTGCCAAACAGTTTATGCAGCTTGCTGTTATAAATACAGTTGTGATATGACCCAAATAAAGCTGAAAGTAACTTTATTCATTTATTTATTTGTTGTTTAAAGCCACTTATGATGACAATCAATTTTACTGATGAAGGAAACTCAAGTGCCAGCTGTAAACCAGGCATGCACACCATACTGATGAAAGACCAAGGGTTAGGACAGCGTGAATGGCCATAGGAGCATGGTCAGCCTCATGGGAGCGTGGTCTATCTCGTAGGAGTGTGGTCGACCTCACAGGAGCATGGTCGGCCTCATGGGAGCGTAGTCAGCCTCATAGGAGCGTGGTTTGCCTCATAGGAGTGTGGTTGGCCTCATAGGAGCGTGGTCGACCTCATAGGGACGTGGTCAGCCTCTTAGGAGCGTGGTCGACCTCATGGGAATGTGGTCGGCTTCATAGTAGCGTGGTTGGCCTCATAGTAGCATGGTTGGCCTCATAGTAGCGTGGTCGGCTTCATAGTAGCGTGGTCGGCTTCATAGCGTGGTTGGCCTCATAGTAGCGTGGTCGGCCTCATAGTAGCGTGGTCGGCCTCATAGTAGCGTGGTTGGCCTCATAAGAGCATGATCAACACCATGATCCATTGAACAGTCAGAGTGAGTGAGCTTACAGACTCCATGAACTCAGACCTAGTGTGTGCTAGCGATTTAAAGCAACATTAAACTCCAAGGCAATAAAGTTCCATTTATGAAGTTGGGACTTGATCACTACATGTATGCTCATATCCAGATTAACACAGGTTGGATACGGTCACAGACATGCCAAGTTTGTGTCACTAGTACTTAAACAACGAACTGGTTACGTATTTCCGGGTGGGGGTAAGGAGGGTGTGTGTGAAGATAAGTCCTCTCTGAGGCATTACTAACAGCTCCCCGCAGAATGAGTAGATAATGCTGAATCATTTGTACTGTACACATTTGTCAGGAACAGGGCAAGGTATTACTTGGGAACACATCAAAGAACACTGAAGCACTTACTGCCCAAGGCTTCGTTTGGACAAAGTGAAGCACTTATTGCTGGGAAATGTTAGGACAAACTGAAATGCATAATGGAAGCAGGATGGTTTAGGACAAACTGTATACTGATGCACTTACTGCCAACGGTTTCGTTTGGACAAACTGAAGCACTTGTTGCTGAGAAATGGTAGGACAAACTGAAACACATAACTGAAGCAGGATGGTTTAGAACAAAATGTATACTGAAGCACTTACTGCCAGTCTTTGGTTTGGGCAAAGTGAAGCAGTAAACTGAGAGCTCAATTTGTGAGAGGTTAAAAAGTTGAAGAAAAACATAAATTTTCTCTTTCAGTGTAAAATTGGACACGAGGGATGCTGAAACACTTTCTCAAGGTTAATTTTATATAAAAAACACGCAGTTCAGCTAACCAAAGCTGCTCGGCTCTGCAGCTCATCAAAACAGGGCCCCTAAACCACAAATAATGCATGCATCAGAAAGTAGGTAACCAGTGATATATAAGCATAAAAGTCTAATGTCATTTACACAGACCATAATCTACAGTAATTCTTCAAACTATTCGCAAGTTTGCAAGGCTATCAAGAAATCCCAGTGTGAAGTTTCATGGAATTTTGCTCACTACTTTTGAAGTTATAATGGCCAGCAAAATACTGCCCCGAGGCATTCATATTAGACAGGCTCCCTTTTGGAGCAGAGGTAAACAATTTTACCAAATTTCATAGCGATACATGAATTGGTTCTCACGATACATAGCATAACATTCCTCGGCCAAGAGGTAAAAACATCAACCAGCTGCAGTGCTATGTTACCTTGCCTTAGATGAATAGTCAAAATGATACAGCTCAAGCTGTGGGCCATGACCAGTGCAATTGTCAGGCCATATCATCCAGTTAGTTTTCTAATGCCCTACATTGTATTTATTGTATCGCATGCAATACAGCTTTCTCAATGCACAATAGACAACATAAAATATCCCAGGGTTGCTTTGTCATAATTCACAGCTGTTGCATCACAGTTTTGCCACAGCACTGAGCACAAGAAATCTATCATTCAGACAAATGAAGAATTGGGTATTCTGTTGTACTCCAACAGCTTTATTTACTGCCTTGTCTGACACAGCTATCAGTCATTCTCTGCCCATGAGCTGCTTGTAAGCTCCGCAGCGTTTTTTAAATTTCATGTGCACAAGTCTATTTACACTGCACAAACGTCTTGTAGTGGAAGGTCACCACTGCTGACAAGCCAAAACACACACACAGGAAGGCTGAGAATGCATTGGTGATGTGCCATTAGCGTGTTCCTACAGGAAGTCAAGAATCGGTGATGTCACACCAGACTGAGAAGCTTTGGGTAAAAGAGTAGATAACCTCCAACCAGAAGTACTGGCCACCATTCATCATCACGAAGAGTCCAGTCTTGGATAATTAACAACAGGTACTGCCTCTGAAACAGAAAACAAAAGGCTGACACAACACATGAAGAAACACAATGTTGGTTTTAATTCGTGGCTTTTAGATATTCCTGCTTTCCAACTCACTACATAACAACTACTATATCTGTCCTTGAAACACGCAGGCCAATAAAGTTTATGGAGGGAAATAAAGGTCCTAAAATATTACATTTGGTGAAGAAGCTCACATGTTCCCAGCAGGGTATCACCCTATCTCAGAAACAATCCTTAACACAAGTGTCTAAGATGATGGCAAACAACCCTCAAAATTCTGCAAAATGAGACACTTGATGATTTTCCAAATGTCAGATATACCCTAATTTTTCTAATTTTTGGGACACGTGGTCTGTGGTTTTTTGCCAATACAAGAGTAATTGTAACAGGAATACAAAAATTCTCCTTTTTTTTCATGTTTAGTCTTTCTAACAAACAACATACAGTACGGTACCTGTATCTTTACTTTTCTACAAAAATTTGGAAGAGAGAAATAATTTTTGGCATGAAACAATACTGTTCCAAAAGTAAGGAATCAGGCTAGTATCATGCAGTATTATTTATATTTATTTATTTGATTGGTGAAAGAATATTTCACTTATACGACGGCGACCAGCATTATGGTGGGAGGAAACCGGGCACAGCCCGGCAGAAACCCATGACCATCCGCAGGTTGCTGGCAGACCTTCCCATGTACAGCCGAAGAGGAAGTCAGCATGAGCTGGACTTGAACTCACAGCGACCACACTGGTGGGAGGCTCCTAGGTCATAGCGCTGCTCTAGCAGGCTAACCGACTGAACCACGGAAGCCCCTCATGCAGTATTAGTCAGAGGCACATTTTCATATCATTTCAATAGTAGTGTTGTTGTTATTTACTTGAAGATAGATGCTTTTACGCGTATTCAGTATTTGCCCATTCTATAACTGAATTTTTAATGCTGCACAATGCTTAACTGTATATAAGTACATATAGGAAAATCAACTGAAGGCTGAAATATTCTGATTGAAAACTCATTCTGGCACCACACCAATTTGTATAAACCATTGAACAAAGTTAAGTGCCATATTTTCAGTAAAAATTAAATGCTGGGACAAAGCTTTCATGTTCAAAAAATCTGTAAGTCCACCGTTTTGAACTTAAACTTTGTCATTGTTGAGAAGCGAGACTGATTTTTCCTCTAATGCCACCAGGAATGATGCCATACAAATTACACAGATGTTTATAGTGAAAATGTTCAGATTTATCCACTCCCAAGTTACCGAGTTAGGAAAAATATAACACTTTGACTTACTGACAGGTTCTTCCTCATTTGGTCTCTTCCGACTCTCCAAACTGTTAATGTAAACAAAGTACTTAAAGGATACAAACAGAAACTGCCTCAAATACCCTTAAAAAATCTTTTAATAATTTCAGCAAACTGTTTTACTATACATTTATGATTTTTTCAAAACAAATCTGGATCCCATTCTCTCACATGGAATCTTCTAGATTTCCCCTGCTTTAATTGGGTGTGGTGTGGTCTTGCATGAAGTTTACAGGAGACTAACTGTCTGCATGTATGTCTCACGGAAAAGAGTTTGCCAGTAACTTATCAAATGTTTATGGTTTACCCATCACTCTGATCTTCTCCAGCCATTAAACTGGCGGGTATGCTCGTTGCATGAGCGAATAATTTTATGGCATGATATTTACATCAATCAAATAAACAACAAATCTGGCCCCCCAAAAAGGCTAAATTTTTTATCTTGTTCTGAAACTACATTGAATTGTATTGAATAAATATTACACATCTTCATTATTTACAATTTCGTCTATTTTTTTTGGACAACAAAATTGACAGTTACAAAAATACCTTCAAGAAGATTCTTAATTGTATACAAACCTGTGAAACTCTGGAATATTGTAGAGAGCTGACTGCATTTCCTTTGTCTCCTGGATGTACCTCTCCAAGTCCTTCTCTGATGTGGCAGGTAACACGTTAGGGATGTACTTGGCAAACAATTGTGGCTTTAACTGGGCAAACTCTGAAAACAGTTCACACTATTACATACATATCTTTCCTCACAGTATGAGCTTGAGTTTAGGAGCTTGGTCAAGGGTTAGTCTGAGATATTATTAGCTGCCCATCCAGAAAGTACACATAATGCAATACATAATGCACGTACACGTATACAATAATGATTAACAATACGGTTCACAAGTAACCTAGTAAGGTTCTATTTAATTTATTTATATATAAATTCCAAATAGCATTTACTGGTCATTAAACAGCGCAGTTCACTTAAAGTTTTTGTCACCAAATGTTACCTGAAAACAAATGGAATAAGTCTTAATGAGACTATGCTCAACAATGCCCTATAATAAAACAAATTACAAAACAGAAGAACAAGTGCATGTGAAAGGCCACAAAAAAAGTCACAACAAGAAAAAGTCACAAAATTATGACAGTTAATGCTCTTACCTTTATTGAGAAGGTGTAAGTTTTTGATCATGGTTGCCATAGTAGGAGGAGAGATAAGGAATGGATGACTACTGACTTCTTCTAACAGTGCTAAAATGAAAACAAAAACCTTCCAGAATTAGGCTTTTTGTTTGACTAGAAGAAATGCTCATCTCTGTTTTTATGATCTGCAATTACTTGTTACTGAAAAGAAATTACACATGAAACATCTCTAAATAGTTATAAGGTTACAGTGGATTCCCTTTAAGGCCTAAATCTCAGAACACGCTGATTTAGGGATGTGGCTGAGTTCTAAGAACATTTTCAAAAGGAAAAGAACAAACCTTATTTGTCAGCCTTTATATGTGAAAAAATAAGCTTCATTTCAGTATCATGCATCCATTATTTTCATGGTGAAAACATTTAATTTTCCACAAGTACCTGTTTGTGCCAACATCCAGGACAAATTTGAAAAAAAACAAACCATTTATCACTTCAGTCAAAATTCACACACTGATTTTCAAAATTGTTGACCAGAAAGTCAAAACCTGGAAAGATTCATTAGAACACAACACTCCTTTCATTTCATTTAGACTTCTGGGATCAACCATCAAGAACCTAAATCTCATTTAAGTCTTAAATTTATTTAAAAATTGATTTTGGAGAATTCACTTCAGGGCTCCACGTATAAGACATTGAATAGGAAGTGCATGTAACACACTTTTTCCAACATAGGCCTATCACACAACTACTACTAACATACAAAAATGGTTAAGAAGATGAACTGCATTGCCTCACGTCAACTTAAATCTAATATATGCACAAACTTCGTCATATTTTATTTCTTTCTAAAAGCATGTGAATATGACCTGAATAAATGTTGTTTTTAACTGAAAGTACTGAGTTTGGTCTGCCGTACTTACGCAGCAGGACATTGATATGGTTCTCTGCCACGTGAGATGTGAAGATCTTCTGTAGTTCTGCATGTAAATCTGTTTTTAATTTTGTTTCCACATAAAATCTGTTCTGTAAATAAAAACAACATTATGGACTGTTAGCAACGACCTTTATTTATTCGTAAGGGACATTGCCCATAGATGCAGTACTCAAAAACTCTGAACATCCTGGTTCCAACAATACATGATGCTATCCCTTGTATAGATATTTTACCCACTTGACATTGCTACATGTACAGCTTACTGTAAGCCAGTAGTGTCAGATGCTGACTGGTGACATTCAGTTCCCATGTTACAGTAATCTCATAAATCAATGTCCAGTTTGCACAACAGCTGATCCTGTCATGACAGGACATAAATTTGACATCTTGTGGCATTGTGGCAATGTTGATATAGATATAGATGTGTTTTTTTTTTTTACTTGTGGCTATTAAAATGACAGGTCATTATGGAACCCCTCAGATTGAAATTTGGATAATTTTTTTTTATTTCACATGCTTCTTCTCCAATCCTCTATCTTTAAATTTGACAAAAAGTATAACATGTTGTGAATCAAGGCAGTTGTGTTTTCTTAGTTACCCCTGATTTAGGGGATTATCTCACTGAAGGGAGGTTACCTGCTGTGAGTACACATGCCTGTGGTAAATGTGTATTACATCCTGATAAACTGTGCGTGGCTGCTTGTGCAGACTACTCAAGCAGACCTATTAACTAAAACAGCCTTAATCACCCCATCGGGGAGCCAGTGGGGGAGGGACTTATACACATTCTAACAGGTTTTCCTCAGAAATGTCAAAATAAAACACCAATTTAGGCTTTCATGGAGCATGATAAGTTTTAAAATTTAACATAATTAGGTTGATATGTTCATATTTTAACTGGAGGCAGGAAAATTCTTGATTAAAATTAATTAGCAAACGAATTACTGACAAATTTTGTCACACGTAATGCTCTTCCAGACATTTTGGTATTTTTCTCACTTTCCATTTTTGAGATGGTTGTGTGGTGAAATACTTTTATTTCTTGCTTATTTTTCAACATAATGCTATGAAACTTGGCACACATGTAGCTAAATACCTAACCTAAAAACAGTCCCTCAAATTTTTGATACCTTTTCTAGTTTTAAAAATATTAGTAAAAGAACATGAACGTTCAAAAAAGTTCAATTTTTTTAAAGTTTTAACTTTAAATGATCATGCAGAACAATATACAATGAATATTAAATATCTCTGGAACTGTTTTTTAGTTTAAATAGTAAATTATCCACTTGGGCAAAAATAATTTTGAAAATTAGTGAAAAAATACCATTTTGAAATAGAGTTCTGATTTTTTTCAAACTTTCTCATTATTTTGATCAATATTAAAGATAGGTAAATTTTATATGCTTTTTGATCAATATTTTGCGTTACACAAGGCAAAATGTGAAATTCTGTTTACGAAGGGTGCTAATATCCTTAAGTGAGTGTGCCACTCGTATGTGGAAAGGTCTGTCACCAACTTGCAGATGGCTGTGGGTTTCCTCCAAGCTCTACCTGGTTTCCTTCCACCATAATGTTGGATGCCGTCTTACCTGTGAAATTTTCTTAAGTACGGTGTAGAACACCAATCAAATAAATAAATTTTATTTGGATGTTGCTCATTACCATACTCAACAATTTTCAATTTGCATATTCTTGTAAAGCATAATATGATGGGGGCCAGTTTTTTTGTGTGGGGGAAACTTGAACATTCAGATAAAACCACCAACCTTTCAACTTGAGCAAGAGTGCCAGCGAAAGGCAAGTCTCAAGACAACTTTATGCAAGATCACAGCGGACATCTCTATCTACAACGTCTTGTCACCTCTTGCCAGGAAGGTTAACATATATCCCATTGTTATTGGATGCATCACTACTTTCCAGCAAATACACACATGTAACAAACTTTTTGCTATATAGGTGCAACTAAATCATCGTGTCTGCTGTTACAAGCACCTACGACAATTTAGAAAATTTAGCTCTACTTTAAACACCTTTTTGCTATGTCATGGGGGCTTCACATTTGATTCAAATGTTTATCATTCGTGAAGTATTCGGCAGTATGTTTCCTTTCTTTGGTGTCAACTACTTACCATGTAATTGAAAATTGGTACGATACCACTCAGGGCTTGAAGATACTGGTTCATGGCAAAGGCAAACTTCTCTACGTAACTTTTTACATCAGTCTTCTACAACAACAACAAAACAGTCGAATTCTGGGTGAAATATCATGATATGCCATTGGCTGGATCAGAAAAATAAAATGGCAAAGATTTTGAAACAATTAATCTTGTACTGTCATACAGCACATATGCTGTGTGCAAGAATTCCTTTTAAATTATTTTCAGAAATCAAACACCCATTTAATTAATAGATATAGTTAGACCTGTAACATATTAGCACGCTGAGCACCTATTACTCACGCTATTTTCCAGATCCACATTGAGCCTGTCCAGGTGACTTGTGATGTGTCTCAGAAGATCAGCGTATAGTCTCTCGGAGAACTGCTTACACACACACTTATATACACAGCTGGCAAAACAAGGACATAACATTACTAGATCAGGAAACCAGTGTCTGGTGTAAGCTTTTAAAATTAATGAACTGCTAGTTCTACAATCAGTATTACAATCACAATAAGCAAGAAATGAGTAGGAGAGGAATAACAAGTGGCTTGTTTCCCGTCAAAGATTGCACTACATTTTGGTGCTAAAACCATCCTACCTTTCAAACAAACCTCAAAAGTCTCATTCTAAAATCAACATAACTGTCACTCTTAGGAAAAATGTGCAATTTAACCATGGATTAAATTTGAAATCATTTGGGGTATTTACAACTAAGGCATCAGGGCAATTAAGGTGACTGTGTACAACTCACCTATACATCTGTTCATATGATATGGGGATGTAGCCCCCTGGTGTCATAGTCAGCAGTTGGTTCATGGCACTCTCAAGCTTGGGCCAGTAATGGGTCTCATAATCCTCCACTGTTAATGTCATCATCACTGCAACAGCAAGATTGTTTATGAGGTCAGCTGTTAAACACATGGCACAACCTTATCAAAGAGACTATACCTGAGATTTTGGCCAAAAAATCAATCAGTACAAATCAAATCAAATTCTTCCCATAATCTTAGAATAGCCCAGATAATTATGCGTCACAATTTATCAGCATTGGCCGTACACATGTTATATTTCAAAATCTAAGGTTGTAAAATTTATAATACTGTTTACTTTTTAATGTTTTCAAACCTTATACTCATTTTAATACTATAAAGAGTACAGGTATGAGTGTGATATTTTCTGAAAGGCAAAAATTTAAGCTATTTTTGGTAAATAGGGAATATTTGTCATGATAATGTATACATCTTGATCGATGCATTTTTTGGAGAAAAAAAAAATCCCTGGCAGAGCGTCTTTAAACTGACAGATTACAGTAATGACTCAATTAACAAAATAGCAACTGATATTATAATGAAATTATCTACTAGTACATGTCGCATAAATTTGTTCAAACTATCCTTTCTAAATATGAAACACTTCCATGGCCTTTGACCTAAATAGCAGATATGGGATTAGCACAGCATACTTTCAAACAACTTGTTCTGTTTGGTGAACCTGGCTTGATCTAGAATCCATTTATATGTGTTAACAACCTTGCAATGAACGATGCAGTACAAGAACACAGATTGGATCTCATATTTTCAATTGATGTGGAGCTAAACGATTAGAAAGTTCTACATTTGCAGATATGTAAATCACATACATTTATCTGATTCTAAAGAGCATTAACATCACTATATGTATATATGCACATGAAACGCACAGAACTGTAGTATTACATACCCCCCAATTATTAAATAAATATCATGTAACATATAAGTGATATGCTTACTGTTTTTGAGTTGGCTCACAACTTGCCAGATATTTACCTTTCCACTTTGCTTATGTATCAATCAAGAGTTTTGAAAAACTGAGCATGAAAAATAGTCAGTTTATTTCTTCTTAGCGACATGGATGATAATGGAGATCTTGCTGCTTTGTCAAGTTGAGTGATGACACTTAAAATCCTATGAAATTATATATATCTTTGTTATCTGTGTTTATAATCAAACTACCTGAATAAATTCAAAATTTAGGTTTTGCCTTAAAAAGGCTTCAACAAATGTCAAAGTATATCGTAACCAAGGCTCTTTACTGAGATTTAAAATGATTACTTACGGAATTAAAGGTTACGCGCATTGACATGACGTTAATATAAGGCATACTGAGGATTGTATGCAAGTCAAGCAACAAGCTGTAAGGTTAACTTGGCGTTGTTGTTGTTAGATTTGGCAGGTCGCAGCTGTCGTCCAGTGTTAGGTCGCCTTACCCATACTCCCAGGCCTCAAGATGGACGCATTTTGTTTCTTCTTGTCATCTGGCGGTTCCGGCTGAGTAGAATCTGCGACGTTTTCCTCCATGGGCTCATCCATATTTGTTATTCGATGAAAACAGGATTTTATGTCACTTCGCCCAGCTTGTCAACACTAACGACATTCCTACCTCCTTTACGACAGACTCTTCCAAATTCTGAAATGAAAGGGCGATCTCGAAAACGGACTTATGATATATGCTAGTTTAGCTTCACTGTTTCCTGTCCTACATTTACTGCAGAGTGATTATAGCCCCGGGTTATTTTACACCTGATTTTTTTTGTTGTTGTAAGCACTGTGTAAGTGAGATTTTAGCACACCCCATACGATACAAATTCAGTGTGGATTGGTTTGCATACCTTGAGTTTGTACTTGTATCACAAGGCTCGGGATTCAACAAGGGCACATTCAACCCACATCATGTCACTATTCTGCCGTATAGGACACCTGGTGAATTGGAGTCAAAGAAGATCGCATTTCATCAATAGGTAGTTGAGTCTTCTCAATTCACGAAATATAGGCCTACATTTAAGGTCATGAGAAAAGTCCTACACTGCGTATATATATGGACATTACCCGATGTATTCGTGAAGTTTCTGATAAAAAAAAGAAAGAAAACTGTTGTGAAAAATGCACCATTATACCCAACCGTTGTCTTACAAGTGAAACATTCAAAGAGGCAGGGTAAAATATAAATAAATAAATATTTTTAAATATGAAAATATAGAATATATCTTAAACTTTTACTTTTTATTCACGACAGATTTTACATCAAGATTTTGGCTTACCACTATTTTTTTAAAATCGTAAGTGAAAACTATGTAGAGACAGAAACAAAAAATAAAGCCTCGAGAACTGAGTTTTAATAACAACGATTCTGGACCTGGCTGAGTAAATTATATGAGTATATGAGTACCTGGTTCGAAAACAGGACTGGTATGTTAATTCGGCTGCGACTTTAAGACATGGGATTTGTTGGGTGCCCGGTAAGGTGTTATGGCTTCCCCGTGCCATGAATACCGGTTTTAAAGACCAACCCAATGTTAGTTATATAGCGGTAAATAAATGAGACAGATTTTTAATATTATGATGTATTATAATCAGTCAGCATTATGGAAGTAAAAAGATTGATTCCAAAAAATGTAATGTGTTTCCAGCTCAAACTAAACGTTTAACGTGTGGAAGTTGATTACATGATGTAATAGTAATGGGATCCGCTCAGTTTTATCTTCCTATCAAGCGTAAAATAACTCATTTGTATATTGAATTATGGTCGTGAAATACATAAACCGCATACATTTTCATGAGAAAATTGCTGTTTACTTAGACTGTTTACACTTTATAGAATTTGTATTGTATATATTTCGAATTAACATAAAAAAGACACAGCGCTGTTAAAATATTGATATAATGTGACTCTCTCTACGGTAACAGTGTATCCTCAGGCTCCTAATATCATTATTAAACAGGAACAGGTGTGTGTGTATGTATCTCTATATATATCTCTATATATAGAGATACATACACACACACATATATATATAAATATACGTTTCGATGGGTCTCTATAAATATTTTGTCCATCAACCATTTTATCAGCCTCTATTTAATCTTGATAAATCCGTAGGAAAGACTAATCTTTATTTTGAGGAATAGAAAGAGAAATCTTGTACAGATGTTGGCCACATGTATAAAATAATGTTCTTTATTCTTGCTTTATAAATTTATTTATTTATTTACCCCTAAAAAGGTTAAGCCTTTGCCCACGCGCACAACCACCAATCCATCAATAGCGAAGTCGTACCAAATTTATGTAAAAACAGCTGGCCAGTATGTAAATATACAACGTTTAGATAACTTTAGGCTTTGTGGTTAGGAACATGGGGTGTTTTCTGGAATTCTTGTTCCTTCTTACTACTGACGTATTCCGAATTGAATTCATGTCCCAGAAAATACTGGTCACATATTTGAGCAGTTTAGGAGGTTACATTATGTATGACCGGAAAGTTTGCGAGGTATATATTTGGAACTAATACTCGTTATTGGGAATAAGTACAATTAGTGTATCCCCCTGCCTTGAATATATAATTTATACAAGTCGGCTTAAGATATGCAAAAATGTGCACAGATGTGAACAAAGACATGTGGTTGCATATGATCGAGGTATAGACATGGATGATATATATACAGCATTTAACCACAGATGAGTTGACATATATTGTGCATGTATATACAGGCCTCGATGTGGAGCGTTATGTGCTAACTACATCGTTAGGTCTACATTAACCTTTAGCGATTTGCATTAATACACAATATTATTGTGATGAACACCGGAGCGTGCTAAGCAACTTTATATCCACGGAAGATGATCCTAGATTCATATACACTCTAAATTTGGAGGTTCAAATTGTAACAAATATTATGCATTGGATATTAAACACTTGGAGACTATAGTATTATAATTTAGACCTATATACATTTTTTAGACACTTTGTTTGATACTTAAATATATGTGTATATTTATTAAACATGCTTATTTGAAGTTTTATCACCCAATTAAACGCGTTGAGCGTTGGTCATTTTACAGTCTGTATATGGTCCATCTGTTTGACTGTGTATATGTATAGTCCTTTACAATTATTAGGTCAGGTTTTATCTACTTTACTTGTCTGCTGTCCGTGAGGAGAAATGTATAGATCATTAATGATTAGTCTCTTCACTACGTGTGCGCATGAGCAGACGAGAAGGTGAGTAAGACTGGATGGTTTTTTTTTTTTTTGCAGTCCTATTCCTAACATTTTTAAAGTGATAGAGTATTTATTTGTCTACTTGTTTGTTTGTTTATTCATTTACTTGTTTGATACTTTATTCATGCATACTTAAGGGTTATTATTTTTATGAGGGCAGTCATGTTTATTCTCAGATGAAACTAGCCAGAGCTAGGAAGATATTCTGGCACCTCACAAGACATTTGACATTAGACCACAAACACAATAACGGGGCATGGATTCAAGTGCCCAGTCTCACTTGCGGCCAGGACTTCTCTCTCTCCACGCCCAAGCATAGTAGTCTGCACTGAGACAGTCTGTATACACTGTAAAATTACCAACGCGTTTAATGGGTGATTAAACTCCAGATAAGCGTGTTTAATAAATATACTCATATATTTAGGAATTAAACACAAGTGTCTCATAATCCTATATACTATAATGCTATAATCTTCAAGTGTTTAATATCTGATGCATAAACGTGTTTATCTGTTAAAGATCGAAATTTACAGTGTAGAGATTTCCGCCAGCGATGGGTTAGGCGTTCTGGTTGGTGCAGACTGTTATAAATCACCATTAGAATGTAACAGCATACATTTAAATTCCAGATCTATACATTTACTCCACAATACTGTTATTCCGGTTTAGAGTTATTGATATAAGCAGAAGAACTACGGTAAACTCGCAGACTGTTCAAATCCACTTTATCCGGCAATATGCGATGGCTAGGTCATAATAACCCGCCTCAGGGAAAACTACATAGAATCCATATGAAGGGTCTGAAGTGTTACATGCAAAAACTATACCATTCAGTTTCTCTATATAGTCCCGACTGGTAAACAGAAGCATGTATCGGGAGTCTCCTAGGAAAAATAAACACAGGGGCTCCTAAAGTCATATCGTTTCCAGGTCTACATCTGCATTATTGTTATGTCATCACTGAGAAGAGAATAAGTCCATGAAGACTATATTCAAATGTGTATGTGATGGACGAAATGGTGCGTTTCAAAGTTTCTTGTGTGGAACACAAACTACATGTATATAAGGTATGGCTTTGGACTGGAAAGAGCCTTCATCCTCATGCACCGTCTTCTTGAAACCTCCATCCCAATCATCCCTAGGTCGGCCACACTGCATCCTCCCAAAAACTTCCCTCTGGTTTAGTCTAACTATCTAGGCCATTAAAGTTAGACCATTATATGTCATGCCTGCCTGCACAACCTAAAGATAATATCAAAAAAATGCAGAACTGGTTAACACAGTCAGGCGACATCCCAAAAGCCGCGTACGTATATACATTTTAACATAACTCCATGTGCCGTGTTGGAGAACATATAAACTCTGTGATGTGCGGATGGGTTAAAATCCGTTATAGCAGGATCACTTCGGTATCAGAGCTAGAGGGACTTATGACAAACGTCTCATACATTTATAGATAGCCACATGTAGCAGATATGTCTATTTGTGTCACAAATACATGACACGACGAGCTCAACGAAACCAGGAAAACTTCCCTTTCGTACTTGGATCAGTGTTCGTTTAACATGCTGGGGCTTAGCGTGTATTGTACATAGACGAGTTAATATTTGTGGATTATTGCGTGTGTCTGGGGCCTATACTCTGATGGCTTGACCACTACGGCTAGGTAAGTAGAGCGAAGTTTTACTGGTAATATTCGAACTTCATCATTTTACCTAGAGAGTATTAAAAAATAAATAAATAAAAGACTGGAGGCATGTGCAGCTGGGATATAAATAAATCCTATTTGATGCATTGTGGTTCGCTAACAGTATGTCCAGGGGGGTCAATGGCATACATTGCAGAATACACATGAGTATGTAAACGCTATTTATGAGGAGTAGCCTATACACGACCTCTGGGTGACAGATCTCAGACAGAGATAGTAACACAGGTTCAATGGGTCACTGTTTTGTCTAGCTTATTGAGCATTTGATAACACTATTCTATTTATATATTTATAGCAAACATAAAAATGGACGTCTAAATTTATTTTCTAGGTCATGTGCAGAAAATCGCACTGACCTGTAACCAAACAGACGCTGACCACCCCTACATGGGTATATGTGATCTACCTCACACCTTAAATGCACCCTGAAGTACCGTCCCATGCAGTGTGACAGTTTATACACAGAGTACAGGAAGGATCCACTGAATATCCTGTCGTTTCTGCAGATGAAAGTTCAAGTCCAGGTCGAGCCAGGTTTGCTGTGCATTAATCTCTGTATTTAACCTTCGTTGAAAACCACACGTTCTCCACCAGTACTTCGTGCATATCGGTACTGTCACACGCGGGGAAGTTCGTCAGTAATTTGCCAAAGATCGGCTACTCTGGGTACTGCGGTTTCCCCCACTCGTAACATTGAAGCCCTTGTATAAGTGAAAAAAAATCTAGAATGTGGTGTTAAGCTACTACCTAATAAATAGATATATCTTCCTATTGTACGTACGCCTGACTGCTGTCTGGATGGGAACGTACACACATATGGTATCACCTAAATCTATTTCAACTTGACAGGGTTCACGGCATTTGTGACCACTGCAAGCCTCACTTCCTGTACCAGACAGGGGAATCTCTACAGGCTTGTCCTGTGCTGCTGGCTGTCTTAAGGATACTAGAACCAGTGGTAAGCAAAGTTTCACCTTTTGTCTTCTGTAGCCCAAAATATTGATCAAATTTGACCGTATGTATATATATTCTGAAAGCTAAACAACTGTTGATCTCAAGCAACCATGCACAGGTTATACTGTCTGAAAAAATTTAGGGTATTTAAAATTCGGATTTTGTTTTCATCTTTAAGTGAGAGGAAATATGGGAGAATGGAAAATAAGAATGTGAAATAAAAAAATGGCAAAATTTCACCCCTGAAGGCTTCTAGTATCCTTAAGGAGATTTCTCCTATACATGTTTTTGAGGGTAGGAATCATTTCCAAGCCTTTAAACTTTCTTTCTGGTTCGGTTAAATGTGTTTAAAAAGTTTCACCGTTGTTTTGTATCTACATATGTGGTGTTATACAGGTGTAAGTTTTTTGGTGAAAATTTATACCATCATACTGGCATTTGGGTCATGTGACATGTTATATATTAACGCAGTGAGGGGAGAGCGGGTCATGAGGGCGCGGTTAAGATGTCTGTCTTTCAGTCGCTTGGACACCCGAAGACCCGGCCCTGGACAGTTTGTTTCACTTGGTCTGAAGTTCATTGAGGTCCAGGTCTACCCCACCATTATGGAGTGCAGAAAAGAATGTCACAAGCATTTAATAGGTTGTCGGACATATTTGTAATAACTTTCATTGCCAGAATGATGCTTTTTTCATATATGTATAAAATACTTCAAATTGCGCGTTGTACAGTTCGGGATATATGTCGTGCTAGTCCTGTTACGTGTGTTGCGATAATAAACCTGTAATCTGCTTCTTCACGGTCTGTTGCAGACGAACCCATTCAAGTCAATCCCCCATTGTTCAGACAAAGTAACCTACAGGTAGACAACGTCAGGATGTCTTCAGAAAACCTGAACAAAACGCCCGAAACGAAATCCAAGAAGAGTTTGATTGCAAAAGTCCGATCACAGAAATGGCAGCTGTCTTATGTTCTCTCTCAGGTTTGTGCTTGTGGTTATCCACAAGAGTTGGATATGTCAATTAGGTATTCCATGCAGATGCCGGAAGGACCATCTTTGCCTGACTTCAAAACCAAAAGTTTCCACGACAGACAACGTTTGTGGATATCTTAATAAGGCTTTGGTGGTACGGACGTACTGACCTCGGGCATTTAGTGTGCATGGACACATTTATTTAGGCCTTTCTCCAATAATAATTTATGCCGATATGATGTGATGAATTTCGTGATGTTTCTGTGTTAAAGCACAAAGCACCTGCATGTATGTCCACCCCACTAATGTAAGTGAAAATTGTTCATTATTGAAAGATATTGAACCCAAAAAGCTCAAATTATGCCACAACGAAAGCAAGAGTGTGAATCACATAATATATATATATATATATATATATATATATATATATATATATAATAAAATCTGTTGTTGAAACGATGCATCAGTCAGTCATATGAATTTATGGCCTTCGCATGCATGAATGAAATGTAATTCTAAAGGACTGAGCGATTTTTGGCCGAGTGCTGAAGGGCCTTGTTTTCAGTCTCCAACACAAACGAGGTGTGTCTATGACAAGGAGTTGGTGGATCCTCAGCGGTTGCCACTGTGAACCGTGAGGCCTTGGAGGCAACAAATGGCCGACGACTATTTATGACCTGATTTTTCCAGGAACATCTGTGAAAAATTATAACCCAGCATTTGTTACTGAAAAGGCATCTCCTTATACGGACCAGGCTAAGCAACTGTATTTTTTTTTTCGTCATGAATTAGTTGTCTTAATCTTTACCGACTGTTACAATACAATGTAATTTCACCTGATATCTCTCATGAAATTTGCGAATGAATGTCGTCTCCTCATTTTCATGACAAACCGCTTCGGATACAGAACAGCCTAGTATGCTGTTTATACCTTTATACCTTTGTTCATCACGAATATATGTCCGAGCAAAAGTCAGAAATAAATTAGCATTAACAGATCACTGTGATCCAAAGTAAGACAGATTTTTGTAACAGGAACCCCAAATCCGAGATTTAATGTACATCACTGATAAACAATACACGACTGAGCGCTCCAACTTGGTCATCATTTTCGGCGTGACAATTACAAAGTTACAACAGTTGTTGGGAGAAAAGTTCATACTTTGAAAAGAGCGCCGAAATACAATTACAAATCTAAATGGGACCATTATACACGTTAAACAAAACAGAGAGGAATCTTTATCTTCTGACGTAATACGGACCAAATTAAGCCGTACACTTTACTATTCATTCTTAGACGACGATGATTTGCAGGCAAGCTGATAACGTAGTGCTCATGCGATGCAAGAGAGGAATTGTCAATCCGGCTTGGACAAGAGAGGAATGGACCCAAGTGGCTGGTGTGCGGGAAAAAGTATCCCATTGCATTTACACCAGAGCTGCATTGTCTAGATCATTTTATGACATACCACAAATGGGGCCTCCGTGGCCGAGGGAAATACCGAGCCAGCAACCTTACTTATTTTCTTGGTGCTTTACGCCGTAGTCAAGAATATTTCCCTTATACAACGGTGTTGTTGTCAACTAACATGTCCTGTAGGTATATCACTATACCATGGGAATCATACATGGTCGCGAATGAGGTGTCGTCGCTCGTCACTCTATCACAGAGTGATTAATTGTGCCAACATATAACCTCATAGTAAACAGAAGCTGGGACAACTTACATGTATGCCTTTAAACAAAAACGTCATGACGAAGACAGCATTTGGTGACATTTAAACATTGAACAAGTTGTATCAGGAATCATTCCATACAATGTAGCAACAAAACAACAAGCTTGACATAATTCCAACAATTTTTTATTCAGCTGGAGGCAGACGAAAGAGATACATTTAATCAATACCAGTAACTAAATCCGTAAGAGTACCCTTACTCACGAAAACGATTACATGCAACAGTCTCTAATGTTTTAGCGGTGGATAATGACACAAATACATGTAGAGGTATTTCAACTGTGTGAACTGTGGGGGGCTTCGGTGCGTAACGGATTATAATTTCAGGAAGTTAGTCATTAGTGTAGTAGCCACATGTTAATCGTCGCACGATTAATTCTACAAATGGCAGGCCGTTCAGTCTGTTCACTTCACTGGTTCATTTGCTTTCCGCACTCGATTTTGGCACTCAGTTTATGGACTCGATCACAGGTCGGTTCCCGGACTCGGTTATACCACATTCGGTTTCCGCGCTTAGCCTATGTACTCGGTTACCGGTTGGTTTTCGGACTGGGTTATGTCACACTCGATTTCCGCACTCAGTTTATGGACTCGGTTTCTGGTCTGTTTCGGGACTCGGTTATACCACACTCGGTTTCCGGGCTCAGTTACCGCATTTGGTCTCAGAGTCATACAGCACACCTTCTCTCATTTTGTATAAATGAAGCATGTTTACCTTTCCTGCATTCCGATACTGTATTGATGTCTTGAGTTTTGTATGTACTTAATGTCTTGTACTTTACTGCCTTGTGTAGATATACACTGCAGCCCTTATCTCATTCGATATCTTCATTACTCTTATATAGTAATAATCCTCCTTTTCTGAGTGATTTTCCCTTCGCATGTCAATCATTGCATGTGTTATATTGGGGTTTGCTTATACAAGTGCGACGGCTGTTGCAATAACGTATTGACGATCCTATGCGTCACAGATGTATTCAAGTTTCTTTGATATTTATGAGGTGTGTAGATAAATGTGTCTTTACTGTGCACAGCACGTTATTGCTTTGCAAGGTCTCTACAAACGCGACACATCTGTCTTCCGCTACGTGCTATGTTTTGTCTTCGCGTTTTTAACTAACGAATACAGGCATATTGGTAGTTTCATGGATTCGGTATGCTCTGACTTGAGTCTGTCCATATAAGACACGGCCTATTGTGGAGTGATTTTATCTTGTCCTCATATCATGCTACAAAGAAGATTTCTTACTTCATCATGAATTCGCTGTGGTATCCATTCTTCCCCCTCATTATAACACTGAACTTTGTCATCGCTCTTGCTTCTATGAGATTCATCTTCCATGTCGGCGTCCATATTTTGAACTTAACCGGCAAAAGGCATTGGTCCTATACGTCTGAACTTCGCCTTCAACCCGCTCAATGGATCATAAAATTTTTGTAAAAACACTTCGAAAAATGAGGTTATTTTCTTATCTGTCAATGGCATTACACTCCATATCAGTTATAGAGAAACTCTGGTCGTCCTGGGCTGTCGATCCAGTTACACGTCTGATGTATGTGGGCCGGCTCACCACCTGGAATCAGGCGTAGCTGATTGTCGAGTTCGTGGCCGCCTAATGAAACAGAGGCATGATAAAAGCAGAGTTAGTGCCCTTCATATAGTTATCACATTACCGAATACATTGGTGTGTACCGGTACATGTTGAATTTAGCGCACCAACCTTGTATGAACAGTTGCAGTTCACGCAAGGCTGAGATTTTCTGTAGGAATCGTGCAGAGGTTTTGGGTTAAAAAAAGGTTTAGGGTGTTCGCGAGAAAACAACAACACATTCTTAATGTTTATGATATATGTGTGCTAAAGTTGGGTGTGTGTGGTGCTTGACAAACTGTAGTAAGGAAAACAAATCGTCAGATCTTTGATTTGATTTTGACTAATTTATTAATTTGATTCTTATTTTAAGCCGTTGTGAAGAATATTTCACTTACACGACGGCGGCCAGCATTATGGTGGGGGGCGGGGGGTGGGGCTGGGCAGAAAAAGCGCGACCGTCGGCAGGTTGCTGTCAGGCTTTCCCACGTACGACAGGAAGGGATGTCAACATGAGCTGAACTCCGGTTCAGTTTGTGTCAAGCTCTAATATACAGTGCCGTAATAAGATTTCTCCATTGCTTTACATTATCAAGGCAGTAGGCCAAAACGTCTTGCATTCATTTAAATACTTTGAACCAAGATCATAAATACCAGCGAAAATTATTTTAATGAATCTTGTCTTAGAGTAATAGTTTTAATGCTACTTACTGTTTAGGCGTGACATCTCGTAGGAGTAATAAGTCGACCCTATTAAGGGCGTGATTTTAAAACACACGATTGCATCCATAGTAGAATTGTTATAATTTTTGGCTCTGAAAACAAAAATAATAAACGCAGTCACGACTTTTGACTGAACAAAAGTAGCCGACACACATGAAGCTACCATCATACATATGCACAGTGGGGACAAGAAGCAAACATTGGATACCCAGTGTCATGAAGAGATAGGTATCAGTATCACATCGCTGGAGGGACAGTTTGCAGTGAAGACGTGTACACTAAATGGTTTGATCGGCAGTTCTCTCAGCCATTGGATTCACGATTTCAGGTGAATAATTTTGTTGGCTCGGAGTCTGATTTTACTTCTCATTCATGATGGCTAATGAATATTCAACTGCATTTTTACCATCATGAGAACCACATTTGTTTTTTCCATGCATAATTTCAATGGATTCAGAGTGGAATTTTCACATGATCGAATCTTCTAACATCAGGCAGTGATACAGCTATGATGCTTACATTAATTCAACAAAGGTGTGTCTGCTATAATGTATTTTGAGACATATATGTTGTTATGATTCCTGAACTAGTGACAAAAACAAATGTCTTGCAGATTATTGCAGTGTGGAGCTAATGTTAAATATATGCCATAAAAGTGCCTCACGATAATATCTATAGCACATATATGTGGATCCTTAGAATTGATGTCATTAAATTTAAGGTGTGCCCGCTAATGCCATGCAAAGAGTTACATGTCTATGCTCCTGCATGCCGTAATGCAATAAAAGTGAATCTATACTGTTGACATAAAATACAAAAAGTATAGAGATATATAATAGGGTCTCTGTAATACTATTACATTACGAAAACATATATAAAAGCTATGTTTTTTGCAAACATGCAATGAAAATGCAGAAATACCTCAGTAAGAATAAATTGCCATCGCGTTTATCACAGTGCAGGCTCAGGGTGGAGCGGTCCACCAGGTAGTACACGAGCGTCTTAGGGGTGAAGATCGCCTTCAGGGCGTGGATGTAGGTGAAGTCCCACTCTCCGCGCAGCCCTTTTGGAAATCGGCACCCACTACCTGCATGGAGAGAAACTACATAACATGACACATCATTAAAACCTATAGCCAATGTTTTTATTTGTAACTGTATATGGATTCAAATGAGTCCTATATTGCCAGTTTGCCTAACAATCCATCATTGCAAAGAAAATAATAAGTAATATACTACACAGTTGGTGCTTGGATTGCTTCAGTCATCCAATTATCACCTTTCACCTTGTCCTGTCCACTTTCTTGTTTCTTCAACGTAAATTGCTGATTCGACTAAAGCGACAATCTCGCCGCAGCCGACCAGACACTGACCAGTGAGGTTGCTGTTAACGTACGTAGTAGCCTGATTAAAATTTCTAACGAAAACGGTTCATAGCCGAATGGTTAGAAATTTAGCTGTATTTCAGTTGGCATAGATTAGACGGGGTATTGGTTCAATCCCAGACCCGGGACAGAGATTTGGTGCATCGATCGACGGCGAGAACCAGTCAACTCCATTTGGATGGCCATTTACGTTATCTTACACGACGTTCGTTGGAGAACACGTGCTTCCCATGAAATTGGCATGCACCTTGAGCTTCATTTGTGAGTTATGCACACTCAGGAAGGGACGCTATAGTCAGTTATACTTGCCCAAAGTCAGGTAGTATAACTGAAAAAATATTAAGTGCTACGTATACTGAATAATGCTAATTTTATAATTATGTTTGTGGTCGAAATATGAATCTAAGCACACAAGGCGGTTGGACGGCAAATTGGTTTCAGTTCTTCACGTGACACACGTTGGTGGCAGTCTTGTTCTTGCCTATGCTCATTTGCCTAGAACAGGGAATTATTGCCTCTGTACATTGCTACTGGGCCTAACAGAGACAATAAGTAATTTACCTTTATTTACCTCAATACTTTTTAGACTTTAATCATAAAGCAAAACATTGTTTTATTTCAAATCTGAGACCGCGAATAATCTCACATGTCATAGGAATAACTTCGAGTCAGATTATCCAATCTTAATTACCGTTGTACGCGTTTACTTTATACCACTTTAATGGTTAAGTGGTGAAAGTTGGGAACCGTCTGACTTACCTGCCCGCCTGATGAAGGCAAAGGCTTGTCTGCGAGGTCCATACAAGAGATCACAGGACGTATCAATCTCGATGGGCGTGTTGCGAGCCACGGGTTTGGGGCTGATAAGGCTGAAGCTGTCTCCGTTGGCTGAGTCAAAGAATAAAGAAACGACGCAGTGATTTCCTCGTTTAATGTACACATTAAGAGCATTTTAACCACAGCAATCTTTTTCTATGTGACCAGGCTTTCCACGGCTTTTTCAGAAATATCTGAAAAATGCTATTCTTTATTTATTTATTTATTTTATGATGTTTTACTCCAGATTCAATAATATTTCACTTACGCGACGGCGGCCAGCATTACTGCTCGCCCATTGCGCTTATGGTCGACAATGACACTCTATCATTTATGACAATTCACGCATATATAAAAAAAACAAGAACGAATGACAAGGGAATGATAGAACATAGTCAGTTCTATGTTAAGGTTTGTCTCACAAGTCTGAGGAGGAAATTATGTTGTACACATTCAAACAAAGTATTCCGTAAATTTCATTTAAGTAACTGAATCACTTAACCAACTGAAATGTACACACAAATCATGGTCAGATAGTCAACTTGATTGAAGTCTTCTTTGTGTTCAGGAAAAATATCACCAAGGAAAGACATCTTTTTGTGCAAGACCCTTGCAAATGCCAGTTTACCTAAAGTGTTAAGAGTTTTACTGGAAAGCTGTGTATACTGATGACACCAAACATCTACCCAGGAATAACTTAGTACTGACCCATTCCACTGTGCTGTGTGCCAAATGAAAAATTGCAAATTTTGAATGAAAGGATTGAACCTGTGTCTCCTGAAATGGATGTTTGCGGGAAAGTTTGTTAGCACTTACAGTTGAGTCGTAACATCCCGTACCCCTCGTAAGGCGACACTCCCAGGTAGCTGAAGCCTAAACACAAAACCCCGTTCTTTATTTTTGGTGTCCTGTGGGTTCTGAGGAGAAAAGAGGGAAATTCCTCACTGAAAAGTGATACGACGAGCAACATAAAATATGACTAAGTAACTTATCCTGAATAACTGATGGGTACAAATGTCTGTGTTGAAGAATGAGTAAATTGAAATTAACCATTTAACCAACCGTAAGCTTATTATTCTGAATTAATTATTTTGAAAATCCTCAAAAATTTATTCATTTATTTCCTTATTGGACTGGTGTTTATACACTGTACTCAAAAATATTTCGTTTATACAACGGCGGCAAGCATTATGTTAGGAGGAAACCGGGCATTCCCACGACTATCTGCAAGTTGTCGGCAGGCCTTCTCATTGGAGAGGAAGCCAGCCGAGTTGTTTTTGAACTAACAGCGACCGCATTGGTGAGAGGTTCCTAGTTGCTCTGCCACGCTAACCACTAGGTCACGAAGGTTCGGTGGACATAGATGGGGATAACGAAAAGTATGCAACACTAAATTTGATATAGTTTTACTTTACCTCAGTAAATATATGTTCCCACGTCTTTCTAAACACTTGTACCGTATTTTGGTATTATTTTCTTTGTTGACGTAGATTAACGCATGTGCACGAATCCTCATAAAGCCTTTGTTCTTCCTGTCTTTGAAGAGCCATTTGTCTCGGAGTTTCGGGCTGATGTTGCAAGAGTGACGACCTGTAAAAAGTGACGGAAACAGAATGTAGTAAAACCTGGAAGGAGTTTGGATCTTTTTGACTGTTCTGAATAATTACATAGGCCTATATACTTTGAGCGTGAAAAGGTCGTGATGGCACCATATATTTTGACGGCATCTTCGCTCGTATTCTTCAGGCACGGTTGACGGCAAACACAGGCCAATGACCCTTTCAACTTTTGTCTGTGATCGACCTGGAAACCCGCTAGGTATTGGAATCCGAAATTTAATCTAGAATTGCACGCCGTGGAAATCTATATGTGGTAGCATCGAAAAGTTTCCCCAACTTCTTCTTTACAAAAGTATAATAGATTACAAATTATAGATGGCCTTCCTGTTCTGATGCATGTGATTATATACATGCATAAACTATGAAAATCGATCATGATGGTTACCGCAAATGAATGGGTTTGCGTACATATACAAATGCACGTCCAGCCTGATTAATTTCATATTCAATGGCCAATTTTTGTAAGGCGCACATACATGTTGTAATACAATTACAACAATATCTACTTTGAAAGGCGATCTGATTTTGATGAAGCCACGGAAATGGTGCAAACGCAAACACGGGAAGGCCTATAGTCATTATATTTATCGTGACGATAGACATGCATACTCTTCACTGATACCTGCGTGTGACACATAATGGAGATAACTTCAAAATCTGCAACTTGCGATGGTGGCATTGAAACTAACGTAACAGCAGTGTTGAAATACAAAGTCAGATTTAACAGAAAAAAACAACAAAAAATGTAACCGAATTTATTTCAGAAGAGCAAGACGTGCTTGGTAACTCTATAAATCACCTTTTAATCTGAAATCCATACGAATTAACGGGAGACGCCATTTTAGAGATATCGGAAACACGATCTTGTATCAGCCGTGCCTTACGCTCTTCAGCACGAGGTGAGACACTCCTTTGTCGAGAGAAGTAGGTTCCACTTATTATTAAGCGTATTCCACTACCACTTTCTCCATAAAAATGGCTTGGAAGTATATCCGCATTGTCTTGTAATAAGAAGGAAAACGGCTGATTTAACAATACTTCTGCATGGCAAAATGGTAAACTAGAAACGGGTGACCTCACAGCGGAAGCAGATTCCTTCTCAGGTGGTAGAAATATCTCGCCTTTCATTTGTTAAAACTGATAACATGGCGCCCCGTTCGAGTTTCCCTACGTGGACGTTTTTACTTACTTTGAACTGCGATATCTCGGTTATACTATATCACAAATATAAAAAAGTGACATTTTTAAAACTTTAAATGGGATTCTTTATCGATGCATATAAACATTTGTTCTGGTGTTGTCTTTCCTTTTACAGCACGTGGACCTCGCTTGATTAGTTATGGTGTTCAGGCGAAAAAGACAGACACAAATCCAAAGTCAGATAAGTAAACAAATTTGGAGCAATCATGGACAAGCTGACCTTTTACAACACAGCGTAATGTACTATTCCTTTTGTATTTTTAACAGGTTTTATGTGAAAATATGATATATTGCTTTGGAAAGCGAGGGAGAGTCTGTCAGTAAATTAATTTGAATATGTTTCTAAATAGAAGTGCCTAAAAAAGTAGAATGATAAATATTTCAAAAAGTTTTGAATAAAGTTCCTTTATTTACTTTCAGACAGTTGACTTAATACAACATCTCTGACATGACAAGATATGTTATCAGAATATATGAATGCAGAATTTACCTTCTGCAACCATAATTATGTATGTGAGTATATGAGTATAGAAGTATATGTGAGTGTGTACATGTAAGGATAAAATTATATGTGCAGGATATGGATGTAGAAGTATATGTGAAGTACATGGTGTGTACGTGTATATATGTGTATAGAAGTATTTGTGCAGTACACGAGCAAAGAAAGTATATGTGCTGTATGGTATAGATGTATATATGTGAGTATGGATATAAGTATGTGTGTGTTAATATAGGTGTGTATGTTCAGTACATTGATATAAAAGTATATATGTTAGAAAAGTCAGTGTGCACTATATGTGTACAGAAGTATATGTACATTATATGTGTAGACGAATATTTGTATCGTAGTGATAAATCAGCTTATGTTTACAGGTGTATAGGTGTAGAATATTCAATTGTTTATTTATTTGAGTGGTGTTTTACGCCGTACTCAAGAATATTTCACTTATATGCCGGTGGCCAGCATTATGGTGGGGGGAGAGGGGCAGAGCCCGGGGGAAACCCACGACCATCCACAGGTTGCTGGCGGACCTTCCCACGTACGGTCGGAGAGGAAGCCAGCATGAGCTGGACTTGAACTCACCACGATCGCAGTGGTGAGAGGCAAGTGATCATAACCCCGCGCTATCTCCATTTGCCACGGAGGCCCCGTCATATGAGTATATGTGTGAAGTACATATGTGAAGTATTTTGGTATAGAGGTATATGTTCTGTATCTGGGTATAGGGGTACATGTGTAGTATTTGAATATACAAGTATATATATGCACCCTTTGGGTATACAAGTATATGTGTAGTATTTGGCTGTAGAAGTGCAGTTCACCGAAATCGATGTGTTCCTCCACATATCACCGAGTTGATTCTGACTGGATTACATTCATGGAATGACAGTTTGTTTAAAATAAAATCAAGGGAATTGCCTGGCCTCTCGCCATTTGAAACTCCGAACGGCCGAATTACTTCCCCACCCATGCATACAAAACTATTCATGAATTTACAATAGCTCTGATTACTGTTTTCAGTGGAATAAAGAGAAACTTCATCCGTGTTATTATATAGCTCTTTAGACGACAGCAGTTTGGAAGGGAATCCCATAATTACAACGGTTTTCCAAAATGATGGACGTTAAGGGTATGATTAAGCGTTTCGGTGGTCGGCGCGTTGCGGGTGTAGTCTGTAAGTTCTATTGTTCAAGTAGTATCATATCGATCTCTTGCTACCCCCTCAAAAATAACAATAGCTAAGGCAGCATGTTACAGGAAGAGTACATAGGTGAATCTATCATTGAACATTTCTGGCATGGTCAATGTTTACGTATCAGATCCAACTGTCTAGTAAAACAAAATGTTGTCTCTCTATCAGAGCAACTGATGACTGTAAATCATCGTAGAACATTGATCTCATAAACTGATTTGCCGAGAATTAATAAATTATAATCAATAAATTATAATTTGTCGCTTGGACACTGCACCCGGGAGTTTTATTTCATTCCTATCTTTTACTTTGCATTTCCACAATTGTTAGCAAGGCATTAATTGTACAGCAGTTTAATGGAATATAGAGCAATTACTGGTTGCTGACGCAAATGCGCGTCTAAACTTATTCCTATATGTAGCACAATGGGTTATTCCAGATTTTTTATTTCATTATGAACCACTTTTGGAGCTATTGATTATCACTAATATTTTTCCCTCCAAATTTTCGACCGCGCCGTGAAGAAATCTGATTTAAGACTACTGAATTTCAGAAAAGAATAAAATCATTAATTAAACTCTGGGAAACGCTGGACAAAATCCTATGTTCACAGCATTAACTCACAAGGTCTTCCCTCTGTAATCTTACAATACAACTCTGTGGACTGAATCTTAAACCAGTCGAAAAAAAAAAAACAACAAAACGGTGCAGATGTTAGGGTACTTTGTCCCAATCAATCTCAACGACTGGGAATTAATTACAGCTGTTCGCCTAATATTAATCAAGGCATTTGTGTTTAAACGGCAAAAACAGCTTATCGATTTCGGCTTCATTAGATGGCGTTCCAATGGCGATATAACCAACGTATTCCACTTGAACCGCCTCGCTTACCGCTGTCGTAGTACTGATTTCTCTCAGCGCTTTATTACCAAAGTCCAGGAGGTGCGCAAACTGAGCCGCCCGATGCTGGAATATTCACGGACACTCAATTCGGTCGGAGATACGATCTAATAACCCAAAATGAAGAGTTCTTTTTGAAGAGCTTATACCACAATGCCTGGCCAAGCGTTCGCCAAATTTATTACCATGGTATACCCCTCATTTTTATTACCATCACGCGAGATTAAATAATTAACAAATCGTTGAAAAAATTAATGGTTTGAATCAAGAGTTTTGCCTTCCTCATGAGAGAACCTCCTGGAAACCTTGTTGTCTTGGCGAACCCGTCAAATAA